>CM057478.1:75725800-76994133 GCA_030035585.1 Dugong dugon
CAGCCCAATGGCATTCTCCTGACCTCAGTGATTGGTTCAGGGCAGGGCCTGTGGCCCAGCCAAAGCCAGTGAGTCATGATGGAACTTTTTCTGGGGCTTTTGGGAGAAAGAAGTCTTCTCCTCTCCTCTCGTTTTGATGATGGGAGGAGACAGGGTAAGGATCTTCTGTGGCGACTTCAGTGTCGTGAGCGGAGACTGCCCAAGAGAAGTACAGAGAAAGCAGAACAAAGAGACGGACCCCTGTTGTGTACCAGGGTGCCACAGCTCAGGACCCTACGGAGAATCACCAAGAGTCCATAGTGGTAGGCTCATGTCATACAGTATATATGGGCCCCCTGGTCCGGGTAAGGCAGTATTGCTGGTGACCTACTTTGAGCTCTGAATCCAGCCACTCCTGAAGTGCCAGCTAACTCTATACTGTTTGGTTGCATGAGCCAATAAATATCTTTTTAAAAGCCAATGTGAGTAGGGTTTTTTGCCACTTGAATCATGACACATCCTAATCAAAACAATCTCAGTAAGCCTCGTAAAAGCCAAGCCAAAAAGCCCATTAGTTCAATGACGAGGTTCTGGGGAATGAAAGTTGACCAAGACTTGGGCCTCAAGGCCCTCACCATAGCAAAGTACAGAAAAAGGGCTAAGAACATGTGATTAAACGTCTCATCTTCTATATTTTTGTTCAAATAGAGAACAGCAACAGCACAGACCACACCCTAAAACTGCTGCTAATGGATTCACTTTCATAATTACGTTTAACACTGGTTAATGTTATGATGATTTTAAATGCTACCTCTGCATGGCCCACAAGTCTGTTGAAGATGGGGCAAAGTCAACCAGGCTTCAAAAAATAGCCAGGGGACCTGGGTTTGTGGTGAGTGGTCAAAGAGGACTTTAGCCTTGTCTAGGTGTTACTTGCTTATAAAGGAATGCATTTATGAATTACTCATGTAATTAAAAATTAACTTTTAGAAAGATGAGTATAAAGGACAAGTCATGCCCTATCTACCTTAGAAAAGTGTCTTCATATTTTTATTTTGGTAGAGGAACACCTCAAATAACCTTACATGAAATGCTCTAGTGAGTGTCTATTGTGTTTTGCCTTCTTTTGGTAACAACACCCAGGTTTTTCTTTGGGAACCACTTTCTCCTATTCATACCTAACTGTGGTTCAGGTAGGGTTGAGCACATGGTCCTGACCTGCCTTAGGACTTTATCTGGAGCCACTGGTAAAGAGGAGCTGACTTTCTATGCAACTGACACACCGGTAGAATGTGAGCCTGGTGTTGTTGGAGGCCACTTATACTACCTGCAGGGAGAGCTTGTCTGAGACTGAAGTCAACTTAGAGAAGGAGGGTATGGTCAACAAATTGGGGGAGGGAGAAGTGGGAAACAAGATAATCATTAAACTTAGAGCTCAAATTTAGATTTTTGACGTTATCTCCAAATGAAATCATACATACAATAATGTTTTTGGTAAGTTAAAAGCAGTAATTTATTAAACATAATTATTAACTTATTAAATATAATCATTTGCTTCTAGGTTCTCCTGTCTTTTTACCTCTTCCCTGTAATTCTGGAAAGACACAGCAGTAGCATATTTTTTAATCTCCTGAATCCCCCCAAGAAGCAAACAGAGTAACTGTATGGTAAAACCAAAAACCTATGGACAACATCTACAACAAAGCCAGATGGCAAGATGTCCCCATGAACACCAGAATACAAGTGGGGGGACAAACCACCAACACTATAAGATCTGCATGAGATCCACATTTATGCAGGACAAAGCATAGGGAAAAAACAAGCCATCTGATGGGCCAGCAAACAAATATTCACAGGGAAGTGCAGTGGATCCATCTGAGCAAAGCAGCTGAAGTGGAAGGAATTTTGCCTACTGCAATAGTGGATGAGTGCACGGGGTCTCTGATAAGATCTGAAGGGGCTAGAGAAGTCTAGGCACCAGGAACTCTTAAAGCTAATCAGCCAAGCTCCCTTCCACACAAGACCCCATTCTGAGAAGAAACTACTGGGTATAAAATCTAAATTGAGCAAGAAGGGATAATGGAGACAAAGTAAAGAAAAGATCCAGATAAAAGTGGGGAGCCCAGGAGGCAAGCCACTATATTTTTTAATTTTACACACACAACAACAACAGAAAAGGAAGCTCTGTGAAGTTAGAAAAGCTATCCTGAGCGAGCCCTCTTTCTAAATGTTCAGGACAACTAATTTCATGTTAAAATGAGGAACAGAAATGAATAAAAGTTAAAATAATAGAGAATAAAGAGCAAAATAATATCCTTATGTGATGGTTAAGGTTGTATGTCAACTTGGCTGGGCCATGATTCTCAGTGATTTGGCATTAGTATGATGTTGTGATCACCTCCATGATGGAATCTGCTGTTAATAGCCGATCAGTTGAAAGAGAGTTTCCTTGGGCATGTGGCCTGCATCAAATATAAGTGAACATTCTGGCAAGGCTCATGGGCTTTTTGTTCATGCTGGATCCCACAGCTGGCGCCTGTTCATCTGACCTCCAGTACTTGGGACTTGAGCTAGCAGCTTACCTGTGGTCTTGCCTGATCACTGATCTTTGCAGCCTATGAGAAGGGCCCTGCTCTCTGACCTGCCGATCTTGGGTTCACCAGCCCCTGTGACTAAGTGAATCAGGAGAAGCCTTTATCCTGACCCATGGACATGGGACAATCCAGCCTCTACAACCTTGTGAGCCATTTCCTTGATATAAATCTCTCTCTATATGTATTTATACACTTTGCCAGTTTTGCTTCTCTAGAGAACCTAGCCTAAAACACCTTACAGATAATAAACGCCTACCAAAAAGACATGCTCATAAAACATATGGACACCATAAGCTAGTATTTCAAAACTAGCTTAAAGACATTCTAAAAAAATACAAGATATCAGAGAACAACTTAAATCAGAACTAGAAAAACATGGCAATTAGGTGATAAAGCTTAGGAAAAAAAATAGAAACAAAGAAAAAATTTATTTCAAAAATAAAGACTAAACTAGAAGGAACACAAGAGTGAATAAATACTACAGATAATGCCTTCAGAGAAATATAAAACAAATAAAAAGAAAAGCTTTTAAAATAAAAAACAAAATAAAGAAATAAAAATAATTCAAGAAAAGATGAAAAATATTGATGCCAAACAAAGAAGATCCGACATATTATAATAGGAGACACTGGGGGCGGGGTTGAGGGGACCAAATCAAATCAAGGGAACATAACAAATAATAAAAACTACAATTCAATAGGAGCCCTCTTGGTGCAGTGGTTAAGAGCTTGGCTGCTAACCAAAAGGTCAGCAGTTCAAATCCACCAGCTGCTCCTTGGAAACCCTATGAGGCAGTTCTAGTCTGTCCTATAGGGTCACTATGAGTCAGAATCAACCGGATGGCAATGTGTTTTGGTTTTATAATCCAGTAATTTCAATTTTCTTGAAATAAAAAGATTTGCTGCTATAGATTGAAAAGACACACTGTGTACCTGAAAATATTACCCAGAATGACCACAGCCAAGACAGTCTAGTAAAATCCCTGGACTTTAAAGAAAAAGAATAAAATTCCTAGAGCATCTAGGCAAAAATAAAAAATGAATTATTATAGAAAGAAAATTAGATTGTAATTAGACTTCTCAACAACTGTGCTTTATCCTGGAAGAATGGAGTGACATACTTAAGACAGTCAAGGAAAGAAAGTGTCAACTAAGATTTTGTGTCTAGCTGAACTGAGTATAAAGGATACAGAAACAGAAAAACTGTTACCAACATGCAAGAACTCAGGGAATCTTGCTCAGAATTGTGGTCACTTTGAGAAATGGGAGGAGGGTTGTGATTGAGACAAGGCATGTGGATGGCTTCTGAGGTGGCTGGCAAAGCTCTGTTTCTTATCCTTAATGGTAGTTATAAGCGTGTTCACCTTAACAATAATTCACTAAGCTATATGTATGTTTGATACAATTTACTGCATCTGTGTCTTATTTTTAAAATAATAAGTTTTAAAACAACAAAAATAAAATACATGACAATTATATTTAGAGACATTTGAATATGGACTAGGTATTTAATGATATTCCACCACTCATCTGTCAGTTTGTGGCACTGTGGTGGCTTGCATGATTCTGTGATGCTGAAAGTGGTGTCACCAGTATTTCAAATGCCAGCAAGTTCATCCATGGTGGACAGGCTTCAGAGGAGCTTCTAGACTAAGACAGACTGGGAAGAAGGACCTGGCGATCTACTTCTTAGGCATTGCTATTGCCTTTGAGTCAATTCCGACTCATAGCAACCCTGTAGGACAGAGTAGAACTGCCCCATAGGGTTTCCAAGGAGAGCCTGGTGGATTTGACTGCCAACCTTTGGGTTAGCAGACGTAGTTCTTAACCACTATGCCACCACGGTTTCCACTGTAGGCATTAGCTAAAATAGACTGGTAGTGACCGTTTTAAATAGGACAATCATATGGTCTACTATGCCAGGCACGACGAATTGAAGAGAAATGGTGTCACATTCACTGTCAAAAAGAACATTTCAAGATCTATCCTGAAGTATGAGCCTTGGTGGCACAGTGGTTAGGTGTTCGGCTGCTGACCAAAAGGTTGGCAGTTCAAATCCACCAGCCACTCCTTGGAAACTCTATGGGGCAGTTCTACTCTGTCCTATAGGGTAGCTGGAATTGACTCAACAACAACAGGTTTTGTTTTTTGGTTTTTTATCCTGAAGTGCAATGCTGTCAATGATAGGATAATATCCACATGCCTAAAAGGAAGACCAATTAATACAACTATTATTCAAATCTATGCAACAACCACTAAGGCAAAGATGAAGAAATTGAAGATTTTTATCAACCTCTGCAGTCTGAAATTGATCAAACATGAAATCAATATGCATTGATAATTACTAGTGATTGGAATGGGAAAGCTGGAAACAAAGAGGGAACAGTAGATAGAAAATATGGCCTTGGTGATAGAAATGACACTGGAGATCACATGATAGGATTTTGCAAGACCAAGGACTTTTTCATTGCAAATACCTTTTATCAACAATATAAACGGCGCCTATACACGTGGACCTCACCAGATGGAATACACAGGAATCAAACTGACTACATCTGTGCAAAGAGACAACGGAGAAACTCAATATAATCAGTGAGAACAAGGCTGGGGGGTGACTGCAGAACAGACCACCAATTGCTCACATGCAAGTTCAAGTTGAAGCTGAAGAAAATCAAAACAAGTCCACGAGAGCCAAAATACAATCTTGAGTATATTCTCCCTGAATTTAGAGACCATCTCAAGAATAGATTTGACACCTTAAACACTAATGACTGAAAAATCAGACGAGTTGTGGGATGACATCAAGGATGTCATACATGAGGAAAGCAAAAGGTCATTAAACAAATAGGAAAGAAAGAAAAGATTAAAATGAAGGTCAGAAAAGACTCTGAAACTTACTCTTGAAAGTAGGGTACCTAAAGCCAAAGGAAGAAATGAAGTAAAAGAGCTGAACAGAAGATTTCAAAGGGCAGCTCGAGAAGACAACGTAAAGTGTTATAATGACATGTGCAAAGACTTGGAGTTAGAAAATCAAAAGGGAAGAACATGTTCGGCAGTTCTCAAGCTGAAAGAACTGAAGAAAAATTCAAGCGTCGAGTTGCAATATTGAAGGATTCGATGGGCAAAATATTGAACAACACAGGAACACTTCAAAAGAAGATGGAAGGCATACAGAGTTGTTGTACCAAAAAGAATTGGTGGACCTTCCACCATTTCAGGAGGTAGCATAGGGTCAATAACCGATGGTATTGAAGGAAGAAGGCCAAGCTACACTGAAGGCATTGGTGAAAAACAAGCCTTCAGGAATTGACAGAAGACCATTTGAGATGTTTCAACAAACTGATGAAATGCTGGAAGCACTCACTTGTCTATGCCAAGAAATTTGGAATACAGCTGCCTTGCCAACTGACTGGAACAAATCAATATTTGTGCCCATTCCAAAGAAAGGTGATCCAACAGAATGTGGATATTATCGAACAATATCATTAATATCACATGCAAGTAAAATTTTGCTGAAGGTAATTAAAAAATGGTTGCAACAGTACATCAACAGGGAACTGCCAGAAATTTAAGCTAGATTTAGAAGAGAACGTGGAACGAGGGATATCATTGCTGATATTGGACAGATCTTGGCTGAAAGCAGAGAATACCAGAAGCATGTTTACCTGGATTTTATTAACTATGCAAAGGCATTTGACTGTGTGGATCATAACAAATTATGGATAACATTGAGAAGAATGGGAATTCCAGAACACTTAATTGTGCTCATGGGGAACCTGTACATAGACCAAGAAGCAGTCATGCAAACAGAAAAAAGGGGATACTGTGTGGTTTAAAAAGAGGAAAGGTGTGTGTCAGGGTTGTATCGTTTCACCATACTTATTCAATCCAATCTATATGCTGAGCAAATAATCCGAGAAGCTGGATTATATGAAGAACTACACGGCATCAGGATTGGAGGAAGTCTCACTAACAACCTGCGCTATGCAGATGACACAGCTTTCCTTGCTGAAAGCAAAGAGGACTTGAAGCACTTACTGATGAAGATCAAAGACCACAGCCTTCAGTACGGATTGCATCTCAACAAAAAGAAAACAAAAATCCTCACAACTGGACCAATAAGCAACATCATGATAAATGGAGAAAAGATTGAAGTTGTCAAGGATTTCATTTTACTTGGATCCACAATCAACATCCAAGGAAGCAGCAGTCAAGAAATCAAACAACGTATTGCACTGGGCATGTCTGCTGCAAAAGACCTCTTTAAAGTACTGAAAAGCAAAGATGTCACTTTGAGGACTAAGGTGTGCCTAACGCAAGCCATAGTATTTTCAATAACCTCATATGGATGCGAAAACTGGTCAATGAGTAAGGAAGACTGAAGAAAAATTGACATCTCTGAATTACGGTGTTGGTGAAGAATGTTGAATATACCTTGGACTGCTAGAAGAACGAAGAAGTTTGTCTTAGAAGAAGTACAGCAGAATGCTCCTTGGAAGCAAGGATGGTGAGACTTTGTGTTGCATATCTTGGACATGTTAACAGGAGGGGCCATTTCCTGGAGAAGGCCATCATGCTTGGTAAAGTAGAGGGTCAACGAAAAAGAGGGAGGAACTTTTCTTGACCTTGGAGAGGCCCTAACCATAACTGGGACCTGGATGCTGTAGACTGGCACAGAATTGTCAGGTCTTTGTAAGATTTGCCTTTATCTCACGTGTGTTAATTTTGTCTGCTCTGTTTCCCCAAACTGGTCAAAAGCTGGGAGCCTCTGTCCTCCATGTGCTGAGGCAGCAAGAAAAGGGAACTCTGTGCTGGTGGCCAAAGTGTCAGTCAAGCGTCTAACCCAGCGAGCTGAGGGCCTGCGTCTGAGACAAGAAAGAAAAGTCAGGGACCCTGGGCCAGAAACCAGGGCCTTGCCACTGGATGGCCAAGAGGCTGGTTCTCTAAGCACAGAAATACTTTCCGTTCCTCCATGGGCACGGTGCTCCTAGCTTGTGAGTTGACAGCTTTCTTTGCATTTATAAGAAAGGGACCTGTGCCCAGCAGCTCCTGTCCTCGCCTGTCGGAGCCTCGCATCGCTGCTGTGTTATTCCCGAGTCAGAAACGGTCCTTTAAGTTCTGTCCTTCTTTCCTGTCCTAGGATCTGGCCTCCTCTGCCCCTCATCCTTGTCACCTTCGGAAGGTGGCATCATGCCCTTCATCCACGGAAGCAGAGAAGGTGATTCCACACTGGATATGTGACTTCGGCTGGGCCAGGTACAGCCAGTTGGCACAGACACTGGTTTCTAATCAGAAGTTCTGGCTCTGACACTAGGTAACGCGTGTGGTATTAAGAAATGCCCTGAGCTTTCTGTGTCCCAGCTTTCTCATCTGTACAATGGGTTAATAACATCTATCCCTCAGGGTGGTTGGAAAATTGAATGAGGGGACAAAAAAAAAGGAAAAAGGACATAGAAAACCATAAAGCTGTTTACAAGACGTAGTGCTGATTTTATTCCCAGGATGAAGAAGCGTTTCATTTCAGATCTCACAGGCTTATGCAAGGGAGAGCAGTAACTGCCCCCAGCTGCCCCCATCCTCACAGCGAGGGGTGGGGCTTGATAACTGCAAGGGTTTTTGGGCTCTGACCTTCTGGACTTCTATCAACATGGGGAAGTGAAGACACCACTGTACTTGGACAGGCCCCAACTTGCCCCCCTTCTCCACCTGTGACCTACCTGGTGGAGAATTTACCATGGTCACGCACTGTTAAAAAGGTGCTTAACCATAAACCATCAGGAAGATCATGGTGGTTTAAAGCATGAACCTTGGAATCAGACAGACCAAAGTCTCAGCTCTGCCATTTAGTACCTACGCAATCTTCTTAAGTAGCCCAACCTATCTGAACCTCAGTTTTCCCATCTGTATGGTGGGAATAACGGTAGTAAGAATGTTTAGGGTTGTTCTGAGGCTTATATGGGATGGTGCAGTAAAGCATTTAGGACAATATCCAACACATTAAAAGTGCTCAATAAATATTAGCTATAATTTTAATACTATTATTTTTATTGTGCTTTAAGTGAACGTTTACAATTCAAGTCAGTTTCTCATACAAAAATTTATACACACGTTGCTATGTGACCCTAGTTGCTCTTCCTATACTGTGACAGCACACTCCTCCTTTCCACCCCAGATTCCCTGTGTCCATTCAGCCAGCTCCTGACCCTCTCTGCCTTCTCATCTCACCTCCAGACAGGAGCTGCCCATTTAGTCTCATGTATCTACTTGAGCTAAGAAACAGACTCCTCACGAGTATCAATTTATGTCCCATAGCCCAGTCTAATCTTTGTTAGAAGAGTTGGCCTCGGGAGTGGTTTCAGCTCTGGGCCAACAGAGAGTGCAGGGGCCATGTCTTAGCGGGTCCATCCAATCTCAGTCAAACCGTTAAGTCTTGTCTTTTTACTAGAATTTGAGTTCTGCAACCCATTTTTCTCCTGCTCCATCAGGGACTCTCTGTTGTGTTCCCTGTCAGGGTGGTCATTGGTGGTAGCTGGGCACCATCTAGTTCTTCTGGTCTCAGGCTGATGGAGTCTCTGGTTTATGTGGCCCTTTCTGACTCTTTGGCTAATACTTTCCTTGTGTCTTTGGTGTTCTTCATTCTCCTTTACTCCAGGTGTTGGGACCAATTGATGCATCTTAGATGGCCGCTTTTTAGCTTTTAAGACCCCAGACGCCACTCACCAAAATGGGATGCAGAACATTTTCTTAATAAACTTTGTTATGCCAATTGACCTAGCTGTCCCCTGAACTGTGGTCCCCAGACCCCCACTCCTGCTACTCTGTCCCTGGAAGTGTTTGGTTGTATTCAGGAAACTTCTTAGCTTTTGGTTTAGTCCAGTTGTGCTGATTTCCCCTGTAGTGTGTGTTGAGCTTTCCTTCACTTAAGTAATAATATTATTATTAAAAAAGGAAGTTTTGTGCCAGGCCACCCCAGTGCTAAATCCAAATCACAGATATGCCCTTGGGCAAGTTTCTGATCTGTGCCTTTCCTCAGTCATAAAATAAGAAACAGATAGCCTTTCTGGAAACACAAAGGGGCCTGAAGAATGAATAAGTACTGTTGTAGGTGCCCTCGAGTCAATCCCGACTCATAGCAACCCTATGTACAACAGAATGAAACATAGCCTGGTCCTGCGCCATCCTCAGAATCGTTGTCATGCTTGTGCCCATTGTTGCAGCCCCTGTCACTCCATCACGTTGAGGGTCTTCCTTGTTTTTGCTGACCATCTACTTTACCAAGCATAATGTCCTTCTCCAGGGACTGGTCCCTCCTGATAACATGTCCAAAGTGTGTGGGATGAAAGTCTCATTATCCTTTCTTCCAAGGAGCATTCTGGATGTTCTTCTTCCAAGACAGGTTTGTTCATTCTTCTGGCAGTCCATGGTATATTCAATATTCTTCACTAACACCATAATACAAAGTCATCAATTCTTCTTCAGTCTTCCTTACTCGTCGTCCAGTTTTCGCATGCATATGAGGAATAGAAAATACCATGGCATGGGTCAGGTGCACACTAATCCTCAAAGTGACATTTTTGCTTTTTAACATTTTAAAGAGGTCTTTTGCAGCAGATTTGCCCAGTGCAATACGTGGTTTGATATCCTGACTGCTGCTTCCATAGGTGTTGATTGTGGATCCAGGTAAAATGAAATCTTTGGTAACTTCAATATTTTCTCCATTTATCGTGATGTTGCTTGTTGGTCCAGCTGTGAGGATTTTTGTTTTCTTTTTGTTAAGGTGTAATCCATACTGAAGGCTGTGGTCTTTGATCTTCATCAGTAAGTGCTTCAAGTCCTCTTCACTTTCAGTAAGGAAGGTTGTGTCATCTGCATATTGTAGGTTGTTTATGAATCTTCCTCCAATCCTGGTGTCAAGTTCTTCTTTCTATAGTCTAGCCTCTCAGATTATTTGCTCAGCATACAGACGGAATAAATATGGTGAAAGTATACAACCCTGATGCACACTTTTCCTGACTTTAAACTACACAGTATCCCCTTGTTCTGTTTGCATGACTGCCTCTTGGTCCATGTATAGGTCCCATTTGAGCACGATTAAGTATTCTGGGATTACCATTCTTTGAAACGTTATCCATAATTTGTTATGATCCACACAGCTGAATACCTTTGCATACTCAATAAAACATAGGTAAACATCTTTCTGATACTCTCTACTTTCAGTCAGGAGCCATCTGACATCAGCAATGATATCCCTCGTTCCACGTCCTCTTCTGAATCTGGCTTGAATTTCTGGCAGTTCCCTGTCCATGTACTGCTGCAACCACTTTTGAATGATTTTCAGCTTAATTTTATTTGTATGCAATATTAATGATATTGTTCAATAATTTTTGCATTTGGTTGGAACACCTTTCTTTGGAATGGACACAAATATGGATCTCTTCCAGTCAATTGACCAGGCAGTTGTCCTCCAAATTTCTTGGCACAGACGAGTGAGTACATCCAGTGCTGCATCTGTTTGTTGAAACATCTCAATTGGTATTCCGTCAACTTCCTGGGGCCTCGTTTTTCGCCAGTGCCTTCAGTGCAGCTTGGACTTGTTCCTTCAGTACCATTGGTTCTTGATCATATGTTACCTCCTGAAATGGTTGAACATCGACCAATTTTTGTTGGTACAGTGACTGTGTATTCCTTCCATCTTCTTTTGATGCTTCCTGCATCATTCGATATTTTCCCCATAGAATCCTTCAACACTGCAACTTGAGGCTTGATTTTTTTCTTCAGTTCTTTCAGCTTGAGAAATGCCAAACATATTCTTCCTTTTTGGTTTTCTAACTCCAGGTCTTTGCGTATTTCATTATAATACTTTACTTTGTCTTCTCGAATTACCCTTTGCAAGTCTTTTGTTCAGCTCTTTTACTTCATCATTTCTGCCATTTGCTTTACCTACTCTACATTCAAGAGTAAGTTTCAGAGTCTCTTCTGACATCCATTTGGTCTTTTCTTTCTTTCTTGTCTTTTAAATGACCTCTTGCTTTCTTCATATATGATGTCCTTGATGTCATCCTACTACTCATCTGGTGTTTGGTCAGTAGTGTTCAATGCGTCAGATCTATTTTTGAGATGGTCTCTAAATTCAGGTGGAATATACTCAAGGTCATATTTTGGCCCTCGTGGACTTACTCTAAATTTTCTTCAGCTTTAACTTGAATTTGCGTATGAGTAATTGATGGTCTGTTCCATAGTTGGCCCCTGGCCTTGTTCTGACTAATGATATTGAGCTTTTCCATGGTCTCTTGCAACAGATGTAGTCGATTTGATTCCTGTGTATTCTATCTGGTGAGGTCCATGTGTACAGTCGCTGTTTATGTTGTTGAAAAAAGGTATTTGCAATGAAGTTGTTGGTCTTGCAAAATTCTATCGTGTAGCCTCTGGCTTCTTTTCTATCACCAAGGCCGTATTTTCCAACTACTGATACTTCTTTGTTTCCAATTTGTGCATTCCAATCACCAATAATTACCAATGCATCTTGATTGCATGTTTGATCAATTTCAGACTGCAGAAGTTGGTAAAGAGCTTCAATTTCTTCATCTTTGGCCTTAGTGGTTGGTGCACAAATTTGAATAATAGTCCTATTAACTGATCTCTCTTGAAGTCGTATGGGTGGGGGGGGAACATTATCCTATCACTAACAGCATTGTACTTCAGGATAGATCTTGAAATGTTCTTTTTGACAGTGAATGTCATGTCATTCTTTTTCAATATGTCATCCCCAGCGTAGTAGATCATATCATTGTCTGATTCAAAATGGCCAATACGATCTATTTCAGCTCACTAATGCCTAGAATATCAATGTTTATGCATTCTATTTCATTTTTGATGACTTCCCATTTTCCTAGACACATACTTCGTACATTCCACATTCCGATTATTAATGGATGCTTGCAGCTGTTTCTTCTCATTTTGAGTCATGCCACATCAGCAATTGAAGGTCCTGAAAGTTTTACTCCATCCATGTCATTAAGGTCGACTCTACTTTGAGGAGGCAGCTTTTCCCCAAACATATTTTGAACGCCTTCCAACCTGAGAGGTTCATTTTCCAGCACTATATCAGACAATGTTTTGTTGCTATTCATAAGGTTTTCACTGGCCAATTTTTTCGGAAGTAGACCACCAGGTCTTTCTTCCTGATCTTAGTCTGTAAGCTCTGCTGAAACCTGTCCACCAAGGATGACCCAACTGGTATTTCAAATTCTGGTGGCAAAGCTTCCAGTATCACAGCAACATGCAAACCACCACAGTACAACAAACTGACAGATGTGTGGTGGGAGTAAGTACTAGAACTCAAAAAAATAAAAGAATACAAGAGAATTATAAATCATAATAGCTTACAACATTGCTCAATATTTTTTCTCCTGAGTTCCTAGGTCTCAAATTTGCAAGCTCCCCTAGGTGAAAGACACTGTGGTTTCATAAAGAAAAATATCTGGGAACACTTGGTAAACTTCTGGAAATACTGATTTGAGCCATTGCTTCATATTTTGTCTGTGTTTTAGGCACACTTACAGGTGAAGTCACTGGGTGTGCTGCTACAGAGTCTCTACTAGTCCCTTGGATTATTAGAGATCAGTCCCAAACGTCCTCCCCGGCAGAAGTAAATGTCAAAGAACCCTAGGGTCCCTGAAAGTCCAGGAAGCAAGAAACCCAGGAATGTAGAAAAACAAACAAGCTCTGAAGAAACAGGTTTTATTTGTTCATGAAGCGTATACAATCATTCTTTCTTACTCTTTAACACCTTCTGTTCTGCCTTCCCGAATTCTCACCTGGATTCACTGAAGCCTGCTGCTAAGACCAAACAGCACCTGACTTTCTTTGAAATGTTGTCAGTGCAAATACTGAACTGTACAAACACTGCTTTTGCGAACTGCTTTTATTCAGTCTCAGTCTCCATAAACCACGTCTACGCTGAGTGTCCCAGTAGCCTTTTCCTAGCGTGGCTTTATAGCACTAGTTGATCTTTAACCCACTTTGCACGTCATGCTGAGAGCTTATTAATACACGTGCCCCAACTATTAGCTCACCTCAACCAATATTTGCTTGTTAGAGAGACATGTTGTCAGGAGGGACCAGTCCCTGAAGAGGGACGTCACACTTGGTAAAGTGGATGGCCAGCGAAAAAGAGGAAGATCCTCAACGAGATAGATTGATACAGTGGCTGCAACAATGGGCTCAAGCATGACAACAATTGGGAGAATGACGCAGGACCAGGCAGTGTTTCGTTGGTTGTACACGGGGTGACTGAGTCGGAACCAATTCGACGGCACCTAACAACAACAGAGAAACAAAGATTTGCTTTAAAAAGATTCAGAGCAGGTGGGATCTTAATGAAACCTTTCCCTAATCTTCCCCTAAAAACTCAACCCTGACTTCAAAAGAAAAAAGAAAAAATGAGGCCCTCATTTAGAAAGAAACACATGACAGGCAAGGACTGGAGGGAATGACATGCAGCAGAGAGACAGAAAGAGAGAGAAAGGCAACGGCTGGTAGCCAGCTCTGGAACAAGGCCACAGGCATTCTGGGGTTTGCATTGTTCCTTGTTTTACGTTTTCTCACATTAGACAAGAAATCTTTGCTCATTCTTTTTTAAAACTTTGAAAATATTTTAAGGAAAAAAGAAATATTAGTCACCGATAATCCCACCATTCAAAGATAACCATTAACAATGGAGCATTTATCCTTTAGACCGTCTAATCTACCCAAATACCTGTGAGGAAAATAACTTTTAAAAATATCACTTCTAATCCTCTCATCAACCCTCTCGGGCAGCTGCTCTTAGCGCACACTGACAGCGAGGAAACCGAGGCTCAGTGAGACCAAGTATAGCTTGAGTGAGGGAGTCCGTCAGGCTGGCCCTATAGCCACATCCCCATGTTTCAGCACAAGAGTCTAAGAGCGGTCACCCAAGCTCCTCGGTTCAAGCATGAGATTCAGTATTCTGGGAGGCCCCTCCAAGGCCCCCTCTCATCTGAATGACAGGAAGGGACGGGCCACTCATAACATCCTCAGTCCAGGGTATCTTGGGGTGGGAGGTGCTGTACTCAGGGCAGAATTACAAAAGAACTTCTTAACCCTGCTAGACCACCCATCTGATCTCACTCTCTTGCAAGTGAGCTGGGAAATCAGACATCTGGGAGGCTGGTGGCCTCTATCCCAGCATGCAATGCTCTTAGCCACCTCCCCACCCACCCTCCCCCAGGGTGACTCCCTGTGACATTGGAGTCACTTTCTAGGCCACCTCGGAGACAGTTCACATTGTATGGCATTCTAGTAAAATGTGATTAAAATTAACTTCAAGAGTTGTTGGAAGGGGAGGCTTTAATGTCTTCCAGTTTCTCAGGAGACAAGTAACTCAGAAATCAGGTAGAAAGGTAGATAGTTGTGTAGATGAGGAGGCTAAGGCCCAAAAAGCATCTTTCCTTTTTGGGAGGGACATCCCTCCCTCCCTGCAACACCACAGCACCAGGGCTTCCAACTGGTTCGTTTTAGTTCAATTCCCTGCTAAGAATTTGCATTTCCACCCCAGATATACTGAATCAGAACCTACATTTTAACAAGATCTCCAGACGATTCTTATGAATACTCAGGTGATTCTTATGTATACATAAGAACCACCTGGGGATCTTGTTAAAATGTAGATTCTGATTCAGTATATCTAGGGTGGAAGTGCAACTTTTCAGCAGGGGGTCGAACTGAAATGAACTGGTTTAAAGTTCTGCACAGCACTCATCTCTTCTAGAGAGACCCTCTCCATTTCTCTGCTGCCCTGTGGTTTTTACCAATGGCCCTCCTTTTCCCCACCAAGCAGAATGACCCTCACCTAACTCCCAAGAGTGGCTCTTCTGCACTCTTGGGGACTGCCTTTACCACACTTACCACTCACCACCCATCTACCTGCTGGACTGTAGACAATTTGAGAGAACCCACTTTCTCATTCATTCATTCATTCATTCATGGTACAAAAACTTATTGAGGACCTTTGTGTGCCAGATACTATGCTAGGTGCTGGGGATGCAGAAGAGTTTATCCACTTCCCATCACCCATACCCTCCTCCAGACCAACATTGGACCTTGTCAGTACCACAATTCATCCTCCTGCACCCTCCACTGCCTCCCTCCAATCCATTCTCAAAACGGCAAACCAAAACCACAAAACCAAACCCGCTGCCACTGAGTCAATTCCAACTCATGGCGGCCCCACGTATTACAGAGTAGAACTGCTCCATACTGTTTTCCTTGGCCACGATCTTTGGAAGCAGCCTACATGGTGGAAGACGGATATTAGGGATCAACTGCTCCAAAGTTCTAACCTAAGGAGAATGAGATCCTCGGCGTCTATTAGGGAGTTGATGCCTAATACCCTAGGAGAGGAAAGAGTCTTGGTGGCATAACAGTTAAGTGCTTGGCTGCTATCCAAAAGGTTGGTGGTTTGAACCCACCCAACGCCTCCATGAGAAAAAGACCTGACAATTTACTTTTGTAAAGATTACAGCCAAGAAAATTTATTGGGCAGTTCTACTCTATTACATAGGGTCACTATGAGTTGGCACTGGCTTGACAGTACCCAACAGCAACAGCCTACAAGAGCAAGTGGGAAAAAGCAAGATTTGGCAGAGAAAAGAAAGAAAAAACATGATGTAGGCTCAATAAAACCTCAGCCAACCCAGTGTGGAGGGTCTGGAGTAATCCCTGCTCCAGCGCCTTCCATGTCAGACTGGAGCAGCTGAACTCTTACAGCCCGCATTGCTCAGTCATTGAGGGCAGGCTTCTCTGGGGAGACCGTGACCTCCACCTCGGGCAAGGCAGCTCTCCACCTGAGACAGACCCTGCAGGCACTGCTAGGTGGAGGCTGTCTGCAAGTTCTTCTTTGCAGGAGGAGGGCCCATCTCCACGCCCACCACGCCCACCTCCACTGTTGTCCCTCATCATCCTTCCAGGCTTCAGCACAGCTCATGGGCCACTTCCTCTGGGAAGCCTTTGTCTAGACGTCTGTCGTTGTTAGCTGCCCTGACTCACAGTGACCTCATGCACAACAGAACAAAATGCTTACCAGTCCTGCACCGTCCCCATGATCATTTGCAACTTGGATTGTTGTGATCCATAGGGTTTTCAGTGACTGATTTTTCAGAAGTAGACAGCCAGGCCTTTCTTCCTAGTCTGTCTTAGACTGGGAGTTCTGCTAAATACTATTCAGCGTCATAGCAACACTCAAGCCTCCTCTGACAGAAGAGCGGTAGCTGCACATGAGGTGCATTGGCCAGGAATCCAACCTGGGTCTCCCACACGGCAGGCGAGAATTCTACCACTGAAGCACCATTGCTCCCAGACCTCCTTTAGAGGCTCTCGTAAAACCCTGTTCTCTTTCTCCCAGCAGCTGTCACAGTCTGCAATCACATGTAAGCTCTGAGTGGGCAAGGACCGTCTCTGTTTGACTCACTGTAGTCCCAGAGCTTAGCCCAGTGCCTGTCACATGGTCCAGGAAAAACTTGCTGAATTAAGGAATTGTAGAACAGATTTAAAATTCTCATGGAATCCAGGCAGGAACCTCTGAAGTTGGATAAGTCCCAGAAACCATGGTTCTAGGTAGCTGCTGAAACCATAAACACTTATTTAGCTTACTCTGTAAACGAATGTCTGCCTTGAACATTGTGCTCTTTTAAAGAATTGTCTATGAGTGATCCAACCGACGACAGCAACCCAAAAGGCTAGATAAGGGCTATGCTGTAAGATCAATCCTTGATTATTTAACTTGTTTTTCAGAAATGTTGCCTGGAATCCTGCCTGTCCACAAGACATTTTACAACTCCTTGTCTTAGTTTCTTAGTGCTGCTGTAACAGAAATACCACAAGTGGGTGGCTTTAGTGAACAGACATCTATTTTCTCACAATTTGGGAGGCTAGAAGTCCTAACTCAGGGCATCTAGGGAAGGCTTTCTCTCTCTGTCCGCTCTGGGGGTCTTCCTTATTTCTTTTTCAGCTTTTGTTCCTCACTTCCTTGGCAATCTGCATGTGATGTCTGTTCCCCTTATTCCTGCTTGCCTGCTTCTGCGCCGAAAATGCTCCTTTTATATCTCAGAAGTGATTTGTTTAAGACACATTCTGCGCTGATAACCAAACCAAACCTAAACCTATTGCCATTGAGTCAATTCTGACTCATATAAGACAGAGTAGAACTGCCCCATAGAGTTTTCAAGGAGCAGCTGGTGGATTCAAACTGCCGACTTTTTGGTTAGCAGCTGAGGCCTTAACCACTGCACCACCGGGGCTCCTCTACAGGGATAGGGGTTAGGGTTTCCAACACATATTTTGGAGGGGACGCATTTCAATTTGTCACACTCCTGTTCTGGCCCTGTTTCCACGGTGATGTATAATTACTAGCAACGGACTCACCTAAACTGAGGTGTGGAAGTCTGTAAAAACGGAGGTGTGGAAGTCTGTAAAAACTGAGGTGTGGAAGTCTGTAAAAACGGAGGTGTGGAAGTCTGTAAAAACTGAGGTGTAGAAGTCTGTGAAAACCCTTCTCCCTAGCATTGACAGCATTCTAATCAGACTGTTCCCCAGTTTGCAAATTGTGTATTTAATAAACTTCAATCAGTGTCTGTAATTGGCTTTATTTTGGTTTTATGTCAACAGAACATGGAGGCAGAAGAGTGTTTGGGAGGAAATAGGCACTGATACCCACCGAGCACTTTTTTTTGACCCACTGTATCTCTCCAGTCTCTTCAGGGGCATCGGAAGTCCTCTGGAGACCCTGAGCTCCATGCTTTGTGTCGCAGCTCCGAGCTCTGAAGCTGATTTGAGGTTTAGGAGAGACTGGGTCTCTATGGAAGCGGACAGGGTGAGCTAGCTTCTCAGTGGAATCTCAGAGCCTGTCAGCAGCAAAATCAGCGGGCAGGAGGAGAGCAGTCAAAGCCGACAGGGCCCTCACCAATATAACCTAAGACTCTCACGCAAGGATGAGCTGGTCGCCCGACGGACACATGGCATTAGGTCACCCACCAGCCACAAACAAATTCTCAGTCAACTAAGAACACCATAAAACTAAACCCCGCGGCAGACTCCCTACGAGGGATTTTACCTGGCTCTATAGGGTCGCTCATAGTGACCCTATAGGACAGAGTAGAAGAGCCCCATAGGGTTTCCAAGAAGCAGCTGGTGGATTCAAACTGCAGAACTTTTTGGTTAGCAGAGCAGCCGAACTCTTAACCACTGCTCTGCCACGGCTCACTCTGAGTTGGAATCAATTCGGGAGCAACAGATTCTACAGGGCTGCTATGAGTCGAAATCGACTGGACGGCCACCGGTCTGATTTTTTTTTGTTGTTGTTGCGGGGGGAACCAAAGTTCTAACCTAAGGAAAATGGAATCCCGGGCATCTAAGTGAGCTTGGAGTTTCCCCTACAGGAGTGTGGACTGAGCTTCATGTTCAAAACACTATAAGACACATAATTGTTTGTTTTTGAAAAAAATTAACTGAATATACTAAAGGTGATTTGGAATTGCAGCGGCCACTATAGGAACTGGGTTCCCATTTGCTTAGTTTTGTGATGTCAGAAAATGTTGCTTTTCATAAGAAGGAGAATCACAGAATGTAACACAGGCATGTTGTTGTTGTTAGGTGCCGTCAAGTCAATTCCGACTCATAGTGACCCTCTGTACAATAGAACGAAACCCTGCCCAGTCCTGTGCCATCTTCACAATCTTTGTTCTGCTTGAGCCCATTGTTGAAGCCACTGTGTCAATCCATCTCGTTGAGGGTCTTCCTCTTTTTCACTGACCCTCTACTTTACCAAGCCTGATGTTTTTCTCCAGGGACTGGTCCCTCCTGCTAACACGTCCAAAGTATGTGAGATGTAGTCTCCCCATCCTTGCCTCTAAGGAGCATTCTGGCTGTACTTCTTCCAGGACAGATTTGTTCATTGTTTTGGCAGTCCATGGGATATTTAATATTCTTCACCAACACCACGATTCAAAGGCATCAATTCTTCTTCCGTCTTCCTTATTCACTGTCCAGCGTTCTCATGCATATGAGACCATTGAAAACACCATGGCTTGGGTCAGGTGAACCTTAGTCTTCAAGGTGACATCTTTGCTTTTCAACACTTTAAAGAGGTCTTTTGAAGCAGATTTGCCCAATGCAATGTGTCCTTTGATTTCTTGACTGCTGCTTCCATGGGTGTTGATTGTGGATCTAAGTAAAATGAAATCCTTAACAACTTCAATCTTTTCTCTGTTTATCATGATGTTGCTTATGGTCCAGTTGTGAGGATTTTTGTTCTCTTTTTGTTGAGGTGTAATCCATACTGAAGGCTGTGGTCTTAGATATTCATCAGTAAGTGCTTTAAGTCCTCTTCACTTTCAGGAAGCAAGATTGCATCATCTGCATAATGCAGGTTGTTAATGAGTCTTCCTGCAATCCTGATGCCCCATTCTTCTTCTTATACAGTCCACCTTCTAGGATTATTTGCTCAGCATACAGATGGAGTAAGTATGGTGAAAGGATACAACCCTGACACACACCTTTCCTGACTTTAAACCAAGCAGTATCCCCTTGTTCTGCTCACATGACTGCCTTTTGAGCTATGCACAGGTTCCTCATGAGCACAATTAAGTATTCTGGAATTCCCATTCTTTGCAATGTTATCCATAATTTGTTATGATCCACACAGTCGAATGCCTTTGCATAGTCAATAAAAACCAAGTAAGCATCTTTCTGACGATCTCTGCTTTGAGCCAGGATCCATCTGACATCAGCGATGATATCCCTGGTTCCACATCCTCTTCTGAATTCTGCTTGGATTTCTGGCAATTCCCTGTCCATGTACTGCTGCAACTGCTTTTGAATAATCTTTAGCAAAATTTTACTTGTGTGAGATATTAATGATATTATTTGATAATTTCTGCATTTGGTTGGATCACCTTTCTTGGGAATAGGCATAAATATGGATCTCTTTCAGTCGGTTGGCCAGGTAGCTGTCTTCCAAATTTCTTGACGCAGACAAGTGAGCACTTCCAGGGCTGCATCCATTTGTTAAAGCATCTCAGTGATATTCCGTCAATTCCTGGACCCTTGTTTTTCAGCAATGCCTTCAGTGCAGCTTCAACCTCTTCCTTCAATACCATTGCTTCCTGATTGTATGTTACCTCCTGAAATGGTTGAACATTGACCAATTCTTTTCGCTATAGTGACTCTGTGTATTCCTTCCAGCTTCTGTTGATGCTTCCTGAGTCATTTAATATTTTCCCCATAGAATCCTTCACTATTGCAACTCAAGGCTTGAATTTTTTCTTCAGCTCTTTCAACTTGAGAAATGCAGAGCTTGTTCTTCCCTTTTGTTTTCCTAACTCCAGGTCTTTGCACATGTCATTATAATACTTTACTTTGTCTTCTCAAGCCGCCCTTGGAAATCTTCTGTTCAGCTCTTTTACTTCATCATTTCTTCCATTTGCTTTAGCTACTCGATATTCAAGAGCAAGTTTCAGAGTCTCTTCTGACATACATTTTGGTCTTTTCTTTCTTTCCTGTCTTTTCAATAACCTCTTGCTTTCTTCATCTATGATGTACTTGATGTCATTGCACAACTGGTCTGATCTTCAGTCATTAGTGTTCAAAGCATCAAAACTATTCTTGAGATGGTCTCTAAATTCTGGTGGGATATACTTAAGATCGTACTTCGGCTCTAGTGGACTTGGTTTAATTTTCTTCAGCTTCAAAGTGAACTTGCATATGAGCAATTGGTGGTCTGTTTCACAGTCGGCCCCCAGCCTTGTTCTGACTGATGATATTGAGCTTTTCCACTGTCTCTTTCCACAGATGTAGCCAATTTGATTCCTGTGTATTCCATCTGGTTAGGTCCATGTGTATAGTTGCTGTTTATGTTGTTGAAACAAGGCATTTGCAATGAAGAAGTCGTTGATCTGGCAAAATTCTATCATGTGATCCCCAGCATCATTTTTATCACCAAGGCCATGTTTTCCAACTACCGATCCTTCTTCTTTGTTTCCAACTTTCACATCCCTATCAGTGCATCCTGGTTGCATGCTTGATTAATTTCAGACTGCGGAAGTTGGTAAAAATCTTCAAATTCTTCATCTTTGGCCTTAGTGCTTGGTGCATAAATTTGAATAATAGTCATATTAACTCCTCTTCCTTGTAGATGTATGGATGTTATCCTATCATTGACAGCACTGTACTTCAGGATAGATCTTGAAATGTTCTTTTTGATGATGAATGCAATGCCATTCCTCTTCATTTTGTCATTCCCAGCATAGTAGACCGACCGTTTGATTGTCCTATTCAAAATGGCCAATACCAGTCCATTTCAGCTCACTAATACCTAGAATATTGATCTATATGCATTCTGTTTCATTTTTGATGACTTCCAATTTTCCTAGATTCATACTTCATACATTCCACATTCCAGTTATTAATGGATGTTTGCAGGTGTTTCTTCTCATTCTGAGTCATGCCACATCAGCAGATGAAGGTCCTGAAAGCTTGTCTCCATCCACTTCATTAAGGTCAACTCTACTTTGAGGAAACAGCTCTTCCCCACTTGTATTTTTAGTGCCTTCCAACCTGAAGGGCTCATCTTCTGGCACTATATCAGACAATGTTCTGCTGCTATTTATAAGGTTCTCACTGGCTAAATTTTTTCAGAAATAGACCGCCAGGTCCTTCTTCCTAGTCTGTCTTTGTCTGGAAGCTCAGCTGAAACCTGTCCACCATGGGTGACCCTGCTGGTATTTGAATACTGTGGCATAGCTTCCAGCATCACAGCAACACGCCAGCCTCCACTGTGTGACAAACTGACAGATCCGTGGGGAACACAGGCATATAGGCCTTATAAGCTGTTGTTCAAACCAGCCTCACAAACTGGACAAACTTGTGAGTCACCTATTAAACCAGCTGGGGGGTCTCCTTCTGTGATGGTTAAGGTTGTGTGTCAACTTGGCTGGGCCGTGATTCTTAGTGGTTTGGCAGTTTGCAATGATGTAGTTATCCTCCATTTTATGATATAATGTAATCATTTCCATGACATGATCTGATGTGATCAGCAAATCAGTTGTAAGGGGAGTTTCCTCAGGGGTGTGGTCTGCATCCAATATAAATGGACATTCTGGAAAAGCTCTCTGGATTTGCTTGCTCTGGATCCTGCATCCGGCTCATCATGATCTGACCTCCAGTTCTTGGGATTTAATCCAGCTACCTGTGGTACTGCCTGCCAACCTTGGGATTCGTCAGCCTCTGTAGCCTGTAAGCCAGCAGCCTGCTGTCTGACCTACCGATCTTGGGTTTGTCAGCCTCTGCAGCCTGTGACCCAGTGGCCTGCTGTCTGACCTTCCCATCTTGGATTTGTCAGCTCCTACATTTAAGTGGGTCAGGAGAAGCTTCCAGCCTGATGCCTGACCCATAGACTTGGGACTTGCCAGCCTCTACAACTGCATGAGCCATTTCCTTGAGATAAATCTCTCTCTCTCTCTCTGTGTATATATATATATATATATATATATATATATATATATATATATATATATATTAGATATTAGATATATATATATATACGCTTCAGTGGTTTTGCTTTTCTGGAGAACCCAGCTTAAGACACTTCCCGTCTCATTTTTGCCCTAAGAAGCTGAGCTTTAACCCAGAAAGAGCATTCTATCTGGTTTTTCCGCCTGCCAACAGGTTGGGGGCCTGAGATTGACCGTTGCCAGCAATCATGGGGTCATTTAAGTCTCAGTTTTCTTCTTCCAGGAAAAGCTCTCCCTATGTGTTCTCTCGTCCCTAATTCTTATGCCTACCTTTCTAAATCGCATAATTTTACTAAGGATGATTTGGGCCTTCAGTGGTCACTTTGAGAAACTTTTGATATAAACTGGTTCATTTTAAAAGTGCACTGGAAAAACGATGGGGTGTCTATTTTGATTAGTGTAACAAGGCCTCAGAAAGACAAAATTATTCTAAAATTGCTTCTCTGAAAAATTCTTTAAAGCTCAAAGAAGATATGGTTACGTAGCTGTAACATTTTCCTACCTCTGGATAGTATTACAAAATTAGATTAAAATTTCCCTTCAAGGAGCTTTATGCTGATTGGTTTAGAGATAAAATAGGAACCCTGGTAGCACAGTGGTTAAGTGTTTGCCTGCTAACCAGAAGGTTGGCAGTTTGAATTCACCAGCTGCTACTTGGAAATCGTATGTGGCAGCTCTACTCTGTCCTATAGGGTTGCTATGAGTCGGAAACGACTCAACGGCAATGGGTTTGATTATTTTTTTAAGTCCCGACATAATTTGATTATTCCTAAAAATCCCTGAAACTAAGGAAATTCAACATCAAATGCTTTTTTTCAGTGTTAAAGAAGAGGTATTACAGAATCTGTCTTAGTCATCTAGTGCTGCTGTAACAGAAATACCACAAGTGGATGGCTTTAACAAAGAGTTTATTCTCTCACAGTCCAGTAGGCTAGAAGTCCGAATTCAGGGTTCCAGCTCCAGCGGAAGGCTTTCTTTCTCTGTTGACTCTGGAGGAAAGTCCTTGTCATCAGTCTTCCCTTGGTCTGGGAGAATCTCAGCACAGGAACCTCAGGATGCGCTCTGCTCCCGGCTCTGCTTTCTTGGTGGTAAGAGGTTCCCATGTCTCTCTGCTTGCTCTGTCTCTTGTATCTCAAAAGAGATTGGCTTAAGACGCTATCTAATCTTGTAGATTTCATCACTATAACTGCCGCTCATCCATCTTATTACATCATAGTGATGGGATTTACAACGCACAGGGAAATCACATCAGATTGTAAAATGGTGGACAGTCATACAATACTGGGAAGCATGACCTCGCAAACAGATACACACATTTTTGGGGGGACACAATTTAATCCATGACAGAGTCTAACTCAGGAACTTTTTAGAAATTAAAGCTCACATAATTTAGATAAATCTTTGACAAACTAAACATTTAATTTTGGTATAATAAAATCTGCCATGTTTCTCAGAGTTACCACTGTTAGGTGTAAGTGTACATTTTTATTCTCCTTAGGTATGGTTTTCCTAATTTATAAAAGTTTGCTGATAGAACAAACTAACACTATTTCTACTAAATATTTAAGATTATAAATTTGTGTTTAAACAAATTGTGTCATAATTCTGACAAAACTTACTTTGATATTAATTATGTTTTGTGGCTTAAAGATAATTTTCAAGATCTTTAGATAACTTAAAATCTTGGACAAACGCTAAATTGACTTAATTGATGGATATTCCTTACGATTTATGTTTATATACTTTTGTTTTTTATTTTATACACAAAAAGGCTACATATATTTGGGTCTGCAAATGAACATGCCCCCCCTCCTTTTTTTTTTTTACCCCTCAGAAAAGTTGTACTATAGGGAATAATATTTCTTTGGTCAAAACTAAGATATAATCGGCTTATTTATAATGTTCTTCAAAGAGTTTTTCGTATCAAATAGCATGCAGAAGTAAGATTTGGTTTTCTGTTAAAAAGACAATTTTTAAAAAAAATTTCTGGATTGCTCTTAGTAAATCCCAGCAGAAGCTTCTCTTTATCTTCTGTGGAATCTGCCTAGAAGGCAGAAATTCTGTGTTTCATCAGAAAAAGTTCCTCAGTTTATGTTGACTTCATCACGTCCTTCTCTGTTTTGAAAAAGCTACGGTTTTCACAGCCCAGTTACCTTCTGTATTCACTTTTAAAATCTTTCATTGTCACTTTGGTTAAATATCTATCCAAGTATTTTTTTCTCAATGACCTATGATCCTATTTACCTAAATGTTAAAACTCCTGACAACTTTTGGTATTTTGCCCTCCCAAAATTTAATCCTAAATTATATCTGAAAACTGGTCCTTTGGAACTTCCCAGAGGGCTGCTGGAAAGTCACAAAAGATTTGTTTTTTCCCCACTCTGTGACAAAAGAAGAGCCTGGTAGTGAAGTGGTTAAGAGCTGAGCTGCTAACCAAAAGGTTGGCAGTTCAAACCCACCAGCCGCTCCTCAGAAACCCAATGGAGCAGTTCTACTCTGTTCTATAGGGTCACTATGAGTCTGACTCGATGGCAGCAGGTTTGGTTTTGCTTTGGTGAGGGAAGAAGTGCTAGAAGTAATTAGGTTTATTTGATGTATTGCATGGGAAGTACTGTCAAACTGGGGGACATGTCTAATCTTCTTCAGGTAAAGATTTTGGATGGGTATCAGTGTCCTTCCTGCATCCTGCTGATGTTTTGCCTGATATTAGACAAAAAGTATAGTATTATCAGTCATAATTTCAGTTATTTTTTAAAAATTAGTTAACTTTATTTCTTTAATTTAAATCTAGCATCATCTAGGCCAGTGGTTTTCAACCCACCTATGGATTTTTATCAATATTCAAGCATTTAGGATTTACTCCAGATTACCAAAGCTCTTTACTTGATAACTTTGGTATATTCTTGATATATTCTAACCATGTGCTTAGTATATTCATATTATACTATGTCTCAGGTTTATTTTGTTATATCTCAATGTTCTTTTCTCTCTAAAGATTATGTTCATCCTTTTCCATATATTACGTATAATATCCACTCTTCTTTGAAAATAGGATTAATCATTATGTTCAGAGATATTTTGTCTAAAGTTTTTTGAATGAGCTTTAATTTGCTTTGCATACACAGAGACAACCAAATTTCCTTACTTTTGTAATGAATTCTCATTAACTCTTTCACTTAAAAAAAATTAGTAATAAATTACACATGCCTTTTAAAATCTTGCTGTCTACATATAGCTTTTGGTTGTTTTGTTTTTTACTTTGACGATGTCCTGAAAGCACTTGCAATCAACCACAGACCAGAATATTCCAACAGAAAGAAACTGTCTCAGAGACCCATGAAAAAGACTATGCCAAATATTTTGGGCATAGACTTCTAATCACACCGCTTAAATAACTAGACTAACAACAATTTCTAGAAGTCTTGTGGAGAAACTGATAGGTTCACAAGACTGCAGACCCAAGATAACGTGGAATAGAAATTAATTGCATAGGACCGGATGGACCAAAAGATTATTATGGGTTTTATGGCGGGGTATTGCTGATATTTTGGTGCTCTAATTTATGAATAAAAGAAACCACTTTCTCTTTTTTCCTAAAGTGTCTATAACCTATAACAATTCAGTAGACTATGTTTTGCAAACAGAAATGAAACATTTATCTTTTTCTCCCTGCCTGATCCCTCCGAAATTAGAAAACTCAAAAGGAGAATGACTGTAGAGAGAAGTTTTATGTTTCAGTAGAAAATTGTAGGAAATCCTTGTGGGCTATCAGAGTCTGGTCTTGTTCATTGTCTTGAATTATTTTACCTGTCTTTGTAAACTGCAGACAAATAATGGTTTTGTTCTCTACCTGCCGAGTGGACTGGTTCTGGTTATGTGAATTATGCTATTCCCTACATGGCTGTACATAATCGATTACCCAAAGGAACAAATGAGAAAGACGAAAAACAAACAAACATAAAATCAGAAACCAGAGAAGAAACTCTAAAAAGATTAGAAGAATTAAGAGATGAAAAACCTCTTACAGTAGAAACACTTATACGATGCCGTATAGCTGGCAAAATACCATCAGTTACTAAAATAGTAGTGTCTTGCATTAGAAGGAAGCTAATCAGACTTCAGATGGTTTTAGATATTGCAGCCCTTGAATTAGAAGTTTCCATTGATAAACTTGGAAAATCTGTAAAGACCATAACTAAAGAATTGTCTGAAGTGTGAACCATGATTTTATAGGTTAGCTTTAGATTATCTGCTGGCCTCACATGGAGGAGTCTGTAGAGCCAAAGTGTTGTGTAGACATCGGTGATACTCAGGCTGAAATATATGACATAGTAGCTGCTGAAGCCTGTGCTTGGGCAGCTGCAGAAGAAGCTTTTTCCTAACCTGAACAGACGTGGGATTTATTTTATTGGTTTGATGGTATGGGGTCATGTTCCAAACAATATTTCTTATTTTTCTATCCCACCTCCTACTTCATTGGGTAGTGCCTGGGGTCTTAACAGCTTGCAAGGAGCTATACAAGGTATACTCACTGGTCTCTATTTGTGTGGAACAGCAAAAGAAAAATGAATAAGGATCAGAAGAAGAACTGAGCTGTATATCTAAATCCCTTGGCAATAAATTTATGAAAGCTGCATGACACCAGAACTGGATGGCACTCGGCTACAACTAAGTGTTTTGATCAAAGATTCTATAAAAGAATCCTAATCAAAAGGGAAGAAAATATACAACAAATTTAAAATTATTCTCATGGAATCCAGACTTACTGGAACCGTTGAGGTTGGGTGAGTCCCAGAAACCATGGCCCTAGTGTTATGAATTGAAATGTGTTCCCCAAAAATATGTGTTGGAAATCCTAAGCCTGATACTTATGGATGTAATCTAATTTGAGAACAGAGTTTTCTTTGTTATGTTAATAAGGTCATATCAGTGCAGGTGTGTTTTGAGCCAATCACTTTTGAGATATAAAAGATGAGAGTAAGCACAGAAGAAAGCAAGGACAAAAAGGGGAAGATACATGCCACATGAGGATCACCAAGGAATCCAGGAAGAGAAGCCGGAAGAGACAAAGATCTCCCAGGGCCAACAGAGAGACTTCCCCTAGAGCTGGCGCCCTGAATTCAGATTTCTAACCTCCTAAACTGTGAGAGGAAACCCTGGTGGCATAGTGGTTAAGAACTACAGCTGCTAACCGTAAAGGTCTGCAGTTCAAATCCACCAGGTGCTCCTTGGAAACTCTGTGGGATGGTTCTGCTCTGCCCTATAGGGTCTCTATGAGTTGGAATCGATTTGATGGCAATGGGTTTGGTTTTTTTGGTTTTAAACTATGAGAAAATAAATTTGTTTGTTAAAGCCACCCATGTGTGGTATTTCTGTTACAGCAGCGCCAAGACACCTAGGCAGCCCCTGAAAGCGTGAATACTTTAGCTTACTCTGTAAAAGAATGTTTGTCTTGAACATGGTGCACTTTTAAAGAGTTATTGATGTGATCAAATTGACCCAGCAACTTAAAAGGTTAGATGCGAAGCTGTTCTTTATAATCATTGATTATTTAACTTGTTTTTTAAAAATGTTACAAATTACGGGGGACTTCACACCATCAAGAAAGCAGTGCCAGGAGCAGAGTGCATCCTTTGGACCGGGGTCCCTGCGCAGAGCCGCACCTAGTCTGGGAGAACACTGAAGAGCAGAAGGCTGACAGAGAGAAAAAGCCTTCCCCTGGAGCTGATGCCCTGAATTTGGACTTTTAGCCTACTTTACTGTAAGGAAATAAACTTCTCTTCGTTAAAACCATCCACTTGTGGTATTTCTGTTATGGCAGCACTAGATGACTAAGATAGAATTTGGTACCGAGAGAGTAGGGTGCTGCTCTAACAGATACCTAAAATGTGGAAGTGGTTTTAAAACTGTGAATGGATAGACGTGCGGCAGTGACAGAGGACCAGCAGCAGCAGAGAAGCAAGCAGCAGCAGAGAACCAACAGCAGCAGAACCAGGAGACCAGTGCAAGACGGCGCTGGAGCCGACCCACGGAGCGAGAGAGCTGAGTGCCTGTGCGCAGAAGGCTTCCTGGAGGAGTGGGGTGCCTCTGGGCACTTACCTGTGGAGCTACTGAGCTTTGGAACACTTGCCCCAGCAGGGCAGATGCAGGCGTGAGGCCCGAGGGCCGAGGGCCGAGAGGCCAAAGGAAGCAGAAGCTGAAGAGACAAGGGACACAAGAAGCTGACCTGCTTCAGCCTCAAAAGGTATGGCCATGACCTCAGGGGTTTCAAAGGGTGGAGCCATGGCCTCTGGTGTTTCTAAGGGTGGAGTTGTCACTCCCATGGACTAGGAGAATGGTGCTTCTAAAGCCAAGGGAGCAGACTTGCTGTCCCAGTGGGCCTGGAAGGCAGAGCTGAAGCCCAGGGCCAAGGGGCCTCCACTCAAAATCCAAAGACTGTGGCCAATACCTAGAGTCTGGAGGGCAGGGCTATTGTGTAAATTTTCTCAGAGAACAGATTACTTTCAAAGCCTTGAGGGCTAATGTAATGTGTTCTGCTGACATGCTTGGTGCCTGTTATCCCTTCTTTCCCTCTAGTTTCTCCCATTTGTAATGAAAATGTCTAGCTTGTGCCTCTTCTGCCATTGTACCTTTGGAAGCAGATAACTTGTATTCTAGATTTCACAGATGAAGAGGAATTTTTGGATTTTGGACTTGGAGTTAAGACTTTTGCTATGATATGATGGGGCGAATATGTTTTCCATGTTGCAAGGATGTGATTTTTGGGGGGCCAAAGGGTGGAACATCATGGTTTGAATTATGTCTCCCCAAAAATATGTGTGTCAGTTTGGCTGGGCCCTGATTCCTGGTACTGTGTGATTTTCCTGTATGTTGTAAACCTGCCTCTATGATGTTAATGAGGGAGGATGGGTGGCAGTTGTGTTAGTAAGGCAGGACCTGATCTACAAGACTGGATTGTGTCCTGAGGCAATCTCTTGAGATGTAAAAGACAGAAGTGAGCAGTGAGACAGCGGGACCTCATACCATCAAGAAAGCAGTGCCAGGAGCAGAGCGCGTCTTTGGACCGGGGTCCCTGTGCAGAGAAGCTCCTAGTCCGGGGGAAACACTGAAGCGAAGAAGGCCGACAGAGAGAAAAAGCCTTCCCTTGGAGCTGATGCCCTAGATTTGGACTTTTAGCCTACTCTACTGTAAGGAAATAAACTTCTCTTCGTTAAAACAAAACAAAAAAAAGTTACAAATTACTATGGCCCTGTTTCCATGGTAATGCATAATTACTAGCTATAGACTCAGATAAACTGAGGTGTATAAATCTGTAAAAATCTTTTTTCTCTGGAGCATTCTCAACATGCCAGCCATACTGTGCTCCAATTTGCAAATTGTGTTTTCAGTAAACTTTAATCGATTTCTGTAATTGGCTTCATATTGGTTTTATTTCAGCAGAATGAAGACGGACACCACGTCTTGCAAACATATCACTCTTCCAGCTCTGTGGGTACGTAGGAGCTTGCTGTGTATCTGAAGTTCTCATTCAGCTCCCAGGGAGGGCATTAGTGATCATTATTATCAGGTTTTATTTTTAATATTTAAGAGGCTGCTTCTATCCTACACCACCTCTCCTGAGGGCAAAATAAAGGGCAAGTTCACACTACTGACCACCTGTTATGGATTGAATTGTGCCCTCCAAAAAGATATGTCGAAATCTTAACCCCTGTACCTGTGAATTCAACCTTGTTTGGAAATAAAGTCTTTGAAGATGTTATCGGTTAACAAGAGGTCATAATGGAGTAGGATGGGTCCTAATCCAATCTGACTGGTGACCTTATAAAAGAGAAGGCACAGAGAGATACACAGGGGAAGGACAGCCATGTGAAAATGCATCTATAAGCCACTGCATGCCTGGGGCTGCCAGAAACCCCAAAACCAAAACTGCTGCCATCAAGTCAATTCCGACTCTTAGTGACCCCATAGGCTGGGAGAGGCAAACAATGATTTTCCCCTAGAGACTTCGGAGAAAGTATGAGTTCTAGCCTGCAGAATTGTGGGACAATACACTTCTGTTGTTTGGCTAATTGCCACCATGAACAACTGCCTCCTTTGCCATGAGAATAGAAGAACTAGATGGTGCCCAGCTACCATCACTAAACTTTTTTTTTTTTGTACTTGAGGTGAAAGTTTACAGTTCAAGCTATTTCTCCTACAAAATATTTATATACATATTGTTTTGTGACATTAGTTGCAATCCCTGCAATGTGACAGCACACTCCCCCTTTCCACCTCAGGTTCCCTGTGTCCATTCGACCAGCTCCTGTCCCTTCCTGCCTTCTCATTCGGTTTCTGGACGGGAGCCTCCCATTTGGTCTCGGGTATCTGCCTGAGCTAAGAAACACAGTCTTTATGTGAATTATCTTTTATTTCATAGTTCTGTCTAAACTTTGTCTAAAGAGTGGGTTTCGGGAATGGTTTCAGGTCTGGGTGAATGGAGCGTCCAGGGGCCATAGTTTTGGGGGTTCCTCCAGTCTCTGCAGACCATTAAGTCTGGTCTTTTTACGTAAATTTGAGTTCTGCTCCACACTTTCCTCCACCTCCATCCGGGACTCTCTGTTGTGTTCCCTGTCAGGGCGGTCACTGGTGGTAGCCAGGCACCATCTAGTTCTTCTGGTCTCAGGTTGATGGAGTCTCTGGCTTATGTGGTCCTTTTATCCCTTGGGCTAACATTTTCCTTGTGTCTTTGGAGTTCTTCATTCTCCTTTGCTCCAAGTGGGTTGGGACCAACAGATGTATCTTAGGGGGCCGCTCACAAGCCTTTAAGACCCCAGATGCCATTTACCAAAGTGGGATGTAAAACATTTTCTTAATAAACTTTGTTATGCCAGTTGACCTAGATGTTCCCCAAAACTACGGTCCCCAGATGCCAGCTCCAGCTACTCTGTCCCTCAAAGTGTTTGGATGTGTTAGGAAACTTCTTAGTTTTTGCTTTGGTCCAGTTGTGCTGACTTCCTCTGTATTGTGTGTTGTTTTTCCCTTCACGGAAGTTGATCCTTGTCTACTATCTAGTTAGTGAATTCCCCTCCCCCCTCCTACCCTCGTAACCATCGAAGAATGCTTTTTTCTATGTTTAAACCTTTTCTTGAGTTCTTATAATAGTGGCCTCATACAATATTTGTCCTTTTGTGACTGACTAACTTCACTCAGCATAGTGCCGTCCAGATTAATTCAAGTTGTGAGATATTTTGCGGATTCATCATTGTTCTTTATAGTTCATAGTATTCCATTGTATGTACCATAATTTGTTTATCCATTCATCTGTTGATGGGCACCTAGATTGTTTCTATTTTTTTGCTATTGTGAACAACACTGCAATGAACACTGGTGTGCATATGTCTATTCATGTGATGGCTGTTATGTCTCTAGGATATATTTCTAGGAGTGGGATTGCTGGATCATACCATCCTTCTATTACTAGGTTTTTAAGGAAGCATCAAATCATTTTCCAAAGTGGTTGTACCATTTTACAGTCCCACCAGCAGTGCATAAGTGTTCCAATCTCTCCAATATTTCCTATTTTGTGTTTTTGGGATTACTGCCAGCCTTGTTTGGGTGAAATGGTATCTTATTGAAGTTTTGATTTGCATTTCTCTAATGGCTAATGATAGTGAGCATTTCCTCATGTGTCTATAACCTGCCTGAATGTCTTGTTTGGTCAAGTGTCTATTCAAATCCTTTGCCCATTTTTTAATTGGATTTTTTGTCTTTTTGTTGTTGAGATGTTGCAGTATCTTGTAGATTTTAGAGATTAGACGCTGATCGGATTTGTCGTAGCCAAAACTTTTTTCCCAGCCTGTGGGTTCTCTTTTTACTCTTTTGGTGAAGTCTTTTGATGAGCATAAGTGTTTGATTTCATTACTGAACATTTTGATTGAAGATTCTACAGAAGAACCCTGATCAAAAGGGAAAAACTGCAGAACGGAATTTTGAATTCTTATGGACTCCAGACTTTCTGGAGTCATGTGAGGTGGCTGAACCCCTGAAACTATTGCCCAGAGATAATCTTTAAAATTTAAACCAAACATATCCCTTAAAGTTTTCTTAAAACCAAACAACAGTTTAGCAAAACTAGTGAAGAATGCCTGCCTTGAGCATTATGCCCCTTTAAGAATTATCTATACGGATCAAAGTGACAACAGCAACTCAAAAGATTAGATAGGAACCTTAGGGGGCAGAGAGTTTATGTTAATGGGGGAAGGGACAACTCAGAATAGGAGGGTGAGAATGGTTGCACAATTTGAAGAATGTAATCAATGTCACTGAATTGTACAGGTAGAGATGGTTGAATTGGTGTGTGTTTTGCTGTGTCTATTCTCAACAAGAACAAAATAAATTTTAAAAAATAATAAGAAAAAACAAAACAGGGAAGCTACCAGCATGCAGGTTACCACGAAAGTACTTTATGTTCCCAGTTTTAAGATGCAGCTTTTCACATTTTTTCTGAAAATGAGATGTGACTATCAGAAATAGAGGTAGGTTGTTATCGTGGATTGAATTGTATCCCCTTAAAATATGTGTTGTACATCCTAGCCTCTATGTCTGTGGTTATAACCCTATTTGGGAATGGGTTGTCTTTGTTATGTGAATGAGGCGGGATTAGTGTAGGGCATGTCTTGAGTCAAGGTGTGTCTTGAGTCAAGATCTTTTGAAACCTAAAAGAGATTAAATAAGCAAGTGAGAGAAGCAGAGATGGGGGAAGAGAGACACCATACCACATGACTGTCAACCAAGGAGGCAAGGAATAGAAGCTGAAGAGACAACCTTCCCTTAGAGCTGACAGAACGAGAAAGCCTTCCCCTAGAACAAGCATCCTGAATTTGGACTCCTAGCCTTGTAAACTGTGAGAAATGAAGAAGCCATATTCAAGAGTATGGGTTGCAGAACTTAGTCTGTCAACCTAACGCCACACATAATACCTTATAACCAAAAATTATTCCAAAGAGTCTTTTCTAAGTTTAGATTCAGACAGTCAAGGTTTATACTCCCACTTTGGCTGTGATATAGGAAGGAATGTTTTATGTAATTATACGGATAAATGTACATCATGGTCATTTTAGAAAAACAAAAATGTACACATTGATATCGTCTTTCTTCCACCCTACCCCCCATGAAAAGTGGGTGTTGAATTTATCATGTATTTTACAATCAAGAAAACAGATTAGTTTACGATAGGAACTAGAGAAGAGAAACGAGAGAAACTTATTATATACCCACCAACTATTCTGATAGTGTTAAGAAACTAAGGATAACTCTAAAAGAATGCCTCAACGCTTGACAATTCTAAATGCACATCGGTCATGGTGTCCTACACTCCGCAGCACCCGCAAGAGTAACAGATTTTTCTGGTTCTCAGCCTAGATATTAGGTCCTACCTGTGCGTGTGTGTGTGAGTGTGTGTGTGTGAGTGATGAGTGTGTCTGCTTCTGTTTCTTGGGTTTCTTTGTTTTGTTTGGGTGGGGGAGAGAGGTGGGAGTTAATTTTCAAACTGTAGCTCAAAGCTTCCTGAACATGACAGCAAATGCAATCGCCTGACGAGCTAAGTAAAATACTGATTCCCAGGCCTCACACCCAAATGTCTAATTTTATAGATCTTAGGTGGATACCTTTAAAAAGTGTCCCAGGTGATTCTGATTTAACTAGGGTTTTGGAATCCTTAGAATAGAAAACATTATTTCTATGACTCAGGATGTTTTCTGGAATTTTTTGGTGATTATTAGAATCCTTTCCTAATCCCTCAGAAAAAAACCACAGAACTTCCAAAGAGAAAAAAACAAATAAATTTCTAGCGTTTAAAGCCACCCACCTTGGGGTACTTTATTACTGCAGCGCCAGGCACTGAAGCCCCACCATCATTATCACCACAACTATCATCCAAAAGCCTTTAAGGGCTCAGGACGTGTTGTAATGAACAGCTCAAGATTTCCAGCCCAGAGAGCTCCATAGGTCTGGACCCCACATAGGTGGGCTGCAACACTGAGGTAGGAATCATAGCTTCTGCTCCACACTTCCCTCCACCAGCTGAACAAGCCACCCAACCTCTCTGAGCCTCACCCGTAAAATGGGGCTGAGAGTACCTGCCCTTTTTACTTACTGTGAGGTTTCAACGCAATTGAAGGGCAAGAAAGTGCTTTGCAAACTGTGAAGTGTGGTTCATAAGAAAGCAAGGGAGCTTTCTAAACACACCATCTAAGACAGACAGGTTCGCAGAGGGCATATCTGGACACCACTCGTTTTGCACAATGATGACGTAGGAGCCGAGGTAGGTAGGATGTTTGCTGGGTGTTGTTTTTCTGAGTTGTGCAAATGCAGTTGTGCTGACCTCTCCACACTCTCCCTCCCAGTTCCCTGTCCCTAGGATCAGGGGCAATGAGAGCAGGACAGATGGACACACTGCACTGAAGCATGGGTGGACAGACAATGCTTACATCATACGCAGGTCAAGGTTAAGTGTGTTTTCGAGGTGGAGGGGTGTGTGTGTGTCCTCAGCTGGGAAGTGGAGTCCTTGGAGCAGCTCAGTCCACTGTGCGAACTGGAGACTGACTACCTGACCATTAAGACAGAGGTTGGGAGATAGATGGTGTCGGCACAGATGCCGGAGGAGGCACCGGTGGGTGGGAAGCCCACACAACTCTGGTCAAGTCAGCCGCTGACGTAGGAATACCCACAGGTATCTTAGGTTTCTGTTGGTCTCCCATCCCTCCTCCCCCTTTATGGGTAATCAATTCATTTAATCAAAAACGTGTGGTATTCTCTTGACAAAAATGAACAAGAGCGACTCACAGCAGGAGGTTCCAAACTTGACTTTTACAAAGATACGTCACTGAACTTTGCTATTATCACCATTTTATAGGTGGGGACACTAAGACTTACAAAGGCCAAGTAACGAGCTTAAAGTCAGCCAAGCAGTAAGTAACTGTACACAAACCATATGCAAACCCAGATTTTCTGGTGCCTTCTTCCCTGCGCTGCCTTGTTTAGTGTGTGCTTCTTGTCCCCAGCTTCCAGAAACCGTGTGTGTGCGTGTGTGTGTGTGTGTGCCTGTGTGTGCATTTGCCTGTGTGTGTGTGCCTGTGTGTGTGTGTGCCTGTGTGTGTACGTGTGTGTGCGCCTGTGTGTGTGCGTGTGTGCGTGCATGTGTGTGCCTGTGTGTGCGCCTGTGTGTGTGCCTGTGTGTGTGTGCGCGCGCCTGTGTGTGTGTCTGTGTGTGTGCGCGCCTGTGTGTGTGTGCCTGTGTGTGTGTGCCTGTGTGCGTGCCTGTGTGTGTGTGCCTGTGTGCGTGCCTGTGTGTGTGTGCCTGTGTGCGTGCCTGTGTGTGTGTGTGTGCCTGTGTGTGTGTGTGCGCCTGTGTGTGTGTGTGTGTGTGTGTGTTTTGGAATGAGGGATCCTCTGGGCTGAAAACATCACAGAATTTCCAATACTGGAAAGGACCTCAAAGGTCATTTAACACAGTTTATTTTGCAGATGGGGACTCAATCTAAGGCCCAGAGAGGGGAAGCGACTCTACCAATGTCCTTTCTGTAGATTTTGCCATCTCAGTTAGACCCCAGGTCTTCTGATTCCATTTTGGTACCATCCTACACTGTCTGGTTTCACAGGAGGGCCCGTGAATAAGAGGAAGACCTTCAGTGACAGGGACCGACAGTGGCTGCAGTAATAGGCTCAAATATCCCGACTAAGGTGAGGATGACAGAGGACGGGGCAGCTTTTCGTTCTGTCGTACGGGGGTTGCCAAGAGTTGGAGCTGACCCGATGGCACCTAACAACAACAGTGCCATCCAGTCTTGGTCTGTACTCGTTCTAAGAGATCCAGGAAGCCTTTTGCCTGGATAGACCTTTGCCAAAAATCGGTTCTGAGCATTCATTCTTAAACAAAGACTTGCTGGGTACCTACTATGCGCCAGGCACTATTAGAAGCGCTGTGAATATGATGAACAAGACAGATACTACCCCTCCTTCTGGAGCTTACGTCGTTAGTGGGGGAGATAGACCCATAAAAAGTACCTAAACGAGATCTCTTCAGATGCTGGGAAGGACATAAAACAGGGTAGTAGAGGTGGGAGGAGCCCTGGTGGCACAGTGGTTAAAACTGCTCGGCTGCTAACCAAAAGGTCAGCGGTTCGAACCCACCAGCCGCTCTTTGGGAGAAAGAGTGGCAGTCGGCTTCGGAAAAAGATTACAGCCTTGGAAACCCTATAGGCAGGTCTATTCCGTCCTACAGGGTTGCTATGAGCCGCAATCGACTGGACGGCAGTGAGTTTGGGTTGGTTAGTGGAGGTGGGCTTTAGATGGAGCTGTGAGAAAAAGCTGTACTTCAATTCTCACTCTAACCCTTAGAGGCTATGGGCACCCCCGTTCTGTGCCTAAGAAAAGTGATGTTCAAAAGTGGTCAAGGTGTGGTGAGTAGTGTCTGGGGTCTTAAAAGCCTGTGAGCGGCCATCTAAGGCACTCCACTGGTCTCATCCGTTCGGGAGCAGGGGAGAAGGAGGAGAACAGGATACAAGGAAAAGATTAGTCCAAAGGACTAATTGTCCACAGCTACCAAGGCCTCCACCGGACTGAGTCCAGTACAGCTAGATGATGCCTGGCTACCACCACTGACTGCTCTGACCAGGATCACAACAGAGGGTTCTGGACAGAGCTGGAGAAGGATGTAGAACATAATTCTAACTCACAAAAAAAGACCAGATTTACTGGCCTAAAGGAGGCTGGAGAAACCCCGAGAGCATGGCCCCCAGACACCCTATTAACTCCATGGTGAAGTTATCTCCGAGGTTCACTGTCCAGCCTGGCAGTGGACAGCCCCGTAAAACCAAATGGGACTAATGAGGTACAGTAGTCCAGTGACAAGGACCAGAAGGCAGAAGGGGACAAGGAAGCTGGTGATAGGGAACCCAAGATTAAGGATATTGTTGTGTTGTGAGATTGTTAACCATTGTCATAGGGCAACATGTGTAGTAACTGTTAAATGAGAAACTATATTTTGTTCTGTAAGCCTTCATCTTAAGTGAGAATAATTGCACAATTGGAAGAGCATAGTCAATGTCACTGAACTGTGCATGTAGAAATTTTTGAAATGGTGTATCTTTGGCTATGTGTATGTTCACCAAAAAAAAAAAAGGTTGAGAAGTTAGAGGGTTGACATGTTGTGGGGTTGTTAACCAATGTCATAGACAATATGTGGACTACTATTTCATGAGAAACTATTTGTTCTGTAAGCCTTCACCTGAAGTACAATTAAAAAAAAAAAAAAAAAGTGGTCAAGGTGACAGAGCTAAGTCTCAAACTCCTAGCCCCCGCTTCCCACCGGCCCCAGTGAGCCGCCGCTCCGCCGCCGGGCCTTGGATGATGAAACTCGGGACGACGGCTGCACCAGCTAGCAGGCCGCGTCCTTGCAGGTGCTGGGGGGGAGGGCTGTGTCTCCCGTAGAAACCGTAAACAGCTGTTGCAATAGCCGAGCTGCCGGCCTCTGCCCAGCCCCTATCTGGCTCTCAGTCCCTGCGGCCAGGACAAAGAGCCCGCCCAGAGCTCCGCGGGGCTGCACGGACCGCTCCCGCCTCCTGCCAGGCCCCTGCCCCACCCCCACTCGGACCGCGCGGAGTACTGTGGGAGTTGTAGTTCTTCGGGTTCCCGCGCTTCCGCCGAGAACAGCCGTGAGAACTACAAGGCCCAGCGGCCAGCGCGCGGGCCGGGGCAGGCTCGGGGCAGTGGGTGTGCGAGCACACGGAGCCTGGCGGTGCCGGCGCCGGGATGCGACCGCGGGCACTGGGGCCGGGGAGCAGCTCCGGGCGCGCGCGCTAGCCGGGGTGCGGCGAGGGCTGCCGAGCGGCGACAGGCACGTTGCAGGCATGCACTGGGGCCGCCTTTGCACAGCCCGGCTGGGCAGCACTTTGGCACTGCCGTGGCGCGGTGCAGGGTCCCGGTGGCCGGGACATGGGCAGTGGCCCCGGGGCCAGGCTGGCACCGCTAGCTGAAAGAGCCCTTAGCTGGGCTTGGGGAGGACGGGTGCCTGTGTCGGCCGTGCGCGACGTGTTCGTTCTTTCTCTTTTTGTGCCAAGGTTTCCCTGGGCGGGCGCACGATGCAGCGGGCAGCGTTGCTGGTTCGGCGGGGCTGCTGCTCCCGGACCCCGAGCCCCTGGGGCCGAAGTCAGAGCAGCGCAGCCGCTGAGGCCTCGGCGGTGCTCAAGGTGCGGCCCGAGCGGAGCCCGCGCGAGCGCATCCTCACGCTCGAGTCCATGAACCCGCAGGTGAAGGCGGTGGAGTACGCGGTGCGGGGACCCATTGTGCTCAAGGCCGGCGAGATCGAGCTGGAACTGCAGCGGGTGAGCGCGGAGCCGGGGAGCCCGGGGAGGCCAGGGGCGCTGCTGCGGGAAGAGCGGCTGCGGTCCTCCGCTGGGGTTCGACCACCGGCCTTCCCCCACCCCATGACAGCTCCTTCATTCTGCCACGCTTGGCTAAAACGAGAGTGTCCTCCTCTCTCCCTGCACCCACTGGTGCCCGGCACCTGGCATGAAGTAAGGCCTTCGATACAGTTCACGTGTTGAATTGAATTCATCAATTGTAATTGAGCGGCCCACGGTGCCAGGTACTGAGCGTTACGTGGCTGCTGTGCCCGCGTGGAACCAGGATCCAGAAGGGAGAGAAAAACAAGAAGTCAGTAAAGACAAAAACAACAGAGTTGCAGGTAGTGAATTAATGCTTCGAAGAAATTAAATCTGAGGAGGGGTGGGGTGGGGAGTGGGTAGGGTGGGGCTCTGAGGAGAGTTGAGTTTATTCTGGAAGCTTTTTCTCTCTCTGCCTGCGACCTATTGCCAGTAATGGCTCCCTGACAAGAGTGGGTGGGCTGGGGAAGGGGTGTGGAGGAGAGTCCCTCAGCTCCTTCAGGCCCTGTGTTCTCTGTCCTGAGAACACAGTAGCCGGCAGGCTGTAGTGAAGGCTTGGGCCCTCTGGGCCTTGATAAGGAGGCCCTGGGACTTTCTTCGTTTTGGCCTACCGGCTGGGATCTTGGCTTGAGTTCACAGCTACGTGTAAAGTGGCCACACACCAAGGAGTGCTCTCTGCCTCCCGACAACCAAGGTGGCTGTGGTGGGTGTAAGAGATGCCCCTGTGGGATACCAGAGTTCTAATCTGTGTGGACTTTAGAAGGCAGAGTCAAGAGGGGTTATCTAAAAAAAATAAACACTCCTAAGATTTTTAAAAAGCTGATGAAATAGTCACCCAGCTGCTTGCTGAAAATAATTCTGACCCAGAAGTAAAGGGTGGGGGTGAGGTGCTGCTCCTTGATCTGACTTTGAGAGGCAGCAGATCCCAATATTTCAGGGTCAAGGTGGTCACTTAGTGTCCCTTGAAAGCCTGGCAGAAGCCATGGTGAACACTTGCCCCCACTCTCCTGGGACATTGGGGCTGTGATGAGCTCATGACCTGCTGATACCTCATTGGGACACCAAGTTTTGCTGACTTGAAACAGTGAGCTGGACAAATCACAGTCTGACGTCTCCTTCCAGGGCTAAGTTTAAAGCTTGGCCCTGGAGAAGGCTGGTTCCATTTCTGTACCTCCTTGGCTTAGAGGTGGGCCAGGAGCAGGAGACACATTTTTTGCTCTGCTCCTTGTTGACACCTGGCAAGCTGGAGCTGGCCCTCCTTGAGGCAAAGGCTCCCTGTTAGAGCTGGGATTAAACTGCTTGGCTTATCATTTTACGGATGATTTCTCCAGTTCCAGAGCTGGCAGTTTTCCAGGGATTCTCAGACCTTTTGCTAAATGACAACTGGTGTGTGGGGCTGTCTTTGACTTGAGGGAGCTGACTGCCATATTGTTCTCCAGGCCTGAGCCTTACCCCCTCTCCCTGCCCCAATTCTTTAAGGACTGGTGGCATTTTTTAGCAGGCAGAGGATACGAGAGCATTCCAGATGGGAACAGTGCTGTGAGCAAAGGCAGGAAGCTGGGGCAGTTCTAGGCCTTTGCGGAAGGAGGATGGTGCTGTTTGGAGGACACTGTCTGGTAGAGGGATGCTGGAGATGGATGAGATGGAAGCAGTGGATGAGGGCCTTGTGTGCCAGGCTCAGGTGTGTGTGATGTGTTCTGGTGGGAAGTGGGGGAACCAGGACAGGTTTTCCAGCAGGGGTGTGGCTTGATGATGGCAGACAGGCAACTTCTTGGTCATTTAAGCTAGAGGCATCCTTTGGCTTCTGAGACATCCCCATATTCCACCCCCGAGTTAAACCAAAAACTAAACCCATTGCCATCAAGTCGATTCCAACTTACAGCGACCCTGTAGGACAGAGTAGAACTGCCCCATAGGGTTTCCAAGGAGCTTCTGGTGGATTTGAACTGCAGCCCTTTGGCTTAGCAGCCAAACTCATGACCACTGTGCCACCAGGGTTTCCACCCCCGAATTAGTCAAGAAATCGTTTCTGTCTACCTGCATTCTCTGACACTTTCTTCCTGAGCTTATCCCTTCTTGTTCTTGCTTGATGGAGTCTCCGTTGCTCAACTCTAGGTGCTGGAGATACTGTTCCAGCCAGGCCAGCATACCAGCTGCCAGTTGTTGTCGAGTCGATTCTGACTCACGGTGACCCCACGTGTGTCAGAGTAGAGCTGTGCTCCACAGGCTGATTTCAATGGCTGATTTTTTCAGAAGTAGATCAGCAGGCCTTTCTTCCGACGTGCCTCTGGGTGGACTTGAACCTCCAACCTTTCAGTTAGCAGCCAAGCACATTAACTGTTTACACCTTTAAACATTTCCTTCCTGGGGAGACAACCCCTCTCCACTTTGCTAGGTTAAACAATGCCTCTTCTGAAAAGCCGTTATTTTCCCAGTCTTTTCCTTTTTTTTTTAGGGGTGGGGGGCCTTTGTCTTGGCACAGCTTCAGTTTTTCAACCTCTGTATTGAATTGTTGGCATCAGCACTGGACCAAGTGTTGTAAGGAGCTCAGTTTTATTGGAGGTGGAATGGCCTAGGGTTTATAGGGAACAGGATGACTTGGGAGGAATCCCGTATTCTCTCTGGGCCTCAGTTTCTCCAGTCTATAAAAGGAGAGAAGTGACCTTGCTGGGCTCAGAAGTCCCCACCTGCTCTGAGTTTTGAACCTCCTTGTCTGTCCAGGATGCCCTGAGGCACCCGTTATGGCCCCTGGTGGGGCACGGTCTCTGTGCTGCCTTATGGAATGTGTCACCAGATCCTTTGCAAATAGCATGGGCTGTTTGGTTGGACACGTGGCTTTGGTGTTTGACTTTGGGGTGGCTGACCAGCCTCATCCTGTCCTTGCTTCTCTGACGGGAGAGGAGGAAGCTCAGGAGAACCTCGGGGCAGGAAGGTGGGCTGAGTGGGTGAGAACGGGGCAGTCTCCCACCGCCACCTGCTCTGTGTGTTCTCAGGGAGGCCCTGTTCCTCCCTGACAACAGCTCCAAGGTGGAGAACCCGTCCTAGCTCTTCAGATCCTGTGCTTCTTGGGTGTTCACTGGGAGCAGCACTTAAAATAAGCTGCAATTAGTAGGAGTTTTGAAAAGCTCTGTCAGCTCTTCCTCAATCTGCTTCTTTTTCTCTTCCTTTGTTGGGGGAGGGAGGATCGGAGTAGGTACAGGTGGAGATAGGAATGGCTTTACTTTTTCCAGCTGTAAAAGTCAGTATCAAACCCATTGCTGTCAAGTCGATTCCAACTCCTAGCGACCCTGGAGGACAGAGCAGAGCTGCCCCATAGGGTTTCCAAGGAGCGACTGGTGGATTCAAACTGCTGACCATCTGGTTAGCAGCCGAGCTCTTGACCACTGCACCACCAGGGCTCCAAAGTAAACACACACACACACACACACACACACACACACACACACACACACACACACACACACACACACACACACACACACACACACACACACACACACACACACACACACACACACACACACACACACACACACACACACACACACACACACACACACACCACACACACCACACACACACACACCACACACACACACACAAAAAAAAAACCCATTGCTGTCAAGTTGATTCTGTCTCATAGCGACCCTGTAGGACAGAGTAGAACTGCCCCCATAGGGTGTCCAAGGAGCACCTGGTGGATTCGAACTGCGGACCTTTTGGTTAGCAGCCAAACACTTAACCAGTATGCCACTAGGGTTTCCAAAGTAAACACAGTCAGGGCAAAATATTCAGAAATGGGATTCAGGAAAGGGGACACTGATTAGCACTGTTATCAATGTGTGTGCATCCAAACACAGGTAGTTACGGAGGTGGCAGAGCACAGGGCTGTAGTTGGCTAAGAGCTAAGATTGGAGCTTCCGCAAGTGCCAGGCATAGGTGGTGAAATCTCACTGATCATTTTCTTTAGCGTTTAGATGCTACTTTAAAATAAACAAGTTTATTATGTAGGCTTCTAGCGGGAAGGACCCTGCACCCACCCACCCTGCATCACACAGCCCTGCCTTCAAGGGCTCTACCTGTGCTGGGGGCGGGGCCTCAGGCAATTCGTTCACAGCACCTCGGCCGCAGTTTACTCTTCTACAAAATAGGGCCAATTTATTTCTCCTAAAGCCAGTTGTAAGACTTTGAACAGCTAGGAGCCAATTAGAACTCTAACGAATCTTTGTTCTCAAGCTGATAAGCGACCTGCTATACCGAGCTCCCTTTTCTTTACTTCCCTCCTCCCAAGTCTCTGTGGGTCTGGGAACTTGCTCTGTGGGCTTCCTGTTTCCTCCCTAGGCCTCAGCCTTACTGTCCTGAATTATCCCGTTTGGAGGTCATTCAAATTCCATCCCTGCTTCTGCCTTGCAAATCTTGGCTTCTCCAGCTGACCTCGGATTTCCAGGTCTCCTCCTACTCTGGACATGTTATCAGGAAGGATTGGTCCCTGAAGACGGACATCATGATTGGTAACATAGAGAGGACCAGCGAAAAAGAGGAAGACCCTCAACGAGCTGGATTGACTCAGCGGCAACAACAATTGTGAGGATGGCGCCGGACCAGGCAGTGTTTCGTTCTGTTGCACATAGGGTTGCTATGAGTCGGAACCGACTCGAAGGCACCTAACAACAACCCCCTCAGGACTAGGTCCAGCCTTCCCTGCTCGGGTGGTTAGGAAACTCGACCCTTGGAGCTCCCACCTAATCTTTTAATCACGGGACGTGTAGAGCTGGGGCTCTGGTTTCTTCCAGACCAGACCCTGTGCTGAGTCTGGGTTTCCTCAGCTGTGAAACGAAGCTGTCTTCAGGGAATGTGGGGTCTACCTGGGTTTATCTCTGGGGCCTCTTTTAGAGCTTTCTGTATGGCTTCCTGCCTGCCCTGGTCCCCATCCATCACTCCTTTTGGGTTGGGGACCTCAGGGCCTTTTCACCCAATGTTCCTGGGGCTGTTGTGCCCTGGCTCCCACCCCCTGCCCAGCCCCCTTCACCATGCCAACTTCTTATTCTTCACCAGGCTGGCTGCCACCAGCCTTGTCTGCCTTGCTCACTCTTGTCACCAGGGCATGCGATCAACAAGTATTTGTTGAATGAGAGGTGGGAACTCTGGGAGTAACCACCCCACCCAGCCTTCCTGCTCACATGTCACATGGATGACAAGAGGAAACACGTGCCATTAGAATCACCCATCTGCCCTTGAACCCTCATATGGTGATGCTGGAGCTGTGGGCTGGGAAGGACATCATAGATCTGTTTTCTTTCCCTCTGAAGGGCGCAGTGGTTGTTCAGGGCAGAATTCTCACCATCCATGTGGGAGAGCTGGGTTCAATTCCAGCCAACGGTCCCCATGTGCAGCCACCACCTGTCCGTCAGTGGACGCTGGTGTGTTGCTATGATGCTGAACAGGGTTCAGCAGAACTTGTGGACTAAGATCGACTAGGCCTGGCGATCTGTTCCTGAAAATCAGCCAATGAAAACCCTGTGGATCACAAGGGTCCTATCTGCAGTCGATCGTGGGGATGGTGCAGGATCAGGCAATGTTTGGTTCTGTTGTGCGTGGGGTCGCCATGAGTTGGTGGCAGCTAATGGCTATAACAACAACGCCCCATGAACTATGCCATCCCTGGGTGTGGGAGCCTCCTCCCCTGCTCCCTGCCTGAGCTTCACTGCTGGGAAGGGAACCCTCCCCAGGTAGGGCCTTCCTTAGCTCAGCACCACATGGGGAAGCAGTGCTGGGTGCATTAGACAGGTGGGCCCTACGGTGCTATGAGAGGAAACCAGGACACTACATGCTTGTTAGTCCCTCTGAGCAGGCAGGCCCCTGGGGACAGGGCGGAGGTGAGGTCACCATTGGTGTGTCTACCAGGCCTGGACGACTCACCATGGGCAGGAGTCTGCCCCAGGCCCTTGGCCTTTGCCAGCCCATGTGTGGACCTTGAGTGACCACATGCAGGAATCTACCTCGAATGGTCTCTGTGTAATGGCCCTTGGCTGGGTAGGCTGTCCCTTGCCCCTTTTCCATTGAGGCAGCCAGTTTCCCACCCTCAGCTCATCCATCATAGCAAAGTGTCTGCAAGTGCCAAGAGCCGAGAAAAGAGATACTCAGTTTTCCCAGGCTCCTTGTCGACAGGCCCTGAATCAGTTGAATGGTGCAGGGGGAAGACCCAGGGAAGGAATGTCCAGGGCTCTGTTCCGGGCATTATTCTCGCCCTGTAACGGGCTGGCTGAGGGCCTGCAGCTGTGTGTTGGCTTCTGGCCCTGGAGTCTCTGACAGGTTCATTCCCTGCTGAAGAAGGGGCCGTGTCCATATGATGGAAATTGCCTGCATTCAGCCGGCCAGGCCTGGGGGCTGCATCGAACCAGTCATGCTGACAGAGGGCCCTGTGTCAGGAGCCCGGGCAGTGCCAGGGGGTGGGTCTGGCCTGCCCCTTTGCACACTGGCCAGGGCAGCTGCCCCTACCCCCAGCCTTCTTGCCCCTGCCTGTGGAATGAGCCCCGAGACTGCACGCCCACAGCCCTTGTCTCTCCAGGGCACCTGCTGTCTCCCCTGGCAGCGTCCTGGTGCAGTGGGCAGTGTGGTATGCCTCATCCTGGCTCTCTGGACTTGAAACCTCTGCTTCCCAATGCCCTTGGGAATGTCTTCCTCCATGTTGACCAGCCCTGAAGAACTTGGTAGAAAACCAAAACTCCGTTGCTGTCGAGTCCATTCCCACTCATAGTAACCCTATAGGACAGAGTAGAACTGCCGCATAGGCTTTCCAAGGAGCAGCTGGTGAATTCGAACTGCCGACCTTTTGGTTAGCAACCGAGCTCTTAACCACTGTGCCACAAAAAAATTAAAAGACCATCTTTTCCCTCAGAAACATAGCTTTTCAAGACTTATCAGCCCCTGACTTGCTTGTGAATGCCCAGGACCATTCCTGGGGTGCCCTCTCAGCGCCCCCATGCCACCTTGCTCCAGAAGTCACTAAAGAATTTCTGTGTGGGAGGACCTTTGGGGTTGGAAGCTCCTAGTTTTCTAGTGGGGATCCCGGGCTAGGAGGCTTGTTTTACAGTTGCTTTCATCTCTCAGGCTCATCGGTTCTTACTTAAGCTGTATGGTACTGATTTTTTTAAAAACGCCAAGTTTTCTAAAGTTGATTTCATTCACACATTCCATGAAATGGAGAAAAAAGACCAACTGTCCAAACCATAGAATTGTACTTTTTAAATTTGTGTTTGGGGTGCCTTTGGGGAAAGGGCAGCTGGCTCTGTCACCTCTTGTTCCATCCCCTTCTTCGTCCGCTGTGACCTTCACAACCTCATTCCGGGTCTGGATTTGTAAGATGATGATATTTGGACTCTGCCAAGTGATTTCACACTGTTTGTCTCAGATAATCCCTTCATCGCCCTGGGAGGTCATTGAAGCCGTTGCTAACCAGTGGCTAATTTTGTTTGGATTTTCCAGGGAAGCGTGAGGAACGCCCACATAGCCAGATCCCACCCGTCTTTCCTGCCAAACCCCAACCTCCTCTTCTGCAGGGCCGGGGTGTCCTGCTGCTGCCTCTGCAGTGGTGGTGCGAGAGTCTCCACGTCCCTCCTCCCTGTGATCCCTTTTCTGTGCTAAACACATTACTCAAGCAGTGGCTTCGATTTAGCTCATCAGTCAGGCCTTTCAGCCCTGGTGCTTTTTTAACAAACGTGAAAATCAGCCCACGTTCTTCTTCCTGCTAAGCCCAAGTTGCAAGAGACAACCCCGAGAGTTGGCTAACAGCTGACCGGTGTGTTGTGGGGTGACGGTAGCCTCAGGTCCCTGGCCGTCAACTCGTGCTGTTGAGGTGGGGCTGTACTTGGGGGTGGGATGTTGGGGGTGGTGGGAGTCTGATGTTTGGTGTGTTCTGCTGTTGGCCCCTGCCTCCTTCTGCCACGTTAGCCCAAGAGCCTCCTTTTAGACATCCCTGTGTGGTGACAGGGCGGCCATGTACCTGCAGCTACCTCAGGATGTGCTCTTCTGGCCTTTCTGGAAAGTGGGAAGCAGTGGAGTATAGTGACTGAGAAGAGCGAACTCGGGAGGCTGGCTTCTACTTACAGATCAGTTATGTGACCTTGAGCAAGCTGCTTAATCCTTGGAGCCTCAATTTCCTCGGCTGTAAAATGGGATTAATAACAGCTGTCCCTCCTGGGGTGGTTGTGAAGATTACATGGGGCCAGGCATGTCAGGCACCTGGCACAGTGCCCGGCCCCTGCTCAGGCTCAGAATAGTAGTGCTTATTGACGAGCACCCGGGGGAACACCCCTGGCCTCTGGAATGCAGGGTCTGAGTGAGTAACCACCTGCTGCCTTCTCTCTGCTCAGGGTATCAAAAAACCATTCACTGAGGTCATCCGCGCCAACATCGGGGACGCCCAGGCCATGGGCCAGCAGCCAATCACCTTCATCCGGCAGGTGAGCTGGCCCTTGGAGCACAGGCTGCTGGGAGAACTAGGAACCGGAGGCTGGTGGGGGGCCAGCATGGGGTTATAGGGCCAGCCAGCTTCTCTCACCTCTGCCACCGGGTCCATCCAGCCCTCTTGGGACACAGCAGACACCAGAATCCCACAGGGAGGGTTCAAGTAGTACTCTTCCCCCCGCCCCCACCATAGTCCCCCATGCCCCAGGTTCTCCCTCAGCCTGCTCCCTTTTCTGAGGTTGTCTAAGATCCCTAAACCCATGTGGGGGTTGGTGTGGTGTACACGGGGGTTCCCGGGGCGTCCTCCACGGCTTCCGGTGCTGGACGCCGAGTTAGGAGCTTCTCAGCAAGGGCACTGGGGGTGGGCAGCGCCCGGGGGAGGTGATGAGGGCGTGTGGGCCGCGGGGCGATGGCTTCCTGGCTGAGGCCGACCAGGTCTGAGTGTTGCTCGCTAGCCGGCTGGCTCTGGGCGAGGGGAGCGTGCCAGATCTGCTGAGGCTGGCCCAAAGGAGGCGCCGTCCTGCCCTGCTGTCGGGTGGGGGGCTTGCCCCGTGCTGAGGAGGGGGCAGGAGCTGGGGCGCCTCCGCCAGCAGGGCCTGAGGGAGTTTTCACAGGGCACTGGGGCTAGCGCTGAGGCTGGCCCACCGTGCTTCCTCCCTTTTGCCTGTGGCGGCTGCCGCGGAAATCAAGTCCCCAAGCTGGGCCCAGAATGGGGAAATGGACCCGCCAGACAGGGAAAAGGAGGGGCCCTGCCAGGGACGTGGAGGCGGAACAAGTCCCCACTGTCCCCCAGGCCACAGGGCAGGAAGAGGTGCCTGCTGCCTCAGCCTCTTCTGGCTGGCAGGCCATTTCCAAATCCAGCCGCCCGGGCCACGGCAGGCATTCCCGCCGCCTCTGGCTTCCCCGGCCCTCTCCCACCTCCCCTGGTCTTCATGGTGCCCCGTGCAGAGGAAGATAAGCCTGGCCACCGGCAGCCCCCGGCTGGGCTCAGAGCCCTGAGGCCTGCCTCCCTGGTGCTCCTGGCTGGGCCCCTTGGCCCTGCCAGCTTAGACCTGCCCCGGAGCCGGCCGACTGCACCTTGGCACACGTTTCCTACTTAATCCTCTGGACTTGTGGGGTGAAGGTGATTTTCTCTGTTAACAGAGATGAGGACACTGACCCGGTTTGGAGCTCTGGCGAGGACGGGGGAGCCCAAGAAAAGGGGGTGGGGGAGCAGAGCTCAGGCTGAGAGTAAGGTAGGGCTGTGCAGCCCTGCTCCTGCCAGCTGGAGTCCCTTGCCCCTCAGGCCTGGTCCCTGCTTGGAGACCCCTGATTCTTGTGGCCTTGGGTGTATGAGCCCGCTGTCCTTTATGGAAAGGTTGGGGCCAGGGGCTGATTCACAGACTCCCTCTGTCCCGCAACTCTGCTTCTGGCAGCCCACCCTTGGCCCAAGCCCAGGCCGAGGTGTCATGGCATCTCCCCACTGGCTACGGAGATCCTGGTGCCCCCCCCCCCCACTCCCTCAGCTTCCCTGGTCCTGAGGGGCCTGAGCACTTGTGGGGAGGTTCACTGACCCTCAGCATCTCATCTTCCCACATGTTCTGCCCCACGTCGCCTGTTTCCCCCCTAGCGATCTGGGGTGGAGGTGCTAGAGCCCGGCCTCCCTCTGTTTCCCCAGGTAATGGCACTGTGCACCTATCCTAACCTGCTGGACAGCCCCAGCTTCCCGGAAGACGCGAAGAAACGCGCCCAGAGGATCCTACAGGCTTGTGGTGGGAATAGCCTGGGTGAGGCCCCAACTTGCCCGGCCCCAGAGGGCGTGAAGCCAGCGAGCGTTCCCAGAGGGGGCCTGGGCCAGCTGGATGGAGGGTGATGCGTGTGCGTGCGTGCATGCAGCATGTCGGGGCTGGCTGTGTGCAGAGAATGCAGAGCAGTGTTCTCAGCTGGGCCTCTGGTTTACAGAGCTGCCCACAGACAGGCAGCCTTTCATGGATTGGGGCACTTCAGGCTCAGGAGCGTCTGTGCGTTGCTGGATCTGGGTTTTAGGCCTGGGAGCCAGCTTCAACAGAGGAGCTTTCCACCAGAGTAGACGGTTAACCACAGGACTGGCCTCAGCAGCAGGAGCCCCAGTAGAAGCAAAGGGCACACCTTGGTCCAGTGTTCGCCCCTCCGTGGCCCCAGCACACCACCAGGCCCTCTCTGGGGGCGTGCCAGCTGTTGGCAAGGGGACGCCCGAGTTCCCTCTGACTCTTCACACCCTGCCCTTTTTTTTTTTTTTTAATTTAGAATTTCATTAGAGATGAAAGGTGAAGACTTCTTTTCCTTTTTTATAATTGATTTTTTAATTGTGGTAAATATATACATAGTAAAACATTTGACATTTCAACAATCTTCCTGTGTGTGGTTGGGTGACATTAATTATGTTCACCTTGTTCAACCGTCTCCCTTACCCATTCCCAAATTATACCATCCTCCTTAACAGAAACAGTGTCCCCTGAGCACTGAGTCCTCCTTTCCCCCACCCTCGGTAACCGCTAAGAAGCTTCGGGCTCTGTACACTTGCCTTTTGTACAGATTTCCTATAAGCGGGCTCTGGCTCCCTTTTTACTGCTTCCTCCAGCCTGACTCTGCACCTTTCCATTTTCCTGAGTTCCCATCACCCTCCGTTGAGGCCCCTCCCAGCTCACTGCCCCGTTACCCAGGGCTCCAGGGCTCCAAGCACGGGAGTGGGAGGACTCGGTGGAGGGGACCAGGAACATGGCCCTGCAGCCGTGAAAGCAAGGCTGTCTTCACTGCTGAGCTGGATTTCCAGCCTCGGGCCCGCTGGCTCTTTATTCGCCTCTCATTTCTTTCATCTGCTTGTGTTTGCCCCTTTTCTTCACCCCGGGCCTACATGGGGAATCCAGCTTCCCGTGCCCTGAGGAAGCCAGTTGTTCTCAGAAGCTTTTTTAGGATGTGTACCCTGGTGTTCTGGACGAGGCACTGGGAACAGGGCAGGGACGCTTGTGGCTTGCTCAGCAGGGGATCGGCCTCTCTTTCACCTCCCTGCCTCTCCCACTCCCCCTGCTTCTCTGCTCTGCCCGGTGTTGTGAGCCCTGTGCCCACTTCCTGGCCGCAGTCACCCTGCCAGCCCTCTGAGCCTAGGCATGTCCTCAGTGGTGTCCCTCTCAGGAAGGGGCCAGCCTGGGTGATGTGTGGGTCCAATGGCCTCGTGTGCCAAGGCCTAACCCAGAGGCTGGCAGACAGCAGCCCAGCAGCCTCCATGTAGCCCCAAGGGGAAGGTGCTTCTCAAAGCTCCCGTGGCCGTGGGCCCAAGACCCCTGGAAGCCCTGACCGAGAGGCACGGGTGGGAGGAGTCTGCCTTCTGTGTGTCTGATGTGAGTGGAAGGGTAGCGGGGTCTTTGTTCCTCTGGGCTGAATCAGAATCATCAAGTCTTTGCAGCTGTGTCAGCCAGGGCTTGGGAAGTAGGGGGTGGGAGGCCGTGTCCGTGTGAATCCCCTATTGGGGTGTTGTAACAAGAGCACGGTGGCTTCTGGGGTTTTGTGACCCGTGCCGAGTTCTGTCACACGAGCTCATGAGCACAGGTGAGACGGGGGCCTCTGAGCCTGCCCTCTGCCACGACCTAGGAAGTACTTTGCAGTCAAGTTGGGGAGGCAGGGCTTCCTCTATATAAAATAACTGGAGAATTTATAGGCCAGGAAACCGGTTGAGAATAGGGTGGGATCTTTAAGACAGGTCTCCTGGGGACAGACTAGAGCTGAGCCTTGAAGGATCAGTTCATTTGGAGCAAAAACAAACCTGGAGCCTCCTTGGAAAGATGGAAGGTCTGTGGTCTATAGAAGCAGGAAGCTTGCAATGACAAAGGCCTGGGAATTCAAGGGAGCAGGTAGGATGGAGACAGAAAGGAGGGGAGGCCTGGCTGGGGTGGGATGGACAGGCCCCATGGAGCAGAGGGGAGGGCATTGAAAAAAGGCAGAGGGAAATAGGGAGCCCTGCAAGGTTTCTGAGCAAGGGAGCTCAGAAGTATCACATAAATTACCCAATGGAGAGAAGAGTCCCTAAGGCCAGCATTTGCCCCTCCTACCATTTTTAAATTTACAAAATATTTCAAACGTATTCAAATACTCAGAATAATGTAACAAAAGCCCTTGTACCTACTGTTTAGATTTAACACATATTAATGTTTGCCACTGGGCATCTTAGAGGATTGGCCTACAGCTGGCCAGAGGGGTGAGCCCAATGCCACACAAAGAGGCTGAGGCAGAGCCGGGCTAGTGCTCTTTCAGTTCAGCACATTTAACTGGGTGTCTCCTGGATGCCAAGCCCTGGAATGATGTGTGTTAAGGCCCCAGAGAAGAATCTAGTACTTTCTGGAGCCCACACTGCCTCCTGGTAATGGTCTTGGAAGGAGCAGCTGGTTCTCTTTAGACAGAGTATAAAATCCAGAAGGTATAAAGGCATATACAGTGAAAACCCTTCCCCCTGTTTCTGACTGCCAGTCTCCTGTTCGCTTCCCCAGAGGATCCACCTCACTAGAGTGCAGCTCCTTCTAGAGAGATTGTGTGCATGCGCAAGCACTCTCTAATTCTTTTTAAAAGCATAAATAGTGGCGTGATGTTTTAAAAAATGTTTTGTTGAGGTATAACATAGAGTAAAATGCAAAATACTAATGTACAGACGGAGTAATTTTTACACACGTGCACACCTGTGTAACTACTACCCAGATCAACATATCGAATATTTCCAGCACCCCAGAGGTGCCTTCGTGCCCACTTCTAGTCAACCCTCCCCCACCCCCACTGTTCTGACTTCTAGCACCATAGATAAGGTTTTCCTGTTTTTGAACTTAAACAGTGGCTTTTCACCCAAATGGCAGCCTAAGGCTATTGTTGACATGTGGGGCGCACCCAGCAGCCCCAGCAATCTGTGGTTGGTGATGGTCAGGACTCTGGCTCCCGGGGCTAGCCATGCAGCAAGGCAGTGCCATTTTGGGTCAACATGAGTGAGAGACCCATTTCTCAAGCTCTGTGAAACCGTGCGCAGGCCATGGTGATGGTAAAAGCATAGGAATGCCAGGTCTGATGACTGACATTGTCACCGAACATGTATAAATCCCCAAAAGCATGGGCAAAATGAGTATTGGTTAGAAGCCAGGGCTTAGAACAGTGCTTGACATATAGTACAAACCAAACTCGCTGCCCTTGAGTCGATTCCAACTCATAGCGACCCTACAGGACAGAGTAGAACTGCCCTGTAGGGTTTCCAGGGAGCGTTTAGTGGATTTGAACTGCCGACCTTTTGGTTAGCAGTTGACTCAGTAAATAGCTACTCATCTCAGTAAATAGATGAGTAGATAGATGGGCAGATGGATAAGTGGTTGGGTGGGTCGATAGGATAGATGAGTGGACAGATGGATGGGTGGGTGGATGAGCAGGTGGGTGAATGGCTGAGTAGATGGGTGGGTGGGTACATTGGGTAGATGGATGAGTGGGTGGGTGAGCAGGTGAGTGGATGGATGGGTGAATGGGTGGGTGGGTAGATGGATGGGTGGGTGGGTGAGCAGGTGTGTGAATGGATGTGTGGATGGGTGGGTGGGTAGACTGAATAGATGGATGGGTGGGTGGGTGAGCAGGTGGGTGGATGGATGTGTGGATGGGTGGGTGGGTAGACTGAATAGATGGATGGGTGGGTGGGTGAGCAGGTGGGTGGATGGATGGGTGAATGGGTGGGTGGGTAGATGGATGGGTGGGTGGGTGAGCAGGTGAGTGGATGGATGGGTGAATGGGTGGGTGGGTAGATGGATGGGTGGGTGGGTGAGCAGGTGGGTGGATGGATGTGTGGATGGGTGGGTGGGTAGACTGAATAGATGGATGGGTGGGCGGGTGAGCAGGTGGGTGGATGGATGGGTGAATGGGTGGGTGGGTAGACTGAATAGATGGATGGGTGGGCGGGTGAGCAGGTGGGTGGATGGATGTGTGGATGGGTGGGTGGGTAGACTGAATAGATGGATGGGTGGGTGGGTGAGCAGGTGGGTGGATGGATGTGTGGATGGGTGGGTGGGTAGACTGAATAGATGGATGGGTGGGCGGGTGAGCAGGTGGGTGGATGGATGTGTGGATGGGTGGGTGGGTAGACTGAATAGATGGATGGGTGGGTGGGTGAGCAGGTGTGTGAATGGATGTGTGGATGGGTGGGTGGGTAGACTGAATAGATGGATGGGTGGGTGGGTGAGCAGGTGGGTGGATGGATGTGTGGGTGGGTGGGTGGGTAGACTGAATAGATGGATGGGTGGGTGGGTGAGCAGGTGGGTGGATGGATGGGTGAATGGGTGGGTGGGTAGACTGAATAGATGGATGGGTGGGTGGGTGAGCAGGTGGGTGGATGGATGTGTGGATGGGTGGGTGGGTAGACTGAATAGATGGATGGGTGGGCGGGTGAGCAGGTGGGTGGATGGGTGGATTAGAAGATAGGTAGCTGAAACCCAAATGGGTGGTTAAACAGCTTGTCACGATTACAGAGCCTGGAGCAATGGGAGTGAGGCCCTGCCTGATGCCCCATTAATTCCTTGGACACCCCACCAACTCTGCAGAATCAGACATTCTGCCTCCAGTCACTGTCTTGCTTGCTGTCTTACAGGGTCTTACAGTGCTAGCCAGGGCGTCAACTGTATCCGTGAAGACGTGGCTGCCTATATCACCAGGAGAGATGGCGACGTGCCTGCAGACCCTGACAACATTTACCTGACCACTGGAGCTAGCGACGGCATTTCTGTACGTGGGGGTGGCTCGATGTCGTCCAGAGTTCACCTACGTAAAGAACAGCCTTGCATGTTCAGGCTGAGGCTGGAACTGCCAGCGGGGAGGCAGGCCTGGGTGGGGGCGTGGCTGCCCTCTGCTCTCCCTGCCCCGGCAGCCTCTGTCCTTGCCTCCACTGGTCCTACTGCAGCCTCGACCTCCCTCCAGAGTGCTCACCAGCAGGTCCAGCTGGAGAGGGGCTGCGGGTCATTCAAGTGTGTCCATCGGTCTGGTGGCACTGGTCTGTCCTTCACTCTGCACGGGCTTGTGTTCCTCCTCCGCCAGGCACTGTGCCGGGTGCTGGGGAGACCAGGAGAGCCAGGCACATGTGGTGTCTGTCCACACTAGTGCCAGAGCAGACAGTCATTCACGTCACAGAGTACATGTCACATCACAGCCCTTCAGTTCCTCTTCCACAGTGACGTGAAGGACATGCGCTACAGGTGGGAGGGGTAGAGCAGCAGGAGCTCTGACCTGTGGGGAGGGGACAGTCCAGGAAGGTTTCTCTAGGAAGGCTGAGCAGAGGGCTGAGGGAGGCAGCTGGAGGAGGTGGGGGAGGGAGCATGTTCTGGGCAGAAGGTCCCCACCTACAAAGAGTTTGAGCTGGAAGGAGGCTGGGTGTTTGGAAAAGGAGCATCAGGGTGGACACTCACACAGTGAGGACAGAGTTGTGGAAACGGAGCTGGGGAGGCAGGTGGGGGCTGAGTCCTGCAGGGCCATGGAGGACACAATGAGGATTCGGGTCCTTGTCCTGAGAGCGGCAGGGAGCCATTGAAGGGTGTGACGCAGGAGGGAGGCGTAATTAGATATCCGTTCTATGGGTTTAACTTAGGCTGGCAGGGGATGTAATGGGTGTGAGGGACTGTTGAGGAGGTGGCTTGGGCTGGGTGTTAGCCATGGACAGGATGAACCAAACCAGTTGCCGACGAGTCATTTCCAACTCATGGCGACCCCATGTGTGTCAGAGTAGAACTGTGCTCCATAGGGTTTTCAACAGCTCATTTTTCAGAAGTAGATCACCACGCCTTTCTTCTGAGGCGCCTCTGGGTAGACTCGAACCTCCAGTCTTTCAGTTAGCAGCCGAGCACGTTAATTGTTTGCACCCCCCGGGGGAATCCGGAAGGAGTGAAGGGGGGTTGACATCAGTGGTTATTTGGCAAGAGGAGTCTGAAGTCCTGGGTGTGAGCAGGGACCCATTGCCCGTCTGTTCCCGTTCAGCCTGGCTGGGTGCTGGGTGCCGCTGAGGCTGTCCCACGCAGATGCAGTCTGACCCCTTCCTCCTCTGATGGACTTCCTTTGTCTTCCGGCCTCCCGGTGCTGTCACTGCTCTCGTTTTTGACGTTTGTTGAGTGCTTTATTTTCCAAAGCCTTCCAAATGCATTAAACTCTTACTGGAGCCCAAGAGGAAACTGAGGCCTGGAGAGGTTAAGCGGTCTGCCTGCTTTCTGTCAGCCTCTTGTGACACCTGGGATTCTAATGTTGGGGCTTCTGGCCCCCAGCCACAGCCTCTTCCACTGTGAGCCGCTGTGGAGACTCCTCTCGATTCCCAGAGAAGTCCGGGTGTGGACACAGGCCCAGAGGAGGGTGGGGAGGGTTCAGCCAGGTTCAGCAAAAAGAAGCAAGTCATCATCCTTTTCAGTCTGGTGGCCTGCTCACAGCAAGGAACTGAGCCTAAGAAAGGATCTAAACCCATCTGTGACACGAGGGCTCTCCTGCAGAGCCTAGGCTTATTCTGTGAATTATCACCACTTCCGCCAATACCCCACAGGATCCTGGCCTGATTTCTCAGGGATCTTGGAAACAGGTCAAATCACCACCTGGTGGCAGTAGGTGGTATTGTTCAGTTTTTATCCCATTTGATACTGACAAATGCGATTCCTGGGCCCCACCCCAGACATACTACATGGGGCTTCAGAATAGTTCCAGGACAGGGCCAGGCTGAGGAACCGAAAGATACTCACAAGCACTTAACTGCGTGCCACACAGTGCTAAGAACTCTAACCCATTTTGTGTTGTTGATTCCACACCAGTCACCTCCGAGTCAGTTCTGACTCATGGAAACCTCATGGGTGTCAGGGTAGAACTGTGCTCCATGGGGTTTTCAATGGCTGACTTTTCAGAAGTAGATCACCAGACCTTTCTTCTAAAGTACCTCTGGGTGAACTCGAACCTCCAGTTAGCGGCCGAGTGTGTTACCTGTTTGCCCCACCAGGGTCTCAGCAGACCCCATTTTACAGATGAGGAAACAGACCTGAAGGAGTTAAACTACTTGTGCAGGGTCACACTGGAAGCAGACAGCAGGGCCGCTGGTGGGAGCTGGGGTTGGGGCCACCTGGCTTGTCTGCCTATCAGCCCCCAAAGGGCAGGGAATAGCAGTGGCCTTCTAGATGTGACTTCTCTGTTGCAGACAATCCTGAAGATCCTGGTCTCCGGGGGCGGCAAGTCACGGACGGGCGTGATGATCCCCATTCCCCAGTACCCCCTCTACTCAGCGGTTATCTCCGAGCTGGATGCCATCCAGGTGAACTATTACCTGGACGAGGACAACTGCTGGGCCCTAAATGTGAACGAACTCCGGCGGGCCGTGCAGGAGGCCAAAGACCACTGTGACCCCAAGGTGCTCTGCATCATCAACCCTGGGAACCCCACAGGTCTGTGCTTCACTTGTCAAGCTTCTTGGAGTCGGGAGGGCAGCTGGGGTACTAGACTGCTGGATCCTGCTACTTAAGAAGTAACGCACGATCCTGTCTGCTTTCAGGTTCCCAACCCAGTTCCAGGTTTGCTAACATAGGGCCATGAAATTTGCACAGTTCTTACTAGAGGTGAACGAGCATCGACACTCCTCGGGCAAGTTTGTATTATTAGGAAGTTTTTTTTCCTGTTCTCCTTGCATTTTGGAAAAAGTCACTGTCTTAAGGTTATTTTTGGAGCCCTGGTGGCACAGTGGTTAAGAGCTCGGCTGCTAACCAAAAGGTTGGCAGTTCGAATCCACCAGCTCCTCCTTGGAAACCCTATGGGGCCGTTCTACTCTGTCCTGTAGGGTCGCTATGAGTCAGAATCTACTCAATGGCTATGAGTTTGGGTTTTTTTTAAGGTTATTAAAGCACAAACTGTTCATCCTTACTTAAACAATTCACAGGCCTCATTTTTCCTTCACTCCTACTTGTTTTTGAGCCCATTTTCAGAATGCTGGTGTGTGTTTTTGTTTTTCTTTGACACAGGATTGCTGTGTACCTTGGGAAAGAAATGCCATATTTAAAAAAAACAAAAAACAAACCGTGTCCAGAAGTTGAGAAGCACCCCCAATTTTGCATATTTTTCTTTAAAAACAAAACACACACAGGCACACACGCACACACACACTCCTTCCTATTTTGCTGTTTCTGGGCTGCTGGCTGCATGGCCCCCGGTACTGTTCTGCTGTTCGGATGCTGAGAACAAGGGTTCCTCTCTCCTCCTTTGTTGACATAAATTGGGTCCGCGCCAAAACGCGTTGGAGTTGATTATGGAATCTGCTTCGGGAACATCAAATGATGCTTCCATCAGCTGAAAGCACCACTTGAATTCCCGAGTACAGAAAACGAGTGCAGCTGGCGTTAATGCTAGTTTATTTACCCCAGCTCCTTGCGGGGCGGGGGGAGTCGGAATTCTAACCATGTTGCCGTAGGGAAATGGCAGATTGCTGGGTTCTCAGTCCTGGCTGCACAATCAAATCACCCAGGCAGCTTTTAAAAGCCCCCCAGCCCAGGCCACACCCCAGAAGCTCCGGGGATGGGACCCAGGCATCAATATTCTGTGCAGCTGAGGTCCAGAACCAGTGCCCCTGAGCCATGGTTCCCAGACTTTAGTTTGTTCAAGCACAGCCTGCTGTGCCCACTCCCAGATCCTCAGACATCGTTGGCCAGGGGCCAGGCTTGAGAATCAGAATGTGTAACCAGCTAATGAGTAGGTGACACTCTGGCCACTGGTCCCAAAACTACACTAGGAGAAGCAAGTCCCACAGCATCAGAGGAGAGAGAGTGTATGACTTGTTTACGTTGGAGAATTGGTACTTCCATGCCAGGTGTTTACACTGATCTTTACTTGACTGAAAGGAAATAACCGCCCCAGAGGTTTTCCTCTTCTAGGGAAAGGGGTCGTGTGTGTATTAGGACAAGGAATTCTCTGAGGCCTTAAGGAAGAAAAATTAGTCGGCTATTGGAAGATGGTGGATGGAAATCACAGCCCGCCTGTGATGGCCATGTGCTTGTCTGGACTACATACTGGGACCACTGTGGCTAAAAGGTGTCAAGAGGGTCTGGGGGATTTAGTCAGGCCCCCTTTGGTTTCAAGGTGGAGACCCAGTTTGAGGCTCACAGGACTGGGTCGGGGGAGGGTGGCACACCTGCACTGATGTGACTGTCACCGTGAGCCGCTGTCCCTTTCCTAGCTCTGCCCCGTCTGAATTGGATTCCTTTTTGGGGAGGAGCCATCCTTGGTGTGGCCTGCAGCAGCTCCAGCCATGGTATCCAAGCCTCTCCCATCATTTCAACAGAGACCCAGGCCAGACTTTCACGGGCCCCATTTGGGTCACCTGCCCGTCTCTGATTGGCTAGGCCTGTGTCCCATGTCCCCTGCTGGAATGCAAAGAGAGGGGGTTCGTATAGGACAATCAAGATCTATTCCTCAGAGAAGGGAAGCTGCTGGGCAGGCACAATGGATGTTCATCAGTTTGTGAGACGTCACTCTGCCCAGCCTCTGGTGAGAGGCTCTTGGGAGGCCCCGACCACCCTTCAGGGCCAGTAACAAAGCTGCCACTTCTGCGAGGCCTTCTGTGTCTCCCCCTGCTAGGCACAGCCCCGGCCTCTCTAAAGCCACATACTACTTTTCCCTGTCCTGCTCCACTGCCCATGGGTTTGTCCATCCCTTTGCTCAGCAGGTATTGCTAAGTGATTGCTATGTCCCGGGCACTGCCCATGGGTTTGTCCATCCCTTTGCTCGGCAGGTATTGCTAAGTGACTGCTGTGTCCCGGGCACTGCCCATGGGTTTGTCCATCCCTTTGCTCGGCAGGTATTGCTAAGTGACTGCTGTGTCCCGGGCACTGAAGAGACTTAAGCTCTGTCTTTGTCTTCAAGTTTACATCCTGTGGAATTATCTGCATACATCTGGGTCTCACTCCTTGTATGGGGCTGAAGGATTTTTGAGGCCCTGGTGCTTGCTCAGTTCTCAGCATTTCATGCATGTGGTTCTGCATATATTTGTTGCTCAAATCTTTCCTTGAATTCTAGCAAGATGTGGTTTGTGGGATGGCAGGTGTGGGAGGGGAAGACCAGGAAAGTTTGCAGGCAAACTCTGCCCCTGGGTAGCTGACCCCTGTCTGTCTGTGAGAACAGTAGCTGGTTCCTTGTAGAAACCAGGGGTTGTTCTGCACCCCCGGAATCCCAGAACCCTGAGATTGCAGAGTATGAAGCCCTTTGGTGCTTACTTGGCAGGCGAATAGTCGGTTCCCTTAGTAAAGGAATTGGTTCATTGCTTAATTTGAGGCCAAATCCTGGCTGGATCATACCATGCTCTTAAAAGCATATTAACTTTTTTTCCAGAGATATTCTTGCTTATAGAATATAGGAATTTTTATTTTAACTTTTAATAAAAAGGTAACATACTCTACATACTGCTCTCCATCAAGACATATAGAGAGACAGAGAGCATGAGCCCTGGTGGCGCAGTGGTTAAGCACTCTGCTGGTAACCAAAAGGTCAGCGGTTGGAACCCACCAGCCGCTCCGCAGGAGAAAAAACTTGGCGATCTGCTTCTATAAAATTACAGCCTTGGAAACCCTATGGGGCAGTTCTACTCTGTCCTGTAGGGTCACTATGAGTTGGAATTGACTCCATGGCAGTGGGTTTTTTGGTTTCTATACATATATGTGTGTGTATATATAGTTGTTGTTAGTTGCCATTGAGTCGACTCCGACTCCTGGGGACCTTATGTAAAACAGAACAAAACATTGCCCTGTCCTGGGCTACCTTCACGATCATTGGTATGTTTGAGTCCACATATATAGATATATATAGATAGATGTACGCATGTACATATATACCTACAAACATAGATAGTTGCACATGTATATATGTGTGTGTATATATATATATATATATATATACACTTAAACATTTACGTGTGGGGGGGTGTTTATTCATACACACACACGGACATAGTAAAGAACCATCCCCTTTATCAAGAAGTCAGCACACTGATGCTGTGTTGCCTCCCCCGAGTGCATGGCGGCCACCTCGGGCCCTCCCCCAGAGTGTGTGGCGGCCACCTCGGGCTTTCCCAGGGCCAAGCCCATACAGCGCTCAGGAAATGGTGGAAAAATCCCGTTTCTCTCTTGCTGCAATTTTCTTTTCCCACGTATGCCAGTAGTATGACTTATAAACCGATGGACTGAAATCTCCCTGTTTGCACTCATTTCTCTAAAATGGGCGGTGACTGTTTCCACTGTGTGTTAATCAAGCCCTGAAGGGGGTGGAGCGCATGGAGGGTGCAGGGTGCTCATCTCTGTCTTCCCGACAACGGGGCCTCTGACAACACGGTACCTCGGCTCATTCATTTACCATCCATTCTGCAAATATTTATTGAGCACGTGCTGTGTGCTGACTTTGAAGCTGGACGATAGGCCAGTATGGACCTCATTCCTGCCTCATGGAGCTGTGTCTGCCTCCTGAGGAGTAAAGTGTGGTCATTTTCACCCAGGATCCGTCAGCCAGCATGAGTCTTCATCATCTGCTGTCTGAGTGTAGGAAAGGAGGCCAGGCTGAGTGATTTACCCCTTGAGGGTTATTTTCCTGCTCTGTATGACACTTCCGGGCCTTCCTGTCCTTCAGCACAGATGCACACATACTCCTGCTGTACGAATAACAAAGAACTTGGGTGTGAAAACCCTATTCCCTCCACATACTTAGCTTAAATGAGCAGATGAGATGGGGCCGCCTCTCCAGGGCCCTGGAGTTGACTACAGTAACCACGGTGGGTGGTCTCTTGGGGTCTTGAGGGAACACAGGACATCTGAGTGATTCTGAGTGGGATTCTGACCTGGGGACAATCTAAATGGGGTCACACCCTAAATGTTGGTTTTGTTGGGGATGTTTTAGGTCAGGTGCAAAGCAGAAAGTGCATAGAAGATGTGATTCACTTTGCTTGGGAAGAGAAACTCTTTCTCCTGGCTGATGAGGTAAGAGCAGCCCCAGCTTGCCCCTCAGAGAGGGGTGGGAGGCAAGCTTTCTCTCCCAGGGGGAGGGGGCTCAGGACTGAATTTTGTTCTGCAGCCAGAAAGAACTTTCTAGATGTTGGAAGAAAGACTGTGGCTAAAGGTCAGGATATTTAGTGTCAGAACCTAAAGACTATGGCTAAATCATCCCTATTTTGGTTTGAACTCTTGGTTATAAATTTTAGAAACTTAACCTAAACCACTTTAAACATAAAAAGAAAAATAAAAAGGCAGTGGGGTCACAGGTGAGGGACTGGATCCAAGGACTCACACCATATCATTGAGATTCTCTCATTCCATTTCTCTGCGTTGGCCTCACACACACAGCCTGCGTCATCCCAGCCTAGAATTCCCAGTCTAGAAAGAAAGCTTCTCTTCCTGGTGGTTCCAGCAAAAGTCCTAGAATTGAGCCTTACTGGTGCAGCTTGGGTCACACACCTATTGCTGAGCCAATCACTGTCGCTGGTGGGATGCAACATGCAAATTGGCCAGGCCTAGAGCAAGGGGCGGGTTCTCTGCTCTGTCCTCCCAAACCTCCACATGGAGAACAAGGGAGGGGCTTTCTCTGAGGGCAAATACAGAGACTCTTCCCCAAGAAGGGAGACTGGGTGCTGGGCGGGTAGAGGGACTGAGACCCCTCAAATCAGCTGCCGTTCTGGCCGCCTAGAGCTTCCATATCCACTGTGTCACTTCTCACAAAGGCCTGTGGGGCAGGGGAATCTTAAAGCCCTTTTCACAGATGAGAAAACAATCCCCAGCTCTGCAGCCAAGGCCTGCCCGTTCTTTCCCTTTGCAAAGAAGAAACTGAGGATCTGTCCAATCCTGTTTTCACTTCATCTTCCTTTCTGTATGATACCTGGCTTGTCATGGGTTCCATCCAGCACACTAGCTTCATGTCTTCCCTTCTTAGCCTCCCGCCCCTGACACCGCCCTCCCCCCCCCCCCACAGCTCATCCACCAAATAGTTGCCATAATTAGTAACAGATGGGCCTTGAATTTTCGTTTCAAAGGCGAGAAGGGGCAGCGAGTGAACCCAGGGGTTTCCTCAGGACCTGGTGCCCGAGCCCCGCCCCTCTGGGTCTGGGAGGAGGAGGAGGAGGGCGAGAAGGAGGAGGCCTGCCCACTGACACCTGGCACCCCAGGAAGCCTCAGTTTCCCGGCTCTCCAAAAAGAGGGTGGGAAGCTCATCTCAACAGGCAGAGCCTGCTGTGAGCGCGAAAACTCGGGCAGGGGAAAAGCAGACAGAAGTGGGCGCTGCTCTCCAGGGTTTGAGTCCAGTGGGGGAGACCGGCAGTGGCGTGTGGACAGGAAAGCACACTCATTCCCAGCTGGCAGGTGTTGTGAAGGGAACACAGAAGGGCCGAAAGGACCACACGGTGAGCCCTTCAGACAGGCTGGTCAGGGGACAGCACGGTCACGACGAGTTATTATTAATCTATTAGAGGGAGGAAGCACTGCACTTTGGGAAGAGAACTTGCTTGGGAGGATGGGAATCCTTGATAACGTCCAGTCTGTCGAGGTAGAAAGGAAATCTGGAAGCTGGGTGGGGACGAATGTGGGAGAAATCGAGTGGGCTCCTGGGGCTGCCTTAAGCCTTTCCTCCTTGTTTGTTCTGGAAGATTCAGGCTTATTCTGGCTCATCCCTGGAAGTACATCAGAGGCTGGGGCTGGCTGGTGTGTCAGGGCAGGGCCCCTGAGAGCATCAGAGGCTGGGGCTGGCTGGTGTGTCAGGGCAGGGCCCCCTGAGAGCATCAGAGGCTGGGGCTGGCGGGTGGAGGGGTGCTGGGCCTCTGCACATGGTGCCTTCCCTCCAGGGGGCAGCAGCCCCTCGGGAAGAACTTGAGGTGACTGGCTGGTGTGTGGGGGCTGCCCCCCTGTGCATGGTGCCCTCCGTCCATGGGGCAGCAGCCCCTCGGGAAGAACTTGAGGTGACTGGCGTGTCTTCCCCACAGGTGTACCAGGACAATGTGTACTCTCCGGACTGCAGATTCCACTCCTTCAAGAAGGTGCTTTACGAGATGGGGCCTGAGTACTCCAGCAACGTGGAGCTGGCCTCGTTCCACTCCACCTCCAAGGGCTACATGGGCGAGTATGTGGACCACTCGCCTCCCTCCTCTGGCCTCCCTGTGTCTGGGGGCCAGCCCAATCCCAGAGCTGCTCTCTGCTCACGGCCTGCCCTCCGCCTGCCCCACCATCATTGGGCAGGAGAGAAGGCTGCCCTTCCCGTTGCTTCTGCTGATCCAAGAAGCAGGAGAGGACAGGCCACATCTCCCCAAGAGGGGAGCTGGCGGTGTTCGAACAGTCCTTGTCAGGGGCTCGAGTAAAATCAGGCCTTGCTCGAAAGAAACAAAACTACGGGTGAATGATGTAAGTGAAGCAGGACCCCACAGCCACTCCCGACACTAGTGTTTCCTGCCAGCCGTGTCACTTCTGTGACATCACCTGGTGCTCGAGCCGCCAGGAAGGGCAGGCTGCAGAGACAAACAAGTGCCATCAGGCCAATGGGCCGAGCTCTGTGCAAAGCCGTCTTAGTGCCGGTGACCTCAGGGGCCGAAGAGTCTGCTTCAGGCTTGTGCTCACTCCTCTAGCTGATTCATTGCGCGCCTGCCGTGAGTTGAGTAGGGATTTCTGCGCTGAGGATACGGCAGTGAACAGGCCATACAATCCCTGCCTTCATGGGGCTTGTGTTCTGTGGAGAGAGAGGCAGCAGACAGATGGGTGACGTCACATGTCAGATGGAGAAAACTAATCAGGCAGGAGATGGAGGTGGGGCTGCAGGCTTAGATAGCACAGCCTCGCTGCTGACAAGCTGACTTTTGAGCTAAGACCGGACAGAGAGGGAGGGAGGGAGCTAGGCGGTATCTGGGGAAGGGCATTCCTGGCAGAGGGAACAGCATGCACAAAGGCCCTGAGGTGGAAGCGACCCTGTGTGTGTGAGAAGCAGCAGAGAGGCCTGACTGGATGGGAGTGAGGGAGGGGAAAGTGGCAGAACTGGAGAGCAGAGACGTAACAGGAGGCCAGATCCCCAGAGCCCCTTAGGTAAATTTCTACTTTTTGCTCAGAGTGAGAAGGGACGCATTGGAGGGTTTTGAGGAGAGAAGGTGCCCCCTGTGACTGTTTTAATAGACTCGCTCTGATTCCTGTGTGGTGAGGGTAGGATCAGGGACTTCAGCTGTGTAATAGCTTCAGGCGAGATGATGACACCGTGGACCAGGGTCCAAGTGGTGAGAAGTCGTTGGGTCCTGGCTGTGTTTAAAAGAGGAGCTGACAGGAGTCACGGATGGAAATGATGCGTGGGTGAGAGAAGTCAAGGGGAATCCCCAGTGTTCTGTTCCAGCAACTAGACGGATGGAGTCGTCGTCATCCGAGCTGCTAAAGGCTGTGGGTGAAGCAGGTTTGGGAGGTAACCAGGAGCTTGGTTTTGGACACGTTAGCTTACAAATGTCTCTTCATCGTCCAGACAGATGGACATGTGAGTCTGCAGGCTGGGGCTGGCATCGGCTGGAGGTTTGGACTGGGGAGAGGTCAACAGTTAAGTTGGTAGTTAGAGCCCCCCACCTGGGGGTAAGTATAGACAGAGACGGGGGCTGAGGACTGGGCCCTGGACCCTCTACTGTTCAGAGTTTGGGGGAGATGTGGAGGAACCAGCAAAGGCGAGGAAGTTCACCAGATGAGGGCATTTGTTCCTCAGCGTTCTGTGGGCTGTTATGGCCAGGTGTTCATGGAAGAGGTAGCACATCTGTAATGTCTTCTCTGTACCTGGTGTCAGACGGGGAGGGTTCTCATTGTTATGCTGAAGGCCACTGTATCTGTGAAGCTTGAAAAAATATTTAGGCCCAGCTGAGGGAGCTGCCCCCTTGGCGTGGTTGCCAGATTTCTTGGCTTCACTTGATGTGGCGGGGGTCGTTTGTGCCGATCATTCTGGTCTCCCCGGCAGCAGTGCTGGCTGCTTGCTGGACTTCCGTGTGCTCCCTTCCTCTTTTCCTGAACAAAAATGTTCTCTTTAACTCCTTTTTCAAACACAAGCGTGTTTATCACACACCTGCCCACCTCTCTACCCTGTGATTGATTTGACAGTCGGCCCCCTGGATGTTGGTGCCCCCTCGCCTCCTGCTCCTGATCACTTTACCCTTTGTTACGGGAAGCCCTTCCGAGGTGCCACCATTTGTCTTCCCGCTCACTCAGTCCCGCCGAGGAGCGAACGGGAGGCTGTCTCTGCAGTCACAGTCAGAGAAGGAGGTGTAGCTCTAGATGCTGTGGCTATGGACGTGATTTGCTTTGAAACAAGAGTTTTTTGTAACTCACTGCCTGACCTCAGCTTATTTCCGTGTGATTTGACTCTGTGTTCATTAGGATTCTTTTTAGCTATCCCCGTTACCATCAAGTAAATTCCGACTCATAGTGACCCTACAGGTCAGAGTAGAACTGCCCCTTGGGGTTTCCAGGGAGCAACTGGTGGATTTGAACTGCCGACCTTTTGGTTAGCAGCCGTAGCTCACTGTAGCCTTTAACCACTGCACCACCAGGGCTCCTCTTTTGGCTATTAAGTAAGAGAAACACAACTTGAACTGCCTTACACTAAAGAGGCGTTTTTTTAAAATATCCATATTGGTGAAAAGTCCAGGGGGATAGGCATAGAGTCCAGGACTTCAGAATGTCCACGGGATGCTGTTTCTGCTTTCTTTGCCCCGTTCCGTGTCTCAGCTCAGCTTCCCTTTGGGCTTTGTTTTCAGGCAGCAGAAACTGTTTCAGAAGAAGCCCTCAGGTGGACGCTGTGGCACCAGTGAAGCACGTGCCCACCCCAGAGCCTGCACGGGGTGCGCTGCATTCAGTGGCCGGGCCTGATCCACGGGCCCACCTTAGGAGCAGGGCGAGTGTATAGTCAGGGTTTGGGATCAGCTGCTGTAACAAAGAGGTCCAAAAATACAGTGGCTTAGACTAAGGGGACGTGTGTCTCTCTGGTATCAGTCCAAAGGTTGGGAAAGCCCGGCGGGCTCTCCACGAGGTCAGTCTGGGCCTGGGACTATCATCTCAACACAGGTGTCCATCTCTAGCTGAGGTCGCTGCCAGTGTCTCCATTTCTCAGGAAGTGGGGAAAGGGAGAACGGAACGAGAGAGCATGCTGTTTCCTCTAAGGAAGTGATGTGGGATTTGTACATTCCGCTTCTGCCCGCCTGGCCACATGTGGCCACCGGTGTTGGGGGTAGGGGTGATTACAGAGGTTCTGGCTGGCTGGGTTGCACTTAGCTGAGGCTCTGTAGCTGGTGGGTTCTCTCTCCCTCTCGTCGCCCCCCAGGTGTGGCTACAGAGGAGGTTACATGGAAGTGATCAACCTGCACCCCGAGATCAAGGGCCAGCTGGTGAAGCTGCTCTCGGTGCGTCTGTGCCCACCAGTGTCCGGGCAGGCCGCCATGGACATTGTCGTGAACCCCCCAGTACCAGGGGAGGAGTCTTTCGAGCAGTTCAGCAGGGTGAGTCTGCAGGTCCCGGTGGCCAGCCCTCTCCAGGTGGCCGGACGCCTGCCTCCTAGGTGTGTGGCCTCCAGGGGGCGCACATGGTTCCTCTTGGTACCAGGGGGACGTTAAGTCCCAGGGTGTGCTGGGTTGTGTTTACAGTAGGAGCTCCGCTTCCTCTTCCTGGGAGCACCTGGAGGGACAGTGTTAACACTCTGGAGGGCAGGGGGTAGTCCTGTTACTGAACTAGAAGGAGAGGAAGTGAACAGTGGGCACAGGGTCAGTTATAGCCCGCAGTGCTACCTCTGGCCACACCCAGAGCCCTCGCAGCTAGACGTGGTCCAGTCAGGACCTTTGTGATTACGAGGGACAAAAACTCAACTCTGACTAGTTTAAACAACAATAACAGAAAAAAAAATTATGGGTCACGGAACCAAGAGGACGGCTCCCAGCTGTTCCAGGTTCACACCTTTTCCCAACAGTACCTGCTAATGTCCTGGACTGATTCCACTCCAGCTTTGGATGCATCCAGCTCTGAACCATCGCTAACTGTTCAATCCTGCCTGGGTCATGTGGGCCCTACACACACCCCACAGACTGAGGGTCCCTTAAAATGTCACCAGAAGGAGAGGTCTGAGCAGGTTCTGGAGTGTTCTGTAAAAGACCTGTGCACAGACAGAGGAAAACCCAGGACCAAGTTCATTCAGAGTTGACTGGCAGGCGGCTGGTTTTTCTTGTTGTCAGGAGTGACATGGTAAGAGAGTAGAATCCACGAGACCCACCCTATGGCCTAGAACACCCTATGAACTCAAGGGCCCCATGCCCCGGGGCCGCCGCCTGGGCTGAGCGTGTGTGGAAGGCGTTCCTCAGGAGGACACACATCTGGCCACACCTCCCTATCTGCTGCCCTCACGTCCACACACACCTGCCTTTCTCCAATCTGCAGCTGCCCTTGCTGTCGGAGGGACGGTGGCCGATGGCTGGGGCCATCCTTTGTCGTCCGGAGGCGCTAACTCCCATGCTTTTTCTGTCTCTTCAGGAGAAGGAGTCTGTCCTGGGTAATCTGGCCAAAAAAGCGAAGCTGACGGAAGACCTGTTTAACCAAGTCCCAGGAATCCACTGCAACCCCCTGCAGGGAGCGATGTATGCCTTTCCTCGGATCTTCATCCCGGCCAAAGCCGTGGAGGCAGCTCAGGTCTGGGGCCGCCGGGCTGCGGCTGGCTGCTTTCTCTGGGCTCACTTGGGATGCTGGGTCGGGGGTTGCTTCTTGCCTTGGGGCACAGAGGTGCTGGTCCTGGAGCCTCTGAACTTTGTGGACCCCATGGCCAGGTGGGGTTTACAGCCCAGGGGTGCTTCCTGCATGAAGACGACGGCCCTCACAGGTGCAGGCCCTCAGAGTGCTGTGGTGACCGGGCAGGGGCGGGTGGGCCCCGGGTGAGTGGTGCCGAGCGGCTGTTAGCACGGGTGCTTCACAGGGAGGCGCCTTGTTGGGATGCGGCTGCACAGTGCTGGGCATGCAGCAGGAACCAGCTCCTCCAGCCACAGGGTCCTAGAGCAGTGCTTCTCACTCACGAACACACACGTCACTCACATGGGGGCTTGTTCAGATGCCGATTCTAGTTCAGTAAGTCTGCAGAGGGGCCTGAGATTTCTGCATTCCAGCAAGTTTTCCGGTGGTGCCACTGACCCCATAGACTTTGAGAAGCAACGGCTAGAGAGCGGTGTCTCTGAGAGTGTCATCCTCACCCCATCCCCAGACCCTTTGGATACCTCATGATAATTAAAACTCTGGGCTCCACCCCAGGCCTCCTGAATGGGAATCCCTGGTGTTGGAGCCTGAGAATGGAACAGGGTCCCCCCCACCCCCACCAGGTGCCATCGAGTCGACTCTGATGCGTGTTGGGGACTTAATGTGTGTCAGAGTAGAACTGGGCTCCATAAGGTTTTCAATGGCTAATTTTTTGTAAGTAGATTGTCAGGGCTTTCTTCCGAGGCGCCTCTGGTGGACTCGAACCTCCAACCTTGTGGTTAGCGTGTTAACCATTTGCAGCTGTTAAGCAGAGCAGTGTGTGAGAAGCACTGTCTACCAGGACCCCAGAGGAGCTGGGTTCCCTGAGAGCCCCCAAAGGGCACAAACGTCAGGGCCTCGTTTTCGGACTATCACGTGGTTTGGCGTAGGGAGGCCATGAGCCAGTGCTTGTTGGCTGGGCTGGAGAAAAAAAGGAGGAAGAGCAGACAGCACAGCCCTTGCCTCCCGAGGCAGCCTTCGGGTATCTGGTTCCTGCACAGCCTCCGGCAGCGCCAGCTGTAGCTGTGGCTTCTGGGTCCTCGCAGGAAGGGGCGGGGAGGGGAGCCCTGCCGGGGCACACACAGCCTCCCACTCAGATCATATTGACTTGGAGTTTGTGATGGTGTGTTTGCGCACCGGAGTAAATGGACCCTGAGTTCTGCCCTGCTCCTGCAGGCCCATAAGATGTCCCCGGACATGTTCTACTGCATGAAGCTGCTCGAGGAGACTGGCATCTGTGTCGTGCCTGGCAGCGGATTCGGGCAGAGAGAAGGCACTTACCACTTCAGGTATGGTTTCCTCTGTCTGCCTGGGCGGGGGCGGGGAGCCAGTCCTTCCTTTATCCTGGGAAACTTGGGCTTCATAATGCTGAGCACCAGGCTGGCGTCAGAGAGAGCCCACCCCACCCCTTCTGAGCCGAGCCCAGACCCTCTGCCCAGAGGCCATCTCCCCACAAGGCCACCGTTGACCCACACATCACACCACCATGGGAGATTGTCTCGGTAGTGTGTCCCCCTCTCTCCCGTCCCTTTGGAATTCCACGACAGCAGCCCATGGCACGCACGGGCCGAGAGCAGGGCCTGGACGTGGCGGGTGCCCGATAGAGCCCGACTGTACCACCGGGCCGCCCTGCTGGGCCCCGACCCTGCATAGCTGCTGTGTCTGACGCAGTGGGGTCCGCCCCTGTCCTGGGACACCTTCTACAAGGCTCCTTGTCCCGACAGCCCCTGCACAGACGGGAATGGTGATCCCCAGACCTGGGCACCTCCCACTGTGCCCATTTCTGTTCACAACAGCACCTTCTTCACACACATCACTCTCAGATGTCCCCTGCAACAGATGCTAAAAAAAGAAATGTCGTAAGCTCAGTCAGCACCTGGAGCCCAAGGTCGCGGACAGCGTCCTCCAGACAGACTAGTTGCAGTTGGTTGGCCTTTCCACCCTTAGTCAGGCTCATCTCAGCTCATTACAAGTGGTTTAACAAGTGCCAGGCACTGCTCAGGGGCTGGAGCTATTGCAGTGGATGACGGGCTCCATCCCTCCTCAGGAAGATTCCCACACCTCCTTGTCTCCTCTCCATAAACGGAAGAGCAAACCGCTGGGTCCATGCCTCTCCCTTTTTCCAGAACAACTTGTGTCCAGGCTGACGCTGTTCTCTTTCCTGACAGAATGACCATTCTGCCTCCGGTAGAGAAGCTGAAGACAGTTTTGGAGAAGGTGAAGGACTTTCACATAGAGTTCCTGGAGAAGTACGCGTGAGGAGCGCTCAGGGCCCAGGAGGCCTCACTCGCAGGCCCGCCTTCTGGGGCCACCTCGGCCGGACTCAGCCTGCCTCCCCCAGCGACTCTGCCTCAGGCCTCACGGAGGTCACTGGTTGCTCAATGTCATTTTGCCCAGGAGACTTCTTTCTTTGTGCCTTGTGGTTGGACACTTCTGAGCAAACGTGAACTAACTTGCCATGTCTTGGCGGCCCTGTTTTTTGATGCCACCAAAGCAGAGGGAGACTCAGCAGCTGTGGCTTTTAGGGGTCCATGTAGGGTTTCAGCAACCAGGGTGCGTGGGGTGAAGTGTCTCTGATCTGGGACAACCAGCAGGTGTTGGGAAAATGTAACATATGACTTAACCACAGTGAGGACTGGCAATCCAAATCTCACCAGCGTCATCTGGGAAATAAAGCCCTCAGCAGTGTAAAACCTAGTCCTTGGACCAGTGGAGCCTGGGGGTCATTGGAGGCTCAGACAGGGTCCGCCATTCGGAGCTGGAGGCGGGCAGCCCGTGTCAGACGAGACTGGTGAGGGCAGTGGTATACGGGCTGGACAGAATGCCCGGCTGGTCTGTGGCGGCACTAGGCCTGAGGCCAAGTTCAGAAGTCCTGCAGGGGATGGGTGGGTGTGAGCCAGCCTCCAAGCTGAGCGCTGTCTCCACTTTGGAGCTGTGCAGCAGTGGGGGGCACCCTGCACACACGGAGGGCTTGGGGTGTCAAGGTCACTGGGACATGCTTAGGCTGGGACTCCCATCTGAGAAGTCTCTCTGGACACAGGGTGCATGCCCAGAAATATCCCCATTATGTGGAGGGATTCTGCCTGGGGACAGGTCTCTCCTTAGGCTTTTTTGAGCCTTTATGCACATCCCCCACCCCCACCCCACCCCCCGCTGGCAGCAGCAGGGACAACAAAAGACTGAAAATAGTGTCTTTCAAATTGTTTCAAACTGGATTTAACCCATTTCTTAGCTCTTAATTGGTCAAAGGAGCCCTGGTGGCGCAGTGGTTAAGAGCTCGGCTACTAACCAAAATGTCAGCAGTTCAAATCCACCAGCTGCTCCTTGGAAACCCTACAGGGCAGTTCTACTCTGTCCTATAGGGGCGCTATGAGTCAGAATTGATGGCAACGGGTTTAATTGGTCAAAGTCCCTGGAAGCCTGGCCGCTGTAGATCCCATTCAGAGTTTATGGAAGTGTCCTGATACGAAGTGTGTTCTCGCCACATTGGCTGCTGGCTGCCCTCCCAGACTCTGAGCGCTGTGTCCCTGTCCAGGCCGAGGAGCTGACCAAGCCGGCAGCTTCCCTGGCCTTAGCAAACCAGACTCCAGGAAGTCGCTTTGGGTAGCAACAGGCTTAGCACCTTCTTCCGCTTTGCAGAGAGCCCTCCTGCCTTACCATCCTCCCTCCCCGTGAGCAGTTACAGAAGCCAAGGCCAGCTCAGGGTCTGGGGACCCAGCAAGTCCCAAAATGGAACTGAAGGAACTGGAGAGAGAACTCTGAAGCGGCTAAAGGAGTGAGGTTTGAAAGCAGCTTTGATGCTAGAATTTCCACACTGGGTCCATGCAGGGGAATGCAATAGAAAACTTCAAATTTTCATGACTCACTAGCATTGCAATCTCTATGAAGAAAGTAGCCACAATCTCAAATAACAAAAGAGAATGTTTGGGAACTTTCTTTTCCTTAAAAAACTGGAAAATTTGCACGCGCGCTTGCTGCATGGTGCATAAACCAGGATGCGTTCTAGAGTCACGAAATTTCTGGCTCCTTGCTGAGGAAGGGTAGCGGTTACTCAGTATATTCTGTGTAAGAGGGAAGGTTAAATGGTAGAGGCTAGTCTATTTTTTATATTTTTGTAACAATTGCTTTTTATGGGGAGAGGAGGGATTAGTCTTTGTAGTCTTAACAAGTCCCATAGTTTTTTGTAAATCTTTTCAGATTATAAATAACCCCTAAACATTTTGCAGCGTTTACATGATTTTTTTAAAGATGCCGTATACACTTTATTCACTTTAAAATAAATAAATGAGAGGTCAGCTCATCTAGTGGTCGACCTCGGGCTGGAACAGTGATCTCGACAGATTTGACTTTCTACGTACAGATTCTATGCCGGTGCCTTTCCTGCTTGGGCACCACCAGAGAAAGCCGGCTGTCATTTTGGGCCACACTTTGAATCTACACCTGTGACGGTTTCTGTCGTTCATCCAGGTGTGGGTTGGGTGGTGCTGGGGAAGCACTGTGCTGCGCTTTACTTCGGGCGCCATCACCTCGCACCTCAGGGCGGGCAGGCAGTTCTGTTCTGATGTGGAAGCTTGCAGGAAGAGCAGACACAGGACTGCCTGTGCCCGTTTTCCAATCTGGATTCTCACAGGCATCTCCTGACAAAGGTACCTAATGATAGCTCTGCAAGAAATTTCTAAACAATCACATACATGTCCCAAATGGTGGCTGTGTTTATCTTTCACGGTAGCTTAAGTTCAGCGGGCATCACCGATTGTACTGGTTGTTCGTTCTTGTAATTTTTGTTCCTAGCACAGCACCAAAAACCAGCTGCCCTCAAGTCAGTGCCGACTCATGGTGACCCCATGTGTTTGAGAGTAGAACTGTGCTCCATGGGGTTTTCAATGGCTGATTTTTCAGAGGGAGATCACCAGGCCTTTCTTCCAAGGCCCCTCTGGGTAGACTCAAACCTCCAATCTTTCAATTAGCAGGCAGGCGCCTTAACCGTTCACACCATCTAGGGACACCCCTAACAATGAGCATTTTTCCAAATTCTGTAAACTCTAGTCACAGCTTCTCAGCTTTCATTTTTTCTTAGATGCCCACCGTAGGAACCCTGAGCTGCTTTTTTTCACTCGAGGTGAGGAGACTTAAGGGAGTCTTTAAAATAAAATGTTGTTAAAATAAGTACAGACCTTGGCTTTCTGGCATAAGTAAAATAAGAAGTAACAGCTTATTTAGGGTCCCTAGGTGGAGCAGAAAGGAACTCTGGTTGTGCAGTGGTTAAGCACTCAGCTGTTAATGGAAAGACTGGCAGTTTGAACCCACCAGCAGCTCTGCAGGAGAGAGAGATGGCACTCTGTTTCCGTAAAGATTACAGCCTTGGAAATCCCATGGGGGAGTTCTACTCTGTCCTATAGGGTCGCTATGAGTTGGAATCCACTTGACTGCAACGAGTTTTTTTTTTTTTTTTTTTTTGGACTAACCTAAAGTTTGGCAGTTCGAACCCACCCGACAGCGCCACAGAAGAAAACTCTAGCAGTCTGCTTCCGTAAAGATTATAGCCAAGAAAACCCTATGGAGCAGTTCTACCCTGTCACATGGGGTCGCTATGAGTTGGAATTGACTTGATGACACCCAACAACAATGACAAATAGAGGGTGGCGTGCAGTGGGGGAAGCTGGAGAAGCACAGGGTAGCCAGTGAAGAAAGGGGCAGTTGCCTATACAAGGGGTTGCACTGCTTTTTTTCTAGGCTTCGCAGATCTTACTCTATGTTGCTTAGTTTCAATGTGTGGTTTTGGAATTAAAAACTTGTTTTTTTCTCCAAACTAAAATTTCCATGTCTTTACTGAGGAAAAGTTGGAAAATAGAGAAAAAAATTAGAACTCTTACAGGTGGGAAGAGATAGAAACCCACTCAAAGTGGCGTAAGCAGAAAAGAGGAATTCATTCCCTCGTGTAACTGGGAAGTCTTAGAGGGAAGCTGGCTTTGGTTCTTGTGTTCGCTGTCTTAAAACATAAAGGCCTGTCTGGTCCAGCTCTACAATGAAAAAAATCTCAAGGAAGGACTCTGATTGGCTGCCTTGATCCATGTGTCCTTCCCTAAACCAATCTCTGTGACCCATGAGAACAGGATGCTTTCAGATCGCTAGCCCACTGGAGCCATAACATTGGAGAGGAGGAGAAGCCGGTCCCCAGAGAAAAGGGGGCTGGAGGTGATGCTGCACCAACAAAGCTCATTTACCACAGACAGGGTTTTAGAGAGGGGATGGAGGAGGGAGTGTGTGCAAGGTGGGCGGAGGGTCATTGCTTGTTGATAACTAAGCAGACTGGAGACACTCTATCTTCCCTTGCCGTACATGCAAACACACGGGAACATACAGACCTCCTCACCTTTTGGAGTAAACTTAGGGTAGTTTATTATACTAAATGGATACTACGAAATAGATAAAGATTGGAAAAAACGGTTATTATTTGAAATTGTTTCTGGTATAGAGTTTGCTGTAATCACACAAGAAAGCAATCAGCAAATGTTCAATAAAGACCCCAATATGAGCCAGGGACTTCTAGGGAATGGGCAGTCAAAAGCTAATAAGACATGGTCACTGCACTCAGGAAGCCTACAGACTTGTGTTGGGCGGCCAACCACTGTAATGGCCACCAACAAGTTCAACATTCACAATTCTAGCCGCCCAGTGGTACAGAGCTTAACAGAAGTATGTGTAATGGAAAAACGGGGGGACAGAGAAGAGTGGTTGAATACCATGATGAACACAATTAATGTCATGAAATTGTACACGTGAAGGTTGCTGAAATGGGACACTGGGGTGGAGAAGACCATGGTGTTTGCTCTGGCTCCAGCACTTACCAGCTCTGGGAGCCTGGCTGAGCTACTTGACCTCACTGAGCCCGTGTTCTCATCTGTAAAATGGGGCTAATAATACCCACTCATAGGGTGATAGGATAATTGTGAGAATTAAATGGGGAAAAAAGTGTGTGTGTGTGTGTGTGTGTGTGTGTGTGTGTGTGTGTGTGTGTGCACGTATGTGTGCGTGTAACTTAGAGTTCCTGGTAAGCGGTTACATTTGTTAAGCACTTTCTGCGATTATCTCCGGTTTAGAGACGTGTCCAACAAATATTGAAATTCAAGGGAAGAATATGCCCTAGGTATGCCAGATACAATATGCAAATGATGTTTAGATGCAGTGAGGACCATTTCTGAACGCTTCTGAATGCACTCTTTTAGCCAAAATACACAGGTCAGTGTTTTTCCCCACCCAACAGGGATGCCTTTTTTTTTTAAACCACAGTTTCTGAAATAAAAAAGCATTGAGTCTAGTTACACTACAGCTGTAAAAAGTGTTCTTTAAATTGGCTTCCATATTCTTTCAGTCATAACTGCAGACCGTTGTTAAGGAGAAGGTGTACCTACCTCAAGAAGACTACTACTGTCAACATTAAAAATACACATGCTTGCTCTAAAACCATAAGACGGTGTGGTTCTGGTGACAGGATACACAGATGATGGGGCAGAATCAAGTTCAGAAAGAGACTCACATAAATTTATCGCTCTGGCACAAAATGGACCACACACACACACATACCTATTGCTTTGAACACTAGTACTGACAGAATTTTTAACAAGCATGCCAAAGCAATACAACGGAGAAAAAGCTCTTCAACAAACGGCAGTACAGCAACTAGATATCCATATGGGGATAAACTTCGACCTACCTCACAAATATACCAACTTTCAGACGGATCACAGACCTAAAACTTGACAGCTAAAACTATTAAGCTTCTTACAATAAAACATAAGAGAATATCATCATGACTTTGAGGTAAGTGAAGATTTCTTAAGAAAAAAAGGCACAAATGAGAAAGAAAAAAATGGATAAATTGGGTTTTATTAAAAATATCATCAAAAGAACTTCTGCTTATTGAAAGGCACCATTAAACAAATAAAAGACATGCCACAGGCTGGGGAGAGACATTTTCAGAACATAGATCTGATTTTAACAAATGGTGATGGCATCATTGGATGTCCGTTGGTAAAAAAAATGAAACAGAATCCATACCTCACACCATACACAAAAACTAACTCAAAATGGATCAAAGACCTAAATATAAAACCTAAAGCGATAAGCAACCTAAGTGCCCATCAACAGATGAATGGATAAACAAATTAGGGTACATGCAATGGAATACTACAAACGATCAAGAACAATGATGAATCCTCGAAACATCTCATAACATGCACAAATCTGGAGGGCATTATGCTGAGTGAAATAAGTCAATCACAAAAGGACAAATATTCTATGAGACCACTATTATAAAAATAATTTACACACAGGTATACACACAGACAAAAAAAATCTTTGATGGAGACGAGGGAGGGGAGGGATGGGGAGGGGAAATCACTAGCTAGATAGTAGACAAGTGTTAACTTTGATGAAGGGAAAGACAACACACAATGTAGGGGAAGTCAGCACAACTTGACTAAGGCAAAGTTCATAGAAGCTTCTAGACACATCCAAACACCTTGAGGCACTGAGTTACGGGGGCTGAGGGTTGGGGACCACGGTCTCAGGGGACGTTTAGGTCAATTGGCATAACATAGTTTATAAAGAAAATGTTCTATATCCTGCTTTGGTGAGTAGCGTTTAGAGACTTAAAAGCTCGCGAGCGACCATCTAAGATACATCTATTGGCCCCATCCCATCCAGAGCAAAGCAGAATGAAGAAAACCAAAGACACACGGAAAATATTAGTCCAGAGGACAAAAGCACCACATGAACCACAGCCTCACCCAGCCTGATCCCAGTAGAAGTAGATGATGCCCGGCTACTACCACAGACTGTCTGACAGGGATCACAATAGAGGGTCCCTTGGAGAGTGGGAGAAAAATACAGAACAAAATTCAAATTCACACACACACACACACAAAAAGCAGACTTACCGGTCTAACGGTGACAGGAGCAACTCCCAAGATGATGGCCCCCAGACATCCTGCTAACTCAGAACTGAAGCCACTCCCGAAGTCCACCTTTCAGCCAAAGGTTAGACAGGCCTATAAAACGAACAATAACACACGTTAGAAACGTGCTTCTTAGTTCAATCAAGTCTATGAGACCAAATGGGCAACACCTGCCCAAAAGCAAAGACAAGAAGGCAGGAAGGGACAGGAAAACTGGACAAATGGACACGGGGAACCTGGGGTGGAAAGGGGGAGAGTGCTGTCACATTGCGGGGATTGCAGGGGACTATTGGCGAACCTTTGAGATAACACCGTACTATTTGATTACGGAAATCAGTCTCTCTCTCTCTCTCTCTCTCTCTCTCTCTCTCTGTCTCTCTGACAAGGGATTTCCCCCCATAATGCTGTTCTGTCCTAAAATACTTAAGCTGGCAAATCCTTCTGAAGAATTCTTAAGAATCACTAAGCTGCTAAGATGTTTTAAGCCCTTGCCTTTAGAGCATTGCTGGATCCTTTAGATTTATTATTTAATTGCTTCATATAATCAGTATGTTCTTGGGGGAAAATGTGTAAATCAAAGAATTTTAATTTTTTTAAGTAGTTGCTTTTTAATAATAGATGTAATACTTATTGTAAAAAAACATTTAGAAAATGCAGATAGGAAAAAGAAGGAGAAAATCCCCCATGGAGATGTGACTACAATCTGGTCAGTGCAGAATACGAAGGTTTCTCGTTGATTTTGTTAGGTGGGATGGTATCGTAAACACATAAGAAATCACCCTTTTAAACACATACGGAAACAACATCTATTTAAAAAATGAATGCTGATGTATGTAAGCATGACATGCAATCATGTCTAAGATTTGTTTTAAAATACTTTGGGGGAGGAGAGTTTTTTAAAAAAGAAAGAATAGGTGAAGTAATGTGGGACAATATTGATAACTGATGAAGGGGGACAATGACGGATTATAGAGGTTCACTGTACTATCCTCTCTATTTTTGTGTATGTTAGCAAATACCCATAATAGAAACATTGTAAACACTCATCATCCTCAAACCCAGAGAAAAACCACTATTTTCAATTTTATAGACATCCTCTGAGAATAATTATGCATGCATCTACTTAAGAACGAGTACCATAGTGAATGCATTTTCAATTATCATATCATGAACTTGACAAAGCATTTTTTACAACGTTGTTTCTTAATAACTACATACTATGCCATTGAATGGATGTAGCAAAATATAATGCAGGATGTTGAGGTAATATCCAATTTCTCACAACTATAACAATCTTCCAACAAACATTCTTATATTGAATCTTGATGCACAGCCAGGATCATTTATTTCCCTCTGAAAGGGGATTTACAGATGATAAAATGTTTTAAGCACCAGGGGGAGCTGGTCACCTATAGGATTCCACAGGCAGTGTTTACCTTTTTTTTTTTTTAAAGCAAACCCTTGCCCACTAACATACCAATCAAGCACATCTAGAATTTCATATTTCAGCTTTGTAAGATTAAATTGCAAAACACCTGGGGCACACATCTCCTAAACAATGCTAGGCACCAAGGAAGGTTTAACAGAGCCCCTAGTCTCTGAAACCCTCTTACTAAGATGGACGTTGATGGATTACATGGACATTATGGACTGACACCCATCACATGCATAATTACATCAATTTAGAAGAGTCCTGTGCATCGAGAGGTCAGGATGGATGGTGGGTGGAGCGGACGTGCTCGCCAGCGTCTTACCAGGAGAGCACTTGTCTCCTTCTTTGTTACTCACTGGGCACGCTTTACTCAACAGATGGTTCTTTCTGGTATGTTCCTGTTTTTTGTACATAGCCTTCTGGTCACCCTGCCCTATTGGCTGGCCTTGGGAGCTTGATTAGACTCTTGCATCAGGTTGCAGAGGAGGAAAATGAGGACGCTTCTTAGAAGCAAGGATGGCGAGACCAAGTCTCACGTACTCTGGACATGTTGTCGGGAGGGACCAGTCCCTGGAGAAGGACATCATGCTTGGTAAAGTAGAGGGTCAGCAAAAAAGAGGGAGACTCTCAATGAGATGGACTGACACAGTGGCTGCAACAATGGGCTCAAGCAGAACAACGATCGTTAGGACGGCGCAGGACTGGGCAGTGTTTTCTTCCGTTGTCCGCAGGGTCGCTATGAGTCGGAATTGACTCAATGGCACCTAACAACAACACAGCACTTGACTCGGAGGTTGTCTTTATTGATTCAGGGTTCCTCAGGCCCCAGAGACCAGCTTGTCCCATCCCCATCCCACCCCCACCAATTCTTTAAGTGGACAATTGATGTTCATCAAGTGTACATAAAGGGCTATCTCCTTCAAGCCCCAAGGTCTTTCTGTGTGGAAATGTTGGCGCTGCCACTGCTCAGGCCCCATGGCTGAGGTGAGGACGGCCCCACCCCTCAGGTTCAGGGTTGAGCATATGACCTAGGCCCAGCCAATCAACGCACCATATGCACCCTAACATTAGGGATTGGTCCAAGGATGGCATACGACCCACACCAGGCCAATGAGAGCCCCATCTAAGACTGGCTAGAAATGTGGAGAGAAGAGCCACTTTTACTGGGGTTGCTTACTTGGTTGTATAGCATTGTGTTTAAGAGTGTGTGTTTCAGACTTTGAACTTGAACTGGAATCCCCTCTTCAACATTTATGGCTCTGGGACCTTCCTCAAATTCCTTAATATCTCTGAGATTTGGATTCCTTATCTGTAAACCAGGGCAACAATAATTTCTCTCTTACAAGGTTGTTGTGGGTTTTGTTTGATGTAACACATTTAAAACACTAAGTACTAAGCTTGGTATGTGTAACTCATTCCATGGTGTTGGTTGGCTTTTGACACTGGCCACACCCTGAGATGTGGAGGTAGCAAGCTGGTTCCATCTTGCTAAGCCTGTTGTTCCACAGCACTATTGCTCCTTCACTAACATAGAGACGTTGCAATATATATATATATATATATATATATACACATATGTACGCGGCAAAAGACCTCTTTAAAGTGATAAAAAGCGAAGCTGTCACCTTGAGGACTAAGGTGCGCCTGACCCAAGCCGCGGTATTGTCAATCGCCCCATACGCATGCAAAAGCTGGACACTGAATAAGGAAGACCAAAGATTTGATGCCTTTGAATTATGGTGTCGGTGAAGAATGTTGAATATACCATGGACTGCCAAAAGAACGAACAAATCTGTCCTGGAAGAAGTACAGCCAGAATGCTCCTTAGAAGCGAGGATGGCGAGACTTCGTCTCATGTACTTTGGACAAGTTATCAGGAGGGACCAGTCCCTGGAGAAGGACATCATGCTTGGTCAAACAGAGGGTCAGTGAAAAAGAGGAAGACCCTCGAAGAGATGGATTGACACAGTGGATGCAACAAAGGGCTCAAACATAGCAAGGGTTGTGAGGACAATGCAGGACCAGGCAGTGTTTCGTTCTGTTGTACATGGGGTCGCTATGAGTTGGAACTAACTTGACGGCACCATGTATGTGTGTGTGTGTGTGTATATATATATATATATATATATATATATTTTTTTTTTTTTAATGAGGCATCACCAGATAGAGACTATACACCTGGGGTTTTCTGGGAAACTGACTTCAAATATTCTGTCCAGTTGATGGAAAATAAGTTGCAGTTTCTGGTCAAAGGAATAGAGTTCCTGTCCACATAGGCTGAAGATGGGCCTGAGCCATGCTCTGGGTATCTGTGTTAAGCCATTTTAGGAGAATGGGAGATCGGTGCTGGGTCTCCCATGTCAGGTAGAATTGAACTGGTAGCAAATGACCGAAAGCCCAACTCAAACAGGCCCAAGCCAAAGAGGAACTTACTAGCTGGTAAATTACAAGGGTAGTTCGGATTCACAAGGACTGAGTCAGGAAGGCAGTGGTGCCCTACAACAGAGGTAGGCAAACTTTTCCTATAAAAGGCCAAACCCTGGCCACTGAGGTGATCCTGACTCATAGCGATGCTACAGGGCAGAGTAGAAATGCCCCATAGGGTTTTCAAGGCTGTAATCTATGGAAGCAGATTGCCACATCTTTCTCCCACTGTAGGTTTGAACTGCTCACCCTTTGGTTAGCAGCCAAAAGCTTAACCACTGCACCAGATAGTAAATATTTTAGGCTTTGCAGACCAGTCTCTGTTGCAACTACTCAATGCTGCTACTGTAGCAGAAAAATAGCCAAAGACATGTAAGAATTGGCATGGCTGTGTTTCAATAAAACTTTATTTACAAAAACAGGTGGTAGGCTTGATTGGAGCCCTGGTGGCATAGTAGTTAAGAGCTCGACTGCTAACCAAAGGTCGGCAGTTCGAATCCACCAGCTGCTCCTTGGAAACCCTATAGGGCAGTTCTACTCTGTCCTATAGGGTCGCTAGGAGTCAGAATTGACTCGGACAGCAATGGGTTTGGTTTTTTTTGGTTTAAGCTTGATTTGGCCCACTGGCGGTAGTTTGCTGACCCCTGGGTCTAGAGGAAAACCAGAGTTCAATTACTCAAAGAGACTGCATGAAGATGAGGCAAAAACAAAAGACTTACTATAAGCCCCACACTCTCCTGGCATAGTCTGCCCTTTCTGTCCTCCTTCTGAAGCAGGAAGAAATGAAGTCACCCGACTGGGCTGGGAACCCCTCTACCAGAAGGAGCAAAGAGAGGCTCTTTTTCTTTGCGGACCTACTTAGTATACCGGGCTTCAAACCCAGGATCTTAAAAAGAAGGGGGTCGTGCATGCTGGGGAGTGTGTGTACAGAGGTTTTACTTCTTTGCATTGCTGATTCCTTTGTGCCCATCCAAACTTCATACCCCAACTTCTAGGTCCTTGACTGTCTATAGATCAAACCTCCTGGACTTTCACTGACATAATGTCTTAGGACTACTCATCCTCCAGATGTGCCTCACTGCTTGCCAGGGTTGGTGTTTTTATTAACTGGAATCACATCTCAGGTAAGTATCTACTGAGCAGTGTCAGCAGAATGTCAACCAACCATTATATACTCATGCTTTGGAATGCCTTGGTCAGATCCAGACGGAAATCACAGGCAAAGGCATTCTAAAGATGTTCTGCTGACCAAATATTAAATAGTTTGAGGATTCCTGTGTTGAGCAACTGTAGTCTCTGTAGGTATGAGGAAGGACAAGGAAACCGGTGGGTGAATTCTTTTACAGCAAAGCTATTGTCGGAGGGTTTCTGAAAGGAGTGAAGGCAGGGCTGTTCAGCAGAGCAGTGCTTCTCCATCCTTGAAGTCCTAGAACTTTCACACCTCTGAAGCTATCAGCACGGCAAGGACCCAGCCATACTTGAATCTCGTCTCTTCCACAGCAAGAAACGAAACATCAGAAGCGTATGTTCTCGTAGCGGGGCCATTTCAGCGGACCTCTCTTAGACCGTCGGGAGACACGGGGCTGATTCAACCCTGCTTGTCTCTCTCTTCCCTGGGATGGTGATTCTTGGTGTCCAGCTACTAACGTACAGGATCAAGCCAGAGAGAACCTAGAACCCAAGGAGCTTCAGCTATAAGACTTATCCCTAGACCAAGAGGGTAAGAGAATGGGATGGCAATGTCACCAAGTTGTCCTGTCATGCCACTGCTACCCACAGTAACAAGCTTGGAGAGCTTGGGAGTCCAGAGGGCTGGGGGCAAGTGAGCAGCTATGCCTTCTGAATAGCCCAACCCTCCTGCAAACTCTACAGTATCCATCTTCAGATGCCTGGGTGAGGCCAGGACCTTGGAGACTCAGTCCAGCTGCAATCCACTGCCCACAGAGGAAGGCTGGTTTCCGGTTTTTCTTTTTCCTTCCAAATGGTTCTTTGCTACAGTCAAAAAACCCGGGTAGAAGAATCCAAATAAAGACTACACTGAACAACTCTGTTTTATAAACCTTTATTGGAAAGGCTACAAACTTTATATTGCCACTGCATCTCACGTTTGTAGTGGCTGTGGGGAAGCAACCTTGGATACAGAACTACTCCGCTGTTGAATCTTGCCCAGGCTGGTTGTGAAGCATTTTTCGTACAACGGAGGTAGAGTGATAGGGCAATAATTTAAGCTCGCAGGCCTTCATTTTGTCAGGACATCTCTTTTAATTCAGGTTTCAACAGATGCAGAGATTAACTACAAGTCCTATACTTAGGCTCAAGGATGGCATAATACAATTTACAATTTTAGTTTTTCAGTTTTCCCCATTTGTCCCTTTACAAATGTAAAATGTGCAACTGCCTTCTCTTTTTCCCTGAAGTGTGTTCTCAGAGTATCTACTCTGGGAATGAGGAGCAGGTAATACTCAGGAGGTGGAGGGAGAGACCTAACATGCTTTTCAGTCGTTTTACCTGATTTGTCTCATACCAGCCTAAGAGTCTTACTTCTCTGAAGTATTAGTAACAATCACTGCTTCCCCCAATTTCAAATATTCAACTTAATGGAGACAGAGAATCTTTAACTTAACGTTTAACGAACACAGCATTTTAAACAGGTTTTATGCAGACATGGTTCTACTATTGATTTGCTGTTACCTTATTTTCAAAAAGGGAGTGGTGGGGGAGACAGAGGCCTAGGTTAACCTGGCCCCAAAGGGCAGGATAATTTAGGAGTTACATAACTTAGCATCAGTCGAAGCCAACAAAGCCCGTTTCCACCCACAGGCCCACCTCTCCCTGCCTGTTGAAGCCATAAACCGGGCAGGTACCTGGGAGTTCAGCTTCGGGCCAACAGGTTTCTAACGGCTGTTCACAACCCAGAACTAAGGACACGTTCTCCGTTTTTTAAGGAGACATCTGACATTTCAAAATCTGTTCTTCCTTCTAAAAATGTGACACAAAAAATAATTTACACCAACTGCTTTTTATTATCGAGTTCCAGAAACCTTTCACAAGATGGTTTTTTAAAAAAAAAAAAAAAAAAACTTTACAACCACAGCTAAAGTAATTTCTCTCCATTGTTCCCGGTCAGCTCCAAACCCACTGTGTGCAAAGCCCGTTTTCCATGCATCCAAATGACAGATACAGGCTATGAAATTCTTTATTCTATTTGTAGCAGCTTATGCAGGTGCAGCCAAACACAAAGCTTCAGGACAAATTGTACACAAACTTTACAATGTGGGATTTGACTTCAAAATATGAAACATAAATTCTACACAAAACTGATAAAAATCAAGCACAGATATCAGGACTGAAACTTATAACCCAGGTGTGAAAGGGAGTCTTGTTTCCTTTCAAGTGCTTTATTCTGCTACAGAACAGTCGAAATGAAGATGTAAAGCTTTGTGGTTAGTTTAAATTATACACTCTGTAGATACTATACCAATTTTAAAAGTTACACATAGACCAGCAGCTGTCCATCCGTTCATCTGGATGATCAGACACTCCAGCTGGATGGCTGACAATCACCCAGGCAACCGCGGAGGGCAAGTCCACCTGCGCACCTGCCTGCGGCATCTACTGATGGGCACACTGCACTCCGGGGCCGTGGTGGCTGCTGCCCTCCTCGTCAGAGCTGTCATTATAGGCTTCGCGCCTCTGGCCGCCTCCCGAGCCCCGAGTGCTATCGAACTCCTGAAGCTCTACCTCCTCTGTGTCTCCAATGACGTTAGGAACTTCTGGTCTAGACGGCAGAAGGTCTTCGAGTTCCTTCATTAAAACACAAAGATCAGGTCAGCTGTCGGATATTTTCATCAGCTTCCCTTCTGACACCACCCAGGTGTATGCTTCTTTGCTAGTTAAGATAGGAAACTGACTAGTCTCTGCACTTCAATTCAGGCCACAAACTGATGGCTCACAATCCAAATCTGCAAACAAATCTTACGCAGCCCACCTACTGCTTAAAAACCAAACAAGCAAACACAAGCAAAAAAGGACAAAATCCATTAACTGGACTTCATCAGAATTAAAAACTTTTCTGCATCAACGGACTTTATCAACAAAATGAACAGACAACCTACAGATCTGGAGAAGATTTTCGGGAACCAACCATCTGATAAGGGTTTAATACCCAAAATATATAAAGAACTCTTACAACTCAATAACAAAAACACAAACCACCCAATTTAAAAATGGACAGAGGACTTGAATAGACACTTCACCAAAGAAGAAACACGAACAGCCAATAAGCACAGGAAAAAACACTCGAAATGACGAGGGAAACACAAATCAAAACCACTGTGCGATACCATTGTTTACCCCCAGTATGGATGGTTATTATCAGAAAAACAAAAAATAATGAGTACTGGTTTGAGGAAGTGGAGAAACTGCAACTCTCATCCACTGCTGGTGGGACTGTAAAACAGTGCAGCTGCTGTGGAAAACAGTGTGGTGGTTCCTCAAAAAGTTACACAAAGAATTACCATACAAGCCAGTAACTCCACTCCTGGGTATACACACACACACACAAAAAAAAAAAAAAAAAAAAAAAGACAAAACAAAACTGAAAGCATGGACTCCAGAAATAGACACCTTTACACCAGTGTTCACTGCAGCATTATTTACAAGTCAAAAGGGGAAACAACCCAAGTGTCCATCAGCAGATAAACGGATAAATAAAATGTGCTACATACATACCATGGACTACTGCTGTGTACCGTGGAGTCAACTGCGACTCACAGCAACCCCATAGGACAGAGCACAACTGCCCCACAGGGTTTCCATCCAAGGAGCAGCTAGTGGATTCAAACTGCCAACCTTTTGGTTAGCAGCCTGAGCTCTTACCCACTTCACCAGCAGGGCTCCAATGGACCATGACTCAACCATAAAGAGAAAAGAAGTCCTGAATCCCGCTACAATGGGGATGAACCTGACAACACTGCAAGTCAGACACAAAAGAGTAAGTCTTGTACGATCCCACTTGCGTGAAAATCGAGAGCAGGCCAACGTACAGACACTGAAGTTTCCTAGTGATTACCAGGGGCAGGTGGTAGGAGGAAACGGCAAAGTAGTGCTGAACAGGCACAGAGTTTTTTACAGACGATGAAAAATGTGAAAATGCTGAAATGGCAAATGTTTGTTTTACATCTTTCACCATAATAAAAATTGAAAACAAAATGAATTAGCTGTCAACGTTTAAACACTGGAAGACTTCTAATAAACGACACACATCCGTCAAGCCTTCCTGCATGCTGCATGGAAGCCCCAGCTGACAGTAGGCGGGGAGGGATCTGCTGCTAGGAGCTCAAGTCCTCCCACCATCAGCCTCATGACACCCCGTCCGCGCGACTCTTACTGGTATCTGCTGGTCCTCACAAGCGTTGACGCTGGCAACCTCACCTTAACAGTAACCAGGACAAACCCATCAACCAGTCAGATATTTAAAAAGTAACACTTTAAATTGTGTGATCTGATCTTGGCACCAAAAACAAACGCAAGGTGACAAAGAAACACAATTATTAAACAGTCATCTGTTGCTTAAATTTAGAGCACACTTACAGAAAGCTTGTCGGGGTTGATCCAGTTGTTTTCAGGAAACTGTACGTCAAACTTTATGTAGAGATCACCCTTTTCAAAGGGATTACGATACTGCGGCATTCCTTCACCTCGAACTACACGGACACATCCTGTTATTTAAGTAAGTAAAGAAGAAGCAATTAAGAATTGTACCCAAAATAGGTCAATTGGCATAAGAAAGTTTATTAAGAAAACGTTCTGCATCCCACTTTGGTGAGTGACGTCTGGGGTCTTAAAAGCTAGCGAGCGGCCATCTAAGATGCATCAATTGGTCCCAACCCACCTGGAGTAAAGGAGAATGAAGACACCAAAGACACAAGGAAAACATTAGCCCAAGAGACAGAAAGGGCCACATAAACCAGAGACTCCATCAGCATGAGACCAGAAGAACTAGATGGTGCCCGGCTACCACCAATGATCGTCCTGACAGGGAACAAAACAGAGAACCCCTAATGGAGCAGGAAAAAAGTGGGGTGCAGAACTCCAATTCTAGTAAAAAGACTAGACTTAATGGGGCTGGAGGGATCCCGGAAGGCATGGCCCTCGGACTCTCTGTTACCATAAAACTAAAACCATTCCCGGGGCCAACTCTTCAGACAAAAATTAGACTGGACTATGGGACATAAAATGATACTCGTGAAGAGTGCGCTTCTTAACTCAAATAGATAAATGAGACTAAATGAGCAGCTCCCGTCCAGTAGTGAGATGAGAAGGCAAAAAGGGAAAGGAGCTGGTTGAATGGATGCGGGAAATCCAGGGTGGAAAGGAGAAGTGTGCTGTCACATTACAGGGAGAGCAACTAGGGTCACATAACAATGTGTGTGTACATTTTTATATGGGAAACTAACTTGAACTGTAAACTTTCACTTACAGCATAATAAAACAATAGTAATTGTACCCGAGAACCAAGGTGTTCACTAATACTCTTCTGACCGTAACGCACTATAAAAAATGGCCAATTGTAAAAGAACACCCGGGAACCTGTATTAGACGAAATTAAGTTCTTAACATCGAGATTCACCTGGTTCGATTACTTTGCCAGGGGGGTACTTCACCACAATCTGACGGGCATCAAGGTGCTTAAATGTGAACTGGAATCCACACAGAGCTTCAACAAGCCCTATCTTATATGTCATGTGCAAATCATTCCCATCTCTCTGGAACACCTACAGATGAAGAACAAAAGGAACACATTCTTAAAAAAAATTATGGAGCCATAGCCTGCTGTGCTGTGTATCCTGAATCAATTTCAAATCCTTAATTCTATCATTCACTGAAAAAGCCAAACTGCCACCATCCCTAAAATCCCCTGAACTTTTATTAGGAAAGTAGGCCACTCCCTAATATCCTAAAACTTCTTTTAGGAAGGCACTGGAACTGGGAAAAGAGTGGCAGAGCTCAGGCTCCAGAAGCAGCACCAGATATCATCCTGTGATTATGGTCACTAACTGACCCTGCCTCTGGGCAAGAAGGTACGGAAGGCCCGGCTCCCCGCACACTTCTGGGGAGCCGACTGCTGCTGGTGGAATGTTCCCCTGCCGTGATCTCAACAGGCAAAGGGGAGGGCCCAGGTTTAGCGTAAAAAGCTTGACAAGTAATGCACTCAGTAAAGTCAGACGTCGAGGTTCACATGAGAAGAAACACATTCAAATTCAAAACGTGCTGAGCTGGACATAAATTACACCCAGGAAACGCAAAGCTGGCTTATTCAATAAAACACTAGAAGCCTGTAGACCAGGACATACAATTACTGAACAAGCACAAAGAATGTCTGCGCTTTCAATACAAATTTCACACACACCTAACTTGTAATTTTCGCTTTTCAGGATTTACAAATACCTATGCTTAAATTCTGAAATTTTAAATGAAGAAAAAGTAGCTGCAGTGAAAGGTCGCCTGGATTTTATGAATACAACAGTCTCTTTTCTAAAAAACAATGCTGGCCAGTTCACGTAGAGAAAAGAGGAAACCTGAAGGTATATTCTTTTCCCAAGCTGACCTCCTACGCTCCTACTACATTCAGGAAAGTGAACCTGAAGCCAGGCTCCTGACCAGCTGTTCCCAGCATGTGGTCTTGGGCCAGCAGCCTCAGCAGCACGAGGAAACCTGTTAGGAATGTACCCCTTTGGGCCCCACCCCACACCTACAGCATCAGAAACTCTGCAGGCCCATGGGGCCCAGCAACCTGCTGTTTTGAAAAGGTCTCCGGAGGAGTCTAATGGCTGCTAAAAAAGTTTGAGGATCACAGAATGTATGTATCTATGCACATCTCAAGGGGTTCTCACAATGGGTGGAAGCATTAAGTTCAGGGAGGTTTCTTGCATGCAGGACTTCTTGGTGCTTATGTAATACTGCAAAATGCCGTATCAATATTCAGTGTTTCTGAAATAACATCTTACGATGTTACAGCTCCAGGAAACATCTTTACCCAAACATCCTTTGGTTAAAGCTTTATTACAAGCAGGGAGCAGGAAGGCAAACCATGTTCCTGGACAGAAAGGCTCAACATAAAGTCGTTCCAAGAAAAAACAGTATCAGAGTTTCGGGGTTTTTTGGGTGGGGAGGAAAGGGGCGCTAGACAATTTCATACTAAAGTTCAAACAGAGAACAGTCAAGAGCAACAAAGAACAGTCAGGAAATTTTTGAAAACCAAGATTACTGAGAGACTACCTGCATCGGACAGTAGAACGCCTGAAACATTTATGAACATTTGAAAAGTTCTGGTGATTTCTGAAAACCAAGAATACAGAGTATACAAGAGGCACTGGCAGCATCAGCTACTGTGTTCTGTGCTGTACGAACGTCCCGGAAACACGCCTGCAAGCCGGGAGGTGGAACGTCGTATGGTGAAAAGACGGATACACACCACGTGCTCTCAGAACTGAATGTCCCTAAGAGGCCTTAACGTCTAGACGGTGAAATCCTGGCGCGCCGAGGTTTATACGGACAGCCGGAACTTGATGGGACTGCCTTGTTTCTCCGGGTCTCACAAGTTTTTCCGACTCTGATGCGCTGCAGGGCTTGATGCTGCTCTATCACTTGTTCTTGCAGAAAATACTTGACTTTTCCTTCTCTGACAGGCTTCCGCCTTACACGGGTTCCGCCTTCACACGTTTATCACGTAAGTCTGAGTCTGGTTCAGCTCCAGGGTCCACCCCAATCTCACCGCGGCCTCACAATTCCTTCAGCACAAATATTGGGGGTAAGGGAAAAAAACCCAAAAAACCCAACTGCAGATTTTCTCATGAACAAATAGCAGCTCCATGCTCTAATTTAAACTATTTTCATTTTCTTCAGAAGACGGAGTACTTTTTCCGTGGTACAGACAAAACAAGACGCCTGAATCTCATCTCTGGCTCAGATTTGCGGCACGGCTCGTAACAGAAAACCAGAAGGAACCACTTTTGACCTCTTGCCAGCTGAACCTGCCTTCTAATCTAACGGAGCTGCCATTCCATTCTAATCTTTACCATCTTTTACTTCTACTTTATACAGCCAGTTACATCTGCTTTCTGTTGGAAATTCCATGAAGTTCCAGCTGCCAACAATTTAAGAGGTGACTTGCTTCCAAACTCCTCCCCGCAGCTTATCCACTATCGCATCTGACTCTACAGCACCCTTCTGAGGGAGGAGTACCTGTTTTTGATAAGCAAGTCAAACCCCAGCAGTTAGCAAACGGAGTCAGAACCAGCGTCCCAAATCCAGTGCTCTCTCTGCTTTAAAAACTCCAATTACACAGCAACATTAAGAGCTACACTGAAGGAAGAATAGATTTTACCATCCGTCTGATGTGCCCCAAACCCAAAATATCGTCTCTGTTCTCCTCCAAATAAGCACGAACTTCTTAATCTCCTCACTCTACTAGAACATCATTTGACAACTGTCCACCCCGCCCCCGAAACTGCTCACATGATTCTGTGACTGAAATACCCACGTGTGGTTTGTACCATCTTACAGTTTAGCCTTTACCCCAAAGCAGACTATAAATTGTTCAATCACTTGGCTGTCTTTCTTTTTGCCTTAGAATGTCCTCAGCAGGCAAGACTGAACAAATGAAGGAACTAAAATGCCAGGAAATAGGGAATCTTAAAAAAAAAAAAAAGAAAAATTACAAACATTTCAACCTACAAGATTTTAATGCAGAATTCTAGAAACTACTTTTTTTTTTTTTTTTTTTTTTAAGCAGTTTAGGAGACTCTTGCCATTTGTAGATTTGCCAATATCCACGAAGAGCCAAGGTGTACAGGAACGCACAGCTTTGCTGAGGTGTGAAATCTGACGAGTACACCTTGAAAGGCTAGGCCAGGATATGTACTCAGAACCTAGTGAGGGAACCCAATCAAATACCAGAATCCACATCTCAGTATGGCTTTGTTATTCTTTACTGGATTCTGGAAGTGATTTTAAAAATTTACTTGTGGAAATGGCCAGCAAATGGAAGAAAATTTTAGTGTAAACTGAAAAGATCTTTGGGGCCACTTCTGAGTAAATGCAACTAAGTGCAAAGCCAAAGTCCTGTCCAATGTTTCCGTATTAAAAAACGTGGGTGATTACTGAATGGGTGTTTCACAAACAGCGCCAGATGCATTCCCCATAAAGGGCTATAAACACTGCACAGCACACTAATACCAGCACAACGGTACAACCACGCCACCGGACCACGCCGTTAGAAAGCTCATTTTGCCTTACATGTAGCAGATACAATACATAAAAATTAAAAAAAAAAAAAAAAAAAATTTTTTTTTAACTGCAGAATCTTTTCCTTCAAGGGAAGCTCACCTGGACACCCAATGTGTAAACGGATGAACAGAGCAGCCCAGGAGGGACCTGGGGACTGAAGCCCCGCACGCTTACCACTCATCAGCGGGGCCCCACAGTGTAAAATGAGCCACCTTAGACCATCTGATTTAATGCCCTGGTTATGAATTAAACTGTGTCCACCACGCTGAACCCCTGTACCCATGCGCACGACCTGGTTTGCAAACAGGGTCTCTGCAGATGTTATCAGTTAACATGAGGTCACACTGGAGCAGGGTGGGTTCTTGACCAATCTGAGCGGTGTCCTTACACAAAACAGAAAAAACCCAGAGAAACGAAGGAAGGATAGCCATATGAAGATGCATCTAGAAGCCGAGGAATGCCTGGGCTTCCAGAAGGGAGGGAAGACAAGGAAGAACTTCCCCTGGAGGCTTCGGAGGGGGCGTGACCCAGGTGACACGCTGATTTGGACTTCTAGCCTCAGAACTGTGAGACAATAAATCTGTTTTGATAAGCCACCCCGGCTGTGGTGTTCTGTTTCTGCAAACCCAGGAAACAAATACAGCCCTCATTTTAAAGTAAAAGACCAAAGACAACAGGGCTGCTTATAAATGACCGAGCCAGGACTAACATCCACCCGCTCTACAGCGCCTCTGACCATACCTGCCTTCTTGGTCCACTGAACAAGTCAGCTAAGAACCCAGCCATGATCCCTCAACAACTTCATCATACGTTCCAAGCTGCTCCAGGAAACCCCAAAAAATCTAACAAAGACGCATTTCTGAATTGGAAAAAAAAAAGAAAGAAAGAAATTACCTCATGTTCCTTCTCCTGTAGCAGAAGAACAATATCTCCTGGTTCCACGCCGGGGGCCTGGTCTGCTTCCCCAGTGAATGTGATTCTCTGTCCATGTTTCATGCCTTTGTCCACGTGGACTTCAAGGATCTTAACTTCTTTAATCACCTTCTTCCCTTCACATTTTTTACAGCGGTCCTTTTCATTAATTACCTCTCCTGGGAAGAGAGGTCATTCAAACTTCCAGCAAGAGCACCATACTGTACTCTTAAGTAAGATCACTCTTGATAATGCTCTTATTCATTAAATAAACTTCCTGACCTTCTTCATTTACCTAAATTTTTTGCTCAAAGTACCATTAATAAAATGAGTAACAAAAACTTACTTATAAACTGCAGGTTTCTGAAGGTTCCAGCTACCCAGTGTACTATATAGCTATTGTATCTTAAACAACTTTTTTTTTATTGTATTTTAAACGAAGGTTTACAAAACAGTTTCTCATTAAACAGTTACTACACGTATTATTTTATGACAATGGTTAACAACCCCATGACATGTCAACACTGTCCCTTCTCAACCTTGGGTTCCCGATTACCAGCTTTCCTGTCCCCTCCTGCCTTCTAGTTCTTGGTCCCTGGACTGTTGTGCCCCATTAGTCTCGCTGTTTTATGGGGCTGTCTAATCTCTGGCTGAACGGTGAACCTCGGGAGTGACTTCATTACTGAGCTAAAAGGGTGTCCAGGGGCCATACTCTCTGGGGCTTCTTCAGTCTCTAAACAACACTTTCTTACTCCTGATTCTATTTCCTAAATTAAAACAAAGCCTAAGGATTAAGGAAACAAAATAGGTGGTCAGATGCTGGAGCTTCTACAAATGTTTCTCTAGTTTTTTTTTTAATCCCCCGTCCTAGCTTCATGTTAAGTTGAACAATGGACAGAAATTATCCAAAGAAAAATTATATATCCTTTATGGCTATTATGGTTAAATTACATAGTCGACACTGATTTTATCTGTATCATAAACTAAACTCTGATCAGGTGTTTATGGACAATACTACGGCTCTTCCTTTTATTTAAGTACCCTATCAGTTAGAATTTCCAGAGTCAATCAGAGATGGCTGTATTTCAGCTGGCCATCTCACGTTTACAACAGCGCAGCTTCTCTTCTAGTATTCTTCTGAAACACTTAATTAGCACTATAATAAAATTAAAATGGAGCGATTCAATCCCAATACTCATCCTCAAAAGCTACTAAAGCTTACAGTAAAATCCTCCACTCATCAAAATGTTAACTGAACAATTTTTGCTATCTCCCTCTTTACTCAAATATAACCTTTTAAAATACACAGGGGGCACCCTTGCCCATCTTTCTGGAATTAAAAAAGACTAAGCACTCAAGGTATAAATTTACTACTTCTCTGTGTTCACGTGGCCTGTGCTTAGTGGAATAATGATTTCCACACAGTTTTCACTTTCAGAACTCCTTGTATCTTGCCTTTAATAAGAGAAGGACAAACACACTTTAAAAAAAAGGGACACTGTCTACCTCTCCACTTTCTGCATTTCCAGCCCATCCCAAAGTCAGAGCAGAGGAGGACGGGCATACCTTCTCCATTGCAGTCGGAGCACACAGACTGCATCTGCTGCACCATTCCCGGAGCCAGCTGTCTGATCATGATGCGCACGCCTCGACCCCGACAAGCGCCGCACTTCTGAACGGCCCCAGACTTGCCGCCTTGACTACAGCGAGCAAAGGTACAGACGTGAGGTTTCGGTCCCTAGGCTATTACAGTAAGCCATGACAAACAAGAATGGTGCTCTTCACCATCATCTGCCACTCTTAATGATTCATATTCAAATGAACTTTCAGAGGTATAAAGATGTTCTACATTGAGTAGTTAGTTCTAAATCACAAAGAACTTCTACCTGGCATAAATTTTCATTGTGCCATGGAAAGAACAGATGAAATTTTTTTCAAACACCGAAACACACACTTACCCGTTGCATGCACTACAGAGGACATTCTTGCTGAGTTGTAGTTTGGTTGTCTTGCCATTATACAAATCTTCTAAAGATACTCTGGGGGAGAAAACAACCAGGTTCAATCAAATTTTGCCCAGTTCTCTCAAAAACCAGTTAGAACGACAGCGATACAGCCGATCTTACCATAACCTTTTAAAACAAAGAATTTAAAAACACCTCACATTAAATCAACTCAACCGACAAGTTTTATTTTAAAACAGTGGCTCAGTTTGGGAAAGATTTTCTGACTGGGGATGGTATACATCGTGCTCAAAGCCAGAGCCCCCAGCATCGGGCCAACAATTTGCTGGGCTGCATTTTCTGACGAGCTGATGACAGCACAAACTCAAACATGACAACCTTCTTCCAGCCTCAGGCAGGAGCCTCTGACCTAAGTGAGGTCTAATCACAAGCCTCTGAGAGAGGTTCAATTATTCCCATCTTATGTACAACTCAGAGACGTTAAGTAACTTGACCAACATCACATAGGCAGTATGGCTCCAGAGTCCATGTTCTTACAACAAGGCTCTGCTCCCTCCAAGGACAAATTAGAGTGGCTACAAAGTTGTATCACAGCTAAAAGAAGGCATTTAGATTGCATATGTTTCAAAAAATAACCTTATCTACAGCATGCCAGAAAGGAGGGAAATAATAATTTTCAACAGAGGGCCTACAAGAAATTTTACAGGTTCTGAAAAATCCACTGAATCTTAAGGAAAACTGTATGTCTGAATGACTTACTGAATTTGCAAAAAACTCTTATGATCCAAAAAAAGCAAAAAGCCTATTAAAAACATACAACTAATAAAATCCGAAACTCACCTTTATCCACACACAGCATATCTGAACTATAAGACCACTCCTTTCCAAACTTCAAAAATCTCTGTGTCTTTCAAAAGTCTCAAAACACTACTCATTTAGGATCTGGCAGCAACGCATTTAATAATTGGGGTTTTCCCTTCTCCTTGTGTTTTAAAATCTCCTTTAGTAGAATCACTGGTTTGATTACTATGTTAAAATCCCAAGAGTTAGAATAGAAAAAATATTTAAATTATTTTACAAAGCACCGATACTAATTTCAGGTATTCAAACATTCTCAAAATTGTTATACATTCTCGGCAATGTAACACACTTATGGACAAAACATTACTAGCAACACTTCCAAATAATGGTATATCTACAGCTTAGCCTTAGACAAAAGCACTTAGTTGCACTTATCTTTTATACTCCTCTTAAGAACCTTCAACCAGATCATTTAAAGGAAACAAATAGGTAAGTCAACTTTTTTCTACAGATTATGATTAGTATGTAAAACCGCCATCCAAGTGGCCAGAAAAATCCTTATTTCAGCCAACATGCCCCAAGAAAGGAACAATGCAGGTGAGGATCTGGCAAAGCTGACACTCTCCACTGCCAGTGGGGCCCAACCTGGCATAATCCCGCTACAAGGCAATTTAGTAATATTTATCCGTCTCAAAACACCGATGCCAGCCTGGGAATCCATGCCAAGGACAAAGCTGCAGATAAAGATACTCAGAGCAGCACTAGTTATTACAGCAAAAACTGACAACACCCTATGTTAAAAGTGAACGATTAAATAAATCATGGAATAGATGACAAAGCCACTCAAAATCACATACATGTTTGCAATAACAGGAAAAATTCACATAACGTGAAAACAGCAGAAAATAAAACATTTACAATATAGTAAGAAACATTTCTGAAAAGAAGATGAAGAACCATAAGGTACAACAAGCACTCTCTCCATCCTATTTGCTTTTTAGACCATTCTTTTATCAAACAAAAACAAGAACGAACCTACGCTGCGTACTACTCTTGGAACATTAGCCAAAAGATTTCTAAGAGTAAAATTCCTTTAAAATGCAAACAACTTTAAGGATGAACCTAAAGGTAACAGGGTACGCATGACTTCCTCTAATTTACTCAAATGTACAAACTAAATAACACAAAATCTTTTATATAAACGCTTCAACTTTGATGTGTAGCATTTGCTAGTAAAACCATTATTAGTTCATGAAAAATATCAACACGATAAAAGGCCTCACAAATTTTGCAGTGAAATAACTATTTTCATTTTGTACAGAGCTTGTGGGTTCACACTCTAACATCAAGGTCAGACATCATTCATATGCTGGCAGGTTGATGTCAGGCTGGAAGCCAGCAAGCTCCATGGAAACCAATTTAGGAGAGTTCTCACTGAGGATACAGTAATGAGGGACTGCAACAAGTCAACAAACTAGCCAGACAGCCACTCACGTTCCAAGTTTTTAACTAAAAAGTCATCTGAAAATTCACATACTTCAAAGAAAACAACACTCTTAGAATTTTAAGTCATATATAATAAAATAACAAGCAGCCTCAAAAATATATAACAAAACCGTCTTTCTACTCTATAAAAAACACCAACTGTCCTTTAAAATCTGCACCAAATACTAATATCCAATTTATCAAACTCAATTTAATCACCAAATGAGACAATATGACGCACTGGAAGACTGAGGGGAAAAAAAGCACTTAATACTAAAGAAGGAGAAGATACTCACTTGAGGGGATGCATCATGTCTTCTCCTCTTCTCCTGCCATTTCGACTTCTACTCTGGTTGCCCATGAAGCCGAACAATCCCCCGCCAAAAATGTGAGAGAAGATGTCATCCATGCCACTACCTCCGCCGCTACCTTCCCGAAGACCTTGTTCTCCGTATCTGTCATATAACTCGCGCTTCTCAGGATTGGAGAGAACTTCATATGCAAAACTTATTTCTTTGAACTAAAGTGAAAGTAAAAATGAAAACAAATGGATTTTCAAATACAAGATGGGGGAAAGGCTACAGGAATCCAGCAGTCAAGTCCCCAAAGCAACACTTAATTCTAATACAAGCTACAAGCCACCTCTGGTTTAACTCTGGTCCTACTGACCACCTACTCCTGCTCAGAATGTCAGTATTCCCATTACAAAACCAGGATACTCCTGACATAAAAATCTGGCTCTATGGATACAGATGGACTTTTCCTACAACATTCTTTTTTTTTTTTTCCCCGTGAAGGAGAATTTAAACTCAAAACTAAAAACCCAGAAAAAAATCCCAACTCTCTTAACTTACTTTGTCTCCAGCATTTGGATTCTTATCAGGATGGTATTCCTTGGCTAACTTTCTGTATGCCTTCAAGAAAGGATAAAAAAAAGTTATATACAATGGTCAGTTTAAAGATTTGAGATTTACTGACTTAATATCCACTTTTCTGAGAAGCAATTATTCTATTACCAAACATTTTCCAAATTCATAACCTTCTGATGAATCTTCTATTCACTGAAATTACTACTTGGCATCTTCCACTTCAGTACTGTTCAATCACTAATGTAATATTACAAGTGAACTGGTAGTTACCCTTGGAAAGAGGTTATACTGAAGTAGAAGTCAAACACCAACAATGAAACAATGCCAAACAAAAACAAAATGTTGAAACATTTCATAATTTCATCACGGTCAAATGTCTCTGATGGCCAGTAACCAGACCAAGAAGACCCCAATAAATTAAAGAAATGACTGTTAAGCTTTGCAGACTGCCCAGCATTACTGCTGTAAATTAAGAGAAGAATCCGTGCTCATGATGGTTCCTGCCTTCCCTGGGTAACATCAGGAAAAATCCTTGACAAGCTCCTAGGCAGCCCTTCCGTGCTTCAGCGGCACACGCTGTCCTAGTGAGGTTGCACATAATCCCAGCTGGGTAGGAGGCTGGGATCCACAGCACTGAAGCCTTACACAGTCACACGAATTATATAATGCATACTAGCATTTCCGGTAAGGTAACAGGAAGTCCATTCTGCTCTCAACTGTTCCAGTGCCGCTGCCTAAACAGGATTCTCATTTTTCTCAGTTTACAAATCTGGATACTCTAAGCCCCGTGTGGATGCTGTGGGGCTTAATTACATGCCTCCAGTGCTCTGAAACCCCAGGACGAACCATTCCGCAGCCCTGCAAAGGGCGAGAGAAAGGTCTTCTCGTTATTTTCGGGGGGTGGACACTCAGCTGGCTGGCTGGGACCCACGGCGTACCCCAGGGGCCGGTGCCCACCACCAAGACTACGTGTCCCCGGAACAGTGCATCCCCAGGCGGACCCACGCTCCCTCCAGGCCAGTGGGCGAGGGGCAGGGCGGAGCTCCCGCGGCCCAGGAAGCACCCCCAACCGCCGGACGCCCCCGGCGGGGGCGGCCCTGACCCTCCCCCCGGCGTCGGGGGCGGGATGCGCTGGACACCTCGGTCCAACCTGCTCTACAGGGTGGCGACTTCGGCGAGGGGAGCGCCCGGCCCAGCGCCCCAGGGAGGCGGAAGGAAGGGTTTTCGGCGTGTTTGCGCAGGGGTGGCTTTCTCAGCTGCATCCGCGGCGGGCGGGCGGGACGCCGGCCCAAGGTCAGCTGAGGCCGGAGAGCCGGCCGCGGCCAGGCGGGTCTCGGCGCCCGGCCCCAGCCCAGGCCGGCCGCGCCCGGCGCCGGCTCGTGGGCGGCCCCCGGCGCGGCCTGGACGCGCCGCCGCGAAGGCCCCGCGCCCCACACTCCCGGCCGGCCCGCTCCCCGCTACCTTCTTCAGCTCGTTCTCGCTGGCGCCGGGCGGGACGCCCAGGATGTCGTACAGCTTCGTGTCGGCCACATTCGCCATGGCGGCCGGCCGGGCAGCGCGCAGGAAAGAAGGCGGCGGAGCGGACGGAGCGGAGCCGGACCCACAGGCGGCGGCGGCGCAGGCCAAGGCAGACAGCGAGGGGAGCGGGGCGGGGCTGAACTTTGACCCGGCGCAAGGCGCGCCGTGACGTCGCCGCGCGGGGCCCGCCCCCCAGCCTGGGTCGCGGCCGTTGGGCGCGGAGGCGGAGTTGCGGGGTGCGTGCTGCTTGGCGGGGTCCGGGCCGCGGGGGTTCCGGCGGGATTGTCCGGAAGAGCTGGGCACGGCGCTTTCCAGGAATTGGGCCCACACTGAGAGTCGTGTACCAAGGGCGTCGCGCGGGTGACGCCACCCTGAGCGCCGGGGGATGGAGAAGCCGCCCCTCGGTGAACCTCGAGCCCGGCGGGAGCAAATCCGGGCCGGCGCCCGCGGAGGCTCCAGAGATGACCTCGAACGCCGAGACGCCGGCGGACCCTCGGGGGTGTGTGTGTGAGAGAGAAAGATGGGAACAGCACCTGGGGTGGGTGTGTGTGTGTGTGAGATGGGAACAGCACTTGGGGTGTGTGCTTTATGGGAAGTTTCTCAAACATCCACCAAAGAGATTAGTGTTATTCAACCCATGTACGCATCCTCCGAGTTCAGCAATTAGCTATACTTAAGCAAGTTTGTTCCATCTATTCCCCAACCCCCAGGGTTTTAAGGGAAACCATTTTACTCATAAATACGGTAAATCTCTTAATAGAGGACTTCTTAAGGCATTATCACATTTAATTAACAATTCCTTAATCTAATTCCCAGCCTATGTTCAGATTTTCCCAGTTGTCTCATGTCCTTTTACAATTGGTTTGTGGTATCCAGATCCAAACCAAGTTCCACGCGTTGCATCCTGATCTTACCTAGGTTTAAAAAAAAAAAAAATCAGTCAACAGCAGGGGGTCTAGATGACAGGCTGGCAGTGTACAGTCACTCGGTGGTTGATGTCCATTGGTTTACGTTCATTTAGTTTAGCTCAGAAAACATTCACTTCTCACTACCCCGCTTATTATGCGCAGAAGCCTGAGCTAGAGGAGGAGAATGTTACAGGAGAATAAGCCGTGGTGCCTGCCTTCAGCTCACGGTTTATGGAGATGGAAAAATAAGGTGTTTTGATGCCTTGCAGCCTGAATTGGTAGCGAAGACCCCATAAGCATCTCACTCAGGATAATCTTTCTTCTCCCAGGTCTGGTTGTGGCGGGCCTTGAGTACCATGCCAAGCGGTTTGAAATTTATCTTGAAAACCCTGCTGAGTCATTGATGAGAAGTCACAATGTTCCTTCCACCAAACTCCCTTTTCCACACATCCCACCACTGAAAAGCCACTTTGTCTATGCAGCCTTTCTTTATTCTACCACCTGGTGAGGACTGCTGTCTCATTTGAGTTCCCACTACCCTTGCTTTTTGCCTTTTGTGGACAGGTATGGTAACGCGACGTATGGTATTTCGGCATGTTGAGTCTGAACTCCATTGATAGGCTGTAGGTTCCTTATGGGACATTCATTCTTCCGTGCCCCACAAGGTCTGGCTTTGAATGCAGTAAACCATTTGAGTTGCCGTTGAGTCGATTCAGACGGCTAACAACCCTACAGGACAGAGCAGAACTACCCCGTAGGGTTTCCAAGGAGCAGCTGGTGGATTTGAACTGCCAACCTTTTGGTGAGCAGCCGAGCGCTTAACTGAATGCAGTAAAGGCCTCATCAGTCCGTGCACGTATGCCATTACCATGTCATTGCTGACCTTCGTCCTCCTCGTGCAATGCTATGACGTACCATTCCTCCTCTTTTCACATTTCAGGATGTCCGCAGGAGGCAGGATAAAGTCGTGGTGGAGTAGATGATGGGGGTTCGCAGCCTGGCTCTGCCATGTATCACCCATGTGACTTTGGGCAAGTTACTTAACTTCCCTGAGCCTGAGTTTCCTCTTGGGTAAAATGGGGTTTAACAATGGTATTTGTATCATTGGCTTGTTTTGAGAGTTAAACATTAATTCATGTGGAGTCCCAGAACGGAAGCTAGAGCCAGTTCAGGGTTAGATGTCATTCTTTGCCATTTGCCTACAACCTGTTTCTATGTCTGTGTCCACTGCGTTCATTCATCTACAGCCCTGGGTACCATAATGTCACCCTGACTTCCTCCTTTACCTGTCTGGAATTTCCCTCAGTCACATTTCATGAGCTCACCTTCCTGCATCTCCCTGCTTGGCACTTGTGATTCTTTCTTCCTCCCTTAGTTGCTGCTCCACAGGAGAATATGAGCTGAAAACTGTCTTTACCGCAGCCTGAATAGCTTATTATCATATTTTTATCTTTTTTCTTTCTGCCATGAAGAGTTTAAAAGAGCTGGATTTTTATGTTTGTTTCAGTTTTACTCAGTATTTTTTGCAAGGGGAGAACAACTCTCACTTGGTTCAATTTTAGCTACTGATACTCTAGCGAAGAGTACCAAAAAACCCCAAAAGCGTTGCTGTCGAGTCGATTGTGACTCATAGCAGCCCTATAGGACACAGCAAGCTGCCCCGTAGGGTTTCCAAGGCTGTACATCTTTACAGAAGCAGACTGCCACGTCTTTCTCTCCGTGGAGCGCCTGGTAGGTTCCAGCCACCCACCTTTCAGTTACCAGCCGAGCACTTACCCACCACGCCACCAGGGCTCCTTTAGTGAAGAGTAGCTGGGTAAATTCCCTCCCCAGGTCTAAGTTGTTCTTTACCTGACTAAACCAGTCACTATCGTCCATGTTTTTAAATTTTGTTTGTTCATTTTACAGGTTAACCAGCTCCTCATACTTCAGCTCTGTGCTTCAGCTGCCACAGGTGCCCCTTCCTGTCAGCACACCCTGAGTGAGACCCTTGTTGGCCGTGGGCACTGTAACACTTCAGCTACCCACTCACTGAGTGTCTGAGGTAGCTCATTTATGTTAGCTCCAAGTTTAGCTAACGCCAGGAAGGGAACAAGATCTTTATCTCATTTCACGTCTCCAGGGCACCATCAAATGCTGAGTCACGGTGCATCTGAGGGATGCTCTCACGAGGCAAATGATTTAAACTTCCAGGCTGGAACGATTTCAGGCTGCTGCCAGGTGTCTATCGTTCAGTCACTTTGTTTGGTGTGCTTGCGTGAGCACCTGTGTGGGGTGGGGGTGGGGAAGAGGTGGCTAAGGAGGCGGCGTCTCACTAGTTTTGAAAGTACAGAGCAAGTGATGCAGAGTTCAAATATTTTTCAGGCTGTGCCAAACCAAAACCCACTGCTGTGGAGTGGATTCCGACTCAGCCACCTTACCGGACAGAGTAGAACGGCTCCGTAGGGTTTCCAGCAAGCGGTTGATAGATTCAAACTGTCCACCCTTCGGTTAGCAGCTGAGCTCTGAGGTAGGGCTGGGGCGCAGTACAATTTTTAATATAATATTTTATTGTATTTTTGGTAGAAGTGTACATAGCAAAACAGGTTCCCATTCAATCATTTCTGCACATATTGTTCAGTGATATTGGCCATATTCTTCACATTCTATCAACAGTCTCATTATTTCCACTCTATCTGTTCTGTTCCCATTGACCTAGTCTCACAGTCCCCCAACCTTGTCATCTATGCTTCAGAGCATTTGTTGACCATTTGGTTTCATACAGGTTGTTTTTTAAAAGAGCGCAGTAATCAAGGGTAATATTCATTACTTTATGAGCTAACCTGCTATATAGCTAAAAGGTGACTTGAAAGGATAGTTTCAGTTCAAGAATATCTCAGGGTAATAGTCTCAGGGATTCTTTGTCTCAGTGGATCCATTAAGTCTGGAGTTTTTGAAAATTTGAAGTTCTGTTCCATATTTTTCTGCCTTTCTGTCAGGATCCGTCTATTGTGGTCCTGACTGGAACAGTTGGTAGTGGTAGCTGGGCACCATCTAGTTGTTCTGTTCTCAGGGTAGATGAGGCCGTGGTTCATGTAGACAATTAGTCCTGTAGATTTGTTCCTTCTCTGAGTCTTGGGTTTCCTTCTGTTTTACTCCAGATGAGTACAGATCAATAGTTGTATCTTAGATGGCCGCTCATAAGCTTTTAAGACCCCAGACTCTACTCACTGGACTAGGATGTAGAACATAAACTTTATGAACTATGTTATGCCAGTTGCGATCTCTCATGAGACTATGACCTTAAGACTTGAAGAAAACTAATCCCGTGAGATGACTGGTTATCTCTAAGAAGTATTAGTTTCTGGGACCCTTATTTGTTTTATTATATATATTATGTATACATATAAGCACACATATATGTATTTTGCTGATTGTTGTTGCAAAGTTATATATAACATACCATTTTCTTAAATATCTTTTTTTATAGTTTTATAATCTCAACTTGAATTCTTAGACCAAGTCTATGAGTCTAGACATCTTGCTTACAAAGGAAATTAAGATTTTAAAGATTATTTTTCATTAATACATTTATGTAATTTAAAAGTCTAAACTAGACCTAGCAATTCCACTCCTAGGTATATATTCAAAATAACTGAAAACAGGTATTCAAACAAATACTTGTAGGGGAATGTTCATAGCAGCCCTATTAAAAATAGCTAAAAGGTAGAAATAACCCCAATGTCTATTAATGGATGAATAGATAAACAAAATGTGGTATACCCGTTCAATGCAGTGTTATTTAGGCATAAAAAGGAATGAAGTACCAATACATACTATAGTGTGGATGAACCTCAAAGACATTATGCCAAGTGAAAGAAGCCAGACACAAAAGGTTGCGTGTTACGTGATCCCATTTATATATCTAAAATAGGTAAATTCATAAAAGCTAAAGGCAGATGAGTGGTAGCCAGGGGCTGCAGGGAGGGTAGAATGGAGCTTGACAGCTTCATGGGTGAGCGGTTTCCCTTTGGCGTGATGAAAATGTGTTTGCACTGGATAGAGGTGGTGGCTGCCAACACTCTGAATGTACTGAATGCTGTTGAAGTGTGCACTTTAAAATGGTTAATTTTATGTTATATGAATTTTTCCTCAATTTAAAAAAAATCAGTGCCTTAGATGGGCACTGGGCAGGTGCTGGATTAAGAAAATAGTTAAATGATAGGAAGAGAAGTCTTGCTCCCACCCTTGTCCTCTCCACCTGCGGTGCAATGGATCATTTTTATATGGCCTTTCTAGCCATGCTCTTCTAACTCCCACCAAAAGATTCGGTGGGACTATGCAGATAAGGTGCTTGTGGCCAACCAAGGGGATTGGACAGCTTGCTAAGAATACAGTAAGATGCCTGGAATCCTTGTGGGGCTGGGGCCATGAAAATAAGGTATATGGAACCCTAGCGAGGGAATTGATCAGTTTTGCCATGCTGCTAGGCTTAAAATGAGCCATCCCAGAGGTGGAAAGGTGGAATCTCACTACCAGCAAGAAGACGAGATGGGAGTGGAGTGTCCTTTGGACCCAGGGTCCCTGCACTGAGAACCTCCTACACCCAGGAGACAGAGAGAGCTGTAACAGCAGAGATGGTGTAAGATGGTGAGAAGCGGCAGAACTGAGAGAACAGGGGGCTTCGCAGCCCACTGAGTGAGGTGGCTACAGTGGTGTGCCAACCCGTGGAATGGGAGAGCTGAGTGCCTTTGGACAGGAAGCTTCCTTGTGGAGTGGGATGCCTCTGGGCACTTGGCAGAGCTAGGCTTACTGACCTGTGGAGTGAGAGAGCTAAGCGCCTTCAGGTCAAGGCTTACTGGCAGAGTGGAGTGCCCCTGGCACTTACTGGCAGAGCTAAAGAGCTTTGTAACACTTGCCTGAGCAGGGCAGAGGCCAGGCCAGCCCAAGAGGCTGAGGGGCTGAGGGCTGAGAGGCCAAGGGCCAGAAAGAGGCTTGCCTGTGGGCATAGCAGAGAAGCTGTCCTGACTGAAGAACTGTATCCTGAGTCATTCCTGATCCTAAATTGTAACCCGTTGCTTCCCTAATGAATCTTATAACTGTGAGTGTGATCTGTGGGTTCTGTGTGGCCATTGCAGTGAATTATCAAACCCAGCAGAGAAGTAAAGAGTGTCGTGGGAGGGACGGTTGGTGTCAGAATTGGTAAAAAGGTTGGAGAGAGGAGGCATGTCTGACCTCTGCCTCATAGGAATCAGCCTTGGGCTGTTGACTTGGATTCTCCTTCCCCCTTGTGAAGTTAGAGGAGGTCAGAGCCCCCTCCGTGCCATTTTAACAGCACCCTGTTTAACTTACCACCCCCCATATCTCTTACTTATCCTTTCATTGTTATATATAAGTTCAAGCGAATACAAATTTATATTCTATCTCCTCTTGCTAAACAAAAAGTAGCATACTGTATCCACTGTCTGCACTTCTTTGTTCACTTGTCTCCAGGAAACCTTTTCACCTCAGTACATCCAGATTCTCCTCCGTCCTGTCTGTAGCCACATACGGTGTGAGAATGTACCATCATTTATTTAACTACTTGTCCAGTATTTAAAGTATCTATGCTTTAGAAATTATTCTTTAACTCTCAGCTTTTAGAAAATAGGACCTAATTCTTTGGAGGCATTCTACAAGGCTGAATCAAGTTTTTAACTCATTTTTGATATTTTCATTTTTAAAGGAAGTTGCTTTAACTTAAAAAATTTATACATTTTCTCTAGAGTAGAAGGAACTGATTTTAAAATACGTTGCAATTAAAAAGCTCCCAGGAGTCTGTCTAAAGCCAACAGCCATCTGCATCAACATTTGCCATTTGAGCTCGAGGTTATTAGCTTTCTCCTATGATGGGGAGAAAGATACCTTGAAACTGTAAGAACAGTAGCTTGGAATTATAGTTTCTAGGTCAAAGTCATGGAGACACTACTTTAGCTGTGGTTTAGCTGTGAACTTGGTTGGCAGATTTTCCTTATGAAAGAAACCAGCTACTTAGGTCCAACTGGAAAAATACTCAGAAGAAATCCAGAGGACAGTTGGCCTTGGTGTTAGAAGCCCCCTTTTCCTCTAAGAGAATTGACGTCAAAATACTCTTTAGAGAGATCTCTATGAGAGACCGACTTGACAGCACCTAACACCACCACCAACTAGGAGGAATGCAACGCACTGAAATGACTGTAGTTTATGTCATGTCTCTCCTTGAAAAGAAGGTCTCTGAAATTTCTTTCAACAAACCAAAGACAGGCCATTCAAATGCTCAGCTCTTTTCCTGACAGAGTAAGGAGGGATCAGGGATGGATCGCTCCCCCTTATCCAGAAAGACATCTTTCAGTGGTGGCCTTACTGAAGCACCCTGCCTCACCTGCAAGGATTCTTAAGAGTTCTTTATCTTGCTTCTCAGCAGGATTAATGGCTTTGGTGAAGGTCGGAGCCTATTCTCACCTGTGTCTGCATTCCTCTGAAGGCTGCTTTGTTGAGGTGGTGTCAGTACCACCAGCTCCTGTGCATTGAATGCTCCCTGAATGCCAGGCACTGCAGAATGGACGTGACCGCTTTCTTCAAAGACCATACACTGTGAAGACAGCTTTCAACACTGTTTTCTCCAGCCACTGCATTCCAGAAATGGACAGACATTGAGAAGTGAATGTGGCTCCCCACCAACAGGAAGGATTCCATTGCCCTTTGGAGATGGGGGATAAACGATGCCCTAATTATTAGGTTCTGGATGGTTTCTAAGGGAAGGGGAGATGCCATCTGTCGATCTGTGAACAGATGGAACCCCGGTTCTTAGGTCCTGCTGTGCGTAAGTTTTCTCAGTGTGCCAGAATGGTCTAAAGATTCATTCCCACTCTTCGGTAAGTTTCATGGGAGTGGGAACTGTATCTTTCCTGCTTGCTTTATTTCCTCTACTAGAAGAGTACCTTATACATTGTTGTTGTTGGGTGCCATCAAGTCAATTCCTGCTCATAGCAACTGTGTGTGACAGAGCAGAACTGCTCCTTAGGGTTTTCTAGGCTGTCATCTTTAGAGAAGCAGATCACCAGTCTTACTCCCACAGAGCTGCTGGGTGGCTTCAAACTGCTAACCTTTCAGTTAGCAGCCGACTGCTTAACCATTGCTCACCCAGGGCTCCTTTTTATAGATGATAAGCAGTCAATAAATATCTGAGATGAATAAATGAATTCCTCGTTTAAAATATGTATGTGTTCATCCATTTGTTTGCTCATTCACTCATTCCACAGATACTTATTGGTACTGTTCTAGGCACTTTGGAAAAAAATCAGTCAGCCCAGATTTGATTCCTGCCCTTGTGGAGCTTCTGTTCTAATTGGTAAACGAGGTAAGTAAGTAAAATATATGAGATAGCTAGTACTTTCTGTTCGTACTTGAGTGCTTAACCATTTTCACCACCCAAAAACCAAAACCAAACCCTTTGCCACCGAGTCGATTCCATTTCATAGTAACCCTATATAGGATAGGGTAGAACTGTCCCATAGGGTTTCCAAGGAGTGGCTGATGGATTCGAACTGCCGACCTTTTGATTATCAGCCTGAGCTCTAAACCACTGCACCACCAGGGCTACCTAAAGCACAGTTATTGCCTGAATGTTCCCACTCAAAGCTAAGAATTCCCATCTTTGACAGCAGAGTTTCCTGAAGTTCATTCATCCACCTCCAGAACCTTTGCCACATCTATAACCACCTGTGTTACTATTTATTACATACTTTTCTTTAACTCACAGCTTTACTTAAAATAATTTATTTTAAAAGGAAACTTTATGTCACCACCCAAAATGCAAACCCAGCACTATCTGCCATGATTCGAAGGTAGCTGTTAAAAAACAAAAAGACAGATACGGGGAAAGCAAAGCAAGATTAGTACTTTCCAGTTAGATACGATACCATTGCCTGCTGAAGGTTCTGAACCCGAGGCTCACACTTTGTTAAAAGAAAGGGATGAATAGGTGGGCAGGAAGTGTTAAAGACACATTTAATAATAGCTAACTGTTATGGAAACCCTGGTGGCGTAGTGATTAAGCGCTATGGCCGTAACCAAAAGGTCGGCAGTTCTAATCCACCAGGCACTCCTTGAAACTGGCAGCTCTACCGTGTTCTATAGGGTTGCTATGAGTTGGAATCGACGGTGACAGGTTTGGTTTTTGGAACACTGTTCTAAGCACCTTAAGTAAACCAAGTTAATCATAACCCAACAAGGTAGGTACTGTTGTTATCCTCAGTTTAATGGTAGGAAAACTGAGACTCAGAGAGGTTAAGTAACTTGCCAGGGGACACGAAGCTAGTAAATCACAGAGTCAGGATTCATACCCAGGCAGTCTGGCTCCAGGGTCATAACCACCAAGTTATACTTAATCAGAAAGGTCCAGATAGACTGAAAATGAGGAGGTTCAGCATTATTTGGCCCCTGTGAACATGATCTTGTCTGGTGAAAGGGTCTCTGTCGATGTAATTCAGGATCTGGAGAAGAGATCATCCTGGATTGTCCAGGTGGGCCTTGAAGCCAATGACAAGTGCCTTTTTAAGAGGGAAGACGGCCGCATGGAGCTAGAGGCGGAGATTGGGGTCGTGTGGCCACAAGCCAGGGCACACCCAGAAGCTGGAAGAGACGAGGATTTTCCCCTCGAGGTTTTGTAGAGAGGCTGGCCCTGCCAGCACCTTGATGTCGGACTCCCGGCCTTCAGAGCTGCGAAGGAGTACGTTTCTGTTGTTTTAAGCCACCGTGTTGCTGGTAATTCTTTGCAGCAGCCGCAGAAGTCTAGTGCCTAGTACAACAGCTAACCTCCAGCTCATATAGGTGGTCCTCCTCTCTCACCTGCTCGGAAAGACCATCTCCTTCCTGCGACCACTCTCTTGCTCATCTCCCTCCTGCCAGTCTCTTGCTTTCCCCAGTCCCATCCAGTCCAGATTCAGCTAGGCTCCTGGTTGCCCCTGTGAAAGGCTCTGAGGGGATCCACAGAGGAATGAGACGGGACCTCTTCTCACAGAGCTCCTACTAGTGGCAGATTCAGATGTATAAAGACTTGACTTCAGAGAGGGAATCGTTACGCCCATTTTCCAGATGAGGTCACCAAGGATAAAAGAGGCAAAATGAGATGTCAGGTGGAGAGAGGAACTGCAGAACTACAAGGACAGGAGGGTCAAATAACCTGCTTGATGGAGCTTCTAAATCTTTGAAACCATTTGTCACCCTAGTTAACCAGTAAAACCAAAACTAACTGCCATTGAGTCAACTCCCACTCATGGCGACCCCAACTCATGGAGACCCCACGTGTTTCAGAGTAGAACTGTGCTCCACGGGGTTTTCAGCGGCTAATTTTCTGGAAGAAATCACCAGGCTTTTCTTCTGAGGTGCCTCTGGGTGGACTGGAACCTTCAACCTTTCAATTAGTAGCTGAGCGCTTAACCATCTGAACCACTCAGGGCTCCAGGTACTATGTGGACAATTTTTAAAACAGGTCACTCAGAGCAAACAGGTTTATACAATTTTGCATTAAAATAAAACCCACGGTTGCGGAGTCAGTTTCGACTCATAGCAACCCTATGGGACAGAGTAGAACTGCCCCACAGGGTTTCCAAGGCTGTAATCTTGACGGAAGCAGACTGCCACATCTTTCTCCCACAGAGCAGCTGGTAGGTTCAAACCACCGACCTTTCAGTTAGCCAAGCGCTTTAACCACTGTGCCACCAAACCAAACCCACTGCCATGGAGTCAATTCTGACTCAGTGACCCCATAGGGTTTCCAAGGCTGTAAATCTCTATGGAAGCAGACTAACCCATCTTTCTCCGACCTTTCGGTTAGCAATCAATTGCTTTAACCATTGCACCACCAGGGCTCCTTGAAAACAGGTCACTCTGAGCAGACAGGTTCATTTTTACATGTATTATCTTAATCTTTACATCAGCTAGGCTGTGAAGAATGCTAACCACTCTTAGCTCTGAAGGCGAAGTAAGAAACATGCTCAAAGTCATTTACCCCGTGAGGATTCAAATCTGGTCTAAGAATAGAGAGCCCCTGTGGCTAGATTAACACTGTGTCAGCAGGACCTGCAGATACGGTGGAATAAAAGGGTGATATCTATGCTCTCCAAACCGAGTCCCGCTCCTAACACACACAGCCACTCGAATCGCCTTTGGAAACGCATCTGTAGAGAGGATTTACCTCAGATGCCCAGGAGGGAGTCTGTGTGAGGAACGCGCCGCCATTTTGTGTATCTTCTTCAAAATCCAGTCACTGTGATCTCATTCAGTCTTTCCACCAGGGTTTTGAATTGGTTCCCTCCAGTCTGAACCCCTGCTAAGAATGTGCATTCCTACCCTAGATATACTGAATCAGAATCTACAGTTTTAACAAGATCCCCAGGTAATTCTCATGTATAACAAATTTTGAGAACTACTGCTCTGCTAATGGTTCTCAGAATTGGTCCCTAACCAGCAGCATTAGCTTCCCCTGGGAACTTGTTAGAAATGCAAATTATCAGCAGGGGTTCAAACCCGAAGGAACTGTTTGAGGCCCTGCTTTCCACACGTTTTTGTTGAGTGCTTACTATGTGCCAGGCACTGGGCTGGTGACCAAGTTGAATAAAACTATAGCTGTGAATAGAACAGCAAACTCCCTGCTTTCCTAGAGCTTCCGTTCCAATTCGGGGTAGGGGGAAGACAGAGAAAACAAATGTAAAGAAAATCTGATAGCTACGGGAAAATATTAAGCAGGGAAGAGGGCTAGGGAGTGCTGGGAAGGTGTGGGACTGAGAGTGGGAGAGACTATTGTAAAAACCAAGCCTGTTACCGTCGATTCTGACTCTCAGTCCATTCCAACTCGTAGCGACCCTACAGGGCAGGGTAGAACTGCCCCATAGGATTTCCCAAGGAGTAGCTGATGGATTTGAACTGCCAACCTTTTGGTTAGCAGCCGAGCTCTAAACCACTGTGCCACCAGGGCCGCAGCCCCAGAGGTTGGCCGGGGAAGACCTCACTAATAAGAGGACATCTGAGCAGAGACCAGGAGGAGGTGAGGGCCCAGCCATGCTGCTCTGAGAGGAGAGAAGCCTAAGGGCTGAGGGAATAACAAGTGCAAAGGCCCTGAGGCAAGAATGTGTTTTCTGTGCTTTGCATAGGTTTCCCTCACCCCCCCACCCCCAAGAAAGCAGCTTCTCTGACAACCTCCTGGAAAAAAACATCTGATATTTCAGAAGGTCGTTTTCTATTCAGTTACCATCTACATTCTACCTTCCTTTAACTTTGAGAAGATTAAATGGATCACCAAGACAACAAAATCCACTTTTAACACAGGAGCTATTCATTGTAAGCGATGGCTGCACCAACGGGTCAAAAGCCCTCAGAAGCACCCTGTACCGATTAACAGAGGTCTGCATTCCAGGACGCCCCGGGTTGGGGCGCACGGGGCTGCTTCACCCATAATGCCCCACGAGCACCGCCAAAGGCGGGGTTCAGACAGGCCTGTATTTCCCTTATTTCTTTTTAAAACTCTCCTTGTGTATGGCTTACTTTTGTTAACACTTTGTTCTAAAACCTTCTTAATTATATTGAAAAACAAAATGGAAAAATTTGTTCTATTTCTTGAGTTCATTTTTACTTGCTAATCATACATGCGTTTATATTCCTTTGATATTTTCTTTCTTTTTTTTTTTTTAATGTGGCCTTTGTATTTGAAGCTCTTCAGGCACACATGTTAAAATAGCATGCAGATTGATCATTTAAACCATGATAAAAAGGTTGTAATGGATCTTATTATCTTCAGGTTAGATTGTGATTTACTTTCATGGTGGTGCTGACTGCTTACTGTTCAGGTGTCATCACTGCTTTTTAATACCTATGTTATAAACAGTTTCTTCTGAACTATGATTACAGGTAGCCAGAATTGTTTTATTATCAGAAAATAATGCATATTTCTTTGAGTCTACCATCCCCTTCCCACACTCTCTTTTTAGTAATTTATTTTATTTTATTTTATTTTGTTGTTGAAAATACAGTGGAACATCCACCGATTCAACAGTTTCTACGTGTGGAATTCAATCACTACACTGATTACATTCTTCAAGTTGTGCAACCATTCTCACCCTCCTTTTCTGAGTTATTCCTGTCCCATTAACATAAACTCACTGCCCCCTAAGCTTTTCATCTAACCTTTCAAGTTGCTGTTGTCAGTTTGATTCCATATAGACAATTTTTTTAAAGAGCACAATGCTCAAGGCAGACATTCTTTATTAGTTAAGCTAAACTACTGTTTGGTTTAAAGAAGACTTCAGCAAATATTTTTGGTTAAAGGTTTAAAGATTATCTCAGGGCAATAGTTTTGGGGGTTCATCAAAGCTCAGTGACTCCAGAAAGTCTGGATGCTATTAGAATTTGAAATTTTGTTCCACATTTTCCCTTTTTTGATCAGGATTCTTCTATAGAATCTTTGATGAAAATGTTCAGAAGCAGTAGCTATGCACCATCCAGTTCTTCTGGTCTCATGGCGAAGGAGGCAGTCGTTCATGGGGGCAATCAGCCACACATTCCATTTCCTCCTCCTATTCCTGACTCTCCTTCTTCCTCTATTGCTCCTGGCAAATAGGAACTAGTTGTTATGCCTTGGATGGCCACTCAAAAGCGTTTAAGACCCCAGACACTATGCAGCGAACTTGGAGGTAGAACAGAAAGCACTAAACATGGTATCAGGCCAATTAACTCCTTCTTAAATCTCATGACATCCGATTTCTTCCTATTTCAAAAGGAGAAATCTCTATTGGAGGACTTGTATCCAAATACATAAAGAATTCTCAAAGCTTAACAAATAAGAAAACAAATAACCCAATTAAAAAAATGGGCAAAAGATTTAAACAGACATTTAACAAGGGAGGATATATGGATATCAGCTAAGCACATGAAAAGATGCTCAACATCATTAGTCATTGGAAAAACGAAAATAAAACCACATGAGATACCAGTACACTCCCAAACAGCCCAACACCAACAAACAAAGAACCGCCACCAAACAACAATACCCCGTGCTGGCAAGGACGCAGAGCAGTTGGAACTCTTGTATGTGGCCAGTGATGGTGCAAAATGGTACAGCCTACCTAGAAACCAGTTTGCTGGTTTCTTATAAAGTTAAACTAGATCTACTATAAAAAAAACAAAACCCGCTGCCCACGAGTCGATTCCGACTCGGAGAGACCTATATGCCCCGGTTATTCTACTCCAGGGTATCTACCCTAGAGAAATAAAAACGCATGTTGACGCAGAAACCTGTACACAAATATTTACAGCAGCTTTATTCATAATCGCCAAAGGCTGGAAACAGTCCAGAGGCCTTTCAATGAGTCAATGTACAAAAAATGCTGTCGTACGTCTATACAGGGAATTCTCCTCAGCAGTGGAAAGGAACACAGAACTGACACGCATAAATAACATGGGCGAACCTGAAATACGTCATGGAAGTAAGAACAGTTTTTACTGCTGTCTCCAAGGGTGACATCCTGTCTCAGCCCATTTATATGCCATTCTCAAAGACAAAACTATAGGGGCAGAGAACATAAGTTTCCAGAGGTTAGGGGCAGGAAGGGTTTGGTTACAAAGCGTGAGGGAATCTTCATGGGTGATGGACCTGTTCTATATCCCCATTGTGGTGGTGGTTGCATGAATGTATGCCTGTATTCAAAGTCATAGAACTGGACACCAAAAAATAAATAAATAAGCTGTACTATATTTAATTTTAAAAATTAGCCTTGAAATATGTTGAGGCCATGCATGCCACAGAGGCAGATAGATCCAAAATTTGGTCCGGAAGTCATGATTGATATCACACACACACACACGCACACACACACACACGCCAAGAAGGTATAAAAACTATTACTTACATAATGAGACTTTCTGGGGAGAGAAGGGCAGACTTTCCAAGCTGGTCCAAGAATAGCTTGAGAGAGCAGAGAAAGGAGAGGGGCCTGGGTTATTTATGGTGGCTAGAGGGTGGGGCTGGTTTGAGGGCTCCCCTCTGTGGTTTGGACTTCGGCCAGCCTGAAGGAAGGAGCACCTGGATTTCTTGTCAGCATACGCTGACATGGGACAAAAAGAAAGAGGGAGAGGTGAGACTCAAAAGGTATCAGCAGTCAGACATCACAAAATGGAGTCGGGCTCTTTATTACAAAACAAAACGGGCAATTAAACTTACACATTCTCATGACCCTGGTTTCAATTCAGCACCTGACTAGACACAGATACGTTTCAAAAAGAGGAACTTAGAGTAGAAAGAATTTTTTTTTTTATTCAAAGGATTATAAAAGATAGATATGATTTACTTTTTAAAAAACTTTTTAACAAAAAAATACACAAATACATGCTTATCGTAAACAATTCAAAAACAGTACATAATTTTAAATCCTCAAAGGTGAACGTTCTCTGGTCTCCCTCCTTGGCCTCCACCTCCAACTTCTTCCCAAACTGTGACTAATTCCCAGAGGTGACAGCTGTTAACAGTTTGGCGTGTATCCTTCCGACCTTTCTTAGTGCACAAAGATTACTCGTGCACGCGCAGATACATACAGGGTTTCTGTCACTCGATCAAGGCACTATATGTACATTCTGCCACTTGGAGTCCCATCACTAAAGTCCTTAAAGACCTTTGAAAGCTCAGGAGCAGGGTTTGATGCCTACTGTTTGCATGTAATCCTCTCCAGATTCTCGGAGCCCCAGGACACGATCTACATGCAGTCATGTGACTCTGGGTGTTAGCTCCAAGTTTGAAACTGAATTAATGTAACACAGCCAACCCAGAGACACTGAAAAAAAAGACTTTTAAAAATAGTTTCATGAATGTTTGTCAAAATCTAAATCATTCCTTAAAGACATATCAGCACTGTTTATAAAGTAATGAGTGTTTTCAACAAGCACACTAGAACACAGGCCTTGGGTGCGTGCTGGCTTCCTGAGTCTGGGGGGGCCTGGCATTTATTTCAGTGGTGCTGATGCTGTTTTTATGCAAAAACGTCTCTGTGTGCTCTTCTGAAATTTCCTGAAGATGTAGTTATTCATGAAAATCAGAATTCAGGCTCAGATTTTTTTTTAAACCCAAAACGGTTTTGATCAACTCAATTACACTTGTTGCAGTTTGTAAAAATAGCCACAATTCTCCACTGCCTCCTGTATTCATGCTTCTTTGCAGTGTGACTTTGCAGCTCCGCCCATCAAGAGGTGGAGTCTAATTTTTTCATCCTTGAATTTGGGCTGATCTTGTACTCTGCTTTGGCCAATGGAATATGGCAGAGTGACATTCCACTTCCAACTGTAGGCCTTAAGAGACCTTGGTACATGTCTTAGGCTGGATTCTCTAGAGAAGCAATGTCTTAGTCATCTAGTGCTGCTGTAACAGAAATACCACAAGTGGATGGCTTTCACAAAGAGAAGTTAATTGCTTCAGAGTAAAGTAGGCTAAAGGTCCAGATTTAGGGCGTCACCGCGAGGGGAAGGCTCTCCCTCCCTCTGTGGGCCTTCTCGTCAACCTTCCCCCAGACCAGGAGCTTCTCCGCGCAGGGACTCCAGGTCCAAAGGACACAGTCTGCTCCCTGCACTGCTTTCTTGGTGGTATGAGGTCCCCCCACTCTCCGCTCGCTTCCCTTTCCTTTCATCTCTTGTAAGATAAAAGGTGGTGCAGGCCACACCCCAGGGAAACTCCCTTTTCATTGGATCAGGGATGTGACCTTAGTAAGGGTGTTACAATCCCACCCTAATCCTCTTTAACATAAAATTACAATCACAAAATTGAGGACAACCACACAATACTAGGAATCACGGCCCAGCCAGTACAGGGGAAATCAGCACCACTAGGCTAAACCAAAAGCTAAGAAGTTTCCTGAACACAACCAAACACTTTGAAGGACAGAGTAACAGCGGCAGGGGTCTGGGGACCATGGTTTCAGGGGATATCTAGGTCAATTGGCATAAGAAAGTTTATTAAGAAAATGTTCTGCATCCCACTTTGGTGAGTGGCAGCTGGGGTCTTATAAGCTAAAAAGCGGCCATCTAAGAGGAATCAATTGTTCCCAACCCACCTGGAGCAAAGGAGAATGAAGAACACCAAAGACACAAGGAAAATATTAGCCCAAGAAACAAAAGAGCCATATAAACCAGAGACTGCATCAGCCTGAGACCAGAAGAACTAGATGGTGCCCAGCTACCACCAATGACCACCCTGACAGGGAACACAACAGATAGTCCTTGATGGAGCAGGAGAAAAGTGGGATGCAGAACTCAAATTCTAGTAAAAAGACCAGACTTAATAGTCTGACTGAGACTGGAGGAACCCCAGAAGACATAGCCCCTGGACTCTCTGTTAACCCAGAACTAAAACCATTCCTGAAGCCAACTCTTCAGACAAAGTGTAGATTGGACTATAAGACATGAAATGATACTTATGAAGAGTGTGCTTCTTGGTTCAAGTAGATACACAAAAGTAAATGAGCAGCTCCTGTCCAGAGGTGAGATGAGAAGGCAGAAAGGGATAGGAGCTGCTTGAATGGACACAGGAAATTCAGGGTGGAAAGGAGGAGTGTGCTGTCACATTATAGGGGTAGCAGCTAGGGTCACATAACAACGTGTGCATAAATGTTTGTATGAGAAACTAACCTGAGCTGTAAACTTTCACCTAAAGTACAATTAAAAAAAAAAAAAAAAAGAATCGTGTGCTAAATGCATAGGTTTCGCACTGGGATGTTTTGCTACACATCAATAGATAATCTGTTCACCTCTGTATACCCCCAAGCTTGGCAATGGATAGATTTTGCTGTTTAAAAAATCAACTTTCTCTTTAAAGGGGTGAAAACTTACCACTCTTAAAGAATTAAAAATAAATAAATAAAGCTGCAGGCTGTCAAGGCCTTTCCAGATTGTTTTCTACAAAGAGAGCACCATTGGAATGAGTGAATGTCCTCCTAAAGTGATTACTATGGTTACTTTAGAGAGGAAAATAATCATTGGTGTGTTGGATCGCTTGTATGTTCATTAAAAATGTATTTGCTTTATAGGAATACCCTGTGCTTCCACAGAATTGTCTACCCCTGCAATAGGGAAAATGAGCTCGGGGGAAGTGGCTGGAAACGACCGACTTCACTCATGCCCCCATTGCAGTGGAGTCACCGATGGGCGGGGGTGGGGGGGTGCAGACTGCACCAGGTGACACTGTCAGAGGGAGTGACATCAGAATGACTGTCCGTAAAATTTTTGTGCTGTGTTTCAGCAGAAATTTATTATTTTTTATAAAAATATCCCTGTAGTTACTTATAAAAACAAAAAGCCCAGCTTACATGTATCAATAGACCTACAAGACTAAAACTCTATGCTAATTTGCTTTCTGAACCGTCTAATGTGCTTCGGTCACAGGTGTCATTATTACCCAATTACAATAACGCTTCAAATCACATGGTTTCGTCTGCACGCGCTACAAACGTGCTGTTGTTTTTGTTGCTGCCAGTGTTTTCACAGTGGCTGATTCTGTCAAATCTTCTGATGTTTTAGCCACAATGTTGTGGTAATTAGTGTTTGTGAACCTACATCAATAACTTTTTCAAGAATGAAGTAGTAATTAAAGGAAAGGAAGGAGAAAAATTTAAAAAGGCTTCCTCTTGGTTACTAATAATGTTGTAACTAATAATGTTGTACACCCTCTCCTCACTTATCGACATGGTTAGGTTCCAATGACCAGGTCGTTATGCAAAACTGCTGTTATGCAAAAATGGAGGATGACCACATCAGATCACAAAATGGAGGATGACTACATCATTACATAACTGCCAAACCACTGAGAATCATGGCCCAGCCAAGTAGACACATACGGTTCACCATCAAAGCCAGCGTTAGTTAATGTGCAAAATAGTCAGGAGATTTTTTACTATTGTCGTAAATGCAAAATGTTGGATAATGGGATAGTCAACAAGTGAGGAGAAAGTGTAATTCAATGTAGAAAGATTTTACAAAGCAATTCTGTTGTTAGTATTCATATAATCTAAAAAATACCACATTTAAACAGTTTATAACTATATCATATGTTATTCTATTAAAATTGATAATAAACATTACTAAGGCTTCTATATGGTCTGGTACGGGAGGAGGTCCATGGGGGGGTGACACCACGAGTTACTGCACGGGGTGACACCTGTAATGGCACCACTGCTCCACTGCTCTCACTCTGCATCCTCTATCACCCTCATCCTGCCTTCTTTAAACAGAGTTCACCTAAGAGCCGTTTCCGTCTGCCAGTGGGGTCTCCTGCAAGGAACAGGAGGGTCAGCTAAGCTATTTGTCTCCTCCAGCCGATCTCTTAGCTTCTTCATCCCTAGTTTCCTCTTTTGCACTGTGAAACAAGGCCGTTTTGTGTTTGTTTTCTCAGAGGGTGGTAAAAATTAGCTCCTTAGAAGCCTGTATGTTAAAACTCATGTGACAGATAGAAAGAAAGATAGGTAGACAGATTGTTATTGCTGGTTGTCATGGAATTGGCTCCAACTCAAGGCGACCCCATGTACAACAGAACGAAATGCTACTCAGTCCTGGGCCATCTTCACTATTGTTGGTATGTTTGAGTCCATTGTTGCAGCCACTGGTATTCTGAGTGCCTTTCAACCTAGGGTGCTCATCCTCCAGCACTGTATGGGACAGTATTCTGTTGTGACCCATAGGGTTTTCACTTGCTAATTTTCAGAAGTAGACCACCAGGACTTTCTTCCTAGTCTAAGTCTGGAAGCTCCACTGAAAACTGTCCACAATGAGTGATCCTGCTGGTATCTGAAATACCAGTGGCATAGCTTCCAGCATCATAGCAACATGCAAATCACTGAAGTAGGACACACTGACAGACGAGTGGTGGATAGACACACACACACACACACACACATTATTGTTTCATATAAACAATATTTGTTGCAGAAAAGTTATGAAATACAAATAGGTTTAAAGAAAACAAACACAAATTACATCATCATACTATTTTGTACTTGTATTTCCTAACCTGAATTTTTACTTAACAAGTCATGGATTTTTTCTGTATTAATAAATATACATCTATTGTTTTGAGTAGGCAGTACATTTACATGGTTTAAAATTTAAAATCTTTGAAAAGGTCTTACACAGCAAGACATCACCCTCTTACTCAGCTCCCCATCTCATCCCACTTCCAATCCATTGAGTTTCTTCTGAGTTTCTTTATGCATATACAGCAAACATACATATATATTATGATTTTTCTCCTTTTTGTTTTACATGAAAGGTAAACACCATACATACTGTTTTACACTTTCCTTTTTTAACTTAACAATATATTTTGGAGCTCTTCCCATATCAGAACATAGGGTATGTCCTCACTGTTTTTTATAATTGGATTACGTTTCATTATATGAATGATCCAAAATGTATCGGATAAATCCTCTCTTACATTTCTGTCTATTATAATTATTGTTATTGTATATATCATTGTATTTAAACATCTGTGCACATACATGACTATTTCCTTAGGACAAATTCCAAGTAATGACTCAAAGAGTTGAAATATCTTCTAACAATATACATGTCAGCAAATGGTTCTTTTTTTTTTTTTATTGTACTTCAGGTGAAGGCTTACAGTACATACAGTTTCTCATGAAACAGTAGTACACATATTGTCTATGACATAGGTTAACAACCCCACAACATGTCAACCCTCTAACTTCTCAACCTTTTTTTTTTTTGGTGAAAATGCACACAGCCAAAGATACACCATTTCAAAAATTTCTACATGCACAGTTCAGTGACATTGACTACGCTCTTCCAATTGTGCTGCTATTCTCACTTAAGATGAAGGCTTACAGAACAAAATAGCTTCTCATTTAACAGTTACTACAAATGTTGCCCTGTGACAATGGTTAACAATCTCACAACACATCAACAATATCCTTACTCAACCTTGGGTTCCCTATCACCAGCTTCCTTGTCCCCTTCTGCCTTCTGGCCCTTGTCACTGGACTCCTCTACCTCATTAGTCCCATTTGGTTTTACGGGGCTGTCCACTCCCAGGCTGAACAGTGAACCTCGGAGATAACTTCACCACTGAGCAAAAAGGGTGTCTGGAGGCCATACTCTCGGGGTTTCTCCAGTCTCCCTTAGGCCAGTAAATCTGGTCTTTTTTTTGTAAGTTAGAATGATGTTCTACATCCTTCTCCAGCTCTGTCCAGAACCCTCTGTTGTGATCCTGGTCAGAGCAGTCAGTGCTGGTAGCTGGGCACCATCTAGCTGTACTAGACTCAGTCCGCTGGAGGCCTTGGTAGCTGTGAACAATTAGTCCTTTGGACTAATCTTTTCCTTGTACCCTGTTCTTTTCATTCTCCCTTGCTCCCGAAGGGATGAGACCAGTGGAGTATCTTAGATGGCCGCTCCCAGGCTTTTAAGACCCCAGACACTACTCACCAAGGTAGAATGCAGAGCATTGTCTTTATAAGCTGTGTTATGCCAATTGAGCTAGATGTACCCCCAGACCATGGTCCCCACAGCTCCCTGCCCAGCAATTCAGTCCCTCAGGGAGTTTGGATGTGTCTACGGGGCTTCCATGACCTTTCCTTGTACAAGTTGTGCTAGTTTCCCCTGTATTGTGTACTGTCTCACCCTTCACCCAAGATACCACTTATCTATTACCTATTTAGTATTTCCCCCCCACCCCTCCCATCCCTGGTAACCAACAAAGATTGTTACATTTTGTGTGTGAACTTTTTCATGGGTTTTTACAATAGAGGTCTCATACAATATTTGTCCTTTTGTGATTGACTTATTTCACTCAGCATAATGTCCTCCAGTTTCATCCATGTTATGAGATGGTTCACAGATTCATTGTTGTTCTTTCTCGTTGCATAGTACTCCATTGTGTGTATGTACCATAGCTTGTTTATCCATTCATCTGTTGATGGGCATCTAGGTTGTTTCCATCGTTTTGCTATTGTGAACAATGCTGCCATGAACATAGGTGTGCATATGTCTATTCGAGTGATGACTCTTATTTCTCTGGGATATATTCCTAGGAGTGGGATTGCTGGATCGAATGGTATGTCTATTTCTAGCTTTCTGAGGAAACGCCATATCATTTTCCAAAATGGTTGTATCATTTTGCATTCCCACCAGCAGTGCGTAAGAGTTCCCATCTCCCCGCAGCCCCTCCAACATTTGTTATTTCCAGTGTTTTTGATTCGTGCCGGTAATGCCGGGGTGAGATGGTATCTCATTGTGGTTTTAATTTGCATTTCTCTAATGGCTAGTGATCGCGAGCATTTCCTCATGTGTCTGTTGGCTGCTTGAATGTCTTCTTTGGTGAAGTGTCTGTTCATTTTCTTTGCCCATTTTTTAATAGGATTATTTGTCTTTTTGTTGTAGAGGTGTTGGATTTTCTTGTAGATTATGGAGATTAGACCTTTGTCTGACTTGTACTGTCCAAAAATTTTTTCCCAGTCTGTAGGTTCTCCTTTTACTCTTTTGGTGAAGTCTTTTGAAGAGCATAGGTGTTTGATTTTTAGAAGATCCCAGTTATCTAGCTTATCTTTTGGGGTTTGTGTGTTGATGGTTATGGTTTGTACCCTGTTAATGCCATGTATTAAGGCCTGTAGCATTGGTCCTATTTTTTCTTCTATGAACTTTATAGTTTTAGGCTTTATATTTAGGTCTTTGATCCATTTTGAAGCAGTTTTTGTATACGGCATGAGGTATGGGTCCTGTTTCATTGTTTTGCAGATGGATATCCAGTTTTGCCAGCACCATTTGTTAAAAAGACTGTCTTTTCCCCATTTGATGGACTTTGGGCCCTTGTCGAAGATCAGGTGACCGTAGGGGGATGGATTTACATCTGGGTTCTCAAATCTGTTCCATTGGTCACTGTATCTGTCGTTGTACCAGTACCAGGCTGTTTTGACTACTGTAGCTGTATAGTAGGTTCTCAAGTCAGGTAGTGTGAGTCCTCCAACTTTATTCTTCTTCTTCAGTAGTGCTTTACTTTTTCGGGGCTTCTTCCCTTTCCATATAAAGTTAGTGATTAGTTTTTCCATCTCTTTGAAGAATGTTGCTGGTATTTGGATCGGGATTGCATTGTATTTGTAAATTGCTTTGGGTAGAATTGCCATTTTCACAATGTTGAGTCTGCCTATCCATGAGCATGGTATGTTTTTCCATTTATGTAGATCCCTTTGGGTTTCATGCAGTAGTGGTTTGTAGCTTTCTTTGTATAGGTCTTTTACATCCCTGGTCAGATTTATTCCTAAGTATTTTATCTTTTTAGGGGCTATTGAAAATGGTATTGTTTTCCTGATTTCCTTTTCATCGTTCTCCTTATTGGTGTATGGGAATCCAACTGATTTTTGAATGTTTATCTTGTATCCTGCTACTCTGCTGAATTTTCTATTAGTTCCAGTAGATTTCTCGTGGAGTCTTTAGGGTTTTCTATGTATAGTATCATATCATCTGCAAACAGGGACAGTTTAACTTCTTCTTTACCAATTTGGATGTCCTTTATTTCTTTTTCTTGCCTTGTTGCTCTGGCTAGATCTTCCAGGACAATGTTAAATAGGAGTGGTGATAAAAGGCATCCTTGTCTTGTTCCTGTTTTCAAGGGGAATTTTTTCAGCCTCTCTCCATTAAGAATGATGTTGGCTGTTGGTTTTGCATAGATGCCCTTTATTATGTTGAGGAATTTCCCTTCTATCCTATTTTATTGAGAGTTTTTATCAGGAATGGGTGTTGGACTTTGTCAAATGTCTTTTATGCATCAATTGAGATGATCATGTGATTCTTTTCTTTCCTTTTATGTTGATTGATTTTCTAATGTTGAGCCATCCTTGCATACCAAATGTCTTTTATGCATCAATTGAGATGATCATGTGATTCTTTTCTTTCCTTTTACGTTGATTGATTTTCTAATGTTGAGCCATCCTTGCATACCTGATATAAATCCTACTTGGTCGTGGTGTATTATTTTTTTTGATATGATGCTGAATTCTATTGGCTAGAATCTTGTTCAGAATTTTTGCATCTATATTCATGAGAGATATTGGTCTGTAATTTTCTTTTTTTGTGACATCTTTGCCTGGTTTTGGTATCAGCGTTATGCTGGCTTCATAGAATGAATTTGGAAGTGTTGCTTCCTCTTCTATGCTCTGAAATAGCTTGAGTAGTACTGGTACAAGCTCTTCTGTAAATATTTTGTAGAATTCTCCAGTGAAGCCATCTGGGCCAGGGCTGTTTTTGGTTGGGAGTTTTTTACTACCTTTTCAATCTCTTCTCTTGTTATGGGTCAGTTCAGATTTACAACATCACTTTGTTGTAGTTTGGGTAGGCTGCATGTTTCTAGAAATTTATCTATTTCCTCTAGGTTTTCAAATTTGTTGGAATATAGTTTTTCATAATATTCTGTTATAATCCTTTTTATTTCAGTTGGGTCTGTTGTAATGTCTCCCATTTGATTTCTTATTTGGGTTATTTGTGTCCTCTGCTGTTTTTCTTTTGTCAGTCTGGCCTGTAGTTTGTCGATTTTGTTGATTCTTTCAAAGAACCAACTTTTGGTTTTGTTGATTCTTTCTATTGTTTTCTGTTCTCTATTTCATTTATTTCTGCTCTGATCTTTACTATTTCCTTTCTTCCGGTGGTTGTAGGCTTTTTTTGCTGTTCTCTTTCTATTTGTTTGAGTTCTGTAGTTAATGTTTTGATTTTGTCCCTTTCTTCTTTTTTGATATGTGCATCTATTGCTATAAATTGTCCTCTGAGGACTGCCTTTGCTGTGTCCCAAAAGTTTTGATATGATGTGTTTTCATTCTCATTTGATTCTAGGAATTTTTTGATTCCATCTCTGATTTCTTCTATTACCCAGTGATGTGTAAGCAGGGTATTATTCAGTTTCCATGTAATTGATTTTTTTTCCTTGCTCTTTCTAGTGTTAATTTCTACCTTGATTGCATTGTGGTCAGAGAAGATACTTTGAATTATCTCAGCGTTTTGGATCTTACTGAGGATTGCTCTGTGGCCTAAGATGTAGTCTATTCTGGAGAACATTCCATGTGCATTGGAAAAGAATGTGTACTTTGCAGTGGTTGGTTGGAGTGTTCTATATGTCTGTGAGGTCAAGTTGGCTGATTGTGCCCTGTAGGTCTTCTGTATCTTTTCTCTGTTTCTTCTTAGTTGCTCTGTCCTATACTGAGAGTGGTGTGTTGAAGTCTTCTACTATTACTGTGGAACTGTCAATTTCTCTTTTCAGTGTTGTTAGAGTTTGTTTTATGTATTTTGGAGCCCTGTCATTGGGTACGTAGATGTTTATTATGGTTATGTCTTCATGATGGATCATCCCCTTAATCATTATATAGTGTCCTTCTTTGTCTTTTATGGTCGATTTTGTTTTAAAGTCTATTTTATCTGAGATTAGAATTGCCACTCCTGCTCTTTTTTGGTAGTTGTTAGCTTGATACATTTTTTTCCAACCTTTGACTTTTAATAAATTCACATCTTTGTTTCTAAGGTGTGTATCCTGTAGACAGCATATTGATGGATCCTGTTTTCTTATCCATTCTGTCACTCTCCATCTCTTTATGGGTGCATTGAGTCCATTTACATTCAGTGTAATTATTGATAGATGTGAGTTTGTTGCTGTCGTTTTGTAGTGCTTTTTTTTGTGGTGCTAAAGTTTTCGTTGTTCTTCTTACTCTCTTGTGCTGAGTTACTTTTGTTTGTTGATTTTTTTTTCATTTCTTTTGTTTTTGTAGGTTTTGTTTTTGCTGAGACTTTATGTTTTTCCTCTTTTTTAAATGAGTATGTTTGTTAACTTTCTTTGCGGTAACCATGAATTTTACCCTTATCTTTCTAAGTTTGAAGCAGTCTACCCTTACTTGGTATCGCCTTGCCTTCCTCTCCATTACAAGGTTCTATACCTATGCCGTTTATTCCCTCTTTCATTGTTTTGATGTTGTTGTCATCCATCGATTGACTGCTCTGATTCCGTGTTGTATTTCTTTTGGTTTTGGATAGTCCTCGAGAGTTCATTTCCTAGATTGGTATCTGGCTGGAATGATCCTGCATCCTAGATTCTGCCTGTGAGCTGAAGCTGTTTGTCCTCAGATCAAAGAACTCCCTTTAATAATTCTTATAAGTTTGGTTTGACTTTTACATATTCCCTTAATTTCTGTTTATCTGGAAATGACCTAATTTCACCATCAAATTTGAATGAGAGTTTTGCAGGATATATTATTCTTGGCTGGCAATTTTTTTCTTTCAAGATTTTATATATGTCATCCCATTGCCTTCTTGCCTGCATGGTTTCTGCCGAATAATCTGAGCATAGTCTTATTGTTTCTCCTCTGTATGTGACTTCCTGTTTTCACGAGCTGCTCTCAGGATTGTTTGTTTGTCTTTGGTTTTGGTGAGTGTGATTATGATATGCCTTTGTGATTTTCTTTTGGGGTCTCTCCTATATGGGGTTCGTTGAGCTTCTTGGATGGCCAGCTTTTCACCTTTCATGATATTGGGGAAGTTTTCTGTCAGCAGTTCTTCAACAATCCTCTCTGTGTTTTCTGTTTTCTCCCCCTGTTCTGGAATTCCAATCACTTGCAAATTTTTGCTTTTGACTGTATCCCACATAACTTTCAGGGTCTCTTCATTTTTCTTTGTCCTTTTTTCTGAGTTTTCCTCAAACAGAGTTGTATCCCAGTGTTTGTCTTCAATTCCACTGATCCTGTCTTCCACCATTTCAAATCTGCTTCTCAGCCCTTCTATGACACCATCCATTTCTGAAATCTTGTTGTTTATCTTTTGTATTTCTAATTGTTGTCTTTGTATAATTTCTAGTTGTGAGTTTATTTTGGCATTTTGTTCCTGCATTATTTTTCTGAATTCTTCCAATTTTTTGTCTGTATTTTCCATGAATTTGTCTATTTTTTCCTCATGTTTTTCAGCTTTTTGCCTCAGCTCTTGGAGAATTCTGAGTATTAGAGATTTGAATTCCCTATCAGGTAGTTCTAGTGCGTTTTCTTCCACTGGAGAGTCATCTGTTGTTTTATTTTGGACGCCTACTGGAACCATCCTGTCCTGTCTTTGTAAATGTTTTGATATTGTCTGCTGTCTTCGGGGCATTCAGTAGTTATTTTTCTCATTTATTATTGTAGATTTGTTTGTTTTGTCCCTTTTTTAAAAAAAAATTTGACTATGTCTGAGAAGGCGGACTGTGTGTTCTTTGTTGTTTGTTCCTGTGGGCACAATACTTTTCGCCTCCTTCTCCAATTGGCAGGGTCAGTCACTCAGATATGGTACAGCAGGGCAGGTCTAGCTGAAGAGGAGTTACTGGGATGGGTTGTTTGTGGCACTTACTACAGACACCAGAGAGGGTCGGTAATCAGTGCAGGGCAGGTTCCAGTAGGCCGTGCTTGTGCTGCTTGGTAGTGTGATGTCAAGCGCACGGTGCAGGTAGGCAGGATGCAGTGGGGAGAGTGTTATGTGTGGAGCTAAGATGGATATGGGAGAGAGGAGAGAGGAACAGGAGCCAAAAACATACAAACAAAAAAGAATGCTAGGGGAGCTTGCTGTTGGAGTGGAGAGATGAGAGACTATGAAATGGAAAAAAACAGAAAGGGGAGGAGGAAGAAAAGAATGAATAAATAAAAATCAGGCAGGTTAAAGAACCACAAAGTTCCCAGGGATCCCACCGGTGCAGCTATGAGGTCTGGGGAAGTCGCTCTCAGGTGTTGCAGTACAGCCTGGCTAGAAGGTGTAGAGGTATACAACGCCAGGTATTCAGGGAACAGAAAGAGAAGGAAGATATAGAGAGACGAGAAACTGAGCAATGAAGAAAGACAAAAAGGGAAAAAGAGGGAAAAGAAAACAAAACAAATTAAAAAAAAAAGAACAAGAAAGGCCCCCAAAAACACTGAAAAAAAAACACCAAAAAAAGAAATGCCCTCAGGGATCTCTCTGCACCTCGTGCAAGCCTAGGGGGAAGTCTCGTTGCCACGCATTACCGCCTGGCCAGAAAGGGCTCCCAACTCAAGAAAAGGAAAAGAAAACAAACAAACAATTCAAAACAAACAAACGCACAAAAGCCCTGGGATCCCACCAGCGCGGCAGCCCAGACCGGGAAGCAGCTCCACACTCGAAAGGAGCTCCACAGCCCCTCAGGAAGAAGCAATGATGGCGCACTGAGCCAGGTATTTGAGTGAAAGGAGGGGGAGGTGGTGAGAGGTAAGGAAGAAATCAAAAGAAGTGGAAAAAAGCAACACCAACAGCCAACAAATGGCACTCAGAGAGCTTGCCCATTCGGGTGTGTGGAATCCAAGCAGCTGGTGTTTCCCAGACAAGAGATTGTGGCCATGGGAAACAGAGGAGGTCGAGTCGGGGTGAAGAAGGGTGGGGGGTAGGAAAGCGTATATCGCAAATTACTGATTGTTTTGTCTCCCACTGGATGCTCCGTGAGGCTGCTTTCTCATACCCCCTGTTTGCTGGTCTCCAATAGGAGTCCAAGATGGTGGATCCGCACTGCGTTAAGCTGGTAGGGGACCTCTGCATGAATCTCTCCTCACTCTCCGTTCTCTGTCAGTTTTCTTACTCCATTTGGTGCTTGGCTGAGTTCTTTATCTTTCATTTGATGTTTTAGGGTTTCAGGATTGTTGTATTCTCTGTTTGGCTTAGTTTTTCGGATCTTTGCTGTGGAGGGACGGCATGGTGCTTCTGCCTAGAGCGCCATGTTGCCAGAACTCCCACCAAATGGTTCTTTAGACATGGGCTGGTTTATGCTGCTATCAGCAGTATAGGAAGGTGTCATCTCCCAGAACTTCAGAAACAGTATGATAGTATACATGTGTTTCAAGTCTTTATCAATGTGGTAAGTGAAAATGGCATTTCATTGTTGTTTTAATTTACTGGTAGTGAAATTTAAAAAAACAAAGTTTATTAGCTGTGATGGTTAAGATTGTGTGTCCACTTGACTGGGCCATGACTCTCAGTGTTTTGGCAGTTGTATAACGTTGTGATCACTTCCACGTTGAGATATGCTATGTGATCACCCCCATGTTGGGATCTGCTGTGAATAGACAGTCAGTTGAAAGGGAGTGCGGGCTGCATGGAATATAAATGGATATCATGGATTGAGTTGTGTCCCCCAAAAATATGTGTATCAATTTGGCTAGGCCATGATTCACAGTATTGTGTCCACCATTTTGTCATCTGATGTGATTTTCGTATGTGTTGTAAATTCTACCTCTATGATGTTAATAAAGTAGGACTCAATCTACAGGATTGGATTGTGTCTTAAGCCAATCTCTTCTGAGTTATAAAAGAGAGAAGTGAGCAGAGAGACAGAGGGACCTCATACCACCAAGAAAGCAGCGCCCGGAGCAGAGCGAGTCCTTTGGACCTGGGTTCTCTGTGCTGAGAAGCTGCTCGACCAGGGAAGATTGATGAGAAGGACCTTCCTCCAGAGCCAACACAGAGAGGAAGAATTCTCCTGGAGTTGACGCCCTAAATTTGGCCTCCTAGCCTACTAGACTGTGAGAAAATAAACTTCTCTTTGTTAAAGCCACCCACTTGTGGTATTTCTGTTACAGCAGCACTAGGTAACTAAGACAATGGACATTCTGGCAAGACTCAGGGGCGTTTGCTAGCTCTAGATCCTGCAGCTGGCTCCTGTTCATCTGACCTCTGGTTCTTGGGACTTGAGCTAGCAGTTTACCTTCAGCCTTGCCTGCTGATCTTGGGATTCATCCATCTTTGCAGCCTGTAAGCAAGCCTGCTCTCCAATCTGCCGATCGTGGGTTTGCCAGCCCCTGTGGCAACGTGAATCAGGAGAAGCCTCCACCCTGACCCATGGACTTGGGACATTTCAGCCTCTACAATTGCATGAGCCATTTCCTTGATATAAATCTCTCTATATAGATATTTATATGCTTTACTGGTTTTTCTTCTCTAGAGATCTCAGCCTAAGACATTAGATATTTTAAAAATAGCTGATCCATGTCTTTTCCCCATTTTCTATTCAGTCGTGTGTCTTTTCTTACAGACTTATAAGAGGTCTTTGCATATTAAAGGAAATCCCTGGGTGGCACCAACAGTTAAGTGCGCAACTACTAACTGAAAAGTTGGTGGTTCCAACCCATCCGGAGGCGCCTTGGAAGACAGGTCTGGCGAGTGGCTTCTGAAAGGTCAATACCCTTGAAAACCCAATGGGGCAGTTCTACTCTGCACACATGGGGTCACCATGAGCCGGAATCAACTCACAGCAACTGACAACAACAACATACATCAAAGATATGAATCCTTTGTCCTGTATACCCCCTGGTTTTCCTAGTTTATTGCTAGTCTTTTCATTTTGTTTGTTTATTTATATGTTCTTTCACAAGTTTTAGGTAGTAAACTCTTTGTATCTTTTCCTTTATGGTTTCTGCCTTTGGTGTCTTTGCACACTCTTGAATTTCAGGCACACTGGCAGAGTGAGCCTGAGAATCCAAGTCTGTAAACTGTTGATCCGATTGGCCAAAGCAGAGAGGCTGTGAAGACGTGAGTTTTGCTCTCACTTGTGCCCACCATGTGGTATAAGTTTAATTTGGGGGAATCTAACCAGAAGGGTCTGAAAACAAAATAATAAGATAATACTGCAGGGAGCTCTGGTCTGACTTTCCCCAAAGGAATTTCCCTGAATCTTTTTTAAAGTTGCTGGTTCAGTTCCAGTTCCTTATGCTTATTTGATAAATATCTGCTGTATGTTTGGTGAATAAACAGAGTGAAGGTAGGGAGCAGGTGGGGCAGGGTTTCAAGCCATCCAGTGATCACAGGCACAGGAAGGACCCAGTTGTGTGCTGGAGGAGTGAATTCAGCAGAACTTGCTGGCCCACAGTGGGTGCCGATTCCTGAAATCAGAGTCCATGACATCAATCTGTCTGTAAAAACTGTTTGGGGGTTTCTCCATGTTCAGCTGGGCATCTACTTCTTTCTGAGGGCTTACCTGATTAGATCAGGCTCACCCAGGGTAAGCTCAGCCTTAAACTTACAAGCATCCAGTAAGCCCATAAAAAAGATCCATGTTATTTTACAAATGTTGACACTGAAGTAGTAATTCAGCATCTCTATACCTCTAAGGGAGCCCTGGTGGCACAGTGGTTAACCGTTCGGCTGCTAACCAAAAGGTCGGCAGTTCAAATCCACCAGCCACTCCTTGGAAACCCTATGGGGCAGTTCCACTCTGTCCCACAGGGTTGCTATGAGTCAGAGTCAACTCGATGGCAGAGGGTGTGTATATATGTATGTGTGTGTGTGTGTGTGTGTGTGTGTGTGTGTGTGTATACCTCTAAGCTGTCACCTTCTCTTTCCAGCTTTCCATGCTTCCCCTCTAAGACCTTCAACTGACATACAGCTTTCTATGCCATCCCCAGTAATGTTCTGTTAAAGAGTATGCATTTCCCAGGGTGTCTTTAATTTAAAATTAAAAAAATCTTTTAAAAATTAAAGCTATAATTTCTGATGTATCATCTTTTGTGAACTTAACATATGTATTAAATTTCTATTGCTGCATAACAAATGACCACAAACTTAACAGCTTAAAAAAAACACACCTATTTATTAAGTCACAGACTCTAGGTTGGAAGTCCATGCACAGCATAGTTGGGATGTCTGCTCAGGGTCTTGCAAGGCTGAAATCAAGGTGTCAGCCAGCTATGTCTTCATCTAGAATCTCCACTAGTGAAGCATCTGCTTCCAAGGTCGCTCAGGTTGCTGGAAGAATTCACATTCTTATAATTGTAGGACTGAAGTTCCCATTGTCTTGCTAGCTGTCAGCCAGGGACCCCTCTCAACTCAGAGAGGTTACTCTGAAGTCTTTCCCACATGGCCTCCTCTCACTTGAATCTCTGACTTCAAGAAGGGTCCAGTCCTTTTAAGGTATGAACTGATTATGTCAGACCCATTGTCATGGATTGAATTATGTCCCCCAAAAATGTGTGTATCAGTTTGGCTGGCCTATGATTCCCTGTATTGTGTGATTTTCCTGTATGTTGTAAATCCTGCCTTTATGATGTGAATGAGGGAGGATGGGTGGCAGTTGTGTTAGTGAGGCAGGACTCAATCTACAAGATTGGATTGTATCCTGAGGCAATCTCTTGAGATATAAAAAAGAGAAGTGAGCAGAGAGACAGGGGGACCTCATACAACCAAGAAAGAAGCACCGGGAGCAGAGCGCACCCTTTGGACTCGAGGTTCCTGCGCAGAGAAGCTCCTAGTCTGGGGAAACATTGATGAGAAGGCTGACAGAGAGAGAAAGCCTTCCCCTGGAGCTGACGCCCTGAATTTGGACTTTCAGCCTACCTTATTGTGAAGAAATAAATTTCTCTTTGTTAAAGCCATCCACTTGTGGTAATTCTGTTATAGCAGCACTAGATGACTAAGACACTCATCTGGGAAAGTTTCCCTTTTGACTGACTCAAAGTCCACTGACTAAGAACTGTCATTATATCTGCAACATCTCTCCTGCTATATAAAGAACATAATCATGAGAGTGATAGCCCATCATATTTGCAAGTCCCACGCACACTCAAGGGATTACACAGGGCATGTCCAACAGGGGTGAGAATCTGGGGGGCCATCTTAGAATTCTGCCCACCACATGGCAAATACAGCATGGGAAAACAGAGGCAGCATAGCAGAGTTCTCAAGAGCAGGGGCTCTGGAGCCAGGCTGCCTGGGTTCAAAACCCAGCACTGTTTACTAGCTGGAGGACCTAACCTCTCTCTCCATGCTTTAGTTTTCTCACTGGGGAAATAAGGGAGTAATAGGTACCACCTCCTAGGGTTACTTTGTGAGTTAAGTGAGTCAATGCTGATAAATCCCTTGGAACAGTATCTGGTGCTGAGTAGGTGTTCACTACTGTTAGTACAGTTTAGAAAGCATTTATAAAAGTCATATATTTTGAGATTTTATTACTTATCAACGATTCTGAAGTTTTAAGAAGTGTAAAAACAGCAGAGTGGCATGTAACAATTCTGAGGAATTGTAGGAGAAGTTAAATAACTGTGGAGACGTCAAAGAGTCTACGAGATGCAAAAGAAAAACCACAAAGAGAAAGAACACTGAAGGAGAATTAAGAGAAAAAGAGAGTGAAATGTTCTGAGACTAATTAGAAATGTTGTTGTGTTTTATGTGCCATTGAGTCCATTCCGACTCATAGCGACCCTGTAGGACAGAGTAGAACTGCCCCATAGGGTTTCCAAGGAGTGGCGGGTGGATTCGAACTGGCGACCTTTTGGTTAGCCCCTGAGCTCTTAAACAGTACGCCACCAGGGCTCCAGATACAAATAGCTTTAGGCAGATAATCCATGTGCTAGCGCCAACATGGAAACAAAGAACATACTTACTTTGCAAATAGTTTATACAAATATGCCTTTCTTGTTCAAAAAACAAATGTTTCTATATATTTAAGCATTTCAGTGACCATCCAAAAGGGGTGGATTTTTGAGAAAATCTGCTTTTATCTTCCAAAGCTTATGTTTAACTAACAACAATATACATAGTTCTCTCAGGAATTTGATTCTTGCTCTCAAAAAGTGGGATTGTTTATTGTGTTTACAATAAAATATATCCAGGATCTGTGGACTCTGCCTGTTTTTGTAAATAAAGTTTTATTGGAACACAGCCCTGCCTATTCATTTACATATTGTCTGCGGCCGCTTTCATGCTACAAGGGCAGAGTTGAGTAAACGAGCTAGAGACCAAAAGGCCTACCCCTTACCTGTTGCCATCGAGTCAATTCCAACTCATAGCAACCGTATAGGACAGAGTAGAACTGCCCCATAGGGCTTCCAAGGAGCAGCTGGTGGATTTGAACTGCTGGCCTTTTGGTTAGCAGCCTGAGCTCTTAACCACTGCACCACCAGGGCTCCAAAAGGCTTGCAAAGCCTAAAATACCTACTCTCTAGTCCTTTTCAGAAAAAATTTGCTGACCTCTGAAATATATTAATAAATACATAAAATCATATTAACATGTATAAAGATCTATCAGGGAGGGAGAGAGAGAGATTTACTTCAAAGAAATGGCTCATGCAATTGCGGGGGTTGGTGAATCCAGAATCTGCAGCTCAGGCGGTAGGCTGGAGACTTCTGGGGGCTTACTTCCCAGGAACGACAAGAGGAGTCAGGGTCAAGAGAGAATGAGCTTTACCAGAAGATCCATTTATATACTGGAGGCAGGCCACACTCCCAAGGAAACTCCCCTTTCAACTGATTGGCTGACTACATCAGATCGCATCATGGAAAGTGATGACATTATGTTACATTGTGGAAGAGCAACCAGTCCAGTGTCTGCCAAACTGCTGCGAATCATAGGCTAGCAAAGTTGACACCTAACATTAACCATCGCACACAGGGAACAAATGTGAGTAAGACTCATTCCCACTGCTAATGGGGAAGCACATGAGCTGGGAGTCCCTAGTCTATAGACTTCTTTTTTTCAGATCAGCCTTTCTTCCTAAGAGACGGGTGGTATCAGTTAGGGCTTTTTGAGTGGAAAGGAGTAGAGATCCCCTTGAACTCGATGTAGTAAAGAAGGTTTTATTTTAATAATTTATAGGGCTTGATCCCTGGGATCCAAGACCAGGAACCACCATGGAACCTGGAATCGGAAGTGCGGGAGCTGCGTGTCCCCATTTCCGGTGTCCGTCTTTCCTCTGCCTACTCCTCTAATAACTCTAACTTGCAAATGGCTTTGGCTTTTTGTGGTCACCCCTGATTGCTGATGTTGCTTTTAAAATTAGAATAATACATGCAAAAGTAAAAAAATTATTTCCCTCCCACTCCAAACCCCCAGCCCTCTTCCCCAGGAGACAATTTTATTATTCATAACATTCTCTTTTGCATTATCTCAGAAATTTTCTATGCATATATATATATATATATATATATCCCTATTTTATACACAAATGGGAGATACAATGTACAATTTTCCATTTTCACAAAAATGGTACCCAGAAATAGATTGCTTTACCTTCCTTGGCCAAAGCAGACTTCAGTTTCTACTTTTTCTATGATTTTATTCACTCTAGTTTTTCTTTGTAATTCTCCAAATCAGATGACCCCTGGGAAGGCATATTAAAGGGTTTAAAATTTAGGTCCTAAAATAAATCACTCCTTCCCAACAAACAGTATGGCGCCATGCATTATTCATTTTCAGATGATGCTGACCGTGGCTCTGTGTGGCTGGAGTCTTTTATTATTTCAGCTTCAGAGCACTGTTGCCCTTGGCAAAAACCAGAGCAATTTACATTTTGCAGTGGGAACAAGTCTCAGTTCACAACTGAGGTATGAAGGAATAGAACTTTCTGCATTGTTTTCTAACTCAGCCTGGGACCCCCATTTGACTGAGGATGTGGAAACAATCACACTCAAGCATGTGGCGTTCCCCCCTTTCCTGGGTTTGTGTCTAAGCTCTAGGGCTGTTGTAATACCAGGAAGTGGGGGTTAGTTCTCAGCGTTGTCTTACAGGTGTTGGTGGAGCCGTCCCTCCCCCAGTTCCCTCCTTCTGCCTGATCCCTTCAGGTGTGGGTGCTGGCTCCACATAGTCGTAAATGGTGCCATTCGTCTGCTACTTGTATTACTGGGCTTGGGCTTGGCCATAACCCTCACTCTCGTGGCTACATCTTTCTAGACTCCTACACAGTCATTTCCTCTCTGGGGTTTTGCAACTTGCCTACACAGAGGAACACAAATCTACTCTGCTCTCAGGTCCCTGGACTTTAGTACTTCCTTCCGCATTGTCCAGGGGACAGTGTCAGGACCCCTTTATCCAGGATCCACCTGCCTCCAAATTTTCATCACCTCCCCTTCACCTCTCCTTTCTCCCCCAACCCAGCCTACCAGCCCCCAATCAATGGGTCTTTTTTCAGTCTGGGATAGATGGAGGCAGGTGGGTGAAGTGCAAAAGGGGACATTCTTCGGCTCTGGTGTTGTCACTGTCTTAGCGTTTCTTTTACATTTATGCTCTAGGAAGCGAGCCAGCTGCCCTCCCCACACCTATATCTGGCCCCAGTGAGTCAGCCCTCTCCTGCTACATCATGTAAAGGAGAATCCATTAGAAATCGCCTCCTGGACTGCATTTAATATTCCAGAGGGCTCTATTTGCCCAAGTTTGGTCTTCCTCTTTCTATCCCTTGGAATAGGATTAAAATGGGAGGGATGTCCGCTCCTGAGAGGGCCTAAGGGGAGACAGCTCAGAGGGGCTAGGAAGGAGGCTGAGCTGCCAGGTCCAGAAAGTGGTCTGGAACGAGTCATTGGTGCTGGGATATGGAAGAGTTCGGGGAGGTGGGGTTAGGGGGAGGTGTGGGCACTTCCGTCTCCCCTTCTAGACAACTGGCCTTTGTGGTGCCCCACCTTCAACCCCACCTTCCGGATACATTCTTACCTAAGTTCTGCTGACTTTAGACAGAAGGGTATAAAGTATCCTGAGTCCAAGACCTGGGTATGGACATCCCCACATCTTCATTTAGGGTTCTACGATGTTTCAGGTAATTTAGAAATTCTTAAGAGAAATGAATTTTATTATAATAAAGAAAAGGCACAATTTGCATTCTATTTGGTTAAAAAAAATCAGTCAGGTCCTTTTTTGCTGTATTGTATTATCATAAACTAAGATTTCGGGAATAAAGTGAGACTCCACAGAGTTTTGTTCATGACGTAGACATTAAGAAGGTGGACATTAAGAATGCTCACAGTAGTCTGAGCAGTCAGAGCTGTCGATGACCACCGAGAGTTCTGGTGCCATCTGTTACGGGAACTCGTGTGCTGTGCTTGCAATGCTCTGCTCCGTGCATGCTCTGTAATTGTAGCTGCAAAGGCTCTTGTCTATCTAGCTGCGCTGTCACTGTGGGAAAGGATGCCATAAAGGCACTGATCACACTTCATCATCTGAGAACTGATGTTTCCCAGTCACCAAACCAAACCTGTTGCCCTCAAATTGATTCCGACTCATATTGACCCTACAGGACAGAGTAGAACTGCTCCATAGGGTTGCCAAGGAATGGCTGGTAGATTCGAACTGCTGACCTTTTGGTTAGCAGCTGAGCTCTTAAACCACTGCACCACCAGAGCTACTTTCCAATCACAATCACACTTAAAATTTAGGATGTTGTTGTTGTTAGGTGCCATAGAGTTGGTTCTGACTCATAGCGACCCTATGTAAAACAGAACGAAACACTGCCTGGTCATGCGCCAACCTCATGATCATTGTTATGTTTGAGCCCTTTGCTGCAGCCACTGTGTCAATCCATCTCGTTGAAGGTCTTCCTCTTTTTTGCGGACCCTCTACTTTACCAAGCATGATGTCCTTCTCCAGGGACTGGTCCCTCCGGATCACATGTCCAAAGTACGTGGGAAGAAGTTTCTCCAACCTTGCTTCTAAGGAGCATTCTGGCTGTACTTCTTCCAGGACAGATTTGTTCGTTCTTCTGGCAGTCCATGGTATATTCAGTATTCTTCTCCAACATCACAATTCAAAAGCATCAATTCTTCTTTGGTCTTCCTTATTCACTGTCCAGCTTTCACATGCATGTGAGGCGCTTTGAAAACACCACAGCTTGGGTCAGACGTGCCTTGATCTTAAAGTGACATCTTTAAAAATTTAGGATAACACTCAGGAAATACAAGTGCCCCTGTTGCCCCTGTTGCTCCCAAGTCAATTCCAGCTCATAGTGACCCCCTAGGACAGAGTAGAACTGCCCCATATGGTTTTCCAAGGCACATCTCTCTCCTGCAGAACAGCTGGTGGGTTTGAACTGCTGACCTTTCAGTTAGCAGCAGAACCCTTAACCACTGCACCACCGGGGCTCCTCAGGAAATACAAGCATACAGCATGCAATCTAAAGTTACTAGGGATGAATTAGAATCCCATGGGAACCGGCAAGGGGGGTACTGGTTGGGAAGTGCATTGTCCCAAGAACTTTTGGCTGGCAGTTTCAAGTATTATTCCAACAATATTCCAACAAAACAGTGTTCTATTTTTTATTACTTTATTCTAAAAACACGTAAAGTGATTGCTTTAAGCTAGGTTTATAAAAGGTTTGTACAATGTCTACTTTGCCTCATTATCTTAGTTATTTTCTCATTCTGTTTATGACACTTTGAATAAAATAATGAAAACCAAGAGGTATTTGATATTCTAGATCAAAAACCAAAAAACAAACCAACAAAAAACCAAATCCACTGCCGTCCAGTCAATTCCAATTCGTAGCAACTCCATAGGGTTTCCTAGGCTGTAAATCTATACGGAAGCAGGCTGCCATGTCTTTCTCTCACGGAGTGGCTGGTGGGTTCGAACAGCCGACCATTTCATTAGCAGCCGAGTGCTTTAGCCACTGCACCACCAGCACTTGGAAATTCAGTTACTGCAGAGAGGCATGAATGGGATAAACTGGGTGTGATGCAACATGGATTGGTGAGGATCACAGCATTCTGGAGGATCTACAAGTCAACTAACCAAGGGAGACTTTTCCGTTCCTGCTGACTGTAGCCACATGGAAACGTGAGCCCAGTGTGGTCAGAAATGCTGTTTTAAGAGAATATGGAAATCCAGATATTCAGGTGAAAGTGTTTGATTTTTAGAACTGTACGTTGTTGTCAGTTGCTGTGAGGTCAGCTTTGACTCATGGTGACGTTATGTACAGCAGAACACAATGTTGCTCGGTCCTGCGTCATCTTCACGATCCTTGGTGAGTTTAAGACCACTGTGTGGGACCGACAGAAACAAGCCCGTGTGCCGGATTTGGCCTATGGTCGCCGGTTGGCCACTTCTATTGTAGACTTTCTGGTTTATACTCCTTTTGTTATGAAAATAAAACCACGAATCGCTGTCAGGCAAGATTTGGCAGCATGTATCAATCAAATAGACCTAGACAGTGGAGGAATTGTTTTTGATCCAGGAAAGAGAACAAGAAATTAGAACTCCTTCCAAAATGGTGGCAATGTTGACACCTTTCTTCAAAGAAAATGAATAAAGCAAAAACCTGCACTAAAAGAATTACTTGGCCGGGGGGGTGGGTGTTGAGGAGGAATGCCTTTTTAAACGGGACGTGGCAGCTAAAGGAGCCTTGAAAATATGAATGAATCCCAGCCACTAAGTCCAGAGGAAAGGCCTCCAAGGGTACTGATGGATGTTTTTTTTTTTTTTTGCCTTTTTCTCTATAATTTCCATTTAATTAAAAAAAATTCAAACCAAACCTTGGCAAATTAGCAAACATATTGATTTATTATTAGTGTTTCCATCATAACTCAAGCTTGTGTCTTACTTCACAATCATTTCTATTGTTCTTCAAGAACTGATAAATGAGAGATTCAAGATTCCACTTTCTGGTTTTTCAATAATAAAATAAAATAAATCAAGTGTGGAAGTCTGGAAGACAATGGGATTGTGAGTAACAAACATTAATACTACATGACCCTGAATCACTCAAGAAGAATACTATGATCGTTTCCATACAGTTATTAAATCAATTTATGAAGGAACAAGGTAGGTGACTGCACTAAGGATTTGGCAAATGTTTCAAAAATTATTTACAAAATTATTTTAATATAACATACCTAAAAATGTTGCAGGAATTGAAAAATGGTTGAAAGGGCCTAAGTGGAAGGACACTGATAAATGGTGAGGCACCAAGTATATTCAGGACTGATCAGTCCGACCATAAAAGACAAAAACACAAAAAACCAAACCAGCTGCCGTCCAGTCAGTCCAACTCATGTGGACTGATGTGTTTCAGAGGAGGACTGCATTCCACAGGGTTTTCAATGGCTGTGACCTTTTGGAAATAGGTCATCAGGCCTTTCTTCTGAGGTAGCTCTGGGTAGATCAAACTGCAAACCTTTCGGTTAGGAGCCACGTGCTTAACCTTTCTTGCCTCCCAGGGACTCCGTGATCCTACCATCAGACCTAGACACTCATATCAGGAGCAGCCTATGGTTTGATTGGGTGTCTAATTGAGCAGAGAGCTGGAAGGAAACAAATATTTAGCCATCCTTTTTCGGGGGAGAGTGGGGTTAATAAACTTTTAATTTCAGAATAGCTTTAGATTTACATAAGAGCTGCAAAGATAGTACAGAGAGTTGCTCCTACCCCTCACCCAGGCTCCCCTATTGTTAACATCTTACATTGTTGTTGGGTGCTGCTGAGTCTATCTTCACTAACAGTGACCCCATGTGACAGAGTAGAATTGCCCTATAGGGTTTTCTTGGCTGTAATCTTTGAGAAAGCAGATTTCCAGATCTTTCTTCTGCAGAGCTGCTGGGTGGGTTCAAACCACCAACCTTTCATTTAGCAGCTGAGCACTTAACCATTGCACCACCAGGGCTCCTTAACATCTTACATTACCATTGTACGTCTGTTACAGCTAAGAAACCAACCTTGGCATGTTACTATTAACTAAACTCCAGATTGTTTTCTGATTTCTCTCATTTTTCTGCTAATTCCTTTTTCTGTTCCAGGATTCCATCCAGAACACCACATTACATTTAGTTGTCATGCTCCTTAGTCTCCTCTAGTCTACAATAGTTTCTCAGTCTTTTTTTGTTTTCATGACCTTGTCAGTTTTGGGAAGTACCAGTCAGATATTTTGTAGAATGTCCTTTAATTTGGGTTGGTCTGATAGCTTTCACGTGGATAGATTGGAGTTGTGAGTCTTTGGGAAAAACATCACAGAAGTGAAGTACCTTCTCATCATATCACATTAAGGTACATGTGTCAACATGACTTATCATCAGCAATTTTAACTTTGATTACCTGGCACAGGTTGTGTTTGCCAGGTGTCTCCACTGTAAAGTTACTCCCCCCACCCCATTCTATTCCTTGGAAGCAAGTTACTAAGCGTAGCCCACCCTGGAGGTGGGAGAAGGTTGAGTTCTACCTCCTGGAGAGGAGGGAGTAGCTACGTAAATTTTTCTGTAAGACTTGTCTCTTCTCTTCCATTTGTTAATTTATTCAGTCATTTATTTATATTAATATGGACTCATGTATAGTTATTTTATAATTTTTAATACAATCCAATATGATCATTATTTATTTTGCTGCTTAAATTCTTAAATTGTTCCGGCTTTGGCCATTGGGAGCTCTTTCAGGTTGGCTCCTGCGTCCCTTTGCCATGCTCCCATTCTTTTTTTTTTTTTAAAGCACTTCTTTATTTTCTACTATTACAAGATGCTCCAGGCCCATCTTATATTTTTCTTGCTCCAGCCCTAGAAAAAGCCATTTGCCCAAGAAGCCTTGGTTCCTCTTGTTGGAGAATGGTGTTTAGATACCAAGATCTGGATGCTGGGTGTGCTTGTTGCTACTGGGTGTCACTGCTTCTAGGCCTTCTCAGCCAACAGAATAGGAAATAGATGCATGTATACTAACCCATGTATACACACATATCTATAATTAATTCTGTGTCTATCCACCTGTGTTTGTTTTAAGCTAAGTACAAATTCATACTGATGTTAGCCATCCTTTCTAATGTATGCCTCTACAACACCAAGTACAACAAACTTCCTGTTATCTGGTATGGTCAAGGAAGGCAGTGTCCTAGTTAATGAGCTCTTCTAGATCAGTGAGAGTTACCAAATGTGACTTTAGTGTATTATCAATCTTTCAAGTATTAGACTATAACAAAATGCTCAACATTAAAATGATTTTTGTGAATAATAACAAATATTTAAATAGCACCTATTGTATATTTATTGTAGATTTACTTTATATTTATTAACTCATTTACTCTTCACATTCCTTCAAGTGGGTACCATTAGTTTCTTAATTTTACAGATGAATAAACTGAGGCATGGAGAAATTAACTTGCCTAGAGTTATAGAGTAAGTGGCAGAACAGCCTGATGCCAGAGTTCACTACGCTGTAACTCCTTAGCAAACTTCATTCTTTTCTTTAAGGATTCAGGTGACACCTTGAGTCATAATTTTGTGTATCAGTTCTAAGTGTTCTGTAGATGGGTGGATATGCCACAAACCAAGGTTATGATCCATTGAATATCCAGTTACTAAGAGTTTTGTTTTATTTTTGGTTATCTGGATTTGCTATATTTTCTACAATGAACATACATTAATTAAGAAAAAAACTGTAAGCATATTTAGAATATTAGGAACTGGCTATGTCCCATCCCCTCCCCTGCCCCTAGAAACTCTCCTTCTATTTCCATTTCCAATCTTGGAAGATCAGAGTTTAAATTTATTCAGGAAGAGGGTAAGTTTCTCTTGATGCATTTTCTTCTCTGTTGATAGTAAGCACCTTGTATGTCTTGCATCTTATTTTGGCTGTCAGAAAGGCTCAATATAGCACAGTCCTTAGAGCCTGCTATAATGTTTTTTGTCCTAATTTCCCTTACTTTTTTTTTTTTTAAATATTATGCCTAGTTTGAGGAGCCCTGGTGGTGCAGTGGATAAGCGCTCAGCTGCTAACTGAAAGGTCGGCTGTTCGAAACCATCAGTGGTTCTGTGGGAGAAAGACCTGGCGATCTGCTCTCATAAAGATTACAGCCTAGCAAACTCTAGGGGTAGTTTTACTTTGTCATATTGGGTCGCTATGAGTCATAATCAACTTGGCACACAACAACAACACTTTAGATTTCAGAACATGATACAATGAACTAATGTGGACACTTTTTCTTGCTACAAACAGTAGATGTAGACATTTAAATCTAGTGTTTGTAGCAAGAGGGAGGACCCATATTAGCTCATTTACACCACCCAGGGACTCCATATGTATATGTATATATGGAGTCCCTCGGTGGTATAAACTGTTAGTACTCAGTGGCTAATGGAAAGCTTGGAGGTTCGAGTTCATTCAGAGGCATCTCAGAAGAAAGGCCTGTTGATCTACTTCCAAAAAATCAGCCATTGAAAACCCTGTGGAGGGTTTGGAGGTTTAGGGTCATGGTTTCATGACATATCCCAGCTAATTGGCCTAATGCTGTGTTTAGGGCTTCTGCCCTACCTCCTAGTTCTGTTGTGTAGTGCCTGGTGTCTTAAAGACTTGCAAGTGGCCATCCAAAGCACAACAGTTGGTTTCTGTTTGCCTGGAGCAATAGAGGAAGAAGGAGAGTCAGGAATAGGAGAAGGAGACCGAACGTGTGGCTGACTGCCTCCTTGAACAACAATTGCCTTTACCACGATACCGGAACTGGGTGACGCCTGGCTACCATTACTGAACATTTTGATAAAAGATTCTATAGAACAATCCCAATCAAAAAGGGGAAAATACGGAACAGATTTCAAACGCTCATGGAATCCAGTTTCCAGAGCCATGGAGGCTAGATAGACCCTCAAAACTATTGCCCTGAGGCAGTCTTCAAACTTTAAACCAAACATGTCCCCTGAAGTCTTCTTAAAACCCAACAGTAGCTTAGCTTAACTAGTAAATAATATCTGCCTTGAGCATTATGCTCTTTGAAGAACTATCTGTGTGGGATCACAGTGACAAGACCAACACAAATGATTAGAAAAGAAACTCAGGGGCAGTGAATCGATGTCAACGGTGAAGGAACAACTCAGAAAAGGAGGCTGAGAATGGTTACACAACTCAAAGAATGGAATCCGCGTCACTGAATTGTACATGTAGAAGCTGTTAAATTGGTGTACATTCTGCTGCGTATACTCTCAACAACAACAAAGAATAAAATAAATTATATATGTTTTTTTTTAAAAACCAAACTTCTTAAAGAAAATCCTACGGAGCACCACATGGAGTCACCATGAGTCAGAATCAACTTGATGGTAACTGGTTTTATGTATATACATAAAGTCAAATCCATGGCCAAGAGCAAAATAAATAGAATTTCCCGGTTGCCAACCACAAGGGGCGCTCACGCCAGAGTGGTGCCGTGCAAGCTGGTGCTGTAACAGCCCAGGGAGGCAGTGGACCTGGATAGAGGCCCCGACAGCTTATGGACCACAGTGAGATAGGAGACCAAGGCCTGCGGTCCACAGGCGGTGGGGTGCTGGGACAAATCCATGCATAAACCTGGGATCCATAATGGCTGCACCTCTCTGTCCAACTGATCAAAAACCATTGCCCACCTGGCTAAGGAAGCAGCGTGGGAGTTCACCTCATCGGGGCTCTGGGTAGGAAGAGAGAAGTCCCCTTGAGAAACTGAAACCCCAAACTTGTAACACACATGGGTGTGGAATTCAAAAGCACACTTCCTGCTCATGGTGGGCACACAGAGTCAATAGATTAACATAAAAACTAGTCACAGAAAAACCCCAGAAACCAAATCCGTTGCCGTGGAGTTGATTCCAACTCATAGCAGAGGCAAACTCAGACCTGCCCTGTAGCGCCATCTCCACAAGCCAGCATACAGGACACACACCTGTGCGTGCTCACCTGCACACACACACACACACACACACACACACACACACACACACACACGGGAAAGATGAGCTCACGTGAGACACTGATACACCATTACACAATACCAGCAGACACAGCGTCAAAAGGATTAGTGTCCCTGAGAGCTTGGGATAATTGAACAACCTGGAAAATGACCCTTTGGAAAACGAAGAGTCCAATTTGATGAAATACACGAATCTCCAGATTGAAGAAGCTGCCTGAATCCCGAGCAGAAAGAGAAAAGCGTGACACGCCCCGGAGGCATTTGTTTTGTCAATTTGGGTTTTCATAAACTGAGTATTCTTAAAGTGAGGCCCACCATGCCCAAGCAGCTCCTTTTGCAAGAGCTTGGGAACATGTGTGGGCAACCTCGACGAAAGAGGCCAGCCACTTTCCAGAATGCCTGGACAAGGACTCAGGCCACCAAAATTCCTTTCATTGTGAGGACCCCCACAGTGCCCTAGGCCCCAGGCTCTGTGGCCCACTAGCTGTCCTCTGGTCTGGCAGGACAGGAACTAAAAGGCTGGAGGGCTGACATAGGAGGAAAGATCAAAGGAGCTGGGAAGGATCTCGGCCAAGTGGCAGATCTGAGCTGACAGTGGCCTGCAGGGTCCTGCAGCTGACCACCGAGGGATCACCCTAACAAGGGGGCAGGGAAGCGCTCTGCCACCGCAGCCACGGGCGCCCCACACAGACCTGTCCACCGGGCTCACAAAGGCAACCACTGACCCTGAGACAGAAGATGCAGGGAGCAGACTGGGGAACTCTCTTGCCGGTCACACGGTCCTCGGCAGGAGACAGGACTCAACACCAGGCAGGCTACGGAGCCCACAATGAAGTGGCCGGCTGACTGGTCCCTGGGGTCAATATGACCTGCCGCTTGGCGTTCTTTTGGTCATCCTTCAAGACCTGGTAAAACTGCTCTGCGTGCCCCCACTCCAGGCTCAGTTTACCTTTGGTTCGTGTCCGCGATATTAGCCCTAACAAAAAGGCCACTGTGGTTACATCCTTGGTCAGTGACCTGGCTTGTCCTGGGGGCTGGGCCCAGAGCAGGGGCTCAGGAAAGGCTGAATGATGGGATGTCAGATAAGTAATGCTACTACACCCCACACATTATTCAACCCGTGCCACGTGCACAGGGATTGAGTCAACTGCACTAATATGCAGTCTTGATGCCAATCAGGCAATTTAAATCAATTTATTAAGAAAAAATGCAGTTCAGTGGGAACCATCAAACAGGTTGCTTGATATGGTTTTGCCATTGAGTGGATTCTGACTCATGGTGACCCCATGTATGTCAGAGTAGAACTGTGCTCCATAGGGTTTTCAGTGGCTGATTTTTCAGAAGTAGATCGCCAGGACTTTCTTCCAAGCCCCCTCTGTGTGGACTAGATCCTCCAACCTTTCGGGTGGCAGCTGAGGGTTTAACACTTGTGCCACCCAGGGACTCCATGGACTAAAATACCAAAAACCAAACAAAACTCTTTGCTGTCAAGTCAATTCTGACTCCTATCAACCCTGTAGATCAGAGGAGAACTGGCCCATAGGGTTGCCAAGGCCGTAATCGTTAGGGATGGAAGCAGATTGCCACTTCTTTCTCCAATGGACTACAACAGGACCCTACTATTTCAGGATGCCAATCAGCCATCACTCCTGGTGAAAAGCCTTTCATCATCTGTAGTAATTTCTGTAGTGAACTATGATTTTCACGGCAGCACAGCAATATCAATCAAGGTGTGTTCTGTCTCTCTGTCTCTTAACGTCAGAGGGGGCATTTGTTCAGAGAAAATATTATATCCTTTTTGTCGTTTCTCATGTTTTAAATAAATGCTTGGGTTTTTCTCCTAGCAACAAAAAAGTATGTGACAATTACTGTGTTCTTGCCTCAGGGATTGATCGGAAAGACACCTAGAGTTCCGAGCTGAATGGGTGACCTGCCTGAGGTGCTCAGAGAGGTTCCAGTCAAAGACCCTGTTACCACTGAGTCAATTCTGGCTCATTGCGACCCCATGTGTCTCAGAACTGTGCTCCATAGGGTTTTCCATCGCTGACTTTTTGGAAGTGGATCACCAGGCCTTTCTTCCCAGGTGCCTCTGGATGGACTCAAACCTCCAGCCTTTCGGTTGGCGATCAAGTGCACTGATGGTTCGTACCCCCAGGGCCTCCCCGACACGGTGCGGACAGGAGTTAACTGACTGGAAGTTCTGCTCTTCACTCAGATGTTTCGGTATCATTTATACTGCCATCACTTCATCTGCCTTTCTCAGCTTTTTTTTTTTTAATTCCGTGGAGGACTTCTTGTATCTTTTCCAGCCAAGTCTGAAGGAAAGAGCTCATCAGGAGAAGCAGCAATTATTTTTAAGTGTTTGAGCATGGCTTTGTTATTTTCCCAGAGGATTTAGACACTTACGTTAGCTATTAAGTTAGTTGTTGCTCCTCAGGCTGTCTGTGGGTGGCGTGGAGCACATAGGGTTTTACACCGTCTAACAGAGAGAAACACAGTCCGTAGGAAACAAGCCACTGCGGGGACAGACTCCTTGACTTATTAAAAGCGCTTCTCAGCGTAAGCCCAAGTTTTGAATGGGGAAAGGCATTTGTTTGAAGCATCACCGCGCCGGCACCAGTGTGGAAATCAGAAGTGGGGCCAGAAGTTCATAAAAAACCTTGGATAAGCTCAGCGAATCTCCTTTTCAGAAGCAGCAACTTCTCTCCTGAATTGGTTCAGACTCGCAGCTCTGACCGTGGAGATGGTTCTGCTCTAGGAAGTTCTGACACGATTCCAGTCGAGTAATGCCCAGAACTGTGTCTTTAATGCGGCTCCTGGCCTAACCTTCCCCAGGAAGGAGCCTACAGAACTCCGGGAGCCAAAATAGCTGCTATAAAATTGGAGGATGACAAGGAAAATGCCTTTTCTCATCAAGCCACGTGTGCCGGGCTGAGGCGTGTATCAAATGCCTTTCTCGGCAGAGCGAGATGAGAAACACTCATTTCTGCATCCTCAGAGGTCACAGTTTGAGAGGGGACACAGGGCCCGAGGGGTCTCTGTTGCACACTGTCAATGGGATAAATGCTATCTGGGGACAGGGATTTAGTCAATAAATAAAGGGCTTTACATATTGGATTTGAAGTTAAGATCAGGCATGATCTGAAATAGTTAAACTCAGACCTGTTAGCTCCTTGTTCAAAGCCGGTGGTTGATTAAACTGGGCCAAGGTCATGAATTGAGCCTTGTGGGGCCATTTTGTTTGGATTTGGGGAAGCAGTGTAGTTCCCTATAAAGGTTTACAAACCTAGCTTATCTTCAGAGTCACCCAGGAAACTTTGAAAACACAAATTCCTGAGCCCACACCTAGATTTATAAGTCAGGGATATGAGGACGGGATCCAGGAATCCTGAGTTTGGGAACCACTGACCTTGAAGAAAGAGTTCAGTCCTAGAGCCTGGCAGATCTGATTTTGAATCCTGGCTGTGCAGCCTTGAGCAGGCTTCTTGACTCTCTGAGCCTCAGAACCTCACAGAAAGAGTGGCTATGGGGTTAATCGGTGAGATAGCAGATGCCAAGGATGTCAAAGGTTGACACAGAGGCTGACGCTAATGACCATTCAGTAACTGTGTCTGCCCTCCCCTTCCTAACTCCAGCACATGATGCCCCCCCCAAAACCACCCCCCTTTGGGGTTTCTGTGGACATGATGGTACCCAATTAAACCATCATCAGATTGTCACACAGGTCAAGAAGCTGGCTGAGTCACAGACAGGAAGTGTGTGACATGCTGGTGAATTCCGATAACCTCAGGGTGAACCTGATCAAATGTGTGGCCATCCTATTAAAAGCCAGCAGCAGTTGGATGGAACCAGTTGAGCAGGCTGGTGCAGGCTTGGAGCTTTTGAATCACTGAGGGACACCCCTTGCCCTGGATCCCCCAAGCACCTGGTAGTCATGCTTCATGTGGGTAAGCTCTTGATATCGTCAAGGTTCACTTGATTCTTACTGCAGTGGTTAAGAGCTCGGCTGCTAACCAAAAGGTCTGCAGTTCAAATCCACCAGCTGCTCCTTGGAAACTTTATGGGGCAGTTCTACTCTGTCCCATACAGTGGCTATGAGCTGGAATCAACTTGATGGCAACAGGTTTGGTTTGTTTTTTGGTACACACAAAAAGTAGAAAGAAGATCACAACAGACCCCTATGAACCATCACCCAGCTTCAACAGTTAGCCACCGCTATGTTTTAAGCAGCAAAGTGACATGATCAGATTTTTGTTACAAAATCAACTGTCTTAGTTATCTAGTGCTGCTATAACAGAAACACCACAAGTGGGTGGCTTTAACAAACAGGAGTTTATTCTCTCACATTTTAGGAGGCTAGAAGTTCAAATTCAGGGCATGAGCCTCAGGGGAAGGCTTTCTCTCTCTTTTGGCTCTAGGGGAAGGTCCTTGTCATCAATCTACCCCTGGGTCTGGGAGCTTCTCAGCACAGAGACCCCAAGTCCAAAGGATCTAAAAGAGAGAAGCGAGAGGAGAGGGACCTCATTACCATCACTCCTGGCTCTTCTTACTTGGTGGTAATGAGGCCCCTCTCCTCTCTTCTCGATTCTCTCTTTTCGATCTCAAAAGAGATTGACTCGAGATACAACCTAATCCTGTAGATAGTGTCCTGCCTCATTAACATAACTGCCTGTAATCCTGCCTCATTAACATCATAAATCCATTGCTGTGTAGTTGATTTCTACTCATCGTAACCCCGTAAGACAAAGTAGAACTGCTCCATAGTGTTTCCAAGGAGCAGCTGGTGGATTCAAACTGCTGACCTTTTGGTTAGGAGCAAGCTCTTAACCACTATGCCACCAGGGCTCCATTAACATCATAGAGGTTAGGATTTACCACACTTAGGAAAATTACATCAGATCACAAAATGGCAGACAACCACACAATACTGGGAATCATGGCCTAGCCAAGTTGACACATATTTTTGGGGGACACAATTCAATCCATGACACAAAACAAACAAACCCACCGACTAGTGAGGAGAAGAAGTTGGAGGGAGCGAAGTGGATGTGGGGAGAGCGGTTCAGAGGCCACTCTCTGGTCTACTAACAGCAAGCGCCGTGGCTAGGTGAGGAGAGACTGAGAGAAGCAGACAGACTGCAGAGAAATGGATGTGGGGGCGTTCTTGGTTCGGCTCCCCCAGAAGCAGACTTTAAGACAAGGATCTGAGTGTGAGAGGTTTATTTGGGGGTCAGGAAATGCTGAGAGGGAAGTGGGGAAGAGAGACCCAGAGGGAAGGAGGGAAGGCAGCCAACAAAGGATGCCTTGTCTGGCCAGCTACCCCCTACGCGGGACCAGCTACTTAATTTGCAACGCCAGTGCAAAATAAAAATCTGAGGCCCTTTATTGATAAATTATTAAAAGTTTCAAAATGATGACAGCAGAGCCTTCAGCCCAGCACGCCTTCTGAGCCCAGCCTATGTGACTGACTGTACAGCTCCAACGCCCACAAAGCCAGCCCTGCACCCGGGCCGTGGGAAACTATCCTGGGGAATCCCTGTGAAATGGCACAAAACATACATTTCAGAATTACCCCACCCACGGTCGTGGAGTCAAATTCATCCACAATAGTGGCGCCTTGGACAAGTGGCAGTGGGACCTGCACTCATGAGAGCCTTGGTAGCATTGCTCCACCCAACCTGTGCCCACCAATACATTGACCTTTCTGTCTCCGTTGCCCACAAACACATTGACGTTCCTGTCTCTGTGTTGCCCACCAATGCCCCGACCTCCCTGTCTCTGTGTCACCCACCAATACACTGACCTTCCTGTCTCTGTGTCGCCCACCAATACATTGAACCTCCTACAAAGAAAAAAATAAAAAGAATTATCCCACCCAAGGGATGAGAGCGCTCTCAGTCAGGGTTGAAGGCTGCTCCTGGAGAGTTCTATTTTCCTGGCTCATGGCCTGCCTGGCTTAGGAAGAACAGCTTCCCAGGCTTCCTCACACAGATCTGGGCAGCTAGAAGCATGTCAGCCTCTGCAGTGACAGGACAGTCCTGAGGACACAGGCCGGGCACCAACAGTGTCTGCTGTAGGGATGTCTGAAAGAAGACCCAGGCGGCTTCTAGGTTTCTGGCTGAGGCTCTGGAGGGATGGGAGTCCTTGCTTGAGACAGGGAGTGCTGGTAGAGGAGCAGGTGGGGCAGGTAGGGGAGCCCCTGAGCCTGGTTGGCATGTGTTGAGCTTGACCCATCCAAGCGGAGATTGTCAAGAAGGTGGTTGGGGGTTTGGGTCGTGGCCTCAGAGCCAATGTCTGGCTAATGTCTGTCCTAGAGATCCACATCAGGGTGTCATTGAAGCCATGGGCATGGGTGACAGTGCCCAGGGAGACAGTGCAGAGGGCTCTGTGAAGCCTGGTACCCCTGTCCTCAGGCCTGGATCCTGCAGCCAGCCATGGGCCACCTCTGAGGACTCTAAGTCAACTGAAGTGGAAAGCCGCTCCCCTGAAGCCCCTCTCCTCAGGCCCTGGCCTCAGGATGACGTGAGCCAGGTGGGCACTCACCTTCCACAGTGCTCCGGGTTTGGGCCATCACTCAGGAGGGTGTGGGAGCCATCCTCATCCCCACTCCATGGCGAGCTGATGACTGCACACTGCCTCCTGGTTCAGTGCGGCCCCTAGTCCTGCCCCGGCCTTGGTGGAAGCAGCTAGCAGATGGTTTAAGCCCTCCTGCCACCTCCCTACCAGCCAGGGCAGAGGAGCAAAGAGGCAGAGGGAGCTTCTAAAATGGCCTCTACAAACACGGACTTCGTTTTCACCCCCTTATCGCCGGCTTCTATTTCACGGGTTTTCTCCATGCAAATAAAAACCTAGGTTCACTGGTGAATATTAAAACAATGAATTTTCCTTCAAATGGAAATGGTCCAATGGCCAAGGTTTTACAGAGTCGAATTACCAGGAGCAATTAAAGTATCTGAAACTTAGTGAGCAGGCGTCCAGATGACGTGGCTGTTCTTGCATATTTCAATGCCTATTTAAAGAAAGGGGCCCAGGCTCCTTCAGTGTCAGAGAGCCTCCTGGAAGCCACCTTACTGCCCGTCATTAAGGTCAATCTGAGTTTCCAAACCAAGAGGAGGCTAAATGAATAGGACCTGCCCGTCCCAGGCAGCCCCGGGCACTTTCCCAGGTAATTGCTTCCTCGTTGTTCTTATTAAGAAGGAGGCCAGTGGAATCACAGGGGTTTCAGCTGTGCCCACTTTCAGAGAGAGAAATCTCCTGCTTATGAGGCAGGAGGGGGGACCCTGGAGCCCACGCAGGGCCATGGGTCAAGCTTGTATTGCGTGGCCGTGCTTCAGGTCTTACTGGGCAGACCTTTCTACTTTCCTTCTGCCTGTAAAGGGTGTGCACATATAAACTATTACCTAGGTTTCGGCGTGGGCAGCTTGTAATCTGAAAAGGAGCTAGAGCGCTTATCTACGTAACTCTAAAATATTTAGATGGAAACTGGAAAAATTACAGAGGAATGCGTTCTGCGTGTCACTGTGGAAAACATCTGGCAGTTCATTAATTTTTCATGTTTTAATCCAGCTATTTTGGCATGGCGAAGACACAGCTTGAGAGATCCTCATTGCTTGTGATTCCGTGGCAGCTTTACTCAGGGGTGACGTTCCAACACTGAATGTGAGGCCAGCCCCGCACACAGTATGGCGAGCGCTGGCCAATGCCAGTCCCTCAGCGAGGGAAGGGAGCAGGGGGTGGGCTGGGGCAGGGCTTTAGGGTCTCGCTGTAAATGAGGTGAAAGGATGCTGGTAAAAACGCTGTGTTGAGTGACCCTGACGGGTCTGCCGGGTCCAGGGGGACGGCTTGCTGTTGCCGGCTGTCCCCCTCACACCAGGGAGGGGAGCACAGATACCAACGACCTGGAGTCCCAAGATGAATAACCTGTGATATAAAAAATGACATTCCAAATTGGTTCCAAACACAAGGATGTTTCATAACGGTGCTGGCGCTGATTGCCTTGCGCAGCTTCAAGCTTCAGATGTTTTTCAGCCAAATAAAGAGGCCTAACAGCCATCAAACTCTCATCCAGCGTGATTACCATAAATCATTATAAATGGGTTCTGACATTGCTAGGAACATAGATGCACAGCCACCATCACGAGGAGGCGGGGCCAAGAGATTGTGTCAATGAGCCATGTGATATAACAGCGTTTACCGGACCAGCCTGCACCTTTGCTCAGGAAGTGAGGTGAATCTCCCCAAAATGTCTTGCGGTCGTTACAGCTACCATCAAGTGTGGAAAAGAACCTGAATGCCATACCATTCTGGAATACCATTCTGGAAGAAAAGTCAGTGGTGATACCCTGTGTGCAGTGTTTAAACAGCAGCAACAATAGTAAGAGCTAACGTTTATTGAGTACCTTCCATGTGGCATACCTTGTTCTAAGCTCTTGACACGCGTGACTTAAAAGGTAGGCTTGGTTTTATTCCCATCCAACAGATGAGGAAGCTGAAGCATAGACAGCTGGCAAAACTTGGCCCAAAGTTATACGGCTGGTCAGTGGCCTAGGCAGGAACTGCCTGGTTATGATTTTTCCCCTTTAAATCCATTCGTTTCACATCAACCATTGAGGCCTTCTAGGTGCTATGACTAGGGTGATTAACATGCCAGCCCTGGCACATATCCACACTTGGAGAAAACTGTTCCAGGTGCTGGGTGTATCCTGCACACAAGTTTGAAGCTGCTGGAGGGAGGGCCTCTTACAGTTGGAGGGGTCAGGGAAGTCTGAGGACCGGGGACATTTGAGCAGAACCTTGAGGAACAGTTAAGACTCTCTCTACCCCACAGATGATGTGGATGTAAGTTCCAGGTAAAAATGCAAAGCTTACGTTAATGCTCTCCTCTCCCTGGCCCCAAACTGCATTTAGATCCAGCTCCTCTGCCTTACCCCAACCTCTCTGGGGGCTGGCCACTCCTCCCAACTTTGCCCCTCACCTTACCCAGATGGGCCCTCTGGCGATTACCCCACCTAGCTAGGGGTCCAGATTTAGCACATGAAAATTCAGGACCACCAGTTAAATTAAAATTTCAGATAAACAACACAAACATTTTTAGTATATCTCAAGCAATATCTGAGACATACACATTGCCATCAAATCAATTCCAACTCATAGCAACCCTATAGAACAGAGTAGAACTGCCCTATAGATTTCCAAGGCTATAATCTTTAGGAAGCAGACTGCCCCATCTTTATCCCATGGAGCAGCTGGTGAGTTTGAAAGGCCAGCCTTTTAGTTAGCAGCTGAGTGCTTAACCACTGTGCCACCAGGGCTCCTTTTGGGATATACTTATACCACAAATTATTTGTTGTTTATCTAAAATTCCATTTTAACTGGCAGTCCTGTATTTTATCTGGCAAATTTACACCCACCCAGGCCTCTAGGGAGAACTCCCTTCGCCCTCCCACCCCAGGCCATAAGCCCAGGCCAGTGACAGCTTCTCTGGTTTTTCTAAAATTCATTCGTTCATTTTTCAGAAATGGCCAAGCAGCCACCATGATGGAAGGTGTGTGCCAGACTCTTTGGGGAGTGGACGACCAGCAGGGTCTGCCCTGGAAGGGTCCTGCTCAGCAGAAGAGAGGACACATTCCTTAGCAACGTTGTTACAAGGTGGAAGTGGGCGCATCACCCAGGACAGGGAGGGGATGTGGGCCGGAAGGGGCCTGGGGCGGAGGGCGGTTGCAGCTGGTGGCCAGAGAGACACGTTCTGAGACTGGGCTGGAGGGAGTTAGAACTTCTCTGGGGCAGAGACTCCGGAAATGGCCTCCTGAGCACGTTTCCCTGTCCCTGCCGGAAGGGGAAAGAGGTTCCCCCAGTTTCACCCTGGGTTTTGTGACTGGGAGCGGAGCCCTGGGAGTGCAGTGGTTAAGCGCTGTGGGCTGCTAGCCAAAAGGTCAGTGGTTCTAACCCACCAGAAGAAAGATGTGGCAGTCTGCTTCCATAAAGATTACAGCCTTGGAAACCCTATGGGGCGGTCCTGCTCTGTCCCACAGTGTTGCTCTGAGTCGGAATCCAGTTGACTGGCAGTGGGCTCGGTTTTTTGTGACTGGAAAGAAACAGCTCTGGCCACCAGAGGGCGGGCTCGCTTGTGGAATGATTTTCCTCCACCACCCGGTGAACGGGAGCTGTTTCGCACTGGACAGGGGCTCCGTTTTTCTTGTCTCTAAACCAAGTCAAAGAGGAGAGAAAACGGAAGGCACACGCCCTCCTCTCTGACAGCGGGGGGTCTTCCTGAAAGCCCCACAAGAGCAGGGACTGAGCCTTTCTAGTCAAAGGTGGGGCCCAGCACCCAGTACCAGGCCTGTGACTCAGTGGGTGGTCAGAGAGCGTGTGATGAATAAAAGGGGGGAGAGGAGAAGGGAGGGGAGGAGGGGGGGAAGAGAGTGGGGAAGAGGGAGGGAGGAGGGCGGGAGGGGAGGAAGGAGGGGAGGAGGGAGGGGAGGAGGGAGGGGAGGAGGGGGGAAGAGAGTGGGGAAGAGGGAGGGAGGAGGGCGGGAGGGGAGGAAGGAGGGGAGGAGGGAGGGGAGGAGGGAGGGGAGGAGGGGGGAAGAGAGTGGGGAAGAGGGAGGGAGGAGGGCGGGAGGGGAGGAAGGAGGGGAGGAAGGAGGGGAGGGGAGGAGGGGGGAAGAGAGTGGGGAAGAGGGAGGGAGGAGGGTGGGAGGGAAGGAAGGAGGGGAGGGGAGGGGAGGAGGGGGGGAAGAGAGTGGGGGAAAGGGAGGGAGGAGGGTGGGAGGGGAGGAAGGAGGGGAGGGGGGAGGGGAGGGGGGAGGGGAGGAAGGGGAGGGCAGGCCTTTGCCTGCTGGACCAGGGGCCAGCCCTGCATTGGTGGTTTGAGGGACATCAGCCCAGGGCTCCATACACAACAGGCATTTGAGGAAATACTGGTGAAAGTGAGAACAAATGGTCTCCAGGACGAGAAGCTCAGAGACTTTTCCTTCCGAATCTGTAGGGCGTTAGTTGGAGGCTGGTCCAGGTTTAGGCCTGGGAAGGTGAAGCTGTGAGGGGACGGGGAGAAGGAAGAGAGGGGGCTGGTGGAAGCGGCAGGGGGATGGACCATGGATTTCAAGCATTCATGTGACTTTGGAGAGACCGTATAACCTTTTGAACCCCAGTTTCCACATCTGTAGAATGAGGGTACCTTTATCTACCTCATGGTCAATGAGAAAATGGCTGTGATCACGTGACGGTGCTTTGTGAACTGTGAAGAGCAGGCCTCGTAGGGTTGTCGGCCTCATCAGCACTCTCCCCTTTCCCTAAAAAATCGGGGGTTACTCTGGGTGTGCTCAGCCCTCGTCTTCCCCTATTAAACATTCTAGAAACTCTAGGGACTTGATTTTCTTATTTCTCAGGTGAGAAGTTCATTCATTACTCAACAAACAGCTACTAAACCCACTGTTTCTGCCTTCCCTGTAAAACCAAACTCAGTGCTGTCAAATCGTTTCTGACTCGTAGCGACCCTATAGGACAGAGTAGAACTGCCCCATAGGGTTTCCAAGGAGTGGCTGGTGGATTAGAACTGCCAACCTTTTGGTTAGCAGCCAGGCTCTTAAGCACTGTGCCACCCGGCTCCAAATAGTATAATCCTATGGATTAAGCAGGGGCCCTGGTAGTGCAACGGTTAAGCGCTCTACTGCTAATGGAAAGGCTGGCTGTTTGAACCCACCTAGCAACTCTGCAGGAGAAAGACCTGGCGATCTGCTTCCATAAGGATTCGAACTGCTGACCTTTTGGTTAGCAGCCATGGCTGTTAACCACTGTGCCACCAGGGCTTCTTCCCTAGAAGGGTATATTCTAATGCGGCCACAGTCCTGGACACCACGACATCCCCTCACATGTCTACCGCACTTCAGAGTTTACAAAGCACTGTTATAGTGAAGTTCTCATTTGCCCTCTAGGCAAGCTAGGGACAGCAGCACAGAGAGGATTAGCTTTTCTCCCTGTTGTTAAGACAAGGAGGCAAGGCTCAGAGGCACCAACTGCTGCCTCAGGGACTTAGCTAGCAAATGGGTCAGCACAGGCTCCTTTCCAACCAACACTTGAAACACAATAGAAGGACGCGATCTTGTTTGTGGAATAAACGAGAGAGCTGTAGAAAAGCGGAAGCACGCTACGGTTCTTCAACAGGGTGAGAGACTCACACCTCAGCTCTGGAAGGCCGTCAGCTCTTCTTACTGCTTATTCATTTTGAGGAAATGGTCATGGCCGCCATTAGTTTAGGGCCCTCTGTGAGCCGGGCATTCTCACAGTGACCCTATAGGACAGAGTAGAACTGCCCCCTACGGTTTCCAAGGAGCAACTGGTGGGTTCCAACTGCTGACCTTTTGGTTGGCAGCTGAGCGCTTTAAACACTGCGCCACCAGGGCTCCTTTGAAACACAGAAAAAAACAAAAAAACAAACTTGTTGCTGTCGACTTGATTCCGACTCAGAGTGACCCTATAGGACAGAGTAGAACTGCCCCAAACAGTTTCCAAGGAACACCTGGTGGATTCCAGCTGCCGACCTTTTGGTTTGCAGCTGTAGCTCTTAACCACAGCGCCACCAGTGTTTCCTACATGAGTGGTAATTGACTCGACGACAACAGGTTTGGTTTTTTTTTTATGAGCCGGGCGGAGTGATGGTTAAGAGCTCGGCTGCTAACCAAAAGGTCAGCAGTTCAAATCCACCAGCTGCTCCTTGGAAACCCTATGGGGCAGTTCTATTCTGTCCTATAGGGTTGCTATGAGTCAGAATCGACAGCAACAGGTTTGGTTTGGTTTATGAGCCAGGTGCTCTGCCAAGCCTTCCACACAGATTGTCCCTGGTCCTCACAACAACACAACGAGGTGGGTTAAGTGACCTTTCCAGGGTCACCCAGCTGGGGTGAGGTGGGGGTGGGCTCCAAGCCCAGGTCTCTGTGACTCTGGAACCTGCCTTCTCAGTTCACTGCTGGTGAGCAGAGCCTGGCACTCATCGGTGTTCACCAGCGTTTGAGGGAGGATTGAACAGGTTCTCACCAAGTCATATTCCACTGACTTAGTTCTACTCGCCAAAGCGTAACGAAGACTTCAGGCTGGTGAATAGATCTGAGTGGACACACAACTGCAGTGTGGTGGGCTTCTCCTTCTATATGGCCTTTCTGGCACTGGGTTTGCAGCTCTGCCAAGAAGATTTTCTGGCCACGGTCTTGCAAAGGGATTGGACAGTTTACTATGCAAATAAGGTGACTGTGGCCTACCAAGAGGATTGGTCAGTTTTGGCTTCCTGCTAGGCTTATAAGGGCTAATCCCATAGAGGCGGGGTTGGGGGGACCTCACTACCATCAAGAAGAACCTACATTGTGTTCTTTCAAGATCTATCTCTGTGGGATCAAACTGACAAGAACAACTCAAAAGACTAGACAGGAAGCTTAGGGGGCAGTGAGCTTATGTCAACGGTGGGGGGAACAACTCAGAGAAGGGGGGTGAGAATGGTTACACAACTCCAAGAATGTCATCAGTGTTACTGAACTGTGCACAGAGAGACGGTGGAATTGGTGCATGTTTTGCTGTGTGTATTCTCAACAACAACAAAATAAGTAAAATTTAAAAGAAGAAGATGAAGAACTTTGAGAGGAGCACTGTGCTGAGAACTTTGTGACACTGGAGACGGCAGGAGGTGGCATGAGTTGGTGGTAGCAGTACAAGTGGCAAGAACCGGAAGACTGGCCCGAGACAGCTGTGGTGGCTTCCTGGCCCATGGAGTGAGAGAGCTGAGCACCTTCGGGCAGGAGGCTTGCTGGCAGAGTGGGGCACCTCCAGGCACTTGATGGTGGAGGTAAAGGAGCAGTACGTTTGCCTGAGCGGGGGTTGGTGGCTGAGGCCAAGCAGGAGTGGGGGCTGGCGGCAGAGGGCCGAGTGCGACCTGCCAGCTAGTATGGCTGAGAAGAAGCTGGAAGCTGTCTTGGCTGGAAGCTGTCCTGATTGACAAACCGTATCCTGAGTTGTTCCTGTTATTTCCAAATTGATCCTCATCCCGAGTTGTAGCCTGCTACTTCCTTAATAAACCACATAACTGTGTTACGGTCTGTGAGTTCTGTGTGGCCATTGCAATGAATTATCAAACTCAGCAGAGAAGTAGACAGTGCCTAGGGAGGGACAGCTGGTGTCAGACTTGGCAAAAAGATTGGAGAGTGGAGGTATGTCTCCATCTCATGAAAATCAGCTTTAGGCTGATGATGGTTCTTCTCGCTTCCCCTCCTGAAGTCAGATGAGATCTGATGCTACTACTAGCTTACAATGGTCAAAAGAGAGGGTGGGAAGGAAATCATTTGGTATTTTCTATTAAAGATAATCCACTCCCACATGGATACTCAACAGAAATACATCTATATGTGCATAAAAAACATGTACTAGAATGTTCAAAGCGGTGTTAGCCATAACAGCCCCAAACTGGATACTACCTGTCATGGATTGAATTGTGTTCCCAAAAAATATGTGTCAATTTGGTTACGCCATGATTCCCAATATTGTGTGGTTGTCCTCCATTTCATAATTGATGAAATTTTCCTAAATGTTGTAAACCTTAATCTCTGCCTGTGGTTAATGAGGCAAGATTAGATTATGTTAAAGAGGACTAGGGTGGGATGTAACACCCTTGCTCAGGTCACATCCCTGATCCAATGTAAAGGGAGTTTCCCTGGGGTGTGGCCTGCACCACCTTTTATCTTACAAGAGATAAAAGGAAAGGGAAGTGAGCAGAGAGTGGGGAACCTCATACCACCAAGAAAGCAGCACCGGGAGCAGAGTGTGTCCTTTGGACCCGGGGTTCCTGTGCCAAGAAGTTCCTTGTCCAGGGGAAGATTGATAACAAGGACCTTCCTCCAGAGCCAACAGAGAAAGCCTTCCCCTCGAGCTGATGCCCTGAATTTGGACTTCGAGCCTCCTGGACCGTGAGAGAATAAACTTCTGTTTGTTGAAGCCATCCACCTGTGATATTTCTGTTATAGCAACACTAGATAACGAAGACGCTACCGAAATGTTCATCAAGAGGAGATGGATAAATAAGTCGTGGTATTTCATACGATACAATACTATGCAGCAATGAGAATAATAATCTACAAGCACTTGCAACCATGTGGATGAATCCACAAACACAACATGGCTTGAAAGAAGCCAGAAGCAGAAGAATACGTAGGGTATGATTTCATTCATAAAATACAACAGCGGGCACAGTAATCTATGCTGTTAGAGGTCAGGCCCGTGGTGACCCTTTGGGGGCAGAGGCTGGAAGGGGCAGTAGGCAGCCCCTGGGATTGGTCAGGTTCTGTTTCTTGCTCTAGGTGCTGGTTACACAGGTGTGAAAATTGATGGTCTATCTTTCTGTATGCAAATTGTGTTCCAATAAAAAATGTGAAAGGAAAGGATGAGTGGGGTTGGATTTGTTTAATTCCCGATAATGGAATTGGGTTCCTTTGGTGCCTGAAAAGAGTTATTTGACAAAATCCACAGGATACTCTACTTTTTTGCAAAATGAAGCAAATCATGGAACTCAGAGATGGGTGCTAATGACACCAGCAAAGAGGGGCTCAGACATGTTCCCAGAAGCGTCATCTCTAATGGACGGCTAAGAGAGGCAAGCTTCACCAGCCTTCGCTGCGGGCTGCACTTCGCAGTTCTCAAAGCACTTTCACACTTCTATGACCTTCATGTGTGAATATGAGAAAATATGATTTTAATTGCTGACACTTCTTTGATAAACCAGTTTGGGGAAGACGGTAAAATCCCGGTTTGCAAGGGGAAAGTGAAGCAAAGGGATCATCGGATTGCTTTACATAGGAAATGCAAGGAGATTTGAGGTGGGAGTGGGGCAGAGTAGAGAAGGGAAGAGAGAGGCCAGGCAGTGTGGGGCAAGATGTCAGAAGGCTGATTTCTGAACAAGAGTAAGGAGCCCTGGTGGCACAGTGGTTAAGAGTGTGGCTGCTAACCAAAAGGCTGGCAGTTCAAATCTACAAGCCACTCCTTGGAAACCCTATGGGGTAGTTCTACTCTGTCCTGTAGGGTCACTATGAGTCAGAACTGACTTGATGGCACCTAACAACAGCAACAGCACAACAACACACGCTTAAGGAGTCCCTGGGTGGTGCAAACAGTTAAGCACTCAGTTACTAACCAAAAGATTGGCGGTTGGTTAAAAAGCTAGAAATGGAAGTACCAAACGATCCAGCAATCCCGATCCTTGGAATATATCCTAGAGAAATAAGAGCCCCCACACGAATAGATATATGCACACCCATGTTCATGGCAGCACTGTTCACGATAGCAAAAAGATGGAAACAACCTTGGTGCCCATCAGCGGACGAATGGATAAACAAACTATGGTATATTCACACAATGGAGTACTATGCAACTATAAAGAACAATGAAGCTGTAAAACATAACACAGAGGGACCATGCTTTCCGGGGTTCCTCCAGTCTCAGTCAGACCATTAAGTCTGGTCTTCTTACTAGAATTTGAGTTCTGCACCCCATCGTTCTGCTGCTCCATCAGGGACTCTCTGTTGTGTTCCCTGTCAGGGCGGTCACTGTGGTAGCTGGGCTCCATCTAGTTCTTCTGGTCTCAGGCTGATGAAGTCTCTGGTTTATGTGGCCCTTTCTGTCTCTTGGGCTAATACCTTCCTTGTGTCTTTGGTGTTCTTCATTCTCCTTTACTCCAGGTGATTGGGACCAATTGATGCATCTTAGATGGCCACTTGCAAGCTTTTAAGACCCCAGACGCCACTCCTGGTGACCTACTTTTGAAAAATCAGCCATTGAAAACCCTATGAAACACAGTTCTGCTCTGACCCACTTGAGTCGGGGTCAACTCAATGGCAACAGGTGTGTACACCCATTTACTCCCTGCTGGGCACTGCCCTAAATTCTGTCACACGTGCACACGCACACACCTGCACACACGAATGTAATCCCCCGTTCTGCAGGGAAGTGATGTTAAGGAGCTTGTTCCGGGGACATGTCCAGCTCGTGCTGGAGCTGGGATTTGCCCAGCAGCCTGGGTCTCAGTCTGTGCTCCTGACCACCAGGCCACACTGCCTTCCCGCGTTTCTGACCACAGAATCTAATATGCCATATAAAGTTGTTTGTGTTTTGCAATGTAAATCTCCTCTTCCCCCAGCCCCATTTTCAGTGATGATACTTCACACAGAAATGCCTTGTGGGAGTGTTTACGGGAGGAGACCCGGGAGGGGAGCCGAGCCACACATCGGGGTCAGCACTGAGAGGGACACAGGACGGTCTTGGAGTGAGACACACGAGCTGGGGCAGGAGGGGCCCCTGAGAGCAACCACCCCAGGGACTCACAGAAACCTTGGGGGATGGTATTGGATATCCCATTGGACAAGGGACGGAGGGTCGGTGAATGAATTTACATTTCAAAGGACAGCATGATCGCGGCTGGCAGGGGGTTATACCACAACTGTGAAGGCGGGGAGGGAAGGCTTTGTGAGCCCCAGTTCACAGAAGAAACTAAACCCAGGATGTTAAGACAGTTATCCAAGGTCTCACAGCAAATGTGATATGGTGCAGACACACACTCGCTTGGAGAGGATTTTCCCTATAAACACACCCACGGCTCCTGCCGCCCCCCAGGGTCCCCCGGCTGCCTGGGCTCCTGTCCTTTCAAGGTTGGGCTGTTCAGCCTTTTCTTTTGATTGTAAGCTGCCTGATCCTTCTGGTCAATTACCTTCTTTAGCCTCAGTTAGCCAGAGGGGGTTTCTTAGCTTGCCACTGGAGACCCCAAAGAACAGACCTATACGAGGCCTGCCCTGTGCCCCGCCTGGCGTGCAGACCTGGCCGTCCCTTCCCTGGAGGTGCTCCCAGTGGGGGGCGAGGGGAGGAAAGGAGTACCGCCCTCAGAGAGACTGATGGGACAGTGTGAGCCCACCAAGCAAAGCACTGGCTGGCCCAGCCGGGCTGCCTGGTGCCCAGGTCTGATCCTGAGCGTTCCCAAATGACCAACATCTTCAGGGAGCTGGGGCAGGGGTAGTGGAGGGTGGTGAGAACAAAAACGTCCTTCATTTGCACCGGTGGGACTCTGATCTATAAATAGCCACCAGAAATAGAGCAGAGAGAGAGAAAGAGAAGTCATTCGAGGGCTTACATTTAATTCTACGGTGGCCTTTTTCTTCCTTCTGAGACATGCCTTTTGATTCTATTCAAACTGAAAAAAAAATACAGCCACCTTGAATTATGAAAGAATCTATTCAGCCCCCTCGAGGCCTCTGGGGGCTGGGAATTTACATCTCATGGGCCCTTGTCCAGGGGGTGTGCAGGCAGGTGACTGTGGGGTGTGGAGGAGCCACAGCGAACACCCAGGACCTTCCCCCCCTCTCCCTCAAAGACACCCACAAAACTAATCAGCGCCAGCCGCCGCTGGAGCAGGAGAGCTTCATTAGCAGATCTGGTTTTGCATAATTCAGTAGTTAGCATTAGCAAATTAAGTCTGCTTGCCTGCCCTCATTGTAATGGCCGTTAGAGAGAACGTGAGGAAAACACAAGCTCCTCATCCCAGGGTTTTCTGGAGATGATAATTAATAGCAACAATAATAAACCGCTAATAAGACTTCACAGTTTCTCTTTCCACTCACATCTTATTGCTTGTTCCTCACCGCTGTGGGAGAGGAAGGCAAGCCGGAATTCTTCTCCCATTTGATGGCAAGGAAACTGAGACCTGGGGAGGCATATACAGCTAGGGAGGGGGCTGCTTGGCTCAGACAGGAGGCCAGTGGGTGGTCTGCGAGAACCAGGGCTCAGGGAGAAGCGGCCGTAAGGCTTGCTCTCCCCAGAGCCTCCTCAGTGGCAACCCTGGTCCTCACTTGGTGTCTGAGTCTCTTAGAGCTGCTGAAACGGAAATACTATGAGTGGGTGGCTTTTAAGAACAGAGGCTTCCTTTCTCACAGTTCAAGAGGCTAGAAGTCCACATGCAGGGCATGGCTCTAGGGGAGGTACTTCCTTGCCTATTTCTGCTTCTAATAGCTGCCTGCAATCCTCCGCGTTTCTTGGCTTGCAGATGCGTCTGTCTGTAGCCCTCCTCCTCTTTCCCTTGTGTGTCTCTGTGTCTACTCTAGTCTTTTTATAATGCAGAAATGATTACATATAGAACTCACCCTACTCTGGCATGACCTGAACATAAGAAAATCCTAATTCCTAAACAGGGTCATATTTAGTGTTAAAACAAAAATCCTATTAAGCCAATAATAGAAACCGATTGAAGCTTATTGAATATACAATTTGCCAGCTGGGTAACACTTCTGACTAGAGTCTAAGTGTCCGAAGATCAGAGACCCTCGACAGACTCTTGTTATAGTTCTGTTTCTTGAGATCAACTAAACCAAAGACCCGCTGCCGTCAAGTGGATTCCGACTCATAGCAACCCTATACGACAAAGTAGAACTGCCCCATAGGGTTTCCAAGGAGCAGCTGGTGGATCCAAACTGCCAACACTTTGGTTAGCAGCCAAGCTCTTAACCACTGCGCCACCAGGGCTTCCGAAACTGACTGCACATCGATAATTCTTCAAAAGAGCCCAATGCCCACGGCGAAAGGTCTCCACTAAGCTATTTATTAGGCTATTGTTTGACCCAAAGGTGACTCCAGGAAACCAGTTTTCTCAAGGCTCAAGGTTCAAAAGAGGATCTCAAGGGCAATGGCCTGGGTGGGTCATCCCGACTCCATGGACCCCAGAAACCTGGATTCCAGGAGAATTAAAACTGTTTCTCAACAGGGGTTGGGATTTCGACACATATTTTTGGGGAACACAATTCAATCAATAACATTTGGTTAGAGCGAATCCTTTTATTAACAGCAACAGTAGTAAAAGCTAATATTTGTCCAGTACTTCCAGGCACCAAACTCTCTTTCCATGTACGTTATCTCATCAATAACTTACAGCCCCAATCTACAAGTGAGGGAATTAAGGCTCAGAGAGGTGTAACAGACTGGTTCCCAATAAGTTTCCCTTTCTGGGAATGATCTGGACATGCAGAAGTGAGCCCCAGTAGCCCTGTCTTTATCGTGTATCTCTGCCCCCCTGGCCATAAATGACTGAGCCAGGAATGGGCTACTGGCCCAAGCTGAGCCAATCAGAGTTTCTCTTTGGGCCTTGTCAGGCTGGAACTGAGGCATGTGAGGCAATTGGAGCCACGGCAGCCATGTTCTTCCCACGTTGGGGGAGCCAGTCTGCAGCAGGAGAACCAAGACAAAGGGTAGAGTAACCTGTGGTATTTGAGTCCCTCATTCTAGCTCTTCCCAAGGCACCTGGGTGGTGAGAAGCCCTAATATCCTCCCAATAAATCCTTTTTCTTGAGCTGTTTGGATTCAGAACTCTGTCTCTTGAAATGAGGAGTCCTGAGCTAGCATCTTGTTTGAGGTCCCTGAGAAAGTGTGTAGGGGCCCTGGTGGCACAGTGGTTAAGAGCTTGGCTGCTCACCAAAAAAGGTCAGCAGTTCAAATCCACCAGCCGCTCCTTGGAAAGCCTATAGGGCAGTTCTACTCTATCCTATAGGGTTGCTATGGGTCGGAATCAATTAGACGTTAACGGGTATCACATGTAGGAAGTATGTAAGGAGCCCTGGTGGTGCAGTGGTTAAGCGCTCGGCTGCAAAGTGAAAGGTCCGTGGTTCAAACCCACCCAGCTGCTCTGCAGAAGAAAGATGGGCAGTCTGCTCCCGTAAAGATTACAGCCTTAGAAACCCTATAGGTCAGTTCTACTCTGTCCTATAGGGTCGCTATGAGTCGGAATCGACTCAACGGCACACAAGAAGAAGGAAGTACGTGGTGGAGTCCCCGTCCCTCAACACCACACTGTGCTGGGCCACCTGGCCGTCTTCCTCACTAAGGAGACGTGTCTGGGCGGGCCCAGGGGACAGCCGCAAGCCGCTAGTTCTTGATGCCCCGCTGGCAGCGCAAGCCCCTGACCTGCGAGGAAGCCGAGCCAAGGGCTCCGCTGAACCCCAGTCCCTGCCCTTGCGTCCACACAGGGCTCTCTCACCAGTGCTGACAGAGTGCCAGCTCTGTGACCTTTAGGTCTGTTATTTGACCTCTCCAAGCCTCAGGCTCTACAGCTGGAACAACAGTACGGTAACAATAGTAAGTAAGTTCCTCACGGGGTGATTGTTAGCAGTCACAGACACGCTACAAGTAGCTCAGTGAATTCAGCACATGTTGATTAGTGAAAATGGGGAAACTGAGGAAAACAGGGAAAGAGATTTGCCCAAAGTCACGATGCCATGTTGGTGGCCGCGACCAGAAACCAGGCCTCCTGACCTGGGTCACCTCCAAGAAGGACCCAGAGCACCCATCTCCCCACCCTGCCCCCAGGTGCCAGAGGACGTGTAGACACATGTGGGACACCTGGTGCCTGGGTTTTATATTTGGCAACTGCGACCAGAAGGGAATCACGCTGGGTGGGGGTGATGCAGTTCTGAGGGTTAGCGTTTATGAAGCGGCTGGGTCTATTTTGGTGGTTCAGGTGGAGGTCTGTGATTTATTAGCATTTCAGAAAAAGCTGTCAGCACACTGGGTCTGCTCCTTCCCTCCCCAGCCACAAACAGCAGCGGGCCCCGAGCCCTCCCTGAGCCAATGCCAGTGCAGGAGGATGTGGACGGCAGCTTAGCGTGGGGGTTAATGTCCCTGTCCACAGATGACCATGGGAGATTCTGAGTTATTTGCCGAGGGGTGTGCGGTGCAAAACCCTCCCTTCCCTACGAATATTTCGGTCAAGTCTACAACACTGCTCACTAGCAGGTGTGTGCAAGTCGGTTCCCGAGAGCGGAATCTTTCTTCTCAGGTGCCGCCGTGTAGACTCAAAATTTTCAACCTTCCAGTTCACAGCTGAGCACGTTAACCATTTGCACCAGCCAGGGACTGCAGGCCCTTTTTAGAGCTTCCCAGATCTCAGCAGTCAGCAGATCCCCTCACTGGTGGGTTCTGGGGCAAATAATTGATCCCATCTAAGCCTCAGTTTGTCTGTAAAATGGGGATGATAACAGAACCTCCTCACAGGGTTGCTGTGAGGATAAATGAGTGGATATGAGGCAGCTCTACTCTGTCCTACAAGGTCGCCATGAGTCAGAATCGACAGCAAAGCTTTGGTTTTTGGTTTTGGTAGAATATCATTTTCTAAAATTCACAAGTATTTCTTCTGTAATGAAAGGTTATTAAAATATCATTTAAATATTCAATTAAATATATTCATATTAAATAATATTAACATTAAAATAATTAACGCCTATCGCATAAAGGGAAATGAAGTCCTGACGAACCTTGAAAACCTGAGTGAAATGTCAGTCACAAAAGGACGAGTGTTGTGCCCTCCACTTACGTGAAATCTCTAGAATAGGGAGGTTTACAGAGCTGGAAGCTTCTTAGTGGTTACCAGCGTGGGAGGGCGGGTGGGGGAAAGGAGGCCTCAGCGCTTAGCGGACACTGAGCTTCTGCTAAGGAGGATGGAGTAATTTAGGAACGGGTACGGGAGCTGGTTGAGCAACACGGTGAACACAACGTCACTGTCACACAGGAAGATTGATGAAATGGTAAACGTTTTGATACGTGTCTATTTACTACAATTTCAGAAAACAAAGCTTAGGCAGCGGGAGAGCTAGGCTTCTCTCTGATTCAGGATGGCAGTGCCTGGAAGAAAGGGGTCCACTCCCCGTGCCACCAACAAGCGAGGTTAGAGTCCCAATAATGTCACCTCCTCCCTGGCTGTTCCAGCTTCAGGTCCAAGTGGCACTGGCAGGAGAAAGTGAGGGCATTTGGGGGGTGACGAGGCAGTGGCGACCCTGAGGCTGGCCACAGGCTCACGAGCACCCAGAGCTCTGTCTACAGCCACAGCCACGTGCTATTTTCAATTTCCAGCTCGTTGTCGATGTGGGGAAATCTTAGGAGAATTGCTTTGAGTTATATCTAAAATTGAATTTTTCACCCCAGTGTCATCGTATAGCTATCAGTTCTGGTATTTCTGTAACTTTTTTATTTTAACCTTTTCTGTATCACATTGCTTCCAGTCTGAGAGTTTTCTCAGCAAGACTGAGTTTAAAGGGGGGATCACATTAAACACTCCCAGTGAGAGCCCAGGGCGGAGGAGGACAGAAGCGATTCCTCAGAGACGCCCCCCCTCATTGGCCGAGACCCACCTGGAGGACTAGGGAGCTGGGGCTGAGTCCTACAAGGGCATTTAGGGAGTGAGGGGGACGGACAGACAGAGTCACCTTAAGAGAGCAAAGGCTGTCTCCTGAGGGAGGTCAAGTGGGAAGAAACAAGCAGAATTTGTAGCAAAGACAAAAGCAGATCAGAGGAAGGGATTGAAGGAGACTGTGTGGTGTGTCCCCCAGGCTTCCCATCTGTTCCACCTCTCCCTGTCTAGGCCTCGCACCCAGTTTCTTCGGACCCTCACCCACGCATGAGGGCTTGCATACCTTATGTTAAGCCTGCCTGCTGGGATTCCTTCTTTTTCTGGCCCGGTCCTGAGAACAATCATTAGTCCACAAATATTTGTTGTTGTTGTGTGCAACCCTGGTGGTATAGTGGATAAAGTGCTCAGCTGCTAACCAAAAGGTTGGTGGTTCAAGCCCAGCAGCCATTCCATGGGAGGAAGATGTGACGGTCTTCTTCCATAAAGGTTTGCAGCCTAGGAAGCCCTGGGGGGCAGTTCTACCCTGTGTTAGGTGGTCACTATGGGTCGGAATCAACTCGATGGCAATGGGTTTGTTTTTTTTTGCTGTTGTTATGTGCCATTGAGTTGATTCTGACTCCTAGCGAGCCTGTAGGGCTGAGTAGAACTGTCTCATAGGGCTTCTCAGGCTGTAATCTTTATGGGAGCAGATTGCCAGGTCTCTTCTCCCACGGAGAATCTGGTGGGTTCAAACCTCCGACCTTTCAGTTTGCAGCTGAACCCTTTAACCACTGTGCCAGCAGGGCTCCTTATAACAAATATTTACTGCCCCCTTATAATTTGCTGGGGTCCCTGGGTGGTGCAAACAGTTAAGTGCTGGGCTGCTAACTGAAAGTTTAGCACCTAGGAAGAAAGGCCTGGCAATCTACTTCTGAAAAACTAGCCATTGAAAACGCTATGGAGCACAATTCTACTCTGACCACGGGGGATCACCCTGAGTTGGGTCGACTAGAGGGCAACTTTTTTTTTGCTGGGTGCTAAAATGATGCTTTGCCAACTATGTGTGACCCTCTCTAATACCCTGAGGCACCACAAGCATAGCATGTGGTTATCTGCTCCTGAACCTCTTGTTTCACAGGGGTCACTCCTTTCTCTTTAGCTGACCTGGGAAGTTCTGGATGGCAAACCTGCCTGGATGTGTCTGCTTCACATCCCAGCTGAACTCATTGAGGAAGGACCCTGAAGTCTGTGCGGGCTGGGATTCTGAGCACTGGGTCAGGTTTGGGGGGTCTTTGCCCAGAGTAGCAGAAGTACCCCAATCAAAGTGCAAGACAGTCACCTGGATATAACCCAGGTCCTGCAAACTCAGTATGTTCCACTCTGAATTTATCATTTGTTCTTCAGATTAACTGCTATTCATGGAGGACTTCCCTGAGTGCCAGGCTAGATTCAGTAACAGGCAAGTGACCTCAGCTGGGTCCATTAGATTTCTTCATGGGACTCTGGAATCGAGGTGTTGGAAAGATGTAAACATGTACTCGTTACGTGGAAGAAGCCTACTTGCAAAGAGAGAGAATGAGATCAACATCAAAAACAGCAGGCCACACACGGAGATGAACCTGGGAGTATCACTTTCCAGCTTCCAGTCCCTGAAGCCCTGGTTCATGCAGAATATCCAAATTACGAGTTTTCTCCTAGGACTCTTCCCAGAAACAAGCCATGTAAACATCCATTTTTTGTGTAAAGTGAATTGTGTTAGGCTATTTCCAAGTCAAAGAGTCCTAACACAAATTCTCTGTAAAGGAAGGAAAAGTGATTGTGGGACCATTTGCAGTTGTGCCCACTCTTTCTCTGATGAGGAGCAACCTTATCCCAAAGGGCAGCACTCCCATCACGCTGACCAAGGTCAAGAAGCCCTGATCTTTGGGGGCTGGGGCTTGTTAATTTCTTATCCAGGGTTCTCTCTGGAGTTCTGTTCTGTCTCACTTGTTGCTGATATGATCTGCAGCATTCACTCCATCAAGCAGAATTTGGATCTCTCAAGTCTTTGGAGTTATTTGAAGAAACTGTGATCCTTTCATCTCTTCTGGTTTCCTTGGAGCTTGTTCTGTTCTCTTTCCTCTCCAGCTCAGCCCTTCGAAAGGTGTAATGGCGTGAGATCCTGGGTCTGGGTGTGTATAAAGCATGCAGACGTATTCTGAGCAATCAGAATTAATGGTGCAGCACCTGTACCCCGCTCCTGTTATCATCACGGGCTTCTAAACAAGGCAGGCGGCTCGTGCAACCCTCCGTCTGGTGGTCATGTTTAGTCAGAAACCCAGCAGGCTCCCAGGTTATTGCCAGCTCGAGAAGTCCCTCCTGAGTTGTTCCATCGTTCGGGAGTCAGTCCACCTTCTCAACAGGCCGTACCTCTCTCCCTGCAGAAGAGTGCTCAGAACACTTCAGAAAGCCTTTGTGTTTGATTCTGTTCGGGGCCAGCCAATCCAGCACGTTCTTACATGTGCCCTTTCATTTCCCTGAGCTCAGGTTCTCCAATGACTGTAAGTTACTTGGGGGCAAGGGCAGTGTATCCTAAAATTTCCTTAAGAACATCATACAAAGGACAAAGAATAAGGGGCTCGGGGGCAGGGCCATGCAAATAAAGGTGTTTAATGAATGATGGAGCACGACTGGCTTCGTATCATCAACGTGAGGGAACAGAATTGGAAGGAATGTCCCTTGTGGTTCGTACCTTCTATGACAGAAACATTGACAGAGCTGTGACCCGTTCTGGTTTGTCAGTTCTCTAGAATTCATAATAAAGGATTTTCTGGTACATTCATATAAACGCACACACGTATGTAAGTGCCTGCACACTCTTTGGCTTGCTTTGGTGGCATTGGTGAACATAAACTCTACTGAGATAAGTTCACTACAGACTCATCCGTCAGTCATCCCTGAATAAAAAAGCAGCAAAGATTTCCAGCCAGTGCCCTCCCGGGCCTTTCTAGAGCCCAAGGGGCAAAAGGAAGCTGTGAAACCATCAGAGAACAGGATCAAAGTGGAGCTCTTGGAGGACTTTCGGTCACACTTGTCACTGCTCCTGGCCTGAAGTGGTCTTCTTGAAGACCAAGAGGCTCCCTGACCTGATTGCATCCCTGATTTGACTGAGAATGAACCATTTAAAAAAGATTTTAAGGATGAAGAACAGATTTAGATCAAAGGATATTAAAGAAACATGATGTCATGGATTGAATCGTGTCCCCTAAAGTATCTGTCAACTTGAGTAGGTCACAGTTCCCAGTATTGTATGATTGTCTACCACTTTTAACATCTGATGTGATTTCCCTGTGCTGTAAACTCTATCACTATGATGTAATAAGACGGATTAGCAGCAGCTATATTGATGAAATCTACAAGATTAGATAGTGTCTTAATCCAATCTCTTTTGAGATATAAAAGAGAGAAGCGAGCAGAGAGACATTGGGACCTCATTACCACCAAGAAAGCAGTGCCAGGAGCAAAGGATGTCCTTTGGACCTGAGGTTCCTGCACTGAGATGCTCCCAGATCAAGGGAAGACAGATGCATCACAAGGACCTTCCTCCAGAGCCGACAGAAAGAGAAAGCCTTCTCGTGGAGCTGACACCCTGAATTCGGACTTCTTGCCTACTGGACTGTGAGAGAATAAACTTCTCTTTGTTAAAGCGGTACACTTGTGGTGTTTCTGTTATAGCAGCACTAGATGACTAAGACATGATAACTGAATGCAATGCATGATCTGGGATTTTCTTTTCCTAAAAAGGAGACAGTTGGCCAAGTCTGAGATCTGTAGATTAAAAAGTAGTATTGTATCAATGTTAGTTGACTAATGCTGATTATCGTATTGTACAGCAGCTATGTAATTGATCTTTTCTGGAAACACGTATTGGAGTATTTAGGGGTAAAGGACATCGTGCTATAAATTCTGCCTATAGGTAACTGTAAATATAAATTCATATCTATCCATCATCTATCAATGTATCTATCTACTATCATCTATCTTTCTGTGTAATCTATCTACTATCATCTATCTTTCTGTCTAATCTATCTACTATCATCTATCTTTCTGTCTAATCTATCTACTATCATCTAACTACTATCTTTCTGTCTAATCTATCTACTATCATCTATCTTTCTGTCTAATCTATCTACTATCATCTAACTACTATCTTTCTATCTAATCTATCTACTATCATCTATCTTTCTATCTAATCTATCTACTATCATCTATCTTTCTGTCTAATCTATCTACTATCATCTATCTTTCTGTCTAATCTATCTACTATCATCTATCTTTCTGTCTAATCTATCTACTATCATCTAACTACTATCTTTCTATCTAATCAATCTACTATCATCTATCTTTCTGTCTAATCTATCTACTATCATCTATCTTTCTGTCTAATCTATCTACTATCATCTATCTTTCAGTCTAAACTATCTACTATCGTCTATCTTTCTGTCTAATCTATCTACTATCATCTATCTTTCTGTCTAATCTATCTACTATCATCTATCTTTCTGTCTAATCTATCTACTATCATCTATCTTTCTGTCTAATCTATCTACTATCATCTATCTTTCTGTCTAATCTATCTACTATCATCTATCTTTCTGTCTAATCTATCTACTATCATCTATCTTTCTGTCTAATCTATCTACTATCCTCTATCTTTCTGTCTAATCTATCTACTATCATCTATCTTTCTGTCTAATCTATCTACTATCATCTATCTTTCTGTCTAATCTATCTACTATCATCTATCTTTCTGTCTAATCTATCTACTATCATCTATCTTTCTGTCAATAATTTATCTACTATCATCTAACTACTATCTTTCTATCTAATCTATCTACTATCATCTATCTTTCTATCTAATCTATCTACTATCATCTATCTTTCTGTCTAATCTATCTACTATCATCTATCTTTCTGTCTAATGTATCTACTATCATCTATCTTTCTGTCTAATGTATCTACTATCATCTGTCTTTCTGTCTAATGTATCTACTATCATCTATCTTTCTGTCTAATCTATCTTCTATCATCTATCTTTCTGTCTAATGTATCTACTATCATCTATCTTTCTCTCTAATCTATCTACTATCATCTATCTTTCTGTCTAATCTATCTACTATCATCTATCTTTCTGTCTAAACTATCTACTATCATCTATCTTTCTGTCTAATCTATCTACTATCATCTATCTTTCTGTCTAATGTATCTACTATCATCTATCTTTCTGTCTAATCTATCTACTATCAGCTATCTTTCTATCTAATCTATCTACTATCATCTCTCTTTCTGTCTAATCTATCTACTATCATCTATCTTTCTATCTAATCTATCTACTATCGTCTATCTTTCTGCCTAATCTATCTACTATCGTCTATCTTTCTGTCTAAACTATCTACTATCGTCTGTCTTTCTGTCTAATCTATCTACTATCGTCTATCTTTCTGTCTAATCTATCTACTATCGTCTATCTTTCTGTCTAATCTATCTACTATCGTCTGTCTTTCTGTCTAATCTATCTTCTATCGTCTATCTTTCTGTCTAATCTATCTACTATCGTCTATCTTTCTGTCTAATGTATCTACTATCATCTATCTTTCTGTCTAATGTATCTACTATCATCTATCTTTCTGTCTAATGTATCTACTATCATCTATCTTTCTGTCTAATCTATCTACTATCATCTATCTTTCTGTCTAATCTATCTACTATCATCTATCTTTCTATCTAATCTATCTACTCTCATCTATCTTTCTGTCTAATCTATCTAATCTCATCTATCTTTCTGTCTAATCTATCTACTATCATCTATCTTTCTGTCTAATCTATCTACTATCATCTAACTACTATCTTTCTATCTAATCTATCTACAATCATCTATCTTTCTATCTAATCTATCTACTATCATCTAACTACTATCTTTCTAACTAATCTGTCTACTATCATCTATCTTTCTATCTAATCTATCTACTATCATCTATCTTTCTATCTAATCTATCTACTATCATCTATCTTTCTGTCTAATCTATCTACTATCATCTATCTTTCTATCTAATCTATCTACTATCATCTATCTTTCTGTCTAATCTATCTACTATCATCTGTCTTTCTATCTAATCTATCTACTATCATCTATCTTTCTGTCTAATGTATCTACTATCGTCTATCTTTCTGTCTAATCTACCTACTATCGTCTATCTTTCTGTCTAATCTACCTACTATCGTCTATCTTTCTGTCTAATCTACCTACTATCGTCTATATTTCTGTCTAATCTACCTACTATCGTCTATCTTTCTCTCTAATCTACCTACTATCATCTATCTTTCTCTCTAATCTATCTACTATCGTCTATCTTTCTGTCTAATCGATCTACTATCGTCTATCTTTCTGTCTAATCGATCTACTATCGTCTATCTTTCTGTCTAATCTATCTACTATGGTCTATCTTTCTGTCTAATCGATCTACTATCGTCTACCTTTCTGTCTAATCTATCTACTATCGTCTATCTTTCTGTCTAATCTATCAACTATCGTCTATCTTTCTGTCTAATCTATCTACTATCGTCTATCTTTCTGTCTAATCTATCTACTATCGTCTATCTTTCTGTCTAATCTATCTACTATCGTCTATCTTTCTGTCTAATCTATCTACTATCGTCTATCTGTCTGTCTAATCTATCTACTATCGTCTATCTGTCTGTCTAATCTATCTACTATCGTCTATCTTTCTGCCTAATCTATCTACTATCGTCTATCTTTCTGTCTAATCTATCTACTATCGTGTATCTTTCTGTCTAATCTATCTACTATCGTCTATCTTTCTGTCTAATCTATCTACTATCGTCTATCTTTCTGTCTAATCTATCTACTATCGTCTATCTTTCTGTCTAATCTATCAACTATCCTCTAACTACTATCTTTCTGTCTAATCTATCTACTATCATCTATCTTTCTGTCTAATCTATCTACTATCATCTATCTTTCTGTCTAATCTATCTACTATCATCTATCTTTCTGTCTAATCTATCTACTATCATCTAACTACTATCTTTCTGTCTAATCTATCTACTATCATCTATCTTTCTATCTAATCTATCTACTATCATCTATCTTTCTGTCTAATCTATCTAGTATCATCTATCTTTCTGTCTAATCTATCTACTATCATCTATCTTTCTTTCTAATGTATCTACTATCATCCATCTTTCTATCTAATCTATCTACTATCCTCTAACTACTATCTTGCTGTCTAATCTATCTACTATCATCTATCTTTCTGTCTAATCTCTCTACTATCATCTAACTACTATCTTTCTATCTAATCTATCTACTATCATCTATCTTTCTGTCTAATCTATCTACTATCATCTAACTACTATCTTTCTGTCTAATCTATCTACTATCATCTATCTTTCTATCTAATCTATCTACTATCATCTATCTTTCTGTCTAATCTATCTACTATCATCTATCTTTCTGTCTAATCTATCTATTATCATCTATCTTTCTGTCTAATGTATCTACTATCATCTATCTTTCTGTCTAATCTATCTTCCATCATCTATCTTTCTGTCTAATCTATCTACTATCATCTATCTTTCTGTCTAATCTATCTACTATCATCTATCTTTCTGTCTAATGTATCTACTATCATCTATCTTTCTGTCTAATCTATCTACTATCATCTATCTTTCTGTCTAATCTATCTACTATCATCTATCTTTCTGTCTAATCTATCTACTATCATCTATCTTTCTGTCTAATCTATCTACTATCATCTATCTTTCTGTCTAATCTATCTACTATCAACTATCTTTCTGTCTAATGTATCTACTATCATCTATCTTTCTGTCTAATCTATCTACTATCATCTATCTTTCTGTCTAATCTCTCTACTATCATCTATCTTTCTGTCTAATCTATCTACTATCATCTATCTTTCTGTCTAATCTATATACTATCATCTATCTTTCTGTCTAATCTATCTACTATCATCTATCTTTCTGTCTAATGTATCTACTATCATCTGTCTTTCTGTCTAATGTATCTACTATCATCTATCTTTCTGTCTAATCTATCTTCTATCATCTATCTTTCTGTCTAATGTATCTACTATCATCTATCTTTCTGTCTAATCTATCTACTATCATCTATCTTTCTGTCTAATCTATCTACTATCATCTATCTTTCTGTCTAAAGTATCTACTATCATCTATCTTTCTGTCTAATCTATCTACTATCATCTATCTTTCTGTCTAATGTATCTACTATCATCTATCTTTCTGTCTAATCTATCTACTATCAGCTCTCTTTCTATCTAATCTATCTACTATCATCTCTCTTTCTGTCTAATCTATCTACTATCATCTATCTTTCTATCTAATCTATCTACTATCATCTATCTTTCTGTCTAATCTATCTACTATCGTCTATCTTTCTGTCTAATCTATCTACTATCGTCTGTCTTTCTGTCTAATCTATCTACTATCGTCTATCTTTCTGTCTAATCTACCTACTATCGTCTATCTTTCTGTCTAATCTACCTACTATCGTCTATATTTCTGTCTAATCTACCTACTATCGTCTATCTTTCTCTCTAATCTACCTACTATCATCTATCTTTCTCTCTAATCTATCTACTATCGTCTATCTTTCTGTCTAATCGATCTACTATCGTCTATCTTTCTGTCTAATCGATCTACTATCGTCTATCTTTCTGTCTAATCTATCTACTATGGTCTATCTTTCTGTCTAATCGATCTACTATCGTCTACCTTTCTGTCTAATCTATCTACTATCGTCTATCTTTCTGTCTAATCTATCAACTATCGTCTATCTTTCTGTCTAATCTATCTACTATCGTCTATCTTTCTGTCTAATCTATCTACTATCGTCTATGTTTCTGTCTAATCTATCTACTATCGTCTATCTTTCTGTCTAATCTATCTACTATCGTCTATCTGTCTGTCTAATCTATCTACTATCGTCTATCTGTCTGTCTAATCTATCTACTATCGTCTATCTTTCTGTCTAATCTATCTACTATCGTCTATCTTTCTGTCTAATCTATCTACTATCGTGTATCTTTCTGTCTAATCTATCTACTATCGTCTATCTTTCTGTCTAATCTATCTACTATCGTCTATCTTTCTGTCTAATCTATCTACTATCGTCTATCTTTCTGTCTAATCTATCAACTATCCTCTAACTACTATCTTTCTGTCTAATCTATCTACTATCATCTATCTTTCTGTCTAATCTATCTACTATCATCTATCTTTCTGTCTAATCTATCTACTATCATCTATCTTTCTGTCTAATCTATCTACTATCATCTAACTACTATCTTTCTGTCTAATCTATCTACTATCATCTATCTTTCTATCTAATCTATCTACTATCATCTATCTTTCTGTCTAATCTATCTAGTATCATCTATCTTTCTGTCTAATCTATCTACTATCATCTATCTTTCTTTCTAATGTATCTACTATCATCCATCTTTCTATCTAATCTATCTACTATCCTCTAACTACTATCTTGCTGTCTAATCTATCTACTATCATCTATCTTTCTGTCTAATCTCTCTACTATCATCTAACTACTATCTTTCTATCTAATCTATCTACTATCATCTATCTTTCTGTCTAATCTATCTACTATCATCTAACTACTATCTTTCTGTCTAATCTATCTACTATCATCTATCTTTCTATCTAATCTATCTACTATCATATATCTTTCTGTCTAATCTATCTACTATCATCTATCTTTCTGTCTAATCTATCTATTATCATCTATCTTTCTGTCTAATGTATCTACTATCATCTATCTTTCTGTCTAATCTATCTTCCATCATCTATCTTTCTGTCTAATCTATCTACTATCATCTATCTTTCTGTCTAATCTACCTACTATCATCTATCTTTCTGTCTAATGTATCTACTATCATCTATCTTTCTGTCTAATCTATCTACTATCATCTATCTTTCTGTCTAATCTATCTACTATCATCTATCTTTCTGTCTAATCTATCTACTATCATCTATCTTTCTGTCTAATCTATCTACTATCATCTATCTTTCTGTCTAATCTATCTACTATCATCTATCTTTCTGTCTAATCTATCTACTATCATCTATCTTTCTGTCTAATCTATCTACTATCAACTATCTTTCTGTCTAATGTATCTACTATCATCTATCTTTCTGTCTAATCTATCTACTATCATCTATCTTTCTGTCTAATCTATCTACTATCATCTATCTTTCTGTCTAATCTATCTACTATCATCTATCTTTCTGTCTAATCTATATACTATCATCTATCTTTCTGTCTAATCTATCTACTATCATCTATCTTTCTGTCTAATGTATCTACTATCATCTATCTTTCTGTCTAATGTATGTACTATCATCTGTCTTTCTGTCTAATGTATCTACTATCATCTATCTTTCTGTCTAATCTATCTTCTATCATCTATCTTTCTGTCTAATGTATCTACTATCATCTATCTTTCTGTCTAATCTATCTACTATCATCTATCTTTCTGTCTAATCTATCTACTATCATCTATCTTTCTGTCTAAAGTATCTACTATCATCTATCTTTCTGTCTAATCTATCTACTATCATCTATCTTTCTGTCTAATGTATCTACTATCATCTATCTTTCTGTCTAATCTATCTACTATCAGCTCTCTTTCTATCTAATCTATCTACTATCATCTCTCTTTCTGTCTAATCTATCTACTATCATCTATCTTTCTATCTAATCTATCTACTATCATCTATCTTTCTGTCTAATCTATCTACTATCGTCTATCTTTCTGTCTAATCTATCTACTATCGTCTGTCTTTCTGTCTAATCTATCTACTATCGTCTATCTTTCTGTCTAATCTACCTACTATCGTCTATCTTTCTGTCTAATCTACCTACTATCGTCTATATTTCTGTCTAATCTACCTACTATCGTCTATCTTTCTCTCTAATCTACCTACTATCATCTATCTTTCTCTCTAATCTATCTACTATCGTCTATCTTTCTGTCTAATCGATCTACTATCGTCTATCTTTCTGTCTAATCGATCTACTATCGTCTATCTTTCTGTCTAATCTATCTACTATGGTCTATCTTTCTGTCTAATCGATCTACTATCGTCTACCTTTCTGTCTAATCTATCTACTATCGTCTATCTTTCTGTCTAATCTATCAACTATCGTCTATCTTTCTGTCTAATCTATCTACTATCGTGTATCTTTCTGTCTAATCTATCTACTATCGTCTATCTTTCTGTCTAATCTATCTACTATCGTCTATCTGTCTGTCTAATCTATCTACTATCGTCTATCTGTCTGTCTAATCTATCTACTATCGTCTATCTTTCTGTCTAATCTATCTACTATCGTCTATCTTTCTGTCTAATCCATCTACTATCGTGTATCTTTCTGTCTAATCTATCTACTATCGTCTATCTTTCTGTCTAATCTATCTACTATCGTCTATCTTTCTGTCTAATCTATCTACTATCATCTATCTTTCTGTCTAATCTATCTACTATCATCTAACTACTATCTTTCTGTCTAATCTATCTACTATCATCTATCTTTCTATCTAATCTATCTACTGTCATCTATCTTTCTGTCTAATCTATCTAGTATCATCTATCTTTCTGTCTAATCTATCTACTATCATCTATCTTTCTTTCTAATGTATCTACTATCATCCATCTTTCTATCTAATCTATCTACTATCCTCTAACTACTATCTTGATGTCTAATCTATCTACTATCATCTATCTTTCTGTCTAATCTCTCTACTATCATCTAACTACTATCTTTCTATCTAATCTATCTACTATCATCTATCTTTCCGTCTAATCTATCTACTATCATCTAACTACTATCTTTCTGTCTAATCTATCTACTATCATCTATCTTTCTATCTAATCTATCTACTATCATCTATCTTTCTGTCTAATCTATCTACTATCATCTATCTTTCTGTCTAATCTATCTATTATCATCTATCTTTCTGTCTAATGTATCTACTATCATCTATCTTTCTGTCTAATCTATCTTCCATCATCTATCTTTCTGTCTAATCTATCTACTATCATCTATCTTTCTGTCTAATCTATCTACTATCATCTATCTTTCTGTCTAATGTATCTACTATCATCTATCTTTCTGTCTAATCTATCTACTATCATGTATCTTTCTGTCTAATCTATCTACTATCATCTATCTTTCTGTCTAATCTATCTACTATCATCTATCTTTCTGTCTAATCTATCTACTATCATCTATCTTTCTGTCTAATCTATCTACTATCATCTATCTTTCTGTCTAATCTATCTACTATCATCTATCTTTCTGTCTAATCTATCTACTATCAACTATCTTTCTGTCTAATGTATCTACTATCATCTATCTTTCTGTCTAATGTATCTACTATCATCTATCTTTCTGTCTAATCTATCTACTATCATCTATCTTTCTGTCTAATCTATCTACTATCATCTATCTTTCTGTCTAATCTATCTACTATCATCTATCTTTCTGTCTAATCTATCTACTATCATCTATCTTTCTGTCTAATGTATCTACTATCATCTATCTTTCTGTCTAATGTATCTACTATCATCTGTCTTTCTGTCTAATGTATCTACTATCATCTATCTTTCTGTCTAATCTATCTTCTATCATCTATCTTTCTGTCTAATGTATCTACTATCATCTATCTTTCTGTCTAATCTATCTACTATCATCTATCTTTCTGTCTAATCTATCTACTATCATCTATCTTTCTGTCTAAAGTATCTACTATCATCTATCTTTCTGTCTAATCTATCTACTATCATCTATCTTTCTGTCTAATGTATCTACTATCATCTATCTTTCTGTCTAATCTATCTACTATCAGCTCTCTTTCTATCTAATCTATCTACTATCATCTCTCTTTCTGTCTAATCTATCTACTATCATCTATCTTTCTATCTAATCTATCTACTATCATCTATCTTTCTGTCTAATCTATCTACTATCGTCTATCTTTCTGTCTAATCTATCTACTATCGTCTGTCTTTCTGTCTAATCTATCTACTATCGTCTATCTTTCTGTCTAATCTATCTACTATCGTCTATCTTTCTGTCTAATCTATCTACTATCGTCTATCTTTCTGTCTAAACTATCTACTATCGTCTGTATTTCTGTCTAATCTATTTTCTATCGTCTATATTTCTGTCTAATCTATCTACTATCATCTATCTTTCTGTCTAATGTATCTACTATCATCTATCTTTCTGTCTAATGTATCTACTATCATCTATCTTTCTGTCTAACCTATCTACTATCATCTATCTTTCTGTCTAATCTATCTACTATCATCTATCTTTCTATCTAATCTATCTACTATCATCTATCTTTCTGTCTAATCTATCTACTCTCATCTATCTTTCTGTCTAATCTATCTACTATCATCTATCTTTCTGTCTAATCTATCTACTATCATCTAACTACTATCTTTCTATCTAATCTATCTACAATCATCTATCTTTCTATCTAATCTATCTACTATCATCTAACTACTATCTTTCTAACTAATCTGTCTACTATCATCTATCTTTCTATCTAATCTATCTACTATCGTCTATCTTTCTGTCTAATCTATCTACTATCGTCTATCTTTCTGTCTAATCTATCTACTATCGTCTATCTGTCTGTCTAATCTATCTACTATCGTCTATCTTTCTGTCTAATCTATCTACTATCGTCTATCTTTCTGTCTAATCTATCTACTATCGTGTATCTTTCTGTCTAATCTATCTACTATCGTCTATCTTTCTGTCTAATCTATCTACTATCGTCTATCTTTCTGTCTAATCTATTTACTATCGTCTATCTTTCTGTCTAATCTATCAACTATCCTCTAACTACTATCTTTCTGTCTAATCTATCTACTATCATCTATCTTTCTGTCTAATCTATCTACTATCATCTATCTTTCTGTCTAATCTATCTACTATCATCTATCTTTCTGTCTAATCTATCTACTATCATCTATCTTTCTGTCTAATCTATCTACTATCATCTAACTACTATCTTTCTGTCTAATCTATCTACTATCATCTATCTTTCTATCTAATCTATCTACTATCATCTATCTTTCTGTCTAATCTATCTAGTATCATCTATCTTTCTGTCTAATCTATCTACTATCATCTATCTTTCTGTCTAATGTATCTACTATCATCCATCTTTCTATCTAATCTATCTACTATCCTCTAACTACTATCTTGCTGTCTAATCTATCTACTATCATCTATCTTTCTGTCTAATCTCTCTACTATCATCTAACTAGTATCTATCTATCTAATCTATCTACTATCATCTATCTTTCTGTCTAATCTATCTACTATCATCTAACTACTATCTTTCTGTCTAATCTATCTACTATCATCTATCTTTCTATCTAATCTATCTACTATCATCTATCTTTCTGTCTAATCTATCTACTATCATCTATCTTTCTTTCTAATCTATCTATTATCATCTATCTTTCTGTCTAATGTATCTACTATCATCTATCTTTCTGTCTAATCTATCTTCCATCATCTATCTTTCTGTCTAATCTATCTACTATCATCTATCTTTCTGTCTAATCTATCTACTATCATCTATCTTTCTGTCTAATCTATCTACTATCATCTATCTTTCTGTCTAATGTATCTACTATCATCTATCTTTCTGTCTAATCTATCTACTATCATCTATCTTTCTATCTAATCTATCTACTATCATCTATCTTTCTGTCTAATCTATCTACTATCATCTATCTTTCTGTCTAATCTATCTATTATCATCTATCTTTCTGTCTAATGTATCTACTATCATCTATCTTTCTGTCTAATCTATCTTCCATCATCTATCTTTCTGTCTAATCTATCTACTATCATCTATCTTTCTGTCTAATCTATCTACTATCATCTATCTTTCTGTCTAATGTATCTACTATCATCTATCTTTCTGTCTAATCTATCTACTATCATCTATCTTTCTGTCTAATCTATCTACTATCATCTATCTTTCTGTCTAATGTATCTACTATCATCTATCTTTCTGTCTAATCTATCTACTATCATCTATCTTTCTGTCTAACCTATCTACTATCATCTATCTTTCTGTCTAACCTATCTACTATCATCTATCTTTCTGTCTAATCTATATACTATCATCTATCTTTCTGTCTAATCTATCTACTATCATCTATCTTTCTGTCTAATGTATCTACTATCATCTATCTTTCTGTCTAATGTATCTACTATCATCTATCTTTCTGTCTAATCTATCTACTATCATCTATCTTTCTGTCTAATCTATCTACTATCATCTATCTTTCTGTCTAATCTATCTTCTATCATCTATCTTTCTGTCTAATGTATCTACTATCATCTATCTTTCTGTCTAATCTATCTACTATCATCTATCTTTCTGTCTAATCTATCTACTATCATCTATCTTTCTGTCTAATCTATCTATTATCAGCTATCTTTCTATCTAATCTATCTACTATCATCTATCTTTCTATCTAATCTATCTACTATCATCTATCTTTCTGTCTAATCTATCTAGTATCATCTAACTACTATCTTTCTGTCTAATCTATCTACTATCATCTATCTTTCTGCTAATCTATCAATTATCAGCTATCTTTCTATCTAATCTATCTACTATCATCTATCTTTCTATCTAATCTATCTACTATCATCTATCTTTCTGTCTAATCTATCTACTATCATCTATCTTTCTGTCTAATCTATCTACTATCATCTATCTTTCTGTCTAATCTATCTACTATCATCTATCTTTCTGTCTAATCTATCTACTATCAACTATCTTTCTGTCTAATCTATCTACTATCATCTATCTTTCTGTCTATCTACTATCATCTAACTACTATCTTTCTATCTAATCTATCTACTATCATCTATCTTTCTGTCTATTCTATCTACTATCATCTATCTTTCTGTCTAATCTATCTATTATCATCTATCTTTCTGTCTAATGTATCTACTATCATCTATCTTTCTCTCTAATCTATCTTCTATCATCTATCTTTCTGTCTAATCTATCTACTATCATCTATCTTTCTGTCTAATCTATCTTCTATCATCTATCTTTCTGTCTAATCTATCTACTATCATCTATCTTTCTGTCTAATCTATCTACTATCATCTATCTTTCTGTCTAATGCATCTACTATCATCTATCTTTCTGTCTAATGTATCTACTATCATCTATCTTTCTGTCTAATCTATCTACTATCATCTATCTTTCTGTCTAATCTATCTACTATCATCTATCTTTCTGTCTAATCTATCTACTATCATCTATCTTTCTGTCTAATCTATCTACTATCATCTATCTTTCTGTCTAATCTATCTACTATCAACTATCTTTCTGTCTAATGTATCTACTATCATCTATCTTTCTGTCTAATCTATCTACTATCATCTATCTTTCTGTCTAATCTATCTACTATCATCTATCTTTCTGTCTAATCTATCTACTATCATCTATCTTTCTGTCTAATCTATATACTATCATCTATCTTTCTGTCTAATCTATCTACTATCATCTATCTTTCTGTCTAATGTATCTACTATCATCTATCTTTCTGTCTAATGTATCTACTATCATCTGTCTTTCTGTCTAATGTATCTACTATCATCTATCTTTCTGTCTAATCTATCTTCTATCATCTATCTTTCTGTCTAATGTATCTACTATCATCTATCTTTCTGTCTAATCTATCTACTATCATCTATCTTTCTGTCTAATCTATCTACTATCATCTATCTTTCTGTCTAAAGTATCTACTATCATCTATCTTTCTGTCTAATCTATCTACTATCATCTATCTTTCTGTCTAATGTATCTACTATCATCTATCTTTCTGTCTAATCTATCTACTATCATCTATCTTTCTGTCTAATGTATCTACTATCATCTATCTTTCTGTCTAATCTATCTACTATCATCTCTCTTTCTGTCTAATCTATCTACTATCATCTATCTTTCTATCTAATCTATCTACTATCATCTATCTTTCTGCCTAATCTATCTACTATCGTCTATCTTTCTGCCTAATCTATCTACTATCGTCTATCTTTCTGTCTAATCTATCTACTATCGTCTATCTTTCTGTCTAATCTATCTACTATCGTCTGTCTTTCTGTCTAATCTATCTACTATCGTCTATCTTTCTGTCTAATCTATCTACTATCGTCTATCTTTCTGTCTAATCTATCTACTATCGTCTATCTTTCTGTCTAAACTATCTACTATCGTCTGTATTTCTGTCTAATCTATTTTCTATCGTCTATATTTCTGTCTAATCTATCTACTATCATCTATCTTTCTGTCTAATCTATCTACTATCATCTATCTTTCTGTCTAATGTATCTACTATCATCTATCTTTCTGTCTAATGTATCTACTATCGTCTATCTTTCTGTCTAATCTATCTACTATCATCTAACTACTATCTTTCTATCTAATCTATCTACAATCATCTATCTTTCTATCTAATCTATCTACTATCATCTAACTACTATCTTTCTAACTAATCTGTCTACTATCATCTATCTTTCTATCTAATCTATCTACTATCATCTATCTTTCTATCTAATCTATCTACTATCATCTATCTGTCTGTCTAATCTATCTACTATCATCTATCTTTCTATCTAATCTATCTACTATCATCTATCTTTCTGTCTAATCTATCTACTATCATCTGTCTTTCTATCTAATCTATCTACTATCATCTAACTACTATCTTTCTGTCTAATCTATCTACTATCATCTATCTTTCTATCTAATCTATCTGCTATCATCTATCTTTCTGTCTAATCTATCTACTATCATCTAACTACTATCTTTCTGTCTAATCTATCTACTATCATCTATCTTTCTATCTAATCTATCTACTATCATCTAACTACTATCTTTCTATCTAATCTATCTACTATCATCTATCTTTCTATCTAATCTATCTACTATCATCTATCTTTCTTTCTAATCTATCTAGTATCATCTAACTACAATCTTTCTGTCTAATCTATCTACTATCATCTATCTTTCTGCTAATCTATCTACTATCATCTATCTTTCTGTCTAATCTATCTACTATCATCTATCTTTCTGTCTAATCTATCTACTGTCATCTATCTTTCTGTCTAATCTATGTACTATCATCTATCTTTCTGTCTAATCTATCTACTATCATCTATCTTTCTGCTAATCTATCTACTATCGTCTATCTTTCTGTCTAATCTATCTACTATCATCTATCTTTCTGTCTAATCTATCTACTGTCATCTATCTTTCTGTCTAATCTATGTACTATCATCTATCTTTCTGTCTAATCTATCTACTATCATCTATCTTTCTGTCTAATCTATCTACTATCATCTATCTTTCTGTCTAATCTATCTACTATCATCTATCTTTCTGTCTAATCTATCTACTATCATCTATCTTTCTGTCTAAACTATCTACTATCATCTAACTACTATCATTCTGTCTAATCTATCTACTATCATCTATCTTTCTATCTAATCTATCGACTATCATCTAACTACTCTCTTTCTGTCTAATCTATCTACTATCATCTAACTACTATCTTTCTGTCTAATCTATCTACTATCATCTATCTTTCTATCTAATCTATCTACTATCATGTATCTTTCTGTCTAATCTATCTACTATCATCTAACTACTATCTTTCTGTCTAATCTATCTACTATCATCTATCTTTCTATCTAATCTATCTACCATCATCTAACTAGTATCTTTCTATCTAATCTACTATCATCTATCTTTATATCTAATCTATCTACTATCATCTATCTTTCTGTCTAATCTATCTAGTATCATCTAACTACTATCTTTGTGTCTAATCTATCTACTATCATATATCTTTCTGTCTAATCTATCTACTATCATCTATCTTTCTGTCTAATCTATCTACTATCATCTATCTTTCTGTCTAATCTATCTACTATCATCTATCTTTCTGTCTAATCTATCTACTATCATCTATCTTTATGTCTAATCTATCTACTATCATCTATCTTTATGTCTAATCTATCTACTATCATCTATCTTTCTATCTAATCTATCTACTATCATCTATCTTTCTGTCTAATCTATCTACTCTCGTCTATCTTTCTGCCTAATCTATCTACTATCGTCTATCTTTCTGTCTAATCTATCTACTATCTTCTATCTTTCTGTCTAATCTATCTACTATCGTCTGTCTTTCTGTCTAATCTATCTACTATCGTCTATCTTTCTGTCTAATCTATCTACTATCGTCTATCTTTCTGTCTAATCTATCTACTATCGTCTATCTTTCTGTCTAAACTATCTACTATCGTCTGTCTTTCTGTCTAATCTATCTTCTATCGTCTATCTTTCTGTCTAATCTATCTACTATCATCTATCTTTCTGTCTAATCTATCTACTATCATCTATCTTTCTGTCTAATGTATCTACTATCATCTATCTTTCTGTCTAATGTATCTACTATCATCTATCTTTCTGTCTAATCTATCTACTATCATCTATCTTTCTGTCTAATCTATCTACTATCATCTATCTTTCTATCTAATCTATCTACTATCATCTATCTTTCTGTCTAATCTATCTACTCTCATCTATCTTTCTGTCTAATCTATCTACTATCATCTATCTTTCTGTCTAATCTATCTACTATCATCTAACTACTATCTTTCTATCTAATCTATCTACAATCGTCTATCTTTCTATCTAATCTATCTACTATCATTTAACTACTATCTTTCTAACTAATCTGTCTACTATCATCTATCTTTCTATCTAATCTATCTACTATCATCTATCTTTCTATCTAATCTATCTACTATCATCTATCTTTCTGTCTAATCTATCTACTATCATCTATCTTTCTATCTAATCTATCTACTATCATCTATCTTTCTGTCTAATCTATCTACTATCATCTGTCTTTCTATCTAATCTATCTACTATCATCTAACTACTATCTTTCTGTCTAATCTATCTACTATCATCTATCTTTCTATCTAATCTATCTACTATCATCTATCTTTCTGTCTAATCTACCTACTATCGTCTATCTTTCTGTCTAATCTACCTACTATCATCTATCTTTCTCTCTAATCTATCTACTATCGTCTATCTTTCTGTCTAATCGATCTACTATCGTCTATCTTTCTGTCTAATCTATCTACTATCGTCTATCTTTCTGTCTAATCTATCTACTATCGTGTATCTTTCTGTCTAATCTATCTACTATCGTCTATCTTTCTGTCTAATCTGTCTACTATCGTCTTTCTGTCTAATCTATCTACTATCGTCTATCTTTCTGTCTAATCTATCTAGTATCGTCTATCTTTCTGTCTAATCTATCTACTATCGTCTTTCTGTCTAATCTATCTACTATCGTCTATCTTTCTGTCTAATCTATCTACTATCGTCTATCTTTCTGTCTAATCTATCTACTATCCTCTAACTACTATCTTTCTGTCTAATCTATCTACTATCATCTATCTTTCTCTCTAATCTATCTACTATCATCTATCTTTCTGTCTAATCTATCTACTATCATCTATCTTTCTGTCTAATCTATCTACTATCATCTAACTACTATCTTTCTGTCTAATCTATCTACTATCATCTATCTTTCTATCTAATCTATCTACTATCATCTATCTTTCTGTCTAATCTATCTAGTATCATCTATCTTTCTGTCTAATCTATCTACTATCATCTATCTTTCTGTCTAATGTATCTACTATCATCCATCTTTCTATCTAATCTATCTACTATCCTCTAACTACTATCTTGCTGTCTAATCTATCTACTATCATCTATCTTTCTGTCTAATCTCTCTACTATCATCTAACTACTATCTTTCTATCTAATCTATCTACTATCATCTATCTTTCTGTCTAATCTATCTACTATCATCTAACTACTATCTTTCTGTCTAATCTATCTACTATCATCTATCTTTCTGTCTAATCTATCTACTCTCATCTATCTTTCTGTCTAATCTATCTATTATCATCTATCTTTCTGTCTAATCTATCTACTATCATCTATCTTTCTGTCTAATGTATCTACTATCATCTATCTTTCTGTCTAATCTATCTACTATCATCTATCTTTCTGTCTAATCTATCTACTATCATCTATCTTTCTGTCTAATGTATCTACTATCATCTATCTTTCTGTCTAATCTATCTACTATCATCTATCTTTCTGTCTAACCTATCTACTATCATCTATCTTTCTGTCTAATCTATCTACTATCATCTATCTTTCTGTCTAATCTATCTACTATCATCTATCTTTCTGTCTAATGTATCTACTATCATCTATCTTTCTGTCTAATCTATCTATTATCAGCTATCTTTCTATCTAATCTATCTACTATCATCTATCTTTCTATCTAATCTATCTACTATCATCTATCTTTCTGTCTAATCTATCTAGTATCATCTAACTACTATCTTTCTGTCTAATCTATCTACTATCATCTATCTTTCTGCTAATCTATCAATTATCAGCTATCTTTCTATCTAATCTATCTACTATCATCTATCTTTCTATCTAATCTATCTATTATCATCTATCTTTCTGTCTAATCTATCTACTATCATCTATCTTTCTGTCTAATCTATCTACTATCATCTATCTTTCTGTCTAATCTATCTACTATCATCTATCTTTCTGTCTAATCTATCTACTATCAACTATCTTTCTGTCTAATCTATCTACTATCATCTATCTTTCTGTCTATCTACTATCATCTAACTACTATCTTTCTATCTAATCTATCTACTATCATCTATCTTTCTGTCTAATCTATCTACTATCATCTAACTACTATCTTTCTATCTAATCTATCTACTATCATCTATCTTTCTGTCTAATCTATCTACTATCATCTATCTTTCTGTCTAATCTATCTATTATCATCTATCTTTCTGTCTAATGTATCTACTATCATCTATCTTTCTCTCTAATCTATCTTCTATCATCTATCTTTCTGTCTAATCTATCTACTATCATCTATCTTTCTGTCTAATCTATCTTCTATCATCTATCTTTCTGTCTAATCTATCTACTATCATCTATCTTTCTGTCTAATCTATCTACTATCATCTATCTTTCTGTCTAATGCATCTACTATCATCTATCTTTCTGTCTAATGTATCTACTATCATCTATCTTTCTGTCTAATCTATCTACTATCATCTATCTTTCTGTCTAATCTATCTACTATCATCTATCTTTCTGTCTAATCTATCTACTATCAACTATCTTTCTGTCTAATGTATCTACTATCATCTATCTTTCTGTCTAATCTATCTACTATCATCTATCTTTCTGTCTAATCTATCTACTATCATCTATCTTTCTGTCTAATCTATCTACTATCATCTATCTTTCTGTCTAATCTATATACTATCATCTATCTTTCTGTCTAATCTATCTACTATCATCTATCTTTCTGTCTAATGTATCTACTATCATCTATCTTTCTGTCTAATGTATCTACTATCATCTGTCTTTCTGTCTAATGTATCTACTATCATCTATCTTTCTGTCTAATCTATCTTCTATCATCTATCTTTCTGTCTAATGTATCTACTATCATCTATCTTTCTGTCTAATCTATCTACTATCATCTATCTTTCTGTCTAATGTATCTACTATCATCTATCTTTCTGTCTAATCTATCTACTATCATCTATCTTTCTGTCTAATGTATCTACTATCATCTATCTTTCTGTCTAATCTATCTACTATCATCTCTCTTTCTGTCTAATCTATCTACTATCATCTATCTTTCTATCTAATCTATCTACTATCATCTATCTTTCTGCCTAATCTATCTACTATCGTCTATCTTTCTGCCTAATCTATCTACTATCGTCTATCTTTCTGTCTAATCTATCTACTATCGTCTATCTTTCTGTCTAATCTATCTACTATCGTCTGTCTTTCTGTCTAATCTATCTACTATCGTCTATCTTTCTGTCTAATCTATCTACTATCGTCTATCTTTCTGTCTAATCTATCTACTATCGTCTATCTTTCTGTCTAAACTATCTACTATCGTCTGTATTTCTGTCTAATCTATTTTCTATCGTCTATATTTCTGTCTAATCTATCTACTATCATCTATCTTTCTGTCTAATCTATCTACTATCATCTATCTTTCTGTCTAATGTATCTACTATCATCTATCTTTCTGTCTAATGTATCTACTATCATCTATCTTTCTGTCTAATCTATCTACTATCATCTATCTTTCTGTCTAATCTATCTACTATCATCTATCTTTCTATCTAATCTATCTACTATCATCTATCTTTCTGTCTAATCTATCTACTCTCATCTATCTTTCTGTCTAATCTATCTACTATCATCTATCTTTCTGTCTAATCTATCTACTATCATCTAACTACTATCTTTCTATCTAATCTATCTACAATCATCTATCTTTCTATCTAATCTATCTACTATCATCTAACTACTATCTTTCTAACTAATCTGTCTACTATCATCTATCTTTCTATCTAATCTATCTACTATCATCTATCTTTCTATCTAATCTATCTACTATCATCTATCTGTCTGTCTAATCTATCTACTATCATCTATCTTTCTATCTAATCTATCTACTATCATCTATCTTTCTGTCTAATCTATCTACTATCATCTGTCTTTCTATCTAATCTATCTACTATCATCTAACTACTATCTTTCTGTCTAATCTATCTACTATCATCTATCTTTCTATCTAATCTATCTGCTATCATCTATCTTTCTGTCTAATCTATCTACTATCATCTAACTACTATCTTTCTGTCTAATCTATCTACTATCATCTATCTTTCTATCTAATCTATCTACTATCATCTAACTACTATCTTTCTATCTAATCTATCTACTATCATCTATCTTTCTATCTAATCTATCTACTATCATCTATCTTTCTTTCTAATCTATCTAGTATCATCTAACTACAATCTTTCTGTCTAATCTATCTACTATCATCTATCTTTCTGCTAATCTATCTACTATCATCTATCTTTCTGTCTAATCTATCTACTATCATCTATCTTTCTGTCTAATCTATCTACTATCATTTATCTTTCTGTCTAATCTATCTACTATCATCTATCTTTCTGTCTAATCTATCTACTATCATCTATCTTTCTGTCTAATCTATCTACTATCGTCTATCTTTCTGTCTAATCTATCTACTATCATCTATCTTTCTGTCTAATCTATCTACTGTCATCTATCTTTCTGTCTAATCTATGTACTATCATCTATCTTTCTGTCTAATCTATCTACTATCATCTATCTTTCTGTCTAATCTATCTACTATCATCTATCTTTCTGTCTAATCTATCTACTATCATCTATCTTTCTGTCTAATCTATCTACTATCATCTATCTTTCTGTCTAAACTATCTACTATCATCTAACTACTATCATTCTGTCTAATCTATCTACTATCATCTATCTTTCTATCTAATCTATCGACTATCATCTAACTACTCTCTTTCTGTCTAATCTATCTACTATCATCTAACTACTATCTTTCTGTCTAATCTATCTACTATCATCTATCTTTCTATCTAATCTATCTACTATCATGTATCTTTCTGTCTAATCTATCTACTATCATCTAACTACTATCTTTCTGTCTAATCTATCTACTATCATCTATCTTTCTATCTAATCTATCTACCATCATCTAACTACTATCTTTCTATCTAATCTACTATCATCTATCTTTATATCTAATCTATCTACTATCATCTATCTTTCTGTCTAATCTATCTAGTATCATCTAACTACTATCTTTGTGTCTAATCTATCTACTATCATATATCTTTCTGTCTAATCTATCTACTATCATCTATCTTTCTGTCTAATCTATCTACTATCATCTATCTTTCTGTCTAATCTATCTACTATCATCTATCTTTCTGTCTAATCTATCTACTATCATCTATCTTTATGTCTAATCTATCTACTATCATCTATCTTTATGTCTAATCTATCTACTATCATCTATCTTTCTATCTAATCTATCTACTATCATCTATCTTTCTGTCTAATCTATCTACTCTCGTCTATCTTTCTGCCTAATCTATCTACTATCGTCTATCTTTCTGTCTAATCTATCTACTATCGTCTATCTTTCTGTCTAATCTATCTACTATCGTCTGTCTTTCTGTCTAATCTATCTACTATCGTCTATCTTTCTGTCTAATCTATCTACTATCGTCTATCTTTCTGTCTAATCTATCTACTATCGTCTATCTTTCTGTCTAAACTATCTACTATCGTCTGTCTTTCTGTCTAATCTATCTTCTATCGTCTATCTTTCTGTCTAATCTATCTACTATCATCTATCTTTCTGTCTAATCTATCTACTATCATCTATCTTTCTGTCTAATGTATCTACTATCATCTATCTTTCTGTCTAATGTATCTACTATCATCTATCTTTCTGTCTAATCTATCTACTATCATCTATCTTTCTGTCTAATCTATCTACTATCATCTATCTTTCTATCTAATCTATCTACTATCATCTATCTTTCTGTCTAATCTATCTACTCTCATCTATCTTTCTGTCTAATCTATCTACTATCATCTATCTTTCTGTCTAATCTATCTACTATCATCTAACTACTATCTTTCTATCTAATCTATCTACAATCGTCTATCTTTCTATCTAATCTATCTACTATCATCTAACTACTATCTTTCTAACTAATCTGTCTACTATCATCTATCTTTCTATCTAATCTATCTACTATCATCTATCTTTCTATCTAATCTATCTACTATCATCTATCTTTCTGTCTAATCTATCTACTATCATCTATCTTTCTATCTAATCTATCTACTATCATCTATCTTTCTGTCTAATCTATCTACTATCATCTGTCTTTCTATCTAATCTATCTACTATCATCTAACTACTATCTTTCTGTCTAATCTATCTACTATCATCTATCTTTCTATCTAATCTATCTACTATCATCTATCTTTCTGTCTAATCTACCTACTATCGTCTATCTTTCTGTCTAATCTACCTACTATCATCTATCTTTCTCTCTAATCTATCTACTATCGTCTATCTTTCTGTCTAATCGATCTACTATCGTCTATCTTTCTGTCTAATCTATCTACTATCGTCTATCTTTCTGTCTAATCTATCTACTATCGTGTATCTTTCTGTCTAATCTATCTACTATCGTCTATCTTTCTGTCTAATCTGTCTACTATCGTCTTTCTGTCTAATCTATCTACTATCGTTTATCTTTCTGTCTACTCTATCTAGTATCGTCTATGTTTCTGTCTAATCTATCTACTATCGTCTTTCTGTCTAATCTATCTACTATCGTCTATCTTTCTGTCTAATCTATCTACTATCGTCTATCTTTCTGTCTAATCTATCTACTATCCTCTAACTACTATCTTTCTGTCTAATCTATCTACTATCATCTATCTTTCTCTCTAATCTATCTACTATCATCTATCTTTCTGTCTAATCTATCTACTATCATCTATCTTTCTGTCTAATCTATCTACTATCATCTAACTACTATCTTTCTGTCTAATCTATCTACTATCATCTATCTTTCTATCTAATCTATCTACTATCATCTATCTTTCTGTCTAATCTATCTAGTATCATCTATCTTTCTGTCTAATCTATCTACTATCATCTATCTTTCTGTCTAATGTATCTACTATCATCCATCTTTCTATCTAATCTATCTACTATCCTCTAACTACTATCTTGCTGTCTAATCTATCTACTATCATCTATCTTTCTGTCTAATCTCTCTACTATCATCTAACTACTATCTTTCTATCTAATCTATCTACTATCATCTATCTTTCTGTCTAATCTATCTACTATCATCTAACTACTATCTTTCTGTCTAATCTATCTACTATCATCTATCTTTCTGTCTAATCTATCTACTCTCATCTATCTTTCTGTCTAATCTATCTATTATCATCTATCTTTTTGTCTAATGTATCTACTATCATCTATCTTTCTGTCTAATCTATCTTCCATCATCTATCTTTCTGTCTAATCTATCTACTATCATCTATCTTTCTGTCTAATGTATCTACTATCATCTATCTTTCTGTCTAATCTATCTACTATCATCTATCTTTCTGTCTAATCTATCTACTATCATCTATCTTTCTGTCTAATGTATCTACTATCATCTATCTTTCTTTCTAATCTATCTACTATCATCTATCTTTCTGTCTAATCTATCTACTATCATCTATCTTTCTGTCTAATGTATCTACTATCATCTATCTTTCTGTCTAATCTATCTACTATCATCTATCTTTCTGTCTAACCTATCTACTATCATCTATCTTTCTGTCTAACCTATCTACTATCATCTATCTTTCTGTCTAATCTATCTACTATCATCTATCTTTCTGTCTAATGTATCTACTATCATCTATCTTTCTGTCTAATGTATCTACTATCATCTGTCTTTCTGTCTAATGTATCTACTATCATCTATCTTTCTGTCTAATCTATCTACTATCATCTATCTTTCTGTCTAATCTATCTACTATCATCTATCTTTCTGTCTAATCTATCTTCTATCATCTATCTTTCTGTCTAATGTATCTACTATCATCTATCTTTCTGTCTAATCTATCTATTATCAGCTATCTTTCTATCTAATCTATCTACTATCATCTATCTTTCTATCTAATCTATCTACTATCATCTATCTTTCTGTCTAATCTATCTAGTATCATCTAACTACTATCTTTCTGTCTAATCTATCTACTATCATCTATCTTTCTGCTAATCTATCAATTATCAGCTATCTTTCTATCTAATCTATCTACTATCATCTATCTTTCTATCTAATCTATCTACTATCATCTATCTTTCTGTCTAATCTATCTACTATCATCTATCTTTCTGTCTAATCTATCTACTATCATCTATCTTTCTGTCTAATCTATCTACTATCATCTATCTTTCTGTCTAATCTATCTACTATCAACTATCTTTCTGTCTAATCTATCTACTATCATCTATCTTTCTGTCTATCTACTATCATCTAACTACTATCTTTCTATCTAATCTATCTACTATCATCTATCTTTCTGTCTAATCTATCTACTATCATCTAACTACTATCTTTCTATCTAATGTATCTACTATCATCTATCTTTCTGTCTAATCTATCTACTATCATCTATCTTTCTGTCTAATCTATCTATTATCATCTATCTTTCTGTCTAATGTATCTACTATCATCTATCTTTCTGTCTAATCTATCTTCTATCATCTATCTTTCTGTCTAATCTATCTACTATCATCTATCTTTCTGTCTAATCTATCTTCTATCATCTATCTTTCTGTCTAATCTATCTACTATCATCTATCTTTCTGTCTAATCTATCTACTATCATCTATCTTTCTGTCTAATGTATCTACTATCATCTATCTTTCTGTCTAATGTATCTACTATCATCTATCTTTATGTCTAATCTATCTACTATCATCTATCTTTCTGTCTAATCTATCTACTATCATCTATCTTTCTGTCTAATCTATCTACTATCATCTATCTTTCTGTCTAATCTATCTACTATCATCTATCTTTCTGTCTAATCTATCTACTATCAACTATCTTTCTGTCTAATGTATCTACTATCATCTATCTTTCTGTCTAATCTATCTACTATCATCTATCTTTCTGTCTAATCTATCTACTATCATCTATCTTTCTGTCTAATCTATCTACTATCATCTATCTTTCTGTCTAATCTATATACTATCATCTATCTTTCTGTCTAATCTATCTACTATCATCTATCTTTCTGTCTAATGTATCTACTATCATCTATCTTTCTGTCTAATGTATCTACTATCATCTGTCTTTCTGTCTAATGTATCTACTATCATCTATCTTTCTCTCTAATCTATCTTCTATCATCTATCTTTCTGTCTAATGTATCTACTATCATCTATCTTTCTGTCTAATCTATCTACTATCATCTATCTTTCTGTCTAATCTATCTACTATCATCTATCTTTCTGTCTAAAGTATCTACTATCATCTATCTTTCTGTCTAATCTATCTACTATCATCTATCTTTCTGTCTAATGTATCTACTATCATCTATCTTTCTGTCTAATCTATCTACTATCAGCTCTCTTTCTATCTAATCTATCTACTATCATCTCTCTTTCTGTCTAATCTATCTACTATCATCTATCTTTCTATCTAATCTATCTACTATCATCTATCTTTCTGCCTAATCTCTCTACTATCGTCTATCTTTCTGCCTAATCTATCTACTATCGTCTATCTTTCTGTCTAATGTATCTACTATCATCTATCTTTCTGTCTAATCTATCTACTATCATCTATCTTTTTGTCTAATGTATCTACTATCATCTATCTTTCTGTCTAATGTATCTACTATCATCTATCTTTCTGTCTAATCTATCTACTATCATCTATCTTTCTGTCTAATCTATCTACTATCATCTATCTTTCTATCTAATCTATCTACTATCATCTATCTTTCTGTCTAATCTATCTACTCTCATCTATCTTTCTGTCTAATCTATCTACTATCATCTATCTTTCTGTCTAATCTATCTACTATCATCTAACTACTATCTTTCTATCTAATCGATCTACAATCATCTATCTTTCTATCTAATCTATCTACTATCATCTAACTACTATCTTTCTAACTAATCTGTCTACTATCATCTATCTTTCTATCTAATCTATCTACTATCATCTATCTTTCTATCTAATCTATCTACTATCATCTATCTGTCTGTCTAATCTATCTACTATCATCTATCTTTCTATCTAATCTATCTACTATCATCTATCTTTCTGTCTAATCTATCTACTATCATCTGTCTTTCTATCTAATCTATCTACTATCATCTAACTACTATCTTTCTGTCTAATCTATCTACTATCATCTATCTTTCTATCTAATCTATCTGCTATCATCTATCTTTCTGTCTAATCTATCTACTATCATCTAACTACTATCTTTCTGTCTAATCTATCTACTATCATCTATCTTTCTATCTAATCTATCTACTATCATCTATCTTTCTGTCTAATCTATCTACTCTCATCTATCTTTCTGTCTAATCTATCTACTATCATCTATCTTTCTGTCTAATCTATCTACTATCATCTAACTACTATCTTTCTATCTAATCTATCTACAATCATCTATCTTTCTATCTAATCTATCTACTATCATCTAACTACTATCTTTCTAACTAATCTGTCTACTATCATCTATCTTTCTATCTAATCTATCTACTATCATCTATCTTTCTATCTAATCTATCTACTATCATCTATCTTTCTGTCTAATCTATCTACTATCATCTATCTTTCTATCTAATCTATCTACTATCATCTATCTTTCTGTCTAATCTATCTACTATCATCTGTCTTTCTATCTAATCTATCTACTATCATCTAACTACTATCTCTCTGTCTAATCTATCTACTATCATCTATCTTTCTATCTAATCTATCTACTATCATCTATCTTTCTGTCTAATCTACCTACTATCGTCTATCTTTCTGTCTAATCTACCTACTATCATCTATCTTTCTCTCTAATCTATCTACTATCGTCTATCTTTCTGTCTAATCTATCTACTATCGTCTATCTTTCTGTCTAATCTATCTACTATCATCTATCTTTCTGTCTAATCTATCTACTCTCATCTATCTTTCTGTCTAATCTATCTACTATCATCTATCTTTCTGTCTAATCTATCTACTATCATCTAACTACTATCTTTCTATCTAATCTATCTACTATCATCTATCTTTCTATCTAATCTATCTACTATCATCTATCTGTCTGTCTAATCTATCTACTATCATCTATCTTTCTATCTAATCTATCTACTATCATCTATCTTTCTGTCTAATCTATCTACTATCATCTGTCTTTCTATCTAATCTATCTACTATCATCTAACTACTATCTTTCTGTCTAATCTATCTACTATCATCTATCTTTCTATCTAATCTATCTGCTATCATCTATCTTTCTGTCTAATCTATCTACTATCATCTAACTACTATCTTTCTGTCTAATCTATCTACTATCATCTATCTTTCTATCTAATCTATCTACTATCATCTATCTTTCTGTCTAATCTATCTACTCTCATCTATCTTTCTGTCTAATCTATCTACTATCATCTATCTTTCTGTCTAATCTATCTACTATCATCTAACTACTATCTTTCTATCTAATCTATCTACAATCATCTATCTTTCTATCTAATCTATCTACTATCATCTAACTACTATCTTTCTAACTAATCTGTCTACTATCATCTATCTTTCTATCTAATCTATCTACTATCATCTATCTTTCTATCTAATCTATCTACTATCATCTATCTTTCTGTCTAATCTATCTACTATCATCTATCTTTCTATCTAATCTATCTACTATCATCTATCTTTCTGTCTAATCTATCTACTATCATCTGTCTTTCTATCTAATCTATCTACTATCATCTAACTACTATCTCTCTGTCTAATCTATCTACTATCATCTATCTTTCTATCTAATCTATCTACTATCATCTATCTTTCTGTCTAATCTACCTACTATCGTCTATCTTTCTGTCTAATCTACCTACTATCATCTATCTTTCTCTCTAATCTATCTACTATCGTCTATCTTTCTGTCTAATCTATCTACTATCGTCTATCTTTCTGTCTAATCTATCTACTATCGTCTATCTTTCTGTCTAATCTATCTACTATCGTCTATCTTTCTGTCTAATCTATCTACTATCGTCTATCTTTCTGTCTAATCTATCTACTATCGTCTATCTGTCTGACTAATCTATCTACTATCGTCTATCTTTCTGTCTAATCTATCTACTATCGTCTATCTTTCTGTCTAATCTATCTACTATCGTCTATCTTTCTGTCTAATCTATCTACTATCGTGTATCTTTCTGTCTAATCTATCTACTATCGTCTATCTTTCTGTCTAATCTATCTACTATCATCTTTCTGTCTAATCTATCTACTATCGTCTATCTTTCTGTCTAATCTATCTACTATCGTCTATCTTTCTGTCTAATCTATCTACTATCCTCTAACTACTATCTTTCTGTCTAATCTATCTACTATCATCTATCTTTCTCTCTAATCTATCTACTATCATCTATCTTTCTGTCTAATCTATCTACTATCATCTATCTTTCTGTCTAATCTATCTACTATCATCTAACTACTATCTTTCTGTCTAATCTATCTACTATCATCTATCTTTCTGTCTAATCTATCTACTATCATCTATCTTTATGTCTAATCTATCTACTATCATCTATCTTTATGTCTAATCTATCTACTATCATCTATCTTTCTATGTAATCTATCTACTATCATCTATCTTTCTGTCTAATCTATCTACTCTCGTCTATCTTTCTGCCTAATCTATCTACTATCGTCTATCTTTCTGTCTAATCTATCTACTATCGTCTATCTTTCTGTCTAATCTATCTACTATCGTCTGTCTTTCTGTCTAATCTATCTACTATCGTCTATCTTTCTGTCTAATCTATCTACTATCGTCTATCTTTCTGTCTAATCTATCTACTATCGTCTATCTTTCTGTCTAAACTATCTACTATCGTCTGTCTTTCTGTCTAATCTATCTTCTATCGTCTATCTTTCTGTCTAATCTATCTACTATCATCTATCTTTCTGTCTAATCTATCTACTATCATCTATCTTTCTGTCTAATGTATCTACTATCATCTATCTTTCTGTCTAATGTATCTACTATCATCTATCTTTCTGTCTAATCTATCTACTATCATCTATCTTTCTGTCTAATCTATCTACTATCATCTATCTTTCTATCTAATCTATCTACTATCATCTATCTTTCTGTCTAATCTATCTACTCTCATCTATCTTTCTGTCTAATCTATCTACTATCATCTATCTTTCTGTCTAATCTATCTACTATCATCTAACTACTATCTTTCTATCTAATCTATCTACAATCATCTATCTTTCTATCTAATCTATCTACTATCATCTAACTACTATCTTTCTAACTAATCTGTCTACTATCATCTATCTTTCTATCTAATCTATCTACTATCATCTATCTTTCTATCTAATCTATCTACTATCATCTATCTTTCTGTCTAATCTATCTACTATCATCTATCTTTCTATCTAATCTATCTACTATCATCTATCTTTCTGTCTAATCTATCTACTATCATCTGTCTTTCTATCTAATCTATCTACTATCATCTAACTACTATCTTTCTGTCTAATCTATCTACTATCATCTATCTTTCTATCTAATCTATCTACTATCATCTATCTTTCTGTCTAATCTACCTACTATCGTCTATCTTTCTGTCTAATCTACCTACTATCATCTATCTTTCTCTCTAATCTATCTACTATCGTCTATCTCTCTGTCTAATCGATCTACTATCGTCTATCTTTCTGTCTAATCGATCTCCTATCGTCTATCTTTCTGTCTAATCTATCTACTATGGTCTATCTTTCTGTCTAATCGATCTACTATCGTCTACCTTTCTGTCTAATCTATCTACTATCGTCTATCTTTCTGTCTAATCTATCAACTATCGTCTATCTTTCTGTCTAATCTATCTACTATCGTCTATCTTTCTGTCTAATCTATCTACTATCGTCTATCTTTCTGTCTAATCTATCTACTATCGTCTATCTTTCTGTCTAATCTATCTACTATCGTCTATCTTTCTGTCTAATCTATCTACTATCGTCTATCTGTCTGACTAATCTATCTACTATCGTCTATCTTTCTGTCTAATCTATCTACTATCGTCTATCTTTCTGTCTAATCTATCTACTATCGTCTATCTTTCTGTCTAATCTATCTACTATCGTGTATCTTTCTGTCTAATCTATCTACTATCGTCTATCTTTCTGTCTAATCTATCTACTATCGTCTTTCTGTCTAATCTATCTACTATCGTCTATCTTTCTGTCTAATCTATCTAGTATCGTCTATCTTTCTGTCTAATCTATCTACTATCGTCTATCTTTCTGTCTAATCTATCTACTATCCTCTAACTACTATCTTTCTGTCTAATCTATCTACTATCATCTATCTTTCTCTCTAATCTATCTACTATCATCTATCTTTCTGTCTAATCTATCTACTATCATCTATCTTTCTGTCTAATCTATCTACTATCATCTAACTACTATCTTTCTGTCTAATCTATCTACTATCATCTATCTTTCTATCTAATCTATCTACTATCATCTATCTTTCTGTCTAATCTATCTAGTATCATCTATCTTTCTGTCTAATCTATCTACTATCATCTATCTTTCTGTCTAATGTATCTACTATCATCCATCTTTCTATCTAATCTATCTACTATCCTCTAACTACTATCTTGCTGTCTAATCTATCTACTATCATCTATCTTTCTGTCTAATCTCTCTACTATGATCTAACTACTATCTTTCTATCTAATCTATCTACTATCATCTATCTTTCTGTCTAATCTATCTACTATCATCTAACTACTATCTTTCTGTCTAATCTATCTACTATCATCTATCTTTCTATCTAATCTATCTACTATCATCTATCTTTCTGTCTAATCTATCTACTATCATCTATCTTTCTGTCTAATCTATCTATTATCATCTATCTTTCTGTCTAATGTATCTACTATCATCTATCTTTCTGTCTAATCTATCTTCCATCAGCTATCTTTCTGTCTAATCTATCTACTATCATCTATCTTTCTGTCTAATCTATCTACTATCATCTATCTTTCTGTCTAATGTATCTACTATCATCTATCTTTTTGTCTAATCTATCTACTATCATCTATCTTTCTGTCTAATCTATCTACTATCGTGTATCTTTCTGTCTAATCTATCTACTATCGTCTATCTTTCTGTCTAATCTATCTACTATCGTCTTTCTGTCTAATCTATCTACTATCATCTATCTTTCTGTCTAATCTCTCTACTATCATCTAACTACTATCTTTCTATCTAATCTATCTACTATCATCTATCTTTCTGTCTAATCTATCTACTATCATCTAACTACTATCTTTCTGTCTAATCTATCTACTATCATCTATCTTTCTATCTAATCTATCTACTATCATCTATCTTTCTGTCTAATCTATCTACTATCATCTATCTTTCTGTCTAATCTATCTATTATCATCTATCTTTCTGTCTAATGTATCTACTATCATCTATCTTTCTGTCTAATCTATCTTCCATCATCTATCTTTCTGTCTAATCTATCTACTATCATCTATCTTTCTGTCTAATCTATCTACTATCATCTATCTTTCTGTCTAATGTATCTACTATCATCTATCTTTCTGTCTAATCTATCTACTATCATCTATCTTTCTGTCTAATCTATCTACTATCATCTATCTTTCTGTCTAATGTATCTACTATCATCTATCTTTCTGTCTAATCTATCTACTATCATCTATCTTTCTGTCTAACCTATCTACTATCATCTATCTTTCTGTCTAACCTATCTACTATCATCTATCTTTCTGTGTAATCTATATACTATCATCTATCTTTCTGTCTAATCTATCTACTATCATCTATCTTTCTGTCTAATGTCTCTACTATCATCTATCTTTCTGTATAATGTATCTACTATCATCTGTCTTTCTGTCTAATGTATCTACTATCATCTATCTTTCTGTCTAATCTATCTACTATCATCTATCTTTCTGTCTAATCTATCTACTATCATCTATCTTTCTGTCTAATCTATCTTCTATCATCTATCTTTCTGTCTAATGTATCTACTATCATCTATCTTTCTGTCTAATCTATCTACTATCATCAATCTTTCTGTCTAATCTATCTACTATCATCTATCTTTCTGTCTAATCTATCTACTATCAACTATCTTTCTGTCTAATCTATCTACTATCATCTATCTTTCTGTCTAATCTATCTACTATCATCTAACTACTATCTTTCTATCTAATCTATCTACTATCATCTATCTTTCTGTCTAATCTATCTACTATCATCTAACTACTATCTTTCTATCTAATCTATCTACTATCATCTATCTTTCTGTCTAATCTATCTACGATCATCTAACTACTATCTTTCTATCTAATCTATCTACTATCATCTATCTTTCTGTCTAATCTATCTACTATCATCTAACTACTATCTTTCTATCTAATCTATCTACTATCAGCTATCTTTCTATCTAATCTATCTACTATCATCTATCTTTCTATCTAATCTATCTACTATCATCTATCTTTCTGTCTAATCTATCTAGTATCATCTAACTACTATCTTTCTGTCTAATCTATCTACTATCATCTATCTTTCTGCTAATCTATCTACTATCATCTATCTTTCTGTCTAATCTATCTTCTATCATCTATCTTTCTGTCTAATCTATCTACTATCATCTATCTTTCTGTCTAATCTATCTTCTATCATCTATCTTTCTGTCTAATCTATCTACTATCATCTATCTTTCTGTCTAATCTATCTACTATCATCTATCTTTCTGTCTAATGTATCTACTATCATCTATCTTTCTGTCTAATGTATCTACTATCATCTATCTTTCTGTCTAATCTATCTACTATCATCTATCTTTCTGTCTAATCTATCTACTATCATCTATCTTTCTGTCTAATCTATCTACTATCATCTATCTTTCTGTCTAATCTATCTACTATCATCTATCTTTCTGTCTAATCTATCTACTATCAACTATCTTTCTGTCTAATGTATCTACTATCATCTATCTTTCTGTCTAATCTATCTACTATCATCTATCTTTCTGTCTAATCTATCTACTATCATCTATCATTCTGTCTAATCTATCTACTATCATCTATCTTTCTGTCTAATCTATATACTATCATCTATCTTTCTGTCTAATCTATCTACTATCATCTATCTTTCTGTCTAATGTATCTACTATCATCTATCTTTCTGTATAATGTATCTACTATCATCTGTCTTTCTGTCTAATGTATCTACTATCATCTATCTTTCTGTCTAATCTATCTTCTATCATCTATCTTTCTGTCTAATGTATCTACTATCATCTATCTTTCTGTCTAATCTATCTACTATCATCTATCTTTCTGTCTAATCTATCTACTATCATCTATCTTTCTGTCTAATCTATCTACTATCATCTAACTACTATCTTTCTGTCTAATCTATCTACTATCATCTATCTTTCTATCTAATCTATCTACCATCATCTAACTACTCTCTTTCTATCTAATCTATCTACTATCATCTATCTTTATATCTAATCTATCTACTATCATCTATCTTTCTGTCTAATCTATCTAGTATCATCTAACTACTATCTTTGTGTCTAATCTATCTACTATCATCTATCTTTGTGTCTAATCTATCTACTATCATCTATCTTTCTGTCTAATCTATCTACTATCATCTATCTTTCTGTCTAATCTATCTACTATCATCTATCTTTCTGTCTAATCTATCTACTATCATCTATCTTTCTGTCTAATCTATCTACTGTCATCTATCTTTCTATCTAATCTATCTACTATCATCTATCTTTCTGTCTAATCTATCTACTATCATCTATCTTTATGTCTAATCTATCTACTATCATCTATCTTTCTATCTAATCTATCTACTATCATCTATCTTTCTGTCTAATCTATCTACTCTCATCTATCTTTCTATCTAATCTATCTACTATCGTCTATCTTTCTGTCTAATCTATCTACTATCGTCTATCTTTCTGTCTAATCTATCTACTATCGTCTATCTTTCTGTCTAATCTATCTACTATCGTCTGTCTTTCTGTCTAATCTATCTACTATCGTCTATCTTTCTGTCTAATCTATCTACTATCGTCTATCTTTCTGTCTAATCTATCTACTATCGTCTATCTTTCTGTCTAAACTATATACTATCGTCTGTCTTTCTGTCTAATCTATCTTCTATCGTCTATCTTTGTGTCTAATCTATCTACTATCATCTATCTTTCTGTCTAATCTATCTACTATCGTCTATCTTTCTGTCTAAACTATCTACTATCGTCTGTCTTTCTGTCTAATGTATCTACTATCATCTATCTTTCTATCTAATGTATCTACTATCATCTATCTTTCTGTCTAATCTATCTACTATCATCTATCTTTCTGTCTAATCTATCTACTATCATCTATCTTTCTGTCTAATCTATCTACTATCATCTATCTTTCTGTCTAATCTATCTTCTATCATCTATCTTTCTGTCTAATGTATCTACTATCATCTATCTTTCTGTCTAATCTATCTACTATCATCTATCTTTCTGTCTAATCTATCTACTATCATCTATCTTTCTGTCTAATCTATCTATTATCAGCTATCTTTCTATCTAATCTATCTACTATCATCTATCTTTCTATCTAATCTATCTACTATCATCTATCTTTCTGTCTAATCTATCTAGTATCATCTAACTACTATCTTTCTGTCTAATCTATCTACTATCATCTATCTTTCTGCTAATCTATCTACTATCATCTATCTTTCTGTCTAATCTATCTACTATCATCTACCTTTCTGTCTAATCTATCTACTATCATCTATCTTTCTCTCTAATCTATCTACTATCATCTATCTTTCTGTCTAATCTATCTACTATCAACTATCTTTCTGTCTAATCTATCTACTATCATCTATCTTTCTGTCTAATCTATCTACTATCAACTATCTTTCTGTCTAATCTATCTACTATCATCTATCTTTCTGTCTAATCTATCTACTATCATCTAACTACTATCTTTCTATCTAATCTATCTACTATCATCTATCTTTCTGTCTAATCTATCTACTATCATCTATCTTTCTGTCTAATCTATCTATTATCATCTATCTTTCTGTCTAATGTATCTACTATCATCTATCTTTCTGTCTAATCTATCTTCTATCATCTATCTTTCTGTCTAATCTATCTACTATCATCTATCTTTCTGTCTAATCTATCTTCTATCATCTATCTTTCTGTCCAATCTATCTACTATCATCTATCTTTCTGTCTAATCTATCTACTATCATCTATCTTTCTGTCTAATCTATCTACTATCATCTATCTTTCTGTCTAATCTATCTACTATCATCTATCTTTCTGTCTAATCTATCTACTATCAGCTCTCTTTCTATCTAATCTATCTACTATCATCTCTCTTTCTGTCTAATCTATCTACTATCATCTATCTTTCTGTCTAATCTATCTACTATCGTCTATCTTTCTGTCTAATCTATCTACTATCGTCTGTCTTTCTGTCTAATCTGTCTACTATCGTCTATCTTTCTGTCTAATCTATCTACTATCGTCTATCTTTCTGTCTAATCTATCTACTATCGTCTATCTTTCTGTCTAAACTATCTACTATCGTCTGTATTTCTGTCTAATCTATTTTCTATCGTCTATATTTCTGTCTAATCTATCTACTATCATCTATCTTTCTGTCTAATGTATCTACTATCATCTATCTTTCTGTCTAATGTATCTACTATCATCTATCTTTCTGTCTAATGTATCTACTATCATCTATCTTTCTGTCTAATCTATCTACTATCATCTATCTTTCTGTCTAATCTATCTACTATCATCTATCTTTCTATCTAATCTATCTACTATCATCTATCTTTCTGTCTAATCTATCTACTCTCATCTATCTTTCTGTCTAATCTATCTACTATCATCTATCTTTCTGTCTAATCTATCTACTATCATCTAACTACTATCTTTCTATCTAATCTATCTACAATCATCTATCTTTCTATCTAATCTATCTACTATCATCTAACTACTATCTTTCTAACTAATCTGTCTACTATCATCTATCTTTCTATCTAATCTATCTACTATCGTCTATCTTTCTGTCTAATCTATCTACTATCGTCTATCTTTCTGTCTAATCTATCTACTATCGTCTATCTGTCTGTCTAATCTATCTACTATCGTGTATCTGTCTGTCTAATCTATCTACTATCGTCTATCTTTCTGTCTAATCTATCTACTATCATCTATCTTTCTATCTAATCTATCTACTATCGTCTATCTTTCTGTCTAATCTATCTACTATCGTCTATCTTTCTGTCTAATCTACCTACTATCGTCTATCTTTCTGTCTAATCTACCTACTATCGTCTATATTTCTGTCTAATCTACCTACTATCGTCTATCTTTCTCTCTAATCTACCTACTATCATCTATCTTTCTCTCTAATCTATCTACTATCGTCTATCTTTCTGTCTAATCGATCTACTATCGTCTATCTTTCTGTCTAATCGATCTACTATCGTCTATCTTTCTGTCTAATCTATCTACTATGGTCTATTTTTCTGTCTAATCGATCTACTATCGTCTACCTTTCTGTCTAATCTATCTACTATCGTCTATCTGTCTGTCTAATCTATCTACTATCGTCTATCTTTCTGTCTAATCTATCTACTATCGTCTATCTTTCTGTCTAATCTATCTACTATCGTGTATCTTTCTGTCTAATCTATCTACTATCATCTATCTTTCTATCTAATCTATCTACTATCGTCTATCTTTCTGTCTAATCTATCTACTATCGTCTATCTTTCTGTCTAATCTATCTACTATCGTCTATCTGTCTGTCTAATCTATCTACTATCGTGTATCTGTCTGTCTAATCTATCTACTATCGTCTATCTTTCTGTCTAATCTATCTACTATCATCTATCTTTCTATCTAATCTATCTACTATCGTCTATCTTTCTGTCTAATCTATCTACTATCGTCTATCTTTCTGTCTAATCTACCTACTATCGTCTATCTTTCTGTCTAATCTACCTACTATCGTCTATATTTCTGTCTAATCTACCTACTATCGTCTATCTTTCTCTCTAATCTACCTACTATCATCTATCTTTCTCTCTAATCTATCTACTATCGTCTATCTTTCTGTCTAATCGATCTACTATCGTCTATCTTTCTGTCTAATCGATCTACTATCGTCTATCTTTCTGTCTAATCTATCTACTATGGTCTATTTTTCTGTCTAATCGATCTACTATCGTCTACCTTTCTGTCTAATCTATCTACTATCGTCTATCTTTCTGTCTAATCTATCAACTATCGTCTATCTTTCTGTCTAATCTATCTACTATCGTCTATCTTTCTGTCTAATCTATCTACTATCGTCTATCTTTCTGTCTAATCTATCTACTATCGTCTATCTTTCTGTCTAATCTATCTACTATCGTCTATCTGTCTGTCTAATCTATCTACTATCGTCTATCTGTCTGTCTAATCTATCTACTATCGTCTTTCTGTCTAATCTATCTACTATCGTCTATCTGTCTGTCTAATCTATCTACTATCGTCTATCTTTCTGTCTAATCTATCTACTATCGTCTATCTTTCTGTCTAATCTATCTACTATCGTCTATCTTTCTGTCTAATCTATCAACTATCCTCTAACTACTATCTTTCTGTCTAATCTATCTACTATCATCTATCTTTCTGTCTAATCTATCTACTATCATCTATCTTTCTGTCTAATCTATCTACTATCATCTATCTTTCTGTCTAATCTATCTACTATCATCTAACTACTATCTTTCTGTCTAATCTATCTACTATCATCTATCTTTCTATCTAATCTATCTACTATCATCTATCTTTCTGTCTAATCTATCTAGTATCATCTATCTTTCTGTCTAATCTATCTACTATCATCTATCTTTCTTTCTAATGTATCTACTATCATCCATCTTTCTATCTAATCTATCTACTATCCTCTAACTACTATCTTGCTGTCTAATCTATCTACTATCATCTATCTTTCTGTCTAATCTCTCTACTATCATCTAACTACTATCTTTCTATCTAATCTATCTACTATCATCTATCTTTCCGTCTAATCTATCTACTATCATCTAACTACTATCTTTCTGTCTAATCTATCTACTATCATCTATCTTTCTATCTAATCTATCTACTATCATCTATCTTTCTGTCTAATCTATCTACTATCATCTATCTTTCTGTCTAATCTATCTATTATCATCTATCTTTCTGTCTAATGTATCTACTATCATCTATCTTTCTGTCTAATCTATCTTCCATCATCTATCTTTCTGTCTAATCTATCTACTATCATCTATCTTTCTGTCTAATCTATCTACTATCATCTATCTTTCTGTCTAATGTATCTACTATCATCTATCTTTCTGTCTAATGTATCTACTATCATCTATCTTTCTGTCTAATCTATCTACTATCATCTATCTTTCTGTCTAATCTATCTACTATCATCTATCTTTCTGTCTAATCTATCTACTATCATCTATCTTTCTGTCTAATCTATCTACTATCATCTATCTTTCTGTCTAATCTATCTACTATCATCTATCTTTCTGTCTAATCTATCTACTATCAACTATCTTTCTGTCTAATGTATCTACTATCATCTATCTTTCTGTCTAATCTATCTACTATCATCTATCTTTCTGTCTAATCTATCTACTATCATCTATCTTTCTGTCTAATCTATATACTATCATCTATCTTTCTGTCTAATCTATCTACTATCATCTATCTTTCTGTCTAATGTATCTACTATCATCTATCTTTCTGTCTAATGTATCTACTATCATCTGTCTTTCTGTCTAATGTATCTACTATCATCTATCTTTCTGTCTAATCTATCTTCTATCATCTATCTTTCTGTCTAATGTATCTACTATCATCTATCTTTCTGTCTAATCTATCTACTATCATCTATCTTTCTGTCTAATCTATCTACTATCATCTATCTTTCTGTCTAAAGTATCTACTATCATCTATCTTTCTGTCTAATCTATCTACTATCATCTATCTTTCTGTCTAATGTATCTACTATCATCTATCTTTCTGTCTAATCTATCTACTATCAGCTTTCTTTCTATCTAATCTATCTACTATCATCTCTCTTTCTGTCTAATCTATCTACTATCATCTATCTTTCTATCTAATCTATCTACTATCATCTATCTTTCTGTCTAATCTATCTACTATCGCCTATCTTTCTGTCTAATCTATCTACTATCGTCTGTCTTTCTGTCTAATCTATCTACTATCGTCTATCTTTCTGTCTAATCTATCTACTATCGTCTATCTTTCTGTCTAATCTATCTACTATCGTCTATCTTTCTGTCTAAACTATCTACTATCGTCTGTATTTCTGTCTAATCTATTTTCTATCGTCTATATTTCTGTCTAATCTATCTACTATCATCTATCTTTCTGTCTAATGTATCTACTATCATCTATCTTTCTGTCTAATGTATCTACTATCATCTATCTTTCTGTCTAATCTATCTACTATCATCTATCTTTCTGTCTAATCTATCTACTATCATCTATCTTTCTATCTAATCTATCTACTATCATCTATCTTTCTGTCTAATCTATCTACTCTCATCTATCTTTCTGTCTAATCTATCTACTATCATCTATCTTTCTGTCTAATCTATCTACTATCATCTAACTACTATCTTTCTATCTAATCTATCTACAATCATCTATCTTTCTATCTAATCTATCTACTATCATCTAACTACTATCTTTCTAACTAATCTGTCTACTATCATCTATCTTTCTATCTAATCTATCTACTATCGTCTATCTTTCTGTCTAATCTATCTACTATCATCTATCTTTCTGTCTAATCTATCTACTATCGTCTATCTGTCTGTCTAATCTATCTACTATCGTCTATCTTTCTGTCTAATCTATCTACTATCGTCTATCTTTCTGTCTAATCTATCTACTATCGTGTATCTTTCTGTCTAATCTATCTACTATCGTCTATCTTTCTGTCTAATCTATCTACTATCGTCTATCTTTCTGTCTAATCTATTTACTATCGTCTATCTTTCTGTCTAATCTATCAACTATCCTCTAACTACTATCTTTCTGTCTAATCTATCTACTATCATCTATCTTTCTGTCTAATCTATCTACTATCATCTATCTTTCTGTCTAATCTATCTACTATCATCTATCTTTCTGTCTAATCTATCTACTATCATCTAACTACTATCTTTCTGTCTAATCTATCTACTATCATCTATCTTTCTATCTAATCTATCTACTATCATCTATCTTTCTGTCTAATCTATCTAGTATCATCTATCTTTCTGTCTAATCTATCTACTATCATCTATCTTTCTGTCTAATGTATCTACTATCATCCATCTTTCTATCTAATCTATCTACTATCCTCTAACTACTATCTTGCTGTCTAATCTATCTACTATCATCTATCTTTCTGTCTAATCTCTCTACTATCATCTAACTACTATCTTTCTATCTAATCTATCTACTATCATCTATCTTTCTGTCTAATCTATCTACTATCATCTAACTACTATCTTTCTGTCTAATCTATCTACTATCATCTATCTTTCTATCTAATCTATCTACTATCATCTATCTTTCTGTCTAATCTATCTACTATCATCTATCTTTCTGTCTAATCTATCTATTATCATCTATCTTTCTGTCTAATGTATCTACTATCATCTATCTTTCTGTCTAATCTATCTTCCATCATCTATCTTTCTGTCTAATCTATCTACTATCATCTATCTTTCTGTCTAATCTATCTACTATCATCTATCTTTCTGTCTAATCTATCTACTATCATCTATCTTTCTGTCTAATGTATCTACTATCATCTATCTTTCTGTCTAATCTATCTACTATCATCTATCTTTCTGTCTAATCTATCTACTATCATCTATCTTTCTGTCTAATCTATCTACTATCATCTATCTTTCTGTCTAATCTCTCTACTATCATCTAACTACTATCTTTCTATCTAATCTATCTACTATCATCTATCTTTCTGTCTAATCTATCTACTATCATCTAACTACTATCTTTCTGTCTAATCTATCTACTATCATCTATCTTTCTATCTAATCTATCTACTATCATCTATCTTTCTGTCTAATCTATCTACTATCATCTATCTTTCTGTCTAATCTATTATCATCTATCTTTCTGTCTAATGTATCTACTATCATCTATCTTTCTGTCTAATCTATCTTCCATCATCTATCTTTCTGTCTAATCTATCTACTATCATCTATCTTTCTGTCTAATCTATCTACTATCATCTATCTTTCTGTCTAATGTATCTACTATCATCTATCTTTCTGTCTAATCTATCTACTATCATCTATCTTTCTGTCTAATCTATCTACTATCATCTATCTTTCTGTCTAATGTATCTACTATCATCTATCTTTCTGTCTAATCTATCTACTATCATCTATCTTTCTGTCTAACCTATCTACTATCATCTATCTTTCTGTCTAACCTATCTACTATCATCTATCTTTCTGTCTAATCTATATACTATCATCTATCTTTCTGTCTAATCTATCTACTATCATCTATCTTTCTGTCTAATGTATCTACTATCATCTATCTTTCTGTCTAATGTATCTACTATCATCTGTCTTTCTGTCTAATGTATCTACTATCATCTATCTTTCTGTCTAATCTATCTACTATCATCTATCTTTCTGTCTAATCTATCTACTATCATCTATCTTTCTGTCTAATCTATCTTCTATCATCTATCTTTCTGTCTAATGTATCTACTATCATCTATCTTTCTGTCTAATCTATCTACTATCATCTATCTTTCTGTCTAATCTATCTACTATCATCTATCTTTCTGTCTAATCTATCTATTATCAGCTATCTTTCTATCTAATCTATCTACTATCATCTATCTTTCTATCTAATCTATCTACTATCATCTATCTTTCTGTCTAATCTATCTAGTATCATCTAACTACTATCTTTCTGTCTAATCTATCTACTATCATCTATCTTTCTGCTAATCTATCAATTATCAGCTATCTTTCTGTCTAATCTATCTACTATCATCTATCTTTCTGTCTAATGTATCTACTATCATCTATCTTTCTGTCTAATGTATCTACTATCATCTGTCTTTCTGTCTAATGTATCTACTATCATCTATCTTTCTGTCTAATCTATCTACTATCATCTATCTTTCTGTCTAATCTATCTACTATCATCTATCTTTCTGTCTAATCTATCTTCTATCATCTATCTTTCTGTCTAATGTATCTACTATCATCTATCTTTCTGTCTAATCTATCTACTATCATCTATCTTTCTGTCTAATCTATCTACTATCATCTATCTTTCTGTCTAATCTATCTATTATCAGCTATCTTTCTATCTAATCTATCTACTATCATCTATCTTTCTATCTAAAATATCTACTATTATCTATCTTTCTGTCTAATCTATCTAGTATCATCTAACTACTATCTTTCTGTCTAATCTATCTACTATCATCTATCTTTCTGCTAATCTATCAATTATCAGCTATCTTTCTATCTAATCTATCTACTATCATCTATCTTTCTATCTAATCTATCTACTGTCATCTATCTTTCTGTCTAATCTATCTACTATCATCTATCTTTCTGTCTAATCTATCTACTATCATCTATCTTTCTGTCTAATCTATCTACTATCATCTATCTTTCTGTCTAATCTATCTACTATCAACTATCTTTCTGTCTAATCTATCTACTATCATCTATCTTTCTGTCTATCTACTATCATCTAACTACTATCTTTCTATCTAATCTATCTACTATCATCTATCTTTCTGTCTAATCTATCTACTATCATCTAACTACTATCTTTCTATCTAATCTATCTACTATCATCTATCTTTCTGTCTAATCTATCTAGTATCATCTATCTTTCTGTCTAATCTATGTATTATCATCTATCTTTCTGTCTAATGTATCTACTATCATCTATCTTTCTGTCTAATCTATCTTCTATCATCTATCTTTCTGTCTAATCTATCTACTATCATCTATCTTTCTGTCTAATCTATCTTCTATCATCTATCTTTCTGTCTAATCTATCTATTATCATCTATCTTTCTGTCTAATCTATCTACTATCATCTATCTTTCTGTCTAATGTATCTACTATCATCTATCTTTCTGTCTAATGTATCTACTATCATCTATCTTTCTGTCTAATCTATCTACTATCATCTATCTTTCTGTCTAATCTATCTACTATCATCTATCTTTCTGTCTAAACTATCTACTATCATCTACCTTTCTGTCTAATCTATCTACTATCATCTATCTTTCTGTCTAATCTATCTACTATCAACTATCTTTCTGTCTAATGTATCTACTATCATCTATCTTTCTGTCTAATCTATCTACTATCATCTATCTTTCTGTCTAATCTATCTACTATCATCTATCTTTCTGTCTAATCTATCTACTATCATCTATCTTTCTGTCTAATCTATATACTATCATCTATCTTTCTGTCTAATCTATCTACTATCATCTATCTTTCTGTCTAATGTATCTACTATCATCTATCTTTCTGTCTAATGTATCTACTATCATCTGTCTTTCTGTCTAATGTATCTACTATCATCTATCTTTCTGTCTAATCTATCTTCTATCATCTATCTTTCTGTCTAATGTATCTACTATCATCTATCTTTCTGTCTAATCTATCTACTATCATCTATCTTTCTGTCTAATCTATCTACTATCATCTATCTTTCTGTCTAAAGTATCTACTATCATCTATCTTTCTGTCTAATCTATCTACTATCATCTATCTTTCTGTCTAATGTATCTACTATCATCTATCTTTCTGTCTAATCTATCTACTATCATCTATCTTTCTGTCTAATGTATCTACTATCATCTATCTTTCTGTCTAATCTATCTACTATCATCTCTCTTTCTGTCTAATCTATCTACTATCATCTATCTTTCTATCTAATCTATCTACTATCATCTATCTTTCTGCCTAATCTATCTACTATCGTCTATCTTTCTGCCTAATCTATCTACTATCGTCTATCTTTCTGTCTAATCTATCTACTATTGTCTATCTTTCTGTCTAATATATCTACTATCGTCTGTCTTTCTGTCTAATCTATCTACTATCGTCTATCTTTCTGTCTAATCTATCTACTATCGTCTATCTTTCTGTCTAATCTATCTACTATCGTCTATCTTTCTGTCTAAACTATCTACTATCGTCTGTATTTCTGTCTAATCTATTTTCTATCGTCTATATTTCTGTCTAATCTATCTACTATCATCTATCTTTCTGTCTAATCTATCTACTATCATCTATCTTTCTCTCTAATGTATCTACTATCATCTATCTTTCTGTCTAATGTATCTACTATCATCTATCTTTCTGTCTAATCTATCTACTATCATCTATCTTTCTGTCTAATCTATCTACTATCATCTATCTTTCTATCTAATCTATCTACTATCATCTATCTTTCTGTCTAATCTATCTACTCTCATCTATCTTTCTGTCTAATCTATCTACTATCATCTATCTTTCTGTCTAATCTATCTACTATCATCTAACTACTATCTTTCTATCTAATCTATCTACAATCATCTATCTTTCTATCTAATCTATCTACTATCATCTATCTTTCTATCTAATCTATCTACTATCATCTATCTGTCTGTCTAATCTATCTACTATCATCTATCTTTCTATCTAATCTATCTACTATCATCTATCTTTCTGTCTAATCTATCTACTATCATCTGTCTTTCTATCTAATCTATCTACTATCATCTAACTACTATCTTTCTGTCTAATCTATCTACTATCATCTATCTTTCTATCTAATCTATCTGCTATCATCTATCTTTCTGTCTAATCTATCTACTATCATCTAACTACTATCTTTCTGTCTAATCTATCTACTATCATCTATCTTTCTATCTAATCTATCTACTATCATCTAACTACTATCTTTCTATCTAATCTATCTACTATCATCTATCTTTCTATCTAATCTATCTACTATCATCTATCTTTCTTTCTAATCTATCTAGTATCATCTAACTACAATCTTTCTGTCTAATCTATCTACTATCATCTATCTTTCTGCTAATCTATCTACTATCATCTATCTTTCTGTCTAATCTATCTACTATCATCTATCTTTCTGTCTAATCTATCTACTATCATCTATCTTTCTGTCTAATCTATCTACTATCATGTATCTTTCTGTCTAATCTATCTACTATCATCTATCTTTCTGTCTAATCTATCTACTATCGTCTATCTTTCTGTCTAATCTATCTACTATCATCTAACTACTATCTTTCTGTCTAATCTATCTACTATCATCTATCTTTCTATCTAATCTATCTACTATCATCTATCTTTCTGTCTAATCTATCTACTCTCATCTATCTTTCTGTCTAATCTATCTATTATCATCTATCTTTCTGTCTAATGTATCTACTATCATCTATCTTTCTGTCTAATCTATCTTCCATCATCTATCTTTCTGTCTAATCTATCTACTATCATCTATCTTTCTGTCTAATCTATCTACTATCATCTATCTTTCTGTCTAATGTATCTACTATCATCTATCTTTCTGTCTAATCTATCTACTATCATCTATCTTTCTGTCTAATCTATCTACTATCATCTATCTTTCTGTCTAATGTATCTACTATCATCTATCTTTCTGTCTAATCTATCTACTATCATCTATCTTTCTGTCTAACCTATCTACTATCATCTATCTTTCTGTCTAACCTATCTACTATCATCTATCTTTCTGTCTAATCTATCTACTATCATCTATCTTTCTGTCTAATGTATCTACTATCATCTATCTTTCTGTCTAATGTATCTACTATCATCTGTCTTTCTGTCTAATGTATCTACTATCATCTATCTTTCTGTCTAATCTATCTACTATCATCTATCTTTCTGTCTAATCTATCTACTATCATCTATCTTTCTGTCTAATCTATCTTCTATCATCTATCTTTCTGTCTAATGTATCTACTATCATCTATCTTTCTGTCTAATCTATCTACTATCATCTATCTTTCTGTCTAATCTATCTACTATCATCTATCTTTCTGTCTAATCTATCTATTATCAGCTATCTTTCTATCTAATCTATCTACTATCATCTATCTTTCTATCTAATCTATCTACTATCATCTATCTTTCTGTCTAATCTATCTAGTATCATCTAACTACTATCTTTCTGTCTAATCTATCTACTATCATCTATCTTTCTGCTAATCTATCAATTATCAGCTATCTTTCTATCTAATCTATCTACTATCATCTATCTTTCTATCTAATCTCTCTACTATCATCTATCTTTCTGTCTAATCTATCTACTATCATCTATCTTTCTGTCTAATCTATCTACTATCATCTATCTTTCTGTCTAATCTATCTACTATCATCTATCTTTCTGTCTAATCTATCTACTATCAACTATCTTTCTGTCTAATCTATCTACTATCATCTATTTTTCTGTCTATCTACTATCATCTAACTACTATCTTTCTATCTAATCTATCTACTATCATCTATCTTTCTGTCTAATCTATCTACTATCATCTAACTACTATCTTTCTATCTAATCTATCTACTATCATCTATCTTTCTGTCTAATCTATCTACTATCATCTATCTTTCTGTCTAATCTATCTATTATCATCTATCTTTCTGTCTAATGTATCTACTATCATCTATCTTTCTGTCTAATCTATCTTCTATCATCTATCTTTCTGTCTAATCTATCTACTATCATCTATCTTTCTGTCTAATCTATCTTCTATCATCTATCTTTCTGTCTAATCTATCTACTATCATCTATCTTTCTGTCTAATCTATCTACTATCATCTATCTTTCTGTCTAATGTATCTACTATCATCTATCTTTCTGTCTAATGTATCTACTATCATCTATCTTTCTGTCTAATCTATCTACTATCATCTATCTTTCTGTCTAATCTATCTACTATCATCTATCTTTCTGTCTAATCTATCTACTATCATCTATCTTTCTGTCTAATCTATCTACTATCATCTATCTTTCTGTCTAATCTATCTACTATCAACTATCTTTCTGTCTAATGTATCTACTATCATCTATCTTTCTGTCTAATCTATCTACTATCATCTATCTTTCTGTCTAATCTATCTACTATCATCTATCTTTCTGTCTAATCTATCTACTATCATCTATCTTTCTGTCTAATCTATATACTATCATCTATCTTTCTGTCTAATCTATCTACTATCATCTATCTTTCTGTCTAATGTATCTACTATCATCTATCTTTCTGTCTAATGTATCTACTATCATCTGATTTTCTGTCTAATGTATCTACTATCATCTATCTTTCTGTCTAATCTATCTTCTATCATCTATCTTTCTGTCTAATGTATCTACTATCATCTATCTTTCTGTCTAATCTATCTACTATCATCTATCTTTCTGTCTAATCTATCTACTATCATCTATCTTTCTGTCTAAAGTATCTACTATCATCTATCTTTCTGTCTAATCTATCTACTATCAGCTCTCTTTCTATCTAATCTATCTACTATCATCTATCTTTCTGTCTAATCTATCTACTCTCATCTATCTTTCTGTCTAATCTATCTACTATCATCTATCTTTCTGTCTAATCTATCTACTATCATCTAACTACTATCTTTCTATCTAATCTATCTACAATCATCTATCTTTCTATCTAATCTATCTACTATCATCTAACTACTATCTTTCTAACTAATCTGTCTACTATCATCTATCTTTCTATCTAATCTATCTACTATCATCTATCTTTCTATCTAATCTATCTACTATCATCTATCTGTCTGTCTAATCTATCTACTATCATCTATCTTTCTATCTAATCTATCTACTATCATCTATCTTTCTGTCTAATCTATCTACTATCATCTGTCTTTCTATCTAATCTATCTACTATCATCTAACTACTATCTTTCTGTCTAATCTATCTACTATCATCTATCTTTCTATCTAATCTATCTGCTATCATCTATCTTTCTGTCTAATCTATCTACTATCATCTAACTACTATCTTTCTGTCTAATCTATCTACTATCATCTATCTTTCTATCTAATCTATCTACTATCATCTAACTACTATCTTTCTATCTAATCTATCTACTATCATCTATCTTTCTATCTAATCTATCTACTATCATCTATCTTTCTTTCTAATCTATCTAGTATCATCTAACTACAATCTTTCTGTCTAATCTATCTACTATCATCTATCTTTCTGCTAATCTATCTACTATCATCTATCTTTCTGTCTAATCTATCTACTATCATCTATCTTTCTGTCTAATCTATCTACTATCATCTATCTTTCTGTCTAATCTATCTACTATCATCTATCTTTCTGTCTAATCTATCTACTATCATCTATCTTTCTGTCTAATCTATCTACTATCATCTATCTTTATGTCTAATCTATCTACTATCATCTATCTTTATGTCTAATCTATCTACTATCATCTATCTTTCTATGTAATCTATCTACTATCATCTATCTTTCTGTCTAATCTATCCACTATCGTCTATCTTTCTGTCTAATCTATCTACTATCGTCTGTCTTTCTGTCTAATCTATCTACTATCGTCTATCTTTCTGTCTAATCTATCTACTATCGTCTATCTTTCTGTCTAATCTATCTACTATCGTCTATCTTTCTGTCTAAACTATCTACTATCGTCTGTCTTTCTGTCTAATCTATCTTCTATCGTCTATCTTTCTGTCTAATCTATCTACTATCATCTATCTTTCTGTCTAATCTATCTACTATCATCTATCTTTCTGTCTAATGTATCTACTATCATCTATCTTTCTGTCTAATGTATCTACTATCATCTATCTTTCTGTCTAATCTATCTACTATCATCTATCTTTCTGTCTAATCTATCTACTATCATCTATCTTTCTATCTAATCTATCTACTATCATCTATCTTTCTGTCTAATCTATCTACTCTCATCTATCTTTCTGTCTAATCTATCTACTATCATCTATCTTTCTGTCTAATCTATCTACTATCATCTAACTACTATCTTTCTATCTAATCTATCTACAATCATCTATCTTTCTATCTAATCTATCTACTATCATCTAACTACTATCTTTCTAACTAATCTGTCTACTATCATCTATCTTTCTATCTAATCTATCTACTATCATCTATCTTTCTATCTAATCTATCTACTATCATCTATCTTTCTGTCTAATCTATCTACTATCATCTATCTTTCTATCTAATCTATCTACTATCATCTATCTTTCTGTCTAATCTATCTACTATCATCTGTCTTTCTATCTAATCTATCTACTATCATCTAACTACTATCTTTCTGTCTAATATATCTACTATCATCTATCTTTCTATCTAATCTATCTACTATCATCTATCTTTCTGTCTAATCTACCTACTATCGTCTATCTTTCTGTCTAATCTACCTACTATCATCTATCTTTCTCTCTAATCTATCTACTATCGTCTATCTTTCTGTCTAATCGATCTACTATCGTCTATCTTTCTGTCTAATCGATCTACTATCGTCTATCTTTCTGTCTAATCTATCTACTATGGTCTATCTTTCTGTCTAATCGATCTACTATCGTCTACCTTTCTGTCTAATCTATCTACTATCGTCTATCTTTCTGTCTAATCTATCAACTATCGTCTATCTTTCTGTCTAATCTATCTACTATCGTCTATCTTTCTGTCTAATGTATCTACTATCGTCTATCTTTCTGTCTAATCTATCTACTATCGTCTATCTTTCTGTCTAATCTATCTACTATCGTCTATCTGTCTGACTAATCTATCTACTATCGTCTATCTTTCTGTCTAATCTATCTACTATCGTCTATCTTTCTGTCTAATCTATCTACTATCGTCTATCTTTCTGTCTAATCTATCTACTATCGTCTATCTGTCTGACTAATCTATCTACTATCGTCTATCTTTCTGTCTAATCTATCTACTATCGTCTATCTTTCTGTCTAATCTATCTACTATCGTCTATCTTTCTGTCTAATCTATCTACTATCGTGTATCTTTCTGTCTAATCTATCTACTATCGTCTATCTTTCTGTCTAATCTATCAACTATCGTCTATCTTTCTGTCTAATCTATCTACTATCGTCTATCTTTCTGTCTAATCTATCAACTATCGTCTATCTTTCTGTCTAATCTATCTACTATCGTCTATCTTTCTGTCTAATCTATCTACTATCGTCTATCTTTCTGTCTAATCTATCTACTATCGTCTATCTTTCTGTCTAATCTATCTACTATCGTCTATCTTTCTGTCTAATCTATCTACTATCGTCTATCTTTCTGTCTAATCTATCAACTATCGTCTATCTTTCTGTCTAATCTATCTACTATCGTCTATCTTTCTGTCTAATCTATCTACTATCGTCTATCTTTCTGTCTAATCTATCTACTATCGTCTATCTTTCTGTCTAATCTATCTACTATCGTCTATCTGTCTGACTAATCTATCTACTATCGTCTATCTTTCTGTCTAATCTATCTACTATCGTCTATCTTTCTGTCTAATCTATCTACTATCGTCTATCTTTCTGTCTAATCTATCTACTATCGTGTATCTTTCTGTCTAATCTATCTACTATCGTCTATCTTTCTGTCTAATCTATCTACTATCGTCTATCTTTCTGTCTAATCTATCTACTATCCTCTAACTACTATCTTTCTGTCTAATCTATCTACTATCATCTATCTTTCTCTCTAATCTATCTACTATCATCTATCTTTCTGTCTAATCTATCTACTATCATCTATCTTTCTGTCTAATCTATCTACTATCATCTAACTACTATCTTTCTGTCTAATCTATCTACTATCATCTATCTTTCTATCTAATCTATCTACTATCATCTATCTTTCTGTCTAATCTATCTAGTATCATCTATCTTTCTGTCTAATCTATCTACTATCATCTATCTTTCTGTCTAATGTATCTACTATCATCCATCTTTCTATCTAATCTATCTACTATCCTCTAACTACTATCTTGCTGTCTAATCTATCTACTATCATCTATCTTTCTGTCTAATCTCTCTACTATCATCTAACTACTATCTTTCTATCTAATCTATCTACTATCATCTATCTTTCTGTCTAATCTATCTACTATCATCTAACTACTATCTTTCTGTCTAATCTATCTACTATCATCTATCTTTCTATCTAATCTATCTACTATCATCTATCTTTCTGTCTAATCTATCTACTATCATCTATCTTTCTGTCTAATGTATCTACTATCATCTGTCTTTCTGTCTAATGTATCTACTATCATCTATCTTTCTGTCTAATCTATCTACTATCATCTATCTTTCTGTCTAATCTATCTACTATCATCTATCTTTCTGTCTAATCTATCTTCTATCATCTATCTTTCTGTCTAATGTATCTACTATCATCTATCTTTCTGTCTAATCTATCTACTATCATCTATCTTTCTGTCTAATCTATCTACTATCATCTATCTTTCTGTCTAATCTATCTATTATCAGCTATCTTTCTATCTAATCTATCTACTATCATCTATCTTTCTATCTAATCTATCTACTATCATCTATCTTTCTGTCTAATCTATCTAGTATCATCTAACTACTATCTTTCTGTCTAATCTATCTACTATCATCTATCTTTCTGCTAATCTATCAATTATCAGCTATCTTTTATCTAATCTATCTACTATCATCTATCTTTCTATCTAATCTATCTACTATCATCTATCTTTCTGTCTAATCTATCTACTATCATCTATCTTTCTGTCTAATCTATCTACTATCATCTATCTTTCTGTCTAATCTATCTACTATCATCTATCTTTCTGTCTAATCTATCTACTATCAACTATCTTTCTGTCTAATCTATCTACTATCATCTATCTTTCTGTCTATCTACTATCATCTAACTACTATCTTTCTATCTAATCTATCTACTATCATCTATCTTTCTGTCTAATCTATCTACTATCATCTAACTACTATCTTTCTATCTAATCTATCTACTATCATCTATCTTTCTGTCTAATCTATCTACTATCATCTATCTTTCTGTCTAATCTATCTATTATCATCTATCTTTCTGTCTAATGTATCTACTATCATCTATCTTTCTGTCTAATCTATCTTCTATCATCTATCTTTCTGTCTAATCTATCTACTATCATCTATCTTTCTGTCTAATCTATCTTCTATCATCTATCTTTCTGTCTAATCTATCTACTATCATCTATCTTTCTGTCTAATCTATCTACTATCATCTATCTTTCTGTCTAATGTATCTACTATCATCTATCTTTCTGTCTAATGTATCTACTATCATCTATCTTTCTGTCTAATCTATCTACTATCATCTATCTTTCTGTCTAATCTATCTACTATCATCTATCTTTCTGTCTAATCTATCTACTATCATCTATCTTTCTGTCTAATCTATCTACTATCATCTATCTTTCTGTCTAATCTATCTACTATCAACTATCTTTCTGTCTAATGTATCTACTATCATCTATCTTTCTGTCTAATCTATCTACTATCATCTATCTTTCTGTCTAATCTATCTACTATCATCTATCTTTCTGTCTAATCTATCTACTATCATCTATCTTTCTGTCTAATCTATATACTATCATCTATCTTTCTGTCTAATCTATCTACTATCATCTATCTTTCTGTCTAATGTATCTACTATCATCTATCTTTCTGTCTAATGTATCTACTATCATCTGTCTTTCTGTCTAATGTATCTACTATCATCTATCTTTCTGTCTAATCTATCTTCTATCATCTATCTTTCTGTCTAATGTATCTACTATCATCTATCTTTCTGTCTAATCTATCTACTATCATCTATCTTTCTGTCTAATCTATCTACTATCATCTATCTTTCTGTCTAAAGTATCTACTATCATCTATCTTTCTGTCTAATCTATCTACTATCATCTATCTTTCTGTCTAATGTATCTACTATCATCTATCTTTCTGTCTAATCTATCTACTATCATCTATCTTTCTATCTAATCTATCTACTATCATCTATCTTTCTGTCTAATCTATCTAGTATCATCTATCTTTCTGTCTAATCTATCTACTATCATCTATCTTTCTGTCTAATGTATCTACTATCATCCATCTTTCTATCTAATCTATCTACTATCCTCTAACTACTATCTTGCTGTCTAATCTCTCTACTATCATCTAACTACTATCTTTCTATCTAATCTATCTACTATCATCTATCTTTCTGTCTAATCTATCTACTATCATCTAACTACTATCTTTCTGTCTAATCTATCTACTATCATCTGTCTTTCTATCTAATCTATCTACTATCATCTATCTTTCTGTCTAATCTATCTACTATCATCTATCTTTCTGTCTAATGTATCTACTATCATCTGTCTTTCTGTCTAATGTATCTACTATCATCTATCTTTCTGTCTAATCTATCTACTATCATCTATCTTTCTGTCTAATCTATCTACTATCATCTATCTTTCTGTCTAATCTATCTTCTATCATCTATCTTTCTGTCTAATGTATCTACTATCATCTATCTTTCTGTCTAATCTATCTACTATCATCTATCTTTCTGTCTAATCTATCTACTATCATCTATCTTTCTGTCTAATCTATCTATTATCAGCTATCTTTCTATCTAATCTATCTACTATCATCTATCTTTCTATCTAATCTATCTACTATCATCTATCTTTCTGTCTAATCTATCTAGTATCATCTAACTACTATCTTTCTGTCTAATCTATCTACTATCATCTATCTTTCTGCTAATCTATCAATTATCAGCTATCTTTTATCTAATCTATCTACTATCATCTATCTTTCTATCTAATCTATCTACTATCATCTATCTTTCTGTCTAATCTATCTACTATCATCTATCTTTCTGTCTAATCTATCTAATATCATCTATCTTTCTGTCTAATCTATCTACTATCATCTATCTTTCTGTCTAATCTATCTACTATCAACTATCTTTCTGTCTAATCTATCTACTATCATCTATCTTTCTGTCTATCTACTATCATCTAACTACTATCTTTCTATCTAATCTATCTACTATCATCTATCTTTCTGTCTAATCTATCTACTATCATCTATCTTTCTGTCTAATCTATCTATTATCATCTATCTTTCTGTCTAATGTATCTACTATCATCTATCTTTCTGTCTAATCTATCTTCTATCATCTATCTTTCTGTCTAATCTATCTACTATCATCTATCTTTCTGTCTAATCTATCTTCTATCATCTATCTTTCTGTCTAATCTATCTACTATCATCTATCTTTCTGTCTAATCTATCTACTATCATCTATCTTTCTGTCTAATGTATCTACTATCATCTATCTTTCTGTCTAATGTATCTACTATCATCTATCTTTCTGTCTAATCTATCTACTATCATCTATCTTTCTGTCTAATCTATCTACTATCATCTATCTTTCTGTCTAATCTATCTACTATCATCTATCTTTCTGTCTAATCTATCTACTATCATCTATCTTTCTGTCTAATCTATCTACTATCAACTATCTTTCTGTCTAATGTATCTACTATCATCTATCTTTCTGTCTAATCTATCTACTATCATCTATCTTTCTGTCTAATCTATCTACTATCATCTATCTTTCTGTCTAATCTATCTACTATCATCTATCTTTCTGTCTAATCTATATACTATCATCTATCTTTCTGTCTAATCTATCTACTATCATCTATCTTTCTGTCTAATGTATCTACTATCATCTATCTTTCTGTCTAATGTATCTACTATCATCTGTCTTTCTGTCTAATGTATCTACTATCATCTATCTTTCTGTCTAATCTATCTTCTATCATCTATCTTTCTGTCTAATGTATCTACTATCATCTATCTTTCTGTCTAATCTATCTACTATCATCTATCTTTCTGTCTAATCTATCTACTATCATCTATCTTTCTGTCTAAAGTATCTACTATCATCTATCTTTCTGTCTAATCTATCTACTATCATCTATCTTTCTGTCTAATGTATCTACTATCATCTATCTTTCTGTCTAATCTATCTACTATCAGCTCTCTTTCTATCTAATCTATCTACTATCATCTCTCTTTCTGTCTAATCTATCTACTATCATCTATCTTTCTATCTAATCTATCTACTATCATCTATCTTTCTGCCTAATCTATCTACTATCGTCTATCTTTCTGCCTAATCTATCTACTATCGTCTATCTTTCTGTCTAATGTATCTACTATCATCTATCTTTCTGTCTAATCTATCTACTATGATCTATCTTTTTGTCTAATGTATCTACTATCATCTATCTTTCTGTCTAATGTATCTACTATCATCTATCTTTCTGTCTAATCTATCTACTATCATCTATCTTTCTGTCTAATCTATCTAGTATCATCTATCTTTCTATCTAATCTATCTACTATCATCTATCTTTCTGTCTAATCTATCTACTCTCATCTATCTTTCTGTCTAATCTATCTACTATCATCTATCTTTCTGTCTAATCTATCTACTATCATCTAACTACTATCTTTCTATCTAATCTATCTACAATCATCTATCTTTCTATCTAATCTATCTACTATCATCTAACTACTATCTTTCTAACTAATCTGTCTACTATCATCTATCTTTCTATCTAATCTATCTACTATCATCTATCTGTCTGTCTAATCTATCTACTATCATCTATCTTTCTATCTAATCTATCTACTATCATCTATCTTTCTGTCTAATCTATCTACTATCATCTGTCTTTCTATCTAATCTATCTACTATCATCTAACTACTATCTTTCTGTCTAATCTATCTACTATCATCTATCTTTCTATCTAATCTATCTGCTATCATCTATCTTTCTGTCTAATCTATCTACTATCGTCTATCTTTCTGTCTAATCTATCTACTATCGTCTTTCTGTCTAATCTATCTACTATCATCTATCTTTCTATCTAATCTATCTACTATCATCTAACTACTATCTTTCTATCTAATCTATCTACTATCATCTATCTTTCTATCTAATCTATCTACTATCATCTATCTTTCTTTCTAATCTATCTAGTATCATCTAACTACAATCTTTCTGTCTAATCTATCTACTATCATCTATCTTTCTGCTAATCTATCTACTATCATCTATCTTTCTGTCTAATCTATCTACTATCATCTATCTTTCTGTCTAATCTATCTACTATCATCTATCTTTCTGTCTAATCTATCTACTATCATCTATCTTTCTGTCTAATCTATCTACTATCATCTATCTTTCTGTCTAATCTATCTACTATCATCTATCTTTATGTCTAATCTATCTACTATCATCTATCTTTATGTCTAATCTATCTACTATCATCTATCTTTCTATGTAATCTATCTACTATCATCTATCTTTCTGTCTAATCTATCCACTATCGTCTATCTTTCTGTCTAATCTATCTACTATCGTCTATCTTTCTGTCTAAACTATCTACTATCGTCTGTCTTTCTGTCTAATCTATCTTCTATCGTCTATCTTTCTGTCTAATCTATCTACTATCATCTATCTTTCTGTCTAATCTATCTACTATCATCTATCTTTCTGTCTAATGTATCTACTATCATCTATCTTTCTGTCTAATGTATCTACTATCATCTATCTTTCTGTCTAATCTATCTACTATCATCTATCTTTCTGTCTAATCTATCTACTATCATCTTTCTTTCTATCTAATCTATCTACTATCATCTATCTTTCTGTCTAATCTATCTACTCTCATCTATCTTTCTGTCTAATCTATCTACTATCATCTATCTTTCTGTCTAATCTATCTACTATCATCTAACTACTATCTTTCTATCTAATCTATCTACAATCATCTATCTTTCTATCTAATCTATCTACTATCATCTAACTACTATCTTTCTAACTAATCTGTCTACTATCATCTATCTTTCTATCTAATCTATCTACTATCATCTATCTTTCTATCTAATCTATCTACTATCATCTATCTTTCTGTCTAATCTATCTACTATCATCTATCTTTCTATCTAATCTATCTACTATCATCTATCTTTCTGTCTAATCTATCTACTATCATCTGTCTTTCTATCTAATCTATCTACTATCATCTAACTACTATCTTTCTGTCTAATCTATCTACTATCATCTATCTTTCTATCTAATCTATCTACTATCATCTATCTTTCTGTCTAATCTACCTACTATCGTCTATCTTTCTGTCTAATCTACCTACTATCATCTATTTTTCTCTCTAATCTATCTACTATCGTCTATCTTTCTGTCTAATCGATCTACTATCGTCTATCTTTCTGTCTAATCGATCTACTATCGTCTATCTTTCTGTCTAATCTATCTACTATGGTCTATCTTTCTGTCTAATCGATCTACTATCGTCTACCTTTCTGTCTAATCTATCTACTATCGTCTATCTTTCTGTCTAATCTATCAACTATCGTCTATCTTTCTGTCTAATCTATCTACTATCGTCTATCTTTCTGTCTAATCTATCTACTATCGTCTATCTTTCTGTCTAATCTATCTACTATCGTCTATCTTTCTGTCTAATCTATCTACTATCGTCTATCTGTCTGACTAATCTATCTACTATCGTCTATCTTTCTGTCTAATCTATCTACTATCGTCTATCTTTCTGTCTAATCTATCTACTATCGTCTATCTTTCTGTCTAATCTATCTACTATCGTCTATCTGTCTGACTAATCTATCTACTATCGTCTATCTTTCTGTCTAATCTATCTACTATCGTCTATCTTTCTGTCTAATCTATCTACTATCGTCTATCTTTCTGTCTAATCTATCTACTATCGTGTATCTTTCTGTCTAATCTATCTACTATCGTCTATCTTTCTGTCTAATCTATCAACTATCGTCTATCTTTCTGTCTAATCTATCTACTATCGTCTATCTTTCTGTCTAATCTATCAACTATCGTCTATCTTTCTGTCTAATCTATCTACTATCGTCTATCTTTCTGTCTAATCTATCTACTATCGTCTATCTTTCTGTCTAATCTATCTACTATCGTCTATCTTTCTGTCTAATCTATCTACTATCGTCTATCTGTCTAATCTATCTACTATCGTCTATCTTTCTGTCTAACCTATCAACTATCGTCTATCTTTCTGTCTAATCTATCTACTATCGTCTATCTTTCTGTCTAATCTATCTACTATCGTCTATCTTTCTGTCTAATCTATCTACTATCGTCTATCTTTCTGTCTAATCTATCTACTATCGCCTATCTGTCTGACTAATCTATCTACTATCGTCTATCTTTCTGTCTAATCTATCTACTATCGTCTATCTTTCTGTCTAATCTATCTACTATCGTCTATCTTTCTGTCTAATCTATCTACTATCGTGTATCTTTCTGTCTAATCTATCTACTATCATCTATCTTTCTGTCTAATGTATCTACTATCATCTAACTACTATCTTTCTATCTAATCTATCAACTATCGTCTATCTTTCTGTCTAATCTATCTACTATCGTCTATCTTTCTGTCTAATCTATCTACTATCATCTATCTTTCTGTCTAATGTATCTACTATCATCTATCTTTCTGTCTAATCTATCTACTATCATCTATCTTTCTGTCTAATCTATCTACTATCATCTATCTTTCTGTCTAATGTATCTACTATCATCTATCTTTCTGTCTAATCTATCTACTATCATCTATCTTTCTGTCTAACCTATCTACTATCATCTATCTTTCTGTCTAACCTATCTACTATCATCTATCTTTCTGTCTAATCTATATACTATCATCTATCTTTCTGTCTAATCTATCTACTATCATCTATCTTTCTGTCTAATGTATCTACTATCATCTATCTTTCTGTCTAATGTATCTACTATCATCTGTCTTTCTGTCTAATGTATCTACTATCATCTATCTTTCTGTCTAATCTATCTACTATCATCTATCTTTCTGTCTAATCTATCTACTATCATCTATCTTTCTGTCTAATCTATCTTCTATCATCTATCTTTCTGTCTAATGTATCTACTATCATCTTTCTGTCTAATCTATCTACTATCATCTATCTTTCTGTCTAATCTATCTACTATCATCTATCTTTCTGTCTAATCTATCTATTATCAGCTATCTTTCTATCTAATCTATCCACTATCATCTATCTTTCTATCTAATCTATCTACTATCATCTATCTTTCTGTCTAATCTATCTAGTATCATCTAACTACTATCTTTCTGTCTAATCTATCTACTATCATCTATCTTTCTGCTAATCTATCTACTATCATCTATCTTTCTGTCTAATCTATCTACTATCATCTATCTTTCTGTCTAATCTATCTACTATCATCTATCTTTCTGTCTAATCTATCTACTATCATCTATCTTTCTGTCTAATCTATCTACTATCAACTATCTTTCTGTCTAATCTATCTACTATCATCTATCTTTCTGTCTAATCTATCTACTATCATCTAACTACTATCTTTCTATCTAATCTATCTACTATCATCTATCTTTCTGTCTAATCTATCTACTATCATCTAACTACTATCTTTCTATCTAATCTATCTACTATCATCTATCTTTCTGTCTAATCTATCTACTATCATCTATCTTTCTGTCTAATCTATCTATTATCATCTATCTTTCTGTCTAATGTTTCTATTATCATCTATCTTTCTGTCTAATCTATCTTCTATCATCTATCTTTCTGTCCAATCTATCTACTATCATCTATCTTTCTGTCTAATCTATCTTCTATCATCTATCTTTCTGTCTAATCTATCTACTATCATCTATCTTTCTGTCTAATCTATCTACTATCATCTATCTTTCTGTCTAATGTATCTACTATCATCTATCTTTCTGTCTAATGTATCTACTATCATCTATCTTTCTGTCTAATCTATCTACTATCATCTATCTTTCTGTCTAATCTATCTACTATCATCTATCTTTCTGTCTAATCTATCTACTATCATCTATCTTTCTGTCTAATCTATCTACTATCATCTATCTTTCTGTCTAATCTATCTACTATCAACTATCTTTCTGTCTAATGTATCTACTATCATCTATCTTTCTGTCTAATCTATCTACTATCATCTATCTTTCTGTCTAATCTATCTACTATCATCTATCATTCTGTCTCATCTATCTACTATCATCTATCTTTCTGTCTAATCTATATACTATCATCTATCTTTCTGTCTAATCTATCTACTATCATCTATCTTTCTGTCTAATGTATCTACTATCATCTATCTTTCTGTATAATGTATCTACTATCATCTGTCTTTCTGTCTAATGTATCTACTATCATCTATCTTTCTGTCTAATCTATCTTCTATCATCTATCTTTCTGTCTAATGTATCTACTATCATCTATCTTTCTGTCTAATCTATCTACTATCATCTATCTTTCTGTCTAATCTATCTACTATCATCTATCTTTCTATCTAATCTATCTACTATCATCTATCTTTCTGTCTAATCTATCTACTATCATCTAACTACTATCTTTCTGTCTAATCTATCTACTATCATCTATCTTTCTATCTAATCTATCTACCATCATCTAACTACTATCTTTCTATCTAATCTATCTACTATCATCTATCTTTATATCTAATCTATCTACTATCATCTATCTTTCTGTCTAATCTATCTAGTATCATCTAACTACTATCTTTGTGTCTAATCTATCTACTATCATCTATCTTTCTGTCTAATCTATCTACTATCATCTATCTTTCTGTCTAATCTATCTACTATCATCTATCTTTCTGTCTAATCTATCTACTATCATCTATCTTTCTGTCTAATCTATCTACTGTCATCTATCTTTCTGTCTAATCTATCTACTGTCATCTATCTTTCTATCTAATCTATCTACTATCATCTATCTTTCTGTCTAATCTATCTACTATCATCTATCTTTATGTCTAATCTATCTACTATCATCTATCTTTCTGTCTAATCTATCTACTATCATCTATCTTTCTGTCTAATCTATCTACTATCATCTATCTTTCTATCTAATCTATCTACTATCATCTATCTTTCTGTCTAATCTATCTACTCTCATCTATCTTTCTGCCTAATCTATCTACTATCGTCTATCTTTCTGTCTAATCTATCTACTAACGTCTATCTTTCTGTCTAATCTATCTACTATCGTCTGTCTTTCTGTCTAATCTATCTACTATCGTCTATCTTTCTCTCTAATCTATCTACTATCGTCTATCTTTCTGTCTAATCTATCTACTATCGTCTATCTTTCTGTCTAAACTATATACTATCGTCTGTCTTTCTGTCTAATCTATCTTCTATCGTCTATCTTTGTGTCTAATCTATCTACTATCATCTATCTTTCTGTCTAATCTATCTACTATCGTCTATCTTTCTGTCTAAACTATCTACTATCGTCTGTCTTTCTGTCTAATGTATCTACTATCATCTATCTTTCTGTCTAATGTATCTACTATCATCTATCTTTCTGTCTAATCTATCTACTATCATCTATCTTTCTGTCTAATCTATCTACTATCATCTATCTTTCTGTCTAATCTATCTACTATCATCTATCTTTCTGTCTAATCTATCTTCTATCATCTATCTTTCTGTCTAATGTATCTACTATCATCTATCTTTCTGTCTAATCTATCTACTATCATCTATCTTTCTGTCTAACCTATCTACTATCATCTATCTTTCTGTCTAATCTATCTATTATCAGCTATCTTTCTATCTAATCTATCTACTATCATCTATCTTTCTATCTAATCTATCTACTATCATCTATCTTTCTGTCTAATCTATCTAGTATCATCTAACTACTATCTTTCTGTCTAATCTATCTACTATCATCTATCTTTCTGCTAATCTATCTACTATCATCTATCTTTCTGTCTAATCTATCTACTATCATCTATCTTTCTGTCTAATCTATCTACTATCATCTATCTTTCTGTCTAATCTATCTACTATCATCTATCTTTCTGTCTAATCTATCTACTATCAACTATCTTTCTGTCTAATCTATCTACTATCATCTATCTTTCTGTCTAATCTATCTACTATCAACTATCTTTCTGTCTAATCTATCTACTATCATCTATCTTTCTGTCTAATCTATCTACTATCATCTAACTACTATCTTTCTATCTAATCTATCTACTATCATCTATCTTTCTGTCTAATCTATCTACTATCATCTATCTTTCTGTCTAATCTATCTATTATCATCTATCTTTCTGTCTAATGTATCTACTATCATCTATCTTTCTGTCTAATCTATCTTCTATCATCTATCTTTCTGTCTAATCTATCTACTATCATCTATCTTTCTGTCTAATGTATCTACTATCATCTATATTTCTGTCTAATCTATCTACTATCAGCTCTCTTTCTATCTAATCTATCTACTATCATCTCTCTTTCTGTCTAATCTATCTACTATCATCTATCTTTCTATCTAATCTATCTACTATCATCTATCTTTCTGTCTAATCTATCTACTATCGTCTATCTTTCTGTCTAATCTATCTACTATCGTCTGTCTTTCTGTCTAATCTGTCTACTATCGTCTATCTTTCTGTCTAATCTATCTACTATCGTCTATCTTTCTGTCTAATCTATCTACTATCGTCTATCTTTCTGTCTAAACTATCTACTATCGTCTGTATTTCTGTCTAATCTATTTTCTATCGTCTATATTTCTGTCTAATCTATCTACTATCATCTATCTTTCTGTCTAATCTATCTACTATCATCTAACTACTATCTTTCTATCTAATCTATCTACAATCATCTATCTTTCTATCTAATCTATCTACTATCATCTAACTACTATCTTTCTAACTAATCTGTCTACTATCATCTATCTTTCTATCTAATCTATCTACTATCGTCTATCTTTCTGTCTAATCTATCTACTATCGTCTATCTTTCTGTCTAATCTATCTACTATCGTCTATCTGTCTGTCTAATCTATCTACTATCGTCTATCTGTCTGTCTAATCTATCTACTATCGTCTATCTTTCTGTCTAATCTATCTACTATCGTCTATCTTTCTGTCTAATCTATCTACTATCGTGTATCTTTCTGTCTAATCTATCTACTATCGTCTATCTTTCTGTCTAATCTATCTACTATCGTCTATCTTTCTCTTTAATCTATTTACTATCGTCTATCTTTCTGTCTAATCTATCAACTATCCTCTAACTACTATCTTTCTGTCTAATCTATCTACTATCATCTATCTTTCTATCTAATCTATCTACTATCATCTATCTTTCTGTCTAATCTATCTAGTATCATATATCTTTCTGTCTAATCTATCTACTATCATCTATCTTTCTGTCTAATGTATCTACTATCATCCATCTTTCTATCTAATCTATCTACTATCCTCTAACTACTATCTTGCTGTCTAATCTATCTACTATCATCTATCTTTCTGTCTAATCTCTCTACTATCATCTAACTACTATCTTTCTATCTAATCTATCTACTATCATCTATCTTTCTGTCTAATCTATCTACTATCATCTAACTACTATCTTTCTGTCTAATCTATCTACTATCATCTATCTTTCTATCTAATCTATCTACTATCATCTATCTTTCTGTCTAATCTATCTAGTATCATATATCTTTCTGTCTAATCTATCTACTATCATCTATCTTTCTGTCTAATGTATCTACTATCATCCATCTTTCTATCTAATCTATCTACTATCCTCTAACTACTATCTTGCTGTCTAATCTATCTACTATCATCTATCTTTCTGTCTAATCTCTCTACTATCATCTAACTACTATCTTTCTATCTAATCTATCTACTATCATCTATCTTTCTGTCTAATCTATCTACTATCATCTAACTACTATCTTTCTGTCTAATCTATCTACTATCATCTATCTTTCTCTCTAATCTATCTACTATCATCTATCTTTCTGTCTAATCTATTTACTATCATCTATCTTTCTGTCTAATCTATCTATTATCATCTATCTTTCTGTCTAATGTATCTACTATCATCTATCTTTCTGTCTAATCTATCTTCCATCATCTATCTTTCTGTCTAATCTATCTACTATCATCTATCTTTCTGTCTAATCTATCTACTATCATCTATCTTTCTGTCTAATGTATCTACTATCATCTATCTTTCTGTCTAATCTATCTACTATCATCTATCTTTCTGTCTAATCTATCTACTATCATCTATCTTTCTTTCTAATCTATCTACTATCATCTATCTTTCTGTCTAATCTATCTACTATCAACTATCTTTCTGTCTAATGTATCTACTATCATCTATCTTTCTGTCTAATCTATGTACTATCATCTATCTTTCTGTCTAATCTATCTACTATCATCTATCATTCTGTCTAATCTATCTACTATCATCTATCTTTCTGTCTAATCTATATACTATCATCTATCTTTCTGTCTAATGTATCTACTATCATCTATCTTTCTGTCTAATGTATCTACTATCATCTATCTTTCTGTCTAATGTATCTACTATCATCTGTCTTTCTGTCTAATGTATCTACTATCATCTATCTTTCTGTCTAATCTATCTTCTATCATCTATCTTTCTGTCTAATGTATCTACTATCATCTATCTTTCTGTCTAATCTATCTACTATCATCTATCTTTCTGTCTAATCTATCTACTATCATCTATCTTTCTATCTAATCTATCTACAATCATCTATCTTTCTGTCTAATCTATCTACTATCATCTAACTACTATCTTTCTGTCTAATCTATCTACTATCATCTATCTTTCTATCTAATCTATCTACCATCATCTAACTACTATCTTTCTATCTAATCTATCTACTATCATCTATCTTTATATCTAATCTATCTACTATCATCTATCTTTCTGTCTAATCTATCTAGTATCATCTAACTACTATCGTTGTGTCTAATCTATCTACTATCATCTATCTTTCTGTCTAATCTATCTACTATCATCTATCTTTCTGTCTAATCTATCTACTATCATCTATCTTTCTGTCTAATCTATCTACTATCATATATCTTTCTGTCTAATCTATCTACTATCATCTATCTTTCTGTCTAATCTATCTACTGTCATCTATCTTTCTGTCTAATCTATCTACTATCATCTATCTTTCTGTCTAATCTATCTACTATCATCTATCTTTATGTCTAATCTATCTACTATCATCTATCTTTCTGTCTAATCTATCTACTATCATCTATCTTTCTGTCTAATCTATCTACTATCATCTATCTTTCTATCTAATCTATCTACTATCATCTATCTTTCTGTCTAATCTATCTACTCTCGTCTATCTTTCTGCCTAATCTATCTACAATCGTCTATCTTTCTGTCTAATCTATCTACTATCGTCTATCTTTCTGTCTAATCTATCTACTATCGTCTGTCTTTCTGTCTAATCTATCTACTATCGTCTATCTTTCTGTCTAATCTATCTACTATCGTCTATCTTTCTGTCTAATCTATCTACTATCGTCTATCTTTCTGTCTAAACTATCTACTATCGTCTGTCTTTCTGTCTAATCTATCTTCTATCGTCTATCTTTGTGTCTAATCTATCTACTATCATCTATCTTTCTGTCTAAACTATCTACTATCGACTGTCTTTCTGTCTAATGTATCTACTATCATCTATCTTTCTGTCTAATGTATCTACTATCATCTATCTTTCTGTCTAATCTATCTACTATCATCTATCTTTCTGTCTAATCTATCTACTATCATCTATATTTCTATCTAATCTATCTACAGTCATCTATCTTTCTATCTAATCTATCTACTATCATCTAACTACTATCTTTCTACCTAATCTGTGTGCTATCATCTATCTTTCTACCTAATCTATCTACTATCATCTATCTTTCTATCTAAACTATCTACTGTCATCTATCTTTCTGTCTAATCTATCTACTATCATCTATCTTTCTATCTAATCTATCTACTATCATCTATCTTTCTGTCTAATCTATCTACTATCATCTGTCTTTCTATCTAATCTATCTACTATCATCTAACTACTATCTTTCTGTCTAATCTATCTACTACCATCTATCTTTCTATCTAATCTATCTACTATCATCTATCTTTCTGTCTAATCTATCTACTATCATCTAACTACTATCTTTCTGTCTAATCTATCTACTATCATCTATCTTTCTGTCTAATCTATCTACTATCAACTATCTTTCTGTCTAATCTATCTACTATCATCTATCATTCTGTCTAATCTATCTACTATCATCTATCTTTCTGTCTAATCTATATACTATCATCTATCTTTCTGTCTAATCTATCTACTATCATCTATCTTTCTGTCTAATGTATCTACTATCATCTATCTTTCTGTATAATGTATCTACTATCATCTGTCTTTCTGTCTAATGTATCTACTATCATCTATCTTTCTGTCTAATCTATCTTCTATCATCTATCTTTCTGTCTAATGTATCTACTATCATCTATCTTTCTGTCTAATCTATCTACTATCATCTATCTTTCTGTCTAATCTATCTACTATCATCTATCTTTCTATCTAATCTATCTACTATCATCTATCTTTCTGTCTAATCTATCTACTATCATCTAACTACTATGTTTCTGTCTAATCTATCTACTATCATCTATCTTTCTATCTAATCTATCTACCATCATCTAACTACTATCTTTCTATCTAATCTATCTACTATCATCTATCTTTATATCTAATCTATCTACTATCATCTATCTTTCTGTCTAATCTATCTAGTATCATCTAACTACTATCTTTGTGTCTAATCTATCTACTATCATCTATCTTTCTGTCTAATCTATCTACTATCATCTATCTTTCTGTCTAATCTATCTACTATCATCTATCTTTCTGTCTAATCTATCTACTATCATCTATCTTTCTGTCTAATCTATCTACTATCATCTATCTTTCTGTCTAATCTATCTACTGTCATCTATCTTTCTATCTAATCTATCTACTATCATCTATCTTGCTGTCTAATCTATCTACTATCATCTATCTTTATGTCTAATCTATCTACTATCATCTATCTTTCTGTCTAATCTATCTACTATCATCTATCTTTCTGTCTAATCTATCTACTATCATCTATCTTTCTGTCTAATCTATCTACTATCATCTATCTTTCTGTCTAATCTATCTACTGTCATCTATCTTTGTATCTAATCTATCTACTATCATCTATCTTGCTGTCTAATCTATCTACTATCATCTATCTTTATGTCTAATCTATCTACTATCATCTATCTTTCTGTCTAATCTATCTACTCTCATCTATCTTTCTGCCTAATCTATCTACTATCGTCTATCTTTCTGTCTAATCTATCTACTATCGTCTATCTTTCTGTCTAATCTATCTACTATCGTCTGTCTTTCTGTCTAATCTATCTACTATCGTCTATCTTTCTGTCTAATCTATCTACTATCGTCTATCTTTCTGTCTAATCTATCTACTATCGTCTATCTTTCTGTCTAAACTATATACTATCGTCTGTCTTTCTGTCTAATCTATCTTCTATCGTCTATCTTTGTGTCTAATCTATCTACTATCATCTATCTTTCTGTCTAATCTATCTACTATCGTCTATCTTTCTGTCTAAACTATCTACTATCGTCTGTCTTTCTGTCTAATGTATCTACTATCATCTATCTTTCTGTCTAATGTATCTACTATCATCTATCTTTCTGTCTAATGTATCTACTATCATCTATCTTTCTGTCTAATCTATCTACTATCATCTATCTTTCTGTCTAATCTATCTACTATCATCTATCTTTCTGTCTAATCTATCTACTATCATCTATCTTTCTGTCTAATCTATCTACTATCATCTATCTTTCTGTCTAATCTATCTACTATCAACTATCTTTCTGTCTAATGTATATACTATCATCTATCTTTCTGTCTAATCTATCTACTATCATCTATCTTTCTGTCTAATCTATCTACTATCATCTATCATTCGGTCTAATCTATCTACTATCATCTATCTTTCTGTCTAATCTATATACTATCATCTATCTTTCTGTCTAATCTATCTACTATCATCTATCTTTCTGTCTAATGTATCTACTATCATCTATCTTTCTGTATAATGTATCTACTATCATCTGTCTTTCTGTCTAATGTATCTACTATCATCTATCTTTCTGTCTAATCTATCTTCTATCATCTATCTTTCTGTCTAATGTATCTACTATCATCTATCTTTCTGTCTAATCTATCTACTATCATCTATCTTTCTGTCTAATCTATCTACTATCATCTATCTTTCTATCTAATCTATCTACTATCATCTATCTTTCTGTCTAATCTATCTACTATCATCTAACTACTATCTTTCTGTCTAATCTATCTACTATCATCTATCTTTCTATCTAATCTATCTACCATCATCTAACTACTATCTTTCTATCTAATCTATCTACTATCATCTATCTTTATATCTAATCTATCTACTATCATCTATCTTTCTGTCTAATCTATCTAGTATCATCTAACTACTATCTTTGTGTCTAATCTATCTACTATCATCTATCTTTCTGTCTAATCTATCTACTATCATCTATCTTTCTGTCTAATCTATCTACTATCATCTATCTTTCTGTCTAATCTATCTACTATCATCTATCTTTCTGTCTAATCTATCTACTATCATCTATCTTTCTGTCTAATCTATCTACTGTCATCTATCTTTCTATCTAATCTATCTACTATCATCTATCTTTCTATCTAATCTATCTACCATCATCTAACTACTATCTTTCTATCTAATCTATCTACTATCATCTGTCTTTCTGTCTAATCTATCTACTATCATCTATCTTTCTGTCTAATCTATCTACTATCATCTATCTTTCTATCTAATCTATCTACTATCATCTATCTTTCTGTCTAATCTATCTACTCTCATCTATCTTTCTGCCTAATCTATCTACTATCGTCTATCTTTCTGTCTAATCTATCTACTATCGTCTATCTTTCTGTCTAATCTATCTACTATCGTCTGTCTTTCTGTCTAATCTATCTACTATCGTCTATCTTTCTGTCTAATCTATCTACTATCGTCTATCTTTCTGTCTAATCTATCTACTATCGTCTATCTTTCTGTCTAAACTATATACTATCGTCTGTCTTTCTGTCTAATCTATCTTCTATCGTCTATCTTTGTGTCTAATCTATCTACTATCATCTATCTTTCTGTCTAATCTATCTACTATCGTCTATCTTTCTGTCTAAACTATCTACTATCGTCTGTCTTTCTGTCTAATGTATCTACTATCATCTATCTTTCTGTCTAATGTATCTACTATCATCTATCTTTCTGTCTAATCTATCTACTATCATCTATCTTTCTGTCTAATCTATCTACTATCATCTATCTTTCTGTCTAATCTATCTACTATCATCTATCTTTCTGTCTAATCTATCTTCTATCATCTATCTTTCTGTCTAATGTATCTACTATCATCTATCTTTCTGTCTAATCTATCTACTATCATCTATCTTTCTGTCTAATCTATCTACTATCATCTATCTTTCTGTCTAATCTATCTATTATCAGCTATCTTTCTATCTAATCTATCTACTATCATCTATCTTTCTATCTAATCTATCTACTATCATCTATCTTTCTGTCTAATCTATCTAGTATCATCTAACTACTATCTTTCTGTCTAATCTATCTACTATCATCTATCTTTCTGCTAATCTATCTACTATCATCTATCTTTCTGTCTAATCTATCTACTATCATCTATCTTTCTGTCTAATCTATCTACTATCATCTATCTTTCTGTCTAATCTATCTACTATCATCTATCTTTCTGTCTAATCTATCTACTATCAACTATCTTTCTGTCTAATCTATCTACTATCATCTATCTTTCTGTCTAATCTATCTACTATCAACTATCTTTCTGTCTAATCTATCTACTATCATCTATCTTTCTGTCTAATCTATCTACTATCATCTAACTACTATCTTTCTATCTAATCTATCTACTATCATCTATCTTTCTGTCTAATCTATCTACTATCATCTTTCTTTCTGTCTAATCTATCTATTATCATCTATCTTTCTGTCTAATGTATCTACTATCATCTATCTTTCTGTCTAATCTATCTTCTATCATCTATCTTTCTGTCTAATCTATCTACTATCATCTATCTTTCTGTCTAATCTATCTTCTATCATCTATCTTTCTGTCTAATCTATCTACTATCATCTATCTTTCTGTCTAATCTATCTACTATCATCTATCTTTCTGTCTAATGTATCTACTATCATCTATATTTCTGTCTAATCTATCTACTATCAGCTCTCTTTCTATCTAATCTATCTACGATCATCTCTCTTTCTGTCTAATCTATCTACTATCATCTATCTTTCTATCTAATCTATCTACTATCATCTATCTTTCTGTCTAATCTATCTACTATCGTCTATCTTTCTGTCTAATCTATCTACTATCGTCTGTCTTTCTGTCTAATCTGTCTACTATCGTCTATCTTTCTGTCTAATCTATCTACTATCGTCTATCTTTCTGTCTAATCTATCTACTATCGTCTATCTTTCTGTCTAAACTATCTACTATCGTCTGTATTTCTGTCTAATCTATTTTCTATCGTCTATATTTCTGTCTAATCTATCTACTATCATCTATCTTTCTGTCTAATGTATCTACTATCATCTATCTTTCTGTCTAATGTATCTACTATCATCTATCTTTCTGTCTAATCTATCTACTATCATCTATCTTTCTGTCTAATCTATCTACTATCATCTATCTTTCTATCTAATCTATCTACTATCATCTATCTTTCTGTCTAATCTATCTACTATCATCTAACTACTATGTTTCTGTCTAATCTATCTACTATCATCTATCTTTCTATCTAATCTATCTACCATCATCTAACTACTATCTTTCTATCTAATCTATCTACTATCATCTATCTTTATATCTAATCTATCTACTATCATCTATCTTTCTGTCTAATCTATCTAGTATCATCTAACTACTATCTTTGTGTCTAATCTATCTACTATCATCTATCTTTCTGTCTAATCTATCTACTATCATCTATCTTTCTGTCTAATCTATCTACTATCATCTATCTTTCTGTCTAATCTATCTACTATCATCTATCTTTCTGTCTAATCTATCTACTATCATCTATCTTTCTGTCTAATCTATCTACTGTCATCTATCTTTCTATCTAATCTATCTACTATCATCTATCTTTCTGTCTAATCTATCTACTATCATCTATCTTTATGTCTAATCTATCTACTATCATCTATCTTTCTGTCTAATCTATCTACTATCATCTATCTTTCTGTCTAATCTATCTACTATCATCTATCTTTCTATCTAATCTATCTACTATCATCTATCTTTCTGTCTAATCTATCTACTCTCATCTATCTTTCTGCCTAATCTATCTACTATCGTCTATCTTTCTGTCTAATCTATCTACTATCGTCTATCTTTCTGTCTAATCTATCTACTATCGTCTGTCTTTCTGTCTAATCTATCTACTATCGTCTATCTTTCTGTCTAATCTATCTACTATCGTCTATCTTTCTGTCTAATCTATCTACTATCGTCTATCTTTCTGTCTAAACTATATACTATCGTCTGTCTTTCTGTCTAATCTATCTTCTATCGTCTATCTTTGTGTCTAATCTATCTACTATCATCTATCTTTCTGTCTAATCTATTTACTATCGTCTATCTTTCTGTCTAAACTATCTACTATCGTCTGTCTTTCTGTCTAATGTATCTACTATCATCTATCTTTCTGTCTAATGTATCTACTATCATCTATCTTTCTGTCTAATGTATCTACTATCATCTATCTTTCTGTCTAATCTATCTACTATCATCTATCTTTCTGTCTAATCTATCTACTATCATCTATCTTTCTGTCTAATCTATCTACTATCATCTATCTTTCTGTCTAATCTATCTACTATCATCTATCTTTCTGTCTAATCTATCTACTATCAACTATCTTTCTGTCTAATGTATATACTATCATCTATCTTTCTGTCTAATCTATCTACTATCATCTATCTTTCTGTCTAATCTATCTACTATCATCTATCATTCTGTCTAATCTATCTACTATCATCTATCTTTCTGTCTAATCTATATACTATCATCTATCTTTCTGTCTAATCTATCTACTATCATCTATCTTTCTGTCTAATGTATCTACTATCATCTATCTTTCTGTATAATGTATCTACTATCATCTGTCTTTCTGTCTAATGTATCTACTATCATCTATCTTTCTGTCTAATCTATCTTCTATCATCTATCTTTCTGTCTAATGTATCTACTATCATCTATCTTTCTGTCTAATCTATCTACTATCATCTATCTTTCTGTCTAATCTATCTACTATCATCTATCTTTCTATCTAATCTATCTACTATCATCTATCTTTCTGTCTAATCTATCTACTATCATCTAACTACTATCTTTCTGTCTAATCTATCTACTATCATCTATCTTTCTATCTAATCTATCTACCATCATCTAACTACTATCTTTCTATCTAATCTATCTACTATCATCTATCTTTATATCTAATCTATCTACTATCATCTATCTTTCTGTCTAATCTATCTAGTATCATCTAACTACTATCTTTGTGTCTAATCTATCTACTATCATCTATCTTTCTGTCTAATCTATCTACTATCATCTATCTTTCTGTCTAATCTATCTACTATCATCTATCTTTCTGTCTAATCTATCTACTATCATCTATCTTTCTGTCTAATCTATCTACTATCATCTATCTTTCTGTCTAATCTATCTACTGTCATCTATCTTTCTATCTAATCTATCTACTATCATCTATCTTTCTGTCTAATCTATCTACTATCATCTATCTTTCTGTCTAATCTATCTACTATCATCTATCTTTCTGTCTAATCTATCTACTATCATCTATCTTTCTGTCTAATCTATCTACTATCATCTATCTTTCTATCTAATCTATCTACTATCATCTATCTTTCTGTCTAATCTATCTACTCTCATCTATCTTTCTGCCTAATCTATCTACTATCGTCTATCTTTCTGTCTAATCTATCTACTATCGTCTATCTTTCTGTCTAATCTATCTACTATCGTCTGTCTTTCTGTCTAATCTATCTACTATCGTCTATCTTTCTGTCTAATCTATCTACTATCGTCTATCTTTCTGTCTAATCTATCTACTATCGTCTATCTTTCTGTCTAAACTATATACTATCGTCTGTCTTTCTGTCTAATCTATCTTCTATCGTCTATCTTTGTGTCTAATCTATCTACTATCATCTATCTTTCTGTCTAATCTATCTACTATCGTCTATCTTTCTGTCTAAACTATCTACTATCGTCTGTCTTTCTGTCTAATGTATCTACTATCATCTATCTTTCTGTCTAATGTATCTACTATCATCTATCTTTCTGTCTAATCTATCTACTATCATCTATCTTTCTGTCTAATCTATCTACTATCATCTATCTTTCTGTCTAATCTATCTACTATCATCTATCTTTCTGTCTAATCTATCTTCTATCATCTATCTTTCTGTCTAATGTATCTACTATCATCTATCTTTCTGTCTAATCTATCTACTATCATCTATCTTTCTGTCTAATCTATCTACTATCATCTATCTTTCTGTCTAATCTATCTATTATCAGCTATCTTTCTATCTAATCTATCTACTATCATCTATCTTTCTATCTAATCTATCTACTATCATCTATCTTTCTGTCTAATCTATCTAGTATCATCTAACTACTATCTTTCTGTCTAATCTATCTACTATCATCTATCTTTCTGCTAATCTATCTACTATCATCTATCTTTCTGTCTAATCTATCTACTATCATCTATCTTTCTGTCTAATCTATCTACTATCATCTATCTTTCTGTCTAATCTATCTACTATCATCTATCTTTCTGTCTAATCTATCTACTATCAACTATCTTTCTGTCTAATCTATCTACTATCATCTATCTTTCTGTCTAATCTATCTACTATCAACTATCTTTCTGTCTAATCTATCTACTATCATCTATCTTTCTGTCTAATCTATCTACTATCATCTAACTACTATCTTTCTATCTAATCTATCTACTATCATCTATCTTTCTGTCTAATCTATCTACTATCATCTTTCTTTCTGTCTAATCTATCTATTATCATCTATCTTTCTGTCTAATGTATCTACTATCATCTATCTTTCTGTCTAATCTATCTTCTATCATCTATCTTTCTGTCTAATCTATCTACTATCATCTATCTTTCTGTCTAATCTATCTTCTATCATCTATCTTTCTGTCTAATCTATCTACTATCATCTATCTTTCTGTCTAATCTATCTACTATCATCTATCTTTCTGTCTAATGTATCTACTATCATCTATATTTCTGTCTAATCTATCTACTATCAGCTCTCTTTCTATCTAATCTATCTACGATCATCTCTCTTTCTGTCTAATCTATCTACTATCATCTATCTTTCTATCTAATCTATCTACTATCATCTATCTTTCTGTCTAATCTATCTACTATCGTCTATCTTTCTGTCTAATCTATCTACTATCGTCTGTCTTTCTGTCTAATCTGTCTACTATCGTCTATCTTTCTGTCTAATCTATCTACTATCGTCTATCTTTCTGTCTAATCTATCTACTATCGTCTATCTTTCTGTCTAAACTATCTACTATCGTCTGTATTTCTGTCTAATCTATTTTCTATCGTCTATATTTCTGTCTAATCTATCTACTATCATCTATCTTTCTGTCTAATGTATCTACTATCATCTATCTTTCTGTCTAATGTATCTACTATCATCTATCTTTCTGTCTAATCTATCTACTATCATCTATCTTTCTGTCTAATCTATCTACTATCATCTATCTTTCTATCTAATCTATCTACTATCATCTATCTTTCTGTCTAATCTATCTACTCTCATCTATCTTTCTGTCTAATCTATCTACTATCATCTATCTTTCTGTCTAATCTATCTACTATCATCTAACTACTATCTTTCTATCTAATCTATCTACAATCATCTATCTTTCTATCTAATCTATCTACTATCATCTAACTACTATCTTTCTAACTAATCTGTCTACTATCATCTATCTTTCTATCTAATCTATCTACTATCGTCTATCTTTCTGTCTAATCTATCTACTATCGTCTATCTTTCTGTCTAATCTATCTACTATCGTCTATCTGTCTGTCTAATCTATCTACTATCGTCTATCTGTCTGTCTAATCTATCTACTATCGTCTATCTTTCTGTCTAATCTATCTACTATCGTCTATCTTTCTGTCTAATCTATCTACTATCGTGTATCTTTCTGTCTAATCTATCTACTATCGTCTATCTTTCTGTCTAATCTATCTACTATCGTCTATCTTTCTCTGTAATCTATTTACTATCGTCTATCTTTCTGTCTAATCTATCAACTATCCTCTAACTACTATCTTTCTGTCTAATCTATCTACTATCATCTATCTTTCTGTCTAATCTATCTACTATCATCTATCTTTCTGTCTAATCTATCTACTATCATCTATCTTTCTGTCTAATCTATCTACTATCATCTAACTACTATCTTTCTGTCTAATCTATCTACTATCATCTATCTTTCTATCTAATCTATCTACTATCATCTATCTTTCTGTCTAATCTATCTAGTATCATCTATCTTTCTGTCTAATCTATCTACTATCATCTATCTTTCTGTCTAATGTATCTACTATCATCTATCTTTCTATCTAATCTATCTACTATCCTCTAACTACTATCTTGCTGTCTAATCTATCTACTATCATCTATCTTTCTGTCTAATCTCTCTACTATCATCTAACTACTATCTTTCTATCTAATCTATCTACTATCATCTATCTTTCTGTCTAATCTATCTACTATCATCTATCTTTCTATCTAATCTATCTACTATCATCTATCTTTCTGTCTAATCTATCTACTATCATCTATCTTTCTGTCTAATCTATCTATTATCATCTATCTTTCTGTCTAATGTATCTACTATCATCTATGTTTCTGTCTAATCTATCTTCCATCATCTATCTTTCTGTCTAATCTATCTACTATCATCTATCTTTCTGTCTAATCTATCTACTATCATCTATCTTTCTGTCTAATCTATCTACTATCATCTATCTTTCTGTCTAATCTATCTACTATCATCTATCTTTCTGTCTAATCTATCTACTATCAACTATCTTTCTGTCTAATGTATCTACTATCATCTATCTTTCTGTCTAATCTATGTACTATCATCTATCTTTCTGTCTAATCTATCTACTATCATCTATCATTCTGTCTAATCTATCTACTATCATCTATCTTTCTGTCTAATCTATATACTATCATCTATCTTTCTGTCTAATGTATCTACTATCATCTATCTTTCTGTCTAATGTATCTACTATCATCTATCTTTCTGTCTAATGTATCTACTATCGTCTGTCTTTCTGTCTAATGTATCTACTATCATCTATCTTTCTGTCTAATGTATCTACTATCATCTATCTTTCTGTCTAATCTATCTACTATCATCTATCTTTCTGTCTAATCTATCTACTATCATCTATCTTTCTATCTAATCTATCTACAGTCATCTATCTTTCTATCTAATCTATCTACTATCATCTAACTACTATCTTTCTACCTAATCTGTGTGCTATCATCTATCTTTCTATCTAATCTATCTACTATCATCTATCTTTCTATCTAAACTATCTACTGTCATCTATCTTTCTGTCTAATCTATCTACTATCATCTATCTTTCTATCTAATCTATCTACTATCATCTATCTTTCTGTCTAATCTATCTACTATCATCTGTCTTTCTATCTAATCTATCTACTATCATCTAACTACTATCTTTCTGTCTAATCTATCTACTATCATCTATCTTTCTATCTAATCTATCTACTATCATCTATCTTTCTGTCTAATCTATCTACTATCATCTAACTACTATCTTTCTGTCTAATCTATCTACTATCATCTATCTTTCTATCTAATCTATCTACTATCATCTAACTACTATCTTTCTATCTAATCTATCTACTATCATCTATCTTTCTATCTAATCTATCTACTATCATCTATCTTTCTTTCTAATCTATCTAGTATCATCTAACTACAATCTTTCTGTCTAATCTATCTACTATCATCTATCTTTCTGCTAATCTATCTACTATCATCTATCTTTCTGTCTAATCTATCTACTATCATCTATCTTTCTGTCTAATCTATCTACTATCATCTATCTTTCTGTCTAATCTATCTACTATCATCTATCTTTCTGTCTAATCTATCTACTATCATCTATCTTTCTGTCTAATCTATCTACTATCATCTATCTTTCTGTCTAATCTATCTACTATCATCTATCTTTCTGTCTAATCTATCTACTATCATCTATCTTTCTGTCTAATCTATCTACTATCATCTATCTTTCTGTCTAATCTATCTACTATCATCTATCTTTCTGTCTAATCTATCTACTATCATCTATCTTTCTGTCTAAAGTATCTACCATCATCTAACTACTATCATTCTGTCTAATCTATCTACTATCATCTATCCTTCTATCTAATCTATCTACTATCATCTAACTACTATCTTTCTGTCTAATCTATCTACTATCATCTAACTACTATCTTTCTGTCTAATCTATCTACTATCATCTATCTTTCTATCTAATCTATCTACTATCATCTATCTTTCTGTCTAATCTATCTACTATCATCTAACTACTATCTTTCTGTCTAATCTATCTACTGTCATCTATCTTTATATCTAATCTATCTACTATCATCTATCTTTCTGTCTAATCTATCTACTATCATCTATCTTTATGTCTAATCTATCTACTATCATCTATCTTTCTGTCTAATCTATCTACTATCATCTATCTTTCTGTCTAATCTATCTACTATTATCTATCTTTCTGTCTAATCTATCTACTATCATCTAACTACTATCTTTCTGTCTAATCTATCTACTATCATCTATCTTTCTGTCTAATGTATCTACTATCATCTATCTTTCTGTCTAATCTATCTACTATCATCTATCTTTCTGTCTAACCTATCTACTATCATCTATCTTTCTGTCTAACCTATCTACTATCATCTATCTTTCTGTCTAATCTATATACTATCATCTATCTTTCTGTCTAATCTATCTACTATCATCTATCTTTCTGTCTAATGTATCTACTATCATCTATCTTTCGGTCTAATGTATCTACTATCATCTGTCTTTCTGTCTAATGTATCTACTATCATCTATCTTTCTGTCTAATCTATCTACTATCATCTATCTTTCTGTCTAATCTATCTACTATCATCTATCTTTCTGTCTAATCTATCTTCTATCATCCATCTTTCTGTCTAATGTATCTACTATCATCTATCTTTCTGTCTAATCTATCTACTATCATCTATCTTTCTGTCTAATCTATCTATTATCAGCTATCTTTCTATCTAATCTATCTACTATCATCTATCTTTCTATCTAATCTATCTACTATCATCTATCTTTCTGTCTAATCTATCTAGTATCATCTAACTACTATCTTTCTGTCTAATCTATCTACTATCATCTATCTTTCTGCTAATCTATCTACTATCATCTATCTTTCTGTCTAATCTATCTACTATCATCTATCTTTCTGTCTAATCTATCTACTATCATCTATCTTTCTGTCTAATCTATCTACTATCATCTATCTTTCTGTCTAATCTATCTACTATCAACTATCTTTATGTCTAATCTATCTACTATCATCTATCTTTCTGTCTAATCTATCTACTATCATCTAACTACTATCTTTCTATCTAATCTATCTACTATCATCTATCTTTCTGTCTAATCTATCTACTATCATCTAACTACTATCTTTCTATCTAATCTATCTACTATCATCTATCTTTCTGTCTAATCTATCTACTATCATCTATCTTTCTGTCTAATCTATCTATTATCATCTATCTTTCTGTCTAATGTATCTACTATCATCTATCTTTCTCTCTAATCTATCTTCTATCATCTATCTTTCTGTCTAATCTATCTACTATCATCTATCTTTCTGTCTAATCTATCTTCTATCATCTATCTTTCTGTCTAATCTATCTACTATCATCTATCTTTCTGTCTAATCTATCTACTATCATCTATCTTTCTGTCTAATGTATCTACTATCATCTATCTTTCTGTCTAATGTATCTACTATCATCTATCTTTCTGTCTAATCTATCTACTATCGTCTATCTTTCTGTCTAATCTATCTACTATCGTCTATCTTTCTGTCTAAACTATCTACTATCGTCTGTCTTTCTGTCTAATCTATCTTCTATCGTCTATCTTTGTGTCTAATCTATCTACTATCATCTATCTTTCTGTCTAATCTATCTACTATCGTCTATCTTTCTGTCTAAACTATCTACTATCGTCTGTCTTTCTGTCTAATGTATCTACTATCATCTATCTTTCTGTCTAATCTATCTACTATCATCTATCTTTCTGTCTAACCTATCTACTATCATCTATCTTTCTGTCTAACCTATCTACTATCATCTATCTTTCTGTCTAATCTATATACTATCATCTATCTTTCTGTCTAATCTATCTACTATCATCTATCTTTCTATCTAATCTATCTACTATCATCTATCTTTCTGTCTAATCTATCTACTATCATCTATCTTTCTGTCTAATCTATCTATTATCATCTATCTTTCTGTCTAATGTATCTACTATCATCTATCTTTCTGTCTAATCTATCTTCCATCATCTATCTTTCTGTCTAATCTATCTACTATCATCTATCTTTCTGTCTAATCTATCTACTATCATCTATCTTTCTGTCTAATGTATCTACTATCATCTATCTTTCTGTCTAATCTATCTACTATCATCTATCTTTCTGTCTAATCTATCTACTATCATCTATCTTTCTGTCTAATGTATCTACTATCATCTATCTTTCTGTCCAATCTATCTACTATCATCTATCTTTCTGTCTAACCTATCTACTATCATCTATCTTTCTGTCTAACCTATCTACTATCATCTATCTTTCTGTCTAATCTATATACTATCATCTATCTTTCTGTCTAATCTATCTACTATCATCTATCTTTCTGTCTAATGTATCTACTATCATCTATCTTTCTGTCTAATGTATCTACTATCATCTGTCTTTCTGTCTAATGTATCTACTATCATCTATCTTTCTGTCTAATCTATCTACTATCATCTATCTTTCTGTCTAATCTATCTACTATCATCTATCTTTCTGTCTAATCTATCTTCTATCATCTATCTTTCTGTCTAATGTATCTACTATCATCTATCTTTCTGTCTAATCTATCTACTATCATCAATCTTTCTGTCTAATCTATCTACTATCATCTATCTTTCTGTCTAATCTATCTACTATCAACTATCTTTCTGTCTAATCTATCTACTATCATCTATCTTTCTGTCTAATCTATCTACTATCATCTAACTACTATCTTTCTATCTAATCTATCTACTATCATCTATCTTTCTGTCTAATCTATCTACTATCATCTAACTACTATCTTTCTATCTAATCTATCTACTATCATCTATCTTTCTGTCTAATCTATCTACTATCATCTAACTACTATCTTTCTATCTAATCTATCTACTATCAGCTATCTTTCTATCTAATCTATCTACTATCATCTATCTTTCTATCTAATCTATCTACTATCATCTATCTTTCTGTCTAATCTATCTAGTATCATCTAACTACTATCTTTCTGTCTAATCTATCTACTATCATCTATCTTTCTGTCTAATCTATCTACTATCATCTAACTACTATCTTTCTATCTAATCTATCTACTATCATCTATCTTTCTGTCTAATCTATCTACTATCATCTAACTACTATCTTTCTATCTAATCTATCTACTATCATCTATCTTTCTGTCTAATCTATCTACTATCATCTAACTACTATCTTTCTATCTAATCTATCTACTATCATCTATCTTTCTGTCTAATCTATCTACTATCATCTAACTACTATGTTTCTATCTAATCTATCTACTATCATCTATCTTTCTGTCTAATCTATCTACTATCATCTAACTACTATCTTTCTATCTAATCTATCTACTATCATCTATCTTTCTATCTAATCTATCTACTATCATCTATCTTTCTGTCTAATCTATCTACTATCATCTGTCTTTCTATCTAATCTATCTACTATCATCTAACTACTATCTTTCTGTCTAATCTATCTACTATCATCTATCTTTCTATCTAATCTATCTGCTATCATCTATCTTTCTGTCTAATCTATCTACTATCATCTAACTACTATCTTTCTGTCTAATCTATCTACTATCATCTATCTTTCTATCTAATCTATCTACTATCATCTAACTACTATCTTTCTATCTAATCTATCTACTATCATCTATCTTTCTATCTAATCTATCTACTATCATCTATCTTTCTTTCTAATCTATCTAGTATCATCTAACTACAATCTTTCTGTCTAATCTATCTACTATCATCTATCTTTCTGCTAATCTATCTACTATCATCTATCTTTCTGTCTAATCTATCTACTATCATCTATCTTTCTGTCTAATCTATCTACTATCATCTATCTTTCTGTCTAATCTATCTACTATCATCTATCTTTCTGTCTAACCTATCTACTATCATCTATCTTTCTGTCTAATCTATCTGCTATCATCTATCTTTCTGTCTAGTCTATCTACTATCATCTATCTTTCTGTCTAATCTATCTACTATCATCTATCTTTCTGTCTAATGTATCTACTATCATCTGTCTTTCTGTCTAATGTATCTACTATCATCTATCTTTCTGTCTAATCTATCTACTATCATCTATCTTTCTGTCTAATCTATCTACTATCATCTATCTTTCTGTCTAATCTATCTTCTATCATCTATCTTTCTGTCTAATGTATCTACTATCATCTATCTTTCTGTCTAATCTATCTACTATCATCAATCTTTCTGTCTAATCTATCTACTATCATCTATCTTTCTGTCTAATCTATCTACTATCAACTATCTTTCTGTCTAATCTATCTACTATCATCTATCTTTCTGTCTAATCTATCTACTATCATCTAACTACTAACTTTCTATCTAATCTATCTACTATCATCTATCTTTCTGTCTAATCTATCTACTATCATCTAACTACTATCTTTCTATCTAATCTATCTACTATCATCTATCTTTCTGTCTAATCTATCTACTATCATCTAACTACTATCTTTCTATCTAATCTATCTACTATCAGCTATCTTTCTATCTAATCTATCTACTATCATCTATCTTTCTATCTAATCTATCTACTATCATCTATCTTTCTGTCTAATCTATCTAGTATCATCTAACTACTATCTTTCTGTCTAATCTATCTACTATCATCTATCTTTCTGTCTAATCTATCTACTATCATCTATCTTTCTGTCTAATCTATCTACTATCATCTATCTTTCTGTCTAATCTATCTACTATCAACTATCTTTATGTCTAATCTATCTACTATCATCTATCTTTCTGTCTAATCTATCTACTATCATCTAACTACTATCTTTCTATCTAATCTATCTACTATCATCTATCTTTCTGTCTAATCTATCTACTATCATCTAACTACTATCTTTCTATCTAATCTATCTACTATCATCTATCTTTCTGTCTAATCTATCTACTATCATCTATCTTTCTGTCTAATCTATCTATTATCATCTATCTTTCTGTCTAATGTATCTACTATCATCTATCTTTCTCTCTAATCTATCTTCTATCATCTATCTTTCTGTCTAATCTATCTACTATCATCTATCTTTCTGTCTAATCTATCTTCTATCATCTATCTTTCTGTCTAATCTATCTACTATCATCTATCTTTCTGTCTAATCTATCTACTATCATCTATCTTTCTGTCTAATGTATCTACTATCATCTATCTTTCTGTCTAATGTATCTACTATCATCTATCTTTCTGTCTAATCTATCTACTATCGTCTATCTTTCTGTCTAATCTATCTACTATCGTCTATCTTTCTGTCTAAACTATCTACTATCGTCTGTCTTTCTGTCTAATCTATCTTCTATCGTCTATCTTTGTGTCTAATCTATCTACTATCATCTATCTTTCTGTCTAATCTATCTACTATCGTCTATCTTTCTGTCTAAACTATCTACTATCGTCTGTCTTTCTGTCTAATGTATCTACTATCATCTATCTTTCTGTCTAATCTATCTACTATCATCTATCTTTCTGTCTAACCTATCTACTATCATCTATCTTTCTGTCTAACCTATCTACTATCATCTATCTTTCTGTCTAATCTATATACTATCATCTATCTTTCTGTCTAATCTATCTACTATCATCTATCTTTCTATCTAATCTATCTACTATCATCTATCTTTCTGTCTAATCTATCTACTATCATCTATCTTTCTGTCTAATCTATCTATTATCATCTATCTTTCTGTCTAATGTATCTACTATCATCTATCTTTCTGTCTAATCTATCTTCCATCATCTATCTTTCTGTCTAATCTATCTACTATCATCTATCTTTCTGTCTAATCTATCTACTATCATCTATCTTTCTGTCTAATGTATCTACTATCATCTATCTTTCTGTCTAATCTATCTACTATCATCTATCTTTCTGTCTAATCTATCTACTATCATCTATCTTTCTGTCTAATGTATCTACTATCATCTATCTTTCTGTCTAATCTATCTACTATCATCTATCTTTCTGTCTAACCTATCTACTATCATCTATCTTTCTGTCTAACCTATCTACTATCATCTATCTTTCTGTCTAATCTATATACTATCATCTATCTTTCTGTCTAATCTATCTACTATCATCTATCTTTCTGTCTAATGTATCTACTATCATCTATCTTTCTGTCTAATGTATCTACTATCATCTGTCTTTCTGTCTAATGTATCTACTATCATCTATCTTTCTGTCTAATCTATCTACTATCATCTATCTTTCTGTCTAATCTATCTACTATCATCTATCTTTCTGTCTAATCTATCTTCTATCATCTATCTTTCTGTCTAATGTATCTACTATCATCTATCTTTCTGTCTAATCTATCTACTATCATCAATCTTTCTGTCTAATCTATCTACTATCATCTATCTTTCTGTCTAATCTATCTACTATCAACTATCTTTCTGTCTAATCTATCTACTATCATCTATCTTTCTGTCTAATCTATCTACTATCATCTAACTACTATCTTTCTATCTAATCTATCTACTATCATCTATCTTTCTGTCTAATCTATCTACTATCATCTAACTACTATCTTTCTATCTAATCTATCTACTATCATCTATCTTTCTGTCTAATCTATCTACTATCATCTAACTACTATCTTTCTATCTAATCTATCTACTATCAGCTATCTTTCTATCTAATCTATCTACTATCATCTATCTTTCTATCTAATCTATCTACTATCATCTATCTTTCTGTCTAATCTATCTAGTATCATCTAACTACTATCTTTCTGTCTAATCTATCTACTATCATCTATCTTTCTGTCTAATCTATCTACTATCATCTAACTACTATCTTTCTATCTAATCTATCTACTATCATCTATCTTTCTGTCTAATCTATCTACTATCATCTAACTACTATCTTTCTATCTAATCTATCTACTATCATCTATCTTTCTGTCTAATCTATCTACTATCATCTAACTACTATCTTTCTATCTAATCTATCTACTATCATCTATCTTTCTGTCTAATCTATCTACTATCATCTAACTACTATGTTTCTATCTAATCTATCTACTATCATCTATCTTTCTGTCTAATCTATCTACTATCATCTAACTACTATCTTTCTATCTAATCTATCTACTATCATCTATCTTTCTATCTAATCTATCTACTATCATCTATCTTTCTGTCTAATCTATCTACTATCATCTGTCTTTCTATCTAATCTATCTACTATCATCTAACTACTATCTTTCTGTCTAATCTATCTACTATCATCTATCTTTCTATCTAATCTATCTGCTATCATCTATCTTTCTGTCTAATCTATCTACTATCATCTAACTACTATCTTTCTGTCTAATCTATCTACTATCATCTATCTTTCTATCTAATCTATCTACTATCATCTAACTACTATCTTTCTATCTAATCTATCTACTATCATCTATCTTTCTATCTAATCTATCTACTATCATCTATCTTTCTTTCTAATCTATCTAGTATCATCTAACTACAATCTTTCTGTCTAATCTATCTACTATCATCTATCTTTCTGCTAATCTATCTACTATCATCTATCTTTCTGTCTAATCTATCTACTATCATCTATCTTTCTGTCTAATCTATCTACTATCATCTATCTTTCTGTCTAATCTATCTACTATCATCTATCTTTCTGTCTAACCTATCTACTATCATCTATCTTTCTGTCTAATCTATCTGCTATCATCTATCTTTCTGTCTAGTCTATCTACTATCATCTATCTTTCTGTCTAATCTATCTACTATCATCTATCTTTCTGTCTAATGTATCTACTATCATCTGTCTTTCTGTCTAATGTATCTACTATCATCTATCTTTCTGTCTAATCTATCTACTATCATCTATCTTTCTGTCTAATCTATCTACTATCATCTATCTTTCTGTCTAATCTATCTTCTATCATCTATCTTTCTGTCTAATGTATCTACTATCATCTATCTTTCTGTCTAATCTATCTACTATCATCAATCTTTCTGTCTAATCTATCTACTATCATCTATCTTTCTGTCTAATCTATCTACTATCAACTATCTTTCTGTCTAATCTATCTACTATCATCTATCTTTCTGTCTAATCTATCTACTATCATCTAACTACTAACTTTCTATCTAATCTATCTACTATCATCTATCTTTCTGTCTAATCTATCTACTATCATCTAACTACTATCTTTCTATCTAATCTATCTACTATCATCTATCTTTCTGTCTAATCTATCTACTATCATCTAACTACTATCTTTCTATCTAATCTATCTACTATCAGCTATCTTTCTATCTAATCTATCTACTATCATCTATCTTTCTATCTAATCTATCTACTATCATCTATCTTTCTGTCTAATCTATCTAGTATCATCTAACTACTATCTTTCTGTCTAATCTATCTACTATCATCTATCTTTCTGTCTAATCTATCTACTATCATCTAACTACTATCTTTCTATCTAATCTATCTACTATCATCTATCTTTCTGTCTAATCTATCTACTATCATCTAACTACTATCTTTCTATCTAATCTATCTACTATCATCTATCTTTCTGTCTAATCTATCTACTATCATCTAACTACTATCTTTCTATCTAATCTATCTACTATCATCTATCTTTCTGTCTAATCTATCTACTATCATCTAACTACTATCTTTCTATCTAATCTATCTACTATCATCTATCTTTCTGTCTAATCTATGTACTATCATCTAACTACTATCTTTCTATCTAATCTATCTACTATCATCTATCTTTCTATCTAATCTATCTACTATCATCTATCTTTCTGTCTAATCTATCTACTATCATCTGTCTTTCTATCTAATCTATCTACTATCATCTAACTACTATCTTTCTGTCTAATCTATCTACTATCATCTATCTTTCTATCTAATCTATCTGCTATCATCTATCTTTCTGTCTAATCTATCTACTATCATCTAACTACTATCTTTCTGTCTAATCTATCTACTATCATCTATCTTTCTATCTAATCTATCTACTATCATCTAACTACTATCTTTCTATCTAATCTATCTACTATCATCTATCTTTCTATCTAATCTATCTACTATCATCTATCTTTCTTTCTAATCTATCTAGTATCATCTAACTACAATCTTTCTGTCTAATCTATCTACTATCATCTATCTTTCTGCTAATCTATCTACTATCATCTATCTTTCTGTCTAATCTATCTACTATCATCTATCTTTCTGTCTAATCTATCTACTATCATCTATCTTTCTGTCTAATCTATCTACTATCATCTATCTTTCTGTCTAATCTATCTACTATCATCTATCTTTCTGTCTAATCTATCTACTATCATCTATCTTTCTGTCTAATCTATCTACTATCATCTATCTTTATGTCTAATCTATCTACTATCATCTATCTTTATGTCTAATCTATCTACTATCATCTATCTTTCTATGTAATCTATCTACTATCATCTATCTTTCTGTCTAATCTATCTACTCTCGTCTATCTTTCTGCCTAATCTATCTACTATCGTCTATCTTTCTGTCTAATCTATCTACTATCGTCTATCTTTCTGTCTAATCTATCTACTATCGTCTGTCTTTCTGTCTAATCTATCTACTATCGTCTATCTTTCTGTCTAATCTATCTACTATCGTCTATCTTTCTGTCTAATCTATCTACTATCGTCTATCTTTCTGTCTAAACTATCTACTATCGTCTGTCTTTCTGTCTAATCTATCTTCTATCGTCTATCTTTCTGTCTAATCTATCTACTATCATCTATCTTTCTGTCTAATCTATCTACTATCATCTATCTTTCTGTCTAATGTATCTACTATCATCTATCTTTCTGTCTAATGTATCTACTATCATCTATCTTTCTGTCTAATCTATCTACTATCATCTATCTTTCTGTCTAATCTATCTACTATCATCTATCTTTCTATCTAATCTATCTACTATCATCTATCTTTCTGTCTAATCTATCTACTCTCATCTATCTTTCTGTCTAATCTATCTACTATCATCTATCTTTCTGTCTAATCTATCTACTATCATCTAACTACTATCTTTCTATCTAATCTATCTACAATCATCTATCTTTCTATCTAATCTATCTACTATCATCTAACTACTATCTTTCTAACTAATCTGTCTACTATCATCTATCTTTCTATCTAATCTATCTACTATCATCTATCTTTCTGTCTAATCTATCTACTATCATCTAACTACTATCTTTCTATCTAATCTATCTACTATCATCTATCTTTCTATCTAATCTATCTACTATCATCTATCTTTCTGTCTAATCTATCTACTATCATCTGTCTTTCTATCTAATCTATCTACTATCATCTAACTACTATCTTTCTGTCTAATCTATCTACTATCATCTATCTTTCTATCTAATCTATCTGCTATCATCTATCTTTCTGTCTAATCTATCTACTATCATCTAACTACTATCTTTCTGTCTAATCTATCTACTATCATCTATCTTTCTATCTAATCTATCTACTATCATCTAACTACTATCTTTCTATCTAATCTATCTACTATCATCTATCTTTCTATCTAATCTATCTACTATCATCTATCTTTCTTTCTAATCTATCTAGTATCATCTAACTACAATCTTTCTGTCTAATCTATCTACTATCATCTATCTTTCTGCTAATCTATCTACTATCATCTATCTTTCTGTCTAATCTATCTACTATCATCTATCTTTCTGTCTAATCTATCTACTATCATCTATCTTTCTGTCTAATCTATCTACTATCATCTATCTTTCTGTCTAACCTATCTACTATCATCTATCTTTCTGTCTAATCTATCTGCTATCATCTATCTTTCTGTCTAGTCTATCTACTATCATCTATCTTTCTGTCTAATCTATCTACTATCATCTATCTTTCTGTCTAATGTATCTACTATCATCTGTCTTTCTGTCTAATGTATCTACTATCATCTATCTTTCTGTCTAATCTATCTACTATCATCTATCTTTCTGTCTAATCTATCTACTATCATCTATCTTTCTGTCTAATCTATCTTCTATCATCTATCTTTCTGTCTAATGTATCTACTATCATCTATCTTTCTGTCTAATCTATCTACTATCATCAATCTTTCTGTCTAATCTATCTACTATCATCTATCTTTCTGTCTAATCTATCTACTATCAACTATCTTTCTGTCTAATCTATCTACTATCATCTATCTTTCTGTCTAATCTATCTACTATCATCTAACTACTAACTTTCTATCTAATCTATCTACTATCATCTATCTTTCTGTCTAATCTATCTACTATCATCTAACTACTATCTTTCTATCTAATCTATCTACTATCATCTATCTTTCTGTCTAATCTATCTACTATCATCTAACTACTATCTTTCTATCTAATCTATCTACTATCAGCTATCTTTCTATCTAATCTATCTACTATCATCTATCTTTCTATCTAATCTATCTACTATCATCTATCTTTCTGTCTAATCTATCTAGTATCATCTAACTACTATCTTTCTGTCTAATCTATCTACTATCATCTATCTTTCTGTCTAATCTATCTACTATCATCTAACTACTATCTTTCTATCTAATCTATCTACTATCATCTATCTTTCTGTCTAATCTATCTACTATCATCTAACTACTATCTTTCTATCTAATCTATCTACTATCATCTATCTTTCTGTCTAATCTATCTACTATCATCTAACTACTATCTTTCTATCTAATCTATCTACTATCATCTATCTTTCTGTCTAATCTATCTACTATCATCTAACTACTATCTTTCTATCTAATCTATCTACTATCATCTATCTTTCTGTCTAATCTATGTACTATCATCTAACTACTATCTTTCTATCTAATCTATCTACTATCATCTATCTTTCTATCTAATCTATCTACTATCATCTATCTTTCTGTCTAATCTATCTACTATCATCTGTCTTTCTATCTAATCTATCTACTATCATCTAACTACTATCTTTCTGTCTAATCTATCTACTATCATCTATCTTTCTATCTAATCTATCTGCTATCATCTATCTTTCTGTCTAATCTATCTACTATCATCTAACTACTATCTTTCTGTCTAATCTATCTACTATCATCTATCTTTCTATCTAATCTATCTACTATCATCTAACTACTATCTTTCTATCTAATCTATCTACTATCATCTATCTTTCTATCTAATCTATCTACTATCATCTATCTTTCTTTCTAATCTATCTAGTATCATCTAACTACAATCTTTCTGTCTAATCTATCTACTATCATCTATCTTTCTGCTAATCTATCTACTATCATCTATCTTTCTGTCTAATCTATCTACTATCATCTATCTTTCTGTCTAATCTATCTACTATCATCTATCTTTCTGTCTAATCTATCTACTATCATCTATCTTTCTGTCTAATCTATCTACTATCATCTATCTTTCTGTCTAATCTATCTACTATCATCTATCTTTCTGTCTAATCTATCTACTATCATCTATCTTTATGTCTAATCTATCTACTATCATCTATCTTTATGTCTAATCTATCTACTATCATCTATCTTTCTATGTAATCTATCTACTATCATCTATCTTTCTGTCTAATCTATCTACTCTCGTCTATCTTTCTGCCTAATCTATCTACTATCGTCTATCTTTCTGTCTAATCTATCTACTATCGTCTATCTTTCTGTCTAATCTATCTACTATCGTCTGTCTTTCTGTCTAATCTATCTACTATCGTCTATCTTTCTGTCTAATCTATCTACTATCGTCTATCTTTCTGTCTAATCTATCTACTATCGTCTATCTTTCTGTCTAAACTATCTACTATCGTCTGTCTTTCTGTCTAATCTATCTTCTATCGTCTATCTTTCTGTCTAATCTATCTACTATCATCTATCTTTCTGTCTAATCTATCTACTATCATCTATCTTTCTGTCTAATGTATCTACTATCATCTATCTTTCTGTCTAATGTATCTACTATCATCTATCTTTCTGTCTAATCTATCTACTATCATCTATCTTTCTGTCTAATCTATCTACTATCATCTATCTTTCTATCTAATCTATCTACTATCATCTATCTTTCTGTCTAATCTATCTACTCTCATCTATCTTTCTGTCTAATCTATCTACTATCATCTATCTTTCTGTCTAATCTATCTACTATCATCTAACTACTATCTTTCTATCTAATCTATCTACAATCATCTATCTTTCTATCTAATCTATCTACTATCATCTAACTACTATCTTTCTAACTAATCTGTCTACTATCATCTATCTTTCTATCTAATCTATCTACTATCATCTATCTTTCTATCTAATCTATCTACTATCATCTATCTTTCTGTCTAATCTATCTACTATCATCTATCTTTCTATCTAATCTATCTACTATCATCTATCTTTCTGTCTAATCTATCTACTATCATCTGTCTTTCTATCTAATCTATCTACTATCATCTAACTACTATCTTTCTGTCTAATCTATCTACTATCATCTATCTTTCTATCTAATCTATCTACTATCATCTATCTTTCTGTCTAATCTACCTACTATCGTCTATCTTTCTGTCTAATCTACCTAATATCATCTATCTTTCTCTCTAATCTATCTACTATCGTCTATCTCTCTGTCTAATCGATCTACTATCGTCTATCTTTCTGTCTAATCGATCTCCTATCGTCTATCTTTCTGTCTAATCTATCTACTATGGTCTATCTTTCTGTCTAATCGATCTACTATCGTCTACCTTTCTGTCTAATCTATCTACTATCGTCTATCTTTCTGTCTAATCTATCAACTATCGTCTATCTTTCTGTCTAATCTATCTACTATCGTCTATCTTTCTGTCTAATCTATCTACTATCGTCTATCTTTCTGTCTAATCTATCTACTATCGTCTATCTTTCTGTCTAATCTATCTACTATCGTCTATCTTTCTGTCTAATCTATCTACTATCGTCTATCTGTCTGACTAATCTATCTACTATCGTCTATCTTTCTGTCTAATCTATCTACTATCGTCTATCTTTCTGTCTAATCTATCTACTATCGTCTATCTTTCTGTCTAATCTATCTACTATCGTGTATCTTTCTGTCTAATCTATCTACTATCGTGTATCTTTCTGTCTAATCTATCTACTATCGTCTTTCTGTCTAATCTATCTACTATCGTCTATCTTTCTGTCTAATCTATCTAGTATCGTCTATCTTTCTGTCTAATCTATCTACTATCGTCTATCTTTCTGTCTAATCTATCTACTATCCTCTAACTACTATCTTTCTGTCTAATCTATCTACTATCATCTATCTTTCTGTCTAATCTATCTACTATCATCTATCTTTCTGTCTAATCTATCTACTATCATCTATCTTTCTGTCTAATCTATCTACTATCATCTATCTTTCTGTCTAATCTATCTACTATCATCTATCTTTCTATCTAATCTATCTACTATCATCTATCTTTCTGTCTAATCTATCTAGTATCATCTATCTTTCTGTCTAATCTATCTACTATCATCTATCTTTCTGTCTAATGTATCTACTATCATCCATCTTTCTATCTAATCTATCTACTATCCTCTAACTACTATCTTGCTGTCTAATCTATCTACTATCATCTATCTTTCTGTCTAATCTCTCTACTATCATCTAACTACTATCTTTCTATCTAATCTATCTACTATCATCTATCTTTCTGTCTAATCTATCTACTATCATCTAACTACTATCTTTCTGTCTAATCTATCTACTATCATCTATCTTTCTATCTAATCTATCTACTATCATCTATCTTTCTGTCTAATCTATCTACTATCATCTATCTTTCTGTCTAATCTATCTATTATCATCTATCTTTCTGTCTAATGTATCTACTATCATCTATCTTTCTGTCTAATCTATCTTCCATCATCTATCTTTCTGTCTAATCTATCTACTATCATCTATCTTTCTGTCTAATCTATCTACTATCATCTATCTTTCTGTCTAATGTATCTACTATCATCTATCTTTTTGTCTAATCTATCTACTATCATCTATCTTTCTGTCTAATCTATCTACTATCGTGTATCTTTCTGTCTAATCTATCTACTATCGTCTATCTTTCTGTCTAATCTATCTACTATCGTCTTTCTGTCTAATCTATCTACTATCATCTATCTTTCTGTCTAATCTCTCTACTATCATCTAACTACTATCTTTCTATCTAATCTATCTACTATCATCTATCTTTCTGTCTAATCTATCTACTATCATCTAACTACTATCTTTCTGTCTAATCTATCTACTATCATCTATCTTTCTATCTAATCTATCTACTATCATCTATCTTTCTGTCTAATCTATCTACTATCATCTATCTTTCTGTCTAATCTATCTATTATCATCTATCTTTCTGTCTAATGTATCTACTATCATCTATCTTTCTGTCTAATCTATCTTCCATCATCTATCTTTCTGTCTAATCTATCTACTATCATCTATCTTTCTGTCTAATCTATCTACTATCATCTATCTTTCTGTCTAATGTATCTACTATCATCTATCTTTCTGTCTAATCTATCTACTATCATCTATCTTTCTGTCTAATCTATCTACTATCATCTATCTTTCTGTCTAATGTATCTACTATCATCTATCTTTCTGTCTAATCTATCTACTATCATCTATCTTTCTGTCTAACCTATCTACTATCATTTATCTTTCTGTCTAACCTATCTACTATCATCTATCTTTCTGTCTAATCTATATACTATCATCTATCTTTCTGTCTAATCTATCTACTATCATCTATCTTTCTGTCTAATGTCTCTACTATCATCTATCTTTCTGTATAATGTATCTACTATCATCTGTCTTTCTGTCTAATGTATCTACTATCATCTATCTTTCTGTCTAATCTATCTACTATCATCTATCTTTCTGTCTAATCTATCTACTATCATCTATCTTTCTGTCTAATCTATCTTCTATCATCTATCTTTCTGTCTAATGTATCTACTATCATCTATCTTTCTGTCTAATCTATCTACTATCATCAATCTTTCTGTCTAATCTATCTACTATCATCTATCTTTCTGTCTAATCTATCTACTATCAACTATCTTTCTGTCTAATCTATCTACTATCATCTATCTTTCTGTCTAATCTATCTACTATCATCTAACTACTATCTTTCTATCTAATCTATCTACTATCATCTATCTTTCTGTCTAATGTATCTACTATCATCTAACTACTATCTTTCTATCTAATCTATCTACTATCATCTATCTTTCTGTCTAATCTATCTACTATCATCTAACTACTATCTTTCTATCTAATCTATCTACTATCATCTATCTTTCTGTCTAATCTATCTACTATCATCTAACTACTATCTTTCTATCTAATCTATCTACTATCAGCTATCTTTCTATCTAATCTATCTACTATCATCTATCTTTCTATCTAATCTATCTACTATCATCTATCTTTCTGTCTAATCTATCTAGTATCATCTAACTACTATCTTTCTGTCTAATCTATCTACTATCATCTATCTTTCTGCTAATCTATCTACTATCATCTATCTTTCTGTCTAATCTATCTTCTATCATCTATCTTTCTGTCTAATCTATCTACTATCATCTATCTTTCTGTCTAATCTATCTTCTATCATCTATCTTTCTGTCTAATCTATCTACTATCATCTATCTTTCTGTCTAATCTATCTACTATCATCTATCTTTCTGTCTAATGTATCTACTATCATCTATCTTTCTGTCTAATGTATCTACTATCATCTATCTTTCTGTCTAATCTATCTACTATCATCTATCTTTCTGTCTAATCTATCTACTATCATCTATCTTTCTGTCTAATCTATCTACTATCATCTATCTTTCTGTCTAATCTATCTACTATCATCTATCTTTCTGTCTAATCTATCTACTATCAACTATCTTTCTGTCTAATGTATCTACTATCATCTATCTTTCTGTCTAATCTATCTACTATCATCTATCTTTCTGTCTAATCTATCTACTATCATCTATCATTCTGTCTAATCTATCTACTATCATCTATCTTTCTGTCTAATCTATATACTATCATCTATCTTTCTGTCTAATCTATCTACTATCATCTATCTTTCTGTCTAATGTATCTACTATCATCTATCTTTCTGTATAATGTATCTACTATCATCTGTCTTTCTGTCTAATGTATCTACTATCATCTATCTTTCTGTCTAATCTATCTTCTATCATCTATCTTTCTGTCTAATGTATCTACTATCATCTATCTTTCTGTCTAATCTATCTACTATCATCTATCTTTCTGTCTAATCTATCTACTATCATCTATCTTTCTGTCTAATCTATCTACTATCATCTAACTACTATCTTTCTGTCTAATCTATCTACTATCATCTATCTTTCTATCTAATCTATCTACCATCATCTAACTACTCTCTTTCTATCTAATCTATCTACTATCATCTATCTTTATATCTAATCTATCTACTATCATCTATCTTTCTGTCTAATCTATCTAGTATCATCTAACTACTATCTTTGTGTCTAATCTATCTACTATCATCTATCTTTCTGTCTAATCTATCTACTATCATCTATCTTTCTGTCTAATCTATCTACTATCATCTATCTTTCTATCTAATCTATCTACTATCATCTATCTTTCTGTCTAATCTATCTAGTATCATCTATCTTTCTGTCTAATCTATCTACTATCGTCTATCTTTCTGTCTAATCTATCTACTATCGTCTATCTTTCTGTCTAATCTATCTACTATCGTCTATCTTTCTGTCTAATCTATCTACTATCGTCTATCTTTCTGTCTAATCTATCTACTATCGTCTATCTGTCTGACTAATCTATCTACTATCGTCTATCTTTCTGTCTAATCTATCTACTATCGTCTATCTTTCTGTCTAATCTATCTACTATCGTCTATCTTTCTGTCTAATCTATCTACTATCGTGTATCTTTCTGTCTAATCTATCTACTATCGTGTATCTTTCTGTCTAATCTATCTACTATCGTCTTTCTGTCTAATCTATCTACTATCGTCTATCTTTCTGTCTAATCTATCTAGTATCGTCTATCTTTCTGTCTAATCTATCTACTATCGTCTATCTTTCTGTCTAATCTATCTACTATCCTCTAACTACTATCTTTCTGTCTAATCTATCTACTATCATCTATCTTTCTGTCTAATCTATCTACTATCATCTATCTTTCTGTCTAATCTATCTACTATCATCTATCTTTCTGTCTAATCTATCTACTATCATCTATCTTTCTGTCTAATCTATCTACTATCATCTATCTTTCTATCTAATCTATCTACTATCATCTATCTTTCTGTCTAATCTATCTAGTATCATCTATCTTTCTGTCTAATCTATCTACTATCATCTATCTTTCTGTCTAATGTATCTACTATCATCCATCTTTCTATCTAATCTATCTACTATCCTCTAACTACTATCTTGCTGTCTAATCTATCTACTATCATCTATCTTTCTGTCTAATCTCTCTACTATCATCTAACTACTATCTTTCTATCTAATCTATCTACTATCATCTATCTTTCTGTCTAATCTATCTACTATCATCTAACTACTATCTTTCTGTCTAATCTATCTACTATCATCTATCTTTCTATCTAATCTATCTACTATCATCTATCTTTCTGTCTAATCTATCTACTATCATCTATCTTTCTGTCTAATCTATCTATTATCATCTATCTTTCTGTCTAATGTATCTACTATCATCTATCTTTCTGTCTAATCTATCTTCCATCATCTATCTTTCTGTCTAATCTATCTACTATCATCTATCTTTCTGTCTAATCTATCTACTATCATCTATCTTTCTGTCTAATGTATCTACTATCATCTATCTTTTTGTCTAATCTATCTACTATCATCTATCTTTCTGTCTAATCTATCTACTATCGTGTATCTTTCTGTCTAATCTATCTACTATCGTCTATCTTTCTGTCTAATCTATCTACTATCGTCTTTCTGTCTAATCTATCTACTATCATCTATCTTTCTGTCTAATCTCTCTACTATCATCTAACTACTATCTTTCTATCTAATCTATCTACTATCATCTATCTTTCTGTCTAATCTATCTACTATCATCTAACTACTATCTTTCTGTCTAATCTATCTACTATCATCTATCTTTCTATCTAATCTATCTACTATCATCTATCTTTCTGTCTAATCTATCTACTATCATCTATCTTTCTGTCTAATCTATCTATTATCATCTATCTTTCTGTCTAATGTATCTACTATCATCTATCTTTCTGTCTAATCTATCTTCCATCATCTATCTTTCTGTCTAATCTATCTACTATCATCTATCTTTCTGTCTAATCTATCTACTATCATCTATCTTTCTGTCTAATGTATCTACTATCATCTATCTTTCTGTCTAATCTATCTACTATCATCTATCTTTCTGTCTAATCTATCTACTATCATCTATCTTTCTGTCTAATGTATCTACTATCATCTATCTTTCTGTCTAATCTATCTACTATCATCTATCTTTCTGTCTAACCTATCTACTATCATTTATCTTTCTGTCTAACCTATCTACTATCATCTATCTTTCTGTCTAATCTATATACTATCATCTATCTTTCTGTCTAATCTATCTACTATCATCTATCTTTCTGTCTAATGTCTCTACTATCATCTATCTTTCTGTATAATGTATCTACTATCATCTGTCTTTCTGTCTAATGTATCTACTATCATCTATCTTTCTGTCTAATCTATCTACTATCATCTATCTTTCTGTCTAATCTATCTACTATCATCTATCTTTCTGTCTAATCTATCTTCTATCATCTATCTTTCTGTCTAATGTATCTACTATCATCTATCTTTCTGTCTAATCTATCTACTATCATCAATCTTTCTGTCTAATCTATCTACTATCATCTATCTTTCTGTCTAATCTATCTACTATCAACTATCTTTCTGTCTAATCTATCTACTATCATCTATCTTTCTGTCTAATCTATCTACTATCATCTAACTACTATCTTTCTATCTAATCTATCTACTATCATCTATCTTTCTGTCTAATGTATCTACTATCATCTAACTACTATCTTTCTATCTAATCTATCTACTATCATCTATCTTTCTGTCTAATCTATCTACTATCATCTAACTACTATCTTTCTATCTAATCTATCTACTATCATCTATCTTTCTGTCTAATCTATCTACTATCATCTAACTACTATCTTTCTATCTAATCTATCTACTATCAGCTATCTTTCTATCTAATCTATCTACTATCATCTATCTTTCTATCTAATCTATCTACTATCATCTATCTTTCTGTCTAATCTATCTAGTATCATCTAACTACTATCTTTCTGTCTAATCTATCTACTATCATCTATCTTTCTGCTAATCTATCTACTATCATCTATCTTTCTGTCTAATCTATCTTCTATCATCTATCTTTCTGTCTAATCTATCTACTATCATCTATCTTTCTGTCTAATCTATCTTCTATCATCTATCTTTCTGTCTAATCTATCTACTATCATCTATCTTTCTGTCTAATCTATCTACTATCATCTATCTTTCTGTCTAATGTATCTACTATCATCTATCTTTCTGTCTAATGTATCTACTATCATCTATCTTTCTGTCTAATCTATCTACTATCATCTATCTTTCTGTCTAATCTATCTACTATCATCTATCTTTCTGTCTAATCTATCTACTATCATCTATCTTTCTGTCTAATCTATCTACTATCATCTATCTTTCTGTCTAATCTATCTACTATCAACTATCTTTCTGTCTAATGTATCTACTATCATCTATCTTTCTGTCTAATCTATCTACTATCATCTATCTTTCTGTCTAATCTATCTACTATCATCTATCATTCTGTCTAATCTATCTACTATCATCTATCTTTCTGTCTAATCTATATACTATCATCTATCTTTCTGTCTAATCTATCTACTATCATCTATCTTTCTGTCTAATGTATCTACTATCATCTATCTTTCTGTATAATGTATCTACTATCATCTGTCTTTCTGTCTAATGTATCTACTATCATCTATCTTTCTGTCTAATCTATCTTCTATCATCTATCTTTCTGTCTAATGTATCTACTATCATCTATCTTTCTGTCTAATCTATCTACTATCATCTATCTTTCTGTCTAATCTATCTACTATCATCTATCTTTCTGTCTAATCTATCTACTATCATCTAACTACTATCTTTCTGTCTAATCTATCTACTATCATCTATCTTTCTATCTAATCTATCTACCATCATCTAACTACTCTCTTTCTATCTAATCTATCTACTATCATCTATCTTTATATCTAATCTATCTACTATCATCTATCTTTCTGTCTAATCTATCTAGTATCATCTAACTACTATCTTTGTGTCTAATCTATCTACTATCATCTATCTTTCTGTCTAATCTATCTACTATCATCTATCTTTCTGTCTAATCTATCTACTATCATCTATCTTTCTATCTAATCTATCTACTATCATCTATCTTTCTGTCTAATCTATCTAGTATCATCTATCTTTCTGTCTAATCTATCTACTATCATCTATCTTTCTGTCTAATGTATCTACTATCATCCATCTTTCTATCTAATCTATCTACTATCCTCTAACTACTATCTTGCTGTCTAATCTATCTACTATCATCTATCTTTCTGTCTAATCTCTCTACTATCATCTAACTACTATCTTTCTATCTAATCTATCTACTATCATCTATCTTTCTGTCTAATCTATCTACTATCATCTAACTACTATCTTTCTGTCTAATCTATCTACTATCATCTATCTTTCTATCTAATCTATCTACTATCATCTATCTTTCTGTCTAATCTATCTACTATCATCTATCTTTCTGTCTAATCTATCTATTATCATCTATCTTTCTGTCTAATGTATCTACTATCATCTATCTTTCTGTCTAATCTATCTTCCATCATCTATCTTTCTGTCTAATCTATCTACTATCATCTATCTTTCTGTCTAATCTATCTACTATCATCTATCTTTCTGTCTAATGTATCTACTATCATCTATCTTTCTGTCTAATCTATCTACTATCATCTATCTTTCTGTCTAATCTATCTACTATCATCTATCTTTCTGTCTAATCTATCTACTATCATCTATCTTTCTGTCTAATCTATCTACAATCATCTATCTTTCTGTCTAATCTATCTACTATCATCTATCTTTCTGTCTAATCTCTCTACTATCATCTAACTACTATCTTTCTATCTAATCTATCTACTATCATCTATCTTTCTGTCTAATCTATCTACTATCATCTAACTACTATCTTTCTGTCTAATCTATCTACTATCATCTATCTTTCTATCTAATCTATCTACTATCATCTATCTTTCTGTCTAATCTATCTACTATCATCTATCTTTCTGTCTAATCTATCTATTATCATCTATCTTTCTGTCTAATGTATCTACTATCATCTATCTTTCTGTCTAATCTATCTTCCATCATCTATCTTTCTGTCTAATCTATCTACTATCATCTATCTTTCTGTCTAATCTATCTACTATCATCTATCTTTCTGTCTAATGTATCTACTATCATCTATCTTTCTGTCTAATCTATCTACTATCATCTATCTTTCTGTCTAATCTATCTACTATCATCTATCTTTCTGTCTAATGTATCTACTATCATCTATCTTTCTGTCTAATCTATCTACTATCATCTATCTTTCTGTCTAACCTATCTACTATCATCTATCTTTCTGTCTAACCTATCTACTATCATCTATCTTTCTGTCTAATCTATATACTATCATCTATCTTTCTGTCTAATCTATCTACTATCATCTATCTTTCTGTCTAATGTATCTACTATCATCTATCTTTCTGTCTAATGTATCTACTATCATCTGTCTTTCTGTCTAATGTATCTACTATCATCTATCTTTCTGTCTAATCTATCTACTATCATCTATCTTTCTGTCTAATCTATCTACTATCATCTATCTTTCTGTCTAATCTATCTTCTATCATCTATCTTTCTGTCTAATGTATCTACTATCATCTATCTTTCTGTCTAATCTATCTACTATCATCAATCTTTCTGTCTAATCTATCTACTATCATCTATCTTTCTGTCTAATCTATCTACTATCAACTATCTTTCTGTCTAATCTATCTACTATCATCTATCTTTCTGTCTAATCTATCTACTATCATCTAACTACTATCTTTCTATCTAATCTATCTACTATCATCTATCTTTCTGTCTAATCTATCTACTATCATCTAACTACTATCTTTCTATCTAATCTATCTACTATCATCTATCTTTCTGTCTAATCTATCTACTATCATCTAACTACTATCTTTCTATCTAATCTATCTACTATCAGCTATCTTTCTATCTAATCTATCTACTATCATCTATCTTTCTATCTAATCTATCTACTATCATCTATCTTTCTGTCTAATCTATCTAGTATCATCTAACTACTATCTTTCTGTCTAATCTATCTACTATCATCTATCTTTCTGTCTAATCTATCTACTATCATCTAACTACTATCTTTCTATCTAATCTATCTACTATCATCTATCTTTCTGTCTAATCTATCTACTATCATCTAACTACTATCTTTCTATCTAATCTATCTACTATCATCTATCTTTCTGTCTAATCTATCTACTATCATCTAACTACTATCTTTCTATCTAATCTATCTACTATCATCTATCTTTCTGTCTAATCTATCTACTATCATCTAACTACTATGTTTCTATCTAATCTATCTACTATCATCTATCTTTCTGTCTAATCTATCTACTATCATCTAACTACTATCTTTCTATCTAATCTATCTACTATCATCTATCTTTCTATCTAATCTATCTACTATCATCTATCTTTCTGTCTAATCTATCTACTATCATCTGTCTTTCTATCTAATCTATCTACTATCATCTAACTACTATCTTTCTGTCTAATCTATCTACTATCATCTATCTTTCTATCTAATCTATCTGCTATCATCTATCTTTCTGTCTAATCTATCTACTATCATCTAACTACTATCTTTCTGTCTAATCTATCTACTATCATCTATCTTTCTATCTAATCTATCTACTATCATCTAACTACTATCTTTCTATCTAATCTATCTACTATCATCTATCTTTCTATCTAATCTATCTACTATCATCTATCTTTCTTTCTAATCTATCTAGTATCATCTAACTACAATCTTTCTGTCTAATCTATCTACTATCATCTATCTTTCTGCTAATCTATCTACTATCATCTATCTTTCTGTCTAATCTATCTACTATCATCTATCTTTCTGTCTAATCTATCTACTATCATCTATCTTTCTGTCTAATCTATCTACTATCATCTATCTTTCTGTCTAACCTATCTACTATCATCTATCTTTCTGTCTAATCTATCTGCTATCATCTATCTTTCTGTCTAATCTATCTACTATCATCTATCTTTCTGTCTAATCTATCTACTATCATCTATCTTTCTGTCTAATGTATCTACTATCATCTGTCTTTCTGTCTAATGTATCTACTATCATCTATCTTTCTGTCTAATCTATCTACTATCATCTATCTTTCTGTCTAATCTATCTACTATCATCTATCTTTCTGTCTAATCTATCTTCTATCATCTATCTTTCTGTCTAATGTATCTACTATCATCTATCTTTCTCTCTAATCTATCTACTATCATCAATCTTTCTGTCTAATCTATCTACTATCATCTATCTTTCTGTCTAATCTATCTACTATCAACTATCTTTCTGTCTAATCTATCTACTATCATCTATCTTTCTGTCTAATCTATCTACTATCATCTAACTACTATCTTTCTATCTAATCTATCTACTATCATCTATCTTTCTGTCTAATCTATCTACTATCATCTAACTACTATCTTTCTATCTAATCTATCTACTATCATCTATCTTTCTGTCTAATCTATCTACTATCATCTAACTACTATCTTTCTATCTAATCTATCTACTATCAGCTATCTTTCTATCTAATCTATCTACTATCATCTATCTTTCTATCTAATCTATCTACTATCATCTATCTTTCTGTCTAATCTATCTAGTATCATCTAACTACTATCTTTCTGTCTAATCTATCTACTATCATCTATCTTTCTGTCTAATCTATCTACTATCATCTAACTACTATCTTTCTATCTAATCTATCTACTATCATCTATCTTTCTGTCTAATCTATCTACTATCATCTAACTACTATCTTTCTATCTAATCTATCTACTATCATCTATCTTTCTGTCTAATCTATGTACTATCATCTAACTACTATCTTTCTATCTAATCTATCTACTATCATCTATCTTTCTATCTAATCTATCTACTATCATCTATCTTTCTGTCTAATCTATCTACTATCATCTGTCTTTCTATCTAATCTATCTACTATCATCTAACTACTATCTTTCTGTCTAATCTATCTACTATCATCTATCTTTCTATCTAATCTATCTGCTATCATCTATCTTTCTGTCTAATCTATCTACTATCATCTAACTACTATCTTTCTGTCTAATCTATCTACTATCATCTATCTTTCTATCTAATCTATCTACTATCATCTAACTACTATCTTTCTATCTAATCTATCTACTATCATCTATCTTTCTATCTAATCTATCTACTATCATCTATCTTTCTTTCTAATCTATCTAGTATCATCTAACTACAATCTTTCTGTCTAATCTATCTACTATCATCTATCTTTCTGCTAATCTATCTACTATCATCTATCTTTCTGTCTAATCTATCTACTATCATCTATCTTTCTGTCTAATCTATCTACTATCATCTATCTTTCTGTCTAATCTATCTACTATCATCTATCTTTCTGTCTAATCTATCTACTATCATCTATCTTTCTGTCTAATCTATCTACTATCATCTATCTTTCTGTCTAATCTATCTACTATCATCTATCTTTATGTCTAATCTATCTACTATCATCTATCTTTATGTCTAATCTATCTACTATCATCTATCTTTCTATGTAATCTATCTACTATCATCTATCTTTCTGTCTAATCTATCTACTCTCGTCTATCTTTCTGCCTAATCTATCTACTATCGTCTATCTTTCTGTCTAATCTATCTACTATCGTCTATCTTTCTGTCTAATCTATCTACTATCGTCTGTCTTTCTGTCTAATCTATCTACTATCGTCTATCTTTCTGTCTAATCTATCTACTATCGTCTATCTTTCTGTCTAATCTATCTACTATCGTCTATCTTTCTGTCTAAACTATCTACTATCGTCTGTCTTTCTGTCTAATCTATCTTCTATCGTCTATCTTTCTGTCTAATCTATCTACTATCATCTATCTTTCTGTCTAATCTATCTACTATCATCTATCTTTCTGTCTAATGTATCTACTATCATCTATCTTTCTGTCTAATGTATCTACTATCATCTATCTTTCTGTCTAATCTATCTACTATCATCTATCTTTCTGTCTAATCTATCTACTATCATCTATCTTTCTATCTAATCTATCTACTATCATCTATCTTTCTGTCTAATCTATCTACTCTCATCTATCTTTCTGTCTAATCTATCTACTATCATCTATCTTTCTGTCTAATCTATCTACTATCATCTAACTACTATCTTTCTATCTAATCTATCTACAATCATCTATCTTTCTATCTAATCTATCTACTATCATCTAACTACTATCTTTCTAACTAATCTGTCTACTATCATCTATCTTTCTATCTAATCTATCTACTATCATCTATCTTTCTATCTAATCTATCTACTATCATCTATCTTTCTGTCTAATCTATCTACTATCATCTATCTTTCTATCTAATCTATCTACTATCATCTATCTTTCTGTCTAATCTATCTACTATCATCTGTCTTTCTATCTAATCTATCTACTATCATCTAACTACTATCTTTCTGTCTAATCTATCTACTATCATCTATCTTTCTATCTAATCTATCTACTATCATCTATCTTTCTGTCTAATCTACCTACTATCGTCTATCTTTCTGTCTAATCTACCTACTATCATCTATCTTTCTCTCTAATCTATCTACTATCGTCTATCTCTCTGTCTAATCGATCTACTATCGTCTATCTTTCTGTCTAATCGATCTCCTATCGTCTATCTTTCTGTCTAATCTATCTACTATGGTCTATCTTTCTGTCTAATCGATCTACTATCGTCTACCTTTCTGTCTAATCTATCTACTATCGTCTATCTTTCTGTCTAATCTATCAACTATCGTCTATCTTTCTGTCTAATCTATCTACTATCGTCTATCTTTCTGTCTAATCTATCTACTATCGTCTATCTTTCTGTCTAATCTATCTACTATCGTCTATCTTTCTGTCTAATCTATCTACTATCGTCTATCTTTCTGTCTAATCTATCTACTATCGTCTATCTGTCTGACTAATCTATCTACTATCGTCTATCTTTCTGTCTAATCTATCTACTATCGTCTATCTTTCTGTCTAATCTATCTACTATCGTCTATCTTTCTGTCTAATCTATCTACTATCGTGTATCTTTCTGTCTAATCTATCTACTATCGTCTATCTTTCTGTCTAATCTATCTACTATCGTCTTTCTGTCTAATCTATCTACTATCGTCTATCTTTCTGTCTAATCTATCTAGTATCGTCTATCTTTCTGTCTAATCTATCTACTATCGTCTATCTTTCTGTCTAATCTATCTACTATCCTCTAACTACTATCTTTCTGTCTAATCTATCTACTATCATCTATCTTTCTCTCTAATCTATCTACTATCATCTATCTTTCTGTCTAATCTATCTACTATCATCTATCTTTCTGTCTAATCTATCTACTATCATCTAACTACTATCTTTCTGTCTAATCTATCTACTATCATCTATCTTTCTATCTAATCTATCTACTATCATCTATCTTTCTGTCTAATCTATCTAGTATCATCTATCTTTCTGTCTAATCTATCTACTATCATCTATCTTTCTGTCTAATGTATCTACTATCATCCATCTTTCTATCTAATCTATCTACTATCCTCTAACTACTATCTTGCTGTCTAATCTATCTACTATCATCTATCTTTCTGTCTAATCTCTCTACTATCATCTAACTACTATCTTTCTATCTAATCTATCTACTATCATCTATCTTTCTGTCTAATCTATCTACTATCATCTAACTACTATCTTTCTGTCTAATCTATCTACTATCATCTATCTTTCTATCTAATCTATCTACTATCATCTATCTTTCTGTCTAATCTATCTACTATCATCTATCTTTCTGTCTAATCTATCTATTATCATCTATCTTTCTGTCTAATGTATCTACTATCATCTATCTTTCTGTCTAATCTATCTTCCATCAGCTATCTTTCTGTCTAATCTATCTACTATCATCTATCTTTCTGTCTAATCTATCTACTATCATCTATCTTTCTGTCTAATGTATCTACTATCATCTATCTTTTTGTCTAATCTATCTACTATCATCTATCTTTCTGTCTAATCTATCTACTATCGTGTATCTTTCTGTCTAATCTATCTACTATCGTCTATCTTTCTGTCTAATCTATCTACTATCGTCTTTCTGTCTAATCTATCTACTATCATCTATCTTTCTGTCTAATCTCTCTACTATCATCTAACTACTATCTTTCTATCTAATCTATCTACTATCATCTATCTTTCTGTCTAATCTATCTACTATCATCTAACTACTATCTTTCTGTCTAATCTATCTACTATCATCTATCTTTCTATCTAATCTATCTACTATCATCTATCTTTCTGTCTAATCTATCTACTATCATCTATCTTTCTGTCTAATCTATCTATTATCATCTATCTTTCTGTCTAATGTATCTACTATCATCTATCTTTCTGTCTAATCTATCTTCCATCATCTATCTTTCTGTCTAATCTATCTACTATCATCTATCTTTCTGTCTAATCTATCTACTATCATCTATCTTTCTGTCTAATGTATCTACTATCATCTATCTTTCTGTCTAATCTATCTACTATCATCTATCTTTCTGTCTAATCTATCTACTATCATCTATCTTTCTGTCTAATGTATCTACTATCATCTATCTTTCTGTCTAATCTATCTACTATCATCTATCTTTCTGTCTAACCTATCTACTATCATCTATCTTTCTGTCTAACCTATCTACTATCATCTATCTTTCTGTCTAATCTATATACTATCATCTATCTTTCTGTCTAATCTATCTACTATCATCTATCTTTCTGTCTAATGTCTCTACTATCATCTATCTTTCTGTATAATGTATCTACTATCATCTGTCTTTCTGTCTAATGTATCTACTATCATCTATCTTTCTGTCTAATCTATCTACTATCATCTATCTTTCTGTCTAATCTATCTACTATCATCTATCTTTCTGTCTAATCTATCTTCTATCATCTATCTTTCTGTCTAATGTATCTACTATCATCTATCTTTCTGTCTAATCTATCTACTATCATCAATCTTTCTGTCTAATCTATCTACTATCATCTATCTTTCTGTCTAATCTATCTACTATCAACTATCTTTCTGTCTAATCTATCTACTATCATCTATCTTTCTGTCCAATCTATCTACTATCATCTAACTACTATCTTTCTATCTAATCTATCTACTATCATCTATCTTTCTGTCTAATCTATCTACTATCATCTAACTACTATCTTTCTATCTAATCTATCTACTATCATCTATCTTTCTGTCTAATCTATCTACTATCATCTAACTACTATCTTTCTATCTAATCTATCTACTATCATCTATCTTTCTGTCTAATCTATCTACTATCATCTAACTACTATCTTTCTATCTAATCTATCTACTATCAGCTATCTTTCTATCTAATCTATCTACTATCATCTATCTTTCTATCTAATCTATCTACTATCATCTATCTTTCTGTCTAATCTATCTAGTATCATCTAACTACTATCTTTCTGTCTAATCTATCTACTATCATCTATCTTTCTGCTAATCTATCTACTATCATCTATCTTTCTGTCTAATCTATCTTCTATCATCTATCTTTCTGTCTAATCTATCTACTATCATCTATCTTTCTGTCTAATCTATCTTCTATCATCTATCTTTCTGTCTAATCTATCTACTATCATCTATCTTTCTGTCTAATCTATCTACTATCATCTATCTTTCTGTCTAATGTATCTACTATCATCTATCTTTCTGTCTAATGTATCTACTATCATCTATCTTTCTGTCTAATCTATCTACTATCATCTATCTTTCTGTCTAATCTATCTACTATCATCTATCTTTCTGTCTAATCTATCTACTATCATCTATCTTTCTGTCTAATCTATCTACTATCATCTATCTTTCTGTCTAATCTATCTACTATCAACTATCTTTCTGTCTAATGTATCTACTATCATCTATCTTTCTGTCTAATCTATCTACTATCATCTATCTTTCTGTCTAATCTATCTACTATCATCTATCATTCTGTCTAATCTATCTATTATCATCTATCTTTCTGTCTAATCTATATACTATCATCTATCTTTCTGTCTAATCTATCTACTATCATCTATCTATCTGTCTAATGTATCTACTATCATCTATCTTTCTGTATAATGTATCTACTATCATCTGTCTTTCTGTCTAATGTATCTACTATCATCTATCTTTCTGTCTAATCTATCTTCTATCATCTATCTTTCTGTCTAATGTATCTACTATCATCTATCTTTCTGTCTAATCTATCTACTATCATCTATCTTTCTGTCTAATCTATCTACTATCATCTAACTACTATCTTTCTGTCTAATCTATCTACTATCATCTATCTTTCTATCTAATCTATCTACCATCATCTAACTACTCTCTTTCTATCTAATCTATCTACTATCATCTATCTTTATATCTAATCTATCTACTATCATCTATCTTTCTGTCTAATCTATCTAGTATCATCTAACTACTATCTTTGTGTCTAATCTATCTACTATCATCTATCTTTCTGTCTAATCTATCTACTATCATCTATCTTTCTGTCTAATCTATCTACTATCATCTATCTTTCTGTCTAATCTATCTACTATCATCTATCTTTCTGTCTAATCTATCTACTATCATCTATCTTTCTGTCTAATCTATCTACTGTCATCTATCTTTCTATCTAATCTATCTACTATCATCTATCTTTCTGTCTAATCTATCTACTATCATCTATCTTTATGTCTAATCTATCTACTATCATCTATCTTTCTATCTAATCTATCTACTATCATCTATCTTTCTGTCTAATCTATCTACTCTCATCTATCTTTCTATCTAATCTATCTACTATCGTCTATCTTTCTGTCTAATCTATCTACTATCGTCTATCTTTCTGTCTAATCTATCTACTATCGTCTATCTTTCTGTCTAATCTATCTACTATCGTCTGTCTTTCTGTCTAATCTATCTACTATCGTCTATCTTTCTGTCTAATCTATCTACTATCGTCTATCTTTCTGTCTAATCTATCTACTATCGTCTATCTTTCTGTCTAAACTATATACTATCGTCTGTCTTTCTGTCTAATCTATCTTCTATCGTCTATCTTTGTGTCTAATCTATCTACTATCATCTATCTTTCTGTCTAATCTATCTACTATCGTCTATCTTTCTGTCTAAACTATCTACTATCGTCTATCTTTCTGTCTAATCTATCTTCTATCATCTATCTTTCTGTCTAATGTATCTACTATCATCTATCTTTCTGTCTAATCTATCTACTATCATCTATCTTTCTGTCTAATCTATCTACTATCATCTATCTTTCTGTCTAATCTATCTATTATCAGCTATCTTTCTATCTAATCTATCTACTATCATCTATCTTTCTATCTAATCTATCTACTATCATCTATCTTTCTGTCTAATCTATCTAGTATCATCTAACTACTATCTTTCTGTCTAATCTATCTACTATCATCTATCTTTCTGCTAATCTATCTACTATCATCTATCTTTCTGTCTAATCTATCTACTATCATCTACCTTTCTGTCTAATCTATCTACTATCATCTATCTTTCTGTCTAATCTATCTACTATCATCTATCTTTCTGTCTAATCTATCTACTATCAACTATCTTTCTGTCTAATCTATCTACTATCATCTATCTTTCTGTCTAATCTATCTACTATCAACTATCTTTCTGTCTAATCTATCTACTATCATCTATCTTTCTGTCTAATCTATCTACTATCATCTAACTACTATCTTTCTATCTAATCTATCTACTATCATCTATCTTTCTGTCTAATCTATCTACTATCATCTATCTTTCTGTCTAATCTATCTATTATCATCTATCTTTCTGTCTAATGTATCTACTATCATCTATCTTTCTGTCTAATCTATCTTCTATCATCTATCTTTCTGTCTAATCTATCTACTATCATCTATCTTTCTGTCTAATCTATCTTCTATCATCTATCTTTCTGTCCAATCTATCTACTATCATCTATCTTTCTGTCTAATCTATCTACTATCATCTATCTTTCTGTCTAATCTATCTACTATCATCTATCTTTCTGTCTAATGTATCTACTATCATCTATCTTTCTGTCTAATCTATCTACTATCAGCTCTCTTTCTATCTAATCTATCTACTATCATCTCTCTTTCTGTCTAATCTATCTACTATCATCTATCTTTCTGTCTAATCTATCTACTATCGTCTATCTTTCTGTCTAATCTATCTACTATCGTCTGTCTTTCTGTCTAATCTGTCTACTATCGTCTATCTTTCTGTCTAATCTATCTACTATCGTCTATCTTTCTGTCTAATCTATCTACTATCGTCTATCTTTCTGTCTAAACTATCTACTATCGTCTGTATTTCTGTCTAATCTATTTTCTATCGTCTATATTTCTGTTTAATCTATCTACTATCATCTATCTTTCTGTCTAATGTATCTACTATCATCTATCTTTCTGTCTAATGTATCTACTATCATCTATCTTTCTGTCTAATCTATCTACTATCATCTATCTTTCTGTCTAATCTATCTACTATCATCTATCTTTCTATCTAATCTATCTACTATCATCTATCTTTCTGTCTAATCTATCTACTCTCATCTATCTTTCTGTCTAATCTATCTACTATCATCTATCTTTCTGTCTAATCTATCTACTATCATCTAACTACTATCTTTCTATCTAATCTATCTACAATCATCTATCTTTCTATCTAATCTATCTACTATCATCTAACTACTATCTTTCTAACTAATCTGTCTACTATCATCTATCTTTCTATCTAATCTATCTACTATCGTCTATCTTTCTGTCTAATCTATCTACTATCGTCTATCTTTCTGTCTAATCTATCTACTATCGTCTATCTGTCTGTCTAATCTATCTACTATCGTGTATCTGTCTGTCTAATCTATCTACTATCGTCTATCTTTCTGTCTAATCTATCTACTATCATCTATCTTTCTATCTAATCTATCTACTATCGTCTATCTTTCTGTCTAATCTATCTACTATCGTCTATCTTTCTGTCTAATCTACCTACTATCGTCTATCTTTCTGTCTAATCTACCTACTATCGTCTATATTTCTGTCTAATCTACCTACTATCGTCTATCTTTCTCTCTAATCTACCTACTATCATCTATCTTTCTCTCTAATCTATCTACTATCGTCTATCTTTCTGTCTAATCGATCTACTATCGTCTATCTTTCTGTCTAATCGATCTACTATCGTCTATCTTTCTGTCTAATCTATCTACTATGGTCTATTTTTCTGTCTAATCGATCTACTATCGTCTACCTTTCTGTCTAATCTATCTACTATCGTCTATCTTTCTGTCTAATCTATCAACTATCGTCTATCTTTCTGTCTAATCTATCTACTATCGTCTATCTTTCTGTCTAATCTATCTACTATCGTCTATCTTTCTGTCTAATCTATCTACTATCGTCTATCTTTCTGTCTAATCTATCTACTATCGTCTATCTGTCTGTCTAATCTATCTACTATCGTCTATCTGTCTGTCTAATCTATCTACTATCGTCTATCTTTCTGTCTAATCTATCTACTATCGTCTATCTTTCTGTCTAATCTATCTACTATCGTGTATCTTTCTGTCTAATCTATCTACTATCGTCTATCTTTCTGTCTAATCTATCTACTATCGTCTATCTTTCTGTCTAATCTATCTACTATCGTCTATCTTTCTGTCTAATCTATCAACTATCCTCTAACTACTATCTTTCTGTCTAATCTATCTACTATCATCTATCTTTCTGTCTAATCTATCTACTATCATCTATCTTTCTGTCTAATCTATCTACTATCATCTATCTTTCTGTCTAATCTATCTACTATCATCTAACTACTATCTTTCTGTCTAATCTATCTACTATCATCTATCTTTCTATCTAATCTATCTACTATCATCTATCTTTCTGTCTAATCTATCTAGTATCATCTATCTTTCTGTCTAATCTATCTACTATCATCTATCTTTCTTTCTAATGTATCTACTATCATCCATCTTTCTATCTAATCTATCTACTATCCTCTAACTACTATCTTGCTGTCTAATCTATCTACTATCATCTATCTTTCTGTCTAATCTCTCTACTATCATCTAACTACTATCTTTCTATCTAATCTATCTACTATCATCTATCTTTCCGTCTAATCTATCTACTATCATCTAACTACTATCTTTCTGTCTAATCTATCTACTATCATCTATCTTTCTATCTAATCTATCTACTATCATCTATCTTTCTGTCTAATCTATCTACTATCATCTATCTTTCTGTCTAATCTATCTATTATCATCTATCTTTCTGTCTAATGTATCTACTATCATCTATCTTTCTGTCTAATCTATCTTCCATCATCTATCTTTCTGTCTAATCTATCTACTATCATCTATCTTTCTGTCTAATCTATCTACTATCATCTATCTTTCTGTCTAATGTATCTACTATCATCTATCTTTCTGTCTAATCTATCTACTATCATCTATCTTTCTGTCTAATCTATCTACTATCATCTATCTTTCTGTCTAATCTATCTACTATCATCTATCTTTCTGTCTAATCTATCTACTATCATCTATCTTTCTGTCTAATCTATCTACTATCATCTATCTTTCTGTCTAATCTATCTACTATCATCTATCTTTCTGTCTAATCTATCTACTATCAACTATCTTTCTGTCTAATGTATCTACTATCATCTATCTTTCTGTCTAATCTATCTACTATCATCTATCTTTCTGTCTAATCTATCTACTATCATCTATCTTTCTGTCTAATCTATATACTATCATCTATCTTTCTGTCTAATCTATCTACTATCATCTATCTTTCTGTCTAATGTATCTACTATCATCTATCTTTCTGTCTAATGTATCTACTATCATCTGTCTTTCTGTCTAATGTATCTACTATCATCTATCTTTCTGTCTAATCTATCTTCTATCATCTATCTTTCTGTCTAATGTATCTACTATCATCTATCTTTCTGTCTAATCTATCTACTATCATCTATCTTTCTGTCTAATCTATCTACTATCATCTATCTTTCTGTCTAAAGTATCTACTATCATCTATCTTTCTGTCTAATCTATCTACTATCATCTATCTTTCTGTCTAATGTATCTACTATCATCTATCTTTCTGTCTAATCTATCTACTATCAGCTTTCTTTCTATCTAATCTATCTACTATCATCTCTCTTTCTGTCTAATCTATCTACTATCATCTATCTTTCTATCTAATCTATCTACTATCATCTATCTTTCTGTCTAATCTATCTACTATCGCCTATCTTTCTGTCTAATCTATCTACTATCGTCTGTCTTTCTGTCTAATCTATCTACTATCGTCTATCTTTCTGTCTAATCTATCTACTATCGTCTATCTTTCTGTCTAATCTATCTACTATCGTCTATCTTTCTGTCTAAACTATCTACTATCGTCTGTATTTCTGTCTAATCTATTTTCTATCGTCTATATTTCTGTCTAATCTATCTACTATCATCTATCTTTCTGTCTAATGTATCTACTATCATCTATCTTTCTGTCTAATGTATCTACTATCATCTATCTTTCTGTCTAATCTATCTACTATCATCTATCTTTCTGTCTAATCTATCTACTATCATCTATCTTTCTATCTAATCTATCTACTATCATCTATCTTTCTGTCTAATCTATCTACTCTCATCTATCTTTCTGTCTAATCTATCTACTATCATCTATCTTTCTGTCTAATCTATCTACTATCATCTAACTACTATCTTTCTATCTAATCTATCTACAATCATCTATCTTTCTATCTAATCTATCTACTATCATCTAACTACTATCTTTCTAACTAATCTGTCTACTATCATCTATCTTTCTATCTAATCTATCTACTATCGTCTATCTTTCTGTCTAATCTATCTACTATCATCTATCTTTCTGTCTAATCTATCTACTATCGTCTATCTGTCTGTCTAATCTATCTACTATCGTCTATCTTTCTGTCTAATCTATCTACTATCGTCTATCTTTCTGTCTAATCTATCTACTATCGTGTATCTTTCTGTCTAATCTATCTACTATCGTCTATCTTTCTGTCTAATCTATCTACTATCGTCTATCTTTCTGTCTAATCTATTTACTATCGTCTATCTTTCTGTCTAATCTATCAACTATCCTCTAACTACTATCTTTCTGTCTAATCTATCTACTATCATCTATCTTTCTGTCTAATCTATCTACTATCATCTATCTTTCTGTCTAATCTATCTACTATCATCTATCTTTCTGTCTAATCTATCTACTATCATCTAACTACTATCTTTCTGTCTAATCTATCTACTATCATCTATCTTTCTATCTAATCTATCTACTATCATCTATCTTTCTGTCTAATCTATCTAGTATCATCTATCTTTCTGTCTAATCTATCTACTATCATCTATCTTTCTGTCTAATGTATCTACTATCATCCATCTTTCTATCTAATCTATCTACTATCCTCTAACTACTATCTTGCTGTCTAATCTATCTACTATCATCTATCTTTCTGTCTAATCTCTCTACTATCATCTAACTACTATCTTTCTATCTAATCTATCTACTATCATCTATCTTTCTGTCTAATCTATCTACTATCATCTAACTACTATCTTTCTGTCTAATCTATCTACTATCATCTATCTTTCTATCTAATCTATCTACTATCATCTATCTTTCTGTCTAATCTATCTACTATCATCTATCTTTCTGTCTAATCTATCTATTATCATCTATCTTTCTGTCTAATGTATCTACTATCATCTATCTTTCTGTCTAATCTATCTTCCATCATCTATCTTTCTGTCTAATCTATCTACTATCATCTATCTTTCTGTCTAATCTATCTACTATCATCTATCTTTCTGTCTAATCTATCTACTATCATCTATCTTTCTGTCTAATGTATCTACTATCATCTATCTTTCTGTCTAATCTATCTACTATCATCTATCTTTCTGTCTAATCTATCTACTATCATCTATCTTTCTGTCTAATCTATCTACTATCATCTATCTTTCTGTCTAATCTCTCTACTATCATCTAACTACTATCTTTCTATCTAATCTATCTACTATCATCTATCTTTCTGTCTAATCTATCTACTATCATCTAACTACTATCTTTCTGTCTAATCTATCTACTATCATCTATCTTTCTATCTAATCTATCTACTATCATCTATCTTTCTGTCTAATCTATCTACTATCATCTATCTTTCTGTCTAATCTATTATCATCTATCTTTCTGTCTAATGTATCTACTATCATCTATCTTTCTGTCTAATCTATCTTCCATCATCTATCTTTCTGTCTAATCTATCTACTATCATCTATCTTTCTGTCTAATCTATCTACTATCATCTATCTTTCTGTCTAATGTATCTACTATCATCTATCTTTCTGTCTAATCTATCTACTATCATCTATCTTTCTGTCTAATCTATCTACTATCATCTATCTTTCTGTCTAATGTATCTACTATCATCTATCTTTCTGTCTAATCTATCTACTATCATCTATCTTTCTGTCTAACCTATCTACTATCATCTATCTTTCTGTCTAACCTATCTACTATCATCTATCTTTCTGTCTAATCTATATACTATCATCTATCTTTCTGTCTAATCTATCTACTATCATCTATCTTTCTGTCTAATGTATCTACTATCATCTATCTTTCTGTCTAATGTATCTACTATCATCTGTCTTTCTGTCTAATGTATCTACTATCATCTGTCTTTCTGTCTAATCTATCTACTATCATCTATCTTTCTGTCTAATCTATCTACTATCATCTATCTTTCTGTCTAATCTATCTTCTATCATCTATCTTTCTGTCTAATGTATCTACTATCATCTATCTTTCTGTCTAATCTATCTACTATCATCTATCTTTCTGTCTAATCTATCTACTATCATCTATCTTTCTGTCTAATCTATCTATTATCAGCTATCTTTCTATCTAATCTATCTACTATCATCTATCTTTCTATCTAATCTATCTACTATCATCTATCTTTCTGTCTAATCTATCTAGTATCATCTAACTACTATCTTTCTGTCTAATCTATCTACTATCATCTATCTTTCTGCTAATCTATCAATTATCAGCTATCTTTCTGTCTAATCTATCTACTATCATCTATCTTTCTGTCTAATGTATCTACTATCATCTATCTTTCTGTCTAATGTATCTACTATCATCTGTCTTTCTGTCTAATGTATCTACTATCATCTATCTTTCTGTCTAATCTATCTACTATCATCTATCTTTCTGTCTAATCTATCTACTATCATCTATCTTTCTGTCTAATCTATCTTCTATCATCTATCTTTCTGTCTAATGTATCTACTATCATCTATCTTTCTGTCTAATCTATCTACTATCATCTATCTTTCTGTCTAATCTATCTACTATCATCTATCTTTCTGTCTAATCTATCTATTATCAGCTATCTTTCTATCTAATCTATCTACTATCATCTATCTTTCTATCTAAAATATCTACTATTATCTATCTTTCTGTCTAATCTATCTAGTATCATCTAACTACTATCTTTCTGTCTAATCTATCTACTATCATCTATCTTTCTGCTAATCTATCAATTATCAGCTATCTTTCTATCTAATCTATCTACTATCATCTATCTTTCTATCTAATCTATCTACTGTCATCTATCTTTCTGTCTAATCTATCTACTATCATCTATCTTTCTGTCTAATCTATCTACTATCATCTATCTTTCTGTCTAATCTATCTACTATCATCTATCTTTCTGTCTAATCTATCTACTATCAACTATCTTTCTGTCTAATCTATCTACTATCATCTATCTTTCTGTCTATCTACTATCATCTAACTACTATCTTTCTATCTAATCTATCTACTATCATCTATCTTTCTGTCTAATCTATCTACTATCATCTAACTACTATCTTTCTATCTAATCTATCTACTATCATCTATCTTTCTGTCTAATCTATCTACTATCATCTATCTTTCTGTCTAATCTATGTATTATCATCTATCTTTCTGTCTAATGTATCTACTATCATCTATCTTTCTGTCTAATCTATCTTCTATCATCTATCTTTCTGTCTAATCTATCTACTATCATCTATCTTTCTGTCTAATCTATCTTCTATCATCTATCTTTCTGTCTAATCTATCTATTATCATCTATCTTTCTGTCTAATCTATCTACTATCATCTATCTTTCTGTCTAATGTATCTACTATCATCTATCTTTCTGTCTAATGTATCTACTATCATCTATCTTTCTGTCTAATCTATCTACTATCATCTATCTTTCTGTCTAATCTATCTACTATCATCTATCTTTCTGTCTAATCTATCTACTATCATCTACCTTTCTGTCTAATCTATCTACTATCATCTATCTTTCTGTCTAATCTATCTACTATCAACTATCTTTCTGTCTAATGTATCTACTATCATCTATCTTTCTGTCTAATCTATCTACTATCATCTATCTTTCTGTCTAATCTATCTACTATCATCTATCTTTCTGTCTAATCTATCTACTATCATCTATCTTTCTGTCTAATCTATATACTATCATCTATCTTTCTGTCTAATCTATCTACTATCATCTATCTTTCTGTCTAATGTATCTACTATCATCTATCTTTCTGTCTAATGTATCTACTATCATCTGTCTTTCTGTCTAATGTATCTACTATCATCTATCTTTCTGTCTAATCTATCTTCTATCATCTATCTTTCTGTCTAATGTATCTACTATCATCTATCTTTCTGTCTAATCTATCTACTATCATCTATCTTTCTGTCTAATCTATCTACTATCATCTATCTTTCTGTCTAAAGTATCTACTATCATCTATCTTTCTGTCTAATCTATCTACTATCATCTATCTTTCTGTCTAATGTATCTACTATCATCTATCTTTCTGTCTAATCTATCTACTATCATCTATCTTTCTGTCTAATGTATCTACTATCATCTATCTTTCTGTCTAATCTATCTACTATCATCTCTCTTTCTGTCTAATCTATCTACTATCATCTATCTTTCTATCTAATCTATCTACTATCATCTATCTTTCTGCCTAATCTATCTACTATCGTCTATCTTTCTGCCTAATCTATCTACTATCGTCTATCTTTCTGTCTAATCTATCTACTATCGTCTATCTTTCTGTCTAATCTATCTACTATCGTCTGTCTTTCTGTCTAATCTATCTACTATCGTCTATCTTTCTGTCTAATCTATCTACTATCGTCTATCTTTCTGTCTAATCTATCTACTATCGTCTATCTTTCTGTCTAAACTATCTACTATCGTCTGTATTTCTGTCTAATCTATTTTCTATCGTCTATATTTCTGTCTAATCTATCTACTATCATCTATCTTTCTGTCTAATCTATCTACTATCATCTATCTTTCTCTCTAATGTATCTACTATCATCTATCTTTCTGTCTAATGTATCTACTATCATCTATCTTTCTGTCTAATCTATCTACTATCATCTATCTTTCTGTCTAATCTATCTACTATCATCTATCTTTCTATCTAATCTATCTACTATCATCTATCTTTCTGTCTAATCTATCTACTCTCATCTATCTTTCTGTCTAATCTATCTACTATCATCTATCTTTCTGTCTAATCTATCTACTATCATCTAACTACTATCTTTCTATCTAATCTATCTACAATCATCTATCTTTCTATCTAATCTATCTACTATCATCTATCTTTCTATCTAATCTATCTACTATCATCTATCTGTCTGTCTAATCTATCTACTATCATCTATCTTTCTATCTAATCTATCTACTATCATCTATCTTTCTGTCTAATCTATCTACTATCATCTGTCTTTCTATCTAATCTATCTACTATCATCTAACTACTATCTTTCTGTCTAATCTATCTACTATCATCTATCTTTCTATCTAATCTATCTGCTATCATCTATCTTTCTGTCTAATCTATCTACTATCATCTAACTACTATCTTTCTGTCTAATCTATCTACTATCATCTATCTTTCTATCTAATCTATCTACTATCATCTAACTACTATCTTTCTATCTAATCTATCTACTATCATCTATCTTTCTATCTAATCTATCTACTATCATCTATCTTTCTTTCTAATCTATCTAGTATCATCTAACTACAATCTTTCTGTCTAATCTATCTACTATCATCTATCTTTCTGCTAATCTATCTACTATCATCTATCTTTCTGTCTAATCTATCTACTATCATCTATCTTTCTGTCTAATCTATCTACTATCATCTATCTTTCTGTCTAATCTATCTACTATCATGTATCTTTCTGTCTAATCTATCTACTATCATCTATCTTTCTGTCTAATCTATCTACTATCGTCTATCTTTCTGTCTAATCTATCTACTATCATCTATCTTTCTGTCTAATCTATCTACTGTCATCTATCTTTCTGTCTAATCTATGTACTATCATCTATCTTTCTGTCTAATCTATCTACTATCATCTATCTTTCTGTCTAATCTATCTACTATCATCTATCTTTCTGTCTAATCTATCTACTATCATCTATCTTTCTGTCTAATCTATCTACTATCATCTATCTTTCTGTCTAAACTATCTACTATCATCTAACTACTATCATTCTGTCTAATCTATCTACTATCATCTATTTTTCTATCTAATCTATCTACTATCATCTAACTACTGTCTTTCTGTCTAATCTATCTACTATCATCTAACTACTATCTTTCTGTCTAATCTATCTACTATCATCTATCTTTCTATCTAATCTATCTACTATCATGTATCTTTCTGTCTAATCTATCTACTATCATCTAACTACTATCTTTCTGTCTAATCTATCTACTATCATCTATCTTTCTATCTAATCTATCTACCATCATCTAACTACTATCTTTCTATCTAATCTATCTACTATCATCTATCTTTATATCTAATCTATCTACTATCATCTATCTTTCTGTCTAATCTATCTAGTATCATCTAACTACTATCTTTGTGTCTAATCTATCTACTATCATATATCTTTCTGTCTAATCTATCTACTATCATCTATCTTTCTGTCTAATCTATCTACTATCATCTATCTTTCTGTCTAATCTATCTACTATCATCTATCTTTCTGTCTAATCTATCTACTATCATCTATCTTTATGTCTAATCTATCTACTATCATCTATCTTTATGTCTAATCTATCTACTATCATCTATCTTTCTATCTAATCTATGTACTATCATCTATCTTTCTGTCTAATCTATCTACTATCGTCTATCTTTCTGCCTAATCTATCTACTATCGTCTATCTTTCTGTCTAATCTATCTACTATCGTCTATCTTTCTGTCTAATCTATCTACTATCGTCTGTCTTTCTGTCTAATCTATCTACTATCGTCTATCTTTCTGTCTAATCTATCTACTATCGTCTATCTTTCTGTCTAATCTATCTACTATCGTCTATCTTTCTGTCTAAACTATCTACTATCGTCTGTCTTTCTGTCTAATCTATCTTCTATCGTCTATCTTTCTGTCTAATCTATCTACTATCATCTATCTTTCTGTCTAATCTATCTACTATCATCTATCTTTCTGTCTAATGTATCTACTATCATCTATCTTTCTCTCTAATGTATCTACTATCATCTATCTTTCTGTCTAATCTATCTACTATTATCTATCTTTCTGTCTAATCTATCTACTCTCATCTATCTTTCTGTCTAATCTATCTACTATCATCTATCTTTCTGTCTAATCTATCTACTATCATCTAACTACTATCTTTCTATCTAATCTATCTACAATCATCTATCTTTCTATCTAATCTATCTACTATCATCTAACTACTATCTTTCTAACTAATCTGTCTACTATCATCTATCTTTCTATCTAATCTATCTACTATCATCTATCTTTCTATCTAATCTATCTACTATCATCTATCTTTCTGTCTAATCTATCTAGTATCATCTATCTTTCTATCTAATCTATCTACTATCATCTATCTTTCTGTCTAATCTATCTACTATCATCTGTCTTTCTATCTAATCTATCTACTATCATCTAACTACTATCTTTCTGTCTAATCTATCTACTATCATCTATCTTTCTATCTAATCTATCTACTATCATCTATCTTTCTGTCTAATCTACCTACTATCGTCTATCTTTCTGTCTAATCTACCTACTATCATCTATCTTTCTCTCTAATCTATCTACTATCGTCTATCTTTCTGTCTAATCGATCTACTATCGTCTATCTTTCTGTCTAATCTATCTACTATCGTCTATCTTTCTGTCTAATCTATCTACTATCGTGTATCTTTCTGTCTAATCTATCTACTATCGTCTATCTTTCTGTCTAATCTGTCTACTATCGTCTTTCTGTCTAATCTATCTACTATCGTCTATCTTTCTGTCTAATCTATCTAGTATCGTCTATCTTTCTGTCTAATCTATCTACTATCGTCTTTCTGTCTAATCTATCTACTATCGTCTATCTTTCTGTCTAATCTATCTACTATCGTCTATCTTTCTGTCTAATCTATCTACTATCCTCTAACTACTATCTTTCTGTCTAATCTATCTCCTATCATCTATCTTTCTCTCTAATCTATCTACTATCATCTATCTTTCTGTCTAATCTATCTACTATCATCTATCTTTCTGTCTAATCTATCTACTATCATCTAACTACTATCTTTCTGTCTAATCTATCTACTATCATCTATCTTTCTATCTAATCTATCTACTATCATCTATCTTTCTGTCTATTCTATCTAGTATCATCTATCTTTCTGTCTAATCTATCTACTATCATCTATCTTTCTGTCTAATGTATCTACTATCATCCATCTTTCTATCTAATCTATCTACTATCCTCTAACTACTATCTTGCTGTCTAATCTATCTACTATCATCTATCTTTCTGTCTAATCTCTCTATCATCTAACTACTATCTTTCTATCTAATCTATCTACTATCATCTATCTTTCTGTCTAATCTATCTACTATCATCTAACTACTATCTTTCTGTCTAATCTATCTACTATCATCTATCTTTCTATCTAATCTATCTACTATCATCTATCTTTCTGTCTAATCTATCTACTCTCATCTATCTTTCTGTCTAATCTATCTATTATCATCTATCTTTCTGTCTAATGTATCTACTATCATCTATCTTTCTGTCTAATCTATCTTCCATCATCTATCTTTCTGTCTAATCTATCTACTATCATCTATCTTTCTGTCTAATCTATCTACTATCATCTATCTTTCTGTCTAATGTATCTACTATCATCTATCTTTCTGTCTAATCTATCTACTATCATCTATCTTTCTGTCTAATCTATCTACTATCATCTATCTTTCTGTCTAATGTATCTACTATCATCTATCTTTCTGTCTAATCTATCTACTATCATCTATCTTTCTGTCTAACCTATCTACTATCATCTATCTTTCTGTCTAACCTATCTACTATCATCTATCTTTCTGTCTAATCTATCTACTATCATCTATCTTTCTGTCTAATGTATCTACTATCATCTATCTTTCTGTCTAATGTATCTACTATCATCTGTCTTTCTGTCTAATGTATCTACTATCATCTATCTTTCTGTCTAATCTATCTACTATCATCTATCTTTCTGTCTAATCTATCTACTATCATCTATCTTTCTGTCTAATCTATCTTCTATCATCTATCTTTCTGTCTAATGTATCTACTATCATCTATCTTTCTGTCTAATCTATCTACTATCATCTATCTTTCTGTCTAATCTATCTACTATCATCTATCTTTCTGTCTAATCTATCTATTATCAGCTATCTTTCTATCTAATCTATCTACTATCATCTATCTTTCTATCTAATCTATCTACTATCATCTATCTTTCTGTCTAATCTATCTAGTATCATCTAACTACTATCTTTCTGTCTAATCTATCTACTATCATCTATCTTTCTGCTAATCTATCAATTATCAGCTATCTTTCTATCCAATCTATCTACTATCATCTATCTTTCTATCTAATCTCTCTACTATCATCTATCTTTCTGTCTAATCTATCTACTATCATCTATCTTTCTGTCTAATCTATCTACTATCATCTATCTTTCTGTCTAATCTATCTACTATCATCTATCTTTCTGTCTAATCTATCTACTATCAACTATCTTTCTGTCTAATCTATCTACTATCATCTATCTTTCTGTCTATCTACTATCATCTAACTACTATCTTTCTATCTAATCTATCTACTATCATCTATCTTTCTGTCTAATCTATCTACTATCATCTAACTACTATCTTTCTATCTAATCTATCTACTATCATCTATCTTTCTGTCTAATCTATCTACTATCATCTATCTTTCTGTCTAATCTATCTATTATCATCTATCTTTCTGTCTAATGTATCTACTATCATCTATCTTTCTGTCTAATCTATCTTCTATCATCTATCTTTCTGTCTAATCTATCTACTATCATCTATCTTTCTGTCTAATCTATCTTCTATCATCTATCTTTCTGTCTAATCTATCTACTATCATCTATCTTTCTGTCTAATCTATCTACTATCATCTATCTTTCTGTCTAATGTATCTACTATCATCTATCTTTCTGTCTAATGTATCTACTATCATCTATCTTTCTGTCTAATCTATCTACTATCATCTATCTTTCTGTCTAATCTATCTACTATCATCTATCTTTCTGTCTAATCTATCTACTATCATCTATCTTTCTGTCTAATCTATCTACTATCATCTATCTTTCTGTCTAATCTATCTACTATCAACTATCTTTCTGTCTAATGTATCTACTATCATCTATCTTTCTGTCTAATCTATCTACTATCATCTATCTTTCTGTCTAATCTATCTACTATCATCTATCTTTCTGTCTAATCTATCTACTATCATCTATCTTTCTGTCTAATCTATATACTATCATCTATCTTTCTGTCTAATCTATCTACTATCATCTATCTTTCTGTCTAATGTATCTACTATCATCTATCTTTCTGTCTAATGTATCTACTATCATCTGTCTTTCTGTCTAATGTATCTACTATCATCTATCTTTCTGTCTAATCTATCTTCTATCATCTATCTTTCTGTCTAATGTATCTACTATCATCTATCTTTCTGTCTAATCTATCTACTATCATCTATCTTTCTGTCTAATCTATCTACTATCATCTATCTTTCTGTCTAAAGTATCTACTATCATCTATCTTTCTGTCTAATCTATCTACTATCAGCTCTCTTTCTATCTAATCTATCTACTATCATCTATCTTTCTGTCTAATCTATCTACTCTCATCTATCTTTCTGTCTAATCTATCTACTATCATCTATCTTTCTGTCTAATCTATCTACTATCATCTAACTACTATCTTTCTATCTAATCTATCTACAATCATCTATCTTTCTATCTAATCTATCTACTATCATCTAACTACTATCTTTCTAACTAATCTGTCTACTATCATCTATCTTTCTATCTAATCTATCTACTATCATCTATCTTTCTATCTAATCTATCTACTATCATCTATCTGTCTGTCTAATCTATCTACTATCATCTATCTTTCTATCTAATCTATCTACTATCATCTATCTTTCTGTCTAATCTATCTACTATCATCTGTCTTTCTATCTAATCTATCTACTATCATCTAACTACTATCTTTCTGTCTAATCTATCTACTATCATCTATCTTTCTATCTAATCTATCTGCTATCATCTATCTTTCTGTCTAATCTATCTACTATCATCTAACTACTATCTTTCTGTCTAATCTATCTACTATCATCTATCTTTCTATCTAATCTATCTACTATCATCTAACTACTATCTTTCTATCTAATCTATCTACTATCATCTATCTTTCTATCTAATCTATCTACTATCATCTATCTTTCTTTCTAATCTATCTAGTATCATCTAACTACAATCTTTCTGTCTAATCTATCTACTATCATCTATCTTTCTGCTAATCTATCTACTATCATCTATCTTTCTGTCTAATCTATCTACTATCATCTATCTTTCTGTCTAATCTATCTACTATCATCTATCTTTCTGTCTAATCTATCTACTATCATCTATCTTTCTGTCTAATCTATCTACTATCATCTATCTTTCTGTCTAATCTATCTACTATCATCTATCTTTATGTCTAATCTATCTACTATCATCTATCTTTATGTCTAATCTATCTACTATCATCTATCTTTCTATGTAATCTATCTACTATCATCTATCTTTCTGTCTAATCTATCCACTATCGTCTATCTTTCTGTCTAATCTATCTACTATCGTCTGTCTTTCTGTCTAATCTATCTACTATCGTCTATCTTTCTGTCTAATCTATCTACTATCGTCTATCTTTCTGTCTAATCTATCTACTATCGTCTATCTTTCTGTCTAAACTATCTACTATCGTCTGTCTTTCTGTCTAATCTATCTTCTATCGTCTATCTTTCTGTCTAATCTATCTACTATCATCTATCTTTCTGTCTAATCTATCTACTATCATCTATCTTTCTGTCTAATGTATCTACTATCATCTATCTTTCTGTCTAATGTATCTACTATCATCTATCTTTCTGTCTAATCTATCTACTATCATCTATCTTTCTGTCTAATCTATCTACTATCATCCATCTTTCTATCTAATCTATCTACTATCATCTATCTTTCTGTCTAATCTATCTACTCTCATCTATCTTTCTGTCTAATCTATCTACTATCATCTATCTTTCTGTCTAATCTATCTACTATCATCTAACTACTATCTTTCTATCTAATCTATCTACAATCATCTATCTTTCTATCTAATCTATCTACTATCATCTAACTACTATCTTTCTAACTAATCTGTCTACTATCATCTATCTTTCTATCTAATCTATCTACTATCATCTATCTTTCTATCTAATCTATCTACTATCATCTATCTTTCTGTCTAATCTATCTACTATCATCTATCTTTCTATCTAATCTATCTACTATCATCTATCTTTCTGTCTAATCTATCTACTATCATCTGTCTTTCTATCTAATCTATCTACTATCATCTAACTACTATCTTTCTGTCTAATATATCTACTATCATCTATCTTTCTATCTAATCTATCTACTATCATCTATCTTTCTGTCTAATCTACCTACTATCGTCTATCTTTCTGTCTAATCTACCTACTATCATCTATCTTTCTCTCTAATCTATCTACTATCGTCTATCTTTCTGTCTAATCGATCTACTATCGTCTATCTTTCTGTCTAATCGATCTACTATCGTCTATCTTTCTGTCTAATCTATCTACTATGGTCTATCTTTCTGTCTAATCGATCTACTATCGTCTACCTTTCTGTCTAATCTATCTACTATCGTCTATCTTTCTGTCTAATCTATCAACTATCGTCTATCTTTCTGTCTAATCTATCTACTATCGTCTATCTTTCTGTCTAATCTATCTACTATCGTCTATCTTTCTGTCTAATCTATCTACTATCGTCTATCTTTCTGTCTAATCTATCTACTATCGTCTATCTGTCTGACTAATCTATCTACTATCGTCTATCTTTCTGTCTAATCTATCTACTATCGTCTATCTTTCTGTCTAATCTATCTACTATCGTCTATCTTTCTGTCTAATCTATCTACTATCGTCTATCTGTCTGACTAATCTATCTACTATCGTCTATCTTTCTGTCTAATCTATCTACTATCGTCTATCTTTCTGTCTAATCTATCTACTATCGTCTATCTTTCTGTCTAATCTATCTACTATCGTGTATCTTTCTGTCTAATCTATCTACTATCGTCTATCTTTCTGTCTAATCTATCAACTATCGTCTATCTTTCTGTCTAATCTATCTACTATCGTCTATCTTTCTGTCTAATCTATCAACTATCGTCTATCTTTCTGTCTAATCTATCTACTATCGTCTATCTTTCTGTCTAATCTATCTACTATCGTCTATCTTTCTGTCTAATCTATCTACTATCGTCTATCTTTCTGTCTAATCTATCTACTATCGTCTATCTTTCTGTCTAATCTATCTACTATCGTCTATCTTTCTGTCTAATCTATCAACTATCGTCTATCTTTCTGTCTAATCTATCTACTATCGTCTATCTTTCTGTCTAATCTATCTACTATCGTCTATCTTTCTGTCTAATCTATCTACTATCGTCTATCTTTCTGTCTAATCTATCTACTATCGTCTATCTGTCTGACTAATCTATCTACTATCGTCTATCTTTCTGTCTAATCTATCTACTATCGTCTATCTTTCTGTCTAATCTATCTACTATCGTCTATCTTTCTGTCTAATCTATCTACTATCGTCTATCTTTCTGTCTAATCTATCTACTATCGTCTATCTGTCTGACTAATCTATCTACTATCGTCTATCTTTCTGTCTAATCTATCTACTATCGTCTATCTTTCTGTCTAATCTATCTACTATCGTCTATCTTTCTGTCTAATCTATCTACTATCGTGTATCTTTCTGTCTAATCTATCTACTATCGTCTATCTTTCTGTCTAATCTATCTACTATCGTCTATCTTTCTGTCTAATCTATCTACTATCCTCTAACTACTATCTTTCTGTCTAATCTATCTACTATCATCTATCTTTCTCTCTAATCTATCTACTATCATCTATCTTTCTGTCTAATCTATCTACTATCATCTATCTTTCTGTCTAATCTATCTACTATCATCTAACTACTATCTTTCTGTCTAATCTATCTACTATCATCTATCTTTCTATCTAATCTATCTACTATCATCTATCTTTCTGTCTAATCTATCTAGTATCATCTATCTTTCTGTCTAATCTATCTACTATCATCTATCTTTCTGTCTAATGTATCTACTATCATCCATCTTTCTATCTAATCTATCTACTATCCTCTAACTACTATCTTGCTGTCTAATCTATCTACTATCATCTATCTTTCTGTCTAATCTCTCTACTATCATCTAACTACTATCTTTCTATCTAATCTATCTACTATCATCTATCTTTCTGTCTAATCTATCTACTATCATCTAACTACTATCTTTCTGTCTAATCTATCTACTATCATCTATCTTTCTATCTAATCTATCTACTATCATCTATCTTTCTGTCTAATCTATCTACTATCATCTATCTTTCTGTCTAATGTATCTACTATCATCTGTCTTTCTGTCTAATGTATCTACTATCATCTATCTTTCTGTCTAATCTATCTACTATCATCTATCTTTCTGTCTAATCTATCTACTATCATCTATCTTTCTGTCTAATCTATCTTCTATCATCTATCTTTCTGTCTAATGTATCTACTATCATCTATCTTTCTGTCTAATCTATCTACTATCATCTATCTTTCTGTCTAATCTATCTACTATCATCTATCTTTCTGTCTAATCTATCTATTATCAGCTATCTTTCTATCTAATCTATCTACTATCATCTATCTTTCTATCTAATCTATCTACTATCATCTATCTTTCTGTCTAATCTATCTAGTATCATCTAACTACTATCTTTCTGTCTAATCTATCTACTATCGTCTATCTTTCTGTCTAATCTATCTACTATCGTCTATCTTTCTGTCTAATCTATCTACTATCGTCTATCTTTCTGTCTAATCTATCTACTATCGTCTATCTTTCTGTCTAATCTATCTACTATCGTCTATCTTTCTGTCTAATCTATCTACTATCGTCTATCTTTCTGTCTAATCTATCTACTATCGTCTATCTTTCTGTCTAATCTATCTACTATCGTCTATCTGTCTGACTAATCTATCTACTATCGTCTATCTTTCTGTCTAATCTATCTACTATCGTCTATCTTTCTGTCTAATCTATCTACTATCGTCTATCTTTCTGTCTAATCTATCTACTATCGTCTATCTGTCTGACTAATCTATCTACTATCGTCTATCTTTCTGTCTAATCTATCTACTATCGTCTATCTTTCTGTCTAATCTATCTACTATCGTCTATCTTTCTGTCTAATCTATCTACTATCGTGTATCTTTCTGTCTAATCTATCTACTATCGTCTATCTTTCTGTCTAATCTATCAACTATCGTCTATCTTTCTGTCTAATCTATCTACTATCGTCTATCTTTCTGTCTAATCTATCAACTATCGTCTATCTTTCTGTCTAATCTATCTACTATCGTCTATCTTTCTGTCTAATCTATCTACTATCGTCTATCTTTCTGTCTAATCTATCTACTATCGTCTATCTTTCTGTCTAATCTATCTACTATCGTCTATCTTTCTGTCTAATCTATCTACTATCGTCTATCTTTCTGTCTAATCTATCAACTATCGTCTATCTTTCTGTCTAATCTATCTACTATCGTCTATCTTTCTGTCTAATCTATCTACTATCGTCTATCTTTCTGTCTAATCTATCTACTATCGTCTATCTTTCTGTCTAATCTATCTACTATCGTCTATCTGTCTGACTAATCTATCTACTATCGTCTATCTTTCTGTCTAATCTATCTACTATCGTCTATCTTTCTGTCTAATCTATCTACTATCGTCTATCTTTCTGTCTAATCTATCTACTATCGTCTATCTTTCTGTCTAATCTATCTACTATCGTCTATCTGTCTGACTAATCTATCTACTATCGTCTATCTTTCTGTCTAATCTATCTACTATCGTCTATCTTTCTGTCTAATCTATCTACTATCGTCTATCTTTCTGTCTAATCTATCTACTATCGTGTATCTTTCTGTCTAATCTATCTACTATCGTCTATCTTTCTGTCTAATCTATCTACTATCGTCTATCTTTCTGTCTAATCTATCTACTATCCTCTAACTACTATCTTTCTGTCTAATCTATCTACTATCATCTATCTTTCTCTCTAATCTATCTACTATCATCTATCTTTCTGTCTAATCTATCTACTATCATCTATCTTTCTGTCTAATCTATCTACTATCATCTAACTACTATCTTTCTGTCTAATCTATCTACTATCATCTATCTTTCTATCTAATCTATCTACTATCATCTATCTTTCTGTCTAATCTATCTAGTATCATCTATCTTTCTGTCTAATCTATCTACTATCATCTATCTTTCTGTCTAATGTATCTACTATCATCCATCTTTCTATCTAATCTATCTACTATCCTCTAACTACTATCTTGCTGTCTAATCTATCTACTATCATCTATCTTTCTGTCTAATCTCTCTACTATCATCTAACTACTATCTTTCTATCTAATCTATCTACTATCATCTATCTTTCTGTCTAATCTATCTACTATCATCTAACTACTATCTTTCTGTCTAATCTATCTACTATCATCTATCTTTCTATCTAATCTATCTACTATCATCTATCTTTCTGTCTAATCTATCTACTATCATCTATCTTTCTGTCTAATGTATCTACTATCATCTGTCTTTCTGTCTAATGTATCTACTATCATCTATCTTTCTGTCTAATCTATCTACTATCATCTATCTTTCTGTCTAATCTATCTACTATCATCTATCTTTCTGTCTAATCTATCTTCTATCATCTATCTTTCTGTCTAATGTATCTACTATCATCTATCTTTCTGTCTAATCTATCTACTATCATCTATCTTTCTGTCTAATCTATCTACTATCATCTATCTTTCTGTCTAATCTATCTATTATCAGCTATCTTTCTATCTAATCTATCTACTATCATCTATCTTTCTATCTAATCTATCTACTATCATCTATCTTTCTGTCTAATCTATCTAGTATCATCTAACTACTATCTTTCTGTCTAATCTATCTACTATCATCTATCTTTCTGCTAATCTATCAATTATCAGCTATCTTTTATCTAATCTATCTACTATCATCTATCTTTCTATCTAATCTATCTACTATCATCTATCTTTCTGTCTAATCTATCTACTATCATCTATCTTTCTGTCTAATCTATCTACTATCATCTATCTTTCTGTCTAATCTATCTACTATCATCTATCTTTCTGTCTAATCTATCTACTATCAACTATCTTTCTGTCTAATCTATCTACTATCATCTATCTTTCTGTCTATCTACTATCATCTAACTACTATCTTTCTATCTAATCTATCTACTATCATCTATCTTTCTGTCTAATCTATCTACTATCATCTAACTACTATCTTTCTATCTAATCTATCTACTATCATCTATCTTTCTGTCTAATCTATCTACTATCATCTATCTTTCTGTCTAATCTATCTATTATCATCTATCTTTCTGTCTAATGTATCTACTATCATCTATCTTTCTGTCTAATCTATCTTCTATCATCTATCTTTCTGTCTAATCTATCTACTATCATCTATCTTTCTGTCTAATCTATCTTCTATCATCTATCTTTCTGTCTAATCTATCTACTATCATCTATCTTTCTGTCTAATCTATCTACTATCATCTATCTTTCTGTCTAATGTATCTACTATCATCTATCTTTCTGTCTAATGTATCTACTATCATCTATCTTTCTGTCTAATCTATCTACTATCATCTATCTTTCTGTCTAATCTATCTACTATCATCTATCTTTCTGTCTAATCTATCTACTATCATCTATCTTTCTGTCTAATCTATCTTCTATCATCTATCTTTCTGTCTAATGTATCTACTATCATCTATCTTTCTGTCTAATCTATCTACTATCATCTATCTTTCTGTCTAATCTATCTACTATCATCTATCTTTCTATCTAATCTATCTACTATCATCTATCTTTCTGTCTAATCTATCTACTATGATCTAACTACTATGTTTCTGTCTAATCTATCTACTATCATCTATCTTTCTATCTAATCTATCTACCATCATCTAACTACTATCTTTCTATCTAATCTATCTACTATCATCTATCTTTATATCTAATCTATCTACTATCATCTATCTTTCTGTCTAATCTATCTAGTATCATCTAACTACTATCTTTGTGTCTAATCTATCTACTATCATCTATCTTTCTGTCTAATCTATCTACTATCATCTATCTTTCTGTCTAATCTATCTACTATCATCTATCTTTCTGTCTAATCTATCTACTATCATCTATCTTTCTGTCTAATCTATCTACTATCATCTATCTTTCTGTCTAATCTATCTACTGTCATCTATCTTTCTATCTAATCTATCTACTATCATCTATCTTGCTGTCTAATCTATCTACTATCATCTATCTTTATGTCTAATCTATCTACTATCATCTATCTTTCTGTCTAATCTATCTACTATCATCTATCTTTCTGTCTAATCTATCTACTATCATCTATCTTTCTGTCTAATCTATCTACTATCATCTATCTTTCTGTCTAATCTATCTACTGTCATCTATCTTTGTATCTAATCTATCTACTATCATCTATCTTGCTGTCTAATCTATCTACTATCATCTATCTTTATGTCTAATCTATCTACTATCATCTATCTTTCTGTCTAATCTATCTACTCTCATCTATCTTTCTGCCTAATCTATCTACTATCGTCTATCTTTCTGTCTAATCTATCTACTATCGTCTATCTTTCTGTCTAATCTATCTACTATCGTCTGTCTTTCTGTCTAATCTATCTACTATCGTCTATCTTTCTGTCTAATCTATCTACTATCGTCTATCTTTCTGTCTAATCTATCTACTATCGTCTATCTTTCTGTCTAAACTATATACTATCGTCTGTCTTTCTGTCTAATCTATCTTCTATCGTCTATCTTTGTGTCTAATCTATCTACTATCATCTATCTTTCTGTCTAATCTATCTACTATCGTCTATCTTTCTGTCTAAACTATCTACTATCGTCTGTCTTTCTGTCTAATGTATCTACTATCATCTATCTTTCTGTCTAATGTATCTACTATCATCTATCTTTCTGTCTAATGTATCTACTATCATCTATCTTTCTGTCTAATCTATCTACTATCATCTATCTTTCTGTCTAATCTATCTACTATCATCTATCTTTCTGTCTAATCTATCTACTATCATCTATCTTTCTGTCTAATCTATCTACTATCATCTATCTTTCTGTCTAATCTATCTACTATCAACTATCTTTCTGTCTAATGTATATACTATCATCTATCTTTCTGTCTAATCTATCTACTATCATCTATCTTTCTGTCTAATCTATCTACTATCATCTATCATTCGGTCTAATCTATCTACTATCATCTATCTTTCTGTCTAATCTATATACTATCATCTATCTTTCTGTCTAATCTATCTACTATCATCTATCTTTCTGTCTAATGTATCTACTATCATCTATCTTTCTGTATAATGTATCTACTATCATCTGTCTTTCTGTCTAATGTATCTACTATCATCTATCTTTCTGTCTAATCTATCTTCTATCATCTATCTTTCTGTCTAATGTATCTACTATCATCTATCTTTCTGTCTAATCTATCTACTATCATCTATCTTTCTGTCTAATCTATCTACTATCATCTATCTTTCTATCTAATCTATCTACTATCATCTATCTTTCTGTCTAATCTATCTACTATCATCTAACTACTATCTTTCTGTCTAATCTATCTACTATCATCTATCTTTCTATCTAATCTATCTACCATCATCTAACTACTATCTTTCTATCTAATCTATCTACTATCATCTATCTTTATATCTAATCTATCTACTATCATCTATCTTTCTGTCTAATCTATCTAGTATCATCTAACTACTATCTTTGTGTCTAATCTATCTACTATCATCTATCTTTCTGTCTAATCTATCTACTATCATCTATCTTTCTGTCTAATCTATCTACTATCATCTATCTTTCTGTCTAATCTATCTACTATCATCTATCTTTCTGTCTAATCTATCTACTATCATCTATCTTTCTGTCTAATCTATCTACTGTCATCTATCTTTCTATCTAATCTATCTACTATCATCTATCTTTCTATCTAATCTATCTACCATCATCTAACTACTATCTTTCTATCTAATCTATCTACTATCATCTATCTTTCTGTCTAATCTATCTACTATCATCTATCTTTCTGTCTAATCTATCTACTATCATCTATCTTTCTATCTAATCTATCTACTATCATCTATCTTTCTGTCTAATCTATCTACTCTCATCTATCTTTCTGCCTAATCTATCTACTATCGTCTATCTTTCTGTCTAATCTATCTACTATCGTCTATCTTTCTGTCTAATCTATCTACTATCGTCTGTCTTTCTGTCTAATCTATCTACTATCGTCTATCTTTCTGTCTAATCTATCTACTATCGTCTATCTTTCTGTCTAATCTATCTACTATCGTCTATCTTTCTGTCTAAACTATATACTATCGTCTGTCTTTCTGTCTAATCTATCTTCTATCGTCTATCTTTGTGTCTAATCTATCTACTATCATCTATCTTTCTGTCTAATCTATCTACTATCGTCTATCTTTCTGTCTAAACTATCTACTATCGTCTGTCTTTCTGTCTAATGTATCTACTATCATCTATCTTTCTGTCTAATGTATCTACTATCATCTATCTTTCTGTCTAATCTATCTACTATCATCTATCTTTCTGTCTAATCTATCTACTATCATCTATCTTTCTGTCTAATCTATCTACTATCATCTATCTTTCTGTCTAATCTATCTTCTATCATCTATCTTTCTGTCTAATGTATCTACTATCATCTATCTTTCTGTCTAATCTATCTACTATCATCTATCTTTCTGTCTAATCTATCTACTATCATCTATCTTTCTGTCTAATCTATCTATTATCAGCTATCTTTCTATCTAATCTATCTACTATCATCTATCTTTCTATCTAATCTATCTACTATCATCTATCTTTCTGTCTAATCTATCTAGTATCATCTAACTACTATCTTTCTGTCTAATCTATCTACTATCATCTATCTTTCTGCTAATCTATCTACTATCATCTATCTTTCTGTCTAATCTATCTACTATCATCTATCTTTCTGTCTAATCTATCTACTATCATCTATCTTTCTGTCTAATCTATCTACTATCATCTATCTTTCTGTCTAATCTATCTACTATCAACTATCTTTCTGTCTAATCTATCTACTATCATCTATCTTTCTGTCTAATCTATCTACTATCAACTATCTTTCTGTCTAATCTATCTACTATCATCTATCTTTCTGTCTAATCTATCTACTATCATCTAACTACTATCTTTCTATCTAATCTATCTACTATCATCTATCTTTCTGTCTAATCTATCTACTATCATCTTTCTTTCTGTCTAATCTATCTATTATCATCTATCTTTCTGTCTAATGTATCTACTATCATCTATCTTTCTGTCTAATCTATCTTCTATCATCTATCTTTCTGTCTAATCTATCTACTATCATCTATCTTTCTGTCTAATCTATCTTCTATCATCTATCTTTCTGTCTAATCTATCTACTATCATCTATCTTTCTGTCTAATCTATCTACTATCATCTATCTTTCTGTCTAATGTATCTACTATCATCTATATTTCTGTCTAATCTATCTACTATCAGCTCTCTTTCTATCTAATCTATCTACGATCATCTCTCTTTCTGTCTAATCTATCTACTATCATCTATCTTTCTATCTAATCTATCTACTATCATCTATCTTTCTGTCTAATCTATCTACTATCGTCTATCTTTCTGTCTAATCTATCTACTATCGTCTGTCTTTCTGTCTAATCTGTCTACTATCGTCTATCTTTCTGTCTAATCTATCTACTATCGTCTATCTTTCTGTCTAATCTATCTACTATCGTCTATCTTTCTGTCTAAACTATCTACTATCGTCTGTATTTCTGTCTAATCTATTTTCTATCGTCTATATTTCTGTCTAATCTATCTACTATCATCTATCTTTCTGTCTAATGTATCTACTATCATCTATCTTTCTGTCTAATGTATCTACTATCATCTATCTTTCTGTCTAATCTATCTACTATCATCTATCTTTCTGTCTAATCTATCTACTATCATCTATCTTTCTATCTAATCTATCTACTATCATCTATCTTTCTGTCTAATCTATCTACTATCATCTAACTACTATGTTTCTGTCTAATCTATCTACTATCATCTATCTTTCTATCTAATCTATCTACCATCATCTAACTACTATCTTTCTATCTAATCTATCTACTATCATCTATCTTTATATCTAATCTATCTACTATCATCTATCTTTCTGTCTAATCTATCTAGTATCATCTAACTACTATCTTTGTGTCTAATCTATCTACTATCATCTATCTTTCTGTCTAATCTATCTACTATCATCTATCTTTCTGTCTAATCTATCTACTATCATCTATCTTTCTGTCTAATCTATCTACTATCATCTATCTTTCTGTCTAATCTATCTACTATCATCTATCTTTCTGTCTAATCTATCTACTGTCATCTATCTTTCTATCTAATCTATCTACTATCATCTATCTTTCTGTCTAATCTATCTACTATCATCTATCTTTATGTCTAATCTATCTACTATCATCTATCTTTCTGTCTAATCTATCTACTATCATCTATCTTTCTGTCTAATCTATCTACTATCATCTATCTTTCTATCTAATCTATCTACTATCATCTATCTTTCTGTCTAATCTATCTACTCTCATCTATCTTTCTGCCTAATCTATCTACTATCGTCTATCTTTCTGTCTAATCTATCTACTATCGTCTATCTTTCTGTCTAATCTATCTACTATCGTCTGTCTTTCTGTCTAATCTATCTACTATCGTCTATCTTTCTGTCTAATCTATCTACTATCGTCTATCTTTCTGTCTAATCTATCTACTATCGTCTATCTTTCTGTCTAAACTATATACTATCGTCTGTCTTTCTGTCTAATCTATCTTCTATCGTCTATCTTTGTGTCTAATCTATCTACTATCATCTATCTTTCTGTCTAATCTATCTACTATCGTCTATCTTTCTGTCTAAACTATCTACTATCGTCTGTCTTTCTGTCTAATGTATCTACTATCATCTATCTTTCTGTCTAATGTATCTACTATCATCTATCTTTCTGTCTAATGTATCTACTATCATCTATCTTTCTGTCTAATCTATCTACTATCATCTATCTTTCTGTCTAATCTATCTACTATCATCTATCTTTCTGTCTAATCTATCTACTATCATCTATCTTTCTGTCTAATCTATCTACTATCATCTATCTTTCTGTCTAATCTATCTACTATCAACTATCTTTCTGTCTAATGTATATACTATCATCTATCTTTCTGTCTAATCTATCTACTATCATCTATCTTTCTGTCTAATCTATCTACTATCATCTATCATTCTGTCTAATCTATCTACTATCATCTATCTTTCTGTCTAATCTATATACTATCATCTATCTTTCTGTCTAATCTATCTACTATCATCTATCTTTCTGTCTAATGTATCTACTATCATCTATCTTTCTGTATAATGTATCTACTATCATCTGTCTTTCTGTCTAATGTATCTACTATCATCTATCTTTCTGTCTAATCTATCTTCTATCATCTATCTTTCTGTCTAATGTATCTACTATCATCTATCTTTCTGTCTAATCTATCTACTATCATCTATCTTTCTGTCTAATCTATCTACTATCATCTATCTTTCTATCTAATCTATCTACTATCATCTATCTTTCTGTCTAATCTATCTACTATCATCTAACTACTATCTTTCTGTCTAATCTATCTACTATCATCTATCTTTCTATCTAATCTATCTACCATCATCTAACTACTATCTTTCTATCTAATCTATCTACTATCATCTATCTTTATATCTAATCTATCTACTATCATCTATCTTTCTGTCTAATCTATCTAGTATCATCTAACTACTATCTTTGTGTCTAATCTATCTACTATCATCTATCTTTCTGTCTAATCTATCTACTATCATCTATCTTTCTGTCTAATCTATCTACTATCATCTATCTTTCTGTCTAATCTATCTACTATCATCTATCTTTCTGTCTAATCTATCTACTATCATCTATCTTTCTGTCTAATCTATCTACTGTCATCTATCTTTCTATCTAATCTATCTACTATCATCTATCTTTCTGTCTAATCTATCTACTATCATCTATCTTTCTGTCTAATCTATCTACTATCATCTATCTTTCTGTCTAATCTATCTACTATCATCTATCTTTCTGTCTAATCTATCTACTATCATCTATCTTTCTATCTAATCTATCTACTATCATCTATCTTTCTGTCTAATCTATCTACTCTCATCTATCTTTCTGCCTAATCTATCTACTATCGTCTATCTTTCTGTCTAATCTATCTACTATCGTCTATCTTTCTGTCTAATCTATCTACTATCGTCTGTCTTTCTGTCTAATCTATCTACTATCGTCTATCTTTCTGTCTAATCTATCTACTATCGTCTATCTTTCTGTCTAATCTATCTACTATCGTCTATCTTTCTGTCTAAACTATATACTATCGTCTGTCTTTCTGTCTAATCTATCTTCTATCGTCTATCTTTGTGTCTAATCTATCTACTATCATCTATCTTTCTGTCTAATCTATCTACTATCGTCTATCTTTCTGTCTAAACTATCTACTATCGTCTGTCTTTCTGTCTAATGTATCTACTATCATCTATCTTTCTGTCTAATGTATCTACTATCATCTATCTTTCTGTCTAATCTATCTACTATCATCTATCTTTCTGTCTAATCTATCTACTATCATCTATCTTTCTGTCTAATCTATCTACTATCATCTATCTTTCTGTCTAATCTATCTTCTATCATCTATCTTTCTGTCTAATGTATCTACTATCATCTATCTTTCTGTCTAATCTATCTACTATCATCTATCTTTCTGTCTAATCTATCTACTATCATCTATCTTTCTGTCTAATCTATCTATTATCATCTATCTTTCTATCTAATCTATCTACTATCATCTATCTTTCTATCTAATCTATCTACTATCATCTATCTTTCTGTCTAATCTATCTAGTATCATCTAACTACTATCTTTCTGTCTAATCTATCTACTATCATCTATCTTTCTGCTAATCTATCTACTATCATCTATCTTTCTGTCTAATCTATCTACTATCATCTATCTTTCTGTCTAATCTATCTACTATCATCTATCTTTCTGTCTAATCTATCTACTATCATCTATCTTTCTGTCTAATCTATCTACTATCAACTATCTTTCTGTCTAATCTATCTACTATCATCTATCTTTCTGTCTAATCTATCTACTCTCATCTATCTTTCTGTCTAATCTATCTACTATCATCTATCTTTCTGTCTAATCTATCTACTATCATCTAACTACTATCTTTCTATCTAATCTATCTACAATCATCTATCTTTCTATCTAATCTATCTACTATCATCTAACTACTATCTTTCTAACTAATCTGTCTACTATCATCTATCTTTCTATCTAATCTATCTACTATCATCTATCTTTCTATCTAATCTATCTACTATCATCTATCTTTCTGTCTAATCTATCTACTATCATCTATCTTTCTATCTAATCTATCTACTATCATCTATCTTTCTGTCTAATCTATCTACTATCATCTGTCTTTCTATCTAATCTATCTACTATCATCTAACTACTATCTCTCTGTCTAATCTATCTACTATCATCTATCTTTCTATCTAATCTATCTACTATCATCTATCTTTCTGTCTAATCTACCTACTATCGTCTATCTTTCTGTCTAATCTACCTACTATCATCTATCTTTCTCTCTAATCTATCTACTATCGTCTATCTTTCTGTCTAATCTATCTACTATCGTCTATCTTTCTGTCTAATCTATCTACTATCATCTATCTTTCTGTCTAATCTATCTACTCTCATCTATCTTTCTGTCTAATCTATCTACTATCATCTATCTTTCTGTCTAATCTATCTACTATCATCTAACTACTATCTTTCTATCTAATCTATCTACTATCATCTATCTTTCTATCTAATCTATCTACTATCATCTATCTGTCTGTCTAATCTATCTACTATCATCTATCTTTCTATCTAATCTATCTACTATCATCTATCTTTCTGTCTAATCTATCTACTATCATCTGTCTTTCTATCTAATCTATCTACTATCATCTAACTACTATCTTTCTGTCTAATCTATCTACTATCATCTATCTTTCTATCTAATCTATCTGCTATCATCTATCTTTCTGTCTAATCTATCTACTATCATCTAACTACTATCTTTCTGTCTAATCTATCTACTATCATCTATCTTTCTATCTAATCTATCTACTATCATCTATCTTTCTGTCTAATCTATCTACTCTCATCTATCTTTCTGTCTAATCTATCTACTATCATCTATCTTTCTGTCTAATCTATCTACTATCATCTAACTACTATCTTTCTATCTAATCTATCTACAATCATCTATCTTTCTATCTAATCTATCTACTATCATCTAACTACTATCTTTCTAACTAATCTGTCTACTATCATCTATCTTTCTATCTAATCTATCTACTATCATCTATCTTTCTATCTAATCTATCTACTATCATCTATCTTTCTGTCTAATCTATCTACTATCATCTATCTTTCTATCTAATCTATCTACTATCATCTATCTTTCTGTCTAATCTATCTACTATCATCTGTCTTTCTATCTAATCTATCTACTATCATCTAACTACTATCTCTCTGTCTAATCTATCTACTATCATCTATCTTTCTATCAAATCTATCTACTATCATCTATCTTTCTGTCTAATCTACCTACTATCGTCTATCTTTCTGTCTAATCTACCTACTATCATCTATCTTTCTCTCTAATCTATCTACTATCGTCTATCTTTCTGTCTAATCTATCTACTATCGTCTATCTTTCTGTCTAATCTATCTACTATCGTCTATCTTTCTGTCTAATCTATCTACTATCGTCTATCTTTCTGTCTAATCTATCTACTATCGTCTATCTTTCTGTCTAATCTATCTACTATCGTCTATCTGTCTGACTAATCTATCTACTATCGTCTATCTTTCTGTCTAATCTATCTACTATCGTCTATCTTTCTGTCTAATCTATCTACTATCGTCTATCTTTCTGTCTAATCTATCTACTATCGTGTATCTTTCTGTCTAATCTATCTACTATCGTCTATCTTTCTGTCTAATCTATCTACTATCATCTTTCTGTCTAATCTATCTACTATCGTCTATCTTTCTGTCTAATCTATCTACTATCGTCTATCTTTCTGTCTAATCTATCTACTATCCTCTAACTACTATCTTTCTGTCTAATCTATCTACTATCATCTATCTTTCTCTCTAATCTATCTACTATCATCTATCTTTCTGTCTAATCTATCTACTATCATCTATCTTTCTGTCTAATCTATCTACTATCATCTAACTACTATCTTTCTGTCTAATCTATCTACTATCATCTATCTTTCTATCTAATCTATCTACTATCATCTATCTTTCTGTCTAATCTATCTAGTATCATCTATCTTTCTGTCTAATCTATCTACTATCATCTATCTTTCTGTCTAATGTATCTACTATCATCCATCTTTCTATCTAATCTATCTACTATCCTCTAACTACTATCTTGCTGTCTAATCTATCTACTATCATCTATCTTTCTGTCTAATCTCTCTACTATCATCTAACTACTATCTTTCTATCTAATCTATCTACTATCATCTATCTTTCTGTCTAATCTATCTACTATCATCTAACTACTATCTTTCTGTCTAATCTATCTACTATCATCTATCTTTCTATCTAATCTATCTACTATCATCTATCTTTCTGTCTAATCTATCTACTATCATCTATCTTTCTGTCTAATCTATCTATTATCATCTATCTTTCTGTCTAATGTATCTACCATCATCTATCTTTCTGTCTAATCTACGTTCCATCATCTATCTTTCTGTCTAATCTATCTACTATCATCTATCTTTCTGTCTAATCTATCTACTATCATCTATCTTTCTGTCTAATGTATCTACTATCATCTATCTTTCTGTCTAATCTATCTACTATCATCTATCTTTCTGTCTAATCTATCTACTATCATCTATCTTTCTGTCTAATCTATCTACTATCATCTATCTTTCTGTCTAATCTATCTACTATCATCTATCTTTCTGTCTAATCTATCTACTATCATCTATCTTTCTGTCTAATCTCTCTACTATCATCTAACTACTATCTTTCTATCTAATCTATCTACTATCATCTATCTTTCTGTCTAATCTATCTACTATCATCTAACTACTATCTTTCTGTCTAATCTATCTACTATCATCTATCTTTCTATCTAATCTATCTACTATCATCTATCTTTCTGTCTAATCTATCTACTATCATCTATCTTTCTGTCTAATCTATCTATTATCATCTATCTTTCTGTCTAATGTATCTACTATCATCTATCTTTCTGTCTAATCTATCTTCCATCATCTATCTTTCTGTCTAATCTATCTACTATCATCTATCTTTCTGTCTAATCTATCTACTATCATCTATCTTTCTGTCTAATGTATCTACTATCATCTATCTTTCTGTCTAATCTATCTACTATCATCTATCTTTCTGTCTAATCTATCTACTATCATCTATCTTTCTGTCTAATGTATCTACTATCATCTATCTTTCTGTCTAATCTATCTACTATCATCTATCTTTCTGTCTAACCTATCTACTATCATCTATCTTTCTGTCTAACCTATCTACTATCATCTATCTTTCTGTCTAATCTATATACTATCATCTATCTTTCTGTCTAATCTATCTACTATCATCTATCTTTCTGTCTAATGTATCTACTATCATCTATCTTTCTGTCTAATGTATCTACTATCATCTGTCTTTCTGTCTAATGTATCTACTATCATCTATCTTTCTGTCTAATCTATCTACTATCATCTATCTTTCTGTCTAATCTATCTACTATCATCTATCTTTCTGTCTAATCTATCTTCTATCATCTATCTTTCTGTCTAATGTATCTACTATCATCTATCTTTCTGTCTAATCTATCTACTATCATCAATCTTTCTGTCTAATCTATCTACTATCATCTATCTTTCTGTCTAATCTATCTACTATCAACTATCTTTCTGTCTAATCTATCTACTATCATCTATCTTTCTGTCTAATCTATCTACTATCATCTAACTACTATCTTTCTATCTAATCTATCTACTATCATCTATCTTTCTGTCTAATCTATCTACTATCATCTAACTACTATCTTTCTATCTAATCTATCTACTATCATCTATCTTTCTGTCTAATCTATCTACTATCATCTAACTACTATCTTTCTATCTAATCTATCTACTATCAGCTATCTTTCTATCTAATCTATCTACTATCATCTATCTTTCTATCTAATCTATCTACTATCATCTATCTTTCTGTCTAATCTATCTAGTATCATCTAACTACTATCTTTCTGTCTAATCTATCTACTATCATCTATCTTTCTGTCTAATCTATCTACTATCATCTAACTACTATCTTTCTATCTAATCTATCTACTATCATCTATCTTTCTGTCTAATCTATCTACTATCATCTAACTACTATCTTTCTATCTAATCTATCTACTATCATCTATCTTTCTGTCTAATCTATCTACTATCATCTAACTACTATCTTTCTATCTAATCTATCTACTATCATCTATCTTTCTGTCTAATCTATCTACTATCATCTAACTACTATGTTTCTATCTAATCTATCTACTATCATCTATCTTTCTGTCTAATCTATCTACTATCATCTAACTACTATCTTTCTATCTAATCTATCTACTATCATCTATCTTTCTATCTAATCTATCTACTATCATCTATCTTTCTGTCTAATCTATCTACTATCATCTGTCTTTCTATCTAATCTATCTACTATCATCTAACTACTATCTTTCTGTCTAATCTATCTACTATCATCTATCTTTCTATCTAATCTATCTGCTATCATCTATCTTTCTGTCTAATCTATCTACTATCATCTAACTACTATCTTTCTGTCTAATCTATCTACTATCATCTATCTTTCTATCTAATCTATCTACTATCATCTAACTACTATCTTTCTATCTAATCTATCTACTATCATCTATCTTTCTATCTAATCTATCTACTATCATCTATCTTTCTTTCTAATCTATCTAGTATCATCTAACTACAATCTTTCTGTCTAATCTATCTACTATCATCTATCTTTCTGCTAATCTATCTACTATCATCTATCTTTCTGTCTAATCTATCTACTATCATCTATCTTTCTGTCTAATCTATCTACTATCATCTATCTTTCTGTCTAATCTATCTACTATCATCTATCTTTCTGTCTAACCTATCTACTATCATCTATCTTTCTGTCTAATCTATCTGCTATCATCTATCTTTCTGTCTAGTCTATCTACTATCATCTATCTTTCTGTCTAATCTATCTACTATCATCTATCTTTCTGTCTAATGTATCTACTATCATCTGTCTTTCTGTCTAATGTATCTACTATCATCTATCTTTCTGTCTAATCTATCTACTATCATCTATCTTTCTGTCTAATCTATCTACTATCATCTATCTTTCTGTCTAATCTATCTTCTATCATCTATCTTTCTGTCTAATGTATCTACTATCATCTATCTTTCTGTCTAATCTATCTACTATCATCAATCTTTCTGTCTAATCTATCTACTATCATCTATCTTTCTGTCTAATCTATCTACTATCAACTATCTTTCTGTCTAATCTATCTACTATCATCTATCTTTCTGTCTAATCTATCTACTATCATCTAACTACTATCTTTCTATCTAATCTATCTACTATCATCTATCTTTCTGTCTAATCTATCTACTATCATCTAACTACTATCTTTCTATCTAATCTATCTACTATCATCTATCTTTCTGTCTAATCTATCTACTATCATCTAACTACTATCTTTCTATCTAATCTATCTACTATCAGCTATCTTTCTATCTAATCTATCTACTATCATCTATCTTTCTATCTAATCTATCTACTATCATCTATCTTTCTGTCTAATCTATCTAGTATCATCTAACTACTATCTTTCTGTCTAATCTATCTACTATCATCTATCTTTCTGTCTAATCTATCTACTATCATCTAACTACTATCTTTCTATCTAATCTATCTACTATCATCTATCTTTCTGTCTAATCTATCTACTATCATCTAACTACTATCTTTCTATCTAATCTATCTACTATCATCTATCTTTCTGTCTAATCTATCTACTATCATCTAACTACTATCTTTCTATCTAATCTATCTACTATCATCTATCTTTCTGTCTAATCTATCTACTATCATCTAACTACTATCTTTCTATCTAATCTATCTACTATCATCTATCTTTCTGTCTAATCTATGTACTATCATCTAACTACTATCTTTCTATCTAATCTATCTACTATCATCTATCTTTCTATCTAATCTATCTACTATTATCTATCTTTCTGTCTAATCTATCTACTATCATCTGTCTTTCTATCTAATCTATCTACTATCATCTAACTACTATCTTTCTGTCTAATCTATCTACTATCATCTATCTTTCTATCTAATCTATCTGCTATCATCTATCTTTCTGTCTAATCTATCTACTATCATCTAACTACTATCTTTCTGTCTAATCTATCTACTATCATCTATCTTTCTATCTAGTCTATCTACTATCATCTAACTACTATCTTTCTATCTAATCTATCTACTATCATCTATCTTTCTATCTAATCTATCTACTATCATCTATCTTTCTTTCTAATCTATCTAGTATCATCTAACTACAATCTTTCTGTCTAATCTATCTACTATCATCTATCTTTCTGCTAATCTATCTACTATCATCTATCTTTCTGTCTAATCTATCTACTATCATCTATCTTTCTGTCTAATCTATCTACTATCATCTATCTTTCTGTCTAATCTATCTACTATCATCTATCTTTCTGTCTAATCTATCTACTATCATCTATCTTTCTGTCTAATCTATCTACTATCATCTATCTTTCTGTCTAATCTATCTACTATCATCTATCTTTATGTCTAATCTATCTACTATCATCTATCTTTATGTCTAATCTATCTACTATCATCTATCTTTCTATGTAATCTATCTACTATCATCTATCTTTCTGTCTAATCTATCTACTCTCGTCTATCTTTCTGCCTAATCTATCTACTATCGTCTATCTTTCTGTCTAATCTATCTACTATCGTCTATCTTTCTGTCTAATCTATCTACTATCGTCTGTCTTTCTGTCTAATCTATCTACTATCGTCTATCTTTCTGTCTAATCTATCTACTATCGTCTATCTTTCTGTCTAATCTATCTACTATCGTCTATCTTTCTGTCTAAACTATCTACTATCGTCTGTCTTTCTGTCTAATCTATCTTCTATCGTCTATCTTTCTGTCTAATCTATCTACTATCATCTATCTTTCTGTCTAATCTATCTACTATCATCTATCTTTCTGTCTAATGTATCTACTATCATCTATCTTTCTGTCTAATGTATCTACTATCATCTATCTTTCTGTCTAATGTATCTACTATCATCTATCTTTCTGTCTAATCTATCTACTATCATCTATCTTTCTATCTAATCTATCTACTATCATCTATCTTTCTGTCTAATCTATCTACTCTCATCTATCTTTCTGTCTAATCTATCTACTATCATCTATCTTTCTGTCTAATCTATCTACTATCATCTAACTACTATCTTTCTATCTAATCTATCTACAATCATCTATCTTTCTATCTAATCTATCTACTATCATCTAACTACTATCTTTCTAACTAATCTGTCTACTATCATCTATCTTTCTATCTAATCTATCTACTATCATCTATCTTTCTATCTAATCTATCTACTATCATCTATCTTTCTGTCTAATCTATCTACTATCATCTATCTTTCTATCTAATCTATCTACTATCATCTATCTTTCTGTCTAATCTATCTACTATCATCTGTCTTTCTATCTAATCTATCTACTATCATCTAACTACTATCTTTCTGTCTAATCTATCTACTATCATCTATCTTTCTATCTAATCTATCTACTATCATCTATCTTTCTGTCTAATCTACCTACTATCGTCTATCTTTCTGTCTAATCTACCTACTATCATCTATCTTTCTCTCTAATCTATCTACTATCGTCTATCTCTCTGTCTAATCGATCTACTATCGTCTATCTTTCTGTCTAATCGATCTCCTATCGTCTATCTTTCTGTCTAATCTATCTACTATGGTCTATCTTTCTGTCTAATCGATCTACTATCGTCTACCTTTCTGTCTAATCTATCTACTATCGTCTATCTTTCTGTCTAATCTATCAACTATCGTCTATCTTTCTGTCTAATCTATCTACTATCGTCTATCTTTCTGTCTAATCTATCTACTATCGTCTATCTTTCTGACTAATCTATCTACTATCGTCTATCTTTCTGTCTAATCTATCTACTATCGTCTATCTTTCTGTCTAATCTATCTACTATCGTCTATCTGTCTGACTAATCTATCTACTATCGTCTATCTTTCTGTCTAATCTATCTACTATCGTCTATCTTTCTGTCTAATCTATCTACTATCGTCTATCTTTCTGTCTAATCTATCTACTATCGTGTATCTTTCTGTCTAATCTATCTACTATCGTCTATCTTTCTGTCTAATCTATCTACTATCGTCTTTCTGTCTAATCTATCTACTATCGTCTATCTTTCTGTCTAATCTATCTAGTATCGTCTATCTTTCTGTCTAATCTATCTACTATCGTCTATCTTTCTGTCTAATCTATCTACTATCCTCTAACTACTATCTTTCTGTCTAATCTATCTACTATCATCTATCTTTCTCTCTAATCTATCTACTATCATCTATCTTTCTGTCTAATCTATCTACTATCATCTATCTTTCTGTCTAATCTATCTACTATCATCTAACTACTATCTTTCTGTCTAATCTATCTACTATCATCTATCTTTCTATCTAATCTATCTAGTATCATCTATCTTTCTGTCTAATCTATCTAGTATCATCTATCTTTCTGTCTAATCTATCTACTATCATCTATCTTTCTGTCTAATGTATCTACTATCATCCATCTTTCTATCTAATCTATCTACTATCCTCTAACTACTATCTTGCTGTCTAATCTATCTACTATCATCTATCTTTCTGTCTAATCTCTCTACTATCATCTAACTACTATCTTTCTATCTAATCTATCTACTATCATCTATCTTTCTGTCTAATCTATCTACTATCATCTAACTACTATCTTTCTGTCTAATCTATCTACTATCATCTATCTTTCTATCTAATCTATCTACTATCATCTATCTTTCTGTCTAATCTATCTACTATCATCTATCTTTCTGTCTAATCTATCTATTATCATCTATCTTTCTGTCTAATGTATCTACTATCATCTATCTTTCTGTCTAATCTATCTTCCATCATCTATCTTTCTGTCTAATCTATCTACTATCATCTATCTTTCTGTCTAATCTATCTACTATCATCTATCTTTCTGTCTAATGTATCTACTATCATCTATCTTTTTGTCTAATCTATCTACTATCATCTATCTTTCTGTCTAATCTATCTACTATCGTGTATCTTTCTGTCTAATCTATCTACTATCGTCTATCTTTCTGTCTAATCTATCTACTATCGTCTTTCTGTCTAATCTATCTACTATCATCTATCTTTCTGTCTAATCTCTCTACTATCATCTAACTACTATCTTTCTATCTAATCTATCTACTATCATCTATCTTTCTGTCTAATCTATCTACTATCATCTAACTACTATCTTTCTGTCTAATCTATCTACTATCATCTATCTTTCTATCTAATCTATCTACTATCATCTATCTTTCTGTCTAATCTATCTACTATCATCTATCTTTCTGTCTAATCTATCTATTATCATCTATCTTTCTGTCTAATGTATCTACTATCATCTATCTTTCTGTCTAATCTATCTTCCATCATCTATCTTTCTGTCTAATCTATCTACTATCATCTATCTTTCTGTCTAATCTATCTACTATCATCTATCTTTCTGTCTAATGTATCTACTATCATCTATCTTTCTGTCTAATGTATCTACTATCATCTATCTTTCTGTCTAATCTATCTACTATCATCTATCTTTCTGTCTAATGTATCTACTATCATCTATCTTTCTGTCTAATCTATCTACTATCATCTATCTTTCTGTCTAACCTATCTACTATCATCTATCTTTCTGTCTAACCTATCTACTATCATCTATCTTTCTGTCTAATCTATATACTATCATCTATCTTTCTGTCTAATCTATCTACTATCATCTATCTTTCTGTCTAATGTCTCTACTATCATCTATCTTTCTGTATAATGTATCTACTATCATCTGTCTTTCTGTCTAATGTATCTACTATCATCTATCTTTCTGTCTAATCTATCTACTATCATCTATCTTTCTGTCTAATCTATCTACTATCATCTATCTTTCTGTCTAATCTATCTTCTATCATCTATCTTTCTGTCTAATGTATCTACTATCATCTATCTTTCTGTCTAATCTATCTACTATCATCAATCTTTCTGTCTAATCTATCTACTATCATCTATCTTTCTGTCTAATCTATCTACTATCAACTATCTTTCTGTCTAATCTATCTACTATCATCTATCTTTCTGTCTAATCTATCTACTATCATCTAACTACTATCTTTCTATCTAATCTATCTACTATCATCTATCTTTCTGTCTAATCTATCTACTATCATCTAACTACTATCTTTCTATCTAATCTATCTACTATCATCTATCTTTCTGTCTAATCTATCTACTATCATCTAACTACTATCTTTCTATCTAATCTATCTACTATCATCTATCTTTCTGTCTAATCTATCTACTATCATCTAACTACTATCTTTCTATCTAATCTATCTACTATCAGCTATCTTTCTATCTAATCTATCTACTATCATCTATCTTTCTATCTAATCTATCTACTATCATCTATCTTTCTGTCTAATCTATCTAGTATCATCTAACTACTATCTTTCTGTCTAATCTATCTACTATCATCTATCTTTCTGCTAATCTATCTACTATCATCTATCTTTCTGTCTAATCTATCTTCTATCATCTATCTTTCTGTCTAATCTATCTACTATCATCTATCTTTCTGTCTAATCTATCTTCTATCATCTATCTTTCTGTCTAATCTATCTACTATCATCTATCTTTCTGTCTAATCTATCTACTATCATCTATCTTTCTGTCTAATGTATCTACTATCATCTATCTTTCTGTCTAATGTATCTACTATCATCTATCTTTCTGTCTAATCTATCTACTATCATCTATCTTTCTGTCTAATCTATCTACTATCATCTATCTTTCTGTCTAATCTATCTACTATCATCTATCTTTCTGTCTAATCTATCTACTATCATCTATCTTTCTGTCTAATCTATCTACTATCAACTATCTTTCTGTCTAATGTATCTACTATCATCTATCTTTCTGTCTAATCTATCTACTATCATCTATCTTTCTGTCTAATCTATCTACTATCATCTATCATTCTGTCTAATCTATCTACTATCATCTATCTTTCTGTCTAATCTATATACTATCATCTATCTTTCTGTCTAATCTATCTACTATCATCTATCTTTCTGTCTAATGTATCTACTATCATCTATCTTTCTGTATAATGTATCTACTATCATCTGTCTTTCTGTCTAATGTATCTACTATCATCTATCTTTCTGTCTAATCTATCTTCTATCATCTATCTTTCTGTCTAATGTATCTACTATCATCTATCTTTCTGTCTAATCTATCTACTATCATCTATCTTTCTGTCTAATCTATCTACTATCATCTATCTTTCTGTCTAATCTATCTACTATCATCTAACTACTATCTTTCTGTCTAATCTATCTACTATCATCTATCTTTCTATCTAATCTATCTACCATCATCTAACTACTCTCTTTCTATCTAATCTATCTACTATCATCTATCTTTATATCTAATCTATCTACTATCATCTATCTTTCTGTCTAATCTATCTAGTATCATCTAACTACTATCTTTGTGTCTAATCTATCTACTATCATCTATCTTTCTGTCTAATCTATCTACTATCATCTATCTTTCTGTCTAATCTATCTACTATCATCTATCTTTCTATCTAATCTATCTACTATCATCTATCTTTCTGTCTAATCTATCTAGTATCATCTATCTTTCTGTCTAATCTATCTACTATCATCTATCTTTCTGTCTAATGTATCTACTATCATCCATCTTTCTATCTAATCTATCTACTATCCTCTAACTACTATCTTGCTGTCTAATCTATCTACTATCATCTATCTTTCTGTCTAATCTCTCTACTATCATCTAACTACTATCTTTCTATCTAATCTATCTACTATCATCTATCTTTCTGTCTAATCTATCTACTATCATCTAACTACTATCTTTCTGTCTAATCTATCTACTATCATCTATCTTTCTATCTAATCTATCTACTATCATCTATCTTTCTGTCTAATCTATCTACTATCATCTATCTTTCTGTCTAATCTATCTATTATCATCTATCTTTCTGTCTAATGTATCTACTATCATCTATCTTTCTGTCTAATCTATCTTCCATCATCTATCTTTCTGTCTAATCTATCTACTATCATCTATCTTTCTGTCTAATCTATCTACTATCATCTATCTTTCTGTCTAATGTATCTACTATCATCTATCTTTCTGTCTAATCTATCTACTATCATCTATCTTTCTGTCTAATCTATCTACTATCATCTATCTTTCTGTCTAATCTATCTACTATCATCTATCTTTCTGTCTAATCTATCTACTATCATCTATCTTTCTGTCTAATCTATCTACTATCATCTATCTTTCTGTCTAATCTCTCTACTATCATCTAACTACTATCTTTCTATCTAATCTATCTACTATCATCTATCTTTCTGTCTAATCTATCTACTATCATCTAACTACTATCTTTCTGTCTAATCTATCTACTATCATCTATCTTTCTATCTAATCTATCTACTATCATCTATCTTTCTGTCTAATCTATCTACTATCATCTATCTTTCTGTCTAATCTATCTATTATCATCTATCTTTCTGTCTAATGTATCTACTATCATCTATCTTTCTGTCTAATCTATCTTCCATCATCTATCTTTCTGTCTAATCTATCTACTATCATCTATCTTTCTGTCTAATCTATCTACTATCATCTATCTTTCTGTCTAATGTATCTACTATCATCTATCTTTCTGTCTAATCTATCTACTATCATCTATCTTTCTGTCTAATCTATCTACTATCATCTATCTTTCTGTCTAATGTATCTACTATCATCTATCTTTCTGTCTAATCTATCTACTATCATCTATCTTTCTGTCTAACCTATCTACTATCATCTATCTTTCTGTCTAACCTATCTACTATCATCTATCTTTCTGTCTAATCTATATACTATCATCTATCTTTCTGTCTAATCTATCTACTATCATCTATCTTTCTGTCTAATGTATCTACTATCATCTATCTTTCTGTCTAATGTATCTACTATCATCTGTCTTTCTGTCTAATGTATCTACTATCATCTATCTTTCTGTCTAATCTATCTACTATCATCTATCTTTCTGTCTAATCTATCTACTATCATCTATCTTTCTGTCTAATCTATCTTCTATCATCTATCTTTCTGTCTAATGTATCTACTATCATCTATCTTTCTGTCTAATCTATCTACTATCATCAATCTTTCTGTCTAATCTATCTACTATCATCTATCTTTCTGTCTAATCTATCTACTATCAACTATCTTTCTGTCTAATCTATCTACTATCATCTATCTTTCTGTCTAATCTATCTACTATCATCTAACTACTATCTTTCTATCTAATCTATCTACTATCATCTATCTTTCTGTCTAATCTATCTACTATCATCTAACTACTATCTTTCTATCTAATCTATCTACTATCATCTATCTTTCTGTCTAATCTATCTACTATCATCTAACTACTATCTTTCTATCTAATCTATCTACTATCAGCTATCTTTCTATCTAATCTATCTACTATCATCTATCTTTCTATCTAATCTATCTACTATCATCTATCTTTCTGTCTAATCTATCTAGTATCATCTAACTACTATCTTTCTGTCTAATCTATCTACTATCATCTATCTTTCTGTCTAATCTATCTACTATCATCTAACTACTACCTTTCTATCTAATCTATCTACTATCATCTATCTTTCTGTCTAATCTATCTACTATCATCTAACTACTATCTTTCTATCTAATCTATCTACTATCATCTATCTTTCTGTCTAATCTATCTACTATCATCTAACTACTATCTTTCTATCTAATCTATCTACTATCATCTATCTTTCTGTCTAATCTATCTACTATCATCTAACTACTATGTTTCTATCTAATCTATCTACTATCATCTATCTTTCTGTCTAATCTATCTACTATCATCTAACTACTATCTTTCTATCTAATCTATCTACTATCATCTATCTTTCTATCTAATCTATCTACTATCATCTATCTTTCTGTCTAATCTATCTACTATCATCTGTCTTTCTATCTAATCTATCTACTATCATCTAACTACTATCTTTCTGTCTAATCTATCTACTATCATCTATCTTTCTATCTAATCTATCTGCTATCATCTATCTTTCTGTCTAATCTATCTACTATCATCTAACTACTATCTTTCTGTCTAATCTATCTACTATCATCTATCTTTCTATCTAATCTATCTACTATCATCTAACTACTATCTTTCTATCTAATCTATCTACTATCATCTATCTTTCTATCTAATCTATCTACTATCATCTATCTTTCTTTCTAATCTATCTAGTATCATCTAACTACAATCTTTCTGTCTAATCTATCTACTATCATCTATCTTTCTGCTAATCTATCTACTATCATCTATCTTTCTGTCTAATCTATCTACTATCATCTATCTTTCTGTCTAATCTATCTACTATCATCTATCTTTCTGTCTAATCTATCTACTATCATCTATCTTTCTGTCTAACCTATCTACTATCATCTATCTTTCTGTCTAATCTATCTGCTATCATCTATCTTTCTGTCTAATCTATCTACTATCATCTATCTTTCTGTCTAATCTATCTACTATCATCTATCTTTCTGTCTAATGTATCTACTATCATCTGTCTTTCTGTCTAATGTATCTACTATCATCTATCTTTCTGTCTAATCTATCTACTATCATCTATCTTTCTGTCTAATCTATCTACTATCATCTATCTTTCTGTCTAATCTATCTTCTATCATCTATCTTTCTGTCTAATGTATCTACTATCATCTATCTTTCTGTCTAATCTATCTACTATCATCAATCTTTCTGTCTAATCTATCTACTATCATCTATCTTTCTGTCTAATCTATCTACTATCAACTATCTTTCTGTCTAATCTATCTACTATCATCTATCTTTCTGTCTAATCTATCTACTATCATATAACTACTATCTTTCTATCTAATCTATCTACTATCATCTATCTTTCTGTCTAATCTATCTACTATCATCTAACTACTATCTTTCTATCTAATCTATCTACTATCATCTATCTTTCTGTCTAATCTATCTACTATCATCTAACTACTATCTTTCTATCTAATCTATCTACTATCAGCTATCTTTCTATCTAATCTATCTACTATCATCTATCTTTCTATCTAATCTATCTACTATCATCTATCTTTCTGTCTAATCTATCTAGTATCATCTAACTACTATCTTTCTGTCTAATCTATCTACTATCATCTATCTTTCTGTCTAATCTATCTACTATCATCTAACTACTATCTTTCTATCTAATCTATCTACTATCATCTATCTTTCTGTCTAATCTATCTACTATCATCTAACTACTATCTTTCTATCTAATCTATCTACTATCATCTATCTTTCTGTCTAATCTATGTACTATCATCTAACTACTATCTTTCTATCTAATCTATCTACTATCATCTATCTTTCTATCTAATCTATGTACTATCATCTATCTTTCTGTCTAATCTATCTACTATCATCTGTCTTTCTATCTAATCTATCTACTATCATCTAACTACTATCTTTCTGTCTAATCTATCTACTATCATCTATCTTTCTATCTAATCTATCTGCTATCATCTATCTTTCTGTCTAATCTATCTACTATCATCTAACTACTATCTTTCTGTCTAATCTATCTACTATCATCTATCTTTCTATCTAATCTATCTACTATCATCTAACTACTATCTTTCTATCTAATCTATCTACTATCATCTATCTTTCTATCTAATCTATCTACTATCATCTATCTTTCTTTCTAATCTATCTAGTATCATCTAACTACAATCTTTCTGTCTAATCTATCTACTATCATCTATCTTTCTGCTAATCTATCTACTATCATCTATCTTTCTGTCTAATCTATCTACTATCATCTATCTTTCTGTCTAATCTATCTACTATCATCTATCTTTCTGTCTAATCTATCTACTATCATCTATCTTTCTGTCTAATCTATCTACTATCATCTATCTTTCTGTCTAATCTATCTACTATCATCTATCTTTCTGTCTAATCTATCTACTATCATCTATCTTTATGTCTAATCTATCTACTATCATCTATCTTTATGTCTAATCTATCTACTATCATCTATCTTTCTATGTAATCTATCTACTATCATCTATCTTTCTGTCTAATCTATCTACTCTCGTCTATCTTTCTGCCTAATCTATCTACTATCGTCTATCTTTCTGTCTAATCTATCTACTATCGTCTATCTTTCTGTCTAATCTATCTACTATCGTCTGTCTTTCTGTCTAATCTATCTACTATCGTCTATCTTTCTGTCTAATCTATCTACTATCGTCTATCTTTCTGTCTAATCTATCTACTATCGTCTATCTTTCTGTCTAAACTATCTACTATCGTCTGTCTTTCTGTCTAATCTATCTTCTATCGTCTATCTTTCTGTCTAATCTATCTACTATCATCTATCTTTCTGTCTAATCTATCTACTATCATCTATCTTTCTGTCTAATGTATCTACTATCATCTATCTTTCTGTCTAATGTATCTACTATCATCTATCTTTCTGTCTAATCTATCTACTATCATCTATCTTTCTGTCTAATCTATCTACTATCATCTATCTTTCTATCTAATCTATCTACTATCATCTATCTTTCTGTCTAATCTATCTACTCTCATCTATCTTTCTGTCTAATCTATCTACTATCATCTATCTTTCTGTCTAATCTATCTACTATCATCTATCTTTCTGTCTAATCTATCTTCTATCATCTATCTTTCTGTCTAATGTATCTACTATCATCTATCTTTCTGTCTAATCTATCTACTATCATCAATCTTTCTGTCTAATCTATCTACTATCATCTATCTTTCTGTCTAATCTATCTACTATCAACTATCTTTCTGTCTAATCTATCTACTATCATCTATCTTTCTGTCTAATCTATCTACTATCATATAACTACTATCTTTCTATCTAATCTATCTACTATCATCTATCTTTCTGTCTAATCTATCTACTATCATCTAACTACTATCTTTCTATCTAATCTATCTACTATCATCTATCTTTCTGTCTAATCTATCTACTATCATCTAACTACTATCTTTCTATCTAATCTATCTACTATCAGCTATCTTTCTATCTAATCTATCTACTATCATCTATCTTTCTATCTAATCTATCTACTATCATCTATCTTTCTGTCTAATCTATCTAGTATCATCTAACTACTATCTTTCTGTCTAATCTATCTACTATCATCTATCTTTCTGTCTAATCTATCTACTATCATCTAACTACTATCTTTCTATCTAATCTATCTACTATCATCTATCTTTCTGTCTAATCTATCTACTATCATCTAACTACTATCTTTCTATCTAATCTATCTACTATCATCTATCTTTCTGTCTAATCTATGTACTATCATCTAACTACTATCTTTCTATCTAATCTATCTACTATCATCTATCTTTCTATCTAATCTATGTACTATCATCTATCTTTCTGTCTAATCTATCTACTATCATCTGTCTTTCTATCTAATCTATCTACTATCATCTAACTACTATCTTTCTGTCTAATCTATCTACTATCATCTATCTTTCTATCTAATCTATCTGCTATCATCTATCTTTCTGTCTAATCTATCTACTATCATCTAACTACTATCTTTCTGTCTAATCTATCTACTATCATCTATCTTTCTATCTAATCTATCTACTATCATCTAACTACTATCTTTCTATCTAATCTATCTACTATCATCTATCTTTCTATCTAATCTATCTACTATCATCTATCTTTCTTTCTAATCTATCTAGTATCATCTAACTACAATCTTTCTGTCTAATCTATCTACTATCATCTATCTTTCTGCTAATCTATCTACTATCATCTATCTTTCTGTCTAATCTATCTACTATCATCTATCTTTCTGTCTAATCTATCTACTATCATCTATCTTTCTGTCTAATCTATCTACTATCATCTATCTTTCTGTCTAATCTATCTACTATCATCTATCTTTCTGTCTAATCTATCTACTATCATCTATCTTTCTGTCTAATCTATCTACTATCATCTATCTTTATGTCTAATCTATCTACTATCATCTATCTTTATGTCTAATCTATCTACTATCATCTATCTTTCTATGTAATCTATCTACTATCATCTATCTTTCTGTCTAATCTATCTACTCTCGTCTATCTTTCTGCCTAATCTATCTACTATCGTCTATCTTTCTGTCTAATCTATCTACTATCGTCTATCTTTCTGTCTAATCTATCTACTATCGTCTGTCTTTCTGTCTAATCTATCTACTATCGTCTATCTTTCTGTCTAATCTATCTACTATCGTCTATCTTTCTGTCTAATCTATCTACTATCGTCTATCTTTCTGTCTAAACTATCTACTATCGTCTGTCTTTCTGTCTAATCTATCTTCTATCGTCTATCTTTCTGTCTAATCTATCTACTATCATCTATCTTTCTGTCTAATCTATCTACTATCATCTATCTTTCTGTCTAATGTATCTACTATCATCTATCTTTCTGTCTAATGTATCTACTATCATCTATCTTTCTGTCTAATCTATCTACTATCATCTATCTTTCTGTCTAATCTATCTACTATCATCTATCTTTCTATCTAATCTATCTACTATCATCTATCTTTCTGTCTAATCTATCTACTCTCATCTATCTTTCTGTCTAATCTATCTACTATCATCTATCTTTCTGTCTAATCTATCTACTATCATCTAACTACTATCTTTCTATCTAATCTATCTACAATCATCTATCTTTCTATCTAATCTATCTACTATCATCTAACTACTATCTTTCTAACTAATCTGTCTACTATCATCTATCTTTCTATCTAATCTATCTACTATCATCTATCTTTCTATCTAATCTATCTACTATCATCTATCTTTCTGTCTAATCTATCTACTATCATCTATCTTTCTATCTAATCTATCTACTATCATCTATCTTTCTGTCTAATCTATCTACTATCATCTGTCTTTCTATCTAATCTATCTACTATCATCTAACTACTATCTTTCTGTCTAATCTATCTACTATCATCTATCTTTCTATCTAATCTATCTACTATCATCTATCTTTCTGTCTAATCTACCTACTATCGTCTATCTTTCTGTCTAATCTACCTACTATCATCTATCTTTCTCTCTAATCTATCTACTATCGTCTATCTCTCTGTCTAATCGATCTACTATCGTCTATCTTTCTGTCTAATCGATCTCCTATCGTCTATCTTTCTGTCTAATCTATCTACTATGGTCTATCTTTCTGTCTAATCGATCTACTATCGTCTACCTTTCTGTCTAATCTATCTACTATCGTCTATCTTTCTGTCTAATCTATCAACTATCGTCTATCTTTCTGTCTAATCTATCTACTATCGTCTATCTTTCTGTCTAATCTATCTACTATCGTCTATCTTTCTGTCTAATCTATCTACTATCGTCTATCTTTCTGTCTAATCTATCTACTATCGTCTATCTTTCTGTCTAATCTATCTACTATCGTCTATCTGTCTGACTAATCTATCTACTATCGTCTATCTTTCTGTCTAATCTATCTACTATCGTCTATCTTTCTGTCTAATCTATCTACTATCGTCTATCTTTCTGTCTAATCTATCTACTATCGTGTATCTTTCTGTCTAATCTATCTACTATCGTCTATCTTTCTGTCTAATCTATCTACTATCGTCTTTCTGTCTAATCTATCTACTATCGTCTATCTTTCTGTCTAATCTATCTAGTATCGTCTATCTTTCTGTCTAATCTATCTACTATCGTCTATCTTTCTGTCTAATCTATCTACTATCCTCTAACTACTATCTTTCTGTCTAATCTATCTACTATCATCTATCTTTCTCTCTAATCTATCTACTATCATCTATCTTTCTGTCTAATCTATCTACTATCATCTATCTTTCTGTCTAATCTATCTACTATCATCTATCTTTCTATCTAATCTATCTACTATCATCTATCTTTCTGTCTAATCTATCTAGTATCATCTATCTTTCTGTCTAATCTATCTACTATCATCTATCTTTCTGTCTAATGTATCTACTATCATCCATCTTTCTATCTAATCTATCTACTATCCTCTAACTACTATCTTGCTGTCTAATCTATCTACTATCATCTATCTTTCTGTCTAATCTCTCTACTATGATCTAACTACTATCTTTCTATCTAATCTATCTACTATCATCTATCTTTCTGTCTAATCTATCTACTATCATCTAACTACTATCTTTCTGTCTAATCTATCTACTATCATCTATCTTTCTATCTAATCTATCTACTATCATCTATCTTTCTGTCTAATCTATCTACTATCATCTATCTTTCTGTCTAATCTATCTATTATCATCTATCTTTCTGTCTAATGTATCTACTATCATCTATCTTTCTGTCTAATCTATCTTCCATCAGCTATCTTTCTGTCTAATCTATCTACTATCATCTATCTTTCTGTCTAATCTATCTACTATCATCTATCTTTCTGTCTAATGTATCTACTATCATCTATCTTTTTGTCTAATCTATCTACTATCATCTATCTTTCTGTCTAATCTATCTACTATCGTGTATCTTTCTGTCTAATCTATCTACTATCGTCTATCTTTCTGTCTAATCTATCTACTATCGTCTTTCTGTCTAATCTATCTACTATCATCTATCTTTCTGTCTAATCTCTCTACTATCATCTAACTACTATCTTTCTATCTAATCTATCTACTATCATCTATCTTTCTGTCTAATCTATCTACTATCATCTAACTACTATCTTTCTGTCTAATCTATCTACTATCATCTATCTTTCTATCTAATCTATCTACTATCATCTATCTTTCTGTCTAATCTATCTACTATCATCTATCTTTCTGTCTAATCTATCTATTATCATCTATCTTTCTGTCTAATGTATCTACTATCATCTATCTTTCTGTCTAATCTATCTTCCATCATCTATCTTTCTGTCTAATCTATCTACTATCATCTATCTTTCTGTCTAATCTATCTACTATCATCTATCTTTCTGTCTAATGTATCTACTATCATCTATCTTTCTGTCTAATCTATCTACTATCATCTATCTTTCTGTCTAATCTATCTACTATCATCTATCTTTCTGTCTAATGTATCTACTATCATCTATCTTTCTGTCTAATCTATCTACTATCATCTATCTTTCTGTCTAACCTATCTACTATCATCTATCTTTCTGTCTAACCTATCTACTATCATCTATCTTTCTGTGTAATCTATATACTATCATCTATCTTTCTGTCTAATCTATCTACTATCATCTATCTTTCTGTCTAATGTCTCTACTATCATCTATCTTTCTGTATAATGTATCTACTATCATCTGTCTTTCTGTCTAATGTATCTACTATCATCTATCTTTCTGTCTAATCTATCTACTATCATCTATCTTTCTGTCTAATCTATCTACTATCATCTATCTTTCTGTCTAATCTATCTTCTATCATCTATCTTTCTGTCTAATGTATCTACTATCATCTATCTTTCTGTCTAATCTATCTACTATCATCAATCTTTCTGTCTAATCTATCTACTATCATCTATCTTTCTGTCTACTCTATCTACTATCAACTATCTTTCTGTCTAATCTATCTACTATCATCTATCTTTCTGTCTAATCTATCTACTATCATCTAACTACTATCTTTCTATCTAATCTATCTACTATCATCTATCTTTCTGTCTAATCTATCTACTATCATCTAACTACTATCTTTCTATCTAATCTATCTACTATCATCTATCTTTCTGTCTAATCTATCTACTATCATCTAACTACTATCTTTCTATCTAATCTATCTACTATCATCTATCTTTCTGTCTAATCTATCTACTATCATCTAACTACTATCTTTCTATCTAATCTATCTACTATCAGCTATCTTTCTATCTAATCTATCTACTATCATCTATCTTTCTATCTAATCTATCTACTATCATCTATCTTTCTGTCTAATCTATCTAGTATCATCTAACTACTATCTTTCTGTCTAATCTATCTACTATCATCTATCTTTCTGCTAATCTATCTACTATCATCTATCTTTCTGTCTAATCTATCTTCTATCATCTATCTTTCTGTCTAATCTATCTACTATCATCTATCTTTCTGTCTAATCTATCTTCTATCATCTATCTTTCTGTCTAATCTATCTACTATCATCTATCTTTCTGTCTAATCTATCTACTATCATCTATCTTTCTGTCTAATGTATCTACTATCATCTATCTTTCTGTCTAATGTATCTACTATCATCTATCTTTCTGTCTAATCTATCTACTATCATCTATCTTTCTGTCTAATCTATCTACTATCATCTATCTTTCTGTCTAATCTATCTACTATCATCTATCTTTCTGTCTAATCTATCTACTATCATCTATCTTTCTGTCTAATCTATCTACTATCAACTATCTTTCTGTCTAATGTATCTACTATCATCTATCTTTCTGTCTAATCTATCTACTATCATCTATCTTTCTGTCTAATCTATCTACTATCATCTATCATTCTGTCTAATCTATCTACTATCATCTATCTTTCTGTCTAATCTATATACTATCATCTATCTTTCTGTCTAATCTATCTACTATCATCTATCTTTCTGTCTAATGTATCTACTATCATCTATCTTTCTGTATAATGTATCTACTATCATCTGTCTTTCTGTCTAATGTATCTACTATCATCTATCTTTCTGTCTAATCTATCTTCTATCATCTATCTTTCTGTCTAATGTATCTACTATCATCTATCTTTCTGTCTAATCTATCTACTATCATCTATCTTTCTGTCTAATCTATCTACTATCATCTATCTTTCTGTCTAATCTATCTACTATCATCTAACTACTATCTTTCTGTCTAATCTATCTACTATCATCTATCTTTCTATCTAATCTATCTACCATCATCTAACTACTCTCTTTCTATCTAATCTATCTACTATCATCTATCTTTATATCTAATCTATCTACTATCATCTATCTTTCTGTCTAATCTATCTAGTATCATCTAACTACTATCTTTGTGTCTAATCTATCTACTATCATCTATCTTTCTGTCTAATCTATCTACTATCATCTATCTTTCTGTCTAATCTATCTACTATCATCTATCTTTCTGTCTAATCTATCTACTATCATCTATCTTTCTGTCTAATCTATCTACTATCATCTATCTTTCTGTCTAATCTATCTACTGTCATCTATCTTTCTATCTAATCTATCTACTATCATCTATCTTTCTGTCTAATCTATCTACTATCATCTATCTTTATGTCTAATCTATCTACTATCATCTATCTTTCTATCTAATCTATCTACTATCATCTATCTTTCTGTCTAATCTATCTACTCTCATCTATCTTTCTATCTAATCTATCTACTATCGTCTATCTTTCTGTCTAATCTATCTACTATCGTCTATCTTTCTGTCTAATCTATCTACTATCGTCTATCTTTCTGTCTAATCTATCTACTATCGTCTGTCTTTCTGTCTAATCTATCTACTATCGTCTATCTTTCTGTCTAATCTATCTACTATCGTCTATCTTTCTGTCTAATCTATCTACTATCGTCTATCTTTCTGTCTAAACTATATACTATCGTCTGTCTTTCTGTCTAATCTATCTTCTATCGTCTATCTTTGTGTCTAATCTATCTACTATCATCTATCTTTCTGTCTAATCTATCTACTATCGTCTATCTTTCTGTCTAAACTATCTACTATCGTCTGTCTTTCTGTCTAATGTATCTACTATCATCTATCTTTCTATCTAATGTATCTACTATCATCTATCTTTCTGTCTAATCTATCTACTATCATCTATCTTTCTGTCTAATCTATCTACTATCATCTATCTTTCTGTCTAATCTATCTACTATCATCTATCTTTCTGTCTAATCTATCTTCTATCATCTATCTTTCTGTCTAATGTATCTACTATCATCTATCTTTCTGTCTAATCTATCTACTATCATCTATCTTTCTGTCTAATCTATCTACTATCATCTATCTTTCTGTCTAATCTATCTATTATCAGCTATCTTTCTATCTAATCTATCTACTATCATCTATCTTTCTATCTAATCTATCTACTATCATCTATCTTTCTGTCTAATCTATCTAGTATCATCTAACTACTATCTTTCTGTCTAATCTATCTACTATCATCTATCTTTCTGCTAATCTATCTACTATCATCTATCTTTCTGTCTAATCTATCTACTATCATCTACCTTTCTGTCTAATCTATCTACTATCATCTATCTTTCTGTCTAATCTATCTACTATCATCTATCTTTCTGTCTAATCTATCTACTATCAACTATCTTTCTGTCTAATCTATCTACTATCATCTATCTTTCTGTCTAATCTATCTACTATCAACTATCTTTCTGTCTAATCTATCTACTATCATCTATCTTTCTGTCTAATCTATCTACTATCATCTAACTACTATCTTTCTATCTAATCTATCTACTATCATCTATCTTTCTGTCTAATCTATCTACTATCATCTATCTTTCTGTCTAATCTATCTATTATCATCTATCTTTCTGTCTAATGTATCTACTATCATCTATCTTTCTGTCTAATCTATATTCTATCATCTATCTTTCTGTCTAATCTATCTACTATCATCTATCTTTCTGTCTAATCTATCTTCTATCATCTATCTTTCTGTCCAATCTATCTACTATCATCTATCTTTCTGTCTAATCTATCTACTATCATCTATCTTTCTGTCTAATCTATCTACTATCATCTATCTTTCTGTCTAATCTATCTACTATCATCTATCTTTCTGTCTAATCTATCTACTATCAGCTCTCTTTCTATCTAATCTATCTACTATCATCTCTCTTTCTGTCTAATCTATCTACTATCATCTATCTTTCTGTCTAATCTATCTACTATCGTCTATCTTTCTGTCTAATCTATCTACTATCGTCTGTCTTTCTGTCTAATCTGTCTACTATCGTCTATCTTTCTGTCTAATCTATCTACTATCGTCTATCTTTCTGTCTAATCTATCTACTATCGTCTATCTTTCTGTCTAAACTATCTACTATCGTCTGTATTTCTGTCTAATCTATTTTCTATCGTCTATATTTCTGTCTAATCTATCTACTATCATCTATCTTTCTGTCTAATGTATCTACTATCATCTATCTTTCTGTCTAATGTATCTACTATCATCTATCTTTCTGTCTAATGTATCTACTATCATCTATCTTTCTGTCTAATCTATCTACTATCATCTATCTTTCTGTCTAATCTATCTACTATCATCTATCTTTCTATCTAATCTATCTACTATCATCTATCTTTCTGTCTAATCTATCTACTCTCATCTATCTTTCTGTCTAATCTATCTACTATCATCTATCTTTCTGTCTAATCTATCTACTATCATCTAACTACTATCTTTCTATCTAATCTATCTACAATCATCTATCTTTCTATCTAATCTATCTACTATCATCTAACTACTATCTTTCTAACTAATCTGTCTACTATCATCTATCTTTCTATCTAATCTATCTACTATCGTCTATCTTTCTGTCTAATCTATCTACTATCGTCTATCTTTCTGTCTAATCTATCTACTATCGTCTATCTGTCTGTCTAATCTATCTACTATCGTGTATCTGTCTGTCTAATCTATCTACTATCGTCTATCTTTCTGTCTAATCTATCTACTATCATCTATCTTTCTATCTAATCTATCTACTATCGTCTATCTTTCTGTCTAATCTATCTACTATCGTCTATCTTTCTGTCTAATCTACCTACTATCGTCTATCTTTCTGTCTAATCTACCTACTATCGTCTATATTTCTGTCTAATCTACCTACTATCGTCTATCTTTCTCTCTAATCTACCTACTATCATCTATCTTTCTCTCTAATCTATCTACTATCGTCTATCTTTCTGTCTAATCGATCTACTATCGTCTATCTTTCTGTCTAATCGATCTACTATCGTCTATCTTTCTGTCTAATCTATCTACTATGGTCTATTTTTCTGTCTAATCGATCTACTATCGTCTACCTTTCTGTCTAATCTATCTACTATCGTCTATCTTTCTGTCTAATCTATCAACTATCGTCTATCTTTCTGTCTAATCTATCTACTATCGTCTATCTTTCTGTCTAATCTATCTACTATCGTCTATCTTTCTGTCTAATCTATCTACTATCGTCTATCTTTCTGTCTAATCTATCTACTATCGTCTATCTGTCTGTCTAATCTATCTACTATCGTCTATCTGTCTGTCTAATCTATCTACTATCGTCTATCTTTCTGTCTAATCTATCTACTATCGTCTATCTTTCTGTCTAATCTATCTACTATCGTGTATCTTTCTGTCTAATCTATCTACTATCATCTATCTTTCTATCTAATCTATCTACTATCGTCTATCTTTCTGTCTAATCTATCTACTATCGTCTATCTTTCTGTCTAATCTATCTACTATCGTCTATCTGTCTGTCTAATCTATCTACTATCGTGTATCTGTCTGTCTAATCTATCTACTATCGTCTATCTTTCTGTCTAATCTATCTACTATCATCTATCTTTCTATCTAATCTATCTACTATCGTCTATCTTTCTGTCTAATCTATCTACTATCGTCTATCTTTCTGTCTAATCTACCTACTATCGTCTATCTTTCTGTCTAATCTACCTACTATCGTCTATATTTCTGTCTAATCTACCTACTATCGTCTATCTTTCTCTCTAATCTACCTACTATCATCTATCTTTCTCTCTAATCTATCTACTATCGTCTATCTTTCTGTCTAATCGATCTACTATCGTCTATCTTTCTGTCTAATCGATCTACTATCGTCTATCTTTCTGTCTAATCTATCTACTATGGTCTATTTTTCTGTCTAATCGATCTACTATCGTCTACCTTTCTGTCTAATCTATCTACTATCGTCTATCTTTCTGTCTAATCTATCAACTATCGTCTATCTTTCTGTCTAATCTATCTACTATCGTCTATCTTTCTGTCTAATCTATCTACTATCGTCTATCTTTCTGTCTAATCTATCTACTATCGTCTATCTTTCTGTCTAATCTATCTACTATCGTCTATCTGTCTGTCTAATCTATCTACTATCGTCTATCTGTCTGTCTAATCTATCTACTATCGTCTTTCTGTCTAATCTATCTACTATCGTCTATCTGTCTGTCTAATCTATCTACTATCGTCTATCTTTCTGTCTAATCTATCTACTATCGTCTATCTTTCTGTCTAATCTATCTACTATCGTCTATCTTTCTGTCTAATCTATCAACTATCCTCTAACTACTATCTTTCTGTCTAATCTATCTACTATCATCTATCTTTCTGTCTAATCTATCTACTATCATCTATCTTTCTGTCTAATCTATCTACTATCATCTATCTTTCTGTCTAATCTATCTACTATCATCTAACTACTATCTTTCTGTCTAATCTATCTACTATCATCTATCTTTCTATCTAATCTATCTACTATCATCTATCTTTCTGTCTAATCTATCTAGTATCATCTATCTTTCTGTCTAATCTATCTACTATCATCTATCTTTCTTTCTAATGTATCTACTATCATCCATCTTTCTATCTAATCTATCTACTATCCTCTAACTACTATCTTGCTGTCTAATCTATCTACTATCATCTATCTTTCTGTCTAATCTCTCTACTATCATCTAACTACTATCTTTCTATCTAATCTATCTACTATCATCTATCTTTCCGTCTAATCTATCTACTATCATCTAACTACTATCTTTCTGTCTAATCTATCTACTATCATCTATCTTTCTATCTAATCTATCTACTATCATCTATCTTTCTGTCTAATCTATCTACTATCATCTATCTTTCTGTCTAATCTATCTATTATCATCTATCTTTCTGTCTAATGTATCTACTATCATCTATCTTTCTGTCTAATCTATCTTCCATCATCTATCTTTCTGTCTAATCTATCTACTATCATCTATCTTTCTGTCTAATCTATCTACTATCATCTATCTTTCTGTCTAATGTATCTACTATCATCTATCTTTCTGTCTAATGTATCTACTATCATCTATCTTTCTGTCTAATCTATCTACTATCATCTATCTTTCTGTCTAATCTATCTACTATCATCTATCTTTCTGTCTAATCTATCTACTATCATCTATCTTTCTGTCTAATCTATCTACTATCATCTATCTTTCTGTCTAATCTATCTACTATCATCTATCTTTCTGTCTAATCTATCTACTATCAACTATCTTTCTGTCTAATGTATCTACTATCATCTATCTTTCTGTCTAATCTATCTACTATCATCTATCTTTCTGTCTAATCTATCTACTATCATCTATCTTTCTGTCTAATCTATATACTATCATCTATCTTTCTGTCTAATCTATCTACTATCATCTATCTTTCTGTCTAATGTATCTACTATCATCTATCTTTCTGTCTAATGTATCTACTATCATCTGTCTTTCTGTCTAATGTATCTACTATCATCTATCTTTCTGTCTAATCTATCTTCTATCATCTATCTTTCTGTCTAATGTATCTACTATCATCTATCTTTCTGTCTAATCTATCTACTATCATCTATCTTTCTGTCTAATCTATCTACTATCATCTATCTTTCTGTCTAAAGTATCTACTATCATCTATCTTTCTGTCTAATCTATCTACTATCATCTATCTTTCTGTCTAATGTATCTACTATCATCTATCTTTCTGTCTAATCTATCTACTATCAGCTTTCTTTCTATCTAATCTATCTACTATCATCTCTCTTTCTGTCTAATCTATCTACTATCATCTATCTTTCTATCTAATCTATCTACTATCATCTATCTTTCTGTCTAATCTATCTACTATCGCCTATCTTTCTGTCTAATCTATCTACTATCGTCTGTCTTTCTGTCTAATCTATCTACTATCGTCTATCTTTCTGTCTAATCTATCTACTATCGTCTATCTTTCTGTCTAATCTATCTACTATCGTCTATCTTTCTGTCTAAACTATCTACTATCGTCTGTATTTCTGTCTAATCTATTTTCTATCGTCTATATTTCTGTCTAATCTATCTACTATCATCTATCTTTCTGTCTAATGTATCTACTATCATCTATCTTTCTGTCTAATGTATCTACTATCATCTATCTTTCTGTCTAATCTATCTACTATCATCTATCTTTCTGTCTAATCTATCTACTATCATCTATCTTTCTATCTAATCTATCTACTATCATCTATCTTTCTGTCTAATCTATCTACTCTCATCTATCTTTCTGTCTAATCTATCTACTATCATCTATCTTTCTGTCTAATCTATCTACTATCATCTAACTACTATCTTTCTATCTAATCTATCTACAATCATCTATCTTTCTATCTAATCTATCTACTATCATCTAACTACTATCTTTCTAACTAATCTGTCTACTATCATCTATCTTTCTATCTAATCTATCTACTATCGTCTATCTTTCTGTCTAATCTATCTACTATCATCTATCTTTCTGTCTAATCTATCTACTATCGTCTATCTGTCTGTCTAATCTATCTACTATCGTCTATCTTTCTGTCTAATCTATCTACTATCGTCTATCTTTCTGTCTAATCTATCTACTATCGTGTATCTTTCTGTCTAATCTATCTACTATCGTCTATCTTTCTGTCTAATCTATCTACTATCGTCTATTTTTCTGTCTAATCTATTTACTATCGTCTATCTTTCTGTCTAATCTATCAACTATCCTCTAACTACTATCTTTCTGTCTAATCTATCTACTATCATCTATCTTTCTGTCTAATCTATCTACTATCATCTATCTTTCTGTCTAATCTATCTACTATCATCTATCTTTCTGTCTAATCTATCTACTATCATCTAACTACTATCTTTCTGTCTAATCTATCTACTATCATCTATCTTTCTATCTAATCTATCTACTATCATCTATCTTTCTGTCTAATCTATCTAGTATCATCTATCTTTCTGTCTAATCTATCTACTATCATCTATCTTTCTGTCTAATGTATCTACTATCATCCATCTTTCTATCTAATCTATCTACTATCCTCTAACTACTATCTTGCTGTCTAATCTATCTACTATCATCTATCTTTCTGTCTAAACTCTCTACTATCATCTAACTACTATCTTTCTATCTAATCTATCTACTATCATCTATCTTTCTGTCTAATCTATCTACTATCATCTAACTACTATCTTTCTGTCTAATCTATCTACTATCATCTATCTTTCTATCTAATCTATCTACTATCATCTATCTTTCTGTCTAATCTATCTACTATCATCTATCTTTCTGTCTAATCTATCTATTATCATCTATCTTTCTGTCTAATGTATCTACTATCATCTATCTTTCTGTCTAATCTATCTTCCATCATCTATCTTTCTGTCTAATCTATCTACTATCATCTATCTTTCTGTCTAATCTATCTACTATCATCTATCTTTCTGTCTAATCTATCTACTATCATCTATCTTTCTGTCTAATGTATCTACTATCATCTATCTTTCTGTCTAATCTATCTACTATCATCTATCTTTCTGTCTAATCTATCTACTATCATCTATCTTTCTGTCTAATCTATCTACTATCATCTATCTTTCTGTCTAATCTCTCTACTATCATCTAACTACTATCTTTCTATCTAATCTATCTACTATCATCTATCTTTCTGTCTAATCTATCTACTATCATCTAACTACTATCTTTCTGTCTAATCTATCTACTATCATCTATCTTTCTATCTAATCTATCTACTATCATCTATCTTTCTGTCTAATCTATCTACTATCATCTATCTTTCTGTCTAATCTATTATCATCTATCTTTCTGTCTAATGTATCTACTATCATCTATCTTTCTGTCTAATCTATCTTCCATCATCTATCTTTCTGTCTAATCTATCTACTATCATCTATCTTTCTGTCTAATCTATCTACTATCATCTATCTTTCTGTCTAATGTATCTACTATCATCTATCTTTCTGTCTAATCTATCTACTATCATCTATCTTTCTGTCTAATCTATCTACTATCATCTATCTTTCTGTCTAATGTATCTACTATCATCTATCTTTCTGTCTAATCTATCTACTATCATCTATCTTTCTGTCTAACCTATCTACTATCATCTATCTTTCTGTCTAACCTATCTACTATCATCTATCTTTCTGTCTAATCTATATACTATCATCTATCTTTCTGTCTAATCTATCTACTATCATCTATCTTTCTGTCTAATGTATCTACTATCATCTATCTTTCTGTCTAATGTATCTACTATCATCTGTCTTTCTGTCTAATGTATCTACTATCATCTATCTTTCTGTCTAATCTATCTACTATCATCTATCTTTCTGTCTAATCTATCTACTATCATCTATCTTTCTGTCTAATCTATCTTCTATCATCTATCTTTCTGTCTAATGTATCTACTATCATCTATCTTTCTGTCTAATCTATCTACTATCATCTATCTTTCTGTCTAATCTATCTACTATCATCTATCTTTCTGTCTAATCTATCTATTATCAGCTATCTTTCTATCTAATCTATCTACTATCATCTATCTTTCTATCTAATCTATCTACTATCATCTATCTTTCTGTCTAATCTATCTAGTATCATCTAACTACTATCTTTCTGTCTAATCTATCTACTATCATCTATCTTTCTGCTAATCTATCAATTATCAGCTATCTTTCTGTCTAATCTATCTACTATCATCTATCTTTCTGTCTAATGTATCTACTATCATCTATCTTTCTGTCTAATGTATCTACTATCATCTGTCTTTCTGTCTAATGTATCTACTATCATCTATCTTTCTGTCTAATCTATCTACTATCATCTATCTTTCTGTCTAATCTATCTACTATCATCTATCTTTCTGTCTAATCTATCTTCTATCATCTATCTTTCTGTCTAATGTATCTACTATCATCTATCTTTCTGTCTAATCTATCTACTATCGTCTATCTTTCTGTCTAATCTATCAACTATCCTCTAACTACTATCTTTCTGTCTAATCTATCTACTATCATCTATCTTTCTGTCTAATCTATCTACTATCATCTATCTTTCTGTCTAATCTATCTACTATCATCTATCTTTCTGTCTAATCTATCTACTATCATCTAACTACTATCTTTCTGTCTAATCTATCTACTATCATCTATCTTTCTATCTAATCTATCTACTATCATCTATCTTTCTGTCTAATCTATCTAGTATCATCTATCTTTCTGTCTAATCTATCTACTATCATCTATCTTTCTTTCTAATGTATCTACTATCATCCATCTTTCTATCTAATCTATCTACTATCCTCTAACTACTATCTTGCTGTCTAATCTATCTACTATCATCTATCTTTCTGTCTAATCTCTCTACTATCATCTAACTACTATCTTTCTATCTAATCTATCTACTATCATCTATCTTTCCGTCTAATCTATCTACTATCATCTAACTACTATCTTTCTGTCTAATCTATCTACTATCATCTATCTTTCTATCTAATCTATCTACTATCATCTATCTTTCTGTCTAATCTATCTACTATCATCTATCTTTCTGTCTAATCTATCTATTATCATCTATCTTTCTGTCTAATGTATCTACTATCATCTATCTTTCTGTCTAATCTATCTTCCATCATCTATCTTTCTGTCTAATCTATCTACTATCATCTATCTTTCTGTCTAATCTATCTACTATCATCTATCTTTCTGTCTAATGTATCTACTATCATCTATCTTTCTGTCTAATGTATCTACTATCATCTATCTTTCTGTCTAATCTATCTACTATCATCTATCTTTCTGTCTAATCTATCTACTATCATCTATCTTTCTGTCTAATCTATCTACTATCATCTATCTTTCTGTCTAATCTATCTACTATCATCTATCTTTCTGTCTAATCTATCTACTATCATCTATCTTTCTGTCTAATCTATCTACTATCAACTATCTTTCTGTCTAATGTATCTACTATCATCTATCTTTCTGTCTAATCTATCTACTATCATCTATCTTTCTGTCTAATCTATCTACTATCATCTATCTTTCTGTCTAATCTATATACTATCATCTATCTTTCTGTCTAATCTATCTACTATCATCTATCTTTCTGTCTAATGTATCTACTATCATCTATCTTTCTGTCTAATGTATCTACTATCATCTGTCTTTCTGTCTAATGTATCTACTATCATCTATCTTTCTGTCTAATCTATCTTCTATCATCTATCTTTCTGTCTAATGTATCTACTATCATCTATCTTTCTGTCTAATCTATCTACTATCATCTATCTTTCTGTCTAATCTATCTACTATCATCTATCTTTCTGTCTAAAGTATCTACTATCATCTATCTTTCTGTCTAATCTATCTACTATCATCTATCTTTCTGTCTAATGTATCTACTATCATCTATCTTTCTGTCTAATCTATCTACTATCAGCTTTCTTTCTATCTAATCTATCTACTATCATCTCTCTTTCTGTCTAATCTATCTACTATCATCTATCTTTCTATCTAATCTATCTACTATCATCTATCTTTCTGTCTAATCTATCTACTATCGCCTATCTTTCTGTCTAATCTATCTACTATCGTCTGTCTTTCTGTCTAATCTATCTACTATCGTCTATCTTTCTGTCTAATCTATCTACTATCGTCTATCTTTCTGTCTAATCTATCTACTATCGTCTATCTTTCTGTCTAAACTATCTACTATCGTCTGTATTTCTGTCTAATCTATTTTCTATCGTCTATATTTCTGTCTAATCTATCTACTATCATCTATCTTTCTGTCTAATGTATCTACTATCATCTATCTTTCTGTCTAATGTATCTACTATCATCTATCTTTCTGTCTAATCTATCTACTATCATCTATCTTTCTGTCTAATCTATCTACTATCATCTATCTTTCTATCTAATCTATCTACTATCATCTATCTTTCTGTCTAATCTATCTACTCTCATCTATCTTTCTGTCTAATCTATCTACTATCATCTATCTTTCTGTCTAATCTATCTACTATCATCTAACTACTATCTTTCTATCTAATCTATCTACAATCATCTATCTTTCTATCTAATCTATCTACTATCATCTAACTACTATCTTTCTAACTAATCTGTCTACTATCATCTATCTTTCTATCTAATCTATCTACTATCGTCTATCTTTCTGTCTAATCTATCTACTATCATCTATCTTTCTGTCTAATCTATCTACTATCGTCTATCTGTCTGTCTAATCTATCTACTATCGTCTATCTTTCTGTCTAATCTATCTACTATCGTCTATCTTTCTGTCTAATCTATCTACTATCGTGTATCTTTCTGTCTAATCTATCTACTATCGTCTATCTTTCTGTCTAATCTATCTACTATCGTCTATCTTTCTGTCTAATCTATTTACTATCGTCTATCTTTCTGTCTAATCTATCAACTATCCTCTAACTACTATCTTTCTGTCTAATCTATCTACTATCATCTATCTTTCTGTCTAATCTATCTACTATCATCTATCTTTCTGTCTAATCTATCTACTATCATCTATCTTTCTGTCTAATCTATCTACTATCATCTAACTACTATCTTTCTGTCTAATCTATCTACTATCATCTATCTTTCTATCTAATCTATCTACTATCATCTATCTTTCTGTCTAATCTATCTAGTATCATCTATCTTTCTGTCTAATCTATCTACTATCATCTATCTTTCTGTCTAATGTATCTACTATCATCCATCTTTCTATCTAATCTATCTACTATCCTCTAACTACTATCTTGCTGTCTAATCTATCTACTATCATCTATCTTTCTGTCTAATCTCTCTACTATCATCTAACTACTATCTTTCTATCTAATCTATCTACTATCATCTATCTTTCTGTCTAATCTATCTACTATCATCTAACTACTATCTTTCTGTCTAATCTATCTACTATCATCTATCTTTCTATCTAATCTATCTACTATCATCTATCTTTCTGTCTAATCTATCTACTATCATCTATCTTTCTGTCTAATCTATCTATTATCATCTATCTTTCTGTCTAATGTATCTACTATCATCTATCTTTCTGTCTAATCTATCTTCCATCATCTATCTTTCTGTCTAATCTATCTACTATCATCTATCTTTCTGTCTAATCTATCTACTATCATCTATCTTTCTGTCTAATCTATCTACTATCATCTATCTTTCTGTCTAATGTATCTACTATCATCTATCTTTCTGTCTAATCTATCTACTATCATCTATCTTTCTGTCTAATCTATCTACTATCATCTATCTTTCTGTCTAATCTATCTACTATCATCTATCTTTCTGTCTAATCTCTCTACTATCATCTAACTACTATCTTTCTATCTAATCTATCTACTATCATCTATCTTTCTGTCTAATCTATCTACTATCATCTAACTACTATCTTTCTGTCTAATCTATCTACTATCATCTATCTTTCTATCTAATCTATCTACTATCATCTATCTTTCTGTCTAATCTATCTACTATCATCTATCTTTCTGTCTAATCTATTATCATCTATCTTTCTGTCTAATGTATCTACTATCATCTATCTTTCTGTCTAATCTATCTTCCATCATCTATCTTTCTGTCTAATCTATCTACTATCATCTATCTTTCTGTCTAATCTATCTACTATCATCTATCTTTCTGTCTAATGTATCTACTATCATCTATCTTTCTGTCTAATCTATCTACTATCATCTATCTTTCTGTCTAATCTATCTACTATCATCTATCTTTCTGTCTAATGTATCTACTATCATCTATCTTTCTGTCTAATCTATCTACTATCATCTATCTTTCTGTCTAACCTATCTACTATCATCTATCTTTCTGTCTAACCTATCTACTATCATCTATCTTTCTGTCTAATCTATATACTATCATCTATCTTTCTGTCTAATCTATCTACTATCATCTATCTTTCTGTCTAATGTATCTACTATCATCTATCTTTCTGTCTAATGTATCTACTATCATCTGTCTTTCTGTCTAATGTATCTACTATCATCTATCTTTCTGTCTAATCTATCTACTATCATCTATCTTTCTGTCTAATCTATCTACTATCATCTATCTTTCTGTCTAATCTATCTTCTATCATCTATCTTTCTGTCTAATGTATCTACTATCATCTATCTTTCTGTCTAATCTATCTACTATCATCTATCTTTCTGTCTAATCTATCTACTATCATCTATCTTTCTGTCTAATCTATCTATTATCAGCTATCTTTCTATCTAATCTATCTACTATCATCTATCTTTCTATCTAATCTATCTACTATCATCTATCTTTCTGTCTAATCTATCTAGTATCATCTAACTACTATCTTTCTGTCTAATCTATCTACTATCATCTATCTTTCTGCTAATCTATCAATTATCAGCTATCTTTCTGTCTAATCTATCTACTATCATCTATCTTTCTGTCTAATGTATCTACTATCATCTATCTTTCTGTCTAATGTATCTACTATCATCTGTCTTTCTGTCTAATGTATCTACTATCATCTATCTTTCTGTCTAATCTATCTACTATCATCTATCTTTCTGTCTAATCTATCTACTATCATCTATCTTTCTGTCTAATCTATCTTCTATCATCTATCTTTCTGTCTAATGTATCTACTATCATCTATCTTTCTGTCTAATCTATCTACTATCATCTATCTTTCTGTCTAATCTATCTACTATCATCTATCTTTCTGTCTAATCTATCTATTATCAGCTATCTTTCTATCTAATCTATCTACTATCATCTATCTTTCTATCTAAAATATCTACTATTATCTATCTTTCTGTCTAATCTATCTAGTATCATCTAACTACTATCTTTCTGTCTAATCTATCTACTATCATCTATCTTTCTGCTAATCTATCAATTATCAGCTATCTTTCTATCTAATCTATCTACTATCATCTATCTTTCTATCTAATCTATCTACTGTCATCTATCTTTCTGTCTAATCTATCTACTATCATCTATCTTTCTGTCTAATCTATCTACTATCATCTATCTTTCTGTCTAATCTATCTACTATCATCTATCTTTCTGTCTAATCTATCTACTATCAACTATCTTTCTGTCTAATCTATCTACTATCATCTATCTTTCTGTCTATCTACTATCATCTAACTACTATCTTTCTATCTAATCTATCTACTATCATCTATCTTTCTGTCTAATCTATCTACTATCATCTAACTACTATCTTTCTATCTAATCTATCTACTATCATCTATCTTTCTGTCTAATCTATCTAGTATCATCTATCTTTCTGTCTAATCTATGTATTATCATCTATCTTTCTGTCTAATGTATCTACTATCATCTATCTTTCTGTCTAATCTATCTTCTATCATCTATCTTTCTGTCTAATCTATCTACTATCATCTATCTTTCTGTCTAATCTATCTTCTATCATCTATCTTTCTGTCTAATCTATCTATTATCATCTATCTTTCTGTCTAATCTATCTACTATCATCTATCTTTCTGTCTAATGTATCTACTATCATCTATCTTTCTGTCTAATGTATCTACTATCATCTATCTTTCTGTCTAATCTATCTACTATCATCTATCTTTCTGTCTAATCTATCTACTATCATCTATCTTTCTGTCTAATCTATCTACTATCATCTACCTTTCTGTCTAATCTATCTACTATCATCTATCTTTCTGTCTAATCTATCTACTATCAACTATCTTTCTGTCTAATGTATCTACTATCATCTATCTTTCTGTCTAATCTATCTACTATCATCTATCTTTCTGTCTAATCTATCTACTATCATCTATCTTTCTGTCTAATCTATCTACTATCATCTATCTTTCTGTCTAATCTATATACTATCATCTATCTTTCTGTCTAATCTATCTACTATCATCTATCTTTCTGTCTAATGTATCTACTATCATCTATCTTTCTGTCTAATGTATCTACTATCATCTGTCTTTCTGTCTAATGTATCTACTATCATCTATCTTTCTGTCTAATCTATCTTCTATCATCTATCTTTCTGTCTAATGTATCTACTATCATCTATCTTTCTGTCTAATCTATCTACTATCATCTATCTTTCTGTCTAATCTATCTACTATCATCTATCTTTCTGTCTAAAGTATCTACTATCATCTATCTTTCTGTCTAATCTATCTACTATCATCTATCTTTCTGTCTAATGTATCTACTATCATCTATCTTTCTGTCTAATCTATCTACTATCATCTATCTTTCTGTCTAATGTATCTACTATCATCTATCTTTCTGTCTAATCTATCTACTATCATCTCTCTTTCTGTCTAATCTATCTACTATCATCTATCTTTCTATCTAATCTATCTACTATCATCTATCTTTCTGCCTAATCTATCTACTATCGTCTATCTTTCTGCCTAATCTATCTACTATCGTCTATCTTTCTGTCTAATCTATCTACTATTGTCTATCTTTCTGTCTAATCTATCTACTATCGTCTGTCTTTCTGTCTAATCTATCTACTATCGTCTATCTTTCTGTCTAATCTATCTACTATCGTCTATCTTTCTGTCTAATCTATCTACTATCGTCTATCTTTCTGTCTAAACTATCTACTATCGTCTGTATTTCTGTCTAATCTATTTTCTATCGTCTATATTTCTGTCTAATCTATCTACTATCATCTATCTTTCTGTCTAATCTATCTACTATCATCTATCTTTCTCTCTAATGTATCTACTATCATCTATCTTTCTGTCTAATGTATCTACTATCATCTATCTTTCTGTCTAATCTATCTACTATCATCTATCTTTCTGTCTAATCTATCTACTATCATCTATCTTTCTATCTAATCTATCTACTATCATCTATCTTTCTGTCTAATCTATCTACTCTCATCTATCTTTCTGTCTAATCTATCTACTATCATCTATCTTTCTGTCTAATCTATCTACTATCATCTAACTACTATCTTTCTATCTAATCTATCTACAATCATCTATCTTTCTATCTAATCTATCTACTATCATCTATCTTTCTATCTAATCTATCTACTATCATCTATCTGTCTGTCTAATCTATCTACTATCATCTATCTTTCTATCTAATCTATCTACTATCATCTATCTTTCTGTCTAATCTATCTACTATCATCTGTCTTTCTATCTAATCTATCTACTATCATCTAACTACTATCTTTCTGTCTAATCTATCTACTATCATCTATCTTTCTATCTAATCTATCTGCTATCATCTATCTTTCTGTCTAATCTATCTACTATCATCTAACTACTATCTTTCTGTCTAATCTATCTACTATCATCTATCTTTCTATCTAATCTATCTACTATCATCTAACTACTATCTTTCTATCTAATCTATCTACTATCATCTATCTTTCTATCTAATCTATCTACTATCATCTATCTTTCTTTCTAATCTATCTAGTATCATCTAACTACAATCTTTCTGTCTAATCTATCTACTATCATCTATCTTTCTGCTAATCTATCTACTATCATCTATCTTTCTGTCTAATCTATCTACTATCATCTATCTTTCTGTCTAATCTATCTACTATCATCTATCTTTCTGTCTAATCTATCTACTATCATGTATCTTTCTGTCTAATCTATCTACTATCATCTATCTTTCTGTCTAATCTATCTACTATCGTCTATCTTTCTGTCTAATCTATCTACTATCATCTAACTACTATCTTTCTGTCTAATCTATCTACTATCATCTATCTTTCTATCTAATCTATCTACTATCATCTATCTTTCTGTCTAATCTATCTACTCTCATCTATCTTTCTGTCTAATCTATCTATTATCATCTATCTTTCTGTCTAATGTATCTACTATCATCTATCTTTCTGTCTAATCTATCTTCCATCATCTATCTTTCTGTCTAATCTATCTACTATCATCTATCTTTCTGTCTAATCTATCTACTATCATCTATCTTTCTGTCTAATGTATCTACTATCATCTATCTTTCTGTCTAATCTATCTACTATCATCTATCTTTCTGTCTAATCTATCTACTATCATCTATCTTTCTGTCTAATGTATCTACTATCATCTATCTTTCTGTCTAATCTATGTACTATCATCTATCTTTCTGTCTAACCTATCTACTATCATCTATCTTTCTGTCTAACCTATCTACTATCATCTATCTTTCTGTCTAATCTATCTACTATCATCTATCTTTCTGTCTAATGTATCTACTATCATCTATCTTTCTGTCTAATGTATCTACTATCATCTGTCTTTCTGTCTAATGTATCTACTATCATCTATCTTTCTGTCTAATCTATCTACTATCATCTATCTTTCTGTCTAATCTATCTACTATCATCTATCTTTCTGTCTAATCTATCTTCTATCATCTATCTTTCTGTCTAATGTATCTACTATCATCTATCTTTCTGTCTAATCTATCTACTATCATCTATCTTTCTGTCTAATCTATCTACTATCATCTATCTTTCTGTCTAATCTATCTATTATCAGCTATCTTTCTATCTAATCTATCTACTATCATCTATCTTTCTATCTAATCTATCTACTATCATCTATCTTTCTGTCTAATCTATCTAGTATCATCTAACTACTATCTTTCTGTCTAATCTATCTACTATCATCTATCTTTCTGCTAATCTATCAATTATCAGCTATCTTTCTATCTAATCTATCTACTATCATCTATCTTTCTATCTAATCTCTCAACTATCATCTATCTTTCTGTCTAATCTATCTACTATCATCTATCTTTCTGTCTAATCTATCTACTATCATCTATCTTTCTGTCTAATCTATCTACTATCATCTATCTTTCTGTCTAATCTATCTACTATCAACTATCTTTCTGTCTAATCTATCTACTATCATCTATTTTTCTGTCTATCTACTATCATCTAACTACTATCTTTCTATCTAATCTATCTACTATCATCTATCTTTCTGTCTAATCTATCTACTATCATCTAACTACTATCTTTCTATCTAATCTATCTACTATCATCTATCTTTCTGTCTAATCTATCTACTATCATCTATCTTTCTGTCTAATCTATCTATTATCATCTATCTTTCTGTCTAATGTATCTACTATCATCTATCTTTCTGTCTAATCTATCTTCTATCATCTATCTTTCTGTCTAATCTATCTACTATCATCTATCTTTCTGTCTAATCTATCTTCTATCATCTATCTTTCTGTCTAATCTATCTACTATCATCTATCTTTCTGTCTAATCTATCTACTATCATCTATCTTTCTGTCTAATGTATCTACTATCATCTATCTTTCTGTCTAATGTATCTACTATCATCTATCTTTCTGTCTAATCTATCTACTATCATCTATCTTTCTGTCTAATCTATCTACTATCATCTATCTTTCTGTCTAATCTATCTACTATCATCTATCTTTCTGTCTAATCTATCTACTATCATCTATCTTTCTGTCTAATCTATCTACTATCAACTATCTTTCTGTCTAATGTATCTACTATCATCTATCTTTCTGTCTAATCTATCTACTATCATCTATCTTTCTGTCTAATCTATCTACTATCATCTATCTTTCTGTCTAATCTATCTACTATCATCTATCTTTCTGTCTAATCTATATACTATCATCTATCTTTCTGTCTAATCTATCTACTATCATCTATCTTTCTGTCTAATGTATCTACTATCATCTATCTTTCTGTCTAATGTATCTACTATCATCTGATTTTCTGTCTAATGTATCTACTATCATCTATCTTTCTGTCTAATCTATCTTCTATCATCTATCTTTCTGTCTAATGTATCTACTATCATCTATCTTTCTGTCTAATCTATCTACTATCATCTATCTTTCTGTCTAATCTATCTACTATCATCTATCTTTCTGTCTAAAGTATCTACTATCATCTATCTTTCTGTCTAATCTATCTACTATCAGCTCTCTTTCTATCTAATCTATCTACTATCATCTATCTTTCTGTCTAATCTATCTACTCTCATCTATCTTTCTGTCTAATCTATCTACTATCATCTATCTTTCTGTCTAATCTATCTACTATCATCTAACTACTATCTTTCTATCTAATCTATCTACAATCATCTATCTTTCTATCTAATCTATCTACTATCATCTAACTACTATCTTTCTAACTAATCTGTCTACTATCATCTATCTTTCTATCTAATCTATCTACTATCATCTATCTTTCTATCTAATCTATCTACTATCATCTATCTGTCTGTCTAATCTATCTACTATCATCTATCTTTCTATCTAATCTATCTACTATCATCTATCTTTCTGTCTAATCTATCTACTATCATCTGTCTTTCTATCTAATCTATCTACTATCATCTAACTACTATCTTTCTGTCTAATCTATCTACTATCATCTATCTTTCTATCTAATCTATCTGCTATCATCTATCTTTCTGTCTAATCTATCTACTATCATCTAACTACTATCTTTCTGTCTAATCTATCTACTATCATCTATCTTTCTATCTAATCTATCTACTATCATCTAACTACTATCTTTCTATCTAATCTATCTACTATCATCTATCTTTCTATCTAATCTATCTACTATCATCTATCTTTCTTTCTAATCTATCTAGTATCATCTAACTACAATCTTTCTGTCTAATCTATCTACTATCATCTATCTTTCTGCTAATCTATCTACTATCATCTATCTTTCTGTCTAATCTATCTACTATCATCTATCTTTCTGTCTAATCTATCTACTATCATCTATCTTTCTGTCTAATCTATCTACTATCATCTATCTTTCTGTCTAATCTATCTACTATCATCTATCTTTCTGTCTAATCTATCTACTATCATCTATCTTTCTGTCTAATCTATCTACTATCATCTATCTTTATGTCTAATCTATCTACTATCATCTATCTTTATGTCTAATCTATCTACTATCATCTATCTTTCTATGTAATCTATCTACTATCATCTATCTTTCTGTCTAATCTATCTACTCTCGTCTATCTTTCTGCCTAATCTATCTACTATCGTCTATCTTTCTGTCTAATCTATCTACTATCGTCTATCTTTCTGTCTAATCTATCTACTATCGTCTGTCTTTCTGTCTAATCTATCTACTATCGTCTATCTTTCTGTCTAATCTATCTACTATCGTCTATCTTTCTGTCTAATCTATCTACTATCGTCTATCTTTCTGTCTAAACTATCTACTATCGTCTGTCTTTCTGTCTAATCTATCTTCTATCGTCTATCTTTCTGTCTAATCTATCTACTATCATCTATCTTTCTGTCTAATCTATCTACTATCATCTATCTTTCTGTCTAATGTATCTACTATCATCTATCTTTCTGTCTAATGTATCTACTATCATCTATCTTTCTGTCTAATCTATCTACTATCATCTATCTTTCTGTCTAATCTATCTACTATCATCTATCTTTCTATCTAATCTATCTACTATCATCTATCTTTCTGTCTAATCTATCTACTCTCATCTATCTTTCTGTCTAATCTATCTACTATCATCTATCTTTCTGTCTAATCTATCTACTATCATCTAACTACTATCTTTCTATCTAATCTATCTACAATCATCTATCTTTCTATCTAATCTATCTACTATCATCTAACTACTATCTTTCTAACTAATCTGTCTACTATCATCTATCTTTCTATCTAATCTATCTACTATCATCTATCTTTCTATCTAATCTATCTACTATCATCTATCTTTCTGTCTAATCTATCTACTATCATCTATCTTTCTATCTAATCTATCTACTATCATCTATCTTTCTGTCTAATCTATCTACTATCATCTGTCTTTCTATCTAATCTATCTACTATCATCTAACTACTATCTTTCTGTCTAATCTATCTACTATCATCTATCTTTCTATCTAATCTATCTACTATCATCTATCTTTCTGTCTAATCTACCTACTATCGTCTATCTTTCTGTCTAATCTACCTAATATCATCTATCTTTCTCTCTAATCTATCTACTATCGTCTATCTCTCTGTCTAATCGATCTACTATCGTCTATCTTTCTGTCTAATCGATCTCCTATCGTCTATCTTTCTGTCTAATCTATCTACTATGGTCTATCTTTCTGTCTAATCGATCTACTATCGTCTACCTTTCTGTCTAATCTATCTACTATCGTCTATCTTTCTGTCTAATCTATCAACTATCGTCTATCTTTCTGTCTAATCTATCTACTATCGTCTATCTTTCTGTCTAATCTATCTACTATCGTCTATCTTTCTGTCTAATCTATCTACTATCGTCTATCTTTCTGTCTAATCTATCTACTATCGTCTATCTTTCTGTCTAATCTATCTACTATCGTCTATCTGTCTGACTAATCTATCTACTATCGTCTATCTTTCTGTCTAATCTATCTACTATCGTCTATCTTTCTGTCTAATCTATCTACTATCGTCTATCTTTCTGTCTAATCTATCTACTATCGTGTATCTTTCTGTCTAATCTATCTACTATCGTGTATCTTTCTGTCTAATCTATCTACTATCGTCTTTCTGTCTAATCTATCTACTATCGTCTATCTTTCTGTCTAATCTATCTAGTATCGTCTATCTTTCTGTCTAATCTATCTACTATCGTCTATCTTTCTGTCTAATCTATCTACTATCCTCTAACTACTATCTTTCTGTCTAATCTATCTACTATCATCTATCTTTCTGTCTAATCTATCTACTATCATCTATCTTTCTGTCTAATCTATCTACTATCATCTATCTTTCTGTCTAATCTATCTACTATCATCTATCTTTCTGTCTAATCTATCTACTATCATCTATCTTTCTATCTAATCTATCTACTATCATCTATCTTTCTGTCTAATCTATCTAGTATCATCTATCTTTCTGTCTAATCTATCTACTATCATCTATCTTTCTGTCTAATGTATCTACTATCATCCATCTTTCTATCTAATCTATCTACTATCCTCTAACTACTATCTTGCTGTCTAATCTATCTACTATCATCTATCTTTCTGTCTAATCTCTCTACTATCATCTAACTACTATCTTTCTATCTAATCTATCTACTATCATCTATCTTTCTGTCTAATCTATCTACTATCATCTAACTACTATCTTTCTGTCTAATCTATCTACTATCATCTATCTTTCTATCTAATCTATCTACTATCATCTATCTTTCTGTCTAATCTATCTACTATCATCTATCTTTCTGTCTAATCTATCTATTATCATCTATCTTTCTGTCTAATGTATCTACTATCATCTATCTTTCTGTCTAATCTATCTTCCATCATCTATCTTTCTGTCTAATCTATCTACTATCATCTATCTTTCTGTCTAATCTATCTACTATCATCTATCTTTCTGTCTAATGTATCTACTATCATCTATCTTTTTGTCTAATCTATCTACTATCATCTATCTTTCTGTCTAATCTATCTACTATCGTGTATCTTTCTGTCTAATCTATCTACTATCGTCTATCTTTCTGTCTAATCTATCTACTATCGTCTTTCTGTCTAATCTATCTACTATCATCTATCTTTCTGTCTAATCTCTCTACTATCATCTAACTACTATCTTTCTATCTAATCTATCTACTATCATCTATCTTTCTGTCTAATCTATCTACTATCATCTAACTACTATCTTTCTGTCTAATCTATCTACTATCATCTATCTTTCTATCTAATCTATCTACTATCATCTATCTTTCTGTCTAATCTATCTACTATCATCTATCTTTCTGTCTAATCTATCTATTATCATCTATCTTTCTGTCTAATGTATCTACTATCATCTATCTTTCTGTCTAATCTATCTTCCATCATCTATCTTTCTGTCTAATCTATCTACTATCATCTATCTTTCTGTCTAATCTATCTACTATCATCTATCTTTCTGTCTAATGTATCTACTATCATCTATCTTTCTGTCTAATCTATCTACTATCATCTATCTTTCTGTCTAATCTATCTACTATCATCTATCTTTCTGTCTAATGTATCTACTATCATCTATCTTTCTGTCTAATCTATCTACTATCATCTATCTTTCTGTCTAACCTATCTACTATCATTTATCTTTCTGTCTAACCTATCTACTATCATCTATCTTTCTGTCTAATCTATCTACTATCATCTAACTACTATCTTTCTATCTAATCTATCTACTATCATCTATCTTTCTGTCTAATGTATCTACTATCATCTAACTACTATCTTTCTATCTAATCTATCTACTATCATCTATCTTTCTGTCTAATCTATCTACTATCATCTATCTTTCTGTCTAATCTATATACTATCATCTATCTTTCTGTCTAATCTATCTACTATCATCTATCTTTCTGTCTAATGTCTCTACTATCATCTATCTTTCTGTATAATGTATCTACTATCATCTGTCTTTCTGTCTAATGTATCTACTATCATCTATCTTTCTGTCTAATCTATCTACTATCATCTATCTTTCTGTCTAATCTATCTACTATCATCTATCTTTCTGTCTAATCTATCTTCTATCATCTATCTTTCGGTCTAATGTATCTACTATCATCTATCTTTCTGTCTAATCTATCTACTATCATCAATCTTTCTGTCTAATCTATCTACTATCATCTATCTTTCTGTCTAATCTATCTACTATCAACTATCTTTCTGTCTAATCTATCTACTATCATCTATCTTTCTGTCTAATCTATCTACTATCATCTAACTACTATCTTTCTATCTAATCTATCTACTATCATCTATCTTTCTGTCTAATGTATCTACTATCATCTAACTACTATCTTTCTATCTAATCTATCTACTATCATCTATCTTTCTGTCTAATCTATCTACTATCATCTAACTACTATCTTTCTATCTAATCTATCTACTATCATCTATCTTTCTGTCTAATCTATCTACTATCATCTAACTACTATCTTTCTATCTAATCTATCTACTATCAGCTATCTTTCTATCTAATCTATCTACTATCATCTATCTTTCTATCTAATCTATCTACTATCATCTATCTTTCTGTCTAATCTATCTAGTATCATCTAACTACTATCTTTCTGTCTAATCTATCTACTATCATCTATCTTTCTGCTAATCTATCTACTATCATCTATCTTTCTGTCTAATCTATCTTCTATCATCTATCTTTCTGTCTAATCTATCTACTATCATCTATCTTTCTGTCTAATCTATCTTCTATCATCTATCTTTCTGTCTAATCTATCTACTATCATCTATCTTTCTGTCTAATCTATCTACTATCATCTATCTTTCTGTCTAATGTATCTACTATCATCTATCTTTCTGTCTAATGTATCTACTATCATCTATCTTTCTGTCTAATCTATCTACTATCATCTATCTTTCTGTCTAATCTATCTACTATCATCTATCTTTCTGTCTAATCTATCTACTATCATCTATCTTTCTGTCTAATCTATCTACTATCATCTATCTTTCTGTCTAATCTATCTACTATCAACTATCTTTCTGTCTAATGTATCTACTATCATCTATCTTTCTGTCTAATCTATCTACTATCATCTATCTTTCTGTCTAATCTATCTACTATCATCTATCATTCTGTCTAATCTATCTACTATCATCTATCTTTCTGTCTAATCTATATACTATCATCTATCTTTCTGTCTAATCTATCTACTATCATCTATCTTTCTGTCTAATGTATCTACTATCATCTATCTTTCTGTATAATGTATCTACTATCATCTGTCTTTCTGTCTAATGTATCTACTATCATCTATCTTTCTGTCTAATCTATCTTCTATCATCTATCTTTCTGTCTAATGTATCTACTATCATCTATCTTTCTGTCTAATCTATCTACTATCATCTATCTTTCTGTCTAATCTATCTACTATCATCTATCTTTCTGTCTAATCTATCTACTATCATCTAACTACTATCTTTCTGTCTAATCTATCTACTATCATCTATCTTTCTATCTAATCTATCTACCATCATCTAACTACTCTCTTTCTATCTAATCTATCTACTATCATCTATCTTTATATCTAATCTATCTACTATCATCTATCTTTCTGTCTAATCTATCTAGTATCATCTAACTACTATCTTTGTGTCTAATCTATCTACTATCATCTATCTTTCTGTCTAATCTATCTACTATCATCTATCTTTCTGTCTAATCTATCTACTATCATCTATCTTTCTATCTAATCTATCTACTATCATCTATCTTTCTGTCTAATCTATCTAGTATCATCTATCTTTCTGTCTAATCTATCTACTATCGTCTATCTTTCTGTCTAATCTATCTACTATCGTCTATCTTTCTGTCTAATCTATCTACTATCGTCTATCTTTCTGTCTAATCTATCTACTATCGTCTATCTTTCTGTCTAATCTATCTACTATCGTCTATCTGTCTGACTAATCTATCTACTATCGTCTATCTTTCTGTCTAATCTATCTACTATCGTCTATCTTTCTGTCTAATCTATCTACTATCGTCTATCTTTCTGTCTAATCTATCTACTATCGTGTATCTTTCTGTCTAATCTATCTACTATCGTGTATCTTTCTGTCTAATCTATCTACTATCGTCTTTCTGTCTAATCTATCTACTATCGTCTATCTTTCTGTCTAATCTATCTAGTATCGTCTATCTTTCTGTCTAATCTATCTACTATCGTCTATCTTTCTGTCTAATCTATCTACTATCCTCTAACTACTATCTTTCTGTCTAATCTATCTACTATCATCTATCTTTCTGTCTAATCTATCTACTATCATCTATCTTTCTGTCTAATCTATCTACTATCATCTATCTTTCTGTCTAATCTATCTACTATCATCTATCTTTCTGTCTAATCTATCTACTATCATCTATCTTTCTATCTAATCTATCTACTATCATCTATCTTTCTGTCTAATCTATCTAGTATCATCTATCTTTCTGTCTAATCTATCTACTATCATCTATCTTTCTGTCTAATGTATCTACTATCATCCATCTTTCTATCTAATCTATCTACTATCCTCTAACTACTATCTTGCTGTCTAATCTATCTACTATCATCTATCTTTCTGTCTAATCTCTCTACTATCATCTAACTACTATCTTTCTATCTAATCTATCTACTATCATCTATCTTTCTGTCTAATCTATCTACTATCATCTAACTACTATCTTTCTGTCTAATCTATCTACTATCATCTATCTTTCTATCTAATCTATCTACTATCATCTATCTTTCTGTCTAATCTATCTACTATCATCTATCTTTCTGTCTAATCTATCTATTATCATCTATCTTTCTGTCTAATGTATCTACTATCATCTATCTTTCTGTCTAATCTATCTTCCATCATCTATCTTTCTGTCTAATCTATCTACTATCATCTATCTTTCTGTCTAATCTATCTACTATCATCTATCTTTCTGTCTAATGTATCTACTATCATCTATCTTTTTGTCTAATCTATCTACTATCATCTATCTTTCTGTCTAATCTATCTACTATCGTGTATCTTTCTGTCTAATCTATCTACTATCGTCTATCTTTCTGTCTAATCTATCTACTATCGTCTTTCTGTCTAATCTATCTACTATCATCTATCTTTCTGTCTAATCTCTCTACTATCATCTAACTACTATCTTTCTATCTAATCTATCTACTATCATCTATCTTTCTGTCTAATCTATCTACTATCATCTAACTACTATCTTTCTGTCTAATCTATCTACTATCATCTATCTTTCTATCTAATCTATCTACTATCATCTATCTTTCTGTCTAATCTATCTACTATCATCTATCTTTCTGTCTAATCTATCTATTATCATCTATCTTTCTGTCTAATGTATCTACTATCATCTATCTTTCTGTCTAATCTATCTTCCATCATCTATCTTTCTGTCTAATCTATCTACTATCATCTATCTTTCTGTCTAATCTATCTACTATCATCTATCTTTCTGTCTAATGTATCTACTATCATCTATCTTTCTGTCTAATCTATCTACTATCATCTATCTTTCTGTCTAATCTATCTACTATCATCTATCTTTCTGTCTAATGTATCTACTATCATCTATCTTTCTGTCTAATCTATCTACTATCATCTATCTTTCTGTCTAACCTATCTACTATCATTTATCTTTCTGTCTAACCTATCTACTATCATCTATCTTTCTGTCTAATCTATATACTATCATCTATCTTTCTGTCTAATCTATCTACTATCATCTATCTTTCTGTCTAATGTCTCTACTATCATCTATCTTTCTGTATAATGTATCTACTATCATCTGTCTTTCTGTCTAATGTATCTACTATCATCTATCTTTCTGTCTAATCTATCTACTATCATCTATCTTTCTGTCTAATCTATCTACTATCATCTATCTTTCTGTCTAATCTATCTTCTATCATCTATCTTTCTGTCTAATGTATCTACTATCATCTATCTTTCTGTCTAATCTATCTACTATCATCAATCTTTCTGTCTAATCTATCTACTATCATCTATCTTTCTGTCTAATCTATCTACTATCAACTATCTTTCTGTCTAATCTATCTACTATCATCTATCTTTCTGTCTAATCTATCTACTATCATCTAACTACTATCTTTCTATCTAATCTATCTACTATCATCTATCTTTCTGTCTAATGTATCTACTATCATCTAACTACTATCTTTCTATCTAATCTATCTACTATCATCTATCTTTCTGTCTAATCTATCTACTATCATCTAACTACTATCTTTCTATCTAATCTATCTACTATCATCTATCTTTCTGTCTAATCTATCTACTATCATCTAACTACTATCTTTCTATCTAATCTATCTACTATCAGCTATCTTTCTATCTAATCTATCTACTATCATCTATCTTTCTATCTAATCTATCTACTATCATCTATCTTTCTGTCTAATCTATCTAGTATCATCTAACTACTATCTTTCTGTCTAATCTATCTACTATCATCTATCTTTCTGCTAATCTATCTACTATCATCTATCTTTCTGTCTAATCTATCTTCTATCATCTATCTTTCTGTCTAATCTATCTACTATCATCTATCTTTCTGTCTAATCTATCTTCTATCATCTATCTTTCTGTCTAATCTATCTACTATCATCTATCTTTCTGTCTAATCTATCTACTATCATCTATCTTTCTGTCTAATGTATCTACTATCATCTATCTTTCTGTCTAATGTATCTACTATCATCTATCTTTCTGTCTAATCTATCTACTATCATCTATCTTTCTGTCTAATCTATCTACTATCATCTATCTTTCTGTCTAATCTATCTACTATCATCTATCTTTCTGTCTAATCTATCTACTATCATCTATCTTTCTGTCTAATCTATCTACTATCAACTATCTTTCTGTCTAATGTATCTACTATCATCTATCTTTCTGTCTAATCTATCTACTATCATCTATCTTTCTGTCTAATCTATCTACTATCATCTATCATTCTGTCTAATCTATCTACTATCATCTATCTTTCTGTCTAATCTATATACTATCATCTATCTTTCTGTCTAATCTATCTACTATCATCTATCTTTCTGTCTAATGTATCTACTATCATCTATCTTTCTGTATAATGTATCTACTATCATCTGTCTTTCTGTCTAATGTATCTACTATCATCTATCTTTCTGTCTAATCTATCTTCTATCATCTATCTTTCTGTCTAATGTATCTACTATCATCTATCTTTCTGTCTAATCTATCTACTATCATCTATCTTTCTGTCTAATCTATCTACTATCATCTATCTTTCTGTCTAATCTATCTACTATCATCTAACTACTATCTTTCTGTCTAATCTATCTACTATCATCTATCTTTCTATCTAATCTATCTACCATCATCTAACTACTCTCTTTCTATCTAATCTATCTACTATCATCTATCTTTATATCTAATCTATCTACTATCATCTATCTTTCTGTCTAATCTATCTAGTATCATCTAACTACTATCTTTGTGTCTAATCTATCTACTATCATCTATCTTTCTGTCTAATCTATCTACTATCATCTATCTTTCTGTCTAATCTATCTACTATCATCTATCTTTCTATCTAATCTATCTACTATCATCTATCTTTCTGTCTAATCTATCTAGTATCATCTATCTTTCTGTCTAATCTATCTACTATCATCTATCTTTCTGTCTAATGTATCTACTATCATCCATCTTTCTATCTAATCTATCTACTATCCTCTAACTACTATCTTGCTGTCTAATCTATCTACTATCATCTATCTTTCTGTCTAATCTCTCTACTATCATCTAACTACTATCTTTCTATCTAATCTATCTACTATCATCTATCTTTCTGTCTAATCTATCTACTATCATCTAACTACTATCTTTCTGTCTAATCTATCTACTATCATCTATCTTTCTATCTAATCTATCTACTATCATCTATCTTTCTGTCTAATCTATCTACTATCATCTATCTTTCTGTCTAATCTATCTATTATCATCTATCTTTCTGTCTAATGTATCTACTATCATCTATCTTTCTGTCTAATCTATCTTCCATCATCTATCTTTCTGTCTAATCTATCTACTATCATCTATCTTTCTGTCTAATCTATCTACTATCATCTATCTTTCTGTCTAATGTATCTACTATCATCTATCTTTCTGTCTAATCTATCTACTATCATCTATCTTTCTGTCTAATCTATCTACTATCATCTATCTTTCTGTCTAATCTATCTACTATCATCTATCTTTCTGTCTAATCTATCTACAATCATCTATCTTTCTGTCTAATCTATCTACTATCATCTATCTTTCTGTCTAATCTCTCTACTATCATCTAACTACTATCTTTCTATCTAATCTATCTACTATCATCTATCTTTCTGTCTAATCTATCTACTATCATCTAACTACTATCTTTCTGTCTAATCTATCTACTATCATCTATCTTTCTATCTAATCTATCTACTATCATCTATCTTTCTGTCTAATCTATCTACTATCATCTATCTTTCTGTCTAATCTATCTATTATCATCTATCTTTCTGTCTAATGTATCTACTATCATCTATCTTTCTGTCTAATCTATCTTCCATCATCTATCTTTCTGTCTAATCTATCTACTATCATCTATCTTTCTGTCTAATCTATCTACTATCATCTATCTTTCTGTCTAATGTATCTACTATCATCTATCTTTCTGTCTAATCTATCTACTATCATCTATCTTTCTGTCTAATCTATCTACTATCATCTATCTTTCTGTCTAATGTATCTACTATCATCTATCTTTCTGTCTAATCTATCTACTATCATCTATCTTTCTGTCTAACCTATCTACTATCATCTATCTTTCTGTCTAACCTATCTACTATCATCTATCTTTCTGTCTAATCTATATACTATCATCTATCTTTCTGTCTAATCTATCTACTATCATCTATCTTTCTGTCTAATGTATCTACTATCATCTATCTTTCTGTCTAATGTATCTACTATCATCTGTCTTTCTGTCTAATGTATCTACTATCATCTATCTTTCTGTCTAATCTATCTACTATCATCTATCTTTCTGTCTAATCTATCTACTATCATCTATCTTTCTGTCTAATCTATCTTCTATCATCTATCTTTCTGTCTAATGTATCTACTATCATCTATCTTTCTGTCTAATCTATCTACTATCATCAATCTTTCTGTCTAATCTATCTACTATCATCTATCTTTCTGTCTAATCTATCTACTATCAACTATCTTTCTGTCTAATCTATCTACTATCATCTATCTTTCTGTCTAATCTATCTACTATCATCTAACTACTATCTTTCTATCTAATCTATCTACTATCATCTATCTTTCTGTCTAATCTATCTACTATCATCTAACTACTATCTTTCTATCTAATCTATCTACTATCATCTATCTTTCTGTCTAATCTATCTACTATCATCTAACTACTATCTTTCTATCTAATCTATCTACTATCAGCTATCTTTCTATCTAATCTATCTACTATCATCTATCTTTCTATCTAATCTATCTACTATCATCTATCTTTCTGTCTAATCTATCTAGTATCATCTAACTACTATCTTTCTGTCTAATCTATCTACTATCATCTATCTTTCTGTCTAATCTATCTACTATCATCTAACTACTATCTTTCTATCTAATCTATCTACTATCATCTATCTTTCTGTCTAATCTATCTACTATCATCTAACTACTATCTTTCTATCTAATCTATCTACTATCATCTATCTTTCTGTCTAATCTATCTACTATCATCTAACTACTATCTTTCTATCTAATCTATCTACTATCATCTATCTTTCTGTCTAATCTATCTACTATCATCTAACTACTATGTTTCTATCTAATCTATCTACTATCATCTATCTTTCTGTCTAATCTATCTACTATCATCTAACTACTATCTTTCTATCTAATCTATCTACTATCATCTATCTTTCTATCTAATCTATCTACTATCATCTATCTTTCTGTCTAATCTATCTACTATCATCTGTCTTTCTATCTAATCTATCTACTATCATCTAACTACTATCTTTCTGTCTAATCTATCTACTATCATCTATCTTTCTATCTAATCTATCTGCTATCATCTATCTTTCTGTCTAATCTATCTACTATCATCTAACTACTATCTTTCTGTCTAATCTATCTACTATCATCTATCTTTCTATCTAATCTATCTACTATCATCTAACTACTATCTTTCTATCTAATCTATCTACTATCATCTATCTTTCTATCTAATCTATCTACTATCATCTATCTTTCTTTCTAATCTATCTAGTATCATCTAACTACAATCTTTCTGTCTAATCTATCTACTATCATCTATCTTTCTGCTAATCTATCTACTATCATCTATCTTTCTGTCTAATCTATCTACTATCATCTATCTTTCTGTCTAATCTATCTACTATCATCTATCTTTCTGTCTAATCTATCTACTATCATCTATCTTTCTGTCTAACCTATCTACTATCATCTATCTTTCTGTCTAATCTATCTGCTATCATCTATCTTTCTGTCTAATCTATCTACTATCATCTATCTTTCTGTCTAATCTATCTACTATCATCTATCTTTCTGTCTAATGTATCTACTATCATCTGTCTTTCTGTCTAATGTATCTACTATCATCTATCTTTCTGTCTAATCTATCTACTATCATCTATCTTTCTGTCTAATCTATCTACTATCATCTATCTTTCTGTCTAATCTATCTTCTATCATCTATCTTTCTGTCTAATGTATCTACTATCATCTATCTTTCTCTCTAATCTATCTACTATCATCAATCTTTCTGTCTAATCTATCTACTATCATCTATCTTTCTGTCTAATCTATCTACTATCAACTATCTTTCTGTCTAATCTATCTACTATCATCTATCTTTCTGTCTAATCTATCTACTATCATCTAACTACTATCTTTCTATCTAATCTATCTACTATCATCTATCTTTCTGTCTAATCTATCTACTATCATCTAACTACTATCTTTCTATCTAATCTATCTACTATCATCTATCTTTCTGTCTAATCTATCTACTATCATCTAACTACTATCTTTCTATCTAATCTATCTACTATCAGCTATCTTTCTATCTAATCTATCTACTATCATCTATCTTTCTATCTAATCTATCTACTATCATCTATCTTTCTGTCTAATCTATCTAGTATCATCTAACTACTATCTTTCTGTCTAATCTATCTACTATCATCTATCTTTCTGTCTAATCTATCTACTATCATCTAACTACTATCTTTCTATCTAATCTATCTACTATCATCTATCTTTCTGTCTAATCTATCTACTATCATCTAACTACTATCTTTCTACCTAATCTATCTACTATCATCTATCTTTCTGTCTAATCTATGTACTATCATCTAACTACTATCTTTCTATCTAATCTATCTACTATCATCTATCTTTCTATCTAATCTATCTACTATCATCTATCTTTCTGTCTAATCTATCTACTATCATCTGTCTTTCTATCTAATCTATCTACTATCATCTAACTACTATCTTTCTGTCTAATCTATCTACTATCATCTATCTTTCTATCTAATCTATCTGCTATCATCTATCTTTCTGTCTAATCTATCTACTATCATCTAACTACTATCTTTCTGTCTAATCTATCTACTATCATCTATCTTTCTATCTAATCTATCTACTATCATCTAACTACTATCTTTCTATCTAATCTATCTACTATCATCTATCTTTCTATCTAATCTATCTACTATCATCTATCTTTCTTTCTAATCTATCTAGTATCATCTAACTACAATCTTTCTGTCTAATCTATCTACTATCATCTATCTTTCTGCTAATCTATCTACTATCATCTATCTTTCTGTCTAATCTATCTACTATCATCTATCTTTCTGTCTAATCTATCTACTATCATCTATCTTTCTGTCTAATCTATCTACTATCATCTATCTTTCTGTCTAATCTATCTACTATCATCTATCTTTCTGTCTAATCTATCTACTATCATCTATCTTTCTGTCTAATCTATCTACTATCATCTATCTTTATGTCTAATCTATCTACTATCATCTATCTTTATGTCTAATCTATCTACTATCATCTATCTTTCTATGTAATCTATCTACTATCATCTATCTTTCTGTCTAATCTATCTACTCTCGTCTATCTTTCTGCCTAATCTATCTACTATCGTCTATCTTTCTGTCTAATCTATCTACTATCGTCTATCTTTCTGTCTAATCTATCTACTATCGTCTGTCTTTCTGTCTAATCTATCTACTATCGTCTATCTTTCTGTCTAATCTATCTACTATCGTCTATCTTTCTGTCTAATCTATCTACTATCGTCTATCTTTCTGTCTAAACTATCTACTATCGTCTGTCTTTCTGTCTAATCTATCTTCTATCGTCTATCTTTCTGTCTAATCTATCTACTATCATCTATCTTTCTGTCTAATCTATCTACTATCATCTATCTTTCTGTCTAATGTATCTACTATCATCTATCTTTCTGTCTAATGTATCTACTATCATCTATCTTTCTGTCTAATCTATCTACTATCATCTATCTTTCTGTCTAATCTATCTACTATCATCTATCTTTCTATCTAATCTATCTACTATCATCTATCTTTCTGTCTAATCTATCTACTCTCATCTATCTTTCTGTCTAATCTATCTACTATCATCTATCTTTCTGTCTAATCTATCTACTATCATCTAACTACTATCTTTCTATCTAATCTATCTACAATCATCTATCTTTCTATCTAATCTATCTACTATCATCTAACTACTATCTTTCTAACTAATCTGTCTACTATCATCTATCTTTCTATCTAATCTATCTACTATCATCTATCTTTCTATCTAATCTATCTACTATCATCTATCTTTCTGTCTAATCTATCTACTATCATCTATCTTTCTATCTAATCTATCTACTATCATCTATCTTTCTGTCTAATCTATCTACTATCATCTGTCTTTCTATCTAATCTATCTACTATCATCTAACTACTATCTTTCTGTCTAATCTATCTACTATCATCTATCTTTCTATCTAATCTATCTACTATCATCTATCTTTCTGTCTAATCTACCTACTATCGTCTATCTTTCTGTCTAATCTACCTACTATCATCTATCTTTCTCTCTAATCTATCTACTATCGTCTATCTCTCTGTCTAATCGATCTACTATCGTCTATCTTTCTGTCTAATCGATCTCCTATCGTCTATCTTTCTGTCTAATCTATCTACTATGGTCTATCTTTCTGTCTAATCGATCTACTATCGTCTACCTTTCTGTCTAATCTATCTACTATCGTCTATCTTTCTGTCTAATCTATCAACTATCGTCTATCTTTCTGTCTAATCTATCTACTATCGTCTATCTTTCTGTCTAATCTATCTACTATCGTCTATCTTTCTGTCTAATCTATCTACTATCGTCTATCTTTCTGTCTAATCTATCTACTATCGTCTATCTTTCTGTCTAATCTATCTACTATCGTCTATCTGTCTGACTAATCTATCTACTATCGTCTATCTTTCTGTCTAATCTATCTACTATCGTCTATCTTTCTGTCTAATCTATCTACTATCGTCTATCTTTCTGTCTAATCTATCTACTACCGTGTATCTTTCTGTCTAATCTATCTACTATCGTCTATCTTTCTGTCTAATCTATCTACTATCGTCTTTCTGTCTAATCTATCTACTATCGTCTATCTTTCTGTCTAATCTATCTAGTATCGTCTATCTTTCTGTCTAATCTATCTACTATCGTCTATCTTTCTGTCTAATCTATCTACTATCCTCTAACTACTATCTTTCTGTCTAATCTATCTACTATCATCTATCTTTCTCTCTAATCTATCTACTATCATCTATCTTTCTGTCTAATCTATCTACTATCATCTATCTTTCTGTCTAATCTATCTACTATCATCTAACTACTATCTTTCTGTCTAATCTATCTACTATCATCTATCTTTCTATCTAATCTATGTACTATCATCTATCTTTCTGTCTAATCTATCTAGTATCATCTATCTTTCTGTCTAATCTATCTACTATCATCTATCTTTCTGTCTAATGTATCTACTATCATCCATCTTTCTATCTAATCTATCTACTATCCTCTAACTACTATCTTGCTGTCTAATCTATCTACTATCATCTATCTTTCTGTCTAATCTCTCTACTATCATCTAACTACTATCTTTCTATCTAATCTATCTACTATCATCTATCTTTCTGTCTAATCTATCTACTATCATCTAACTACTATCTTTCTGTCTAATCTATCTACTATCATCTATCTTTCTATCTAATCTATCTACTATCATCTATCTTTCTGTCTAATCTATCTACTATCATCTATCTTTCTGTCTAATCTATCTATTATCATCTATCTTTCTGTCTAATGTATCTACTATCATCTATCTTTCTGTCTAATCTATCTTCCATCAGCTATCTTTCTGTCTAATCTATCTACTATCATCTATCTTTCTGTCTAATCTATCTACTATCATCTATCTTTCTGTCTAATGTATCTACTATCATCTATCTTTTTGTCTAATCTATCTACTATCATCTATCTTTCTGTCTAATCTATCTACTATCGTGTATCTTTCTGTCTAATCTATCTACTATCGTCTATCTTTCTGTCTAATCTATCTACTATCGTCTTTCTGTCTAATCTATCTACTATCATCTATCTTTCTGTCTAATCTCTCTACTATCATCTAACTACTATCTTTCTATCTAATCTATCTACTATCATCTATCTTTCTGTCTAATCTATCTACTATCATCTAACTACTATCTTTCTGTCTAATCTATCTACTATCATCTATCTTTCTATCTAATCTATCTACTATCATCTATCTTTCTGTCTAATCTATCTACTATCATCTATCTTTCTGTCTAATCTATCTATTATCATCTATCTTTCTGTCTAATGTATCTACTATCATCTATCTTTCTGTCTAATCTATCTTCCATCATCTATCTTTCTGTCTAATCTATCTACTATCATCTATCTTTCTGTCTAATCTATCTACTATCATCTATCTTTCTGTCTAATGTATCTACTATCATCTATCTTTCTGTCTAATCTATCTACTATCATCTATCTTTCTGTCTAATCTATCTACTATCATCTATCTTTCTGTCTAATGTATCTACTATCATCTATCTTTCTGTCTAATCTATCTACTATCATCTATCTTTCTGTCTAACCTATCTACTATCATCTATCTTTCTGTCTAACCTATCTACTATCATCTATCTTTCTGTCTAATCTATATACTATCATCTATCTTTCTGTCTAATCTATCTACTATCATCTATCTTTCTGTCTAATGTCTCTACTATCATCTATCTTTCTGTATAATGTATCTACTATCATCTGTCTTTCTGTCTAATGTATCTACTATCATCTATCTTTCTGTCTAATCTATCTACTATCATCTATCTTTCTGTCTAATCTATCTACTATCATCTATCTTTCTGTCTAATCTATCTTCTATCATCTATCTTTCTGTCTAATGTATCTACTATCATCTATCTTTCTGTCTAATCTATCTACTATCATCAATCTTTCTGTCTAATCTATCTACTATCATCTATCTTTCTGTCTAATCTATCTACTATCAACTATCTTTCTGTCTAATCTATCTACTATCATCTATCTTTCTGTCCAATCTATCTACTATCATCTAACTACTATCTTTCTATCTAATCTATCTACTATCATCTATCTTTCTGTCTAATCTATCTACTATCATCTAACTACTATCTTTCTATCTAATCTATCTACTATCATCTATCTTTCTGTCTAATCTATCTACTATCATCTAACTACTATCTTTCTATCTAATCTATCTACTATCATCTATCTTTCTGTCTAATCTATCTACTATCATCTAACTACTATCTTTCTATCTAATCTATCTACTATCAGCTATCTTTCTATCTAATCTATCTACTATCATCTATCTTTCTATCTAATCTATCTACTATCATCTATCTTTCTGTCTAATCTATCTAGTATCATCTAACTACTATCTTTCTGTCTAATCTATCTACTATCATCTATCTTTCTGCTAATCTATCTACTATCATCTATCTTTCTGTCTAATCTATCTTCTATCATCTATCTTTCTGTCTAATCTATCTACTATCATCTATCTTTCTGTCTAATCTATCTTCTATCATCTATCTTTCTGTCTAATCTATCTACTATCATCTATCTTTCTGTCTAATCTATCTACTATCATCTATCTTTCTGTCTAATGTATCTACTATCATCTATCTTTCTGTCTAATGTATCTACTATCATCTATCTTTCTGTCTAATCTATCTACTATCATCTATCTTTCTGTCTAATCTATCTACTATCATCTATCTTTCTGTCTAATCTATCTACTATCATCTATCTTTCTGTCTAATCTATCTACTATCATCTATCTTTCTGTCTAATCTATCTACTATCAACTATCTTTCTGTCTAATGTATCTACTATCATCTATCTTTCTGTCTAATCTATCTACTATCATCTATCTTTCTGTCTAATCTATCTACTATCATCTATCATTCTGTCTAATGTATCTACTATCATCTATCTTTCTGTCTAATCTATATACTATCATCTATCTTTCTGTCTAATCTATCTACTATCATCTATCTTTCTGTCTAATGTATCTACTATCATCTATCTTTCTGTATAATGTATCTACTATCATCTGTCTTTCTGTCTAATGTATCTACTATCATCTATCTTTCTGTCTAATCTATCTTCTATCATCTATCTTTCTGTCTAATGTATCTACTATCATCTATCTTTCTGTCTAATCTATCTACTATCATCTATCTTTCTGTCTAATCTATCTACTATCATCTAACTACTATCTTTCTGTCTAATCTATCTACTATCATCTATCTTTCTATCTAATCTATCTACCATCATCTAACTACTCTCTTTCTATCTAATCTATCTACTATCATCTATCTTTATATCTAATCTATCTACTATCATCTATCTTTCTGTCTAATCTATCTAGTATCATCTAACTACTATCTTTGTGTCTAATCTATCTACTATCATCTATCTTTCTGTCTAATCTATCTACTATCATCTATCTTTCTGTCTAATCTATCTACTATCATCTATCTTTCTGTCTAATCTATCTACTATCATCTATCTTTCTGTCTAATCTATCTACTATCATCTATCTTTCTGTCTAATCTATCTACTGTCATCTATCTTTCTATCTAATCTATCTACTATCATCTATCTTTCTGTCTAATCTATCTACTATCATCTATCTTTATGTCTAATCTATCTACTATCATCTATCTTTCTATCTAATCTATCTACTATCATCTATCTTTCTGTCTAATCTATCTACTCTCATCTATCTTTCTATCTAATCTATCTACTATCGTCTATCTTTCTGTCTAATCTATCTACTATCGTCTATCTTTCTGTCTAATCTATCTACTATCGTCTATCTTTCTGTCTAATCTATCTACTATCGTCTGTCTTTCTGTCTAATCTATCTACTATCGTCTATCTTTCTGTCTAATCTATCTACTATCGTCTATCTTTCTGTCTAAACTATATACTATCGTCTGTCTTTCTGTCTAATCTATCTTCTATCGTCTATCTTTGTGTCTAATCTATCTACTATCATCTATCTTTCTGTCTAATCTATCTACTATCGTCTATCTTTCTGTCTAAACTATCTACTATCGTCTGTCTTTCTGTCTAATGTATCTACTATCATCTATCTTTCTATCTAATGTATCTACTATCATCTATCTTTCTGTCTAATCTATCTACTATCATCTATCTTTCTGTCTAATCTATCTACTATCATCTATCTTTCTGTCTAATCTATCTACTATCATCTATCTTTCTGTCTAATCTATCTTCTATCATCTATCTTTCTGTCTAATGTATCTACTATCATCTATCTTTCTGTCTAATCTATCTACTATCATCTATCTTTCTGTCTAATCTATCTACTATCATCTATCTTTCTGTCTAATCTATCTATTATCAGCTATCTTTCTATCTAATCTATCTACTATCATCTATCTTTCTATCTAATCTATCTACTATCATCTATCTTTCTGTCTAATCTATCTAGTATCATCTAACTACTATCTTTCTGTCTAATCTATCTACTATCATCTATCTTTCTGCTAATCTATCTACTATCATCTATCTTTCTGTCTAATCTATCTACTATCATCTACCTTTCTGTCTAATCTATCTACTATCATCTATCTTTCTGTCTAATCTATCTACTATCATCTATCTTTCTGTCTAATCTATCTACTATCAACTATCTTTCTGTCTAATCTATCTACTATCATCTATCTTTCTGTCTAATCTATCTACTATCAACTATCTTTCTGTCTAATCTATCTACTATCATCTATCTTTCTGTCTAATCTATCTACTATCATCTAACTACTATCTTTCTATCTAATCTATCTACTATCATCTATCTTTCTGTCTAATCTATCTACTATCATCTATCTTTCTGTCTAATCTATCTATTATCATCTATCTTTCTGTCTAATGTATCTACTATCATCTATCTTTCTGTCTAATCTATCTTCTATCATCTATCTTTCTGTCTAATCTATCTACTATCATCTATCTTTCTGTCTAATCTATCTTCTATCATCTATCTTTCTGTCCAATCTATCTACTATCATCTATCTTTCTGTCTAATCTATCTACTATCATCTATCTTTCTGTCTAATCTATCTACTATCATCTATCTTTCTGTCTAATGTATCTACTATCATCTATCTTTCTGTCTAATCTATCTACTATCAGCTCTCTTTCTATCTAATCTATCTACTATCATCTCTCTTTCTGTCTAATCTATCTACTATCATCTATCTTTCTGTCTAATCTATCTACTATCGTCTATCTTTCTGTCTAATCTATCTACTATCGTCTGTCTTTCTGTCTAATCTGTCTACTATCGTCTATCTTTCTGTCTAATCTATCTACTATCGTCTATCTTTCTGTCTAATCTATCTACTATCGTCTATCTTTCTGTCTAAACTATCTACTATCGTCTGTATTTCTGTCTAATCTATTTTCTATCGTCTATATTTCTGTCTAATCTATCTACTATCATCTATCTTTCTGTCTAATGTATCTACTATCATCTATCTTTCTGTCTAATGTATCTACTATCATCTATCTTTCTGTCTAATCTATCTACTATCATCTATCTTTCTGTCTAATCTATCTACTATCATCTATCTTTCTATCTAATCTATCTACTATCATCTATCTTTCTGTCTAATCTATCTACTCTCATCTATCTTTCTGTCTAATCTATCTACTATCATCTATCTTTCTGTCTAATCTATCTACTATCATCTAACTACTATCTTTCTATCTAATCTATCTACAATCATCTATCTTTCTATCTAATCTATCTACTATCATCTAACTACTATCTTTCTAACTAATCTGTCTACTATCATCTATCTTTCTATCTAATCTATCTACTATCGTCTATCTTTCTGTCTAATCTATCTACTATCGTCTATCTTTCTGTCTAATCTATCTACTATCGTCTATCTGTCTGTCTAATCTATCTACTATCGTGTATCTGTCTGTCTAATCTATCTACTATCGTCTATCTTTCTGTCTAATCTATCTACTATCATCTATCTTTCTATCTAATCTATCTACTATCGTCTATCTTTCTGTCTAATCTATCTACTATCGTCTATCTTTCTGTCTAATCTACCTACTATCGTCTATCTTTCTGTCTAATCTACCTACTATCGTCTATATTTCTGTCTAATCTACCTACTATCGTCTATCTTTCTCTCTAATCTACCTACTATCATCTATCTTTCTCTCTAATCTATCTACTATCGTCTATCTTTCTGTCTAATCGATCTACTATCGTCTATCTTTCTGTCTAATCGATCTACTATCGTCTATCTTTCTGTCTAATCTATCTACTATGGTCTATTTTTCTGTCTAATCGATCTACTATCGTCTACCTTTCTGTCTAATCTATCTACTATCGTCTATCTTTCTGTCTAATCTATCAACTATCGTCTATCTTTCTGTCTAATCTATCTACTATCGTCTATCTTTCTGTCTAATCTATCTACTATCGTCTATCTTTCTGTCTAATCTATCTACTATCGTCTATCTTTCTGTCTAATCTATCTACTATCGTCTATCTGTCTGTCTAATCTATCTACTATCGTCTATCTGTCTGTCTAATCTATCTACTATCGTCTATCTTTCTGTCTAATCTATCTACTATCGTCTATCTTTCTGTCTAATCTATCTACTATCGTGTATCTTTCTGTCTAATCTATCTACTATCGTCTATCTTTCTGTCTAATCTATCTACTATCGTCTATCTTTCTGTCTAATCTATCTACTATCGTCTATCTTTCTGTCTAATCTATCAACTATCCTCTAACTACTATCTTTCTGTCTAATCTATCTACTATCATGTATCTTTCTGTCTAATCTATCTACTATCATCTATCTTTCTGTCTAATCTATCTACTATCATCTATCTTTCTGTCTAATCTATCTACTATCATCTAACTACTATCTTTCTGTCTAATCTATCTACTATCATCTATCTTTCTATCTAATCTATCTACTATCATCTATCTTTCTGTCTAATCTATCTAGTATCATCTATCTTTCTGTCTAATCTATCTACTATCATCTATCTTTCTTTCTAATGTATCTACTATCATCCATCTTTCTATCTAATCTATCTACTATCCTCTAACTACTATCTTGCTGTCTAATCTATCTACTATCATCTATCTTTCTGTCTAATCTCTCTACTATCATCTAACTACTATCTTTCTATCTAATCTATCTACTATCATCTATCTTTCCGTCTAATCTATCTACTATCATCTAACTACTATCTTTCTGTCTAATCTATCTACTATCATCTATCTTTCTATCTAATCTATCTACTATCATCTATCTTTCTGTCTAATCTATCTACTATCATCTATCTTTCTGTCTAATCTATCTATTATCATCTATCTTTCTGTCTAATGTATCTACTATCATCTATCTTTCTGTCTAATCTATCTTCCATCATCTATCTTTCTGTCTAATCTATCTACTATCATCTATCTTTCTGTCTAATCTATCTACTATCATCTATCTTTCTGTCTAATGTATCTACTATCATCTATCTTTCTGTCTAATCTATCTACTATCATCTATCTTTCTGTCTAATCTATCTACTATCATCTATCTTTCTGTCTAATCTATCTACTATCATCTATCTTTCTGTCTAATCTATCTACTATCATCTATCTTTCTGTCTAATCTATCTACTATCATCTATCTTTCTGTCTAATCTATCTACTATCATCTATCTTTCTGTCTAATCTATCTACTATCAACTATCTTTCTGTCTAATGTATCTACTATCATCTATCTTTCTGTCTAATCTATCTACTATCATCTATCTTTCTGTCTAATCTATCTACTATCATCTATCTTTCTGTCTAATCTATATACTATCATCTATCTTTCTGTCTAATCTATCTACTATCATCTATCTTTCTGTCTAATGTATCTACTATCATCTATCTTTCTGTCTAATGTATCTACTATCATCTGTCTTTCTGTCTAATGTATCTACTATCATCTATCTTTCTGTCTAATCTATCTTCTATCATCTATCTTTCTGTCTAATGTATCTACTATCATCTATCTTTCTGTCTAATCTATCTACTATCATCTATCTTTCTGTCTAATCTATCTACTATCATCTATCTTTCTGTCTAAAGTATCTACTATCATCTATCTTTCTGTCTAATCTATCTACTATCATCTATCTTTCTGTCTAATGTATCTACTATCATCTATCTTTCTGTCTAATCTATCTACTATCAGCTTTCTTTCTATCTAATCTATCTACTATCATCTCTCTTTCTGTCTAATCTATCTACTATCATCTATCTTTCTATCTAATCTATCTACTATCATCTATCTTTCTGTCTAATCTATCTACTATCGCCTATCTTTCTGTCTAATCTATCTACTATCGTCTGTCTTTCTGTCTAATCTATCTACTATCGTCTATCTTTCTGTCTAATCTATCTACTATCGTCTATCTTTCTGTCTAATCTATCTACTATCGTCTATCTTTCTGTCTAAACTATCTACTATCGTCTGTATTTCTGTCTAATCTATTTTCTATCGTCTATATTTCTGTCTAATCTATCTACTATCATCTATCTTTCTGTCTAATGTATCTACTATCATCTATCTTTCTGTCTAATGTATCTACTATCATCTATCTTTCTGTCTAATCTATCTACTATCATCTATCTTTCTGTCTAATCTATCTACTATCATCTATCTTTCTATCTAATCTATCTACTATCATCTATCTTTCTGTCTAATCTATCTACTCTCATCTATCTTTCTGTCTAATCTATCTACTATCATCTATCTTTCTGTCTAATCTATCTACTATCATCTAACTACTATCTTTCTATCTAATCTATCTACAATCATCTATCTTTCTATCTAATCTATCTACTATCATCTAACTACTATCTTTCTAACTAATCTGTCTACTATCATCTATCTTTCTATCTAATCTATCTACTATCGTCTATCTTTCTGTCTAATCTATCTACTATCATCTATCTTTCTGTCTAATCTATCTACTATCGTCTATCTGTCTGTCTAATCTATCTACTATCGTCTATCTTTCTGTCTAATCTATCTACTATCGTCTATCTTTCTGTCTAATCTATCTACTATCGTGTATCTTTCTGTCTAATCTATCTACTATCGTCTATCTTTCTGTCTAATCTATCTACTATCGTCTATCTTTCTGTCTAATCTATTTACTATCGTCTATCTTTCTGTCTAATCTATCAACTATCCTCTAACTACTATCTTTCTGTCTAATCTATCTACTATCATCTATCTTTCTGTCTAATCTATCTACTATCATCTATCTTTCTGTCTAATCTATCTACTATCATCTATCTTTCTGTCTAATCTATCTACTATCATCTAACTACTATCTTTCTGTCTAATCTATCTACTATCATCTATCTTTCTATCTAATCTATCTACTATCATCTATCTTTCTGTCTAATCTATCTAGTATCATCTATCTTTCTGTCTAATCTATCTACTATCATCTATCTTTCTGTCTAATGTATCTACTATCATCCATCTTTCTATCTAATCTATCTACTATCCTCTAACTACTATCTTGCTGTCTAATCTATCTACTATCATCTATCTTTCTGTCTAATCTCTCTACTATCATCTAACTACTATCTTTCTATCTAATCTATCTACTATCATCTATCTTTCTGTCTAATCTATCTACTATCATCTAACTACTATCTTTCTGTCTAATCTATCTACTATCATCTATCTTTCTATCTAATCTATCTACTATCATCTATCTTTCTGTCTAATCTATCTACTATCATCTATCTTTCTGTCTAATCTATCTATTATCATCTATCTTTCTGTCTAATGTATCTACTATCATCTATCTTTCTGTCTAATCTATCTTCCATCATCTATCTTTCTGTCTAATCTATCTACTATCATCTATCTTTCTGTCTAATGTATCTACTATCATCTATCTTTCTGTCTAATCTATCTACTATCATCTATCTTTCTGTCTAATGTATCTACTATCATCTATCTTTCTGTCTAATCTATCTACTATCATCTATCTTTCTGTCTAATCTATCTACTATCATCTATCTTTCTGTCTAATCTATCTACTATCATCTATCTTTCTGTCTAATCTCTCTACTATCATCTAACTACTATCTTTCTATCTAATCTATCTACTATCATCTATCTTTCTGTCTAATCTATCTACTATCATCTAACTACTATCTTTCTGTCTAATCTATCTACTATCATCTATCTTTCTATCTAATCTATCTACTATCATCTATCTTTCTGTCTAATCTATCTACTATCATCTATCTTTCTGTCTAATCTATTATCATCTATCTTTCTGTCTAATGTATCTACTATCATCTATCTTTCTGTCTAATCTATCTTCCATCATCTATCTTTCTGTCTAATCTATCTACTATCATCTATCTTTCTGTCTAATCTATCTACTATCATCTATCTTTCTGTCTAATGTATCTACTATCATCTATCTTTCTGTCTAATCTATCTACTATCATCTATCTTTCTGTCTAATCTATCTACTATCATCTATCTTTCTGTCTAATGTATCTACTATCATCTATCTTTCTGTCTAATCTATCTACTATCATCTATCTTTCTGTCTAACCTATCTACTATCATCTATCTTTCTGTCTAACCTATCTACTATCATCTATCTTTCTGTCTAATCTATATACTATCATCTATCTTTCTGTCTAATCTATCTACTATCATCTATCTTTCTGTCTAATGTATCTACTATCATCTATCTTTCTGTCTAATGTATCTACTATCATCTGTCTTTCTGTCTAATGTATCTACTATCATCTATCTTTCTGTCTAATCTATCTACTATCATCTATCTTTCTGTCTAATCTATCTACTATCATCTATCTTTCTGTCTAATCTATCTTCTATCATCTATCTTTCTGTCTAATGTATCTACTATCATCTATCTTTCTGTCTAATCTATCTACTATCATCTATCTTTCTGTCTAATCTATCTACTATCATCTATCTTTCTGTCTAATCTATCTATTATCAGCTATCTTTCTATCTAATCTATCTACTATCATCTATCTTTCTATCTAATCTATCTACTATCATCTATCTTTCTGTCTAATCTATCTAGTATCATCTAACTACTATCTTTCTGTCTAATCTATCTACTATCATCTATCTTTCTGCTAATCTATCAATTATCAGCTATCTTTCTGTCTAATCTATCTACTATCATCTATCTTTCTGTCTAATGTATCTACTATCATCTATCTTTCTGTCTAATGTATCTACTATCATCTGTCTTTCTGTCTAATGTATCTACTATCATCTATCTTTCTGTCTAATCTATCTACTATCATCTATCTTTCTGTCTAATCTATCTACTATCATCTATCTTTCTGTCTAATCTATCTTCTATCATCTATCTTTCTGTCTAATGTATCTACTATCATCTATCTTTCTGTCTAATCTATCTACTATCATCTATCTTTCTGTCTAATCTATCTACTATCATCTATCTTTCTGTCTAATCTATCTATTATCAGCTATCTTTCTATCTAATCTATCTACTATCATCTATCTTTCTATCTAAAATATCTACTATTATCTATCTTTCTGTCTAATCTATCTAGTATCATCTAACTACTATCTTTCTGTCTAATCTATCTACTATCATCTATCTTTCTGCTAATCTATCAATTATCAGCTATCTTTCTATCTAATCTATCTACTATCATCTATCTTTCTATCTAATCTATCTACTGTCATCTATCTTTCTGTCTAATCTATCTACTATCATCTATCTTTCTGTCTAATCTATCTACTATCATCTATCTTTCTGTCTAATCTATCTACTATCATCTATCTTTCTGTCTAATCTATCTACTATCAACTATCTTTCTGTCTAATCTATCTACTATCATCTATCTTTCTGTCTATCTACTATCATCTAACTACTATCTTTCTATCTAATCTATCTACTATCATCTATCTTTCTGTCTAATCTATCTACTATCATCTAACTACTATCTTTCTATCTAATCTATCTACTATCATCTATCTTTCTGTCTAATCTATCTACTATCATCTATCTTTCTGTCTAATCTATGTATTATCATCTATCTTTCTGTCTAATGTATCTACTATCATCTATCTTTCTGTCTAATCTATCTTCTATCATCTATCTTTCTGTCTAATCTATCTACTATCATCTATCTTTCTGTCTAATCTATCTTCTATCATCTATCTTTCTGTCTAATCTATCTATTATCATCTATCTTTCTGTCTAATCTATCTACTATCATCTATCTTTCTGTCTAATGTATCTACTATCATCTATCTTTCTGTCTAATGTATCTACTATCATCTATCTTTCTGTCTAATCTATCTACTATCATCTATCTTTCTGTCTAATCTATCTACTATCATCTATCTTTCTGTCTAATCTATCTACTATCATCTACCTTTCTGTCTAATCTATCTACTATCATCTATCTTTCTGTCTAATCTATCTACTATCAACTATCTTTCTGTCTAATGTATCTACTATCATCTATCTTTCTGTCTAATCTATCTACTATCATCTATCTTTCTGTCTAATCTATCTACTATCATCTATCTTTCTGTCTAATCTATCTACTATCATCTATCTTTCTGTCTAATCTATATACTATCATCTATCTTTCTGTCTAATCTATCTACTATCATCTATCTTTCTGTCTAATGTATCTACTATCATCTATCTTTCTGTCTAATGTATCTACTATCATCTGTCTTTCTGTCTAATGTATCTACTATCATCTATCTTTCTGTCTAATCTATCTTCTATCATCTATCTTTCTGTCTAATGTATCTACTATCATCTATCTTTCTGTCTAATCTATCTACTATCATCTATCTTTCTGTCTAATCTATCTACTATCATCTATCTTTCTGTCTAAAGTATCTACTATCATCTATCTTTCTGTCTAATCTATCTACTATCATCTATCTTTCTGTCTAATGTATCTACTATCATCTATCTTTCTGTCTAATCTATCTACTATCATCTATCTTTCTGTCTAATGTATCTACTATCATCTATCTTTCTGTCTAATCTATCTACTATCATCTCTCTTTCTGTCTAATCTATCTACTATCATCTATCTTTCTATCTAATCTATCTACTATCATCTATCTTTCTGCCTAATCTATCTACTATCGTCTATCTTTCTGCCTAATCTATCTACTATCGTCTATCTTTCTGTCTAATCTATCTACTATCGTCTATCTTTCTGTCTAATCTATCTACTATCGTCTGTCTTTCTGTCTAATCTATCTACTATCGTCTATCTTTCTGTCTAATCTATCTACTATCGTCTATCTTTCTGTCTAATCTATCTACTATCGTCTATCTTTCTGTCTAAACTATCTACTATCGTCTGTATTTCTGTCTAATCTATTTTCTATCGTCTATATTTCTGTCTAATCTATCTACTATCATCTATCTTTCTGTCTAATCTATCTACTATCATCTATCTTTCTCTCTAATGTATCTACTATCATCTATCTTTCTGTCTAATGTATCTACTATCATCTATCTTTCTGTCTAATCTATCTACTATCATCTATCTTTCTGTCTAATCTATCTACTATCATCTATCTTTCTATCTAATCTATCTACTATCATCTATCTTTCTGTCTAATCTATCTACTCTCATCTATCTTTCTGTCTAATCTATCTACTATCATCTATCTTTCTGTCTAATCTATCTACTATCATCTAACTACTATCTTTCTATCTAATCTATCTACAATCATCTATCTTTCTATCTAATCTATCTACTATCATCTATCTTTCTATCTAATCTATCTACTATCATCTATCTGTCTGTCTAATCTATCTACTATCATCTATCTTTCTATCTAATCTATCTACTATCATCTATCTTTCTGTCTAATCTATCTACTATCATCTGTCTTTCTATCTAATCTATCTACTATCATCTAACTACTATCTTTCTGTCTAATCTATCTACTATCATCTATCTTTCTATCTAATCTATCTGCTATCATCTATCTTTCTGTCTAATCTATCTACTATCATCTAACTACTATCTTTCTGTCTAATCTATCTACTATCATCTATCTTTCTATCTAATCTATCTACTATCATCTAACTACTATCTTTCTATCTAATCTATCTACTATCATCTATCTTTCTATCTAATCTATCTACTATCATCTATCTTTCTTTCTAATCTATCTAGTATCATCTAACTACAATCTTTCTGTCTAATCTATCTACTATCATCTATCTTTCTGCTAATCTATCTACTATCATCTATCTTTCTGTCTAATCTATCTACTATCATCTATCTTTCTGTCTAATCTATCTACTATCATCTATCTTTCTGTCTAATCTATCTACTATCATGTATCTTTCTGTCTAATCTATCTACTATCATCTATCTTTCTGTCTAATCTATCTACTATCGTCTATCTTTCTGTCTAATCTATCTACTATCATCTATCTTTCTGTCTAATCTATCTACTGTCATCTATCTTTCTGTCTAATCTATGTACTATCATCTATCTTTCTGTCTAATCTATCTACTATCATCTATCTTTCTGTCTAATCTATCTACTATCATCTATCTTTCTGTCTAATCTATCTACTATCATCTATCTTTCTGTCTAATCTATCTACTATCATCTATCTTTCTGTCTAAACTATCTACTATCATCTAACTACTATCATTCTGTCTAATCTATCTACTATCATCTATCTTTCTATCTAATCTATCTACTATCATCTAACTACTGTCTTTCTGTCTAATCTATCTACTATCATCTAACTACTATCTTTCTGTCTAATCTATCTACTATCATCTATCTTTCTATCTAATCTATCTACTATCATGTATCTTTCTGTCTAATCTATCTACTATCATCTAACTACTATCTTTCTGTCTAATCTATCTACTATCATCTATCTTTCTATCTAATCTATCTACCATCATCTAACTACTATCTTTCTATCTAATCTATCTACTATCATCTATCTTTATATCTAATCTATCTACTATCATCTATCTTTCTGTCTAATCTATCTAGTATCATCTAACTACTATCTTTGTGTCTAATCTATCTACTATCATATATCTTTCTGTCTAATCTATCTACTATCATCTATCTTTCTGTCTAATCTATCTACTATCATCTATCTTTCTGTCTAATCTATCTACTATCATCTATCTTTCTGTCTAATCTATCTACTATCATCTATCTTTATGTCTAATCTATCTACTATCATCTATCTTTATGTCTAATCTATCTACTATCATCTATCTTTCTATCTAATCTATGTACTATCATCTATCTTTCTGTCTAATCTATCTACTATCGTCTATCTTTCTGCCTAATCTATCTACTATCGTCTATCTTTCTGTCTAATCTATCTACTATCGTCTATCTTTCTGTCTAATCTATCTACTATCGTCTGTCTTTCTGTCTAATCTATCTACTATCGTCTATCTTTCTGTCTAATCTATCTACTATCGTCTATCTTTCTGTCTAATCTATCTACTATCGTCTATCTTTCTGTCTAAACTATCTACTATCGTCTGTCTTTCTGTCTAATCTATCTTCTATCGTCTATCTTTCTGTCTAATCTATCTACTATCATCTATCTTTCTGTCTAATCTATCTACTATCATCTATCTTTCTGTCTAATGTATCTACTATCATCTATCTTTCTCTCTAATGTATCTACTATCATCTATCTTTCTGTCTAATCTATCTACTATCATCTATCTTTCTGTCTAATCTATCTACTATCATCTATCTTTCTATCTAATCTATCTACTATCATCTATCTTTCTGTCTAATCTATCTACTCTCATCTATCTTTCTGTCTAATCTATCTACTATCATCTATCTTTCTGTCTAATCTATCTACTATCATCTAACTACTATCTTTCTATCTAATCTATCTACAATCATCTATCTTTCTATCTAATCTATCTACTATCATCTAACTACTATCTTTCTAACTAATCTGTCTACTATCATCTATCTTTCTATCTAATCTATCTACTATCATCTATCTTTCTATCTAATCTATCTACTATCATCTATCTTTCTGTCTAATCTATCTAGTATCATCTATCTTTCTATCTAATCTATCTACTATCATCTATCTTTCTGTCTAATCTATCTACTATCATCTGTCTTTCTATCTAATCTATCTACTATCATCTAACTACTATCTTTCTGTCTAATCTATCTACTATCATCTATCTTTCTATCTAATCTATCTACTATCATCTATCTTTCTGTCTAATCTACCTACTATCGTCTATCTTTCTGTCTAATCTACCTACTATCATCTATCTTTCTCTCTAATCTATCTACTATCGTCTATCTTTCTGTCTAATCGATCTACTATCGTCTATCTTTCTGTCTAATCTATCTACTATCGTCTATCTTTCTGTCTAATCTATCTACTATCGTGTATCTTTCTGTCTAATCTATCTACTATCGTCTATCTTTCTGTCTAATCTGTCTACTATCGTCTTTCTGTCTAATCTATCTACTATCGTCTATCTTTCTGTCTAATCTATCTAGTATCGTCTATCTTTCTGTCTAATCTATCTACTATCGTCTTTCTGTCTAATCTATCTACTATCGTCTATCTTTCTGTCTAATCTATCTACTATCGTCTATCTTTCTGTCTAATCTATCTACTATCCTCTAACTACTATCTTTCTGTCTAATCTATCTCCTATCATCTATCTTTCTCTCTAATCTATCTACTATCATCTATCTTTCTGTCTAATCTATCTACTATCATCTATCTTTCTGTCTAATCTATCTACTATCATCTAACTACTATCTTTCTGTCTAATCTATCTACTATCATCTATCTTTCTATCTAATCTATCTACTATCATCTATCTTTCTGTCTATTCTATCTAGTATCATCTATCTTTCTGTCTAATCTATCTACTATCATCTATCTTTCTGTCTAATGTATCTACTATCATCCATCTTTCTATCTAATCTATCTACTATCCTCTAACTACTATCTTGCTGTCTAATCTATCTACTATCATCTATCTTTCTGTCTAATCTCTCTATCATCTAACTACTATCTTTCTATCTAATCTATCTACTATCATCTATCTTTCTGTCTAATCTATCTACTATCATCTAACTACTATCTTTCTGTCTAATCTATCTACTATCATCTATCTTTCTATCTAATCTATCTACTATCATCTATCTTTCTGTCTAATCTATCTACTCTCATCTATCTTTCTGTCTAATCTATCTATTATCATCTATCTTTCTGTCTAATGTATCTACTATCATCTATCTTTCTGTCTAATCTATCTTCCATCATCTATCTTTCTGTCTAATCTATCTACTATCATCTATCTTTCTGTCTAATCTATCTACTATCATCTATCTTTCTGTCTAATGTATCTACTATCATCTATCTTTCTGTCTAATCTATCTACTATCATCTATCTTTCTGTCTAATCTATCTACTATCATCTATCTTTCTGTCTAATGTATCTACTATCATCTATCTTTCTGTCTAATCTATCTACTATCATCTATCTTTCTGTCTAACCTATCTACTATCATCTATCTTTCTGTCTAACCTATCTACTATCATCTATCTTTCTGTCTAATCTATCTACTATCATCTATCTTTCTGTCTAATGTATCTACTATCATCTATCTTTCTGTCTAATGTATCTACTATCATCTGTCTTTCTGTCTAATGTATCTACTATCATCTATCTTTCTGTCTAATCTATCTACTATCATCTATCTTTCTGTCTAATCTATCTACTATCATCTATCTTTCTGTCTAATCTATCTTCTATCATCTATCTTTCTGTCTAATGTATCTACTATCATCTATCTTTCTGTCTAATCTATCTACTATCATCTATCTTTCTGTCTAATCTATCTACTATCATCTATCTTTCTGTCTAATCTATCTATTATCAGCTATCTTTCTATCTAATCTATCTACTATCATCTATCTTTCTATCTAATCTATCTACTATCATCTATCTTTCTGTCTAATCTATCTAGTATCATCTAACTACTATCTTTCTGTCTAATCTATCTACTATCATCTATCTTTCTGCTAATCTATCAATTATCAGCTATCTTTCTATCCAATCTATCTACTATCATCTATCTTTCTATCTAATCTCTCTACTATCATCTATCTTTCTGTCTAATCTATCTACTATCATCTATCTTTCTGTCTAATCTATCTACTATCATCTATCTTTCTGTCTAATCTATCTACTATCATCTATCTTTCTGTCTAATCTATCTACTATCAACTATCTTTCTGTCTAATCTATCTACTATCATCTATCTTTCTGTCTATCTACTATCATCTAACTACTATCTTTCTATCTAATCTATCTACTATCATCTATCTTTCTGTCTAATCTATCTACTATCATCTAACTACTATCTTTCTATCTAATCTATCTACTATCATCTATCTTTCTGTCTAATCTATCTACTATCATCTATCTTTCTGTCTAATCTATCTATTATCATCTATCTTTCTGTCTAATGTATCTACTATCATCTATCTTTCTGTCTAATCTATCTTCTATCATCTATCTTTCTGTCTAATCTATCTACTATCATCTATCTTTCTGTCTAATCTATCTTCTATCATCTATCTTTCTGTCTAATCTATCTACTATCATCTATCTTTCTGTCTAATCTATCTACTATCATCTATCTTTCTGTCTAATGTATCTACTATCATCTATCTTTCTGTCTAATGTATCTACTATCATCTATCTTTCTGTCTAATCTATCTACTATCATCTATCTTTCTGTCTAATCTATCTACTATCATCTATCTTTCTGTCTAATCTATCTACTATCATCTATCTTTCTGTCTAATCTATCTACTATCATCTATCTTTCTGTCTAATCTATCTACTATCAACTATCTTTCTGTCTAATGTATCTACTATCATCTATCTTTCTGTCTAATCTATCTACTATCATCTATCTTTCTGTCTAATCTATCTACTATCATCTATCTTTCTGTCTAATCTATCTACTATCATCTATCTTTCTGTCTAATCTATATACTATCATCTATCTTTCTGTCTAATCTATCTACTATCATCTATCTTTCTGTCTAATGTATCTACTATCATCTATCTTTCTGTCTAATGTATCTACTATCATCTGTCTTTCTGTCTAATGTATCTACTATCATCTATCTTTCTGTCTAATCTATCTTCTATCATCTATCTTTCTGTCTAATGTATCTACTATCATCTATCTTTCTGTCTAATCTATCTACTATCATCTATCTTTCTGTCTAATCTATCTACTATCATCTATCTTTCTGTCTAAAGTATCTACTATCATCTATCTTTCTGTCTAATCTATCTACTATCAGCTCTCTTTCTATCTAATCTATCTACTATCATCTATCTTTCTGTCTAATCTATCTACTCTCATCTATCTTTCTGTCTAATCTATCTACTATCATCTATCTTTCTGTCTAATCTATCTACTATCATCTAACTACTATCTTTCTATCTAATCTATCTACAATCATCTATCTTTCTATCTAATCTATCTACTATCATCTAACTACTATCTTTCTAACTAATCTGTCTACTATCATCTATCTTTCTATCTAATCTATCTACTATCATCTATCTTTCTATCTAATCTATCTACTATCATCTATCTGTCTGTCTAATCTATCTACTATCATCTATCTTTCTATCTAATCTATCTACTATCATCTATCTTTCTGTCTAATCTATCTACTATCATCTGTCTTTCTATCTAATCTATCTACTATCATCTAACTACTATCTTTCTGTCTAATCTATCTACTATCATCTATCTTTCTATCTAATCTATCTGCTATCATCTATCTTTCTGTCTAATCTATCTACTATCATCTAACTACTATCTTTCTGTCTAATCTATCTACTATCATCTATCTTTCTATCTAATCTATCTACTATCATCTAACTACTATCTTTCTATCTAATCTATCTACTATCATCTATCTTTCTATCTAATCTATCTACTATCATCTATCTTTCTTTCTAATCTATCTAGTATCATCTAACTACAATCTTTCTGTCTAATCTATCTACTATCATCTATCTTTCTGCTAATCTATCTACTATCATCTATCTTTCTGTCTAATCTATCTACTATCATCTATCTTTCTGTCTAATCTATCTACTATCATCTATCTTTCTGTCTAATCTATCTACTATCATCTATCTTTCTGTCTAATCTATCTACTATCATCTATCTTTCTGTCTAATCTATCTACTATCATCTATCTTTATGTCTAATCTATCTACTATCATCTATCTTTATGTCTAATCTATCTACTATCATCTATCTTTCTATGTAATCTATCTACTATCATCTATCTTTCTGTCTAATCTATCCACTATCGTCTATCTTTCTGTCTAATCTATCTACTATCGTCTGTCTTTCTGTCTAATCTATCTACTATCGTCTATCTTTCTGTCTAATCTATCTACTATCGTCTATCTTTCTGTCTAATCTATCTACTATCGTCTATCTTTCTGTCTAAACTATCTACTATCGTCTGTCTTTCTGTCTAATCTATCTTCTATCGTCTATCTTTCTGTCTAATCTATCTACTATCATCTATCTTTCTGTCTAATCTATCTACTATCATCTATCTTTCTGTCTAATGTATCTACTATCATCTATCTTTCTGTCTAATGTATCTACTATCATCTATCTTTCTGTCTAATCTATCTACTATCATCTATCTTTCTGTCTAATCTATCTACTATCATCCATCTTTCTATCTAATCTATCTACTATCATCTATCTTTCTGTCTAATCTATCTACTCTCATCTATCTTTCTGTCTAATCTATCTACTATCATCTATCTTTCTGTCTAATCTATCTACTATCATCTAACTACTATCTTTCTATCTAATCTATCTACAATCATCTATCTTTCTATCTAATCTATCTACTATCATCTAACTACTATCTTTCTAACTAATCTGTCTACTATCATCTATCTTTCTATCTAATCTATCTACTATCATCTATCTTTCTATCTAATCTATCTACTATCATCTATCTTTCTGTCTAATCTATCTACTATCATCTATCTTTCTATCTAATCTATCTACTATCATCTATCTTTCTGTCTAATCTATCTACTATCATCTGTCTTTCTATCTAATCTATCTACTATCATCTAACTACTATCTTTCTGTCTAATATATCTACTATCATCTATCTTTCTATCTAATCTATCTACTATCATCTATCTTTCTGTATAATCGATCTACTATCGTCTATCTTTCTGTCTAATCGATCTACTATCGTCTATCTTTCTGTCTAATCTATCTACTATGGTCTATCTTTCTGTCTAATCGATCTACTATCGTCTACCTTTCTGTCTAATCTATCTACTATCGTCTATCTTTCTGTCTAATCTATCAACTATCGTCTATCTTTCTGTCTAATCTATCTACTATCGTCTATCTTTCTGTCTAATCTATCTACTATCGTCTATCTTTCTGTCTAATCTATCTACTATCGTCTATCTTTCTGTCTAATCTATCTACTATCGTCTATCTTTCTGTCTAATCTATCTACTATCGTCTATCTTTCTGTCTAATCTACTATCGTCTATCTTTCTGTCTAATCTATCTACTATCGTCTATCTGTCTGACTAATCTATCTACTATCGTCTATCTTTCTGTCTAATCTATCTACTATCGTCTATCTTTCTGTCTAATCTATCTACTATCGTCTATCTTTCTGTCTAATCTATCTACTATCGTGTATCTTTCTGTCTAATCTATCTACTATCGTCTATCTTTCTGTCTAATCTATCAACTATCGTCTATCTTTCTGTCTAATCTATCTACTATCGTCTATCTTTCTGTCTAATCTATCAACTATCGTCTATCTTTCTGTCTAATCTATCTACTATCGTCTATCTTTCTGTCTAATCTATCTACTATCGTCTATCTTTCTGTCTAATCTATCTACTATCGTCTATCTTTCTGTCTAATCTACTATCGTCTATCTTTCTGTCTAATCTATCTACTATCGTCTATCTGTCTGACTAATCTATCTACTATCGTCTATCTTTCTGTCTAATCTATCTACTATCGTCTATCTTTCTGTCTAATCTATCTACTATCGTCTATCTTTCTGTCTAATCTATCTACTATCGTGTATCTTTCTGTCTAATCTATCTACTATCGTCTATCTTTCTGTCTAATCTATCAACTATCGTCTATCTTTCTGTCTAATCTATCTACTATCGTCTATCTTTCTGTCTAATCTATCAACTATCGTCTATCTTTCTGTCTAATCTATCTACTATCGTCTATCTTTCTGTCTAATCTATCTACTATCGTCTATCTTTCTGTCTAATCTATCTACTATCGTCTATCTTTCTGTCTAATCTACTATCGTCTATCTTTCTGTCTAATCTATCTACTATCGTCTATCTGTCTGACTAATCTATCTACTATCGTCTATCTTTCTGTCTAATCTATCTACTATCGTCTATCTTTCTGTCTAATCTATCTACTATCGTCTATCTTTCTGTCTAATCTATCTACTATCGTGTATCTTTCTGTCTAATCTATCTACTATCGTCTATCTTTCTGTCTAATCTATCAACTATCGTCTATCTTTCTGTCTAATCTATCTACTATCGTCTATCTTTCTGTCTAATCTATCAACTATCGTCTATCTTTCTGTCTAATCTATCTACTATCGTCTATCTTTCTGTCTAATCTATCTACTATCGTCTATCTTTCTGTCTAATCTATCTACTATCGTCTATCTTTCTGTCTAATCTATCTACTATCGTCTATCTTTCTGTCTAATCTATCTACTATCGTCTATCTTTCTGTCTAATCTATCAACTATCGTCTATCTTTCTGTCTAATCTATCTACTATCGTCTATCTTTCTGTCTAATCTATCTACTATCGTCTATCTTTCTGTCTAATCTATCTACTATCGTCTATCTTTCTGTCTAATCTATCTACTATCGTCTATCTGTCTGACTAATCTATCTACTATCGTCTATCTTTCTGTCTAATCTATCTACTATCGTCTATCTTTCTGTCTAATCTATCTACTATCGTCTATCTTTCTGTCTAATCTATCTACTATCGTCTATCTTTCTGTCTAATCTATCTACTATCGTCTATCTGTCTGACTAATCTATCTACTATCGTCTATCTTTCTGTCTAATCTATCTACTATCGTCTATCTTTCTGTCTAATCTATCTACTATCGTCTATCTTTCTGTCTAATCTATCTACTATCGTGTATCTTTCTGTCTAATCTATCTACTATCGTCTATCTTTCTGTCTAATCTATCTACTATCGTCTATCTTTCTGTCTAATCTATCTACTATCCTCTAACTACTATCTTTCTGTCTAATCTATCTACTATCATCTATCTTTCTCTCTAATCTATCTACTATCATCTATCTTTCTGTCTAATCTATCTACTATCATCTATCTTTCTGTCTAATCTATCTACTATCATCTAACTACTATCTTTCTGTCTAATCTATCTACTATCATCTATCTTTCTATCTAATCTATCTACTATCATCTATCTTTCTGTCTAATCTATCTAGTATCATCTATCTTTCTGTCTAATCTATCTACTATCATCTATCTTTCTGTCTAATGTATCTACTATCATCCATCTTTCTATCTAATCTATCTACTATCCTCTAACTACTATCTTGCTGTCTAATCTATCTACTATCATCTATCTTTCTGTCTAATCTCTCTACTATCATCTAACTACTATCTTTCTATCTAATCTATCTACTATCATCTATCTTTCTGTCTAATCTATCTACTATCATCTAACTACTATCTTTCTGTCTAATCTATCTACTATCATCTATCTTTCTATCTAATCTATCTACTATCATCTATCTTTCTGTCTAATCTATCTACTATCATCTATCTTTCTGTCTAATGTATCTACTATCATCTGTCTTTCTGTCTAATGTATCTACTATCATCTATCTTTCTGTCTAATCTATCTACTATCATCTATCTTTCTGTCTAATCTATCTACTATCATCTATCTTTCTGTCTAATCTATCTTCTATCATCTATCTTTCTGTCTAATGTATCTACTATCATCTATCTTTCTGTCTAATCTATCTACTATCATCTATCTTTCTGTCTAATCTATCTACTATCATCTATCTTTCTGTCTAATCTATCTATTATCAGCTATCTTTCTATCTAATCTATCTACTATCATCTATCTTTCTATCTAATCTATCTACTATCATCTATCTTTCTGTCTAATCTATCTAGTATCATCTAACTACTATCTTTCTGTCTAATCTATCTACTATCATCTATCTTTCTGCTAATCTATCAATTATCAGCTATCTTTTATCTAATCTATCTACTATCATCTATCTTTCTATCTAATCTATCTACTATCATCTATCTTTCTGTCTAATCTATCTACTATCATCTATCTTTCTGTCTAATCTATCTACTATCATCTATCTTTCTGTCTAATCTATCTACTATCATCTATCTTTCTGTCTAATCTATCTACTATCAACTATCTTTCTGTCTAATCTATCTACTATCATCTATCTTTCTGTCTATCTACTATCATCTAACTACTATCTTTCTATCTAATCTATCTACTATCATCTATCTTTCTGTCTAATCTATCTACTATCATCTAACTACTATCTTTCTATCTAATCTATCTACTATCATCTATCTTTCTGTCTAATCTATCTACTATCATCTATCTTTCTGTCTAATCTATCTATTATCATCTATCTTTCTGTCTAATGTATCTACTATCATCTATCTTTCTGTCTAATCTATCTTCTATCATCTATCTTTCTGTCTAATCTATCTACTATCATCTATCTTTCTGTCTAATCTATCTTCTATCATCTATCTTTCTGTCTAATCTATCTACTATCATCTATCTTTCTGTCTAATCTATCTACTATCATCTATCTTTCTGTCTAATGTATCTACTATCATCTATCTTTCTGTCTAATGTATCTACTATCATCTATCTTTCTGTCTAATCTATCTACTATCATCTATCTTTCTGTCTAATCTATCTACTATCATCTATCTTTCTGTCTAATCTATCTACTATCATCTATCTTTCTGTCTAATCTATCTTCTATCATCTATCTTTCTGTCTAATGTATCTACTATCATCTATCTTTCTGTCTAATCTATCTACTATCATCTATCTTTCTGTCTAATCTATCTACTATCATCTATCTTTCTATCTAATCTATCTACTATCATCTATCTTTCTGTCTAATCTATCTACTATCATCTAACTACTATGTTTCTGTCTAATCTATCTACTATCATCTATCTTTCTATCTAATCTATCTACCATCATCTAACTACTATCTTTCTATCTAATCTATCTACTATCATCTATCTTTATATCTAATCTATCTACTATCATCTATCTTTCTGTCTAATCTATCTAGTATCATCTAACTACTATCTTTGTGTCTAATCTATCTACTATCATCTATCTTTCTGTCTAATCTATCTACTATCATCTATCTTTCTGTCTAATCTATCTACTATCATCTATCTTTCTGTCTAATCTATCTACTATCATCTATCTTTCTGTCTAATCTATCTACTATCATCTATCTTTCTGTCTAATCTATCTACTGTCATCTATCTTTCTATCTAATCTATCTACTATCATCTATCTTGCTGTCTAATCTATCTACTATCATCTATCTTTATGTCTAATCTATCTACTATCATCTATCTTTCTGTCTAATCTATCTACTATCATCTATCTTTCTGTCTAATCTATCTACTATCATCTATCTTTCTGTCTAATCTATCTACTATCATCTATCTTTCTGTCTAATCTATCTACTGTCATCTATCTTTGTATCTAATCTATCTACTATCATCTATCTTGCTGTCTAATCTATCTACTATCATCTATCTTTATGTCTAATCTATCTACTATCATCTATCTTTCTGTCTAATCTATCTACTCTCATCTATCTTTCTGCCTAATCTATCTACTATCGTCTATCTTTCTGTCTAATCTATCTACTATCGTCTATCTTTCTGTCTAATCTATCTACTATCGTCTGTCTTTCTGTCTAATCTATCTACTATCGTCTATCTTTCTGTCTAATCTATCTACTATCGTCTATCTTTCTGTCTAATCTATCTACTATCGTCTATCTTTCTGTCTAAACTATATACTATCGTCTGTCTTTCTGTCTAATCTATCTTCTATCGTCTATCTTTGTGTCTAATCTATCTACTATCATCTATCTTTCTGTCTAATCTATCTACTATCGTCTATCTTTCTGTCTAAACTATCTACTATCGTCTGTCTTTCTGTCTAATGTATCTACTATCATCTATCTTTCTGTCTAATGTATCTACTATCATCTATCTTTCTGTCTAATGTATCTACTATCATCTATCTTTCTGTCTAATCTATCTACTATCATCTATCTTTCTGTCTAATCTATCTACTATCATCTATCTTTCTGTCTAATCTATCTACTATCATCTATCTTTCTGTCTAATCTATCTACTATCATCTATCTTTCTGTCTAATCTATCTACTATCAACTATCTTTCTGTCTAATGTATATACTATCATCTATCTTTCTGTCTAATCTATCTACTATCATCTATCTTTCTGTCTAATCTATCTACTATCATCTATCATTCGGTCTAATCTATCTACTATCATCTATCTTTCTGTCTAATCTATATACTATCATCTATCTTTCTGTCTAATCTATCTACTATCATCTATCTTTCTGTCTAATGTATCTACTATCATCTATCTTTCTGTATAATGTATCTACTATCATCTGTCTTTCTGTCTAATGTATCTACTATCATCTATCTTTCTGTCTAATCTATCTTCTATCATCTATCTTTCTGTCTAATGTATCTACTATCATCTATCTTTCTGTCTAATCTATCTACTATCATCTATCTTTCTGTCTAATCTATCTACTATCATCTATCTTTCTATCTAATCTATCTACTATCATCTATCTTTCTGTCTAATCTATCTACTATCATCTAACTACTATCTTTCTGTCTAATCTATCTACTATCATCTATCTTTCTATCTAATCTATCTACCATCATCTAACTACTATCTTTCTATCTAATCTATCTACTATCATCTATCTTTATATCTAATCTATCTACTATCATCTATCTTTCTGTCTAATCTATCTAGTATCATCTAACTACTATCTTTGTGTCTAATCTATCTACTATCATCTATCTTTCTGTCTAATCTATCTACTATCATCTATCTTTCTGTCTAATCTATCTACTATCATCTATCTTTCTGTCTAATCTATCTACTATCATCTATCTTTCTGTCTAATCTATCTACTATCATCTATCTTTCTGTCTAATCTATCTACTGTCATCTATCTTTCTATCTAATCTATCTACTATCATCTATCTTTCTATCTAATCTATCTACCATCATCTAACTACTATCTTTCTATCTAATCTATCTACTATCATCTATCTTTCTGTCTAATCTATCTACTATCATCTATCTTTCTGTCTAATCTATCTACTATCATCTATCTTTCTATCTAATCTATCTACTATCATCTATCTTTCTGTCTAATCTATCTACTCTCATCTATCTTTCTGCCTAATCTATCTACTATCGTCTATCTTTCTGTCTAATCTATCTACTATCGTCTATCTTTCTGTCTAATCTATCTACTATCGTCTGTCTTTCTGTCTAATCTATCTACTATCGTCTATCTTTCTGTCTAATCTATCTACTATCGTCTATCTTTCTGTCTAATCTATCTACTATCGTCTATCTTTCTGTCTAAACTATATACTATCGTCTGTCTTTCTGTCTAATCTATCTTCTATCGTCTATCTTTGTGTCTAATCTATCTACTATCATCTATCTTTCTGTCTAATCTATCTACTATCGTCTATCTTTCTGTCTAAACTATCTACTATCGTCTGTCTTTCTGTCTAATGTATCTACTATCATCTATCTTTCTGTCTAATGTATCTACTATCATCTATCTTTCTGTCTAATCTATCTACTATCATCTATCTTTCTGTCTAATCTATCTACTATCATCTATCTTTCTGTCTAATCTATCTACTATCATCTATCTTTCTGTCTAATCTATCTTCTATCATCTATCTTTCTGTCTAATGTATCTACTATCATCTATCTTTCTGTCTAATCTATCTACTATCATCTATCTTCCTGTCTAATCTATCTACTATCATCTATCTTTCTGTCTAATCTATCTATTATCAGCTATCTTTCTATCTAATCTATCTACTATCATCTATCTTTCTATCTAATCTATCTACTATCATCTATCTTTCTGTCTAATCTATCTAGTATCATCTAACTACTATCTTTCTGTCTAATCTATCTACTATCATCTATCTTTCTGCTAATCTATCTACTATCATCTATCTTTCTGTCTAATCTATCTACTATCATCTATCTTTCTGTCTAATCTATCTACTATCATCTATCTTTCTGTCTAATCTATCTACTATCATCTATCTTTCTGTCTAATCTATCTACTATCAACTATCTTTCTGTCTAATCTATCTACTATCATCTATCTTTCTGTCTAATCTATCTACTATCAACTATCTTTCTGTCTAATCTATCTACTATCATCTATCTTTCTGTCTAATCTATCTACTATCATCTAACTACTATCTTTCTATCTAATCTATCTACTATCATCTATCTTTCTGTCTAATCTATCTACTATCATCTTTCTTTCTGTCTAATCTATCTATTATCATCTATCTTTCTGTCTAATGTATCTACTATCATCTATCTTTCTGTCTAATCTATCTTCTATCATCTATCTTTCTGTCTAATCTATCTACTATCATCTATCTTTCTGTCTAATCTATCTTCTATCATCTATCTTTCTGTCTAATCTATCTACTATCATCTATCTTTCTGTCTAATCTATCTACTATCATCTATCTTTCTGTCTAATGTATCTACTATCATCTATATTTCTGTCTAATCTATCTACTATCAGCTCTCTTTCTATCTAATCTATCTACGATCATCTCTCTTTCTGTCTAATCTATCTACTATCATCTATCTTTCTATCTAATCTATCTACTATCATCTATCTTTCTGTCTAATCTATCTACTATCGTCTATCTTTCTGTCTAATCTATCTACTATCGTCTGTCTTTCTGTCTAATCTGTCTACTATCGTCTATCTTTCTGTCTAATCTATCTACTATCGTCTATCTTTCTGTCTAATCTATCTACTATCGTCTATCTTTCTGTCTAAACTATCTACTATCGTCTGTATTTCTGTCTAATCTATTTTCAATCGTCTATATTTCTGTCTAATCTATCTACTATCATCTATCTTTCTGTCTAATGTATCTACTATCATCTATCTTTCTGTCTAATGTATCTACTATCATCTATCTTTCTGTCTAATCTATCTACTATCATCTATCTTTCTGTCTAATCTATCTACTATCATCTATCTTTCTATCTAATCTATCTACTATCATCTATCTTTCTGTCTAATCTATCTACTATCATCTAACTACTATGTTTCTGTCTAATCTATCTACTATCATCTATCTTTCTATCTAATCTATCTACCATCATCTAACTACTATCTTTCTATCTAATCTATCTACTATCATCTATCTTTATATCTAATCTATCTACTATCATCTATCTTTCTGTCTAATCTATCTAGTATCATCTAACTACTATCTTTGTGTCTAATCTATCTACTATCATCTATCTTTCTGTCTAATCTATCTACTATCATCTATCTTTCTGTCTAATCTATCTACTATCATCTATCTTTCTGTCTAATCTATCTACTATCATCTATCTTTCTGTCTAATCTATCTACTATCATCTATCTTTCTGTCTAATCTATCTACTGTCATCTATCTTTCTATCTAATCTATCTACTATCATCTATCTTTCTGTCTAATCTATCTACTATCATCTATCTTTATGTCTAATCTATCTACTATCATCTATCTTTCTGTCTAATCTATCTACTATCATCTATCTTTCTGTCTAATCTATCTACTATCATCTATCTTTCTATCTAATCTATCTACTATCATCTATCTTTCTGTCTAATCTATCTACTCTCATCTATCTTTCTGCCTAATCTATCTACTATCGTCTATCTTTCTGTCTAATCTATCTACTATCGTCTATCTTTCTGTCTAATCTATCTACTATCGTCTGTCTTTCTGTCTAATCTATCTACTATCGTCTATCTTTCTGTCTAATCTATCTACTATCGTCTATCTTTCTGTCTAATCTATCTACTATCGTCTATCTTTCTGTCTAAACTATATACTATCGTCTGTCTTTCTGTCTAATCTATCTTCTATCGTCTATCTTTGTGTCTAATCTATCTACTATCATCTATCTTTCTGTCTAATCTATCTACTATCGTCTATCTTTCTGTCTAAACTATCTACTATCGTCTGTCTTTCTGTCTAATGTATCTACTATCATCTATCTTTCTGTCTAATGTATCTACTATCATCTATCTTTCTGTCTAATGTATCTACTATCATCTATCTTTCTGTCTAATCTATCTACTATCATCTATCTTTCTGTCTAATCTATCTACTATCATCTATCTTTCTGTCTAATCTATCTACTATCATCTATCTTTCTGTCTAATCTATCTACTATCATCTATCTTTCTGTCTAATCTATCTACTATCAACTATCTTTCTGTCTAATGTATATACTATCATCTATCTTTCTGTCTAATCTATCTACTATCATCTATCTTTCTGTCTAATCTATCTACTATCATCTATCATTCTGTCTAATCTATCTACTATCATCTATCTTTCTGTCTAATCTATATACTATCATCTATCTTTCTGTCTAATCTATCTACTATCATCTATCTTTCTGTCTAATGTATCTACTATCATCTATCTTTCTGTATAATGTATCTACTATCATCTGTCTTTCTGTCTAATGTATCTACTATCATCTATCTTTCTGTCTAATCTATCTTCTATCATCTATCTTTCTGTCTAATGTATCTACTATCATCTATCTTTCTGTCTAATCTATCTACTATCATCTATCTTTCTGTCTAATCTATCTACTATCATCTATCTTTCTATCTAATCTATCTACTATCATCTATCTTTCTGTCTAATCTATCTACTATCATCTAACTACTATCTTTCTGTCTAATCTATCTACTATCATCTATCTTTCTATCTAATCTATCTACCATCATCTAACTACTATCTTTCTATCTAATCTATCTACTATCATCTATCTTTATATCTAATCTATCTACTATCATCTATCTTTCTGTCTAATCTATCTAGTATCATCTAACTACTATCTTTGTGTCTAATCTATCTACTATCATCTATCTTTCTGTCTAATCTATCTACTATCATCTATCTTTCTGTCTAATCTATCTACTATCATCTATCTTTCTGTCTAATCTATCTACTATCATCTATCTTTCTGTCTAATCTATCTACTATCATCTATCTTTCTGTCTATTCTATCTACTGTCATCTATCTTTCTATCTAATCTATCTACTATCATCTATCTTTCTGTCTAATCTATCTACTATCATCTATCTTTCTGTCTAATCTATCTACTATCATCTATCTTTCTGTCTAATCTATCTACTATCATCTATCTTTCTGTCTAATCTATCTACTATCATCTATCTTTCTATCTAATCTATCTACTATCATCTATCTTTCTGTCTAATCTATCTACTCTCATCTATCTTTCTGCCTAATCTATCTACTATCGTCTATCTTTCTGTCTAATCTATCTACTATCGTCTATCTTTCTGTCTAATCTATCTACTATCGTCTGTCTTTCTGTCTAATCTATCTACTATCGTCTATCTTTCTGTCTAATCTATCTACTATCGTCTATCTTTCTGTCTAATCTATCTACTATCGTCTATCTTTCTGTCTAAACTATATACTATCGTCTGTCTTTCTGTCTAATCTATCTTCTATCGTCTATCTTTGTGTCTAATCTATCTACTATCATCTATCTTTCTGTCTAATCTATCTACTATCGTCTATCTTTCTGTCTAAACTATCTACTATCGTCTGTCTTTCTGTCTAATGTATCTACTATCATCTATCTTTCTGTCTAATGTATCTACTATCATCTATCTTTCTGTCTAATCTATCTACTATCATCTATCTTTCTGTCTAATCTATCTACTATCATCTATCTTTCTGTCTAATCTATCTACTATCATCTATCTTTCTGTCTAATCTATCTTCTATCATCTATCTTTCTGTCTAATGTATCTACTATCATCTATCTTTCTGTCTAATCTATCTACTATCATCTATCTTTCTGTCTAATCTATCTACTATCATCTATCTTTCTGTCTAATCTATCTATTATCAGCTATCTTTCTATCTAATCTATCTACTATCATCTATCTTTCTATCTAATCTATCTACTATCATCTATCTTTCTGTCTAATCTATCTAGTATCATCTAACTACTATCTTTCTGTCTAATCTATCTACTATCATCTATCTTTCTGCTAATCTATCTACTATCATCTATCTTTCTGTCTAATCTATCTACTATCATCTATCTTTCTGTCTAATCTATCTACTATCATCTATCTTTCTGTCTAATCTATCTACTATCATCTATCTTTCTGTCTAATCTATCTACTATCAACTATCTTTCTGTCTAATCTATCTACTATCATCTATCTTTCTGTCTAATCTATCTACTATCAACTATCTTTCTGTCTAATCTATCTACTATCATCTATCTTTCTGTCTAATCTATCTACTATCATCTAACTACTATCTTTCTATCTAATCTATCTACTATCATCTATCTTTCTGTCTAATCTATCTACTATCATCTTTCTTTCTGTCTAATCTATCTATTATCATCTATCTTTCTGTCTAATGTATCTACTATCATCTATCTTTCTGTCTAATCTATCTTCTATCATCTATCTTTCTGTCTAATCTATCTACTATCATCTATCTTTCTGTCTAATCTATCTTCTATCATCTATCTTTCTGTCTAATCTATCTACTATCATCTATCTTTCTGTCTAATCTATCTACTATCATCTATCTTTCTGTCTAATGTATCTACTATCATCTATATTTCTGTCTAATCTATCTACTATCAGCTCTCTTTCTATCTAATCTATCTACGATCATCTCTCTTTCTGTCTAATCTATCTACTATCATCTATCTTTCTATCTAATCTATCTACTATCATCTATCTTTCTGTCTAATCTATCTACTATCGTCTATCTTTCTGTCTAATCTATCTACTATCGTCTGTCTTTCTGTCTAATCTGTCTACTATCGTCTATCTTTCTGTCTAATCTATCTACTATCGTCTATCTTTCTGTCTAATCTATCTACTATCGTCTATCTTTCTGTCTAAACTATCTACTATCGTCTGTATTTCTGTCTAATCTATTTTCTATCGTCTATATTTCTGTCTAATCTATCTACTATCATCTATCTTTCTGTCTAATGTATCTACTATCATCTATCTTTCTGTCTAATGTATCTACTATCATCTATCTTTCTGTCTAATCTATCTACTATCATCTATCTTTCTGTCTAATCTATCTACTATCATCTATCTTTCTATCTAATCTATCTACTATCATCTATCTTTCTGTCTAATCTATCTACTCTCATCTATCTTTCTGTCTAATCTATCTACTATCATCTATCTTTCTGTCTAATCTATCTACTATCATCTAACTACTATCTTTCTATCTAATCTATCTACAATCATCTATCTTTCTATCTAATCTATCTACTATCATCTAACTACTATCTTTCTAACTAATCTGTCTACTATCATCTATCTTTCTATCTAATCTATCTACTATCGTCTATCTTTCTGTCTAATCTATCTACTATCGTCTATCTTTCTGTCTAATCTATCTACTATCGTCTATCTGTCTGTCTAATCTATCTACTATCGTCTATCTGTCTGTCTAATCTATCTACTATCGTCTATCTTTCTGTCTAATCTATCTACTATCGTCTATCTTTCTGTCTAATCTATCTACTATCGTGTATCTTTCTGTCTAATCTATCTACTATCGTCTATCTTTCTGTCTAATCTATCTACTATCGTCTATCTTTCTCTGTAATCTATTTACTATCGTCTATCTTTCTGTCTAATCTATCAACTATCCTCTAACTACTATCTTTCTGTCTAATCTATCTACTATCATCTATCTTTCTGTCTAATCTATCTACTATCATCTATCTTTCTGTCTAATCTATCTACTATCATCTATCTTTCTGTCTAATCTATCTACTATCATCTAACTACTATCTTTCTGTCTAATCTATCTACTATCATCTATCTTTCTATCTAATCTATCTACTATCATCTATCTTTCTGTCTAATCTATCTAGTATCATCTATCTTTCTGTCTAATCTATCTACTATCATCTATCTTTCTGTCTAATGTATCTACTATCATCTATCTTTCTATCTAATCTATCTACTATCCTCTAACTACTATCTTGCTGTCTAATCTATCTACTATCATCTATCTTTCTGTCTAATCTCTCTACTATCATCTAACTACTATCTTTCTATCTAATCTATCTACTATCATCTATCTTTCTGTCTAATCTATCTACTATCATCTATCTTTCTATCTAATCTATCTACTATCATCTATCTTTCTGTCTAATCTATCTACTATCATCTATCTTTCTGTCTAATCTATCTATTATCATCTATCTTTCTGTCTAATGTATCTACTATCATCTATCTTTCTGTCTAATCTATCTTCCATCATCTATCTTTCTGTCTAATCTATCTACTATCATCTATCTTTCTGTCTAATCTATCTACTATCATCTATCTTTCTGTCTAATCTATCTACTATCATCTATCTTTCTGTCTAATCTATCTACTATCATCTATCTTTCTGTCTAATCTATCTACTATCAACTATCTTTCTGTCTAATGTATCTACTATCATCTATCTTTCTGTCTAATCTATGTACTATCATCTATCTTTCTGTCTAATCTATCTACTATCATCTATCATTCTGTCTAATCTATCTACTATCATCTATCTTTCTGTCTAATCTATATACTATCATCTATCTTTCTGTCTAATGTATCTACTATCATCTATCTTTCTGTCTAATGTATCTACTATCATCTATCTTTCTGTCTAATGTATCTACTATCGTCTGTCTTTCTGTCTAATGTATCTACTATCATCTATCTTTCTGTCTAATGTATCTACTATCATCTATCTTTCTGTCTAATCTATCTACTATCATCTATCTTTCTGTCTAATCTATCTACTATCATCTATCTTTCTATCTAATCTATCTACAGTCATCTATCTTTCTATCTAATCTATCTACTATCATCTAACTACTATCTTTCTACCTAATCTGTGTGCTATCATCTATCTTTCTATCTAATCTATCTACTATCATCTATCTTTCTATCTAAACTATCTACTGTCATCTATCTTTCTGTCTAATCTATCTACTATCATCTATCTTTCTATCTAATCTATCTACTATCATCTATCTTTCTGTCTAATCTATCTACTATCATCTGTCTTTCTATCTAATCTATCTACTATCATCTAACTACTATCTTTCTGTCTAATCTATCTACTATCATCTATCTTTCTATCTAATCTATCTACTATCATCTATCTTTCTGTCTAATCTATCTACTATCATCTAACTACTATCTTTCTGTCTAATCTATCTACTATCATCTATCTTTCTATCTAATCTATCTACTATCATCTAACTACTATCTTTCTATCTAATCTATCTACTATCATCTATCTTTCTATCTAATCTATCTACTATCATCTATCTTTCTTTCTAATCTATCTAGTATCATCTAACTACAATCTTTCTGTCTAATCTATCTACTATCATCTATCTTTCTGCTAATCTATCTACTATCATCTATCTTTCTGTCTAATCTATCTACTATCATCTATCTTTCTGTCTAATCTATCTACTATCATCTATCTTTCTGTCTAATCTATCTACTATCATCTATCTTTCTGTCTAATCTATCTACTATCATCTATCTTTCTGTCTAATCTATCTACTATCATCTATCTTTCTGTCTAATCTATCTACTATCATCTATCTTTCTGTCTAATCTATCTACTATCATCTATCTTTCTGTCTAATCTATCTACTATCATCTATCTTTCTGTCTAATCTATCTACTATCATCTATCTTTCTGTCTAATCTATCTACTATCATCTATCTTTCTGTCTAAAGTATCTACCATCATCTAACTACTATCATTCTGTCTAATCTATCTACTATCATCTATCTTTCTATCTAATCTATCTACTATCATCTAACTACTATCTTTCTGTCTAATCTATCTACTATCATCTAACTACTATCTTTCTGTCTAATCTATCTACTATCATCTATCTTTCTATCTAATCTATCTACTATCATCTATCTTTCTGTCTAATCTATCTACTATCATCTAACTACTATCTTTCTGTCTAATCTATCTACTGTCATCTATCTTTATATCTAATCTATCTACTATCATCTATCTTTCTGTCTAATCTATCTACTATCATCTATCTTTATGTCTAATCTATCTACTATCATCTATCTTTCTGTCTAATCTATCTACTATCATCTATCTTTCTGTCTAATCTATCTACTATTATCTATCTTTCTGTCTAATCTATCTACTATCATCTAACTACTATCTTTCTGTCTAATCTATCTACTATCATCTATCTTTCTGTCTAATGTATCTACTATCATCTATCTTTCTGTCTAATCTATCTACTATCATCTATCTTTCTGTCTAACCTATCTACTATCATCTATCTTTCTGTCTAACCTATCTACTATCATCTATCTTTCTGTCTAATCTATATACTATCATCTATCTTTCTGTCTAATCTATCTACTATCATCTATCTTTCTGTCTAATGTATCTACTATCATCTATCTTTCGGTCTAATGTATCTACTATCATCTGTCTTTCTGTCTAATGTATCTACTATCATCTATCTTTCTGTCTAATCTATCTACTATCATCTATCTTTCTGTCTAATCTATCTACTATCATCTATCTTTCTGTCTAATCTATCTTCTATCATCCATCTTTCTGTCTAATGTATCTACTATCATCTATCTTTCTGTCTAATCTATCTACTATCATCTATCTTTCTGTCTAATCTATCTATTATCAGCTATCTTTCTATCTAATCTATCTACTATCATCTATCTTTCTATCTAATCTATCTACTATCATCTATCTTTCTGTCTAATCTATCTAGTATCATCTAACTACTATCTTTCTGTCTAATCTATCTACTATCATCTATCTTTCTGCTAATCTATCTACTATCATCTATCTTTCTGTCTAATCTATCTACTATCATCTATCTTTCTGTCTAATCTATCTACTATCATCTATCTTTCTGTCTAATCTATCTACTATCATCTATCTTTCTGTCTAATCTATCTACTATCAACTATCTTTATGTCTAATCTATCTACTATCATCTATCTTTCTGTCTAATCTATCTACTATCATCTAACTACTATCTTTCTATCTAATCTATCTACTATCATCTATCTTTCTGTCTAATCTATCTACTATCATCTAACTACTATCTTTCTATCTAATCTATCTACTATCATCTATCTTTCTGTCTAATCTATCTACTATCATCTATCTTTCTGTCTAATCTATCTATTATCATCTATCTTTCTGTCTAATGTATCTACTATCATCTATCTTTCTCTCTAATCTATCTTCTATCATCTATCTTTCTGTCTAATCTATCTACTATCATCTATCTTTCTGTCTAATCTATCTTCTATCATCTATCTTTCTGTCTAATCTATCTACTATCATCTATCTTTCTGTCTAATCTATCTACTATCATCTATCTTTCTGTCTAATGTATCTACTATCATCTATCTTTCTGTCTAATGTATCTACTATCATCTATCTTTCTGTCTAATCTATCTACTATCGTCTATCTTTCTGTCTAATCTATCTACTATCGTCTATCTTTCTGTCTAAACTATCTACTATCGTCTGTCTTTCTGTCTAATCTATCTTCTATCGTCTATCTTTGTGTCTAATCTATCTACTATCATCTATCTTTCTGTCTAATCTATCTACTATCGTCTATCTTTCTGTCTAAACTATCTACTATCGTCTGTCTTTCTGTCTAATGTATCTACTATCATCTATCTTTCTGTCTAATCTATCTACTATCATCTATCTTTCTGTCTAACCTATCTACTATCATCTATCTTTCTGTCTAACCTATCTACTATCATCTATCTTTCTGTCTAATCTATATACTATCATCTATCTTTCTGTCTAATCTATCTACTATCATCTATCTTTCTATCTAATCTATCTACTATCATCTATCTTTCTGTCTAATCTATCTACTATCATCTATCTTTCTGTCTAATCTATCTATTATCATCTATCTTTCTGTCTAATGTATCTACTATCATCTATCTTTCTGTCTAATCTATCTTCCATCATCTATCTTTCTGTCTAATCTATCTACTATCATCTATCTTTCTGTCTAATCTATCTACTATCATCTATCTTTCTGTCTAATGTATCTACTATCATCTATCTTTCTGTCTAATCTATCTACTATCATCTATCTTTCTGTCTAATCTATCTACTATCATCTATCTTTCTGTCTAATGTATCTACTATCATCTATCTTTCTGTCTAATCTATCTACTATCATCTATCTTTCTGTCTAACCTATCTACTATCATCTATCTTTCTGTCTAACCTATCTACTATCATCTATCTTTCTGTCTAATCTATATACTATCATCTATCTTTCTGTCTAATCTATCTACTATCATCTATCTTTCTGTCTAATGTATCTACTATCATCTATCTTTCTGTCTAATGTATCTACTATCATCTGTCTTTCTGTCTAATGTATCTACTATCATCTATCTTTCTGTCTAATCTATCTACTATCATCTATCTTTCTGTCTAATCTATCTACTATCATCTATCTTTCTGTCTAATCTATCTTCTATCATCTATCTTTCTGTCTAATGTATCTACTATCATCTATCTTTCTGTCTAATCTATCTACTATCATCAATCTTTCTGTCTAATCTATCTACTATCATCTATCTTTCTGTCTAATCTATCTACTATCAACTATCTTTCTGTCTAATCTATCTACTATCATCTATCTTTCTGTCTAATCTATCTACTATCATCTAACTACTATCTTTCTATCTAATCTATCTACTATCATCTATCTTTCTGTCTAATCTATCTACTATCATCTAACTACTATCTTTCTATCTAATCTATCTACTATCATCTATCTTTCTGTCTAATCTATCTACTATCATCTAACTACTATCTTTCTATCTAATCTATCTACTATCAGCTATCTTTCTATCTAATCTATCTACTATCATCTATCTTTCTATCTAATCTATCTACTATCATCTATCTTTCTGTCTAATCTATCTAGTATCATCTAACTACTATCTTTCTGTCTAATCTATCTACTATCATCTATCTTTCTGTCTAATCTATCTACTATCATCTAACTACTATCTTTCTATCTAATCTATCTACTATCATCTATCTTTCTGTCTAATCTATCTACTATCATCTAACTACTATCTTTCTATCTAATCTATCTACTATCATCTATCTTTCTGTCTAATCTATCTACTATCATCTAACTACTATCTTTCTATCTAATCTATCTACTATCATCTATCTTTCTGTCTAATCTATCTACTATCATCTAACTACTATGTTTCTATCTAATCTATCTACTATCATCTATCTTTCTGTCTAATCTATCTACTATCATCTAACTACTATCTTTCTATCTAATCTATCTACTATCATCTATCTTTCTATCTAATCTATCTACTATCATCTATCTTTCTGTCTAATCTATCTACTATCATCTGTCTTTCTATCTAATCTATCTACTATCATCTAACTACTATCTTTCTGTCTAATCTATCTACTATCATCTATCTTTCTATCTAATCTATCTGCTATCATCTATCTTTCTGTCTAATCTATCTACTATCATCTAACTACTATCTTTCTGTCTAATCTATCTACTATCATCTATCTTTCTATCTAATCTATCTACTATCATCTAACTACTATCTTTCTATCTAATCTATCTACTATCATCTATCTTTCTATCTAATCTATCTACTATCATCTATCTTTCTTTCTAATCTATCTAGTATCATCTAACTACAATCTTTCTGTCTAATCTATCTACTATCATCTATCTTTCTGCTAATCTATCTACTATCATCTATCTTTCTGTCTAATCTATCTACTATCATCTATCTTTCTGTCTAATCTATCTACTATCATCTATCTTTCTGTCTAATCTATCTACTATCATCTATCTTTCTGTCTAACCTATCTACTATCATCTATCTTTCTGTCTAATCTATCTGCTATCATCTATCTTTCTGTCTAGTCTATCTACTATCATCTATCTTTCTGTCTAATCTATCTACTATCATCTATCTTTCTGTCTAATGTATCTACTATCATCTGTCTTTCTGTCTAATGTATCTACTATCATCTATCTTTCTGTCTAATCTATCTACTATCATCTATCTTTCTGTCTAATCTATCTACTATCATCTATCTTTCTGTCTAATCTATCTTCTATCATCTATCTTTCTGTCTAATGTATCTACTATCATCTATCTTTCTGTCTAATCTATCTACTATCATCAATCTTTCTGTCTAATCTATCTACTATCATCTATCTTTCTGTCTAATCTATCTACTATCAACTATCTTTCTGTCTAATCTATCTACTATCATCTATCTTTCTGTCTAATCTATCTACTATCATCTAACTACTAACTTTCTATCTAATCTATCTACTATCATCTATCTTTCTGTCTAATCTATCTACTATCATCTAACTACTATCTTTCTATCTAATCTATCTACTATCATCTATCTTTCTGTCTAATCTATCTACTATCATCTAACTACTATCTTTCTATCTAATCTATCTACTATCAGCTATCTTTCTATCTAATCTATCTACTATCATCTATCTTTCTATCTAATCTATCTACTATCATCTATCTTTCTGTCTAATCTATCTAGTATCATCTAACTACTATCTTTCTGTCTAATCTATCTACTATCATCTATCTTTCTGTCTAATCTATCTACTATCATCTAACTACTATCTTTCTATCTAATCTATCTACTATCATCTATCTTTCTGTCTAATCTATCTACTATCATCTAACTACTATCTTTCTATCTAATCTATCTACTATCATCTATCTTTCTGTCTAATCTATCTACTATCATCTAACTACTATCTTTCTATCTAATCTATCTACTATCATCTATCTTTCTGTCTAATCTATCTACTATCATCTAACTACTATCTTTCTATCTAATCTATCTACTATCATCTATCTTTCTGTCTAATCTATGTACTATCATCTAACTACTATCTTTCTATCTAATCTATCTACTATCATCTATCTTTCTATCTAATCTATCTACTATCATCTATCTTTCTGTCTAATCTATCTACTATCATCTGTCTTTCTATCTAATCTATCTACTATCATCTAACTACTATCTTTCTGTCTAATCTATCTACTATCATCTATCTTTCTATCTAATCTATCTGCTATCATCTATCTTTCTGTCTAATCTATCTACTATCATCTAACTACTATCTTTCTGTCTAATCTATCTACTATCATCTATCTTTCTATCTAATCTATCTACTATCATCTAACTACTATCTTTCTATCTAATCTATCTACTATCATCTATCTTTCTATCTAATCTATCTACTATCATCTATCTTTCTTTCTAATCTATCTAGTATCATCTAACTACAATCTTTCTGTCTAATCTATCTACTATCATCTATCTTTCTGCTAATCTATCTACTATCATCTATCTTTCTGTCTAATCTATCTACTATCATCTATCTTTCTGTCTAATCTATCTACTATCATCTATCTTTCTGTCTAATCTATCTACTATCATCTATCTTTCTGTCTAATCTATCTACTATCATCTATCTTTCTGTCTAATCTATCTACTATCATCTATCTTTCTGTCTAATCTATCTACTATCATCTATCTTTATGTCTAATCTATCTACTATCATCTATCTTTATGTCTAATCTATCTACTATCATCTATCTTTCTATGTAATCTATCTACTATCATCTATCTTTCTGTCTAATCTATCTACTCTCGTCTATCTTTCTGCCTAATCTATCTACTATCGTCTATCTTTCTGTCTAATCTATCTACTATCGTCTATCTTTCTGTCTAATCTATCTACTATCGTCTGTCTTTCTGTCTAATCTATCTACTATCGTCTATCTTTCTGTCTAATCTATCTACTATCGTCTATCTTTCTGTCTAATCTATCTACTATCGTCTATCTTTCTGTCTAAACTATCTACTATCGTCTGTCTTTCTGTCTAATCTATCTTCTATCGTCTATCTTTCTGTCTAATCTATCTACTATCATCTATCTTTCTGTCTAATCTATCTACTATCATCTATCTTTCTGTCTAATGTATCTACTATCATCTATCTTTCTGTCTAATGTATCTACTATCATCTATCTTTCTGTCTAATCTATCTACTATCATCTATCTTTCTGTCTAATCTATCTACTATCATCTATCTTTCTATCTAATCTATCTACTATCATCTATCTTTCTGTCTAATCTATCTACTCTCATCTATCTTTCTGTCTAATCTATCTACTATCATCTATCTTTCTGTCTAATCTATCTACTATCATCTAACTACTATCTTTCTATCTAATCTATCTACAATCATCTATCTTTCTATCTAATCTATCTACTATCATCTAACTACTATCTTTCTAACTAATCTGTCTACTATCATCTATCTTTCTATCTAATCTATCTACTATCATCTATCTTTCTATCTAATCTATCTACTATCATCTATCTTTCTGTCTAATCTATCTACTATCATCTATCTTTCTATCTAATCTATCTACTATCATCTATCTTTCTGTCTAATCTATCTACTATCATCTGTCTTTCTATCTAATCTATCTACTATCATCTAACTACTATCTTTCTGTCTAATCTATCTACTATCATCTATCTTTCTATCTAATCTATCTACTATCATCTATCTTTCTGTCTAATCTACCTACTATCGTCTATCTTTCTGTCTAATCTACCTAATATCATCTATCTTTCTCTCTAATCTATCTACTATCGTCTATCTCTCTGTCTAATCGATCTACTATCGTCTATCTTTCTGTCTAATCGATCTCCTATCGTCTATCTTTCTGTCTAATCTATCTACTATGGTCTATCTTTCTGTCTAATCGATCTACTATCGTCTACCTTTCTGTCTAATCTATCTACTATCGTCTATCTTTCTGTCTAATCTATCAACTATCGTCTATCTTTCTGTCTAATCTATCTACTATCGTCTATCTTTCTGTCTAATCTATCTACTATCGTCTATCTTTCTGTCTAATCTATCTACTATCGTCTATCTTTCTGTCTAATCTATCTACTATCGTCTATCTTTCTGTCTAATCTATCTACTATCGTCTATCTGTCTGACTAATCTATCTACTATCGTCTATCTTTCTGTCTAATCTATCTACTATCGTCTATCTTTCTGTCTAATCTATCTACTATCGTCTATCTTTCTGTCTAATCTATCTACTATCGTGTATCTTTCTGTCTAATCTATCTACTATCGTGTATCTTTCTGTCTAATCTATCTACTATCGTCTTTCTGTCTAATCTATCTACTATCGTCTATCTTTCTGTCTAATCTATCTAGTATCGTCTATCTTTCTGTCTAATCTATCTACTATCGTCTATCTTTCTGTCTAATCTATCTACTATCCTCTAACTACTATCTTTCTGTCTAATCTATCTACTATCATCTATCTTTCTGTCTAATCTATCTACTATCATCTATCTTTCTGTCTAATCTATCTACTATCATCTATCTTTCTGTCTAATCTATCTACTATCATCTATCTTTCTGTCTAATCTATCTACTATCATCTATCTTTCTATCTAATCTATCTACTATCATCTATCTTTCTGTCTAATCTATCTAGTATCATCTATCTTTCTGTCTAATCTATCTACTATCATCTATCTTTCTGTCTAATGTATCTACTATCATCCATCTTTCTATCTAATCTATCTACTATCCTCTAACTACTATCTTGCTGTCTAATCTATCTACTATCATCTATCTTTCTGTCTAATCTCTCTACTATCATCTAACTACTATCTTTCTATCTAATCTATCTACTATCATCTATCTTTCTGTCTAATCTATCTACTATCATCTAACTACTATCTTTCTGTCTAATCTATCTACTATCATCTATCTTTCTATCTAATCTATCTACTATCATCTATCTTTCTGTCTAATCTATCTACTATCATCTATCTTTCTGTCTAATCTATCTATTATCATCTATCTTTCTGTCTAATGTATCTACTATCATCTATCTTTCTGTCTAATCTATCTTCCATCATCTATCTTTCTGTCTAATCTATCTACTATCATCTATCTTTCTGTCTAATCTATCTACTATCATCTATCTTTCTGTCTAATGTATCTACTATCATCTATCTTTTTGTCTAATCTATCTACTATCATCTATCTTTCTGTCTAATCTATCTACTATCGTGTATCTTTCTGTCTAATCTATCTACTATCGTCTATCTTTCTGTCTAATCTATCTACTATCGTCTTTCTGTCTAATCTATCTACTATCATCTATCTTTCTGTCTAATCTCTCTACTATCATCTAACTACTATCTTTCTATCTAATCTATCTACTATCATCTATCTTTCTGTCTAATCTATCTACTATCATCTAACTACTATCTTTCTGTCTAATCTATCTACTATCATCTATCTTTCTATCTAATCTATCTACTATCATCTATCTTTCTGTCTAATCTATCTACTATCATCTATCTTTCTGTCTAATCTATCTATTATCATCTATCTTTCTGTCTAATGTATCTACTATCATCTATCTTTCTGTCTAATCTATCTTCCATCATCTATCTTTCTGTCTAATCTATCTACTATCATCTATCTTTCTGTCTAATCTATCTACTATCATCTATCTTTCTGTCTAATGTATCTACTATCATCTATCTTTCTGTCTAATCTATCTACTATCATCTATCTTTCTGTCTAATCTATCTACTATCATCTATCTTTCTGTCTAATGTATCTACTATCATCTATCTTTCTGTCTAATCTATCTACTATCATCTATCTTTCTGTCTAACCTATCTACTATCATTTATCTTTCTGTCTAACCTATCTACTATCATCTATCTTTCTGTCTAATCTATATACTATCATCTATCTTTCTGTCTAATCTATCTACTATCATCTATCTTTCTGTCTAATGTCTCTACTATCATCTATCTTTCTGTATAATGTATCTACTATCATCTGTCTTTCTGTCTAATGTATCTACTATCATCTATCTTTCTGTCTAATCTATCTACTATCATCTATCTTTCTGTCTAATCTATCTACTATCATCTATCTTTCTGTCTAATCTATCTTCTATCATCTATCTTTCTGTCTAATGTATCTACTATCATCTATCTTTCTGTCTAATCTATCTACTATCATCAATCTTTCTGTCTAATCTATCTACTATCATCTATCTTTCTGTCTAATCTATCTACTATCAACTATCTTTCTGTCTAATCTATCTACTATCATCTATCTTTCTGTCTAATCTATCTACTATCATCTAACTACTATCTTTCTATCTAATCTATCTACTATCATCTATCTTTCTGTCTAATCTATCTACTATCATCTAACTACTATCTTTCTATCTAATCTATCTACTATCATCTATCTTTCTGTCTAATCTATCTACTATCATCTAACTACTATCTTTCTATCTAATCTATCTACTATCAGCTATCTTTCTATCTAATCTATCTACTATCATCTATCTTTCTATCTAATCTATCTACTATCATCTATCTTTCTGTCTAATCTATCTAGTATCATCTAACTACTATCTTTCTGTCTAATCTATCTACTATCATCTATCTTTCTGCTAATCTATCTACTATCATCTATCTTTCTGTCTAATCTATCTTCTATCATCTATCTTTCTGTCTAATCTATCTACTATCATCTATCTTTCTGTCTAATCTATCTTCTATCATCTATCTTTCTGTCTAATCTATCTACTATCATCTATCTTTCTGTCTAATCTATCTACTATCATCTATCTTTCTGTCTAATGTATCTACTATCATCTATCTTTCTGTCTAATCTATCTACTATCATCTATCTTTCTGTCTAATCTATCTACTATCATCTATCTTTCTGTCTAATCTATCTACTATCATCTATCTTTCTGTCTAATCTATCTACTATCATCTATCTTTCTGTCTAATCTATCTACTATCAACTATCTTTCTGTCTAATGTATCTACTATCATCTATCTTTCTGTCTAATCTATCTACTATCATCTATCTTTCTGTCTAATCTATCTACTATCATCTATCATTCTGTCTAATCTATCTACTATCATCTATCTTTCTGTCTAATCTATATACTATCATCTATCTTTCTGTCTAATCTATCTACTATCATCTATCTTTCTGTCTAATGTATCTACTATCATCTATCTTTCTGTATAATGTATCTACTATCATCTGTCTTTCTGTCTAATGTATCTACTATCATCTATCTTTCTGTCTAATCTATCTTCTATCATCTATCTTTCTGTCTAATGTATCTACTATCATCTATCTTTCTGTCTAATCTATCTACTATCATCTATCTTTCTGTCTAATCTATCTACTATCATCTATCTTTCTGTCTAATCTATCTACTATCATCTAACTACTATCTTTCTGTCTAATCTATCTACTATCATCTATCTTTCTATCTAATCTATCTACCATCATCTAACTACTCTCTTTCTATCTAATCTATCTACTATCATCTATCTTTATATCTAATCTATCTACTATCATCTATCTTTCTGTCTAATCTATCTAGTATCATCTAACTACTATCTTTGTGTCTAATCTATCTACTATCATCTATCTTTCTGTCTAATCTATCTACTATCATCTATCTTTCTGTCTAATCTATCTACTATCATCTATCTTTCTATCTAATCTATCTACTATCATCTATCTTTCTGTCTAATCTATCTAGTATCATCTATCTTTCTGTCTAATCTATCTACTATCGTCTATCTTTCTGTCTAATCTATCTACTATCGTCTATCTTTCTGTCTAATCTATCTACTATCGTCTATCTTTCTGTCTAATCTATCTACTATCGTCTATCTTTCTGTCTAATCTATCTACTATCGTCTATCTGTCTGACTAATCTATCTACTATCGTCTATCTTTCTGTCTAATCTATCTACTATCGTCTATCTTTCTGTCTAATCTATCTACTATCGTCTATCTTTCTGTCTAATCTATCTACTATCGTGTATCTTTCTGTCTAATCTATCTACTATCGTGTATCTTTCTGTCTAATCTATCTACTATCGTCTTTCTGTCTAATCTATCTACTATCGTCTATCTTTCTGTCTAATCTATCTAGTATCGTCTATCTTTCTGTCTAATCTATCTACTATCGTCTATCTTTCTGTCTAATCTATCTACTATCCTCTAACTACTATCTTTCTGTCTAATCTATCTACTATCATCTATCTTTCTGTCTAATCTATCTACTATCATCTATCTTTCTGTCTAATCTATCTACTATCATCTATCTTTCTGTCTAATCTATCTACTATCATCTATCTTTCTGTCTAATCTATCTACTATCATCTATCTTTCTATCTAATCTATCTACTATCATCTATCTTTCTGTCTAATCTATCTAGTATCATCTATCTTTCTGTCTAATCTATCTACTATCATCTATCTTTCTGTCTAATGTATCTACTATCATCCATCTTTCTATCTAATCTATCTACTATCCTCTAACTACTATCTTGCTGTCTAATCTATCTACTATCATCTATCTTTCTGTCTAATCTCTCTACTATCATCTAACTACTATCTTTCTATCTAATCTATCTACTATCATCTATCTTTCTGTCTAATCTATCTACTATCATCTAACTACTATCTTTCTGTCTAATCTATCTACTATCATCTATCTTTCTATCTAATCTATCTACTATCATCTATCTTTCTGTCTAATCTATCTACTATCATCTATCTTTCTGTCTAATCTATCTATTATCATCTATCTTTCTGTCTAATGTATCTACTATCATCTATCTTTCTGTCTAATCTATCTTCCATCATCTATCTTTCTGTCTAATCTATCTACTATCATCTATCTTTCTGTCTAATCTATCTACTATCATCTATCTTTCTGTCTAATGTATCTACTATCATCTATCTTTTTGTCTAATCTATCTACTATCATCTATCTTTCTGTCTAATCTATCTACTATCGTGTATCTTTCTGTCTAATCTATCTACTATCGTCTATCTTTCTGTCTAATCTATCTACTATCGTCTTTCTGTCTAATCTATCTACTATCATCTATCTTTCTGTCTAATCTCTCTACTATCATCTAACTACTATCTTTCTATCTAATCTATCTACTATCATCTATCTTTCTGTCTAATCTATCTACTATCATCTAACTACTATCTTTCTGTCTAATCTATCTACTATCATCTATCTTTCTATCTAATCTATCTACTATCATCTATCTTTCTGTCTAATCTATCTACTATCATCTATCTTTCTGTCTAATCTATCTATTATCATCTATCTTTCTGTCTAATGTATCTACTATCATCTATCTTTCTGTCTAATCTATCTTCCATCATCTATCTTTCTGTCTAATCTATCTACTATCATCTATCTTTCTGTCTAATCTATCTACTATCATCTATCTTTCTGTCTAATGTATCTACTATCATCTATCTTTCTGTCTAATCTATCTACTATCATCTATCTTTCTGTCTAATCTATCTACTATCATCTATCTTTCTGTCTAATGTATCTACTATCATCTATCTTTCTGTCTAATCTATCTACTATCATCTATCTTTCTGTCTAACCTATCTACTATCATTTATCTTTCTGTCTAACCTATCTACTATCATCTATCTTTCTGTCTAATCTATATACTATCATCTATCTTTCTGTCTAATCTATCTACTATCATCTATCTTTCTGTCTAATGTCTCTACTATCATCTATCTTTCTGTATAATGTATCTACTATCATCTGTCTTTCTGTCTAATGTATCTACTATCATCTATCTTTCTGTCTAATCTATCTACTATCATCTATCTTTCTGTCTAATCTATCTACTATCATCTATCTTTCTGTCTAATCTATCTTCTATCATCTATCTTTCTGTCTAATGTATCTACTATCATCTATCTTTCTGTCTAATCTATCTACTATCATCAATCTTTCTGTCTAATCTATCTACTATCATCTATCTTTCTGTCTAATCTATCTACTATCAACTATCTTTCTGTCTAATCTATCTACTATCATCTATCTTTCTGTCTAATCTATCTACTATCATCTAACTACTATCTTTCTATCTAATCTATCTACTATCATCTATCTTTCTGTCTAATGTATCTACTATCATCTAACTACTATCTTTCTATCTAATCTATCTACTATCATCTATCTTTCTGTCTAATCTATCTACTATCATCTAACTACTATCTTTCTATCTAATCTATCTACTATCATCTATCTTTCTGTCTAATCTATCTACTATCATCTAACTACTATCTTTCTATCTAATCTATCTACTATCAGCTATCTTTCTATCTAATCTATCTACTATCATCTATCTTTCTATCTAATCTATCTACTATCATCTATCTTTCTGTCTAATCTATCTAGTATCATCTAACTACTATCTTTCTGTCTAATCTATCTACTATCATCTATCTTTCTGCTAATCTATCTACTATCATCTATCTTTCTGTCTAATCTATCTTCTATCATCTATCTTTCTGTCTAATCTATCTACTATCATCTATCTTTCTGTCTAATCTATCTTCTATCATCTATCTTTCTGTCTAATCTATCTACTATCATCTATCTTTCTGTCTAATCTATCTACTATCATCTATCTTTCTGTCTAATGTATCTACTATCATCTATCTTTCTGTCTAATGTATCTACTATCATCTATCTTTCTGTCTAATCTATCTACTATCATCTATCTTTCTGTCTAATCTATCTACTATCATCTATCTTTCTGTCTAATCTATCTACTATCATCTATCTTTCTGTCTAATCTATCTACTATCATCTATCTTTCTGTCTAATCTATCTACTATCAACTATCTTTCTGTCTAATGTATCTACTATCATCTATCTTTCTGTCTAATCTATCTACTATCATCTATCTTTCTGTCTAATCTATCTACTATCATCTATCATTCTGTCTAATCTATCTACTATCATCTATCTTTCTGTCTAATCTATATACTATCATCTATCTTTCTGTCTAATCTATCTACTATCATCTATCTTTCTGTCTAATGTATCTACTATCATCTATCTTTCTGTATAATGTATCTACTATCATCTGTCTTTCTGTCTAATGTATCTACTATCATCTATCTTTCTGTCTAATCTATCTTCTATCATCTATCTTTCTGTCTAATGTATCTACTATCATCTATCTTTCTGTCTAATCTATCTACTATCATCTATCTTTCTGTCTAATCTATCTACTATCATCTATCTTTCTGTCTAATCTATCTACTATCATCTAACTACTATCTTTCTGTCTAATCTATCTACTATCATCTATCTTTCTATCTAATCTATCTACCATCATCTAACTACTCTCTTTCTATCTAATCTATCTACTATCATCTATCTTTATATCTAATCTATCTACTATCATCTATCTTTCTGTCTAATCTATCTAGTATCATCTAACTACTATCTTTGTGTCTAATCTATCTACTATCATCTATCTTTCTGTCTAATCTATCTACTATCATCTATCTTTCTGTCTAATCTATCTACTATCATCTATCTTTCTATCTAATCTATCTACTATCATCTATCTTTCTGTCTAATCTATCTAGTATCATCTATCTTTCTGTCTAATCTATCTACTATCATCTATCTTTCTGTCTAATGTATCTACTATCATCCATCTTTCTATCTAATCTATCTACTATCCTCTAACTACTATCTTGCTGTCTAATCTATCTACTATCATCTATCTTTCTGTCTAATCTCTCTACTATCATCTAACTACTATCTTTCTATCTAATCTATCTACTATCATCTATCTTTCTGTCTAATCTATCTACTATCATCTAACTACTATCTTTCTGTCTAATCTATCTACTATCATCTATCTTTCTATCTAATCTATCTACTATCATCTATCTTTCTGTCTAATCTATCTACTATCATCTATCTTTCTGTCTAATCTATCTATTATCATCTATCTTTCTGTCTAATGTATCTACTATCATCTATCTTTCTGTCTAATCTATCTTCCATCATCTATCTTTCTGTCTAATCTATCTACTATCATCTATCTTTCTGTCTAATCTATCTACTATCATCTATCTTTCTGTCTAATGTATCTACTATCATCTATCTTTCTGTCTAATCTATCTACTATCATCTATCTTTCTGTCTAATCTATCTACTATCATCTATCTTTCTGTCTAATCTATCTACTATCATCTATCTTTCTGTCTAATCTATCTACAATCATCTATCTTTCTGTCTAATCTATCTACTATCATCTATCTTTCTGTCTAATCTCTCTACTATCATCTAACTACTATCTTTCTATCTAATCTATCTACTATCATCTATCTTTCTGTCTAATCTATCTACTATCATCTAACTACTATCTTTCTGTCTAATCTATCTACTATCATCTATCTTTCTATCTAATCTATCTACTATCATCTATCTTTCTGTCTAATCTATCTACTATCATCTATCTTTCTGTCTAATCTATCTACTATCATCTATCTTTCTGTCTAATGTATCTACTATCATCTATCTTTCTGTCTAATCTATCTACTATCATCTATCTTTCTGTCTAACCTATCTACTATCATCTATCTTTCTGTCTAACCTATCTACTATCATCTATCTTTCTGTCTAATCTATCTACTATCATCTATCTTTCTGTCTAATCTATCTTCTATCATCTATCTTTCTGTCTAATGTATCTACTATCATCTATCTTTCTGTCTAATCTATCTACTATCATCTATCTTTCTGTCTAATGTATCTACTATCATCTATCTTTCTGTCTAATGTATCTACTATCATCTGTCTTTCTGTCTAATGTATCTACTATCATCTATCTTTCTGTCTAATCTATCTACTATCATCTATCTTTCTGTCTAATCTATCTACTATCATCTATCTTTCTGTCTAATCTATCTTCTATCATCTATCTTTCTGTCTAATGTATCTACTATCATCTATCTTTCTGTCTAATCTATCTACTATCATCAATCTTTCTGTCTAATCTATCTACTATCATCTATCTTTCTGTCTAATCTATCTACTATCAACTATCTTTCTGTCTAATCTATCTACTATCATCTATCTTTCTGTCTAATCTATCTACTATCATCTAACTACTATCTTTCTATCTAATCTATCTACTATCATCTATCTTTCTGTCTAATCTATCTACTATCATCTAACTACTATCTTTCTATCTAATCTATCTACTATCATCTATCTTTCTGTCTAATCTATCTACTATCATCTAACTACTATCTTTCTATCTAATCTATCTACTATCAGCTATCTTTCTATCTAATCTATCTACTATCATCTATCTTTCTATCTAATCTATCTACTATCATCTATCTTTCTGTCTAATCTATCTAGTATCATCTAACTACTATCTTTCTGTCTAATCTATCTACTATCATCTATCTTTCTGTCTAATCTATCTACTATCATCTAACTACTATCTTTCTATCTAATCTATCTACTATCATCTATCTTTCTGTCTAATCTATCTACTATCATCTAACTACTATCTTTCTATCTAATCTATCTACTATCATCTATCTTTCTGTCTAATCTATCTACTATCATCTAACTACTATCTTTCTATCTAATCTATCTACTATCATCTATCTTTCTGTCTAATCTATCTACTATCATCTAACTACTATGTTTCTATCTAATCTATCTACTATCATCTATCTTTCTGTCTAATCTATCTACTATCATCTAACTACTATCTTTCTATCTAATCTATCTACTATCATCTATCTTTCTATCTAATCTATCTACTATCATCTATCTTTCTGTCTAATCTATCTACTATCATCTGTCTTTCTATCTAATCTATCTACTATCATCTAACTACTATCTTTCTGTCTAATCTATCTACTATCATCTATCTTTCTATCTAATCTATCTGCTATCATCTATCTTTCTGTCTAATCTATCTACTATCATCTAACTACTATCTTTCTGTCTAATCTATCTACTATCATCTATCTTTCTATCTAATCTATCTACTATCATCTAACTACTATCTTTCTATCTAATCTATCTACTATCATCTATCTTTCTATCTAATCTATCTACTATCATCTATCTTTCTTTCTAATCTATCTAGTATCATCTAACTACAATCTTTCTGTCTAATCTATCTACTATCATCTATCTTTCTGCTAATCTATCTACTATCATCTATCTTTCTGTCTAATCTATCTACTATCATCTATCTTTCTGTCTAATCTATCTACTATCATCTATCTTTCTGTCTAATCTATCTACTATCATCTATCTTTCTGTCTAACCTATCTACTATCATCTATCTTTCTGTCTAATCTATCTGCTATCATCTATCTTTCTGTCTAATCTATCTACTATCATCTATCTTTCTGTCTAATCTATCTACTATCATCTATCTTTCTGTCTAATGTATCTACTATCATCTGTCTTTCTGTCTAATGTATCTACTATCATCTATCTTTCTGTCTAATCTATCTACTATCATCTATCTTTCTGTCTAATCTATCTACTATCATCTATCTTTCTGTCTAATCTATCTTCTATCATCTATCTTTCTGTCTAATGTATCTACTATCATCTATCTTTCTCTCTAATCTATCTACTATCATCAATCTTTCTGTCTAATCTATCTACTATCATCTATCTTTCTGTCTAATCTATCTACTATCAACTATCTTTCTGTCTAATCTATCTACTATCATCTATCTTTCTGTCTAATCTATCTACTATCATCTAACTACTATCTTTCTATCTAATCTATCTACTATCATCTATCTTTCTGTCTAATCTATCTACTATCATCTAACTACTATCTTTCTATCTAATCTATCTACTATCATCTATCTTTCTGTCTAATCTATCTACTATCATCTAACTACTATCTTTCTATCTAATCTATCTACTATCAGCTATCTTTCTATCTAATCTATCTACTATCATCTATCTTTCTATCTAATCTATCTACTATCATCTATCTTTCTGTCTAATCTATCTAGTATCATCTAACTACTATCTTTCTGTCTAATCTATCTACTATCATCTATCTTTCTGTCTAATCTATCTACTATCATCTAACTACTATCTTTCTATCTAATCTATCTACTATCATCTATCTTTCTGTCTAATCTATCTACTATCATCTAACTACTATCTTTCTATCTAATCTATCTACTATCATCTATCTTTCTGTCTAATCTATGTACTATCATCTAACTACTATCTTTCTATCTAATCTATCTACTATCATCTATCTTTCTATCTAATCTATCTACTATCATCTATCTTTCTGTCTAATCTATCTACTATCATCTGTCTTTCTATCTAATCTATCTACTATCATCTAACTACTATCTTTCTGTCTAATCTATCTACTATCATCTATCTTTCTATCTAATCTATCTGCTATCATCTATCTTTCTGTCTAATCTATCTACTATCATCTAACTACTATCTTTCTGTCTAATCTATCTACTATCATCTATCTTTCTATCTAATCTATCTACTATCATCTAACTACTATCTTTCTATCTAATCTATCTACTATCATCTATCTTTCTATCTAATCTATCTACTATCATCTATCTTTCTTTCTAATCTATCTAGTATCATCTAACTACAATCTTTCTGTCTAATCTATCTACTATCATCTATCTTTCTGCTAATCTATCTACTATCATCTATCTTTCTGTCTAATCTATCTACTATCATCTATCTTTCTGTCTAATCTATCTACTATCATCTATCTTTCTGTCTAATCTATCTACTATCATCTATCTTTCTGTCTAATCTATCTACTATCATCTATCTTTCTGTCTAATCTATCTACTATCATCTATCTTTCTGTCTAATCTATCTACTATCATCTATCTTTATGTCTAATCTATCTACTATCATCTATCTTTATGTCTAATCTATCTACTATCATCTATCTTTCTATGTAATCTATCTACTATCATCTATCTTTCTGTCTAATCTATCTACTCTCGTCTATCTTTCTGCCTAATCTATCTACTATCGTCTATCTTTCTGTCTAATCTATCTACTATCGTCTATCTTTCTGTCTAATCTATCTACTATCGTCTGTCTTTCTGTCTAATCTATCTACTATCGTCTATCTTTCTGTCTAATCTATCTACTATCGTCTATCTTTCTGTCTAATCTATCTACTATCGTCTATCTTTCTGTCTAAACTATCTACTATCGTCTGTCTTTCTGTCTAATCTATCTTCTATCGTCTATCTTTCTGTCTAATCTATCTACTATCATCTATCTTTCTGTCTAATCTATCTACTATCATCTATCTTTCTGTCTAATGTATCTACTATCATCTATCTTTCTGTCTAATGTATCTACTATCATCTATCTTTCTGTCTAATCTATCTACTATCATCTATCTTTCTGTCTAATCTATCTACTATCATCTATCTTTCTATCTAATCTATCTACTATCATCTATCTTTCTGTCTAATCTATCTACTCTCATCTATCTTTCTGTCTAATCTATCTACTATCATCTATCTTTCTGTCTAATCTATCTACTATCATCTAACTACTATCTTTCTATCTAATCTATCTACAATCATCTATCTTTCTATCTAATCTATCTACTATCATCTAACTACTATCTTTCTAACTAATCTGTCTACTATCATCTATCTTTCTATCTAATCTATCTACTATCATCTATCTTTCTATCTAATCTATCTACTATCATCTATCTTTCTGTCTAATCTATCTACTATCATCTATCTTTCTATCTAATCTATCTACTATCATCTATCTTTCTGTCTAATCTATCTACTATCATCTGTCTTTCTATCTAATCTATCTACTATCATCTAACTACTATCTTTCTGTCTAATCTATCTACTATCATCTATCTTTCTATCTAATCTATCTACTATCATCTATCTTTCTGTCTAATCTACCTACTATCGTCTATCTTTCTGTCTAATCTACCTACTATCATCTATCTTTCTCTCTAATCTATCTACTATCGTCTATCTCTCTGTCTAATCGATCTACTATCGTCTATCTTTCTGTCTAATCGATCTCCTATCGTCTATCTTTCTGTCTAATCTATCTACTATGGTCTATCTTTCTGTCTAATCGATCTACTATCGTCTACCTTTCTGTCTAATCTATCTACTATCGTCTATCTTTCTGTCTAATCTATCAACTATCGTCTATCTTTCTGTCTAATCTATCTACTATCGTCTATCTTTCTGTCTAATCTATCTACTATCGTCTATCTTTCTGTCTAATCTATCTACTATCGTCTATCTTTCTGTCTAATCTATCTACTATCGTCTATCTTTCTGTCTAATCTATCTACTATCGTCTATCTGTCTGACTAATCTATCTACTATCGTCTATCTTTCTGTCTAATCTATCTACTATCGTCTATCTTTCTGTCTAATCTATCTACTATCGTCTATCTTTCTGTCTAATCTATCTACTATCGTGTATCTTTCTGTCTAATCTATCTACTATCGTCTATCTTTCTGTCTAATCTATCTACTATCGTCTTTCTGTCTAATCTATCTACTATCGTCTATCTTTCTGTCTAATCTATCTAGTATCGTCTATCTTTCTGTCTAATCTATCTACTATCGTCTATCTTTCTGTCTAATCTATCTACTATCCTCTAACTACTATCTTTCTGTCTAATCTATCTACTATCATCTATCTTTCTCTCTAATCTATCTACTATCATCTATCTTTCTGTCTAATCTATCTACTATCATCTATCTTTCTGTCTAATCTATCTACTATCATCTAACTACTATCTTTCTGTCTAATCTATCTACTATCATCTATCTTTCTATCTAATCTATCTACTATCATCTATCTTTCTGTCTAATCTATCTAGTATCATCTATCTTTCTGTCTAATCTATCTACTATCATCTATCTTTCTGTCTAATGTATCTACTATCATCCATCTTTCTATCTAATCTATCTACTATCCTCTAACTACTATCTTGCTGTCTAATCTATCTACTATCATCTATCTTTCTGTCTAATCTCTCTACTATCATCTAACTACTATCTTTCTATCTAATCTATCTACTATCATCTATCTTTCTGTCTAATCTATCTACTATCATCTAACTACTATCTTTCTGTCTAATCTATCTACTATCATCTATCTTTCTATCTAATCTATCTACTATCATCTATCTTTCTGTCTAATCTATCTACTATCATCTATCTTTCTGTCTAATCTATCTATTATCATCTATCTTTCTGTCTAATGTATCTACTATCATCTATCTTTCTGTCTAATCTATCTTCCATCAGCTATCTTTCTGTCTAATCTATCTACTATCATCTATCTTTCTGTCTAATCTATCTACTATCATCTATCTTTCTGTCTAATGTATCTACTATCATCTATCTTTTTGTCTAATCTATCTACTATCATCTATCTTTCTGTCTAATCTATCTACTATCGTGTATCTTTCTGTCTAATCTATCTACTATCGTCTATCTTTCTGTCTAATCTATCTACTATCGTCTTTCTGTCTAATCTATCTACTATCATCTATCTTTCTGTCTAATCTCTCTACTATCATCTAACTACTATCTTTCTATCTAATCTATCTACTATCATCTATCTTTCTGTCTAATCTATCTACTATCATCTAACTACTATCTTTCTGTCTAATCTATCTACTATCATCTATCTTTCTATCTAATCTATCTACTATCATCTATCTTTCTGTCTAATCTATCTACTATCATCTATCTTTCTGTCTAATCTATCTATTATCATCTATCTTTCTGTCTAATGTATCTACTATCATCTATCTTTCTGTCTAATCTATCTTCCATCATCTATCTTTCTGTCTAATCTATCTACTATCATCTATCTTTCTGTCTAATCTATCTACTATCATCTATCTTTCTGTCTAATGTATCTACTATCATCTATCTTTCTGTCTAATCTATCTACTATCATCTATCTTTCTGTCTAATCTATCTACTATCATCTATCTTTCTGTCTAATGTATCTACTATCATCTATCTTTCTGTCTAATCTATCTACTATCATCTATCTTTCTGTCTAACCTATCTACTATCATCTATCTTTCTGTCTAACCTATCTACTATCATCTATCTTTCTGTCTAATCTATATACTATCATCTATCTTTCTGTCTAATCTATCTACTATCATCTATCTTTCTGTCTAATGTCTCTACTATCATCTATCTTTCTGTATAATGTATCTACTATCATCTGTCTTTCTGTCTAATGTATCTACTATCATCTATCTTTCTGTCTAATCTATCTACTATCATCTATCTTTCTGTCTAATCTATCTACTATCATCTATCTTTCTGTCTAATCTATCTTCTATCATCTATCTTTCTGTCTAATGTATCTACTATCATCTATCTTTCTGTCTAATCTATCTACTATCATCAATCTTTCTGTCTAATCTATCTACTATCATCTATCTTTCTGTCTAATCTATCTACTATCAACTATCTTTCTGTCTAATCTATCTACTATCATCTATCTTTCTGTCCAATCTATCTACTATCATCTAACTACTATCTTTCTATCTAATCTATCTACTATCATCTATCTTTCTGTCTAATCTATCTACTATCATCTAACTACTATCTTTCTATCTAATCTATCTACTATCATCTATCTTTCTGTCTAATCTATCTACTATCATCTAACTACTATCTTTCTATCTAATCTATCTACTATCATCTATCTTTCTGTCTAATCTATCTACTATCATCTAACTACTATCTTTCTATCTAATCTATCTACTATCAGCTATCTTTCTATCTAATCTATCTACTATGATCTATCTTTCTATCTAATCTATCTACTATCATCTATCTTTCTGTCTAATCTATCTAGTATCATCTAACTACTATCTTTCTGTCTAATCTATCTACTATCATCTATCTTTCTATCTAATCTATCTACTATCATCTATCTTTCTGTCTAATCTATCTAGTATCATCTAACTACTATCTTTCTGTCTAATCTATCTACTATCATCTATCTTTCTGCTAATCTATCTACTATCATCTATCTTTCTGTCTAATCTATCTACTATCATCTACCTTTCTGTCTAATCTATCTACTATCATCTATCTTTCTGTCTAATCTATCTACTATCATCTATCTTTCTGTCTAATCTATCTACTATCAACTATCTTTCTGTCTAATCTATCTACTATCATCTATCTTTCTGTCTAATCTATCTACTATCAACTATCTTTCTGTCTAATCTATCTACTATCATCTATCTTTCTGTCTAATCTATCTACTATCATCTAACTACTATCTTTCTATCTAATCTATCTACTATCATCTATCTTTCTGTCTAATCTATCTACTATCATCTATCTTTCTGTCTAATCTATCTATTATCATCTATCTTTCTGTCTAATGTATCTACTATCATCTATCTTTCTGTCTAATCTATCTTCTATCATCTATCTTTCTGTCTAATCTATCTACTATCATCTATCTTTCTGTCTAATCTATCTTCTATCATCTATCTTTCTGTCCAATCTATCTACTATCATCTATCTTTCTGTCTAATCTATCTACTATCATCTATCTTTCTGTCTAATCTATCTACTATCATCTATCTTTCTGTCTAATGTATCTACTATCATCTATCTTTCTGTCTAATCTATCTACTATCAGCTCTCTTTCTATCTAATCTATCTACTATCATCTCTCTTTCTGTCTAATCTATCTACTATCATCTATCTTTCTGTCTAATCTATCTACTATCGTCTATCTTTCTGTCTAATCTATCTACTATCGTCTGTCTTTCTGTCTAATCTGTCTACTATCGTCTATCTTTCTGTCTAATCTATCTACTATCGTCTATCTTTCTGTCTAATCTATCTACTATCGTCTATCTTTCTGTCTAAACTATCTACTATCGTCTGTATTTCTGTCTAATCTATTTTCTATCGTCTATATTTCTGTCTAATCTATCTACTATCATCTATCTTTCTGTCTAATGTATCTACTATCATCTATCTTTCTGTCTAATGTATCTACTATCATCTATCTTTCTGTCTAATCTATCTACTATCATCTATCTTTCTGTCTAATCTATCTACTATCATCTATCTTTCTATCTAATCTATCTACTATCATCTATCTTTCTGTCTAATCTATCTACTCTCATCTATCTTTCTGTCTAATCTATCTACTATCATCTATCTTTCTGTCTAATCTATCTACTATCATCTAACTACTATCTTTCTATCTAATCTATCTACAATCATCTATCTTTCTATCTAATCTATCTACTATCATCTAACTACTATCTTTCTAACTAATCTGTCTACTATCATCTATCTTTCTATCTAATCTATCTACTATCGTCTATCTTTCTGTCTAATCTATCTACTATCGTCTATCTTTCTGTCTAATCTATCTACTATCGTCTATCTGTCTGTCTAATCTATCTACTATCGTGTATCTGTCTGTCTAATCTATCTACTATCGTCTATCTTTCTGTCTAATCTATCTACTATCATCTATCTTTCTATCTAATCTATCTACTATCGTCTATCTTTCTGTCTAATCTATCTACTATCGTCTATCTTTCTGTCTAATCTACCTACTATCGTCTATCTTTCTGTCTAATCTACCTACTATCGTCTATATTTCTGTCTAATCTACCTACTATCGTCTATCTTTCTCTCTAATCTACCTACTATCATCTATCTTTCTCTCTAATCTATCTACTATCGTCTATCTTTCTGTCTAATCTATCAACTATCGTCTATCTTTCTGTCTAATCTATCTACTATCGTCTATCTTTCTGTCTAATCTATCTACTATCGTCTATCTTTCTGTCTAATCTATCTACTATCGTCTATCTTTCTGTCTAATCTATCTACTATCGTCTATCTGTCTGTCTAATCTATCTACTATCGTCTATCTGTCTGTCTAATCTATCTACTATCGTCTATCTTTCTGTCTAATCTATCTACTATCGTCTATCTTTCTGTCTAATCTATCTACTATCGTGTATCTTTCTGTCTAATCTATCTACTATCGTCTATCTTTCTGTCTAATCTATCTACTATCGTCTATCTTTCTGTCTAATCTATCTACTATCGTCTATCTTTCTGTCTAATCTATCAACTATCCTCTAACTACTATCTTTCTGTCTAATCTATCTACTATCATCTATCTTTCTGTCTAATCTATCTACTATCATCTATCTTTCTGTCTAATCTATCTACTATCATCTATCTTTCTGTCTAATCTATCTACTATCATCTAACTACTATCTTTCTGTCTAATCTATCTACTATCATCTATCTTTCTATCTAATCTATCTACTATCATCTATCTTTCTGTCTAATCTATCTAGTATCATCTATCTTTCTGTCTAATCTATCTACTATCATCTATCTTTCTTTCTAATGTATCTACTATCATCCATCTTTCTATCTAATCTATCTACTATCCTCTAACTACTATCTTGCTGTCTAATCTATCTACTATCATCTATCTTTCTGTCTAATCTCTCTACTATCATCTAACTACTATCTTTCTATCTAATCTATCTACTATCATCTATCTTTCCGTCTAATCTATCTACTATCATCTAACTACTATCTTTCTGTCTAATCTATCTACTATCATCTATCTTTCTATCTAATCTATCTACTATCATCTATCTTTCTGTCTAATCTATCTACTATCATCTATCTTTCTGTCTAATCTATCTATTATCATCTATCTTTCTGTCTAATCTATCTACTATCATCTATCTTTCTGTCTAATCTATCTTCCATCATCTATCTTTCTGTCTAATCTATCTACTATCATCTATCTTTCTGTCTAATCTATCTACTATCATCTATCTTTCTGTCTAATGTATCTACTATCATCTATCTTTCTGTCTAATCTATCTACTATCATCTATCTTTCTGTCTAATCTATCTACTATCATCTATCTTTCTGTCTAATCTATCTACTATCATCTATCTTTCTGTCTAATCTATCTACTATCATCTATCTTTCTGTCTAATCTATCTACTATCATCTATCTTTCTGTCTAATCTATCTACTATCATCTATCTTTCTGTCTAATCTATCTACTATCAACTATCTTTCTGTCTAATGTATCTACTATCATCTATCTTTCTGTCTAATCTATCTACTATCATCTATCTTTCTGTCTAATCTATCTACTATCATCTATCTTTCTGTCTAATCTATATACTATCATCTATCTTTCTGTCTAATCTATCTACTATCATCTATCTTTCTGTCTAATGTATCTACTATCATCTATCTTTCTGTCTAATGTATCTACTATCATCTGTCTTTCTGTCTAATGTATCTACTATCATCTATCTTTCTGTCTAATCTATCTTCTATCATCTATCTTTCTGTCTAATGTATCTACTATCATCTATCTTTCTGTCTAATCTATCTACTATCATCTATCTTTCTGTCTAATCTATCTACTATCATCTATCTTTCTGTCTAAAGTATCTACTATCATCTATCTTTCTGTCTAATCTATCTACTATCATCTATCTTTCTGTCTAATGTATCTACTATCATCTATCTTTCTGTCTAATCTATCTACTATCAGCTTTCTTTCTATCTAATCTATCTACTATCATCTCTCTTTCTGTCTAATCTATCTACTATCATCTATCTTTCTATCTAATCTATCTACTATCATCTATCTTTCTGTCTAATCTATCTACTATCGCCTATCTTTCTGTCTAATCTATCTACTATCGTCTGTCTTTCTGTCTAATCTATCTACTATCGTCTATCTTTCTGTCTAATCTATCTACTATCGTCTATCTTTCTGTCTAATCTATCTACTATCGTCTATCTTTCTGTCTAAACTATCTACTATCGTCTGTATTTCTGTCTAATCTATTTTCTATCGTCTATATTTCTGTCTAATCTATCTACTATCATCTATCTTTCTGTCTAATGTATCTACTATCATCTATCTTTCTGTCTAATGTATCTACTATCATCTATCTTTCTGTCTAATCTATCTACTATCATCTATCTTTCTGTCTAATCTATCTACTATCATCTATCTTTCTATCTAATCTATCTACTATCATCTATCTTTCTGTCTAATCTATCTACTCTCATCTATCTTTCTGTCTAATCTATCTACTATCATCTATCTTTCTGTCTAATCTATCTACTATCATCTAACTACTATCTTTCTATCTAATCTATCTACAATCATCTATCTTTCTATCTAATCTATCTACTATCATCTAACTACTATCTTTCTAACTAATCTGTCTACTATCATCTATCTTTCTATCTAATCTATCTACTATCGTCTATCTTTCTGTCTAATCTATCTACTATCATCTATCTTTCTGTCTAATCTATCTACTATCGTCTATCTGTCTGTCTAATCTATCTACTATCGTCTATCTTTCTGTCTAATCTATCTACTATCGTCTATCTTTCTGTCTAATCTATCTACTATCGTGTATCTTTCTGTCTAATCTATCTACTATCGTCTATCTTTCTGTCTAATCTATCTACTATCGTCTATCTTTCTGTCTAATCTATTTACTATCGTCTATCTTTCTGTCTAATCTATCAACTATCCTCTAACTACTATCTTTCTGTCTAATCTATCTACTATCATCTATCTTTCTGTCTAATCTATCTACTATCATCTATCTTTCTGTCTAATCTATCTACTATCATCTATCTTTCTGTCTAATCTATCTACTATCATCTAACTACTATCTTTCTGTCTAATCTATCTACTATCATCTATCTTTCTATCTAATCTATCTACTATCATCTATCTTTCTGTCTAATCTATCTAGTATCATCTATCTTTCTGTCTAATCTATCTACTATCATCTATCTTTCTGTCTAATGTATCTACTATCATCCATCTTTCTATCTAATCTATCTACTATCCTCTAACTACTATCTTGCTGTCTAATCTATCTACTATCATCTATCTTTCTGTCTAATCTCTCTACTATCATCTAACTACTATCTTTCTATCTAATCTATCTACTATCATCTATCTTTCTGTCTAATCTATCTACTATCATCTAACTACTATCTTTCTGTCTAATCTATCTACTATCATCTATCTTTCTATCTAATCTATCTACTATCATCTATCTTTCTGTCTAATCTATCTACTATCATCTATCTTTCTGTCTAATCTATCTATTATCATCTATCTTTCTGTCTAATGTATCTACTATCATCTATCTTTCTGTCTAATCTATCTTCCATCATCTATCTTTCTGTCTAATCTATCTACTATCATCTATCTTTCTGTCTAATCTATCTACTATCATCTATCTTTCTGTCTAATCTATCTACTATCATCTATCTTTCTGTCTAATGTATCTACTATCATCTATCTTTCTGTCTAATCTATCTACTATCATCTATCTTTCTGTCTAATCTATCTACTATCATCTATCTTTCTGTCTAATCTATCTACTATCATCTATCTTTCTGTCTAATCTCTCTACTATCATCTAACTACTATCTTTCTATCTAATCTATCTACTATCATCTATCTTTCTGTCTAATCTATCTACTATCATCTAACTACTATCTTTCTGTCTAATCTATCTACTATCATCTATCTTTCTATCTAATCTATCTACTATCATCTATCTTTCTGTCTAATCTATCTACTATCATCTATCTTTCTGTCTAATCTATTATCATCTATCTTTCTGTCTAATGTATCTACTATCATCTATCTTTCTGTCTAATCTATCTTCCATCATCTATCTTTCTGTCTAATCTATCTACTATCATCTATCTTTCTGTCTAATCTATCTACTATCATCTATCTTTCTGTCTAATGTATCTACTATCATCTATCTTTCTGTCTAATCTATCTACTATCATCTATCTTTCTGTCTAATCTATCTACTATCATCTATCTTTCTGTCTAATGTATCTACTATCATCTATCTTTCTGTCTAATCTATCTACTATCATCTATCTTTCTGTCTAACCTATCTACTATCATCTATCTTTCTGTCTAACCTATCTACTATCATCTATCTTTCTGTCTAATCTATATACTATCATCTATCTTTCTGTCTAATCTATCTACTATCATCTATCTTTCTGTCTAATGTATCTACTATCATCTATCTTTCTGTCTAATGTATCTACTATCATCTGTCTTTCTGTCTAATGTATCTACTATCATCTATCTTTCTGTCTAATCTATCTACTATCATCTATCTTTCTGTCTAATCTATCTACTATCATCTATCTTTCTGTCTAATCTATCTTCTATCATCTATCTTTCTGTCTAATGTATCTACTATCATCTATCTTTCTGTCTAATCTATCTACTATCATCTATCTTTCTGTCTAATCTATCTACTATCATCTATCTTTCTGTCTAATCTATCTATTATCAGCTATCTTTCTATCTAATCTATCTACTATCATCTATCTTTCTATCTAATCTATCTACTATCATCTATCTTTCTGTCTAATCTATCTAGTATCATCTAACTACTATCTTTCTGTCTAATCTATCTACTATCATCTATCTTTCTGCTAATCTATCAATTATCAGCTATCTTTCTGTCTAATCTATCTACTATCATCTATCTTTCTGTCTAATGTATCTACTATCATCTATCTTTCTGTCTAATGTATCTACTATCATCTGTCTTTCTGTCTAATGTATCTACTATCATCTATCTTTCTGTCTAATCTATCTACTATCATCTATCTTTCTGTCTAATCTATCTACTATCATCTATCTTTCTGTCTAATCTATCTTCTATCATCTATCTTTCTGTCTAATGTATCTACTATCATCTATCTTTCTGTCTAATCTATCTACTATCATCTATCTTTCTGTCTAATCTATCTACTATCATCTATCTTTCTGTCTAATCTATCTATTATCAGCTATCTTTCTATCTAATCTATCTACTATCATCTATCTTTCTATCTAAAATATCTACTATTATCTATCTTTCTGTCTAATCTATCTAGTATCATCTAACTACTATCTTTCTGTCTAATCTATCTACTATCATCTATCTTTCTGCTAATCTATCAATTATCAGCTATCTTTCTATCTAATCTATCTACTATCATCTATCTTTCTATCTAATCTATCTACTGTCATCTATCTTTCTGTCTAATCTATCTACTATCATCTATCTTTCTGTCTAATCTATCTACTATCATCTATCTTTCTGTCTAATCTATCTACTATCATCTATCTTTCTGTCTAATCTATCTACTATCAACTATCTTTCTGTCTAATCTATCTACTATCATCTATCTTTCTGTCTATCTACTATCATCTAACTACTATCTTTCTATCTAATCTATCTACTATCATCTATCTTTCTGTCTAATCTATCTACTATCATCTAACTACTATCTTTCTATCTAATCTATCTACTATCATCTATCTTTCTGTCTAATCTATCTACTATCATCTATCTTTCTGTCTAATCTATGTATTATCATCTATCTTTCTGTCTAATGTATCTACTATCATCTATCTTTCTGTCTAATCTATCTTCTATCATCTATCTTTCTGTCTAATCTATCTACTATCATCTATCTTTCTGTCTAATCTATCTTCTATCATCTATCTTTCTGTCTAATCTATCTATTATCATCTATCTTTCTGTCTAATCTATCTACTATCATCTATCTTTCTGTCTAATGTATCTACTATCATCTATCTTTCTGTCTAATGTATCTACTATCATCTATCTTTCTGTCTAATCTATCTACTATCATCTATCTTTCTGTCTAATCTATCTACTATCATCTATCTTTCTGTCTAATCTATCTACTATCATCTACCTTTCTGTCTAATCTATCTACTATCATCTATCTTTCTGTCTAATCTATCTACTATCAACTATCTTTCTGTCTAATGTATCTACTATCATCTATCTTTCTGTCTAATCTATCTACTATCATCTATCTTTCTGTCTAATCTATCTACTATCATCTATCTTTCTGTCTAATCTATCTACTATCATCTATCTTTCTGTCTAATCTATATACTATCATCTATCTTTCTGTCTAATCTATCTACTATCATCTATCTTTCTGTCTAATGTATCTACTATCATCTATCTTTCTGTCTAATGTATCTACTATCATCTGTCTTTCTGTCTAATGTATCTACTATCATCTATCTTTCTGTCTAATCTATCTTCTATCATCTATCTTTCTGTCTAATGTATCTACTATCATCTATCTTTCTGTCTAATCTATCTACTATCATCTATCTTTCTGTCTAATCTATCTACTATCATCTATCTTTCTGTCTAAAGTATCTACTATCATCTATCTTTCTGTCTAATCTATCTACTATCATCTATCTTTCTGTCTAATGTATCTACTATCATCTATCTTTCTGTCTAATCTATCTACTATCATCTATCTTTCTGTCTAATGTATCTACTATCATCTATCTTTCTGTCTAATCTATCTACTATCATCTCTCTTTCTGTCTAATCTATCTACTATCATCTATCTTTCTATCTAATCTATCTACTATCATCTATCTTTCTGCCTAATCTATCTACTATCGTCTATCTTTCTGCCTAATCTATCTACTATAGTCTATCTTTCTGTCTAATCTATCTACTATCGTCTATCTTTCTGTCTAATCTATCTACTATCGTCTGTCTTTCTGTCTAATCTATCTACTATCGTCTATCTTTCTGTCTAATCTATCTACTATCGTCTATCTTTCTGTCTAATCTATCTACTATCGTCTATCTTTCTGTCTAAACTATCTACTATCGTCTGTATTTCTGTCTAATCTATTTTCTATCGTCTATATTTCTGTCTAATCTATCTACTATCATCTATCTTTCTGTCTAATCTATCTACTATCATCTATCTTTCTCTCTAATGTATCTACTATCATCTATCTTTCTGTCTAATGTATCTACTATCATCTATCTTTCTGTCTAATCTATCTACTATCATCTATCTTTCTGTCTAATCTATCTACTATCATCTATCTTTCTATCTAATCTATCTACTATCATCTATCTTTCTGTCTAATCTATCTACTCTCATCTATCTTTCTGTCTAATCTATCTACTATCATCTATCTTTCTGTCTAATCTATCTACTATCATCTAACTACTATCTTTCTATCTAATCTATCTACAATCATCTATCTTTCTATCTAATCTATCTACTATCATCTATCTTTCTATCTAATCTATCTACTATCATCTATCTGTCTGTCTAATCTATCTACTATCATCTATCTTTCTATCTAATCTATCTACTATCATCTATCTTTCTGTCTAATCTATCTACTATCATCTGTCTTTCTATCTAATCTATCTACTATCATCTAACTACTATCTTTCTGTCTAATCTATCTACTATCATCTATCTTTCTATCTAATCTATCTGCTATCATCTATCTTTCTGTCTAATCTATCTACTATCATCTAACTACTATCTTTCTGTCTAATCTATCTACTATCATCTATCTTTCTATCTAATCTATCTACTATCATCTAACTACTATCTTTCTATCTAATCTATCTACTATCATCTATCTTTCTATCTAATCTATCTACTATCATCTATCTTTCTTTCTAATCTATCTAGTATCATCTAACTACAATCTTTCTGTCTAATCTATCTACTATCATCTATCTTTCTGCTAATCTATCTACTATCATCTATCTTTCTGTCTAATCTATCTACTATCATCTATCTTTCTGTCTAATCTATCTACTATCATCTATCTTTCTGTCTAATCTATCTACTATCATGTATCTTTCTGTCTAATCTATCTACTATCATCTATCTTTCTGTCTAATCTATCTACTATCGTCTATCTTTCTGTCTAATCTATCTACTATCATCTATCTTTCTGTCTAATCTATCTACTGTCATCTATCTTTCTGTCTAATCTATGTACTATCATCTATCTTTCTGTCTAATCTATCTACTATCATCTATCTTTCTGTCTAATCTATCTACTATCATCTATCTTTCTGTCTAATCTATCTACTATCATCTATCTTTCTGTCTAATCTATCTACTATCATCTATCTTTCTGTCTAAACTATCTACTATCATCTAACTACTATCATTCTGTCTAATCTATCTACTATCATCTATCTTTCTATCTAATCTATCTACTATCATCTAACTACTGTCTTTCTGTCTAATCTATCTACTATCATCTAACTACTATCTTTCTGTCTAATCTATCTACTATCATCTATCTTTCTATCTAATCTATCTACTATCATGTATCTTTCTGTCTAATCTATCTACTATCATCTAACTACTATCTTTCTGTCTAATCTATCTACTATCATCTATCTTTCTATCTAATCTATCTACCATCATCTAACTACTATCTTTCTATCTAATCTATCTACTATCATCTATCTTTATATCTAATCTATCTACTATCATCTATCTTTCTGTCTAATCTATCTAGTATCATCTAACTACTATCTTTGTGTCTAATCTATCTACTATCATATATCTTTCTGTCTAATCTATCTACTATCATCTATCTTTCTGTCTAATCTATCTACTATCATCTATCTTTCTGTCTAATCTATCTACTATCATCTATCTTTCTGTCTAATCTATCTACTATCATCTATCTTTATGTCTAATCTATCTACTATCATCTATCTTTATGTCTAATCTATCTACTATCATCTATCTTTCTATCTAATCTATGTACTATCATCTATCTTTCTGTCTAATCTATCTACTATCGTCTATCTTTCTGCCTAAACTATCTACTATCGTCTATCTTTCTGTCTAATCTATCTACTATCGTCTATCTTTCTGTCTAATCTATCTACTATCGTCTGTCTTTCTGTCTAATCTATCTACTATCGTCTATCTTTCTGTCTAATCTATCTACTATCGTCTATCTTTCTGTCTAATCTATCTACTATCGTCTATCTTTCTGTCTAAACTATCTACTATCGTCTGTCTTTCTGTCTAATCTATCTTCTATCGTCTATCTTTCTGTCTAATCTATCTACTATCATCTATCTTTCTGTCTAATCTATCTACTATCATCTATCTTTCTGTCTAATGTATCTACTATCATCTATCTTTCTCTCTAATGTATCTACTATCATCTATCTTTCTGTCTAATCTATCTACTATCATCTATCTTTCTGTCTAATCTATCTACTATCATCTATCTTTCTATCTAATCTATCTACTATCATCTATCTTTCTGTCTAATCTATCTACTCTCATCTATCTTTCTGTCTAATCTATCTACTATCATCTATCTTTCTGTCTAATCTATCTACTATCATCTAACTACTATCTTTCTATCTAATCTATCTACAATCATCTATCTTTCTATCTAATCTATCTACTATCATCTAACTACTATCTTTCTAACTAATCTGTCTACTATCATCTATCTTTCTATCTAATCTATCTACTATCATCTATCTTTCTATCTAATCTATCTACTATCATCTATCTTTCTGTCTAATCTATCTAGTATCATCTATCTTTCTATCTAATCTATCTACTATCATCTATCTTTCTGTCTAATCTATCTACTATCATCTGTCTTTCTATCTAATCTATCTACTATCATCTAACTACTATCTTTCTGTCTAATCTATCTACTATCATCTATCTTTCTATCTAATCTATCTACTATCATCTATCTTTCTGTCTAATCTACCTACTATCGTCTATCTTTCTGTCTAATCTACCTACTATCATCTATCTTTCTCTCTAATCTATCTACTATCGTCTATCTTTCTGTCTAATCGATCTACTATCGTCTATCTTTCTGTCTAATCTATCTACTATCGTCTATCTTTCTGTCTAATCTATCTACTATCGTGTATCTTTCTGTCTAATCGATCTACTATCGTCTATCTTTCTGTCTAATCTGTCTACTATCGTCTTTCTGTCTAATCTATCTACTATCGTCTATCTTTCTGTCTAATCTATCTAGTATCGTCTATCTTTCTGTCTAATCTATCTACTATCGTCTTTCTGTCTAATCTATCTACTATCGTCTATCTTTCTGTCTAATCTATCTACTATCGTCTATCTTTCTGTCTAATCTATCTACTATCCTCTAACTACTATCTTTCTGTCTAATCTATCTACTATCATCTATCTTTCTCTCTAATCTATCTACTATCATCTATCTTTCTGTCTAATCTATCTACTATCATCTATCTTTCTGTCTAATCTATCTACTATCATCTAACTACTATCTTTCTGTCTAATCTATCTACTATCATCTATCTTTCTATCTAATCTATCTACTATCATCTATCTTTCTGTCTATTCTATCTAGTATCATCTATCTTTCTGTCTAATCTATCTACTATCATCTATCTTTCTGTCTAATGTATCTACTATCATCCATCTTTCTATCTAATCTATCTACTATCCTCTAACTACTATCTTGCTGTCTAATCTATCTACTATCATCTATCTTTCTGTCTAATCTCTCTATCATCTAACTACTATCTTTCTATCTAATCTATCTACTATCATCTATCTTTCTGTCTAATCTATCTACTATCATCTAACTACTATCTTTCTGTCTAATCTATCTACTATCATCTATCTTTCTATCTAATCTATCTACTATCATCTATCTTTCTGTCTAATCTATCTACTCTCATCTATCTTTCTGTCTAATCTATCTATTATCATCTATCTTTCTGTCTAATGTATCTACTATCATCTATCTTTCTGTCTAATCTATCTTCCATCATCTATCTTTCTGTCTAATCTATCTACTATCATCTATCTTTCTGTCTAATCTATCTACTATCATCTATCTTTCTGTCTAATGTATCTACTATCATCTATCTTTCTGTCTAATCTATCTACTATCATCTATCTTTCTGTCTAATCTATCTACTATCATCTATCTTTCTGTCTAATGTATCTACTATCATCTATCTTTCTGTCTAATGTATCTACTATCATCTGTCTTTCTGTCTAATGTATCTACTATCATCTATCTTTCTGTCTAATCTATCTACTATCATCTATCTTTCTGTCTAATCTATCTACTATCATCTATCTTTCTGTCTAATCTATCTTCTATCATCTATCTTTCTGTCTAATGTATCTACTATCATCTATCTTTCTGTCTAATCTATCTACTATCATCTATCTTTCTGTCTAATCTATCTACTATCATCTATCTTTCTGTCTAATCTATCTATTATCAGCTATCTTTCTATCTAATCTATCTACTATCATCTATCTTTCTATCTAATCTATCTACTATCATCTATCTTTCTGTCTAATCTATCTAGTATCATCTAACTACTATCTTTCTGTCTAATCTATCTACTATCATCTATCTTTCTGCTAATCTATCAATTATCAGCTATCTTTCTGTCTAATCTATCTACTATCATCTATCTTTCTGTCTAATGTATCTACTATCATCTATCTTTCTGTCTAATGTATCTACTATCATCTGTCTTTCTGTCTAATGTATCTACTATCATCTATCTTTCTGTCTAATCTATCTACTATCATCTATCTTTCTGTCTAATCTATCTACTATCATCTATCTTTCTGTCTAATCTATCTTCTATCATCTATCTTTCTGTCTAATGTATCTACTATCATCTATCTTTCTGTCTAATCTATCTACTATCATCTATCTTTCTGTCTAATCTATCTACTATCATCTATCTTTCTGTCTAATCTATCTATTATCAGCTATCTTTCTATCTAATCTATCTACTATCATCTATCTTTCTATCTAAAATATCTACTATTATCTATCTTTCTGTCTAATCTATCTAGTATCATCTAACTACTATCTTTCTGTCTAATCTATCTACTATCATCTATCTTTCTGCTAATCTATCAATTATCAGCTATCTTTCTATCTAATCTATCTACTATCATCTATCTTTCTATCTAATCTATCTACTGTCATCTATCTTTCTGTCTAATCTATCTACTATCATCTATCTTTCTGTCTAATCTATCTACTATCATCTATCTTTCTGTCTAATCTATCTACTATCATCTATCTTTCTGTCTAATCTATCTACTATCAACTATCTTTCTGTCTAATCTATCTACTATCATCTATCTTTCTGTCTATCTACTATCATCTAACTACTATCTTTCTATCTAATCTATCTACTATCATCTATCTTTCTGTCTAATCTATCTACTATCATCTAACTACTATCTTTCTATCTAATCTATCTACTATCATCTATCTTTCTGTCTAATCTATCTACTATCATCTATCTTTCTGTCTAATCTATGTATTATCATCTATCTTTCTGTCTAATGTATCTACTATCATCTATCTTTCTGTCTAATCTATCTTCTATCATCTATCTTTCTGTCTAATCTATCTACTATCATCTATCTTTCTGTCTAATCTATCTTCTATCATCTATCTTTCTGTCTAATCTATCTATTATCATCTATCTTTCTGTCTAATCTATCTACTATCATCTATCTTTCTGTCTAATGTATCTACTATCATCTATCTTTCTGTCTAATGTATCTACTATCATCTATCTTTCTGTCTAATCTATCTACTATCATCTATCTTTCTGTCTAATCTATCTACTATCATCTATCTTTCTGTCTAATCTATCTACTATCATCTACCTTTCTGTCTAATCTATCTACTATCATCTATCTTTCTGTCTAATCTATCTACTATCAACTATCTTTCTGTCTAATGTATCTACTATCATCTATCTTTCTGTCTAATCTATCTACTATCATCTATCTTTCTGTCTAATCTATCTACTATCATCTATCTTTCTGTCTAATCTATCTACTATCATCTATCTTTCTGTCTAATCTATATACTATCATCTATCTTTCTGTCTAATCTATCTACTATCATCTATCTTTCTGTCTAATGTATCTACTATCATCTATCTTTCTGTCTAATGTATCTACTATCATCTGTCTTTCTGTCTAATGTATCTACTATCATCTATCTTTCTGTCTAATCTATCTTCTATCATCTATCTTTCTGTCTAATGTATCTACTATCATCTATCTTTCTGTCTAATCTATCTACTATCATCTATCTTTCTGTCTAATCTATCTACTATCATCTATCTTTCTGTCTAAAGTATCTACTATCATCTATCTTTCTGTCTAATCTATCTACTATCATCTATCTTTCTGTCTAATGTATCTACTATCATCTATCTTTCTGTCTAATCTATCTACTATCATCTATCTTTCTGTCTAATGTATCTACTATCATCTATCTTTCTGTCTAATCTATCTACTATCATCTCTCTTTCTGTCTAATCTATCTACTATCATCTATCTTTCTATCTAATCTATCTACTATCATCTATCTTTCTGCCTAATCTATCTACTATCGTCTATCTTTCTGCCTAATCTATCTACTATAGTCTATCTTTCTGTCTAATCTATCTACTATCGTCTATCTTTCTGTCTAATCTATCTACTATCGTCTGTCTTTCTGTCTAATCTATCTACTATCGTCTATCTTTCTGTCTAATCTATCTACTATCGTCTATCTTTCTGTCTAATCTATCTACTATCGTCTATCTTTCTGTCTAAACTATCTACTATCGTCTGTATTTCTGTCTAATCTATTTTCTATCGTCTATATTTCTGTCTAATCTATCTACTATCATCTATCTTTCTGTCTAATCTATCTACTATCATCTATCTTTCTCTCTAATGTATCTACTATCATCTATCTTTCTGTCTAATGTATCTACTATCATCTATCTTTCTGTCTAATCTATCTACTATCATCTATCTTTCTGTCTAATCTATCTACTATCATCTATCTTTCTATCTAATCTATCTACTATCATCTATCTTTCTGTCTAATCTATCTACTCTCATCTATCTTTCTGTCTAATCTATCTACTATCATCTATCTTTCTGTCTAATCTATCTACTATCATCTAACTACTATCTTTCTATCTAATCTATCTACAATCATCTATCTTTCTATCTAATCTATCTACTATCATCTATCTTTCTATCTAATCTATCTACTATCATCTATCTGTCTGTCTAATCTATCTACTATCATCTATCTTTCTATCTAATCTATCTACTATCATCTATCTTTCTGTCTAATCTATCTACTATCATCTGTCTTTCTATCTAATCTATCTACTATCATCTAACTACTATCTTTCTGTCTAATCTATCTACTATCATCTATCTTTCTATCTAATCTATCTGCTATCATCTATCTTTCTGTCTAATCTATCTACTATCATCTAACTACTATCTTTCTGTCTAATCTATCTACTATCATCTATCTTTCTATCTAATCTATCTACTATCATCTAACTACTATCTTTCTATCTAATCTATCTACTATCATCTATCTTTCTATCTAATCTATCTACTATCATCTATCTTTCTTTCTAATCTATCTAGTATCATCTAACTACAATCTTTCTGTCTAATCTATCTACTATCATCTATCTTTCTGCTAATCTATCTACTATCATCTATCTTTCTGTCTAATCTATCTACTATCATCTATCTTTCTGTCTAATCTATCTACTATCATCTATCTTTCTGTCTAATCTATCTACTATCATGTATCTTTCTGTCTAATCTATCTACTATCATCTATCTTTCTGTCTAATCTATCTACTATCGTCTATCTTTCTGTCTAATCTATCTACTATCATCTATCTTTCTGTCTAATCTATCTACTGTCATCTATCTTTCTGTCTAATCTATGTACTATCATCTATCTTTCTGTCTAATCTATCTACTATCATCTATCTTTCTGTCTAATCTATCTACTATCATCTATCTTTCTGTCTAATCTATCTACTATCATCTATCTTTCTGTCTAATCTATCTACTATCATCTATCTTTCTGTCTAAACTATCTACTATCATCTAACTACTATCATTCTGTCTAATCTATCTACTATCATCTATCTTTCTATCTAATCTATCTACTATCATCTAACTACTGTCTTTCTGTCTAATCTATCTACTATCATCTAACTACTATCTTTCTGTCTAATCTATCTACTATCATCTATCTTTCTATCTAATCTATCTACTATCATGTATCTTTCTGTCTAATCTATCTACTATCATCTAACTACTATCTTTCTGTCTAATCTATCTACTATCATCTATCTTTCTATCTAATCTATCTACCATCATCTAACTACTATCTTTCTATCTAATCTATCTACTATCATCTATCTTTATATCTAATCTATCTACTATCATCTATCTTTCTGTCTAATCTATCTAGTATCATCTAACTACTATCTTTGTGTCTAATCTATCTACTATCATATATCTTTCTGTCTAATCTATCTACTATCATCTATCTTTCTGTCTAATCTATCTACTATCATCTATCTTTCTGTCTAATCTATCTACTATCATCTATCTTTCTGTCTAATCTATCTACTATCATCTATCTTTATGTCTAATCTATCTACTATCATCTATCTTTATGTCTAATCTATCTACTATCATCTATCTTTCTATCTAATCTATGTACTATCATCTATCTTTCTGTCTAATCTATCTACTATCGTCTATCTTTCTGCCTAAACTATCTACTATCGTCTATCTTTCTGTCTAATCTATCTACTATCGTCTATCTTTCTGTCTAATCTATCTACTATCGTCTGTCTTTCTGTCTAATCTATCTACTATCGTCTATCTTTCTGTCTAATCTATCTACTATCGTCTATCTTTCTGTCTAATCTATCTACTATCGTCTATCTTTCTGTCTAAACTATCTACTATCGTCTGTCTTTCTGTCTAATCTATCTTCTATCGTCTATCTTTCTGTCTAATCTATCTACTATCATCTATCTTTCTGTCTAATCTATCTACTATCATCTATCTTTCTGTCTAATGTATCTACTATCATCTATCTTTCTCTCTAATGTATCTACTATCATCTATCTTTCTGTCTAATCTATCTACTATCATCTATCTTTCTGTCTAATCTATCTACTATCATCTATCTTTCTATCTAATCTATCTACTATCATCTATCTTTCTGTCTAATCTATCTACTCTCATCTATCTTTCTGTCTAATCTATCTACTATCATCTATCTTTCTGTCTAATCTATCTACTATCATCTAACTACTATCTTTCTATCTAATCTATCTACAATCATCTATCTTTCTATCTAATCTATCTACTATCATCTAACTACTATCTTTCTAACTAATCTGTCTACTATCATCTATCTTTCTATCTAATCTATCTACTATCATCTATCTTTCTATCTAATCTATCTACTATCATCTATCTTTCTGTCTAATCTATCTAGTATCATCTATCTTTCTATCTAATCTATCTACTATCATCTATCTTTCTGTCTAATCTATCTACTATCATCTGTCTTTCTATCTAATCTATCTACTATCATCTAAATACTATCTTTCTGTCTAATCTATCTACTATCATCTATCTTTCTATCTAATCTATCTACTATCATCTATCTTTCTGTCTAATCTACCTACTATCGTCTATCTTTCTGTCTAATCTACCTACTATCATCTATCTTTCTCTCTAATCTATCTACTATCGTCTATCTTTCTGTCTAATCGATCTACTATCGTCTATCTTTCTGTCTAATCTATCTACTATCGTCTATCTTTCTGTCTAATCTATCTACTATCGTGTATCTTTCTGTCTAATCTATCTACTATCGTCTATCTTTCTGTCTAATCTGTCTACTATCGTCTTTCTGTCTAATCTATCTACTATCGTCTATCTTTCTGTCTAATCTATCTAGTATCGTCTATCTTTCTGTCTAATCTATCTACTATCGTCTTTCTGTCTAATCTATCTACTATCGTCTATCTTTCTGTCTAATCTATCTACTATCGTCTATCTTTCTGTCTAATCTATCTACTATCCTCTAACTACTATCTTTCTGTCTAATCTATCTACTATCATCTATCTTTCTCTCTAATCTATCTACTATCATCTATCTTTCTGTCTAATCTATCTACTATCATCTATCTTTCTGTCTAATCTATCTACTATCATCTAACTACTATCTTTCTGTCTAATCTATCTACTATCATCTATCTTTCTATCTAATCTATCTACTATCATCTATCTTTCTGTCTATTCTATCTAGTATCATCTATCTTTCTGTCTAATCTATCTACTATCATCTATCTTTCTGTCTAATGTATCTACTATCATCCATCTTTCTATCTAATCTATCTACTATCCTCTAACTACTATCTTGCTGTCTAATCTATCTACTATCATCTATCTTTCTGTCTAATCTCTCTATCATCTAACTACTATCTTTCTATCTAATCTATCTACTATCATCTATCTTTCTGTCTAATCTATCTACTATCATCTAACTACTATCTTTCTGTCTAATCTATCTACTATCATCTATCTTTCTATCTAATCTATCTACTATCATCTATCTTTCTGTCTAATCTATCTACTCTCATCTATCTTTCTGTCTAATCTATCTATTATCATCTATCTTTCTGTCTAATGTATCTACTATCATCTATCTTTCTGTCTAATCTATCTTCCATCATCTATCTTTCTGTCTAATCTATCTACTATCATCTATCTTTCTGTCTAATCTATCTACTATCATCTATCTTTCTGTCTAATGTATCTACTATCATCTATCTTTCTGTCTAATCTATCTACTATCATCTATCTTTCTGTCTAATCTATCTACTATCATCTATCTTTCTGTCTAATGTATCTACTATCATCTATCTTTCTGTCTAATCTATCTACTATCATCTATCTTTCTGTCTAACCTATCTACTATCATCTATCTTTCTGTCTAACCTATCTACTATCATCTATCTTTCTGTCTAATCTATCTACTATCATCTATCTTTCTGTCTAATGTATCTACTATCATCTATCTTTCTGTCTAATGTATCTACTATCATCTGTCTTTCTGTCTAATGTATCTACTATCATCTATCTTTCTGTCTAATCTATCTACTATCATCTATCTTTCTGTCTAATCTATCTACTATCATCTATCTTTCTGTCTAATCTATCTTCTATCATCTATCTTTCTGTCTAATGTATCTACTATCATCTATCTTTCTGTCTAATCTATCTACTATCATCTATCTTTCTGTCTAATCTATCTACTATCATCTATCTTTCTGTCTAATCTATCTATTATCAGCTATCTTTCTATCTAATCTATCTACTATCATCTATCTTTCTATCTAATCTATCTACTATCATCTATCTTTCTGTCTAATCTATCTAGTATCATCTAACTACTATCTTTCTGTCTAATCTATCTACTATCATCTATCTTTCTGCTAATCTATCAATTATCAGCTATCTTTCTATCCAATCTATCTACTATCATCTATCTTTCTATCTAATCTCTCTACTATCATCTATCTTTCTGTCTAATCTATCTACTATCATCTATCTTTCTGTCTAATCTATCTACTATCATCTATCTTTCTGTCTAATCTATCTACTATCATCTATCTTTCTGTCTAATCTATCTACTATCAACTATCTTTCTGTCTAATCTATCTACTATCATCTATCTTTCTGTCTATCTACTATCATCTAACTACTATCTTTCTATCTAATCTATCTACTATCATCTATCTTTCTGTCTAATCTATCTACTATCATCTAACTACTATCTTTCTATCTAATCTATCTACTATCATCTATCTTTCTGTCTAATCTATCTACTATCATCTATCTTTCTGTCTAATCTATCTATTATCATCTATCTTTCTGTCTAATGTATCTACTATCATCTATCTTTCTGTCTAATCTATCTTCTATCATCTATCTTTCTGTCTAATCTATCTACTATCATCTATCTTTCTGTCTAATCTATCTTCTATCATCTATCTTTCTGTCTAATCTATCTACTATCATCTATCTTTCTGTCTAATCTATCTACTATCATCTATCTTTCTGTCTAATGTATCTACTATCATCTATCTTTCTGTCTAATGTATCTACTATCATCTATCTTTCTGTCTAATCTATCTACTATCATCTATCTTTCTGTCTAATCTATCTACTATCATCTATCTTTCTGTCTAATCTATCTACTATCATCTATCTTTCTGTCTAATCTATCTACTATCATCTATCTTTCTGTCTAATCTATCTACTATCAACTATCTTTCTGTCTAATGTATCTACTATCATCTATCTTTCTGTCTAATCTATCTACTATCATCTATCTTTCTGTCTAATCTATCTACTATCATCTATCTTTCTGTCTAATCTATCTACTATCATCTATCTTTCTGTCTAATCTATATACTATCATCTATCTTTCTGTCTAATCTATCTACTATCATCTATCTTTCTGTCTAATGTATCTACTATCATCTATCTTTCTGTCTAATGTATCTACTATCATCTGTCTTTCTGTCTAATGTATCTACTATCATCTATCTTTCTGTCTAATCTATCTTCTATCATCTATCTTTCTGTCTAATGTATCTACTATCATCTATCTTTCTGTCTAATCTATCTACTATCATCTATCTTTCTGTCTAATCTATCTACTATCATCTATCTTTCTGTCTAAAGTATCTACTATCATCTATCTTTCTGTCTAATCTATCTACTATCAGCTCTCTTTCTATCTAATCTATCTACTATCATCTATCTTTCTGTCTAATCTATCTACTCTCATCTATCTTTCTGTCTAATCTATCTACTATCATCTATCTTTCTGTCTAATCTATCTACTATCATCTAACTACTATCTTTCTATCTAATCTATCTACAATCATCTATCTTTCTATCTAATCTATCTACTATCATCTAACTACTATCTTTCTAACTAATCTGTCTACTATCATCTATCTTTCTATCTAATCTATCTACTATCATCTATCTTTCTATCTAATCTATCTACTATCATCTATCTGTCTGTCTAATCTATCTACTATCATCTATCTTTCTATCTAATCTATCTACTATCATCTATCTTTCTGTCTAATCTATCTACTATCATCTGTCTTTCTATCTAATCTATCTACTATCATCTAACTACTATCTTTCTGTCTAATCTATCTACTATCATCTATCTTTCTATCTAATCTATCTGCTATCATCTATCTTTCTGTCTAATCTATCTACTATCATCTAACTACTATCTTTCTGTCTAATCTATCTACTATCATCTATCTTTCTATCTAATCTATCTACTATCATCTAACTACTATCTTTCTATCTAATCTATCTACTATCATCTATCTTTCTATCTAATCTATCTACTATCATCTATCTTTCTTTCTAATCTATCTAGTATCATCTAACTACAATCTTTCTGTCTAATCTATCTACTATCATCTATCTTTCTGCTAATCTATCTACTATCATCTATCTTTCTGTCTAATCTATCTACTATCATCTATCTTTCTGTCTAATCTATCTACTATCATCTATCTTTCTGTCTAATCTATCTACTATCATCTATCTTTCTGTCTAATCTATCTACTATCATCTATCTTTCTGTCTAATCTATCTACTATCATCTATCTTTATGTCTAATCTATCTACTATCATCTATCTTTATGTCTAATCTATCTACTATCATCTATCTTTCTATGTAATCTATCTACTATCATCTATCTTTCTGTCTAATCTATCCACTATCGTCTATCTTTCTGTCTAATCTATCTACTATCGTCTGTCTTTCTGTCTAATCTATCTACTATCGTCTATCTTTCTGTCTAATCTATCTACTATCGTCTATCTTTCTGTCTAATCTATCTACTATCGTCTATCTTTCTGTCTAAACTATCTACTATCGTCTGTCTTTCTGTCTAATCTATCTTCTATCGTCTATCTTTCTGTCTAATCTATCTACTATCATCTATCTTTCTGTCTAATCTATCTACTATCATCTATCTTTCTGTCTAATGTATCTACTATCATCTATCTTTCTGTCTAATGTATCTACTATCATCTATCTTTCTGTCTAATCTATCTACTATCATCTATCTTTCTGTCTAATCTATCTACTATCATCCATCTTTCTATCTAATCTATCTACTATCATCTATCTTTCTGTCTAATCTATCTACTCTCATCTATCTTTCTGTCTAATCTATCTACTATCATCTATCTTTCTGTCTAATCTATCTACTATCATCTAACTACTATCTTTCTATCTAATCTATCTACAATCATCTATCTTTCTATCTAATCTATCTACTATCATCTAACTACTATCTTTCTAACTAATCTGTCTACTATCATCTATCTTTCTATCTAATCTATCTACTATCATCTATCTTTCTATCTAATCTATCTACTATCATCTATCTTTCTGTCTAATCTATCTACTATCATCTATCTTTCTATCTAATCTATCTACTATCATCTATCTTTCTGTCTAATCTATCTACTATCATCTGTCTTTCTATCTAATCTATCTACTATCATCTAACTACTATCTTTCTGTCTAATATATCTACTATCATCTATCTTTCTATCTAATCTATCTACTATCATCTATCTTTCTGTCTAATCTACCTACTATCGTCTATCTTTCTGTCTAATCTACCTACTATCATCTATCTTTCTCTCTAATCTATCTACTATCGTCTATCTTTCTGTCTAATCGATCTACTATCGTCTATCTTTCTGTCTAATCGATCTACTATCGTCTATCTTTCTGTCTAATCTATCTACTATGGTCTATCTTTCTGTCTAATCGATCTACTATCGTCTACCTTTCTGTCTAATCTATCTACTATCGTCTATCTTTCTGTCTAATCTATCAACTATCGTCTATCTTTCTGTCTAATCTATCTACTATCGTCTATCTTTCTGTCTAATCTATCTACTATCGTCTATCTTTCTGTCTAATCTATCTACTATCGTCTATCTTTCTGTCTAATCTATCTACTATCGTCTATCTGTCTGACTAATCTATCTACTATCGTCTATCTTTCTGTCTAATCTATCTACTATCGTCTATCTTTCTGTCTAATCTATCTACTATCGTCTATCTTTCTGTCTAATCTATCTACTATCGTCTATCTGTCTGACTAATCTATCTACTATCGTCTATCTTTCTGTCTAATCTATCTACTATCGTCTATCTTTCTGTCTAATCTATCTACTATCGTCTATCTTTCTGTCTAATCTATCTACTATCGTGTATCTTTCTGTCTAATCTATCTACTATCGTCTATCTTTCTGTCTAATCTATCAACTATCGTCTATCTTTCTGTCTAATCTATCTACTATCGTCTATCTTTCTGTCTAATCTATCAACTATCGTCTATCTTTCTGTCTAATCTATCTACTATCGTCTATCTTTCTGTCTAATCTATCTACTATCGTCTATCTTTCTGTCTAATCTATCTACTATCGTCTATCTTTCTGTCTAATCTATCTACTATCGTCTATCTTTCTGTCTAATCTATCTACTATCGTCTATCTTTCTGTCTAATCTATCAACTATCGTCTATCTTTCTGTCTAATCTATCTACTATCGTCTATCTTTCTGTCTAATCTATCTACTATCGTCTATCTTTCTGTCTAATCTATCTACTATCGTCTATCTTTCTGTCTAATCTATCTACTATCGTCTATCTGTCTGACTAATCTATCTACTATCGTCTATCTTTCTGTCTAATCTATCTACTATCGTCTATCTTTCTGTCTAATCTATCTACTATCGTCTATCTTTCTGTCTAATCTATCTACTATCGTCTATCTTTCTGTCTAATCTATCTACTATCGTCTATCTGTCTGACTAATCTATCTACTATCGTCTATCTTTCTGTCTAATCTATCTACTATCGTCTATCTTTCTGTCTAATCTATCTACTATCGTCTATCTTTCTGTCTAATCTATCTACTATCGTGTATCTTTCTGTCTAATCTATCTACTATCGTCTATCTTTCTGTCTAATCTATCTACTATCGTCTATCTTTCTGTCTAATCTATCTACTATCCTCTAACTACTATCTTTCTGTCTAATCTATCTACTATCATCTATCTTTCTCTCTAATCTATCTACTATCATCTATCTTTCTGTCTAATCTATCTACTATCATCTATCTTTCTGTCTAATCTATCTACTATCATCTAACTACTATCTTTCTGTCTAATCTATCTACTATCATCTATCTTTCTATCTAATCTATCTACTATCATCTATCTTTCTGTCTAATCTATCTAGTATCATCTATCTTTCTGTCTAATCTATCTACTATCATCTATCTTTCTGTCTAATGTATCTACTATCATCCATCTTTCTATCTAATCTATCTACTATCCTCTAACTACTATCTTGCTGTCTAATCTATCTACTATCATCTATCTTTCTGTCTAATCTCTCTACTATCATCTAACTACTATCTTTCTATCTAATCTATCTACTATCATCTATCTTTCTGTCTAATCTATCTACTATCATCTAACTACTATCTTTCTGTCTAATCTATCTACTATCATCTATCTTTCTATCTAATCTATCTACTATCATCTATCTTTCTGTCTAATCTATCTACTATCATCTATCTTTCTGTCTAATGTATCTACTATCATCTGTCTTTCTGTCTAATGTATCTACTATCATCTATCTTTCTGTCTAATCTATCTACTATCATCTATCTTTCTGTCTAATCTATCTACTATCATCTATCTTTCTGTCTAATCTATCTTCTATCATCTATCTTTCTGTCTAATGTATCTACTATCATCTATCTTTCTGTCTAATCTATCTACTATCATCTATCTTTCTGTCTAATCTATCTACTATCATCTATCTTTCTGTCTAATCTATCTATTATCAGCTATCTTTCTATCTAATCTATCTACTATCATCTATCTTTCTATCTAATCTATCTACTATCATCTATCTTTCTGTCTAATCTATCTAGTATCATCTAACTACTATCTTTCTGTCTAATCTATCTACTATCATCTATCTTTCTGCTAATCTATCAATTATCAGCTATCTTTTATCTAATCTATCTACTATCATCTATCTTTCTATCTAATCTATCTACTATCATCTATCTTTCTGTCTAATCTATCTACTATCATCTATCTTTCTGTCTAATCTATCTACTATCATCTATCTTTCTGTCTAATCTATCTACTATCATCTATCTTTCTGTCTAATCTATCTACTATCAACTATCTTTCTGTCTAATCTATCTACTATCATCTATCTTTCTGTCTATCTACTATCATCTAACTACTATCTTTCTATCTAATCTATCTACTATCATCTATCTTTCTGTCTAATCTATCTACTATCATCTAACTACTATCTTTCTATCTAATCTATCTACTATCATCTATCTTTCTGTCTAATCTATCTACTATCATCTATCTTTCTGTCTAATCTATCTATTATCATCTATCTTTCTGTCTAATGTATCTACTATCATCTATCTTTCTGTCTAATCTATCTTCTATCATCTATCTTTCTGTCTAATCTATCTACTATCATCTATCTTTCTGTCTAATCTATCTTCTATCATCTATCTTTCTGTCTAATCTATCTACTATCATCTATCTTTCTGTCTAATCTATCTACTATCATCTATCTTTCTGTCTAATGTATCTACTATCATCTATCTTTCTGTCTAATGTATCTACTATCATCTATCTTTCTGTCTAATCTATCTACTATCATCTATCTTTCTGTCTAATCTATCTACTATCATCTATCTTTCTGTCTAATCTATCTACTATCATCTATCTTTCTGTCTAATCTATCTACTATCATCTATCTTTCTGTCTAATCTATCTACTATCAACTATCTTTCTGTCTAATGTATCTACTATCATCTATCTTTCTGTCTAATCTATCTACTATCATCTATCTTTCTGTCTAATCTATCTACTATCATCTATCTTTCTGTCTAATCTATCTACTATCATCTATCTTTCTGTCTAATCTATATACTATCATCTATCTTTCTGTCTAATCTATCTACTATCATCTATCTTTCTGTCTAATGTATCTACTATCATCTATCTTTCTGTCTAATGTATCTACTATCATCTGTCTTTCTGTCTAATGTATCTACTATCATCTATCTTTCTGTCTAATCTATCTTCTATCATCTATCTTTCTGTCTAATGTATCTACTATCATCTATCTTTCTGTCTAATCTATCTACTATCATCTATCTTTCTGTCTAATCTATCTACTATCATCTATCTTTCTGTCTAAAGTATCTACTATCATCTATCTTTCTGTCTAATCTATCTACTATCATCTATCTTTCTGTCTAATGTATCTACTATCATCTATCTTTCTGTCTAATCTATCTACTATCAGCTCTCTTTCTATCTAATCTATCTACTATCATCTCTCTTTCTGTCTAATCTATCTACTATCATCTATCTTTCTATCTAATCTATCTACTATCATCTATCTTTCTGCCTAATCTATCTACTATCGTCTATCTTTCTGCCTAATCTATCTACTATCGTCTATCTTTCTGTCTAATGTATCTACTATCATCTATCTTTCTGTCTAATCTATCTACTATCATCTATCTTTTTGTCTAATGTATCTACTATCATCTATCTTTCTGTCTAATGTATCTACTATCATCTATCTTTCTGTCTAATCTATCTACTATCATCTATCTTTCTGTCTAATCTATCTAGTATCATCTATCTTTCTATCTAATCTATCTACTATCATCTATCTTTCTGTCTAATCTATCTACTCTCATCTATCTTTCTGTCTAATCTATCTACTATCATCTATCTTTCTGTCTAATCTATCTACTATCATCTAACTACTATCTTTCTATCTAATCTATCTACAATCATCTATCTTTCTATCTAATCTATCTACTATCATCTAACTACTATCTTTCTAACTAATCTGTCTACTATCATCTATCTTTCTATCTAATCTATCTACTATCATCTATCTGTCTGTCTAATCTATCTACTATCATCTATCTTTCTGTCTAATCTATCTACTATCATCTATCTTTCTGTCTAAAGTATCTACTATCATCTATCTTTCTGTCTAATCTATCTACTATCATCTATCTTTCTGTCTAATGTATCTACTATCATCTATCTTTCTGTCTAATCTATCTACTATCATCTATCTTTCTGTCTAATGTATCTACTATCATCTATCTTTCTGTCTAATCTATCTACTATCATCTCTCTTTCTGTCTAATCTATCTACTATCATCTATCTTTCTATCTAATCTATCTACTATCATCTATCTTTCTGCCTAATCTATCTACTATCGTCTATCTTTCTGCCTAATCTATCTACTATCGTCTATCTTTCTGTCTAATCTATCTACTATCGTCTACCTTTCTGTCTAATCTATCTACTATCGTCTGTCTTTCTAATCTATCTACTATCGTCTATCTTTCTGTCTAATCTATCTACTATCGTCTATCTTTCTGTCTAATCTATCTACTATCGTCTATCTTTCTGTCTAAACTATCTACTATCGTCTGTATTTCTGTCTAATCTATTTTCTATCGTCTATATTTCTGTCTAATCTATCTACTATCATCTATCTTTCTGTCTAATCTATCTACTATCATCTATCTTTCTCTCTAATGTATCTACTATCATCTATCTTTCTGTCTAATGTATCTACTATCATCTATCTTTCTGTCTAATCTATCTACTATCATCTATCTTTCTGTCTAATCTATCTACTATCATCTATCTTTCTATCTAATCTATCTACTATCATCTATCTTTCTGTCTAATCTATCTACTCTCATCTATCTTTCTGTCTAATCTATCTACTATCATCTATCTTTCTGTCTAATCTATCTACTATCATCTAACTACTATCTTTCTATCTAATCTATCTACAATCATCTATCTTTCTATCTAATCTATCTACTATCATCTATCTTTCTATCTAATCTATCTACTATCATCTATCTGTCTGTCTAATCTATCTACTATCATCTATCTTTCTATCTAATCTATCTACTATCATCTATCTTTCTGTCTAATCTATCTACTATCATCTGTCTTTCTATCTAATCTATCTACTATCATCTAACTACTATCTTTCTGTCTAATCTATCTACTATCATCTATCTTTCTATCTAATCTATCTGCTATCATCTATCTTTCTGTCTAATCTATCTACTATCATCTAACTACTATCTTTCTGTCTAATCTATCTACTATCATCTATCTTTCTATCTAATCTATCTACTATCATCTAACTACTATCTTTCTATCTAATCTATCTACTATCATCTATCTTTCTATCTAATCTATCTACTATCATCTATCTTTCTTTCTAATCTATCTAGTATCATCTAACTACAATCTTTCTGTCTAATCTATCTACTATCATCTATCTTTCTGCTAATCTATCTACTATCATCTATCTTTCTGTCTAATCTATCTACTATCATCTATCTTTCTGTCTAATCTATCTACTATCATCTATCTTTCTGTCTAATCTATCTACTATCATGTATCTTTCTGTCTAATCTATCTACTATCATCTATCTTTCTGTCTAATCTATCTACTATCGTCTATCTTTCTGTCTAATCTATCTACTATCATCTATCTTTCTGTCTAATCTATCTACTGTCATCTATCTTTCTGTCTAATCTATGTACTATCATCTATCTTTCTGTCTAATCTATCTACTATCATCTATCTTTCTGTCTAATCTATCTACTATCATCTATCTTTCTGTCTAATCTATCTACTATCATCTATCTTTCTGTCTAATCTATCTACTATCATCTATCTTTCTGTCTAAACTATCTACTATCATCTAACTACTATCATTCTGTCTAATCTATCTACTATCATCTATCTTTCTATCTAATCTATCTACTATCATCTAACTACTGTCTTTCTGTCTAATCTATCTACTATCATCTAACTACTATCTTTCTGTCTAATCTATCTACTATCATCTATCTTTCTATCTAATCTATCTACTATCATGTATCTTTCTGTCTAATCTATCTACTATCATCTAACTACTATCTTTCTGTCTAATCTATCTACTATCATCTATCTTTCTATCTAATCTATCTACCATCATCTAACTACTATCTTTCTATCTAATCTATCTACTATCATCTATCTTTATATCTAATCTATCTACTATCATCTATCTTTCTGTCTAATCTATCTAGTATCATCTAACTACTATCTTTGTGTCTAATCTATCTACTATCATATATCTTTCTGTCTAATCTATCTACTATCATCTATCTTTCTGTCTAATCTATCTACTATCATCTATCTTTCTGTCTAATCTATCTACTATCATCTATCTTTCTGTCTAATCTATCTACTATCATCTATCTTTATGTCTAATCTATCTACTATCATCTATCTTTATGTCTAATCTATCTACTATCATCTATCTTTCTATCTAATCTATGTACTATCATCTATCTTTCTGTCTAATCTATCTACTATCGTCTATCTTTCTGCCTAATCTATCTACTATCGTCTATCTTTCTGTCTAATCTATCTACTATCGTCTATCTTTCTGTCTAATCTATCTACTATCGTCTGTCTTTCTGTCTAATCTATCTACTATCGTCTATCTTTCTGTCTAATCTATCTACTATCGTCTATCTTTCTGTCTAATCTATCTACTATCGTCTATCTTTCTGTCTAAACTATCTACTATCGTCTGTCTTTCTGTCTAATCTATCTTCTATCGTCTATCTTTCTGTCTAATCTATCTACTATCATCTATCTTTCTGTCTAATCTATCTACTATCATCTATCTTTCTGTCTAATGTATCTACTATCATCTATCTTTCTCTCTAATGTATCTACTATCATCTATCTTTCTGTCTAATCTATCTACTATCATCTATCTTTCTGTCTAATCTATCTACTATCAACTATCTTTCTGTCTAATCTATCTACTATCATCTATCTTTCTGTCTATCTACTATCATCTAACTACTATCTTTCTATCTAATCTATCTACTATCATCTATCTTTCTGTCTAATCTATCTACTATCATCTAACTACTATCTTTCTATCTAATCTATCTACTATCATCTATCTTTCTGTCTAATCTATCTACTATCATCTATCTTTCTGTCTAATCTATCTATTATCATCTATCTTTCTGTCTAATGTATCTACTATCATCTATCTTTCTGTCTAATCTATCTTCTATCATCTATCTTTCTGTCTAATCTATCTACTATCATCTATCTTTCTGTCTAATCTATCTTCTATCATCTATCTTTCTGTCTAATCTATCTACTATCATCTATCTTTCTGTCTAATCTATCTACTATCATCTATCTTTCTGTCTAATGTATCTACTATCATCTATCTTTCTGTCTAATGTATCTACTATCATCTATCTTTCTGTCTAATCTATCTACTATCATCTATCTTTCTGTCTAATCTATCTACTATCATCTATCTTTCTGTCTAATCTATCTACTATCATCTATCTTTCTGTCTAATCTATCTACTATCATCTATCTTTCTGTCTAATCTATCTACTATCAACTATCTTTCTGTCTAATGTATCTACTATCATCTATCTTTCTGTCTAATCTATCTACTATCATCTATCTTTCTGTCTAATCTATCTACTATCATCTATCTTTCTGTCTAATCTATCTACTATCATCTATCTTTCTGTCTAATCTATATACTATCATCTATCTTTCTGTCTAATCTATCTACTATCATCTATCTTTCTGTCTAATGTATCTACTATCATCTATCTTTCTGTCTAATGTATCTACTATCATCTGTCTTTCTGTCTAATGTATCTACTATCATCTATCTTTCTGTCTAATCTATCTTCTATCATCTATCTTTCTGTCTAATGTATCTACTATCATCTATCTTTCTGTCTAATCTATCTACTATCATCTATCTTTCTGTCTAATCTATCTACTATCATCTATCTTTCTGTCTAAAGTATCTACTATCATCTATCTTTCTGTCTAATCTATCTACTATCATCTATCTTTCTGTCTAATGTATCTACTATCATCTATCTTTCTGTCTAATCTATCTACTATCAGCTCTCTTTCTATCTAATCTATCTACTATCATCTCTCTTTCTGTCTAATCTATCTACTATCATCTATCTTTCTATCTAATCTATCTACTATCATCTATCTTTCTGCCTAATCTATCTACTATCGTCTATCTTTCTGCCTAATCTATCTACTATCGTCTATCTTTCTGTCTAATGTATCTACTATCATCTATCTTTCTGTCTAATCTATCTACTATCATCTATCTTTTTGTCTAATGTATCTACTATCATCTATCTTTCTGTCTAATGTATCTACTATCATCTATCTTTCTGTCTAATCTATCTACTATCATCTATCTTTCTGTCTAATCTATCTAGTATCATCTATCTTTCTATCTAATCTATCTACTATCATCTATCTTTCTGTCTAATCTATCTACTCTCATCTATCTTTCTGTCTAATCTATCTACTATCATCTATCTTTCTGTCTAATCTATCTACTATCATCTAACTACTATCTTTCTATCTAATCTATCTACAATCATCTATCTTTCTATCTAATCTATCTACTATCATCTAACTACTATCTTTCTAACTAATCTGTCTACTATCATCTATCTTTCTATCTAATCTATCTACTATCATCTATCTGTCTGTCTAATCTATCTACTATCATCTATCTTTCTCTCTAATCTATCTACTATCATCTATCTTTCTGTCTAAAGTATCTACTATCATCTATCTTTCTGTCTAATCTATCTACTATCATCTATCTTTCTGTCTAATGTATCTACTATCATCTATCTTTCTGTCTAATCTATCTACTATCATCTATCTTTCTGTCTAATGTATCTACTATCATCTATCTTTCTGTCTAATCTATCTACTATCATCTCTCTTTCTGTCTAATCTATCTACTATCATCTATCTTTCTATCTAATCTATCTACTATCATCTATCTTTCTGCCTAATCTATCTACTATCGTCTATCTTTCTGCCTAATCTATCTACTATCGTCTATCTTTCTGTCTAATCTATCTACTATCGTCTATCTTTCTGTCTAATCTATCTACTATCGTCTGTCTTTCTGTCTAATCTATCTACTATCGTCTATCTTTCTGTCTAATCTATCTACTATCGTCTATCTTTCTGTCTAATCTATCTACTATCGTCTATCTTTCTGTCTAAACTATCTACTATCGTCTGTATTTCTGTCTAATCTATTTTCTATCGTCTATATTTCTGTCTAATCTATCTACTATCATCTATCTTTCTGTCTAATCTATCTACTATCATCTATCTTTCTGTCTAATCTATCTACTATCATCTATCTTTCTGTCTAATGTATCTACTATCATCTATCTTTCTGTCTAATCTATCTACTATCATCTATCTTTCTGTCTAATCTATCTACTATCATCTATCTTTCTGTCTAATCTATCTACTATCATCTATCTTTCTGTCTAATCTATCTACTCTCATCTATCTTTCTGTCTAATCTATCTACTCTCATCTATCTTTCTGTCTAATCTATCTACTATCATCTATCTTTCTGTCTAATCTATCTACTATCATCTAACTACTATCTTTCTATCTAATCTATCTACAATCATCTATCTTTCTATCTAATCTATCTACTATCATCTATCTTTCTATCTAATCTATCTACTATCATCTATCTGTCTGTCTAATCTATCTACTATCATCTATCTTTCTATCTAATCTATCTACTATCATCTATCTTTCTGTCTAATCTATCTACTATCATCTGTCTTTCTATCTAATCTATCTACTATCATCTAACTACTATCTTTCTGTCTAATCTATCTACTATCATCTATCTTTCTATCTAATCTATCTGCTATCATCTATCTTTCTGTCTAATCTATCTACTATCATCTAACTACTATCTTTCTGTCTAATCTATCTACTATCATCTATCTTTCTATCTAATCTATCTACTATCATCTAACTACTATCTTTCTATCTAATCTATCTACTATCATCTATCTTTCTATCTAATCTATCTACTATCATCTATCTTTCTTTCTAATCTATCTAGTATCATCTAACTACAATCTTTCTGTCTAATCTATCTACTATCATCTATCTTTCTGCTAATCTATCTACTATCATCTATCTTTCTGTCTAATCTATCTACTATCATCTATCTTTCTGTCTAATCTATCTACTATCATCTATCTTTCTGTCTAATCTATCTACTATCATGTATCTTTCTGTCTAATCTATCTACTATCATCTATCTTTCTGTCTAATCTATCTACTATCGTCTATCTTTCTGTCTAATCTATCTACTATCATCTATCTTTCTGTCTAATCTATCTACTGTCATCTATCTTTCTGTCTAATCTATGTACTATCATCTATCTTTCTGTCTAATCTATCTACTATCATCTATCTTTCTGTCTAATCTATCTACTATCATCTATCTTTCTGTCTAATCTATCTACTATCATCTATCTTTCTGTCTAATCTATCTACTATCATCTATCTTTCTGTCTAAACTATCTACTATCATCTAACTACTATCATTCTGTCTAATCTATCTACTATCATCTATCTTTCTATCTAATCTATCTACTATCATCTAACTACTGTCTTTCTGTCTAATCTATCTACTATCATCTAACTACTATCTTTCTGTCTAATCTATCTACTATCATCTATCTTTCTATCTAATCTATCTACTATCATGTATCTTTCTGTCTAATCTATCTACTATCATCTAACTACTATCTTTCTGTCTAATCTATCTACTATCATCTATCTTTCTATCTAATCTATCTACCATCATCTAACTACTATCTTTCTATCTAATCTATCTACTATCATCTATCTTTATATCTAATCTATCTACTATCATCTATCTTTCTGTCTAATCTATCTAGTATCATCTAACTACTATCTTTGTGTCTAATCTATCTACTATCATATATCTTTCTGTCTAATCTATCTACTATCATCTATCTTTCTGTCTAATCTATCTACTATCATCTATCTTTCTGTCTAATCTATCTACTATCATCTATCTTTCTGTCTAATCTATCTACTATCATCTATCTTTATGTCTAATCTATCTACTATCATCTATCTTTATGTCTAATCTATCTACTATCATCTATCTTTCTATCTAATCTATGTACTATCATCTATCTTTCTGTCTAATCTATCTACTATCGTCTATCTTTCTGCCTAATCTATCTACTATCGTCTATCTTTCTGTCTAATCTATCTACTATCGTCTATCTTTCTGTCTAATCTATCTACTATCGTCTGTCTTTCTGTCTAATCTATCTACTATCGTCTATCTTTCTGTCTAATCTATCTACTATCGTCTATCTTTCTGTCTAATCTATCTACTATCGTCTATCTTTCTGTCTAAACTATCTACTATCGTCTGTCTTTCTGTCTAATCTATCTTCTATCGTCTATCTTTCTGTCTAATCTATCTACTATCATCTATCTTTCTGTCTAATCTATCTACTATCATCTATCTTTCTGTCTAATGTATCTACTATCATCTATCTTTCTCTCTAATGTATCTACTATCATCTATCTTTCTGTCTAATCTATCTACTATCATCTATCTTTCTGTCTAATCTATCTACTATCATCTATCTTTCTATCTAATCTATCTACTATCATCTATCTTTCTGTCTAATCTATCTACTCTCATCTATCTTTCTGTCTAATCTATCTACTATCATCTATCTTTCTGTCTAATCTATCTACTATCATCTAACTACTATCTTTCTATCTAATCTATCTACAATCATCTATCTTTCTATCTAATCTATCTACTATCATCTAACTACTATCTTTCTAACTAATCTGTCTACTATCATCTATCTTTCTATCTAATCTATCTACTATCATCTATCTTTCTATCTAATCTATCTACTATCATCTATCTTTCTGTCTAATCTATCTAGTATCATCTATCTTTCTATCTAATCTATCTACTATCATCTATCTTTCTGTCTAATCTATCTACTATCATCTGTCTTTCTATCTAATCTATCTACTATCATCTAACTACTATCTTTCTGTCTAATCTATCTACTATCATCTATCTTTCTATCTAATCTATCTACTATCATCTATCTTTCTGTCTAATCTACCTACTATCGTCTATCTTTCTGTCTAATCTACCTACTATCATCTATCTTTCTCTCTAATCTATCTACTATCGTCTATCTTTCTGTCTAATCGATCTACTATCGTCTATCTTTCTGTCTAATCTATCTACTATCGTCTATCTTTCTGTCTAATCTATCTACTATCGTGTATCTTTCTGTCTAATCTATCTACTATCGTCTATCTTTCTGTCTAATCTGTCTACTATCGTCTTTCTGTCTAATCTATCTACTATCGTCTATCTTTCTGTCTAATCTATCTAGTATCGTCTATCTTTCTGTCTAATCTATCTACTATCGTCTTTCTGTCTAATCTATCTACTATCGTCTATCTTTCTGTCTAATCTATCTACTATCGTCTATCTTTCTGTCTAATCTATCTACTATCCTCTAACTACTATCTTTCTGTCTAATCTATCTACTATCATCTATCTTTCTCTCTAATCTATCTACTATCATCTATCTTTCTGTCTAATCTATCTACTATCATCTATCTTTCTGTCTAATCTATCTACTATCATCTAACTACTATCTTTCTGTCTAATCTATCTACTATCATCTATCTTTCTATCTAATCTATCTACTATCATCTATCTTTCTGTCTATTCTATCTAGTATCATCTATCTTTCTGTCTAATCTATCTACTATCATCTATCTTTCTGTCTAATGTATCTACTATCATCCATCTTTCTATCTAATCTATCTACTATCCTCTAACTACTATCTTGCTGTCTAATCTATCTACTATCATCTATCTTTCTGTCTAATCTCTCTATCATCTAACTACTATCTTTCTATCTAATCTATCTACTATCATCTATCTTTCTGTCTAATCTATCTACTATCATCTAACTACTATCTTTCTGTCTAATCTATCTACTATCATCTATCTTTCTATCTAATCTATCTACTATCATCTATCTTTCTGTCTAATCTATCTACTCTCATCTATCTTTCTGTCTAATCTATCTATTATCATCTATCTTTCTGTCTAATGTATCTACTATCATCTATCTTTCTGTCTAATCTATCTTCCATCATCTATCTTTCTGTCTAATCTATCTACTATCATCTATCTTTCTGTCTAATCTATCTACTATCATCTATCTTTCTGTCTAATGTATCTACTATCATCTATCTTTCTGTCTAATCTATCTACTATCATCTATCTTTCTGTCTAATCTATCTACTATCATCTATCTTTCTGTCTAATGTATCTACTATCATCTATCTTTCTGTCTAATCTATCTACTATCATCTATCTTTCTGTCTAACCTATCTACTATCATCTATCTTTCTGTCTAACCTATCTACTATCATCTATCTTTCTGTCTAATCTATCTACTATCATCTATCTTTCTGTCTAATGTATCTACTATCATCTATCTTTCTGTCTAATGTATCTACTATCATCTGTCTTTCTGTCTAATGTATCTACTATCATCTATCTTTCTGTCTAATCTATCTACTATCATCTATCTTTCTGTCTAATCTATCTACTATCATCTATCTTTCTGTCTAATCTATCTTCTATCATCTATCTTTCTGTCTAATGTATCTACTATCATCTATCTTTCTGTCTAATCTATCTACTATCATCTATCTTTCTGTCTAATCTATCTACTATCATCTATCTTTCTGTCTAATCTATCTATTATCAGCTATCTTTCTATCTAATCTATCTACTATCATCTATCTTTCTATCTAATCTATCTACTATCATCTATCTTTCTGTCTAATCTATCTAGTATCATCTAACTACTATCTTTCTGTCTAATCTATCTACTATCATCTATCTTTCTGCTAATCTATCAATTATCAGCTATCTTTCTATCCAATCTATCTACTATCATCTATCTTTCTATCTAATCTCTCTACTATCATCTATCTTTCTGTCTAATCTATCTACTATCATCTATCTTTCTGTCTAATCTATCTACTATCATCTATCTTTCTGTCTAATCTATCTACTATCATCTATCTTTCTGTCTAATCTATCTACTATCAACTATCTTTCTGTCTAATCTATCTACTATCATCTATCTTTCTGTCTATCTACTATCATCTAACTACTATCTTTCTATCTAATCTATCTACTATCATCTATCTTTCTGTCTAATCTATCTACTATCATCTAACTACTATCTTTCTATCTAATCTATCTACTATCATCTATCTTTCTGTCTAATCTATCTACTATCATCTATCTTTCTGTCTAATCTATCTATTATCATCTATCTTTCTGTCTAATGTATCTACTATCATCTATCTTTCTGTCTAATCTATCTTCTATCATCTATCTTTCTGTCTAATCTATCTACTATCATCTATCTTTCTGTCTAATCTATCTTCTATCATCTATCTTTCTGTCTAATCTATCTACTATCATCTATCTTTCTGTCTAATCTATCTACTATCATCTATCTTTCTGTCTAATGTATCTACTATCATCTATCTTTCTGTCTAATGTATCTACTATCATCTATCTTTCTGTCTAATCTATCTACTATCATCTATCTTTCTGTCTAATCTATCTACTATCATCTATCTTTCTGTCTAATCTATCTACTATCATCTATCTTTCTGTCTAATCTATCTACTATCATCTATCTTTCTGTCTAATCTATCTACTATCAACTATCTTTCTGTCTAATGTATCTACTATCATCTATCTTTCTGTCTAATCTATCTACTATCATCTATCTTTCTGTCTAATCTATCTACTATCATCTATCTTTCTGTCTAATCTATCTACTATCATCTATCTTTATGTCTAATCTATATACTATCATCTATCTTTCTGTCTAATCTATCTACTATCATCTATCTTTCTGTCTAATGTATCTACTATCATCTATCTTTCTGTCTAATGTATCTACTATCATCTGTCTTTCTGTCTAATGTATCTACTATCATCTATCTTTCTGTCTAATCTATCTTCTATCATCTATCTTTCTGTCTAATGTATCTACTATCATCTATCTTTCTGTCTAATCTATCTACTATCATCTATCTTTCTGTCTAATCTATCTACTATCATCTATCTTTCTGTCTAAAGTATCTACTATCATCTATCTTTCTGTCTAATCTATCTACTATCAGCTCTCTTTCTATCTAATCTATCTACTATCATCTATCTTTCTGTCTAATCTATCTACTCTCATCTATCTTTCTGTCTAATCTATCTACTATCATCTATCTTTCTGTCTAATCTATCTACTATCATCTAACTACTATCTTTCTATCTAATCTATCTACAATCATCTATCTTTCTATCTAATCTATCTACTATCATCTAACTACTATCTTTCTAACTAATCTGTCTACTATCATCTATCTTTCTATCTAATCTATCTACTATCATCTATCTTTCTATCTAATCTATCTACTATCATCTATCTGTCTGTCTAATCTATCTACTATCATCTATCTTTCTATCTAATCTATCTACTATCATCTATCTTTCTGTCTAATCTATCTACTATCATCTGTCTTTCTATCTAATCTATCTACTATCATCTAACTACTATCTTTCTGTCTAATCTATCTACTATCATCTATCTTTCTATCTAATCTATCTGCTATCATCTATCTTTCTGTCTAATCTATCTACTATCATCTAACTACTATCTTTCTGTCTAATCTATCTACTATCATCTATCTTTCTATCTAATCTATCTACTATCATCTAACTACTATCTTTCTATCTAATCTATCTACTATCATCTATCTTTCTATCTAATCTATCTACTATCATCTATCTTTCTTTCTAATCTATCTAGTATCATCTAACTACAATCTTTCTGTCTAATCTATCTACTATCATCTATCTTTCTGCTAATCTATCTACTATCATCTATCTTTCTGTCTAATCTATCTACTATCATCTATCTTTCTGTCTAATCTATCTACTATCATCTATCTTTCTGTCTAATCTATCTACTATCATCTATCTTTCTGTCTAATCTATCTACTATCATCTATCTTTCTGTCTAATCTATCTACTATCATCTATCTTTATGTCTAATCTATCTACTATCATCTATCTTTATGTCTAATCTATCTACTATCATCTATCTTTCTATGTAATCTATCTACTATCATCTATCTTTCTGTCTAATCTATCCACTATCGTCTATCTTTCTGTCTAATCTATCTACTATCGTCTGTCTTTCTGTCTAATCTATCTACTATCGTCTATCTTTCTGTCTAATCTATCTACTATCGTCTATCTTTCTGTCTAATCTATCTACTATCGTCTATCTTTCTGTCTAAACTATCTACTATCGTCTGTCTTTCTGTCTAATCTATCTTCTATCGTCTATCTTTCTGTCTAATCTATCTACTATCATCTATCTTTCTGTCTAATCTATCTACTATCATCTATCTTTCTGTCTAATGTATCTACTATCATCTATCTTTCTGTCTAATGTATCTACTATCATCTATCTTTCTGTCTAATCTATCTACTATCATCTATCTTTCTGTCTAATCTATCTACTATCATCCATCTTTCTATCTAATCTATCTACTATCATCTATCTTTCTGTCTAATCTATCTACTCTCATCTATCTTTCTGTCTAATCTATCTACTATCATCTATCTTTCTGTCTAATCTATCTACTATCATCTAACTACTATCTTTCTATCTAATCTATCTACAATCATCTATCTTTCTATCTAATCTATCTACTATCATCTAACTACTATCTTTCTAACTAATCTGTCTACTATCATCTATCTTTCTATCTAATCTATCTACTATCATCTATCTTTCTATCTAATCTATCTACTATCATCTATCTTTCTGTCTAATCTATCTACTATCATCTATCTTTCTATCTAATCTATCTACTATCATCTATCTTTCTGTCTAATCTATCTACTATCATCTGTCTTTCTATCTAATCTATCTACTATCATCTAACTACTATCTTTCTGTCTAATATATCTACTATCATCTATCTTTCTATCTAATCTATCTACTATCATCTATCTTTCTGTCTAATCTACCTACTATCGTCTATCTTTCTGTCTAATCTACCTACTATCATCTATCTTTCTCTCTAATCTATCTACTATCGTCTATCTTTCTGTCTAATCGATCTACTATCGTCTATCTTTCTGTCTAATCGATCTACTATCGTCTATCTTTCTGTCTAATCTATCTACTATGGTCTATCTTTCTGTCTAATCGATCTACTATCGTCTACCTTTCTGTCTAATCTATCTACTATCGTCTATCTTTCTGTCTAATCTATCAACTATCGTCTATCTTTCTGTCTAATCTATCTACTATCGTCTATCTTTCTGTCTAATCTATCTACTATCGTCTATCTTTCTGTCTAATCTATCTACTATCGTCTATCTTTCTGTCTAATCTATCTACTATCGTCTATCTGTCTGACTAATCTATCTACTATCGTCTATCTTTCTGTCTAATCTATCTACTATCGTCTATCTTTCTGTCTAATCTATCTACTATCGTCTATCTTTCTGTCTAATCTATCTACTATCGTCTATCTGTCTGACTAATCTATCTACTATCGTCTATCTTTCTGTCTAATCTATCTACTATCGTCTATCTTTCTGTCTAATCTATCTACTATCGTCTATCTTTCTGTCTAATCTATCTACTATCGTGTATCTTTCTGTCTAATCTATCTACTATCGTCTATCTTTCTGTCTAATCTATCAACTATCGTCTATCTTTCTGTCTAATCTATCTACTATCGTCTATCTTTCTGTCTAATCTATCAACTATCGTCTATCTTTCTGTCTAATCTATCTACTATCGTCTATCTTTCTGTCTAATCTATCTACTATCGTCTATCTTTCTGTCTAATCTATCTACTATCGTCTATCTTTCTGTCTAATCTATCTACTATCGTCTATCTTTCTGTCTAATCTATCTACTATCGTCTATCTTTCTGTCTAATCTATCAACTATCGTCTATCTTTCTGTCTAATCTATCTACTATCGTCTATCTTTCTGTCTAATCTATCTACTATCGTCTATCTTTCTGTCTAATCTATCTACTATCGTCTATCTTTCTGTCTAATCTATCTACTATCGTCTATCTGTCTGACTAATCTATCTACTATCGTCTATCTTTCTGTCTAATCTATCTACTATCGTCTATCTTTCTGTCTAATCTATCTACTATCGTCTATCTTTCTGTCTAATCTATCTACTATCGTCTATCTTTCTGTCTAATCTATCTACTATCGTCTATCTGTCTGACTAATCTATCTACTATCGTCTATCTTTCTGTCTAATCTATCTACTATCGTCTATCTTTCTGTCTAATCTATCTACTATCGTCTATCTTTCTGTCTAATCTATCTACTATCGTGTATCTTTCTGTCTAATCTATCTACTATCGTCTATCTTTCTGTCTAATCTATCTACTATCGTCTATCTTTCTGTCTAATCTATCTACTATCCTCTAACTACTATCTTTCTGTCTAATCTATCTACTATCATCTATCTTTCTCTCTAATCTATCTACTATCATCTATCTTTCTGTCTAATCTATCTACTATCATCTATCTTTCTGTCTAATCTATCTACTATCATCTAACTACTATCTTTCTGTCTAATCTATCTACTATCATCTATCTTTCTATCTAATCTATCTACTATCATCTATCTTTCTGTCTAATCTATCTAGTATCATCTATCTTTCTGTCTAATCTATCTACTATCATCTATCTTTCTGTCTAATGTATCTACTATCATCCATCTTTCTATCTAATCTATCTACTATCCTCTAACTACTATCTTGCTGTCTAATCTATCTACTATCATCTATCTTTCTGTCTAATCTCTCTACTATCATCTAACTACTATCTTTCTATCTAATCTATCTACTATCATCTATCTTTCTGTCTAATCTATCTACTATCATCTAACTACTATCTTTCTGTCTAATCTATCTACTATCATCTATCTTTCTATCTAATCTATCTACTATCATCTATCTTTCTGTCTAATCTATCTACTATCATCTATCTTTCTGTCTAATGTATCTACTATCATCTGTCTTTCTGTCTAATGTATCTACTATCATCTATCTTTCTGTCTAATCTATCTACTATCATCTATCTTTCTGTCTAATCTATCTACTATCATCTATCTTTCTGTCTAATCTATCTTCTATCATCTATCTTTCTGTCTAATGTATCTACTATCATCTATCTTTCTGTCTAATCTATCTACTATCATCTATCTTTCTGTCTAATCTATCTACTATCATCTATCTTTCTGTCTAATCTATCTATTATCAGCTATCTTTCTATCTAATCTATCTACTATCATCTATCTTTCTATCTAATCTATCTACTATCATCTATCTTTCTGTCTAATCTATCTAGTATCATCTAACTACTATCTTTCTGTCTAATCTATCTACTATCATCTATCTTTCTGCTAATCTATCAATTATCAGCTATCTTTTATCTAATCTATCTACTATCATCTATCTTTCTATCTAATCTATCTACTATCATCTATCTTTCTGTCTAATCTATCTACTATCATCTATCTTTCTGTCTAATCTATCTACTATCATCTATCTTTCTGTCTAATCTATCTACTATCATCTATCTTTCTGTCTAATCTATCTACTATCAACTATCTTTCTGTCTAATCTATCTACTATCATCTATCTTTCTGTCTATCTACTATCATCTAACTACTATCTTTCTATCTAATCTATCTACTATCATCTATCTTTCTGTCTAATCTATCTACTATCATCTAACTACTATCTTTCTATCTAATCTATCTACTATCATCTATCTTTCTGTCTAATCTATCTACTATCATCTATCTTTCTGTCTAATCTATCTATTATCATCTATCTTTCTGTCTAATGTATCTACTATCATCTATCTTTCTGTCTAATCTATCTTCTATCATCTATCTTTCTGTCTAATCTATCTACTATCATCTATCTTTCTGTCTAATCTATCTTCTATCATCTATCTTTCTGTCTAATCTATCTACTATCATCTATCTTTCTGTCTAATCTATCTACTATCATCTATCTTTCTGTCTAATGTATCTACTATCATCTATCTTTCTGTCTAATGTATCTACTATCATCTATCTTTCTGTCTAATCTATCTACTATCATCTATCTTTCTGTCTAATCTATCTACTATCATCTATCTTTCTGTCTAATCTATCTACTATCATCTATCTTTCTGTCTAATCTATCTACTATCATCTATCTTTCTGTCTAATCTATCTACTATCAACTATCTTTCTGTCTAATGTATCTACTATCATCTATCTTTCTGTCTAATCTATCTACTATCATCTATCTTTCTGTCTAATCTATCTACTATCATCTATCTTTCTGTCTAATCTATCTACTATCATCTATCTTTCTGTCTAATCTATATACTATCATCTATCTTTCTGTCTAATCTATCTACTATCATCTATCTTTCTGTCTAATGTATCTACTATCATCTATCTTTCTGTCTAATGTATCTACTATCATCTGTCTTTCTGTCTAATGTATCTACTATCATCTATCTTTCTGTCTAATCTATCTTCTATCATCTATCTTTCTGTCTAATGTATCTACTATCATCTATCTTTCTGTCTAATCTATCTACTATCATCTATCTTTCTGTCTAATCTATCTACTATCATCTATCTTTCTGTCTAAAGTATCTACTATCATCTATCTTTCTGTCTAATCTATCTACTATCATCTATCTTTCTGTCTAATGTATCTACTATCATCTATCTTTCTGTCTAATCTATCTACTATCAGCTCTCTTTCTATCTAATCTATCTACTATCATCTCTCTTTCTGTCTAATCTATCTACTATCATCTATCTTTCTATCTAATCTATCTACTATCATCTATCTTTCTGCCTAATCTATCTACTATCGTCTATCTTTCTGCCTAATCTATCTACTATCGTCTATCTTTCTGTCTAATGTATCTACTATCATCTATCTTTCTGTCTAATCTATCTACTATCATCTATCTTTTTGTCTAATGTATCTACTATCATCTATCTTTCTGTCTAATGTATCTACTATCATCTATCTTTCTGTCTAATCTATCTACTATCATCTATCTTTCTGTCTAATCTATCTAGTATCATCTATCTTTCTATCTAATCTATCTACTATCATCTATCTTTCTGTCTAATCTATCTACTCTCATCTATCTTTCTGTCTAATCTATCTACTATCATCTATCTTTCTGTCTAATCTATCTACTATCATCTAACTACTATCTTTCTATCTAATCTATCTACAATCATCTATCTTTCTATCTAATCTATCTACTATCATCTAACTACTATCTTTCTAACTAATCTGTCTACTATCATCTATCTTTCTATCTAATCTATCTACTATCATCTATCTGTCTGTCTAATCTATCTACTATCATCTATCTTTCTATCTAATCTATCTACTATCATCTATCTTTCTGTCTAATCTATCTACTATCATCTGTCTTTCTATCTAATCTATCTACTATCATCTAACTACTATCTTTCTGTCTAATCTATCTACTATCATCTATCTTTCTATCTAATCTATCTGCTATCATCTATCTTTCTGTCTAATCTATCTACTATCATCTAACTACTATCTTTCTGTCTAATCTATCTACTATCATCTATCTTTCTATCTAATCTATCTACTATCATCTAACTACTATCTTTCTATCTAATCTATCTACTATCATCTATCTTTCTATCTAATCTATCTACTATCATCTATCTTTCTTTCTAATCTATCTAGTATCATCTAACTACAATCTTTCTGTCTAATCTATCTACTATCATCTATCTTTCTGCTAATCTATCTACTATCATCTATCTTTCTGTCTAATCTATCTACTATCATCTATCTTTCTGTCTAATCTATCTACTATCATCTATCTTTCTGTCTAATCTATCTACTATCATCTATCTTTCTGTCTAATCTATCTACTATCATCTATCTTTCTGTCTAATCTATCTACTATCATCTATCTTTATGTCTAATCTATCTACTATCATCTATCTTTATGTCTAATCTATCTACTATCATCTATCTTTCTATGTAATCTATCTACTATCATCTATCTTTCTGTCTAATCTATCCACTATCGTCTATCTTTCTGTCTAATCTATCTACTATCGTCTATCTTTCTGTCTAAACTATCTACTATCGTCTGTCTTTCTGTCTAATCTATCTTCTATCGTCTATCTTTCTGTCTAATCTATCTACTATCATCTATCTTTCTGTCTAATCTATCTACTATCATCTATCTTTCTGTCTAATGTATCTACTATCATCTATCTTTCTGTCTAATGTATCTACTATCATCTATCTTTCTGTCTAATCTATCTACTATCATCTATCTTTCTGTCTAATCTATCTACTATCATCTTTCTTTCTATCTAATCTATCTACTATCATCTATCTTTCTGTCTAATCTATCTACTCTCATCTATCTTTCTGTCTAATCTATCTACTATCATCTATCTTTCTGTCTAATCTATCTACTATCATCTAACTACTATCTTTCTATCTAATCTATCTACAATCATCTATCTTTCTATCTAATCTATCTACTATCATCTAACTACTATCTTTCTAACTAATCTGTCTACTATCATCTATCTTTCTATCTAATCTATCTACTATCATCTATCTTTCTATCTAATCTATCTACTATCATCTATCTTTCTGTCTAATCTATCTACTATCATCTATCTTTCTATCTAATCTATCTACTATCATCTATCTTTCTGTCTAATCTATCTACTATCATCTGTCTTTCTATCTAATCTATCTACTATCATCTAACTACTATCTTTCTGTCTAATCTATCTACTATCATCTATCTTTCTATCTAATCTATCTACTATCATCTATCTTTCTGTCTAATCTACCTACTATCGTCTATCTTTCTGTCTAATCTACCTACTATCATCTATTTTTCTCTCTAATCTATCTACTATCGTCTATCTTTCTGTCTAATCGATCTACTATCGTCTATCTTTCTGTCTAATCGATCTACTATCGTCTATCTTTCTGTCTAATCTATCTACTATGGTCTATCTTTCTGTCTAATCGATCTACTATCGTCTACCTTTCTGTCTAATCTATCTACTATCGTCTATCTTTCTGTCTAATCTATCAACTATCGTCTATCTTTCTGTCTAATCTATCTACTATCGTCTATCTTTCTGTCTAATCTATCTACTATCGTCTATCTTTCTGTCTAATCTATCTACTATCGTCTATCTTTCTGTCTAATCTATCTACTATCGTCTATCTGTCTGACTAATCTATCTACTATCGTCTATCTTTCTGTCTAATCTATCTACTATCGTCTATCTTTCTGTCTAATCTATCTACTATCGTCTATCTTTCTGTCTAATCTATCTACTATCGTCTATCTGTCTGACTAATCTATCTACTATCGTCTATCTTTCTGTCTAATCTATCTACTATCGTCTATCTTTCTGTCTAATCTATCTACTATCGTCTATCTTTCTGTCTAATCTATCTACTATCGTGTATCTTTCTGTCTAATCTATCTACTATCGTCTATCTTTCTGTCTATCTATCAACTATCGTCTATCTTTCTGTCTAATCTATCTACTATCGTCTATCTTTCTGTCTAATCTATCAACTATCGTCTATCTTTCTGTCTAATCTATCTACTATCGTCTATCTTTCTGTCTAATCTATCTACTATCGTCTATCTTTCTGTCTAATCTATCTACTATCGTCTATCTTTCTGTCTAATCTATCTACTATCGTCTATCTTTCTGTCTAATCTATCTACTATCGTCTATCTTTCTGTCTAATCTATCAACTATCGTCTATCTTTCTGTCTAATCTATCTACTATCGTCTATCTTTCTGTCTAATCTATCTACTATCGTCTATCTTTCTGTCTAATCTATCTACTATCGTCTATCTTTCTGTCTAATCTATCTACTATCGCCTATCTGTCTGACTAATCTATCTACTATCGTCTATCTTTCTGTCTAATCTATCTACTATCGTCTATCTTTCTGTCTAATCTATCTACTATCGTCTATCTTTCTGTCTAATCTATCTACTATCGTGTATCTTTCTGTCTAATCTATCTACTATCATCTATCTTTCTGTCTAATGTATCTACTATCATCTAACTACTATCTTTCTATCTAATCTATCAACTATCTTCTATCTTTCTGTCTAATCTATCTACTATCGTCTATCTTTCTGTCTAATCTATCTACTATCATCTATCTTTCTGTCTAATGTATCTACTATCATCTATCTTTCTGTCTAATCTATCTACTATCATCTATCTTTCTGTCTAATCTATCTACTATCATCTATCTTTCTGTCTAATGTATCTACTATCATCTATCTTTCTGTCTAATCTATCTACTATCATCTATCTTTCTGTCTAACCTATCTACTATCATCTATCTTTCTGTCTAACCTATCTACTATCATCTATCTTTCTGTCTAATCTATATACTATCATCTATCTTTCTGTCTAATCTATCTACTATCATCTATCTTTCTGTCTAATGTATCTACTATCATCTATCTTTCTGTCTAATGTATCTACTATCATCTGTCTTTCTGTCTAATGTATCTACTATCATCTATCTTTCTGTCTAATCTATCTACTATCATCTATCTTTCTGTCTAATCTATCTACTATCATCTATCTTTCTGTCTAATCTATCTTCTATCATCTATCTTTCTGTCTAATGTATCTACTATCATCTTTCTGTCTAATCTATCTACTATCATCTATCTTTCTGTCTAATCTATCTACTATCATCTATCTTTCTGTCTAATCTATCTATTATCAGCTATCTTTCTATCTAATCTATCCACTATCATCTATCTTTCTATCTAATCTATCTACTATCATCTATCTTTCTGTCTAATCTATCTAGTATCATCTAACTACTATCTTTCTGTCTAATCTATCTACTATCATCTATCTTTCTGCTAATCTATCTACTATCATCTATCTTTCTGTCTAATCTATCTACTATCATCTATCTTTCTGTCTAATCTATCTACTATCATCTATCTTTCTGTCTAATCTATCTACTATCATCTATCTTTCTGTCTAATCTATCTACTATCAACTATCTTTCTGTCTAATCTATCTACTATCATCTATCTTTCTGTCTAATCTATCTACTATCATCTAACTACTATCTTTCTATCTAATCTATCTACTATCATCTATCTTTCTGTCTAATCTATCTACTATCATCTAACTACTATCTTTCTATCTAATCTATCTACTATCATCTATCTTTCTGTCTAATCTATCTACTATCATCTATCTTTCTGTCTAATCTATCTATTATCATCTATCTTTCTGTCTAATGTTTCTATTATCATCTATCTTTCTGTCTAATCTATCTTCTATCATCTATCTTTCTGTCCAATCTATCTACTATCATCTATCTTTCTGTCTAATCTATCTTCTATCATCTATCTTTCTGTCTAATCTATCTACTATCATCTATCTTTCTGTCTAATCTATCTACTATCATCTATCTTTCTGTCTAATGTATCTACTATCATCTATCTTTCTGTCTAATGTATCTACTATCATCTATCTTTCTGTCTAATCTATCTACTATCATCTATCTTTCTGTCTAATCTATCTACTATCATCTATCTTTCTGTCTAATCTATCTACTATCATCTATCTTTCTGTCTAATCTATCTACTATCATCTATCTTTCTGTCTAATCTATCTACTATCAACTATCTTTCTGTCTAATGTATCTACTATCATCTATCTTTCTGTCTAATCTATCTACTATCATCTATCTTTCTGTCTAATCTATCTACTATCATCTATCATTCTGTCTCAACTATCTACTATCATCTATCTTTCTGTCTAATCTATATACTATCATCTATCTTTCTGTCTAATCTATCTACTATCATCTATCTTTCTGTCTAATGTATCTACTATCATCTGTCTTTCTGTATAATGTATCTACTATCATCTGTCTTTCTGTCTAATGTATCTACTATCATCTATCTTTCTGTCTAATCTATCTTCTATCATCTATCTTTCTGTCTAATGTATCTACTATCATCTATCTTTCTGTCTAATCTATCTACTATCATCTATCTTTCTGTCTAATCTATCTACTATCATCTATCTTTCTATCTAATCTATCTACTATCATCTATCTTTCTGTCTAATCTATCTACTATCATCTAACTACTATCTTTCTGTCTAATCTATCTACTATCATCTATCTTTCTATCTAATCTATCTACCATCATCTAACTACTATCTTTCTATCTAATCTATCTACTATCATCTATCTTTATATCTAATCTATCTACTATCATCTATCTTTCTGTCTAATCTATCTAGTATCATCTAACTACTATCTTTGTGTCTAATCTATCTACTATCATCTATCTTTCTGTCTAATGTATCTACTATCATCTATCTTTCTGTCTAATCTATCTTCTATCATCTATCTTTCTGTCTAATCTATCTACTATCATCTATCTTTCTGTCTAATCTATCTTCTATCATCTATCTTTCTGTCTAATCTATCTACTATCATCTATCTTTCTGTCTAATCTATCTACTATCATCTATCTTTCTGTCTAATGTATCTACTATCATCTATCTTTCTGTCTAATGTATCTACTATCATCTATCTTTCTGTCTAATCTATCTACTATCATCTATCTTTCTGTCTAATCTATCTACTATCATCTATCTTTCTGTCTAATCTATCTACTATCATCTATCTTTCTATCTAATCTATCTACTATCATCTATCTTTCTGTCTAATCTATCTACTATCAACTATCTTTCTGTCTAATGTATCTACTATCATCTATCTTTCTGTCTAATCTATCTACTATCATCTATCTTTCTGTCTAATCTATCTACTATCATCTATCTTTCTGTCTAATCTATCTACTATCATCTATCTTTCTGTCTAATCTATATACTATCATCTATCTTTCTGTCTAATCTATCTACTATCATCTATCTTTCTGTCTAATGTATCTACTATCATCTATCTTTCTGTCTAATGTATCTACTATCATCTGTCTTTCTGTCTAATGTATCTACTATCATCTATCTTTCTGTCTAATCTATCTTCTATCATCTATCTTTCTGTCTAATGTATCTACTATCATCTATCTTTCTGTCTAATCTATCTACTATCATCTATCTTTCTGTCTAATCTATCTACTATCATCTATCTTTCTGTCTAAAGTATCTACTATCATCTATCTTTCTGTCTAATCTATCTACTATCATCTATCTTTCTGTCTAATGTATCTACTATCATCTATCTTTCTGTCTAATCTATCTACTATCAGCTCTCTTTCTATCTAATCTATCTACTATCATCTCTCTTTCTGTCTAATCTATCTACTATCATCTATCTTTCTATCTAATCTATCTACTATCATCTATCTTTCTGCCTAATCTATCTACTATCGTCTATCTTTCTGCCTAATCTATCTACTATCGTCTATCTTTCTGTCTAATGTATCTACTATCATCTATCTTTCTGTCTAATCTATCTACTATCATCTATCTTTTTGTCTAATGTATCTACTATCATCTATCTTTCTGTCTAATGTATCTACTATCATCTATCTTTCTGTCTAATCTATCTACTATCATCTATCTTTCTGTCTAATCTATCTAGTATCATCTATCTTTCTATCTAATCTATCTACTATCATCTATCTTTCTGTCTAATCTATCTACTCTCATCTATCTTTCTGTCTAATCTATCTACTATCATCTATCTTTCTGTCTAATCTATCTACTATCATCTAACTACTATCTTTCTATCTAATCTATCTACAATCATCTATCTTTCTATCTAATCTATCTACTATCATCTAACTACTATCTTTCTAACTAATCTGTCTACTATCATCTATCTTTCTATCTAATCTATCTACTATCATCTATCTGTCTGTCTAATCTATCTACTATCATCTATCTTTCTATCTAATCTATCTACTATCATCTATCTTTCTGTCTAATCTATCTACTATCATCTGTCTTTCTATCTAATCTATCTACTATCATCTAACTACTATCTTTCTGTCTAATCTATCTACTATCATCTATCTTTCTATCTAATCTATCTGCTATCATCTATCTTTCTGTCTAATCTATCTACTATCATCTAACTACTATCTTTCTGTCTAATCTATCTACTATCATCTATCTTTCTATCTAATCTATCTACTATCATCTAACTACTATCTTTCTATCTAATCTATCTACTATCATCTATCTTTCTATCTAATCTATCTACTATCATCTATCTTTCTTTCTAATCTATCTAGTATCATCTAACTACAATCTTTCTGTCTAATCTATCTACTATCATCTATCTTTCTGCTAATCTATCTACTATCATCTATCTTTCTGTCTAATCTATCTACTATCATCTATCTTTCTGTCTAATCTATCTACTATCATCTATCTTTCTGTCTAATCTATCTACTATCATCTATCTTTCTGTCTAATCTATCTACTATCATCTATCTTTCTGTCTAATCTATCTACTATCATCTATCTTTATGTCTAATCTATCTACTATCATCTATCTTTATGTCTAATCTATCTACTATCATCTATCTTTCTATGTAATCTATCTACTATCATCTATCTTTCTGTCTAATCTATCCACTATCGTCTATCTTTCTGTCTAATCTATCTACTATCGTCTATCTTTCTGTCTAAACTATCTACTATCGTCTGTCTTTCTGTCTAATCTATCTTCTATCGTCTATCTTTCTGTCTAATCTATCTACTATCATCTATCTTTCTGTCTAATCTATCTACTATCATCTATCTTTCTGTCTAATGTATCTACTATCATCTATCTTTCTGTCTAATGTATCTACTATCATCTATCTTTCTGTCTAATCTATCTACTATCATCTATCTTTCTGTCTAATCTATCTACTATCATCTTTCTTTCTATCTAATCTATCTACTATCATCTATCTTTCTGTCTAATCTATCTACTCTCATCTATCTTTCTGTCTAATCTATCTACTATCATCTATCTTTCTGTCTAATCTATCTACTATCATCTAACTACTATCTTTCTATCTAATCTATCTACAATCATCTATCTTTCTATCTAATCTATCTACTATCATCTAACTACTATCTTTCTAACTAATCTGTCTACTATCATCTATCTTTCTATCTAATCTATCTACTATCATCTATCTTTCTATCTAATCTATCTACTATCATCTATCTTTCTGTCTAATCTATCTACTATCATCTATCTTTCTATCTAATCTATCTACTATCATCTATCTTTCTGTCTAATCTATCTACTATCATCTGTCTTTCTATCTAATCTATCTACTATCATCTAACTACTATCTTTCTGTCTAATCTATCTACTATCATCTATCTTTCTATCTAATCTATCTACTATCATCTATCTTTCTGTCTAATCTACCTACTATCGTCTATCTTTCTGTCTAATCTACCTACTATCATCTATTTTTCTCTCTAATCTATCTACTATCGTCTATCTTTCTGTCTAATCGATCTACTATCGTCTATCTTTCTGTCTAATCGATCTACTATCGTCTATCTTTCTGTCTAATCTATCTACTATGGTCTATCTTTCTGTCTAATCGATCTACTATCGTCTACCTTTCTGTCTAATCTATCTACTATCGTCTATCTTTCTGTCTAATCTATCAACTATCGTCTATCTTTCTGTCTAATCTATCTACTATCGTCTATCTTTCTGTCTAATCTATCTACTATCGTCTATCTTTCTGTCTAATCTATCTACTATCGTCTATCTTTCTGTCTAATCTATCTACTATCGTCTATCTGTCTGACTAATCTATCTACTATCGTCTATCTTTCTGTCTAATCTATCTACTATCGTCTATCTTTCTGTCTAATCTATCTACTATCGTCTATCTTTCTGTCTAATCTATCTACTATCGTCTATCTGTCTGACTAATCTATCTACTATCGTCTATCTTTCTGTCTAATCTATCTACTATCGTCTATCTTTCTGTCTAATCTATCTACTATCGTCTATCTTTCTGTCTAATCTATCTACTATCGTGTATCTTTCTGTCTAATCTATCTACTATCGTCTATCTTTCTGTCTATCTATCAACTATCGTCTATCTTTCTGTCTAATCTATCTACTATCGTCTATCTTTCTGTCTAATCTATCAACTATCGTCTATCTTTCTGTCTAATCTATCTACTATCGTCTATCTTTCTGTCTAATCTATCTACTATCGTCTATCTTTCTGTCTAATCTATCTACTATCGTCTATCTTTCTGTCTAATCTATCTACTATCGTCTATCTTTCTGTCTAATCTATCTACTATCGTCTATCTTTCTGTCTAATCTATCAACTATCGTCTATCTTTCTGTCTAATCTATCTACTATCGTCTATCTTTCTGTCTAATCTATCTACTATCGTCTATCTTTCTGTCTAATCTATCTACTATCGTCTATCTTTCTGTCTAATCTATCTACTATCGCCTATCTGTCTGACTAATCTATCTACTATCGTCTATCTTTCTGTCTAATCTATCTACTATCGTCTATCTTTCTGTCTAATCTATCTACTATCGTCTATCTTTCTGTCTAATCTATCTACTATCGTGTATCTTTCTGTCTAATCTATCTACTATCATCTATCTTTCTGTCTAATGTATCTACTATCATCTAACTACTATCTTTCTATCTAATCTATCAACTATCGTCTATCTTTCTGTCTAATCTATCTACTATCGTCTATCTTTCTGTCTAATGTATCTACTATCATCTATCTTTCTGTCTAATGTATCTACTATCATCTATCTTTCTGTCTAATCTATCTACTATCATCTATCTTTCTGTCTAATCTATCTACTATCATCTATCTTTCTGTCTAATGTATCTACTATCATCTATCTTTCTGTCTAATCTATCTACTATCATCTATCTTTCTGTCTAACCTATCTACTATCATCTATCTTTCTGTCTAACCTATCTACTATCATCTATCTTTCTGTCTAATCTATATACTATCATCTATCTTTCTGTCTAATCTATCTACTATCATCTATCTTTCTGTCTAATGTATCTACTATCATCTGTCTTTCTGTCTAATGTATCTACTATCATCTATCTTTCTGTCTAATCTATCTACTATCATCTATCTTTCTGTCTAATCTATCTACTATCATCTATCTTTCTGTCTAATCTATCTTCTATCATCTATCTTTCTGTCTAATGTATCTACTATCATCTTTCTGTCTAATCTATCTACTATCATCTATCTTTCTGTCTAATCTATCTACTATCATCTATCTTTCTGTCTAATCTATCTATTATCAGCTATCTTTCTATCTAATCTATCCACTATCATCTATCTTTCTATCTAATCTATCTACTATCATCTATCTTTCTGTCTAATCTATCTAGTATCATCTAACTACTATCTTTCTGTCTAATCTATCTACTATCATCTATCTTTCTGCTAATCTATCTACTATCATCTATCTTTCTGTCTAATCTATCTACTATCATCTATCTTTCTGTCTAATCTATCTACTATCATCTATCTTTCTGTCTAATCTATCTACTATCATCTATCTTTCTGTCTAATCTATCTACTATCAACTATCTTTCTGTCTAATCTATCTACTATCATCTATCTTTCTGTCTAATCTATCTACTATCATCTAACTACTATCTTTCTATCTAATCTATCTACTATCATCTATCTTTCTGTCTAATCTATCTACTATCATCTAACTACTATCTTTCTATCTAATCTATCTACTATCATCTATCTTTCTGTCTAATCTATCTACTATCATCTATCTTTCTGTCTAATCTATCTATTATCATCTATCTTTCTGTCTAATGTTTCTATTATCATCTATCTTTCTGTCTAATCTATCTTCTATCATCTATCTTTCTGTCCAATCTATCTACTATCATCTATCTTTCTGTCTAATCTATCTTCTATCATCTATCTTTCTGTCTAATCTATCTACTATCATCTATCTTTCTGTCTAATCTATCTACTATCATCTATCTTTCTGTCTAATGTATCTACTATCATCTATCTTTCTGTCTAATGTATCTACTATCATCTATCTTTCTGTCTAATCTATCCACTATCATCTATCTTTCTGTCTAATCTATCTACTATCATCTATCTTTCTGTCTAATCTATCTACTATCATCTATCTTTCTGTCTAATCTATCTACTATCATCTATCTTTCTGTCTAATCTATCTACTATCAACTATCTTTCTGTCTAATGTATCTACTATCATCTATCTTTCTGTCTAATCTATCTACTATCATCTATCTTTCTGTCTAATCTATCTACTATCATCTATCATTCTGTCTCATCTATCTACTATCATCTATCTTTCTGTCTAATCTATATACTATCATCTATCTTTCTGTCTAATCTATCTACTATCATCTATCTTTCTGTCTAATGTATCTACTATCATCTATCTTTCTGTATAATGTATCTACTATCATCTGTCTTTCTGTCTAATGTATCTACTATCATCTATCTTTCTGTCTAATCTATCTTCTATCATCTATCTTTCTGTCTAATGTATCTACTATCATCTATCTTTCTGTCTAATCTATCTACTATCATCTATCTTTCTGTCTAATCTATCTACTATCATCTATCTTTCTATCTAATCTATCTACTATCATCTATCTTTCTGTCTAATCTATCTACTATCATCTAACTACTATCTTTCTGTCTAATCTATCTACTATCATCTATCTTTCTATCTAATCTATCTACCATCATGTAACTACTATCTTTCTATCTAATCTATCTACTATCATCTATCTTTATATCTAATCTATCTACTATCATCTATCTTTCTGTCTAATCTATCTAGTATCATCTAACTACTATCTTTGTGTCTAATCTATCTACTATCATCTATCTTTCTGTCTAATCTATCTACTATCATCTATCTTTCTGTCTAATCTATCTACTATCATCTATCTTTCTGTCTAATCTATCTACTATCATCTATCTTTCTGTCTAATCTATCTACTATCATCTATCTTTCTGTCTAATCTATCTACTGTCATCTATCTTTCTATCTAATCTATCTACTATCATCTATCTTTCTGTCTAATCTATCTACTATCATCTATCTTTATGTCTAATCTATCTACTATCATCTATCTTTCTGTCTAATCTATCTACTATCATCTATCTTTCTGTCTAATCTATCTACTATCATCTATCTTTCTATCTAATCTATCTACTATCATCTATCTTTCTGTCTAATCTATCTACTCTCATCTATCTTTCTGCCTAATCTATCTACTATCGTCTATCTTTCTGTCTAATCTATCTACTAACGTCTATCTTTCTGTCTAATCTATCTACTATCGTCTGTCTTTCTGTCTAATCTATCTACTATCGTCTATCTTTCTCTCTAATCTATCTACTATCGTCTATCTTTCTGTCTAATCTATCTACTATCGTCTATCTTTCTGTCTAAACTATATACTATCGTCTGTCTTTCTGTCTAATCTATCTTCTATCGTCTATCTTTGTGTCTAATCTATCTACTATCATCTATCTTTCTGTCTAATCTATCTACTATCGTCTATCTTTCTGTCTAAACTATCTACTATCGTCTGTCTTTCTGTCTAATGTATCTACTATCATCTATCTTTCTGTCTAATGTATCTACTATCATCTATCTTTCTGTCTAATCTATCTACTATCATCTATCTTTCTGTCTAATCTATCTACTATCATCTATCTTTCTGTCTAATCTATCTACTATCATCTATCTTTCTGTCTAATCTATCTTCTATCATCTATCTTTCTGTCTAATGTATCTACTATCATCTATCTTTCTGTCTAATCTATCTACTATCATCTATCTTTCTGTCTAACCTATCTACTATCATCTATCTTTCTGTCTAATCTATCTATTATCAGCTATCTTTCTATCTAATCTATCTACTATCATCTATCTTTCTATCTAATCTATCTACTATCATCTATCTTTCTGTCTAATCTATCTAGTATCATCTAACTACTATCTTTCTGTCTAATCTATCTACTATCATCTATCTTTCTGCTAATCTATCTACTATCATCTATCTTTCTGTCTAATCTATCTACTATCATCTATCTTTCTGTCTAATCTATCTACTATCATCTATCTTTCTGTCTAATCTATCTACTATCATCTATCTTTCTGTCTAATCTATCTACTATCAACTATCTTTCTGTCTAATCTATCTACTATCATCTATCTTTCTGTCTAATCTATCTACTATCAACTATCTTTCTGTCTAATCTATCTACTATCATCTATCTTTCTGTCTAATCTATCTACTATCATCTAACTACTATCTTTCTATCTAATCTATCTACTATCATCTATCTTTCTGTCTAATCTATCTACTATCATCTATCTTTCTGTCTAATCTATCTATTATCATCTATCTTTCTGTCTAATGTATCTACTATCATCTATCTTTCTGTCTAATCTATCTTCTATCATCTATCTTTCTGTCTAATCTATCTACTATCATCTATCTTTCTGTCTAATGTATCTACTATCATCTATATTTCTGTCTAATCTATCTACTATCAGCTCTCTTTCTATCTAATCTATCTACTATCATCTCTCTTTCTGTCTAATCTATCTACTATCATCTATCTTTCTATCTAATCTATCTACTATCATCTATCTTTCTGTCTAATCTATCTACTATCGTCTATCTTTCTGTCTAATCTATCTACTATCGTCTGTCTTTCTGTCTAATCTGTCTACTATCGTCTATCTTTCTGTCTAATCTATCTACTATCGTCTATCTTTCTGTCTAATCTATCTACTATCGTCTATCTTTCTGTCTAAACTATCTACTATCGTCTGTATTTCTGTCTAATCTATTTTCTATCGTCTATATTTCTGTCTAATCTATCTACTATCATCTATCTTTCTGTCTAATCTATCTACTATCATCTAACTACTATCTTTCTATCTAATCTATCTACAATCATCTATCTTTCTATCTAATCTATCTACTATCATCTAACTACTATCTTTCTAACTAATCTGTCTACTATCATCTATCTTTCTATCTAATCTATCTACTATCGTCTATCTTTCTGTCTAATCTATCTACTATCGTCTATCTTTCTGTCTAATCTATCTACTATCGTCTATCTGTCTGTCTAATCTATCTACTATCGTCTATCTGTCTGTCTAATCTATCTACTATCGTCTATCTTTCTGTCTAATCTATCTACTATCGTCTATCTTTCTGTCTAATCTATCTACTATCGTGTATCTTTCTGTCTAATCTATCTACTATCGTCTATCTTTCTGTCTAATCTATCTACTATCGTCTATCTTTCTCTCTAATCTATTTACTATCGTCTATCTTTCTGTCTAATCTATCAACTATCCTCTAACTACTATCTTTCTGTCTAATCTATCTACTATCATCTATCTTTCTGTCTAATCTATCTACTATCATCTAACTACTATCTTTCTGTCTAATCTATCTACTATCATCTATCTTTCTATCTAATCTATCTACTATCATCTATCTTTCTGTCTAATCTATCTAGTATCATATATCTTTCTGTCTAATCTATCTACTATCATCTATCTTTCTGTCTAATGTATCTACTATCATCCATCTTTCTATCTAATCTATCTACTATCCTCTAACTACTATCTTGCTGTCTAATCTATCTACTATCATCTATCTTTCTGTCTAATCTCTCTACTATCATCTAACTACTATCTTTCTATCTAATCTATCTACTATCATCTATCTTTCTGTCTAATCTATCTACTATCATCTAACTACTATCTTTCTGTCTAATCTATCTACTATCATCTATCTTTCTCTCTAATCTATCTACTATCATCTATCTTTCTGTCTAATCTATCTACTATCATCTATCTTTCTGTCTAATCTATCTATTATCATCTATCTTTCTGTCTAATGTATCTACTATCATCTATCTTTCTGTCTAATCTATCTTCCATCATCTATCTTTCTGTCTAATCTATCTACTATCATCTATCTTTCTGTCTAATCTATCTACTATCATCTATCTTTCTGTCTAATGTATCTACTATCATCTATCTTTCTGTCTAATCTATCTACTATCATCTATCTTTCTGTCTAATCTATCTACTATCATCTATCTTTCTTTCTAATCTATCTACTATCATCTATCTTTCTGTCTAATCTATCTACTATCAACTATCTTTCTGTCTAATGTATCTACTATCATCTATCTTTCTGTCTAATCTATGTACTATCATCTATCTTTCTGTCTAATCTATCTACTATCATCTATCATTCTGTCTAATCTATCTACTATCATCTATCTTTCTGTCTAATCTATATACTATCATCTATCTTTCTGTCTAATGTATCTACTATCATCTATCTTTCTGTCTAATGTATCTACTATCATCTATCTTTCTGTCTAATGTATCTACTATCATCTGTCTTTCTGTCTAATGTATCTACTATCATCTATCTTTCTGTCTAATCTATCTTCTATCATCTATCTTTCTGTCTAATGTATCTACTATCATCTATCTTTCTGTCTAATCTATCTACTATCATCTATCTTTCTGTCTAATCTATCTACTATCATCTATCTTTCTATCTAATCTATCTACAATCATCTATCTTTCTGTCTAATCTATCTACTATCATCTAACTACTATCTTTCTGTCTAATCTATCTACTATCATCTATCTTTCTATCTAATCTATCTACCATCATCTAACTACTATCTTTCTATCTAATCTATCTACTATCATCTATCTTTATATCTAATCTATCTACTATCATCTATCTTTCTGTCTAATCTATCTACTATCATCTAACTACTATCGTTGTGTCTAATCTATCTACTATCATCTATCTTTCTGTCTAATCTATCTACTATCATCTATCTTTCTGTCTAATCTATCTACTATCATCTATCTTTCTGTCTAATCTATCTACTATCATATATCTTTCTGTCTAATCTATCTACTATCATCTATCTTTCTGTCTAATCTATCTACTGTCATCTATCTTTCTGTCTAATCTATCTACTATCATCTATCTTTCTGTCTAATCTATCTACTATCATCTATCTTTATGTCTAATCTATCTACTATCATCTATCTTTCTGTCTAATCTATCTACTATCATCTATCTTTCTGTCTAATCTATCTACTATCATCTATCTTTCTATCTAATCTATCTACTATCATCTATCTTTCTGTCTAATCTATCTACTCTCGTCTATCTTTCTGCCTAATCTATCTACTATCGTCTATCTTTCTGTCTAATCTATCTACTATCGTCTATCTTTCTGTATAATCTATCTACTATCGTCTGTCTTTCTGTCTAATCTATCTACTATCGTCTATCTTTCTGTCTAATCTATCTACTATCGTCTATCTTTCTGTCTAATCTATCTACTATCGTCTATCTTTCTGTCTAAACTATCTACTATCGTCTGTCTTTCTGTCTAATCTATCTTCTATCGTCTATCTTTGTGTCTAATCTATCTACTATCATCTATCTTTCTGTCTAAACTATCTACTATCGTCTGTCTTTCTGTCTAATGTATCTACTATCATCTATCTTTCTGTCTAATGTATCTACTATCATCTATCTTTCTGTCTAATCTATCTACTATCATCTATCTTTCTGTCTAATCTATCTACTATCATCTATCTTTCTATCTAATCTATCTACAGTCATCTATCTTTCTATCTAATCTATCTACTATCATCTAACTACTATCTTTCTACCTAATCTGTGTGCTATCATCTATCTTTCTACCTAATCTATCTACTATCATCTATCTTTCTATCTAAACTATCTACTGTCATCTATCTTTCTGTCTAATCTATCTACTATCATCTATCTTTCTATCTAATCTATCTACTATCATCTATCTTTCTGTCTAATCTATCTACTATCATCTGTCTTTCTATCTAATCTATCTACTATCATCTAACTACTATCTTTCTGTCTAATCTATCTACTATCATCTATCTTTCTATCTAATCTATCTACTATCATCTATCTTTCTGTCTAATCTATCTACTATCATCTAACTACTATCTTTCTGTCTAATCTATCTACTATCATCTATCTTTCTGTCTAATCTATCTACTATCAACTATCTTTCTGTCTAATCTATCTACTATCATCTATCATTCTGTCTAATCTATCTACTATCATCTATCTTTCTGTCTAATCTATATACTATCATCTATCTTTCTGTCTAATCTATCTACTATCATCTATCTTTCTGTCTAATGTATCTACTATCATCTATCTTTCTGTATAATGTATCTACTATCATCTGTCTTTCTGTCTAATGTATCTACTATCATCTATCTTTCTGTCTAATCTATCTTCTATCATCTATCTTTCTGTCTAATGTATCTACTATCATCTATCTTTCTGTCTAATCTATCTACTATCATCTATCTTTCTGTCTAATCTATCTACTATCATCTATCTTTCTATCTAATCTATCTACTATCATCTATCTTTCTGTCTAATCTATCTACTATCATCTAACTACTATGTTTCTGTCTAATCTATCTACTATCATCTATCTTTCTATCTAATCTATCTACCATCATCTAACTACTATCTTTCTATCTAATCTATCTACTATCATCTATCTTTATATCTAATCTATCTACTATCATCTATCTTTCTGTCTAATCTATCTAGTATCATCTAACTACTATCTTTGTGTCTAATCTATCTACTATCATCTATCTTTCTGTCTAATCTATCTACTATCATCTATCTTTCTGTCTAATCTATCTACTATCATCTATCTTTCTGTCTAATCTATCTACTATCATCTATCTTTCTGTCTAATCTATCTACTATCATCTATCTTTCTGTCTAATCTATCTACTGTCATCTATCTTTCTATCTAATCTATCTACTATCATCTATCTTTCTGTCTAATCTATCTACTATCATCTATCTTTATGTCTAATCTATCTACTATCATCTATCTTTCTGTCTAATCTATCTACTATCATCTATCTTTCTGTCTAATCTATCTACTATCATCTATCTTTCTATCTAATCTATCTACTATCATCTATCTTTCTGTCTAATCTATCTACTCTCATCTATCTTTCTGCCTAATCTATCTACTATCGTCTATCTTTCTGTCTAATCTATCTACTATCGTCTATCTTTCTGTCTAATCTATCTACTATCGTCTGTCTTTCTGTCTAATCTATCTACTATCGTCTATCTTTCTGTCTAATCTATCTACTATCGTCTATCTTTCTGTCTAATCTATCTACTATCGTCTATCTTTCTGTCTAAACTATATACTATCGTCTGTCTTTCTGTCTAATCTATCTTCTATCGTCTATCTTTGTGTCTAATCTATCTACTATCATCTATCTTTCTGTCTAATCTATCTACTATCGTCTATCTTTCTGTCTAAACTATCTACTATCGTCTGTCTTTCTGTCTAATGTATCTACTATCATCTATCTTTCTGTCTAATGTATCTACTATCATCTATCTTTCTGTCTAATGTATCTACTATCATCTATCTTTCTGTCTAATCTATCTACTATCATCTATCTTTCTGTCTAATCTATCTACTATCATCTATCTTTCTGTCTAATCTATCTACTATCATCTATCTTTCTGTCTAATCTATCTACTATCATCTATCTTTCTGTCTAATCTATCTACTATCAACTATCTTTCTGTCTAATGTATATACTATCATCTATCTTTCTGTCTAATCTATCTACTATCATCTATCTTTCTGTCTAATCTATCTACTATCATCTATCATTCTGTCTAATCTATCTACTATCATCTATCTTTCTGTCTAATCTATATACTATCATCTATCTTTCTGTCTAATCTATCTACTATCATCTATCTTTCTGTCTAATGTATCTACTATCATCTATCTTTCTGTATAATGTATCTACTATCATCTGTCTTTCTGTCTAATGTATCTACTATCATCTATCTTTCTGTCTAATCTATCTTCTATCATCTATCTTTCTGTCTAATGTATCTACTATCATCTATCTTTCTGTCTAATCTATCTACTATCATCTATCTTTCTGTCTAATCTATCTACTATCATCTATCTTTCTATCTAATCTATCTACTATCATCTATCTTTCTGTCTAATCTATCTACTATCATCTAACTACTATCTTTCTGTCTAATCTATCTACTATCATCTATCTTTCTATCTAATCTATCTACCATCATCTAACTACTATCTTTCTATCTAATCTATCTACTATCATCTATCTTTATATCTAATCTATCTACTATCATCTATCTTTCTGTCTAATCTATCTAGTATCATCTAACTACTATCTTTGTGTCTAATCTATCTACTATCATCTATCTTTCTGTCTAATCTATCTACTATCATCTATCTTTCTGTCTAATCTATCTACTATCATCTATCTTTCTGTCTAATCTATCTACTATCATCTATCTTTCTGTCTAATCTATCTACTATCATCTATCTTTCTGTCTAATCTATCTACTGTCATCTATCTTTCTATCTAATCTATCTACTATCATCTATCTTTCTGTCTAATCTATCTACTATCATCTATCTTTCTGTCTAATCTATCTACTATCATCTATCTTTCTGTCTAATCTATCTACTATCATCTATCTTTCTGTCTAATCTATCTACTATCATCTATCTTTCTATCTAATCTATCTACTATCATCTATCTTTCTGTCTAATCTATCTACTCTCATCTATCTTTCTGCCTAATCTATCTACTATCGTCTATCTTTCTGTCTAATCTATCTACTATCGTCTATCTTTCTGTCTAATCTATCTACTATCGTCTGTCTTTCTGTCTAATCTATCTACTATCGTCTATCTTTCTGTCTAATCTATCTACTATCGTCTATCTTTCTGTCTAATCTATCTACTATCGTCTATCTTTCTGTCTAAACTATATACTATCGTCTGTCTTTCTGTCTAATCTATCTTCTATCGTCTATCTTTGTGTCTAATCTATCTACTATCATCTATCTTTCTGTCTAATCTATCTACTATCGTCTATCTTTCTGTCTAAACTATCTACTATCGTCTGTCTTTCTGTCTAATGTATCTACTATCATCTATCTTTCTGTCTAATGTATCTACTATCATCTATCTTTCTGTCTAATCTATCTACTATCATCTATCTTTCTGTCTAATCTATCTACTATCATCTATCTTTCTGTCTAATCTATCTACTATCATCTATCTTTCTGTCTAATCTATCTTCTATCATCTATCTTTCTGTCTAATGTATCTACTATCATCTATCTTTCTGTCTAATCTATCTACTATCATCTATCTTTCTGTCTAATCTATCTACTATCATCTATCTTTCTGTCTAATCTATCTATTATCAGCTATCTTTCTATCTAATCTATCTACTATCATCTATCTTTCTATCTAATCTATCTACTATCATCTATCTTTCTGTCTAATCTATCTAGTATCATCTAACTACTATCTTTCTGTCTAATCTATCTACTATCATCTATCTTTCTGCTAATCTATCTACTATCATCTATCTTTCTGTCTAATCTATCTACTATCATCTATCTTTCTGTCTAATCTATCTACTATCATCTATCTTTCTGTCTAATCTATCTACTATCATCTATCTTTCTGTCTAATCTATCTACTATCAACTATCTTTCTGTCTAATCTATCTACTATCATCTATCTTTCTGTCTAATCTATCTACTATCAACTATCTTTCTGTCTAATCTATCTACTATCATCTATCTTTCTGTCTAATCTATCTACTATCATCTAACTACTATCTTTCTATCTAATCTATCTACTATCATCTATCTTTCTGTCTAATCTATCTACTATCATCTTTCTTTCTGTCTAATCTATCTATTATCATCTATCTTTCTGTCTAATGTATCTACTATCATCTATCTTTCTGTCTAATCTATCTTCTATCATCTATCTTTCTGTCTAATCTATCTACTATCATCTATCTTTCTGTCTAATCTATCTTCTATCATCTATCTTTCTGTCTAATCTATCTACTATCATCTATCTTTCTGTCTAATCTATCTACTATCATCTATCTTTCTGTCTAATGTATCTACTATCATCTATATTTCTGTCTAATCTATCTACTATCAGCTCTCTTTCTATCTAATCTATCTACGATCATCTCTCTTTCTGTCTAATCTATCTACTATCATCTATCTTTCTATCTAATCTATCTACTATCATCTATCTTTCTGTCTAATCTATCTACTATCGTCTATCTTTCTGTCTAATCTATCTACTATCGTCTGTCTTTCTGTCTAATCTGTCTACTATCGTCTATCTTTCTGTCTAATCTATCTACTATCGTCTATCTTTCTGTCTAATCTATCTACTATCGTCTATCTTTCTGTCTAAACTATCTACTATCGTCTGTATTTCTGTCTAATCTATTTTCTATCGTCTATATTTCTGTCTAATCTATCTACTATCATCTATCTTTCTGTCTAATGTATCTACTATCATCTATCTTTCTGTCTAATGTATCTACTATCATCTATCTTTCTGTCTAATCTATCTACTATCATCTATCTTTCTGTCTAATCTATCTACTATCATCTATCTTTCTATCTAATCTATCTACTATCATCTATCTTTCTGTCTAATCTATCTACTATCATCTAACTACTATGTTTCTGTCTAATCTATCTACTATCATCTATCTTTCTATCTAATCTATCTACCATCATCTAACTACTATCTTTCTATCTAATCTATCTACTATCATCTATCTTTATATCTAATCTATCTACTATCATCTATCTTTCTGTCTAATCTATCTAGTATCATCTAACTACTATCTTTGTGTCTAATCTATCTACTATCATCTATCTTTCTGTCTAATCTATCTACTATCATCTATCTTTCTGTCTAATCTATCTACTATCATCTATCTTTCTGTCTAATCTATCTACTATCATCTATCTTTCTGTCTAATCTATCTACTATCATCTATCTTTCTGTCTAATCTATCTACTGTCATCTATCTTTCTATCTAATCTATCTACTATCATCTATCTTTCTGTCTAATCTATCTACTATCATCTATCTTTATGTCTAATCTATCTACTATCATCTATCTTTCTGTCTAATCTATCTACTATCATCTATCTTTCTGTCTAATCTATCTACTATCATCTATCTTTCTATCTAATCTATCTACTATCATCTATCTTTCTGTCTAATCTATCTACTCTCATCTATCTTTCTGCCTAATCTATCTACTATCGTCTATCTTTCTGTCTAATCTATCTACTATCGTCTATCTTTCTGTCTAATCTATCTACTATCGTCTGTCTTTCTGTCTAATCTATCTACTATCGTCTATCTTTCTGTCTAATCTATCTACTATCGTCTATCTTTCTGTCTAATCTATCTACTATCGTCTATCTTTCTGTCTAAACTATATACTATCGTCTGTCTTTCTGTCTAATCTATCTTCTATCGTCTATCTTTGTGTCTAATCTATCTACTATCATCTATCTTTCTGTCTAATCTATCTACTATCGTCTATCTTTCTGTCTAAACTATCTACTATCGTCTGTCTTTCTGTCTAATGTATCTACTATCATCTATCTTTCTGTCTAATGTATCTACTATCATCTATCTTTCTGTCTAATGTATCTACTATCATCTATCTTTCTGTCTAATCTATCTACTATCATCTATCTTTCTGTCTAATCTATCTACTATCATCTATCTTTCTGTCTAATCTATCTACTATCATCTATCTTTCTGTCTAATCTATCTACTATCATCTATCTTTCTGTCTAATCTATCTACTATCAACTATCTTTCTGTCTAATGTATATACTATCATCTATCTTTCTGTCTAATCTATCTACTATCATCTATCTTTCTGTCTAATCTATCTACTATCATCTATCATTCTGTCTAATCTATCTACTATCATCTATCTTTCTGTCTAATCTATATACTATCATCTATCTTTCTGTCTAATCTATCTACTATCATCTATCTTTCTGTCTAATGTATCTACTATCATCTATCTTTCTGTATAATGTATCTACTATCATCTGTCTTTCTGTCTAATGTATCTACTATCATCTATCTTTCTGTCTAATCTATCTTCTATCATCTATCTTTCTGTCTAATGTATCTACTATCATCTATCTTTCTGTCTAATCTATCTACTATCATCTATCTTTCTGTCTAATCTATCTACTATCATCTATCTTTCTATCTAATCTATCTACTATCATCTATCTTTCTGTCTAATCTATCTACTATCATCTAACTACTATCTTTCTGTCTAATCTATCTACTATCATCTATCTTTCTATCTAATCTATCTACCATCATCTAACTACTATCTTTCTATCTAATCTATCTACTATCATCTATCTTTATATCTAATCTATCTACTATCATCTATCTTTCTGTCTAATCTATCTAGTATCATCTAACTACTATCTTTGTGTCTAATCTATCTACTATCATCTATCTTTCTGTCTAATCTATCTACTATCATCTATCTTTCTGTCTAATCTATCTACTATCATCTATCTTTCTGTCTAATCTATCTACTATCATCTATCTTTCTGTCTAATCTATCTACTATCATCTATCTTTCTGTCTAATCTATCTACTGTCATCTATCTTTCTATCTAATCTATCTACTATCATCTATCTTTCTGTCTAATCTATCTACTATCATCTATCTTTCTGTCTAATCTATCTACTATCATCTATCTTTCTGTCTAATCTATCTACTATCATCTATCTTTCTGTCTAATCTATCTACTATCATCTATCTTTCTATCTAATCTATCTACTATCATCTATCTTTCTGTCTAATCTATCTACTCTCATCTATCTTTCTGCCTAATCTATCTACTATCGTCTATCTTTCTGTCTAATCTATCTACTATCGTCTATCTTTCTGTCTAATCTATCTACTATCGTCTGTCTTTCTGTCTAATCTATCTACTATCGTCTATCTTTCTGTCTAATCTATCTACTATCGTCTATCTTTCTGTCTAATCTATCTACTATCGTCTATCTTTCTGTCTAAACTATATACTATCGTCTGTCTTTCTGTCTAATCTATCTTCTATCGTCTATCTTTGTGTCTAATCTATCTACTATCATCTATCTTTCTGTCTAATCTATCTACTATCGTCTATCTTTCTGTCTAAACTATCTACTATCGTCTGTCTTTCTGTCTAATGTATCTACTATCATCTATCTTTCTGTCTAATGTATCTACTATCATCTATCTTTCTGTCTAATCTATCTACTATCATCTATCTTTCTGTCTAATCTATCTACTATCATCTATCTTTCTGTCTAATCTATCTACTATCATCTATCTTTCTGTCTAATCTATCTTCTATCATCTATCTTTCTGTCTAATGTATCTACTATCATCTATCTTTCTGTCTAATCTATCTACTATCATCTATCTTTCTGTCTAATCTATCTACTATCATCTATCTTTCTGTCTAATCTATCTATTATCAGCTATCTTTCTATCTAATCTATCTACTATCATCTATCTTTCTATCTAATCTATCTACTATCATCTATCTTTCTGTCTAATCTATCTAGTATCATCTAACTACTATCTTTCTGTCTAATCTATCTTCTATCATCTATCTTTCTGTCTAATCTATCTACTATCATCTATCTTTCTGTCTAATCTATCTTCTATCATCTATCTTTCTGTCTAATCTATCTACTATCATCTATCTTTCTGTCTAATCTATCTACTATCATCTATCTTTCTGTCTAATGTATCTACTATCATCTATATTTCTGTCTAATCTATCTACTATCAGCTCTCTTTCTATCTAATCTATCTACGATCATCTCTCTTTCTGTCTAATCTATCTACTATCATCTATCTTTCTATCTAATCTATCTACTATCATCTATCTTTCTGTCTAATCTATCTACTATCGTCTATCTTTCTGTCTAATCTATCTACTATCGTCTGTCTTTCTGTCTAATCTGTCTACTATCGTCTATCTTTCTGTCTAATCTATCTACTATCGTCTATCTTTCTGTCTAATCTATCTACTATCGTCTATCTTTCTGTCTAAACTATCTACTATCGTCTGTATTTCTGTCTAATCTATTTTCTATCGTCTATATTTCTGTCTAATCTATCTACTATCATCTATCTTTCTGTCTAATGTATCTACTATCATCTATCTTTCTGTCTAATGTATCTACTATCATCTATCTTTCTGTCTAAACTATCTACTATCATCTATCTTTCTGTCTAATCTATCTACTATCATCTATCTTTCTATCTAATCTATCTACTATCATCTATCTTTCTGTCTAATCTATCTACTCTCATCTATCTTTCTGTCTAATCTATCTACTATCATCTATCTTTCTGTCTAATCTATCTACTATCATCTAACTACTATCTTTCTATCTAATCTATCTACAATCATCTATCTTTCTATCTAATCTATCTACTATCATCTAACTACTATCTTTCTAACTAATCTGTCTACTATCATCTATCTTTCTATCTAATCTATCTACTATCGTCTATCTTTCTGTCTAATCTATCTACTATCGTCTATCTTTCTGTCTAATCTATCTACTATCGTCTATCTGTCTGTCTAATCTATCTACTATCGTCTATCTGTCTGTCTAATCTATCTACTATCGTCTATCTTTCTGTCTAATCTATCTACTATCGTCTATCTTTCTGTCTAATCTATCTACTATCGTGTATCTTTCTGTCTAATCTATCTACTATCGTCTATCTTTCTGTCTAATCTATCTACTATCGTCTATCTTTCTCTGTAATCTATTTACTATCGTCTATCTTTCTGTCTAATCTATCAACTATCCTCTAACTACTATCTTTCTGTCTAATCTATCTACTATCATCTATCTTTCTGTCTAATCTATCTACTATCATCTATCTTTCTGTCTAATCTATCTACTATCATCTATCTTTCTGTCTAATCTATCTACTATCATCTAACTACTATCTTTCTGTCTAATCTATCTACTATCATCTATCTTTCTATCTAATCTATCTACTATCATCTATCTTTCTGTCTAATCTATCTACTATCATCTAACTACTATCTTTCTGTCTAATCTATCTACTGTCATCTATCTTTATATCTAATCTATCTACTATCATCTATCTTTCTGTCTAATCTATCTACTATCATCTATCTTTATGTCTAATCTATCTACTATCATCTATCTTTCTGTCTAATCTATCTACTATCATCTATCTTTCTGTCTAATCTATCTACTATTATCTATCTTTCTGTTTAATCTATCTACTATCATCTAACTACTATCTTTCTGTCTAATCTATCTACTATCATCTATCTTTCTGTCTAATGTATCTACTATCATCTATCTTTCTGTCTAATCTATCTACTATCATCTATCTTTCTGTCTAACCTATCTACTATCATCTATCTTTCTGTCTAACCTATCTACTATCATCTATCTTTCTGTCTAATCTATATACTATCATCTATCTTTCTGTCTAATCTATCTACTATCATCTATCTTTCTGTCTAATGTATCTACTATCATCTATCTTTCGGTCTAATGTATCTACTATCATCTGTCTTTCTGTCTAATGTATCTACTATCATCTATCTTTCTGTCTAATCTATCTACTATCATCTATCTTTCTGTCTAATCTATCTACTATCATCTATCTTTCTGTCTAATCTATCTTCTATCATCCATCTTTCTGTCTAATGTATCTACTATCATCTATCTTTCTGTCTAATCTATCTACTATCATCTATCTTTCTGTCTAATCTATCTATTATCAGCTATCTTTCTATCTAATCTATCTACTATCATCTATCTTTCTATCTAATCTATCTACTATCATCTATCTTTCTGTCTAATCTATCTAGTATCATCTAACTACTATCTTTCTGTCTAATCTATCTACTATCATCTATCTTTCTGCTAATCTATCTACTATCATATATCTTTCTGTCTAATCTATCTACTATCATCTATCTTTCTGTCTAATCTATCTACTATCATCTATCTTTCTGTCTAATCTATCTACTATCATCTATCTTTCTGTCTAATCTATCTACTATCAACTATCTTTATGTCTAATCTATCTACTATCATCTATCTTTCTGTCTAATCTATCTACTATCATCTAACTACTATCTTTCTATCTAATCTATCTACTATCATCTATCTTTCTGTCTAATCTATCTACTATCATCTATCTTTCTGTCTAATCTATCTATTATCATCTATCTTTCTGTCTAATGTATCTACTATCATCTATCTTTCTGTCTAATCTATCTTCTATCATCTATCTTTCTGTCTAATCTATCTACTATCATCTATCTTTCTGTCTAATCTATCTTCTATCATCTATCTTTCTGTCTAATCTATCTACTATCATCTATCTTTCTGTCTAATCTATCTACTATCATCTATCTTTCTGTCTAATGTATCTACTATCATCTATCTTTCTGTCTAATGTATCTACTATCATCTATCTTTCTGTCTAATCTATCTACTATCGTCTATCTTTCTGTCTAATCTATCTACTATCGTCTATCTTTCTGTCTAAACTATCTACTATCGTCTGTCTTTCTGTCTAATCTATCTTCTATCGTCTATCTTTGTGTCTAATCTATCTACTATCATCTATCTTTCTGTCTAATCTATCTACTATCGTCTATCTTTCTGTCTAAACTATCTACTATCGTCTGTCTTTCTGTCTAATGTATCTACTATCATCTATCTTTTTGTCTAATGTATCTACTATCATCTATCTTTCTGTCTAATCTATCTACTATCGTCTATCTTTCTGTCTAATCTATCTACTATCGTCTATCTTTCTGTCTAAACTATCTACTATCGTCTGTCTTTCTGTCTAATCTATCTTCTATCGTCTATCTTTGTGTCTAATCTATCTACTATCATCTATCATTCTGTCTAATCTATCTACTATCATCTATCTTTCTGTCTAATCTATATACTATCATCTATCTTTCTGTCTAATCTATCTACTATCATCTATCTTTCTGTCTAATGTATCTACTATCATCTATCTTTCTGTATAATGTATCTACTATCATCTGTCTTTCTGTCTAATGTATCTACTATCATCTATCTTTCTGTCTAATCTATCTTCTATCATCTATCTTTCTGTCTAATGTATCTACTATCATCTATCTTTCTGTCTAATCTATCTACTATCATCTATCTTTCTGTCTAATCTATCTACTATCATCTATCTTTCTATCTAATCTATCTACTATCATCTATCTTTCTGTCTAATCTATCTACTATCATCTAACTACTATCTTTCTGTCTAATCTATCTACTATCATCTATCTTTCTATCTAATCTATCTACCATCATCTAACTACTATCTTTCTATCTAATCTATCTACTATCATCTATCTTTATATCTAATCTATCTACTATCATCTATCTTTCTGTCTAATCTATCTAGTATCATCTAACTACTATCTTTGTGTCTAATCTATCTACTATCATCTATCTTTCTGTCTAATCTATCTACTATCATCTATCTTTCTGTCTAATCTATCTACTATCATCTATCTTTCTGTCTAATCTATCTACTATCATCTATCTTTCTGTCTAATCTATCTACTATCATCTATCTTTCTGTCTAATCTATCTACTGTCATCTATCTTTCTATCTAATCTATCTACTATCATCTATCTTTCTGTCTAATCTATCTACTATCATCTATCTTTATGTCTAATCTATCTACTATCATCTATCTTTCTGTCTAATCTATCTACTATCATCTATCTTTCTGTCTAATCTATCTACTATCATCTATCTTTCTATCTAATCTATCTACTATCATCTATCTTTCTGTCTAATCTATCTACTCTCATCTATCTTTCTGCCTAATCTATCTACTATCGTCTATCTTTCTGTCTAATCTATCTACTATCGTCTATCTTTCTGTCTAATCTATCTACTATCGTCTGTCTTTCTGTCTAATCTATCTACTATCGTCTATCTTTCTGTCTAATCTATCTACTATCGTCTATCTTTCTGTCTAATCTATCTACTATCGTCTATCTTTCTGTCTAAACTATATACTATCGTCTGTCTTTCTGTCTAATCTATCTTCTATCGTCTATCTTTGTGTCTAATCTATCTACTATCATCTATCTTTCTGTCTAATCTATCTACTATCGTCTATCTTTCTGTCTAAACTATCTACTATCGTCTGTCTTTCTGTCTAATGTATCTACTATCATCTATCTTTCTGTCTAATGTATCTACTATCATCTATCTTTCTGTCTAATCTATCTACTATCATCTATCTTTCTGTCTAATCTATCTACTATCATCTATCTTTCTGTCTAATCTATCTACTATCATCTATCTTTCTGTCTAATCTATCTTCTATCATCTATCTTTCTGTCTAATGTATCTACTATCATCTATCTTTCTGTCTAATCTATCTACTATCATCTATCTTTCTGTCTAATCTATCTACTATCATCTATCTTTCTGTCTAATCTATCTATTATCAGCTATCTTTCTATCTAATCTATCTACTATCATCTATCTTTCTATCTAATCTATCTACTATCATCTATCTTTCTGTCTAATCTATCTAGTATCATCTAACTACTATCTTTCTGTCTAATCTATCTACTATCATCTATCTTTCTGCTAATCTATCTACTATCATCTATCTTTCTGTCTAATCTATCTACTATCATCTATCTTTCTGTCTAATCTATCTACTATCATCTATCTTTCTGTCTAATCTATCTACTATCATCTATCTTTCTGTCTAATCTATCTACTATCAACTATCTTTCTGTCTAATCTATCTACTATCATCTATCTTTCTGTCTAATCTATCTACTATCATCTATCTTTCTGTCTAATGTATCTACTATCATCTATCTTTCTGTCTAATCTATCTACTATCATCTTTCTTTCTGTCTAATCTATCTATTATCATCTATCTTTCTGTCTAATGTATCTACTATCATCTATCTTTCTGTCTAATCTATCTTCTATCATCTATCTTTCTGTCTAATCTATCTACTATCATCTATCTTTCTGTCTAATCTATCTACTATCATCTATCTTTCTGTCTAATGTATCTACTATCATCTATATTTCTGTCTAATCTATCTACTATCAGCTCTCTTTCTATCTAATCTATCTACGATCATCTCTCTTTCTGTCTAATCTATCTACTATCATCTATCTTTCTATCTAATCTATCTACTATCATCTATCTTTCTGTCTAATCTATCTACTATCGTCTATCTTTCTGTCTAATCTATCTACTATCGTCTGTCTTTCTGTCTAATCTGTCTACTATCGTCTATCTTTCTGTCTAATCTATCTACTATCGTCTATCTTTCTGTCTAATCTATCTACTATCGTCTATCTTTCTGTCTAAACTATCTACTATCGTCTGTATTTCTGTCTAATCTATTTTCTATCGTCTATATTTCTGTCTAATCTATCTACTATCATCTATCTTTCTGTCTAATGTATCTACTATCATCTATCTTTCTGTCTAATGTATCTACTATCATCTATCTTTCTGTCTAATCTATCTACTATCATCTATCTTTCTGTCTAATCTATCTACTATCATCTATCTTTCTATCTAATCTATCTACTATCATCTATCTTTCTGTCTAATCTATCTACTCTCATCTATCTTTCTGTCTAATCTATCTACTATCATCTATCTTTCTGTCTAATCTATCTACTATCATCTAACTACTATCTTTCTATCTAATCTATCTACAATCATCTATCTTTCTATCTAATCTATCTACTATCATCTAACTACTATCTTTCTAACTAATCTGTCTACTATCATCTATCTTTCTATCTAATCTATCTACTATCGTCTATCTTTCTGTCTAATCTATCTACTATCGTCTATCTTTCTGTCTAATCTATCTACTATCGTCTATCTGTCTGTCTAATCTATCTACTATCGTCTATCTGTCTGTCTAATCTATCTACTATCGTCTATCTTTCTGTCTAATCTATCTACTATCGTCTATCTTTCTGTCTAATCTATCTACTATCGTGTATCTTTCTGTCTAATCTATCTACTATCGTCTATCTTTCTGTCTAATCTATCTACTATCGTCTATCTTTCTCTGTAATCTATTTACTATCGTCTATCTTTCTGTCTAATCTATCAACTATCCTCTAACTACTATCTTTCTGTCTAATCTATCTACTATCATCTATCTTTCTGTCTAATCTATCTACTATCATCTATCTTTCTGTCTAATCTATCTACTATCATCTATCTTTCTGTCTAATCTATCTACTATCATCTAACTACTATCTTTCTGTCTAATCTATCTACTATCATCTATCTTTCTATCTAATCTATCTACTATCATCTATCTTTCTGTCTAATCTATCTAGTATCATCTATCTTTCTGTCTAATCTATCTACTATCATCTATCTTTCTGTCTAATGTATCTACTATCATCTATCTTTCTATCTAATCTATCTACTATCCTCTAACTACTATCTTGCTGTCTAATCTATCTACTATCATCTATCTTTCTGTCTAATCTCTCTACTATCATCTAACTACTATCTTTCTATCTAATCTATCTACTATCATCTATCTTTCTGTCTAATCTATCTACTATCATCTATCTTTCTATCTAATCTATCTACTATCATCTATCTTTCTGTCTAATCTATCTACTATCATCTATCTTTCTGTCTAATCTATCTATTATCATCTATCTTTCTGTCTAATGTATCTACTATCATCTATCTTTCTGTCTAATCTATCTTCCATCATCTATCTTTCTGTCTAATCTATCTACTATCATCTATCTTTCTGTCTAATCTATCTACTATCATCTATCTTTCTGTCTAATCTATCTACTATCATCTATCTTTCTGTCTAATCTATCTACTATCATCTATCTTTCTGTCTAATCTATCTACTATCAACTATCTTTCTGTCTAATGTATCTACTATCATCTATCTTTCTGTCTAATCTATGTACTATCATCTATCTTTCTGTCTAATCTATCTACTATCATCTATCATTCTGTCTAATCTATCTACTATCATCTATCTTTCTGTCTAATCTATATACTATCATCTATCTTTCTGTCTAATGTATCTACTATCATCTATCTTTCTGTCTAATGTATCTACTATCATCTATCTTTCTGTCTAATGTATCTACTATCGTCTGTCTTTCTGTCTAATGTATCTACTATCATCTATCTTTCTGTCTAATGTATCTACTATCATCTATCTTTCTGTCTAATCTATCTACTATCATCTATCTTTCTGTCTAATCTATCTACTATCATCTATCTTTCTATCTAATCTATCTACAGTCATCTATCTTTCTATCTAATCTATCTACTATCATCTAACTACTATCTTTCTACCTAATCTGTGTGCTATCATCTATCTTTCTATCTAATCTATCTACTATCATCTATCTTTCTATCTAAACTATCTACTGTCATCTATCTTTCTGTCTAATCTATCTACTATCATCTATCTTTCTATCTAATCTATCTACTATCATCTATCTTTCTGTCTAATCTATCTACTATCATCTGTCTTTCTATCTAATCTATCTACTATCATCTAACTACTATCTTTCTGTCTAATCTATCTACTATCATCTATCTTTCTATCTAATCTATCTACTATCATCTATCTTTCTGTCTAATCTATCTACTATCATCTAACTACTATCTTTCTGTCTAATCTATCTACTATCATCTATCTTTCTATCTAATCTATCTACTATCATCTAACTACTATCTTTCTATCTAATCTATCTACTATCATCTATCTTTCTATCTAATCTATCTACTATCATCTATCTTTCTTTCTAATCTATCTAGTATCATCTAACTACAATCTTTCTGTCTAATCTATCTACTATCATCTATCTTTCTGCTAATCTATCTACTATCATCTATCTTTCTGTCTAATCTATCTACTATCATCTATCTTTCTGTCTAATCTATCTACTATCATCTATCTTTCTGTCTAATCTATCTACTATCATCTATCTTTCTGTCTAATCTATCTACTATCATCTATCTTTCTGTCTAATCTATCTACTATCATCTATCTTTCTGTCTAATCTATCTACTATCATCTATCTTTCTGTCTAATCTATCTACTATCATCTATCTTTCTGTCTAATCTATCTACTATCATCTATCTTTCTGTCTAATCTATCTACTATCATCTATCTTTCTGTCTAATCTATCTACTATCATCTATCTTTCTGTCTAAACTATCTACCATCATCTAACTACTATCATTCTGTCTAATCTATCTACTATCATCTATCTTTCTATCTAATCTATCTACTATCATCTAACTACTATCTTTCTGTCTAATCTATCTACTATCATCTATCTTTCTGTCTAATCTATCTACTATCATCTATCTTTCTGTCTAATCTATCTACTATCATCTATCTTTCTGTCTAATCTATCTACTATCATCTATCTTTCTGTGTAATCTATCTACTATCATCTATCTTTCTGTCTAATCTATCTACTATCATCTATCTTTCTGTCTAAACTATCTACTATCATCTATCTTTCTGTCTAAACTATCTACCATCATCTAACTACTATCATTCTGTCTAATCTATCTACTATCATCTATCTTTCTATCTAATCTATCTACTATCATCTAACTACTATCTTTCTGTCTAATCTATCTACTATCATCTAACTACTATCTTTCTGTCTAATCTATCTACTATCATCTATCTTTCTATCTAATCTATCTACTATCATCTATCTTTCTGTCTAATCTATCTACTATCATCTAACTACTATCTTTCTGTCTAATCTATCTACTGTCATCTATCTTTATATCTAATCTATCTACTATCATCTATCTTTCTGTCTAATCTATCTACTATCATCTATCTTTATGTCTAATCTATCTACTATCATCTATCTTTCTGTCTAATCTATCTACTATCATCTATCTTTCTGTCTAATCTATCTACTATTATCTATCTTTCTGTCTAATCTATCTACTATCATCTAACTACTATCTTTCTGTCTAATCTATCTACTATCATCTATCTTTCTGTCTAATGTATCTACTATCATCTATCTTTCTGTCTAATCTATCTACTATCATCTATCTTTCTGTCTAACCTATCTACTATCATCTATCTTTCTGTCTAACCTATCTACTATCATCTATCTTTCTGTCTAATCTATATACTATCATCTATCTTTCTGTCTAATCTATCTACTATCATCTATCTTTCTGTCTAATGTATCTACTATCATCTATCTTTCGGTCTAATGTATCTACTATCATCTGTCTTTCTGTCTAATGTATCTACTATCATCTATCTTTCTGTCTAATCTATCTACTATCATCTATCTTTCTGTCTAATCTATCTACTATCATCTATCTTTCTGTCTAATCTATCTTCTATCATCCATCTTTCTGTCTAATGTATCTACTATCATCTATCTTTCTGTCTAATCTATCTACTATCATCTATCTTTCTGTCTAATCTATCTATTATCAGCTATCTTTCTATCTAATCTATCTACTATCATCTATCTTTCTATCTAATCATCTACTATCATCTATCTTTCTGTCTAATCTATCTAGTATCATCTAACTACTATCTTTCTGTCTAATCTATCTACTATCATCTATCTTTCTGTCTAATCTATCTACTATCATCTACTCTTTCTGTCTATCTATCTACTATCATCTATCTTTCTGTCTAATCTATCTACTATCATCTATCTTTCTGTCTAATCTATCTACTATCATCTATCTTTCTGTCTAATCTATCTACTATCATCTATCTTTCTGTCTAATCTATCTACTATCATCTATCTTTCTGTCTAATCTATCTACTATCATCTAACTACTATCTTTCTATCTAATCTATCTACTATCATCTATCTTTCTGTCTAATCTATCTACTATCATCTAACTACTATCTTTCTATCTAATCTATCTACTATCATCTATCTTTCTGTCTAATCTATCTACTATCATCTATCTTTCTGTCTAATCTATCTATTATCATCTATCTTTCTGTCTAATGTATCTACTATCATCTATCTTTCTGTCTAATCTATCTTCTATCATCTATCTTTCTGTCTAATCTATCTACTATCATCTATCTTTCTGTCTAATCCATCTTCTATCATCTATCTTTCTGTCTAATCTATCTACTATCATCTATCTTTCTGTCTAATCTATCTACTATCATCTATCTTTCTGTCTAATGTATCTACTATCATCTATCTTTCTGTCTAATGTATCTACTATCATCTATCTTTCTGTCTAATCTATCTACTATCGTCTATCTTTCTGTCTAATCTATCTACTATCGTCTATCTTTCTGTCTAAACTATCTACTATCGTCTGTCTTTCTGTCTAATCTATCTTCTATCGTCTATCTTTGTGTCTAATCTATCTACTATCATCTATCTTTCTGTCTAATCTATCTACTATCGTCTATCTTTCTGTCTAAACTATCTACTATCGTCTGTCTTTCTGTCTAATGTATCTACTATCATCTATCTTTCTGTCTAATGTATCTACTATCATCTATCTTTCTGTCTAATCTATCTACTATCGTCTATCTTTCTGTCTAATCTATCTACTATCGTCTATCTTTCTGTCTAAACTATCTACTATCGTCTGTCTTTCTGTCTAATCTATCTTCTATCGTCTATCTTTGTGTCTAATCTATCTACTATCATCTATCATTCTGTCTAATCTATCTACTATCATCTATCTTTCTGTCTAATCTATATACTATCATCTATCTTTCTGTCTAATCTATCTACTATCATCTATCTTTCTGTCTAATGTATCTACTATCATCTATCTTTCTGTATAATGTATCTACTATCATCTGTCTTTCTGTCTAATGTATCTACTATCATCTATCTTTCTGTCTAATCTATCTTCTATCATCTATCTTTCTGTCTAATGTATCTACTATCATCTATCTTTCTGTCTAATCTATCTACTATCATCTATCTTTCTGTCTAATCTATCTACTATCATCTATCTTTCTATCTAATCTATCTACTATCATCTATCTTTCTGTCTAATCTATCTACTATCATCTAACTACTATCTTTCTGTCTAATCTATCTACTATCATCTATCTTTCTATCTAATCTATCTACCATCATCTAACTACTATCTTTCTATCTAATCTATCTACTATCATCTATCTTTATATCTAATCTATCTACTATCATCTATCTTTCTGTCTAATCTATCTAGTATCATCTAACTACTATCTTTGTGTCTAATCTATCTACTATCATCTATCTTTCTGTCTAATCTATCTACTATCATCTATCTTTCTGTCTAATCTATCTACTATCATCTATCTTTCTGTCTAATCTATCTACTATCATCTATCTTTCTGTCTAATCTATCTACTATCATCTATCTTTCTGTCTAATCTATCTACTGTCATCTATCTTTCTATCTAATCTATCTACTATCATCTATCTTTCTGTCTAATCTATCTACTATCATCTATCTTTATGTCTAATCTATCTACTATCATCTATCTTTCTGTCTAATCTATCTACTATCATCTATCTTTCTGTCTAATCTATCTACTATCATCTATCTTTCTATCTAATCTATCTACTATCATCTATCTTTCTGTCTAATCTATCTACTCTCATCTATCTTTCTGCCTAATCTATCTACTATCGTCTATCTTTCTGTCTAATCTATCTACTATCGTCTATCTTTCTGTCTAATCTATCTACTATCGTCTGTCTTTCTGTCTAATCTATCTACTATCGTCTATCTTTCTGTCTAATCTATCTACTATCGTCTATCTTTCTGTCTAATCTATCTACTATCGTCTATCTTTCTGTCTAAACTATATACTATCGTCTGTCTTTCTGTCTAATCTATCTTCTATCGTCTATCTTTGTGTCTAATCTATCTACTATCATCTATCTTTCTGTCTAATCTATCTACTATCGTCTATCTTTCTGTCTAAACTATCTACTATCGTCTGTCTTTCTGTCTAATGTATCTACTATCATCTATCTTTCTGTCTAATGTATCTACTATCATCTATCTTTCTGTCTAATCTATCTACTATCATCTATCTTTCTGTCTAATCTATCTACTATCATCTATCTTTCTGTCTAATCTATCTACTATCATCTATCTTTCTGTCTAATCTATCTTCTATCATCTATCTTTCTGTCTAATGTATCTACTATCATCTATCTTTCTGTCTAATCTATCTACTATCATCTATCTTTCTGTCTAATCTATCTACTATCATCTATCTTTCTGTCTAATCTATCTATTATCAGCTATCTTTCTATCTAATCTATCTACTATCATCTATCTTTCTATCTAATCTATCTACTATCATCTATCTTTCTGTCTAATCTATCTAGTATCATCTAACTACTATCTTTCTGTCTAATCTATCTACTATCATCTATCTTTCTGCTAATCTATCTACTATCATCTATCTTTCTGTCTAATCTATCTACTATCATCTATCTTTCTGTCTAATCTATCTACTATCATCTATCTTTCTGTCTAATCTATCTACTATCATCTATCTTTCTGTCTAATCTATCTACTATCAACTATCTTTCTGTCTAATCTATCTACTATCATCTATCTTTCTGTCTAATCTATCTACTATCAACTATCTTTCTGTCTAATCTATCTACTATCATCTATCTTTCTGTCTAATCTATCTACTATCATCTAACTACTATCTTTCTATCTAATCTATCTACTATCATCTATCTTTCTGTCTAATCTATCTACTATCATCTTTCTTTCTGTCTAATCTATCTATTATCATCTATCTTTCTGTCTAATGTATCTACTATCATCTATTTTTCTGTCTAATCTATCTTCTATCATCTATCTTTCTGTCTAATCTATCTACTATCATCTATCTTTCTGTCTAATCTATCTTCTATCATCTATCTTTCTGTCTAATCTATCTACTATCATCTATCTTTCTGTCTAATCTATCTACTATCATCTATCTTTCTGTCTAATGTATCTACTATCATCTATATTTCTGTCTAATCTATCTACTATCAGCTCTCTTTCTATCTAATCTATCTACGATCATCTCTCTTTCTGTCTAATCTATCTACTATCATCTATCTTTCTATCTAATCTATCTACTATCATCTATCTTTCTGTCTAATCTATCTACTATCGTCTATCTTTCTGTCTAATCTATCTACTATCGTCTGTCTTTCTGTCTAATCTGTCTACTATCGTCTATCTTTCTGTCTAATCTATCTACTATCGTCTATCTTTCTGTCTAATCTATCTACTATCGTCTATCTTTCTGTCTAAACTATCTACTATCGTCTGTATTTCTGTCTAATCTATTTTCTATCGTCTATATTTCTGTCTAATCTATCTACTATCATCTATCTTTCTGTCTAATGTATCTACTATCATCTATCTTTCTGTCTAATGTATCTACTATCATCTATCTTTCTGTCTAATCTATCTACTATCATCTATCTTTCTGTCTAATCTATCTACTATCATCTATCTTTCTATCTAATCTATCTACTATCATCTATCTTTCTGTCTAATCTATCTACTCTCATCTATCTTTCTGTCTAATCTATCTACTATCATCTATCTTTCTGTCTAATCTATCTACTATCATCTAACTACTATCTTTCTATCTAATCTATCTACAATCATCTATCTTTCTATCTAATCTATCTACTATCATCTAACTACTATCTTTCTAACTAATCTGTCTACTATCATCTATCTTTCTATCTAATCTATCTACTATCGTCTATCTTTCTGTCTAATCTATCTACTATCGTCTATCTTTCTGTCTAATCTATCTACTATCGTCTATCTGTCTGTCTAATCTATCTACTATCGTCTATCTGTCTGTCTAATCTATCTACTATCGCCTATCTTTCTGTCTAATCTATCTACTATCGTCTATCTTTCTGTCTAATCTATCTACTATCGTGTATCTTTCTGTCTAATCTATCTACTATCGTCTATCTTTCTGTCTAATCTATCTACTATCGTCTATCTTTCTCTGTAATCTATTTACTATCGTCTATCTTTCTGTCTAATCTATCAACTATCCTCTAACTACTATCTTTCTGTCTAATCTATCTACTATCATCTATCTTTCTGTCTAATCTATCTACTATCATCTATCTTTCTGTCTAATCTATCTACTATCATCTATCTTTCTGTCTAATCTATCTACTATCATCTAACTACTATCTTTCTGTCTAATCTATCTACTATCATCTATCTTTCTATCTAATCTATCTACTATCATCTATCTTTCTGTCTAATCTATCTAGTATCATCTATCTTTCTGTCTAATCTATCTACTATCATCTATCTTTCTGTCTAATGTATCTACTATCATCTATCTTTCTATCTAATCTATCTACTATCCTCTAACTACTATCTTGCTGTCTAATCTATCTACTATCATCTATCTTTCTGTCTAATCTCTCTACTATCATCTAACTACTATCTTTCTATCTAATCTATCTACTATCATCTATCTTTCTGTCTAATCTATCTACTATCATCTATCTTTCTATCTAATCTATCTACTATCATCTATCTTTCTGTCTAATCTATCTACTATCATCTATCTTTCTGTCTAATCTATCTATTATCATCTATCTTTCTGTCTAATGTATCTACTATCATCTATCTTTCTGTCTAATCTATCTTCCATCATCTATCTTTCTGTCTAATCTATCTACTATCATCTATCTTTCTGTCTAATCTATCTACTATCATCTATCTTTCTGTCTAATCTATCTACTATCATCTATCTTTCTGTCTAATCTATCTACTATCATCTATCTTTCTGTCTAATCTATCTACTATCAACTATCTTTCTGTCTAATGTATCTACTATCATCTATCTTTCTGTCTAATCTATGTACTATCATCTATCTTTCTGTCTAATCTATCTACTATCATCTATCATTCTGTCTAATCTATCTACTATCATCTATCTTTCTGTCTAATCTATATACTATCATCTATCTTTCTGTCTAATGTATCTACTATCATCTATCTTTCTGTCTAATGTATCTACTATCATCTATCTTTCTGTCTAATGTATCTACTATCGTCTGTCTTTCTGTCTAATGTATCTACTATCATCTATCTTTCTGTCTAATGTATCTACTATCATCTATCTTTCTGTCTAATCTATCTACTATCATCTATCTTTCTGTCTAATCTATCTACTATCATCTATCTTTCTATCTAATCTATCTACAGTCATCTATCTTTCTATCTAATCTATCTACTATCATCTAACTACTATCTTTCTACCTAATCTGTGTGCTATCATCTATCTTTCTATCTAATCTATCTACTATCATCTATCTTTCTATCTAAACTATCTACTGTCATCTATCTTTCTGTCTAATCTATCTACTATCATCTATCTTTCTATCTAATCTATCTACTATCATCTATCTTTCTGTCTAATCTATCTACTATCATCTGTCTTTCTATCTAATCTATCTACTATCATCTAACTACTATCTTTCTGTCTAATCTATCTACTATCATCTATCTTTCTATCTAATCTATCTACTATCATCTATCTTTCTGTCTAATCTATCTACTATCATCTAACTACTATCTTTCTGTCTAATCTATCTACTATCATCTATCTTTCTATCTAATCTATCTACTATCATCTAACTACTATCTTTCTATCTAATCTATCTACTATCATCTATCTTTCTATCTAATCTATCTACTATCATCTATCTTTCTTTCTAATCTATCTAGTATCATCTAACTACAATCTTTCTGTCTAATCTATCTACTATCATCTATCTTTCTGCTAATCTATCTACTATCATCTATCTTTCTGTCTAATCTATCTACTATCATCTATCTTTCTGTCTAATCTATCTACTATCATCTATCTTTCTGTCTAATCTATCTACTATCATCTATCTTTCTGTCTAATCTATCTACTATCATCTATCTTTCTGTCTAATCTATCTACTATCATCTATCTTTCTGTCTAATCTATCTACTATCATCTATCTTTCTGTCTAATCTATCTACTATCATCTATCTTTCTGTCTAATCTATCTACTATCATCTATCTTTCTGTCTAATCTATCTACTATCATCTATCTTTCTGTCTAATCTATCTACTATCATCTATCTTTCTGTCTAAACTATCTACCATCATCTAACTACTATCATTCTGTCTAATCTATCTACTATCATCTATCTTTCTATCTAATCTATCTACTATCATCTAACTACTATCTTTCTGTCTAATCTATCTACTATCATCTAACTACTATCTTTCTGTCTAATCTATCTACTATCATCTATCTTTCTATCTAATCTATCTACTATCATCTATCTTTCTGTCTAATCTATCTACTATCATCTAACTACTATCTTTCTGTCTAATCTATCTACTGTCATCTATCTTTATATCTAATCTATCTACTATCATCTATCTTTCTGTCTAATCTATCTACTATCATCTATCTTTATGTCTAATCTATCTACTATCATCTATCTTTCTGTCTAATCTATCTACTATCATCTATCTTTCTGTCTAATCTATCTACTATTATCTATCTTTCTGTCTAATCTATCTACTATCATCTAACTACTATCTTTCTGTCTAATCTATCTACTATCATCTATCTTTCTGTCTAATGTATCTACTATCATCTATCTTTCTGTCTAATCTATCTACTATCATCTATCTTTCTGTCTAACCTATCTACTATCATCTATCTTTCTGTCTAACCTATCTACTATCATCTATCTTTCTGTCTAATCTATATACTATCATCTATCTTTCTGTCTAATCTATCTACTATCATCTATCTTTCTGTCTAATGTATCTACTATCATCTATCTTTCGGTCTAATGTATCTACTATCATCTGTCTTTCTGTCTAATGTATCTACTATCATCTATCTTTCTGTCTAATCTATCTACTATCATCTATCTTTCTGTCTAATCTATCTACTATCATCTATCTTTCTGTCTAATCTATCTTCTATCATCCATCTTTCTGTCTAATGTATCTACTATCATCTATCTTTCTGTCTAATCTATCTACTATCATCTATCTTTCTGTCTAATCTATCTATTATCAGCTATCTTTCTATCTAATCTATCTACTATCATCTATCTTTCTATCTAATCTATCTACTATCATCTATCTTTCTGTCTAATCTATCTAGTATCATCTAACTACTATCTTTCTGTCTAATCTATCTACTATCATCTATCTTTCTGCTAATCTATCTACTATCATCTATCTTTCTGTCTAATCTATCTACTATCATCTATCTTTCTGTCTAATCTATCTACTATCATCTATCTTTCTGTCTAATCTATCTACTATCATCTATCTTTCTGTCTAATCTATCTACTATCAACTATCTTTATGTCTAATCTATCTACTATCATCTATCTTTCTGTCTAATCTATCTACTATCATCTAACTACTATCTTTCTATCTAATCTATCTACTATCATCTATCTTTCTGTCTAATCTATCTACTATCATCTAACTACTATCTTTCTATCTAATCTATCTACTATCATCTATCTTTCTGTCTAATCTATCTACTATCATCTATCTTTCTGTCTAATCTATCTATTATCATCTATCTTTCTGTCTAATGTATCTACTATCATCTATCTTTCTGTCTAATCTATCTTCTATCATCTATCTTTCTGTCTAATCTATCTACTATCATCTATCTTTCTGTCTAATCTATCTTCTATCATCTATCTTTCTGTCTAATCTATCTACTATCATCTATCTTTCTGTCTAATCTATCTACTATCATCTATCTTTCTGTCTAATGTATCTACTATCATCTATCTTTCTGTCTAATGTATCTACTATCATCTATCTTTCTGTCTAATCTATCTACTATCGTCTATCTTTCTGTCTAATCTATCTACTATCGTCTATCTTTCTGTCTAAACTATCTACTATCGTCTGTCTTTCTGTCTAATCTATCTTCTATCGTCTATCTTTGTGTCTAATCTATCTACTATCATCTATCTTTCTGTCTAATCTATCTACTATCGTCTATCTTTCTGTCTAAACTATCTACTATCGTCTGTCTTTCTGTCTAATGTATCTACTATCATCTATCTTTCTGTCTAATGTATCTACTATCATCTATCTTTCTGTCTAATCTATCTACTATCATCTATCTTTCTGTCTAATCTATCTACTATCATCTATCTTTCTATCTAATCTATCTACAATCATCTATCTTTCTATCTAATCTATCTACTATCATCTAACTACTATCTTTCTACCTAATCTGTGTGCTATCATCTATCTTTCTATCTAATCTATCTACTATCATCTATCTTTCTATCTAATCTATCTACTGTCATCTATCTTTCTGTCTAATCTATCTACTATCATCTATCTTTCTATCTAATCTATCTACTATCATCTATCTTTCTGTCTGATCTATCTACTATCATCTGTCTTTCTATCTAATCTATCTACTATCATCTAACTACTATCTTTCTGTCTAATCTATCTACTATCATCTATCTTTCTATCTAATCTATCTACTATCATCTATCTTTCTGTCTAATCTATCTACTATCATCTAACTACTATCTTTCTGTCTAATCTATCTACTATCATCTATCTTTCTATCTAATCTATCTACTATCATCTAACTACTATCTTTCTATCTAATCTATCTACTATCATCTATCTTTCTATCTAATCTATCTACTATCATCTATCTTTCTTTCTAATCTATCTAGTATCATCTAACTACAATCTTTCTGTCTAATCTATCTACTATCATCTATCTTTCTGCTAATCTATCTACTATCATCTATCTTTCTGTCTAATCTATCTACTATCATCTATCTTTCTGTCTAATCTATCTACTATCATCTATCTTTCTGTCTAATCTATCTACTATCATCTATCTTTCTGTCTAATCTATCTACTATCATCTATCTTTCTGTCTAATCTATCTACTATCATCTATCTTTCTGTCTAATCTATCTACTGTCATCTATCTTTCTGTCTAATCTATGTACTATCATCTATCTTTCTGTCTAATCTATGTACTATCATCTATCTTTCTGTCTAATCTATCTACTATCATCTATCTTTCTGTCTAATCTATCTACTATCATCTATCTTTCTGTCTAATCTATCTACTATCATCTATCTTTCTGTCTAAACTATCTATCATCATCTAACTACTATCATTCTGTCTAATCTATCTACTATCATCTATCTTTCTATCTAATCTATCTACTATCATCTAACTACTATCTTTCTGTCTAATCTATCTACTATCATCTATCTTTCTATCTAATCTATCTACTATCATCTATCTTTCTGTCTAATCTATCTACTATCATCTAACTACTATCTTTCTGTCTAATCTATCTACTGTCATCTATCTTTCTATCTAATCTATCTACCATCATCTAACTACTATCTTTCTATCTAATCTATCTACTATCATCTATCTTTATATCTAATCTATCTACTATCATCTATCTTTCTGTCTAATCTATCTACTATCATCTATCTTTATGTCTAATCTATCTACTATCATCTATCTTTCTGTCTAATCTATCTACTATCATCTATCTTTCTGTCTAATCTATCTACTATTATCTATCTTTCTGTCTAATCTATCTACTATCATCTAACTACTATCTTTCTGTCTAATCTATCTACTATCATCTATCTTTCTGTCTAATCTATCTACTATCATCTATCTTTCTGTCTAACCTATCTACTATCATCTATCTTTCTGTCTAACCTATCTACTATCATCTATCTTTCTGTCTAATCTATATACTATCATCTATCTTTCTGTCTAATCTATCTATTATCAGCTATCTTTCTATCTAATCTATCTACTATCATCTATATTTCTATCTAATCTATCTACTATCATCTATATTTCTGTCTAATCTATCTAGTATCATCTAACTACTATCTTTCTGTCTAATCTATCTACTATCATCTATCTTTCTGCTAATCTATCTACTATCATCTATCTTTCTGTCTAATCTATCTACTATCATCTATCTTTCTGTCTAATCTATCTACTATCATCTATCTTTCTGTCTAATCTATCTACTATCATCTATCTTTCTGTCTAATCTATCTACTATCAACTATCTTTATGTCTAATCTATCTACTATCATCTATCTTTCTGTCTAATCTATCTACTATCATCTAACTACTATCTTTCTATCTAATCTATCTACTATCATCTATCTTTCTGTCTAATCTATCTACTATCATCTAACTACTATCTTTCTATCTAATCTATCTACTATCATCTATCTTTCTGTCTAATCTATCTACTATCATCTATCTTTCTGTCTAATCTATCTATTATCATCTATCTTTCTGTCTAATGTATCTACTATCATCTATCTTTCTGTCTAATCTATCTTCTATCATCTATCTTTCTGTCTAATCTATCTACTATCATCTATCTTTCTGTCTAATCTATCTTCTATCATCTATCTTTCTGTCTAATCTATCTACTATCATCTATCTTTCTGTCTAATCTATCTACTATCATCTATCTTTCTGTCTAATGTATCTACTATCATCTATCTTTCTGTCTAATGTATCTACTATCATCTATCTTTCTGTCTAATCTATCTACTATCGTCTATCTTTCTGTCTAATCTATCTACTATCGTCTATCTTTCTGTCTAAACTATCTACTATCGTCTGTCTTTCTGTCTAATCTATCTTCTATCGTCTATCTTTGTGTCTAATCTATCTACTATCATCTATCTTTCTGTCTAATCTATCTACTATCGTCTATCTTTCTGTCTAAACTATCTACTATCGTCTGTCTTTCTGTCTAATGTATCTACTATCATCTATCTTTCTGTCTAATGTATCTACTATCATCTATCTTTCTGTCTAATCTATCTACTATCGTCTATCTTTCTGTCTAATCTATCTACTATCGTCTATCTTTCTGTCTAAACTATCTACTATCGTCTGTCTTTCTGTCTAATCTATCTTCTATCGTCTATCTTTGTGTCTAATCTATCTACTATCATCTATCATTCTGTCTAATCTATCTACTATCATCTATCTTTCTGTCTAATCTATATACTATCATCTATCTTTCTGTCTAATCTATCTACTATCATCTATCTTTCTGTCTAATGTATCTACTATCATCTATCTTTCTGTATAATGTATCTACTATCATCTGTCTTTCTGTCTAATGTATCTACTATCATCTATCTTTCTGTCTAATCTATCTTCTATCATCTATCTTTCTGTCTAATGTATCTACTATCATCTATCTTTCTGTCTAATCTATCTACTATCATCTATCTTTCTGTCTAATCTATCTACTATCATCTATCTTTCTATCTAATCTATCTACTATCATCTATCTTTCTGTCTAATCTATCTACTATCATCTAACTACTATCTTTCTGTCTAATCTATCTACTATCATCTATCTTTCTATCTAATCTATCTACCATCATCTAACTACTATCTTTCTATCTAATCTATCTACTATCATCTATCTTTATATCTAATCTATCTACTATCATCTATCTTTCTGTCTAATCTATCTAGTATCATCTAACTACTATCTTTGTGTCTAATCTATCTACTATCATCTATCTTTCTGTCTAATCTATCTACTATCATCTATCTTTCTGTCTAATCTATCTACTATCATCTATCTTTCTGTCTAATCTATCTACTATCATCTATCTTTCTGTCTAATCTATCTACTATCATCTATCTTTCTGTCTAATCTATCTACTGTCATCTATCTTTCTATCTAATCTATCTACTATCATCTATCTTTCTGTCTAATCTATCTACTATCATCTATCTTTATGTCTAATCTATCTACTATCATCTATCTTTCTGTCTAATCTATCTACTATCATCTATCTTTCTGTCTAATCTATCTACTATCATCTATCTTTCTATCTAATCTATCTACTATCATCTATCTTTCTGTCTAATCTATCTACTCTCATCTATCTTTCTGCCTAATCTATCTACTATCGTCTATCTTTCTGTCTAATCTATCTACTATCGTCTATCTTTCTGTCTAATCTATCTACTATCGTCTGTCTTTCTGTCTAATCTATCTACTATCGTCTATCTTTCTGTCTAATCTATCTACTATCGTCTATCTTTCTGTCTAATCTATCTACTATCGTCTATCTTTCTGTCTAAACTATATACTATCGTCTGTCTTTCTGTCTAATCTATCTTCTATCGTCTATCTTTGTGTCTAATCTATCTACTATCATCTATCTTTCTGTCTAATCTATCTACTATCGTCTATCTTTCTGTCTAAACTATCTACTATCGTCTGTCTTTCTGTCTAATGTATCTACTATCATCTATCTTTCTGTCTAATGTATCTACTATCATCTATCTTTCTGTCTAATCTATCTACTATCATCTATCTTTCTGTCTAATCTATCTACTATCATCTATCTTTCTGTCTAATCTATCTACTATCATCTATCTTTCTGTCTAATCTATCTTCTATCATCTATCTTTCTGTCTAATGTATCTACTATCATCTATCTTTCTGTCTAATCTATCTACTATCATCTATCTTTCTGTCTAATCTATCTACTATCATCTATCTTTCTGTCTAATCTATCTATTATCAGCTATCTTTCTATCTAATCTATCTACTATCATCTATCTTTCTATCTAATCTATCTACTATCATCTATCTTTCTGTCTAATCTATCTAGTATCATCTAACTACTATCTTTCTGTCTAATCTATCTACTATCATCTATCTTTCTGCTAATCTATCTACTATCATCTATCTTTCTGTCTAATCTATCTACTATCATCTATCTTTCTGTCTAATCTATCTACTATCATCTATCTTTCTGTCTAATCTATCTACTATCATCTATCTTTCTGTCTAATCTATCTACTATCAACTATCTTTCTGTCTAATCTATCTACTATCATCTATCTTTCTGTCTAATCTATCTACTATCAACTATCTTTCTGTCTAATCTATCTACTATCATCTATCTTTCTGTCTAATCTATCTACTATCATCTAACTACTATCTTTCTATCTAATCTATCTACTATCATCTTTCTTTCTGTCTAATCTATCTATTATCATCTATCTTTCTGTCTAATGTATCTACTATCATCTATCTTTCTGTCTAATCTATCTTCTATCATCTATCTTTCTGTCTAATCTATCTACTATCATCTATCTTTCTGTCTAATCTATCTTCTATCATCTATCTTTCTGTCTAATCTATCTACTATCATCTATCTTTCTGTCTAATCTATCTACTATCATCTATCTTTCTGTCTAATGTATCTACTATCATCTATATTTCTGTCTAATCTATCTACTATCAGCTCTCTTTCTATCTAATCTATCTACGATCATCTCTCTTTCTGTCTAATCTATCTACTATCATCTATCTTTCTATCTAATCTATCTACTATCATCTATCTTTCTGTCTAATCTATCTACTATCGTCTATCTTTCTGTCTAATCTATCTACTATCGTCTGTCTTTCTGTCTAATCTGTCTACTATCGTCTATCTTTCTGTCTAATCTATCTACTATCGTCTATCTTTCTGTCTAATCTATCTACTATCGTCTATCTTTCTGTCTAAACTATCTACTATCGTCTGTATTTCTGTCTAATCTATTTTCTATCGTCTATATTTCTGTCTAATCTATCTACTATCATCTATCTTTCTGTCTAATGTATCTACTATCATCTATCTTTCTGTCTAATGTATCTACTATCATCTATCTTTCTGTCTAATCTATCTACTATCATCTATCTTTCTGTCTAATCTATCTACTATCATCTATCTTTCTATCTAATCTATCTACTATCATCTATCTTTCTGTCTAATCTATCTACTCTCATCTATCTTTCTGTCTAATCTATCTACTATCATCTATCTTTCTGTCTAATCTATCTACTATCATCTAACTACTATCTTTCTATCTAATCTATCTACAATCATCTATCTTTCTATCTAATCTATCTACTATCATCTAACTACTATCTTTCTAACTAATCTGTCTACTATCATCTATCTTTCTATCTAATCTATCTACTATCGTCTATCTTTCTGTCTAATCTATCTACTATCGTCTATCTTTCTGTCTAATCTATCTACTATCGTCTATCTGTCTGTCTAATCTATCTACTATCGTCTATCTGTCTGTCTAATCTATCTACTATCGTCTATCTTTCTGTCTAATCTATCTACTATCGTCTATCTTTCTGTCTAATCTATCTACTATCGTGTATCTTTCTGTCTAATCTATCTACTATCGTCTATCTTTCTGTCTAATCTATCTACTATCGTCTATCTTTCTCTGTAATCTATTTACTATCGTCTATCTTTCTGTCTAATCTATCAACTATCCTCTAACTACTATCTTTCTGTCTAATCTATCTACTATCATCTATCTTTCTGTCTAATCTATCTACTATCATCTATCTTTCTGTCTAATCTATCTACTATCATCTATCTTTCTGTCTAATCTATCTACTATCATCTAACTACTATCTTTCTGTCTAATCTATCTACTATCATCTATCTTTCTATCTAATCTATCTACTATCATCTATCTTTCTGTCTAATCTATCTAGTATCATCTATCTTTCTGTCTAATCTATCTACTATCATCTATCTTTCTGTCTAATGTATCTACTATCATCTATCTTTCTATCTAATCTATCTACTATCCTCTAACTACTATCTTGCTGTCTAATCTATCTACTATCATCTATCTTTCTGTCTAATCTCTCTACTATCATCTAACTACTATCTTTCTATCTAATCTATCTACTATCATCTATCTTTCTGTCTAATCTATCTACTATCATCTATCTTTCTATCTAATCTATCTACTATCATCTATCTTTCTGTCTAATCTATCTACTATCATCTATCTTTCTGTCTAATCTATCTATTATCATCTATCTTTCTGTCTAATGTATCTACTATCATCTATCTTTCTGTCTAATCTATCTTCCATCATCTATCTTTCTGTCTAATCTATCTACTATCATCTATCTTTCTGTCTAATCTATCTACTATCATCTATCTTTCTGTCTAATCTATCTACTATCATCTATCTTTCTGTCTAATCTATCTACTATCATCTATCTTTCTGTCTAATCTATCTACTATCAACTATCTTTCTGTCTAATGTATCTACTATCATCTATCTTTCTGTCTAATCTATGTACTATCATCTATCTTTCTGTCTAATCTATCTACTATCATCTATCATTCTGTCTAATCTATCTACTATCATCTATCTTTCTGTCTAATCTATATACTATCATCTATCTTTCTGTCTAATGTATCTACTATCATCTATCTTTCTGTCTAATGTATCTACTATCATCTATCTTTCTGTCTAATGTATCTACTATCGTCTGTCTTTCTGTCTAATGTATCTACTATCATCTATCTTTCTGTCTAATGTATCTACTATCATCTATCTTTCTGTCTAATCTATCTACTATCATCTATCTTTCTGTCTAATCTATCTACTATCATCTATCTTTCTATCTAATCTATCTACAGTCATCTATCTTTCTATCTAATCTATCTACTATCATCTAACTACTATCTTTCTACCTAATCTGTGTGCTATCATCTATCTTTCTATCTAATCTATCTACTATCATCTATCTTTCTATCTAAACTATCTACTGTCATCTATCTTTCTGTCTAATCTATCTACTATCATCTATCTTTCTATCTAATCTATCTACTATCATCTATCTTTCTGTCTAATCTATCTACTATCATCTGTCTTTCTATCTAATCTATCTACTATCATCTAACTACTATCTTTCTGTCTAATCTATCTACTATCATCTATCTTTCTATCTAATCTATCTACTATCATCTATCTTTCTGTCTAATCTATCTACTATCATCTAACTACTATCTTTCTGTCTAATCTATCTACTATCATCTATCTTTCTATCTAATCTATCTACTATCATCTAACTACTATCTTTCTATCTAATCTATCTACTATCATCTATCTTTCTATCTAATCTATCTACTATCATCTATCTTTCTTTCTAATCTATCTAGTATCATCTAACTACAATCTTTCTGTCTAATCTATCTACTATCATCTATCTTTCTGCTAATCTATCTACTATCATCTATCTTTCTGTCTAATCTATCTACTATCATCTATCTTTCTGTCTAATCTATCTACTATCATCTATCTTTCTGTCTAATCTATCTACTATCATCTATCTTTCTGTCTAATCTATCTACTATCATCTATCTTTCTGTCTAATCTATCTACTATCATCTATCTTTCTGTCTAATCTATCTACTATCATCTATCTTTCTGTCTAATCTATCTACTATCATCTATCTTTCTGTCTAATCTATCTACTATCATCTATCTTTCTGTCTAATCTATCTACTATCATCTATCTTTCTATCTAATCTATCTACTATCATCTATCTTTCTGTCTAAACTATCTACCATCATCTAACTACTATCATTCTGTCTAATCTATCTACTATCATCTATCTTTCTATCTAATCTATCTACTATCATCTAACTACTATCTTTCTGTCTAATCTATCTACTATCATCTAACTACTATCTTTCTGTCTAATCTATCTACTATCATCTATCTTTCTCTCTAATCTATCTACTATCATCTAACTACTATCTTTCTGTCTAATCTATCTACTGTCATCTATCTTTATATCTAATCTATCTACTATCATCTATCTTTCTGTCTAATCTATCTACTATCATCTATCTTTATGTCTAATCTATCTACTATCATATATCTTTCTGTCTAATCTATCTACTATCATCTATCTTTCTGTCTAATCTATCTACTATTATCTATCTTTCTGTCTAATCTATCTACTATCATCTAACTACTATCTTTCTGTCTAATCTATCTACTATCATCTATCTTTCTGTCTAATGTATCTACTATCATCTATCTTTCTGTCTAATCTATCTACTATCATCTATCTTTCTGTCTAACCTATCTACTATCATCTATCTTTCTGTCTAACCTATCTACTATCATCTATCTTTCTGTCTAATCTATATACTATCATCTATCTTTCTGTCTAATCTATCTACTATCATCTATCTTTCTGTCTAATGTATCTACTATCATCTATCTTTCGGTCTAATGTATCTACTATCATCTGTCTTTCTGTCTAATGTATCTACTATCATCTATCTTTCTGTCTAATCTATCTACTATCATCTATCTTTCTGTCTAATCTATCTACTATCATCTATCTTTCTGTCTAATCTATCTTCTATCATCCATCTTTCTGTCTAATGTATCTACTATCATCTATCTTTCTGTCTAATCTATCTACTATCATCTATCTTTCTGTCTAATCTATCTATTATCAGCTATCTTTCTATCTAATCTATCTACTATCATCTATCTTTCTATCTAATCTATCTACTATCATCTATCTTTCTGTCTAATCTATCTAGTATCATCTAACTACTATCTTTCTGTCTAATCTATCTACTATCATCTATCTTTCTGCTAATCTATCTACTATCATCTATCTTTCTGTCTAATCTATCTACTATCATCTATCTTTCTGTCTAATCTATCTACTATCATCTATCTTTCTGTCTAATCTATCTACTATCATCTATCTTTCTGTCTAATCTATCTACTATCAACTATCTTTATGTCTAATCTATCTACTATCATCTATCTTTCTGTCTAATCTATCTACTATCATCTAACTACTATCTTTCTATCTAATCTATCTACTATCATCTATCTTTCTGTCTAATCTATCTACTATCATCTATCTTTCTGTCTAATCTATCTATTATCATCTATCTTTCTGTCTAATGTATCTACTATCATCTATCTTTCTGTCTAATCTATCTTCTATCATCTATCTTTCTGTCTAATCTATCTACTATCATCTATCTTTCTGTCTAATCTATCTTCTATCATCTATCTTTCTGTCTAATCTATCTACTATCATCTATCTTTCTGTCTAATCTATCTACTATCATCTATCTTTCTGTCTAATGTATCTACTATCATCTATCTTTCTGTCTAATGTATCTACTATCATCTATCTTTCTGTCTAATCTATCTACTATCGTCTATCTTTCTGTCTAATCTATCTACTATCGTCTATCTTTCTGTCTAAACTATCTACTATCGTCTGTCTTTCTGTCTAATCTATCTTCTATCGTCTATCTTTGTGTCTAATCTATCTACTATCATCTATCTTTCTGTCTAATCTATCTACTATCGTCTATCTTTCTGTCTAATCTATCTACTATCGTCTATCTTTCTGTCTAATCTATCTACTATCGTCTATCTTTCTGTCTAATGTATCTACTATCATCTATCTTTCTGTCTAATCTATCTACTATCATCTATCTTTCTGTCTAATCTATCTACTATCATCTATCTTTCTATCTAATCTATCTACAATCATCTATCTTTCTATCTAATCTATCTACTATCATCTAACTACTATCTTTCTACCTAATCTGTGTGCTATCATCTATCTTTCTATCTAATCTATCTACTATCATCTATCTTTCTATCTAATCTATCTACTGTCATCTATCTTTCTGTCTAATCTATCTACTATCATCTATCTTTCTATCTAATCTATCTACTATCATCTATCTTTCTGTCTGATCTATCTACTATCATCTGTCTTTCTATCTAATCTATCTAGTATCATCTAACTACTATCTTTCTGTCTAATCTATCTACTATCATCTATCTTTCTATCTAATCTATCTACTATCATCTATCTTTCTGTCTAATCTATCTACTATCATCTAACTACTATCTTTCTGTCTAATCTATCTACTATCATCTATCTTTCTATCTAATCTATCTACTATCATCTAACTACTATCTTTCTATCTAATCTATCTACTATCATCTATCTTTCTATCTAATCTATCTACTATCATCTATCTTTCTTTCTAATCTATCTAGTATCATCTAACTACAATCTTTCTGTCTAATCTATCTACTATCATCTATCTTTCTGCTAATCTGTCTACTATCATCTATCTTTCTGTCTAATCTATCTACTATCATCTATCTTTCTGTCTAATCTATCTACTATCATCTATCTTTCTGTCTAATCTATCTACTATCATCTATCTTTCTGTCTAATCTATCTACTATCATCTATCTTTCTGTCTAATCTATCTACTATCATCTATCTTTCTGTCTAATCTATCTACTGTCATCTATCTTTCTGTCTAATCTATGTACTATCATCTATCTTTCTGTCTAATCTATGTACTATCATCTATCTTTCTGTCTAATCTATCTACTATCATCTATCTTTCTGTCTAATCTATCTACTATCATCTATCTTTCTGTCTAATCTATCTACTATCATCTATCTTTCTGTCTAAACTATCTATCATCATCTAACTACTATCATTCTGTCTAATCTATCTACTATCATCTATCTTTCTATCTAATCTATCTACTATCATCTAACTACTATCTTTCTGTCTAATCTATCTACTATCATCTATCTTTCTATCTAATCTATCTACTATCATCTATCTTTCTGTCTAATCTATCTACTATCATCTAACTACTATCTTTCTGTCTAATCTATCTACTGTCATCTATCTTTCTATCTAATCTATCTACCATCATCTAACTACTATCTTTCTATCTAATCTATCTACTATCATCTATCTTTATATCTAATCTATCTACTATCATCTATCTTTCTGTCTAATCTATCTACTATCATCTATCTTTATGTCTAATCTATCTACTATCATCTATCTTTCTGTCTAATCTATCTACTATCATCTATCTTTCTGTCTAATCTATCTACTATTATCTATCTTTCTGTCTAATCTATCTACTATCATCTAACTACTATCTTTCTGTCTAATCTATCTACTATCATCTATCTTTCTGTCTAATCTATCTACTATCATCTATCTTTCTGTCTAACCTATCTACTATCATCTATCTTTCTGTCTAACCTATCTACTATCATCTATCTTTCTGTCTAATCTATATACTATCATCTATCTTTCTGTCTAATCTATCTACTATCATCTATCTTTCTGTCTAATGTATCTACTATCATCTATCTTTCGGTCTAATGTATCTACTATCATCTGTCTTTCTGTCTAATGTATCTACTATCATCTATCTTTCTGTCTAATCTATCTACTATCATCTATCTTTCTGTCTAATCTATCTACTATCATCTATCTTTCTGTCTAATCTATCTTCTATCATCTATCTTTCTGTCTAATGTATCTACTATCATCTATCTTTCTGTCTAATCTATCTACTATCATCTATCTTTCTGTCTAATCTATCTATTATCAGCTATCTTTCTATCTAATCTATCTACTATCATCTATCTTTCTATCTAATCTATCTACTATCATCTATCTTTCTGTCTAATCTATCTAGTATCATCTAACTACTATCTTTCTGTCTAATCTATCTACTATCATCTATCTTTCTGCTAATCTATCTACTATCATCTATCTTTCTGTCTAATCTATCTACTATCATCTATCTTTCTGTCTAATCTATCTACTATCATCTATCTTTCTGTCTAATCTATCTACTATCATCTATCTTTCTGTCTAATCTATCTACTATCAACTATCTTTCTGTCTAATCTATCTACTATCATCTATCTTTCTGTCTAATCTATCTACTATCATCTAACTACTATCTTTCTATCTAATCTATCTACTATCATCTATCTTTCTGTCTAATCTATCTACTATCATCTAACTACTATCTTTCTATCTAATCTATCTACTATCATCTATCTTTCTGTCTAATCTATCTACTATCATCTATCTTTCTGTCTAATCTATCTATTATCATCTATCTTTCTGTCTAATGTATCTACTATCATCTATCTTTCTGTCTAATCTATCTACTATCATCTATCATTCTGTCTAATCTATCTACTATCATCTATCTTTCTGTCTAATCTATATACTATCATCTATCTTTCTGTCTAATCTATCTACTATCATCTATCTTTCTGTCTAATGTATCTACTATCATCTATCTTTCTGTCTAATGTATCTACTATCATCTGTCTTTCTGTCTAATGTATCTACTATCATCTATCTTTCTGTCTAATCTATCTTCTATCATCTATCTTTCTGTCTAATGTATCTACTATCATCTATCTTTCTGTCTAATCTATCTACTATCATCTATCTTTCTGTCTAATCTATCTACTATCATCTATCTTTCTATCTAATCTATCTACTATCATCTATCTTTCTGTCTAATCTATCTACTATCATCTAACTACTATCTTTCTGTCTAATCTATCTACTATCATCTATCTTTCTATCTAATCTATCTACCATCATCTAACTACTATCTTTCTATCTAATCTATCTACTATCATCTATCTTTATATCTAATCTATCTACTATCATCTATCTTTCTGTCTAATCTATCTAGTATCATCTAACTACTATCTTTGTGTCTAATCTATCTACTATCATCTATCTTTCTGTCTAATCTATCTACTATCATCTATCTTTCTGTCTAATCTATCTACTATCATCTATCTTTCTGTCTAATCTATCTACTATCATCTATCTTTCTGTCTAATCTATCTACTATCATCTATCTTTCTGTCTAATCTATCTACTGTCATCTATCTTTCTGTCTAATCTATCTACTATCATCTATCTTTCTGTCTAATCTATCTACTATCATCTATCTTTATGTCTAATCTATCTACTATCATCTATCTTTCTGTCTAATCTATCTACTATCATCTATCTTTCTGTCTAATCTATCTACTATCATCTATCTTTCTATCTAATCTATCTACTATCATCTATCTTTCTGTCTAATCTATCTACTCTCGTCTATCTTTCTGCCTAATCTATCTACTATCGTCTATCTTTCTGTCTAATCTATCTACTATCGTCTATCTTTCTGTCTAATCTATCTACTATCGTCTGTCTTTCTGTCTAATCTATCTACTATCGTCTATCTTTCTGTCTAATCTATCTACTATCGTCTATCTTTCTGTCTAATCTATCTACTATCGTCTATCTTTCTGTCTAAACTATCTACTATCGTCTGTCTTTCTGTCTAATCTATCTTCTATCGTCTATCTTGTGTCTAATCTATCTACTATCATCTATCTTTCTGTCTAATCTATCTACTATCGTCTATCTTTCTGTCTAAACTATCTACTATCGTCTGTCTTTCTGTCTAATGTATCTACTATCATCTATCTTTCTGTCTAATCTATCTACTATCATCTATCATTCTGTCTAATCTATCTACTATCATCTATCTTTCTGTCTAATCTATATACTATCATCTATCTTTCTGTCTAATGTATCTACTATCATCTATCTTTCTGTCTAATGTATCTACTATCATCTATCTTTCTGTCTAATGTATCTACTATCATCTATCTTTCTGTCTAATCTATCTACTATCATCTATCTTTCTGTCTAATCTATCTACTATCATCTATCTTTCTATCTAATCTATCTACAGTCATCTATCTTTCTATCTAATCTATCTACTATCATCTAACTACTATCTTTCTACCTAATCTGTGTGCTATCATCTATCTTTCTATCTAATCTATCTACTATCATCTATCTTTCTATCTAAACTATCTACTGTCATCTATCTTTCTGTCTAATCTATCTACTATCATCTATCTTTCTATCTAATCTATCTACTATCATCTATCTTTCTGTCTAATCTATCTACTATCATCTGTCTTTCTATCTAATCTATCTACTATCATCTAACTACTATCTTTCTGTCTAATCTATCTACTATCATCTATCTTTCTATCTAATCTATCTACTATCATCTATCTTTCTGTCTAATCTATCTACTATCATCTAACTACTATCTTTCTGTCTAATCTATCTACTATCATCTATCTTTCTATCTAATCTATCTACTATCATCTAACTACTATCTTTCTATCTAATCTATCTACTATCATCTATCTTTCTATCTAATCTATCTACTATCATCTATCTTTCTTTCTAATCTATCTAGTATCATCTAACTACAATCTTTCTGTCTAATCTATCTACTATCATCTATCTTTCTGCTAATCTATCTACTATCATCTATCTTTCTGTCTAATCTATCTACTATCATCTATCTTTCTGTCTAATCTATCTACTATCATCTATCTTTCTGTCTAATCTATCTACTATCATCTATCTTTCTGTCTAATCTATCTACTATCATCTATCTTTCTGTCTAATCTATCTACTATCATCTATCTTTCTGTCTAATCTATCTACTATCATCTATCTTTCTGTCTAATCTATCTACTATCATCTATCTTTCTGTCTAATCTATCTACTATCATCTATCTTTCTGTCTAATCTATCTACTATCATCTATCTTTCTGTCTAATCTATCTACTATCATCTATCTTTCTGTCTAAACTATCTACCATCATCTAACTACTATCATTCTGTCTAATCTATCTACTATCATCTATCTTTCTATCTAATCTATCTACTATCATCTAACTACTATCTTTCTGTCTAATCTATCTACTATCATCTAACTACTATCTTTCTGTCTAATCTATCTACTATCATCTATCTTTCTATCTAATCTATCTACTATCATCTATCTTTCTGTCTAATCTATCTACTATCATCTAACTACTATCTTTCTGTCTAATCTATCTACTGTCATCTATCTTTATATCTAATCTATCTACTATCATCTATCTTTCTGTCTAATCTATCTACTATCATCTATCTTTATGTCTAATCTATCTACTATCATCTATCTTTCTGTCTAATCTATCTACTATCATCTATCTTTCTGTCTAATCTATCTACTATTATCTATCTTTCTGTCTAATCTATCTACTATCATCTAACTACTATCTTTCTGTCTAATCTATCTACTATCATCTATCTTTCTGTCTAATGTATCTACTATCATCTATCTTTCTGTCTAATCTATCTACTATCATCTATCTTTCTGTCTAACCTATCTACTATCATCTATCTTTCTGTCTAACCTATCTACTATCATCTATCTTTCTGTCTAATCTATATACTATCATCTATCTTTCTGTCTAATCTATCTACTATCATCTATCTTTCTGTCTAATGTATCTACTATCATCTATCTTTCGGTCTAATGTATCTACTATCATCTGTCTTTCTGTCTAATGTATCTACTATCATCTATCTTTCTGTCTAATCTATCTACTATCATCTATCTTTCTGTCTAATCTATCTACTATCATCTATCTTTCTGTCTAATCTATCTTCTATCATCCATCTTTCTGTCTAATGTATCTACTATCATCTATCTTTCTGTCTAATCTATCTACTATCATCTATCTTTCTGTCTAATCTATCTATTATCAGCTATCTTTCTATCTAATCTATCTACTATCATCTATCTTTCTATCTAATCTATCTACTATCATCTATCTTTCTGTCTAATCTATCTAGTATCATCTAACTACTATCTTTCTGTCTAATCTATCTACTATCATCTATCTTTCTGCTAATCTATCTACTATCATCTATCTTTCTGTCTAATCTATCTACTATCATCTATCTTTCTGTCTAATCTATCTACTATCATCTATCTTTCTGTCTAATCTATCTACTATCATCTATCTTTCTGTCTAATCTATCTACTATCAACTATCTTTATGTCTAATCTATCTACTATCATCTATCTTTCTGTCTAATCTATCTACTATCATCTAACTACTATCTTTCTATCTAATCTATCTACTATCATCTATCTTTCTGTCTAATCTATCTACTATCATCTAACTACTATCTTTCTATCTAATCTATCTACTATCATCTATCTTTCTGTCTAATCTATCTACTATCATCTATCTTTCTGTCTAATCTATCTATTATCATCTATCTTTCTGTCTAATGTATCTACTATCATCTATCTTTCTGTCTAATCTATCTTCTATCATCTATCTTTCTGTCTAATCTATCTACTATCATCTATCTTTCTGTCTAATCTATCTTCTATCATCTATCTTTCTGTCTAATCTATCTACTATCATCTATCTTTCTGTCTAATCTATCTACTATCATCTATCTTTCTGTCTAATGTATCTACTATCATCTATCTTTCTGTCTAATGTATCTACTATCATCTATCTTTCTGTCTAATCTATCTACTATCGTCTATCTTTCTGTCTAATCTATCTACTATCGTCTATCTTTCTGTCTAAACTATCTACTATCGTCTGTCTTTCTGTCTAATCTATCTTCTATCGTCTATCTTTGTGTCTAATCTATCTACTATCATCTATCTTTCTGTCTAATCTATCTACTATCGTCTATCTTTCTGTCTAAACTATCTACTATCGTCTGTCTTTCTGTCTAATGTATCTACTATCATCTATCTTTCTGTCTAATGTATCTACTATCATCTATCTTTCTGTCTAATCTATCTACTATCATCTATCTTTCTGTCTAATCTATCTACTATCATCTATCTTTCTATCTAATCTATCTACAATCATCTATCTTTCTATCTAATCTATCTACTATCATCTAACTACTATCTTTCTACCTAATCTGTGTGCTATCATCTATCTTTCTATCTAATCTATCTACTATCATCTATCTTTCTATCTAATCTATCTACTGTCATCTATCTTTCTGTCTAATCTATCTACTATCATCTATCTTTCTATCTAATCTATCTACTATCATCTATCTTTCTGTCTGATCTATCTACTATCATCTGTCTTTCTATCTAATCTATCTACTATCATCTAACTACTATCTTTCTGTCTAATCTATCTACTATCATCTATCTTTCTATCTAATCTATCTACTATCATCTATCTTTCTGTCTAATCTATCTACTATCATCTAACTACTATCTTTCTGTCTAATCTATCTACTATCATCTATCTTTCTATCTAATCTATCTACTATCATCTAACTACTATCTTTCTATCTAATCTATCTACTATCATCTATCTTTCTATCTAATCTATCTACTATCATCTATCTTTCTTTCTAATCTATCTAGTATCATCTAACTACAATCTTTCTGTCTAATCTATCTACTATCATCTATCTTTCTGCTAATCTATCTACTATCATCTATCTTTCTGTCTAATCTATCTACTATCATCTATCTTTCTGTCTAATCTATCTACTATCATCTATCTTTCTGTCTAATCTATCTACTATCTTCTATCTTTCTGTCTAATCTATCTACTATCATCTATCTTTCTGTCTAATCTATCTACTATCATCTATCTTTCCGTCTAATCTATCTACTGTCATCTATCTTTCTGTCTAATCTATGTACTATCATCTATCTTTCTGTCTAATCTATGTACTATCATCTATCTTTCTGTCTAATCTATCTACTATCATCTATCTTTCTGTCTAATCTATCTACTATCATCTATCTTTCTGTCTAATCTATCTACTATCATCTATCTTTCTGTCTAAACTATCTATCATCATCTAACTACTATCATTCTGTCTAATCTATCTACTATCATCTATCTTTCTATCTAATCTATCTACTATCATCTAACTACTATCTTTCTGTCTAATCTATCTACTATCATCTATCTTTCTATCTAATCTATCTACTATCATCTATCTTTCTGTCTAATCTATCTACTATCATCTAACTACTATCTTTCTGTCTAATCTATCTACTGTCATCTATCTTTCTATCTAATCTATCTACCATCATCTAACTACTATCTTTCTATCTAATCTATCTACTATCATCTATCTTTATATCTAATCTATCTACTATCATCTATCTTTCTGTCTAATCTATCTACTATCATCTATCTTTATGTCTAATCTATCTACTATCATCTATCTTTCTGTCTAATCTATCTACTATCATCTATCTTTCTGTCTAATCTATCTACTATTATCTATCTTTCTGTCTAATCTATCTACTATCATCTAACTACTATCTTTCTGTCTAATCTATCTACTATCATCTATCTTTCTGTCTAATCTATCTACTATCATCTATCTTTCTGTCTAACCTATCTACTATCATCTATCTTTCTGTCTAACCTATCTACTATCATCTATCTTTCTGTCTAATCTATATACTATCATCTATCTTTCTGTCTAATCTATCTACTATCATCTATCTTTCTGTCTAATGTATCTACTATCATCTATCTTTCGGTCTAATGTATCTACTATCATCTGTCTTTCTGTCTAATGTATCTACTATCATCTATCTTTCTGTCTAATCTATCTACTATCATCTATCTTTCTGTCTAATCTATCTACTATCATCTATCTTTCTGTCTAATCTATCTTCTATCATCTATCTTTCTGTCTAATGTATCTACTATCATCTATCTTTCTGTCTAATCTATCTACTATCATCTATCTTTCTGTCTAATCTATCTATTATCAGCTATCTTTCTATCTAATCTATCTACTATCATCTATCTTTCTATCTAATCTATCTACTATCATCTATCTTTCTGTCTAATCTATCTAGTATCATCTAACTACTATCTTTCTGTCTAATCTATCTACTATCATCTATCTTTCTGCTAATCTATCTACTATCATCTATCTTTCTGTCTAATCTATCTACTATCATCTATCTTTCTGTCTAATCTATCTACTGTCATCTATCTTTCTGTCTAATCTATGTACTATCATCTATCTTTCTGTCTAATCTATGTACTATCATCTATCTTTCTGTCTAATCTATGTACTATCATCTATCTTTCTGTCTAATCTATCTACTATCATCTATCTTTCTGTCTAATCTATCTACTATCATCTATCTTTCTGTCTAAACTATCTATCATCATCTAACTACTATCATTCTGTCTAATCTATCTACTATCATCTATCTTTCTATCTAATCTATCTACTATCATCTAACTACTATCTTTCTGTCTAATCTATCTACTATCATCTATCTTTCTATCTAATCTATCTACTATCATCTATCTTTCTGTCTAATCTATCTACTATCATCTAACTACTATCTTTCTGTCTAATCTATCTACTGTCATCTATCTTTCTATCTAATCTATCTACCATCATCTAACTACTATCTTTCTATCTAATCTATCTACTATCATCTATCTTTATATCTAATCTATCTACTATCATCTATCTTTCTGTCTAATCTATCTACTATCATCTATCTTTATGTCTAATCTATCTACTATCATCTATCTTTCTGTCTAATCTATCTACTATCATCTATCTTTCTGTCTAATCTATCTACTATTATCTATCTTTCTGTCTAATCTATCTACTATCATCTAACTACTATCTTTCTGTCTAATCTATCTACTATCATCTATCTTTCTGTCTAATCTATCTACTATCATCTATCTTTCTGTCTAACCTATCTACTATCATCTATCTTTCTGTCTAACCTATCTACTATCATCTATCTTTCTGTCTAATCTATATACTATCATCTATCTTTCTGTCTAATCTATCTACTATCATCTATCTTTCTGTCTAATGTATCTACTATCATCTATCTTTCGGTCTAATGTATCTACTATCATCTGTCTTTCTGTCTAATGTATCTACTATCATCTATCTTTCTGTCTAATCTATCTACTATCATCTATCTTTCTGTCTAATCTATCTACTATCATCTATCTTTCTGTCTAATCTATCTTCTATCATCTATCTTTCTGTCTAATGTATCTACTATCATCTATCTTTCTGTCTAATCTATCTACTATCATCTATCTTTCTGTCTAATCCATCTATTATCAGCTATCTTTCTATCTAATCTATCTACTATCATCTATCTTTCTATCTAATCTATCTACTATCATCTATCTTTCTGTCTAATCTATCTAGTATCATCTAACTACTATCTTTCTGTCTAATCTATCTACTATCATCTATCTTTCTGCTAATCTATCTACTATCATCTATCTTTCTGTCTAATCTATCTACTATCATCTATCTTTCTGTCTAATCTATCTACTATCATCTATCTTTCTGTCTAATCTATCTACTATCATCTATCTTTCTGTCTAATCTATCTACTATCAACTATCTTTCTGTCTAATCTATCTACTATCATCTATCTTTCTGTCTAATCTATCTACTATCATCTAACTACTATCTTTCTATCTAATCTATCTACTATCATCTATCTTTCTGTCTAATCTATCTACTATCATCTAACTACTATCTTTCTATCTAATCTATCTACTATCATCTATCTTTCTGTCTAATCTATCTACTATCATCTATCTTTCTGTCTAATCTATCTATTATCATCTATCTTTCTGTCTAATGTATCTACTATCATCTATCTTTCTGTCTAATCTATCTACTATCATCTATCATTCTGTCTAATCTATCTACTATCATCTATCTTTCTGTCTAATCTATATACTATCATCTATCTTTCTGTCTAATCTATCTACTATCATCTATCTTTCTGTCTAATGTATCTACTATCATCTATCTTTCTGTCTAATGTATCTACTATCATCTGTCTTTCTGTCTAATGTATCTACTATCATCTATCTTTCTGTCTAATCTATCTTCTATCATCTATCTTTCTGTCTAATGTATCTACTATCATCTATCTTTCTGTCTAATCTATCTACTATCATCTATCTTTCTGTCTAATCTATCTACTATCATCTATCTTTCTATCTAATCTATCTACTATCATCTATCTTTCTGTCTAATCTATCTACTATCATCTAACTACTATCTTTCTGTCTAATCTATCTACTATCATCTATCTTTCTATCTAATCTATCTACCATCATCTAACTACTATCTTTCTATCTAATCTATCTACTATCATCTATCTTTATATCTAATCTATCTACTATCATCTATCTTTCTGTCTAATCTATCTAGTATCATCTAACTACTATCTTTGTGTCTAATCTATCTACTATCATCTATCTTTCTGTCTAATCTATCTACTATCATCTATCTTTCTGTCTAATCTATCTACTATCATCTATCTTTCTGTCTAATCTATCTACTATCATCTATCTTTCTGTCTAATCTATCTACTATCATCTATCTTTCTGTCTAATCTATCTACTGTCATCTATCTTTCTGTCTAATCTATCTACTATCATCTATCTTTCTGTCTAATCTATCTACTATCATCTATCTTTATGTCTAATCTATCTACTATCATCTATCTTTCTGTCTAATCTATCTACTATCATCTATCTTTCTGTCTAATCTATCTACTATCATCTATCTTTCTGTCTAATCTATCTACTATCATCTATCTTTCTGTCTAATCTATCTACTCTCGTCTATCTTTCTGCCTAATCTATCTACTATCGTCTATCTTTCTGTCTAATCTATCTACTATCGTCTATCTTTCTGTCTAATCTATCTACTATCGTCTGTCTTTCTGTCTAATCTATCTACTATCGTCTATCTTTCTGTCTAATCTATCTACTATCGTCTATCTTTCTGTCTAATCTATCTACTATCGTCTATCTTTCTGTCTAAACTATCTACTATCGTCTGTCTTTCTGTCTAATCTATCTTCTATCGTCTATCTTGTGTCTAATCTATCTACTATCATCTATCTTTCTGTCTAATCTATCTACTATCGTCTATCTTTCTGTCTAAACTATCTACTATCGTCTGTCTTTCTGTCTAATGTATCTACTATCATCTATCTTTCTGTCTAATGTATCTACTATCATCTATCTTTCTGTCTAATCTATCTACTATCATCTATCTTTCTGTCTAATCTATCTACTATCATCTATCTTTCTATCTAATCTATCTACAATCATCTATCTTTCTATCTAATCTATCTACTATCATCTAACTACTATCTTTCTAACTAATCTGTGTGCTATCATCTATCTTTCTATCTAATCTATCTACTATCATCTATCTTTCTATCTAATCTATCTACTGTCATCTATCTTTCTGTCTAATCTATCTACTATCATCTATCTTTCTACCTAATCTATCTACTATCATCTATCTTTCTGTCTAATCTATCTACTATCATCTGTCTTTCTATCTAATCTATCTACTATCATCTAACTACTATCTTTCTGTCTAATCTATCTACTATCATCTATCTTTCTATCTAATCTATCTACTATCATCTATCTTTCTGTCTAATCTATCTACTATCATCTAACTACTATCTTTCTGTCTAATCTATCTACTATCATCTATCTTTCTATCTAATCTATCTACTATCATCTAACTACTATCTTTCTATCTAATCTATCTACTATCATCTATCTTTCTATCTCATCTATCTACTATCATCTATCTTTCTTTCTAATCTATCTAGTATCATCTAACTACAATCTTTCTGTCTAATCTATCTACTATCATCTATCTTTCTGCTAATCTATCTACTATCATCTATCTTTCTGTCTAATCTATCTACTATCATCTATCTTTCTTTCTAATCTATCTACTATCATCTATCTTTCTGTCTAATCTATCTACTATCATCTATCTTTCTGTCTAATCTATCTACTATCATCTATCTTTCTGTCTAATCTATCTACTATCATCTATCTTTCTGTCTAATCTATCTACTGTCATCTATCTTTCTGTCTAATCTATGTACTATCATCTATCTTTCTGTCTAATCTATCTACTATCATCTATCTTTCTGTCTAATCTATCTACTATCATCTATCTTTCTGTCTAATCTATCTACTATCATCTATCTTTCTGTCTAATCTATCTACTATCATCTATCTTTCTGTCTAAACTATCTACCATCATCTAACTACTATCATTCTGTCTAATCTATCTACTATCATCTATCTTTCTATCTAATCTATCTACTATCATCTAACTACTATCTTTCTGTCTAATCTATCTACTATCATCTAACTACTATCTTTCTGTCTAATCTATCTACTATCATCTATCTTTCTATCTAATCTATCTACTATCATCTATCTTTCTGTCTAATCTATCTACTATCATCTAACTACTATCTTTCTGTCTAATCTATCTACTATCATCTATCTTTCTATCTAATCTATCTACCATCATCTAACTACTATCTTTCTATCTAATCTATCTACTATCATCTATCTTTATATCTAATCTATCTACTATCATCTATCTTTCTGTCTAATCTATCTACTATCATCTATCTTTATGTCTAATCTATCTACTATCATCTATCTTTCTGTCTAATCTATCTACTATCATCTATCTTTCTGTCTAATCTATCTACTATCATCTATCTTTCTGTCTAATCTATCTACTATCATCTATCTTTCTGTCTAAACTATCTACCATCATCTAACTACTATCATTCTGTCTAATCTATCTACTATCATCTATCTTTCTATCTAATCTATCTACTATCATCTAACTACTATCTTTCTGTCTAATCTATCTACTATCATCTAACTACTATCTTTCTGTCTAATCTATCTACTATCATCTATCTTTCTATCTAATCTATCTACTATCATCTATCTTTCTGTCTAATCTATCTACTATCATCTAACTACTATCTTTCTGTCTAATCTATCTACTGTCATCTATCTTTATATCTAATCTATCTACTATCATCTATCTTTCTGTCTAATCTATCTACTATCATCTATCTTTATGTCTAATCTATCTACTATCATCTATCTTTCTGTCTAATCTATCTACTATCATCTATCTTTCTGTCTAATCTATCTACTATTATCTATCTTTCTGTCTAATCTATCTACTATCATCTAACTACTATCTTTCTGTCTAATCTATCTACTATCATCTATCTTTCTGTCTAATGTATCTACTATCATCTATCTTTCTGTCTAATCTATCTACTATCATCTATCTTTCTGTCTAACCTATCTACTATCATCTATCTTTCTGTCTAACCTATCTACTATCATCTATCTTTCTGTCTAATCTATATACTATCATCTATCTTTCTGTCTAATCTATCTACTATCATCTATCTTTCTGTCTAATGTATCTACTATCATCTATCTTTCGGTCTAATGTATCTACTATCATCTGTCTTTCTGTCTAATGTATCTACTATCATCTATCTTTCTGTCTAATCTATCTACTATCATCTATCTTTCTGTCTAATCTATCTACTATCATCTATCTTTCTGTCTAATCTATCTTCTATCATCCATCTTTCTGTCTAATGTATCTACTATCATCTATCTTTCTGTCTAATCTATCTACTATCATCTATCTTTCTGTCTAATCTATCTATTATCAGCTATCTTTCTATCTAATCTATCTACTATCATCTATCTTTCTATCTAATCTATCTACTATCATCTATCTTTCTGTCTAATCTATCTAGTATCATCTAACTACTATCTTTCTGTCTAATCTATCTACTATCATCTATCTTTCTGCTAATCTATCTACTATCATCTATCTTTCTGTCTAATCTATCTACTATCATCTATCTTTCTGTCTAATCTATCTACTATCATCTATCTTTCTGTCTAATCTATCTACTATCATCTATCTTTCTGTCTAATCTATCTACTATCAACTATCTTTATGTCTAATCTATCTACTATCATCTATCTTTCTGTCTAATCTATCTACTATCATCTATCTTTCTGTCTAATCTATCTACTATCATCTAACTACTATCTTTCTATCTAATCTATCTACTATCATCTATCTTTCTGTCTAATCTATCTACTATCATCTATCTTTCTGTCTAATCTATCTATTATCATCTATCTTTCTGTCTAATGTATCTACTATCATCTATCTTTCTGTCTAATCTATCTTCTATCATCTATCTTTCTGTCTAATCTATCTACTATCATCTATCTTTCTGTCTAATCTATCTTCTATCATCTATCTTTCTGTCTAATCTATCTACTATCATCTATCTTTCTGTCTAATCTATCTACTATCATCTATCTTTCTGTCTAATGTATCTACTATCATCTATCTTTCTGTCTAATGTATCTACTATCATCTATCTTTCTGTCTAATCTATCTACTATCGTCTATCTTTCTGTCTAATCTATCTACTATCGTCTATCTTTCTGTCTAAACTATCTACTATCGTCTGTCTTTCTGTCTAATCTATCTTCTATCGTCTATCTTTGTGTCTAATCTATCTACTATCATCTATCTTTCTGTCTAATCTATCTACTATCGTCTATCTTTCTGTCTAAACTATCTACTATCGTCTGTCTTTCTGTCTAATGTATCTACTATCATCTATCTTTCTGTCTAATGTATCTACTATCATCTATCTTTCTGTCTAATCTATCTACTATCATCTATCTTTCTGTCTAATCTATCTACTATCATCTATCTTTCTATCTAATCTATCTACAATCATCTATCTTTCTATCTAATCTATCTACTATCATCTAACTACTATCTTTCTACCTAATCTGTGTGCTATCATCTATCTTTCTATCTAATCTATCTACTATCATCTATCTTTCTATCTAATCTATCTACTGTCATCTATCTTTCTGTCTAATCTATCTACTATCATCTATCTTTCTATCTAATCTATCTACTATCATCTATATTTCTGTCTGATCTATCTACTATCATCTGTCTTTCTATCTAATCTATCTACTATCATCTAACTACTATCTTTCTGTCTAATCTATCTACTATCATCTATCTTTCTATCTAATCTATCTACTATCATCTATCTTTCTGTCTAATCTATCTACTATCATCTAACTACTATCTTTCTGTCTAATCTATCTACTATCATCTATCTTTCTATCTAATCTATCTACTATCATCTAACTACTATCTTTCTATCTAATCTATCTACTATCATCTATCTTTCTATCTAATCTATCTACTATCATCTATCTTTCTTTCTAATCTATCTAGTATCATCTAACTACAATCTTTCTGTCTAATCTATCTACTATCATCTATCTTTCTGCTAATCTATCTACTATCATCTATCTTTCTGTCTAATCTATCTACTATCATCTATCTTTCTGTCTAATCTATCTACTATCATCTATCTTTCTGTCTAATCTATCTACTATCATCTATCTTTCTGTCTAATCTATCTACTATCATCTATCTTTCTGTCTAATCTATCTACTATCATCTATCTTTCTGTCTAATCTATCTACTGTCATCTATCTTTCTGTCTAATCTATGTACTATCATCTATCTTTCTGTCTAATCTATGTACTATCATCTATCTTTCTGTCTAATCTATCTACTATCATCTATCTTTCTGTCTAATCTATCTACTATCATCTATCTTTCTGTCTAATCTATCTACTATCATCTATCTTTCTGTCTAAACTATCTATCATCATCTAACTACTATCATTCTGTCTAATCTATCTACTATCATCTATCTTTCTATCTAATCTATCTACTATCATCTAACTACTATCTTTCTGTCTAATCTATCTACTATCATCTATCTTTCTATCTAATCTATCTACTATCATCTATCTTTCTGTCTAATCTATCTACTATCATCTAACTACTATCTTTCTGTCTAATCTATCTACTGTCATCTATCTTTCTATCTAATCTATCTACCATCATCTAACTACTATCTTTCTATCTAATCTATCTACTATCATCTATCTTTATATCTAATCTATCTACTATCATCTATCTTTCTGTCTAATCTATCTACTATCATCTATCTTTATGTCTAATCTATCTACTATCATCTATCTTTCTGTCTAATCTATCTACTATCATCTATCTTTCTGTCTAATCTATCTACTATTATCTATCTTTCTGTCTAATCTATCTACTATCATCTAACTACTATCTTTCTGTCTAATCTATCTACTATCATCTATCTTTCTGTCTAATCTATCTACTATCATCTATCTTTCTGTCTAACCTATCTACTATCATCTATCTTTCTGTCTAACCTATCTACTATCATCTATCTTTCTGTCTAATCTATATACTATCATCTATCTTTCTGTCTAATCTATCTACTATCATCTATCTTTCTGTCTAATGTATCTACTATCATCTATCTTTCGGTCTAATGTATCTACTATCATCTGTCTTTCTGTCTAATGTATCTACTATCATCTATCTTTCTGTCTAATCTATCTACTATCATCTATCTTTCTGTCTAATCTATCTACTATCATCTATCTTTCTGTCTAATCTATCTTCTATCATCTATCTTTCTGTCTAATGTATCTACTATCATCTATCTTTCTGTCTAATCTATCTACTATCATCTATCTTTCTGTCTAATCTATCTATTATCAGCTATCTTTCTATCTAATCTATCTACTAACATCTATCTTTCTATCTAATCTATCTACTAAAATCTATCTTTCTGTCTAATCTATCTAGTATCATCTAACTACTATCTTTCTGTCTAATCTATCTACTATCATCTATCTTTCTGCTAATCTATCTACTATCATCTATCTTTCTGTCTAATCTATCTACTATCATCTATCTTTCTGTCTAATCTATCTACTATCATCTATCTTTCTGTCTAATCTATCTTCTATCATCCATCTTTCTGTCTAATGTATCTACTATCATCTATCTTTCTGTCTAATCTATCTACTATCATCTATCTTTCTGTCTAATCTATCTATTATCAGCTATCTTTCTATCTAATCTATCTACTATCATCTATCTTTCTATCTAATCTATCTACTATCATCTATCTTTCTGTCTAATCTATCTAGTATCATCTAACTACTATCTTTCTGTCTAATCTATCTACTATCATCTATCTTTCTGCTAATCTATCTACTATCATCTATCTTTCTGTCTAATCTATCTACTATCATCTATCTTTCTGTCTAATCTATCTACTATCATCTATCTTTCTGTCTAATCTATCTACTATCATCTATCTTTCTGTCTAATCTATCTACTATCAACTATCTTTATGTCTAATCTATCTACTATCATCTATCTTTCTGTCTAATCTATCTACTATCATCTAACTACTATCTTTCTATCTAATCTATCTACTATCATCTATCTTTCTGTCTAATCTATCTACTATCATCTAACTACTATCTTTCTATCTAATCTATCTACTATCATCTATCTTTCTGTCTAATCTATCTACTATCATCTATCTTTCTGTCTAATCTATCTATTATCATCTATCTTTCTGTCTAATGTATCTACTATCATCTATCTTTCTGTCTAATCTATCTTCTATCATCTATCTTTCTGTCTAATCTATCTACTATCATCTATCTTTCTGTCTAATCTATCTTCTATCATCTATCTTTCTGTCTAATCTATCTACTATCATCTATCTTTCTGTCTAATCTATCTACTATCATCTATCTTTCTGTCTAATGTATCTACTATCATCTATCTTTCTGTCTAATGTATCTACTATCATCTATCTTTCTGTCTAATCTATCTACTATCGTCTATCTTTCTGTCTAATCTATCTACTATCGTCTATCTTTCTGTCTAAACTATCTACTATCGTCTGTCTTTCTGTCTAATCTATCTTCTATCGTCTATCTTTGTGTCTAATCTATCTACTATCATCTATCTTTCTGTCTAATCTATCTACTATCGTCTATCTTTCTGTCTAAACTATCTACTATCGTCTGTCTTTCTGTCTAATGTATCTACTATCATCTATCTTTCTGTCTAATGTATCTACTATCATCTATCTTTCTGTCTAATCTATCTACTATCATCTATCTTTCTGTCTAATCTATCTACTATCATCTATCTTTCTATCTAATCTATCTACAATCATCTATCTTTCTATCTAATCTATCTACTATCATCTAACTACTATCTTTCTACCTAATCTGTGTGCTATCATCTATCTTTCTATCTAATCTATCTACTATCATCTATCTTTCTATCTAATCTATCTACTGTCATCTATCTTTCTGTCTAATCTATCTACTATCATCTATCTTTCTATCTAATCTATCTACTATCATCTATATTTCTGTCTGATCTATCTACTATCATCTGTCTTTCTATCTAATCTATCTACTATCATCTAACTACTATCTTTCTGTCTAATCTATCTACTATCATCTATCTTTCTATCTAATCTATCTACTATCATCTATCTTTCTGTCTAATCTATCTACTATCATCTAACTACTATCTTTCTGTCTAATCTATCTACTATCATCTATCTTTCTATCTAATCTATCTACTATCATCTAACTACTATCTTTCTATCTAATCTATCTACTATCATCTATCTTTCTATCTAATCTATCTACTATCATCTATCTTTCTTTCTAATCTATCTAGTATCATCTAACTACAATCTTTCTGTCTAATCTATCTACTATCATCTATCTTTCTGCTAATCTATCTACTATCATCTATCTTTCTGTCTAATCTATCTACTATCATCTATCTTTCTGTCTAATCTATCTACTATCATCTATCTTTCTGTCTAATCTATCTACTATCATCTATCTTTCTGTCTAATCTATCTACTATCATCTATCTTTCTGTCTAATCTATCTACTATCATCTATCTTTCTGTCTAATCTATCTACTGTCATCTATCTTTCTGTCTAATCTATGTACTATCATCTATCTTTCTGTCTAATCTATGTACTATCATCTATCTTTCTGTCTAATCTATCTACTATCATCTATCTTTCTGTCTAATCTATCTACTATCATCTATCTTTCTGTCTAATCTATCTACTATCATCTATCTTTCTGTCTAAACTATCTATCATCATCTAACTACTATCATTCTGTCTAATCTATCTACTATCATCTATCTTTCTATCTAATCTATCTACTATCATCTAACTACTATCTTTCTGTCTAATCTATCTACTATCATCTATCTTTCTATCTAATCTATCTACTATCATCTATCTTTCTGTCTAATCTATCTACTATCATCTAACTACTATCTTTCTGTCTAATCTATCTACTGTCATCTATCTTTCTATCTAATCTATCTACCATCATCTAACTACTATCTTTCTATCTAATCTATCTACTATCATCTATCTTTATATCTAATCTATCTACTATCATCTATCTTTCTGTCTAATCTATCTACTATCATCTATCTTTATGTCTAATCTATCTACTATCATCTATCTTTCTGTCTAATCTATCTACTATCATCTATCTTTCTGTCTAATCTATCTACTATTATCTATCTTTCTGTCTAATCTATCTACTATCATCTAACTACTATCTTTCTGTCTAATCTATCTACTATCATCTATCTTTCTGTCTAATCTATCTACTATCATCTATCTTTCTGTCTAACCTATCTACTATCATCTATCTTTCTGTCTAACCTATCTACTATCATCTATCTTTCTGTCTAATCTATATACTATCATCTATCTTTCTGTCTAATCTATCTACTATCATCTATCTTTCTGTCTAATGTATCTACTATCATCTATCTTTCGGTCTAATGTATCTACTATCATCTGTCTTTCTGTCTAATGTATCTACTATCATCTATCTTTCTGTCTAATCTATCTACTATCATCTATCTTTCTGTCTAATCTATCTACTATCATCTATCTTTCTGTCTAATCTATCTTCTATCATCTATCTTTCTGTCTAATGTATCTACTATCATCTATCTTTCTGTCTAATCTATCTACTATCATCTATCTTTCTGTCTAATCTATCTATTATCAGCTATCTTTCTATCTAATCTATCTACTATCATCTATCTTTCTATCTAATCTATCTACTATCATCTATCTTTCTGTCTAATCTATCTAGTATCATCTAACTACTATCTTTCTGTCTAATCTATCTACTATCATCTATCTTTCTGCTAATCTATCTACTATCATCTATCTTTCTGTCTAATCTATCTACTATCATCTATCTTTCTGTCTAATCTATCTACTATCATCTATCTTTCTGTCTAATCTATCTACTATCATCTATCTTTCTGTCTAATCTATCTACTATCAACTATCTTTCTGTCTAATCTATCTACTATCATCTATCTTTCTGTCTAATCTATCTACTATCATCTAACTACTATCTTTCTATCTAATCTATCTACTATCATCTATCTTTCTGTCTAATCTATCTACTATCATCTAACTACTATCTTTCTATCTAATCTATCTACTATCATCTATCTTTCTGTCTAATCTATCTACTATCATCTATCTTTCTGTCTAATCTATCTATTATCATCTATCTTTCTGTCTAATGTATCTACTATCATCTATCTTTCTGTCTAATCTATCTACTATCATCTATCATTCTGTCTAATCTATCTACTATCATCTATCTTTCTGTCTAATCTATATACTATCATCTATCTTTCTGTCTAATCTATCTACTATCATCTATCTTTCTGTCTAATGTATCTACTATCATCTATCTTTCTGTCTAATGTATCTACTATCATCTGTCTTTCTGTCTAATGTATCTACTATCATCTATCTTTCTGTCTAATCTATCTTCTATCATCTATCTTTCTGTCAAATGTATCTACTATCATCTATCTTTCTGTCTAATCTATCTACTATCATCTATCTTTCTGTCTAATCTATCTACTATCATCTATCTTTCTATCTAATCTATCTACTATCATCTATCTTTCTGTCTAATCTATCTACTATCATCTAACTACTATCTTTCTGTCTAATCTATCTACTATCATCTATCTTTCTATCTAATCTATCTACCATCATCTAACTACTATCTTTCTATCTAATCTATCTACTATCATCTATCTTTATATCTAATCTATCTACTATCATCTATCTTTCTGTCTAATCTATCTAGTATCATCTAACTACTATCTTTGTGTCTAATCTATCTACTATCATCTATCTTTCTGTCTAATCTATCTACTATCATCTATCTTTCTGTCTAATCTATCTACTATCATCTATCTTTCTGTCTAATCTATCTACTATCATCTATCTTTCTGTCTAATCTATCTACTATCATCTATCTTTCTGTCTAATCTATCTACTGTCATCTATCTTTCTGTCTAATCTATCTACTATCATCTATCTTTCTGTCTAATCTATCTACTATCATCTATCTTTATGTCTAATCTATCTACTATCATCTATCTTTCTGTCTAATCTATCTACTATCATCTATCTTTCTGTCTAATCTATCTACTATCATCTATCTTTCTATCTAATCTATCTACTATCATCTATCTTTCTGTCTAATCTATCTACTCTCGTCTATCTTTCTGCCTAATCTATCTACTATCGTCTATCTTTCTGTCTAATCTATCTACTATCGTCTATCTTTCTGTCTAATCTATCTACTATCGTCTGTCTTTCTGTCTAATCTATCTACTATCGTCTATCTTTCTGTCTAATCTATCTACTATCGTCTATCTTTCTGTCTAATCTATCTACTATCGTCTATCTTTCTGTCTAAACTATCTACTATCGTCTGTCTTTCTGTCTAATCTATCTTCTATCGTCTATCTTGTGTCTAATCTATCTACTATCATCTATCTTTCTGTCTAATCTATCTACTATCGTCTATCTTTCTGTCTAAACTATCTACTATCGTCTGTCTTTCTGTCTAATGTATCTACTATCATCTATCTTTCTGTCTAATGTATCTACTATCATCTATCTTTCTGTCTAATCTATCTACTATCATCTATCTTTCTGTCTAATCTATCTACTATCATCTATCTTTCTATCTAATCTATCTACAATCATCTATCTTTCTATCTAATCTATCTACTATCATCTAACTACTATCTTTCTAACTAATCTGTGTGCTATCATCTATCTTTCTATCTAATCTATCTACTATCATCTATCTTTCTATCTAATCTATCTACTGTCATCTATCTTTCTGTCTAATCTATCTACTATCATCTATCTTTCTATCTAATCTATCTACTATCATCTATCTTTCTGTCTAATCTATCTACTATCATCTGTCTTTCTATCTAATCTATCTACTATCATCTAACTACTATCTTTCTGTCTAATCTATCTACTATCATCTATCTTTCTATCTAATCTATCTACTATCATCTATCTTTCTGTCTAATCTATCTACTATCATCTAACTACTATCTTTCTGTCTAATCTATCTACTATCATCTATCTTTCTATCTAATCTATCTACTATCATCTAACTACTATCTTTCTATCTAATCTATCTACTATCATCTATCTTTCTATCTCATCTATCTACTATCATCTATCTTTCTTTCTAATCTATCTAGTATCATCTAACTACAATCTTTCTGTCTAATCTATCTACTATCATCTATCTTTCTGCTAATCTATCTACTATCATCTATCTTTCTGTCTAATCTATCTACTATCATCTATCTTTCTTTCTAATCTATCTACTATCATCTATCTTTCTGTCTAATCTATCTACTATCATCTATCTTTCTGTCTAATCTATCTACTATCATCTATCTTTCTGTCTAATCTATCTACTATCATCTATCTTTCTGTCTAATCTATCTACTGTCATCTATCTTTCTGTCTAATCTATGTACTATCATCTATCTTTCTGTCTAATCTATCTACTATCATCTATCTTTCTGTCTAATCTATCTACTATCATCTATCTTTCTGTCTAATCTATCTACTATCATCTATCTTTCTGTCTAATCTATCTACTATCATCTATCTTTCTGTCTAAACTATCTACCATCATCTAACTACTATCATTCTGTCTAATCTATCTACTATCATCTATCTTTCTATCTAATCTATCTACTATCATCTAACTACTATCTTTCTGTCTAATCTATCTACTATCATCTAACTACTATCTTTCTGTCTAATCTATCTACTATCATCTATCTTTCTATCTAATCTATCTACTATCATCTATCTTTCTGTCTAATCTATCTACTATCATCTAACTACTATCTTTCTGTCTAATCTATCTACTATCATCTATCTTTCTATCTAATCTATCTACCATCATCTAACTACTATCTTTCTATCTAATCTATCTACTATCATCTATCTTTATATCTAATCTATCTACTATCATGTATCTTTCTGTCTAATCTATCTACTATCATCTATCTTTATGTCTAATCTATCTACTATCATCTATCTTTCTGTCTAATCTATCTACTATCATCTATCTTTCTGTCTAATCTATCTACTATTATCTATCTTTCTGTCTAATCTATCTACTATCATCTAACTACTATCTTTCTGTCTAATCTATCTACTATCATCTATCTTTCTATCTAATCTATATACTATCATCTAACTACTATCTTTCTGTCTAATCTATCTACTATCATCTATCTTTCTATCTAATCTATCTACTATCATCTATCTTTCTGTCTAATCTATCTACTATCATCTAACTAGTATCTTTCTGTCTAATCTATCTACTATCATCTATCTTTCTATCTAATCTATCTACCATCATCTAACTACTATCTTTCTATCTAATCTATCTACTATCATCTATCTTTATATCTAATCTATCTACTATCATCTATCTTTCTGTCTAATCTATGTAGTATCATCTAACTACTATCTTTGTGTCTAATCTATCTACTATCATCTATCTTTCTGCTAATCTATCTACTATCATCTATCTTTCTGTCTAAACTATCTACTATCATCTATCTTTCTGTCTAATCTATCTAGTATCATCTATCTTTCCGTCTAATCTATCTACTATCATCTATCTTTCTGTCTAATCTATCTACTATCATCTATCTTTCTGTCTAATCTATCTACTATCATCTATCTTTCTGTCTAATCTATCTACTATCATCTATCTTTCTGTCTAATCTATCTACTGTCATCTATCTTTCTGTCTAATCTATCTACTATCATCTATCTTTCTGTCTAATCTATCTACTGTCATCTATCTTTCTGTCTAATCTATCTACTATCATCTATCTTTCTGTCTAATCTATCTACTATCATCTATCTTTCTGTCTAATCTATCTACTATCATCTATCTTTCTGTCTAATCTATCTACTGTCATCTATCTTTCTGTCTAATCTATGTACTATCATCTATCTTTCTGTCTAATCTATCTACTATCATCTATCTTTCTGTCTAATCTATCTACTATCATCTATCTTTCTGTCTAATCTATCTACTATCATCTAACTACTATCTTTCTGTCTAATCTATCTACTATCGTCTATCTTTCTATCTAATCTATCTACTATCATCTATCTTTCTGTCTAATCTATCTAGTATCATCTATCTTTCTGTCTAATCTATCTACTATCATCTATCTTTCTGTCTAATGTATCTACTATCATCCATCTTTCTATCTAATCTATCTACTATCCTCTAACTACTATCTTGCTGTCTAATCTATCTACTATCATCTATCTTTCTGTCTAATCTCTCTACTATCATCTAACTACTATCTTTCTATCTAATCTATCTACTATCATCTATCTTTCTGTCTAATCTATCTACTATCATCTAACTACTATCTTTCTGTCTAATCTATCTACTATCATCTATCTTTCTATCTAATCTATCTACTATCATCTATCTTTCTGTCTAATCTATCTACTATCATCTATCTTTCTGTCTAATGTATCTACTATCATCTGTCTTTCTGTCTAATGTATCTACTATCATCTATCTTTCTGTCTAATCTATCTACTATCATCTATCTTTCTGTCTAATCTATCTACTATCATCTATCTTTCTGTCTAATCTATCTTCTATCATCTATCTTTCTGTCTAATGTATCTACTATCATCTATCTTTCTGTCTAATCTATCTACTATCATCTATCTTTCTGTCTAATCTATCTACTATCATCTATCTTTCTGTCTAATCTATCTATTATCAGCTATCTTTCTATCTAATCTATCTACTATCATCTATCTTTCTATCTAATCTATCTACTATCATCTATCTTTCTGTCTAATCTATCTAGTATCATCTAACTACTATCTTTCTGTCTAATCTATCTACTATCATCTATCTTTCTGCTAATCTATCAATTATCAGCTATCTTTTATCTAATCTATCTACTATCATCTATCTTTCTATCTAATCTATCTACTATCATCTATCTTTCTGTCTAATCTATCTACTATCATCTATCTTTCTGTCTAATCTATCTACTATCATCTATCTTTCTGTCTAATCTATCTACTATCATCTATCTTTCTGTCTAATCTATCTACTATCAACTATCTTTCTGTCTAATCTATCTACTATCATCTATCTTTCTGTCTATCTACTATCATCTAACTACTATCTTTCTATCTAATCTATCTACTATCATCTATCTTTCTGTCTAATCTATCTACTATCATCTAACTACTATCTTTCTATCTAATCTATCTACTATCATCTATCTTTCTGTCTAATCTATCTACTATCATCTATCTTTCTGTCTAATCTATCTATTATCATCTATCTTTCTGTCTAATGTATCTACTATCATCTATCTTTCTGTCTAATCTATCTTCTATCATCTATCTTTCTGTCTAATCTATCTACTATCATCTATCTTTCTGTCTAATCTATCTTCTATCATCTATCTTTCTGTCTAATCTATCTACTATCATCTATCTTTCTGTCTAATCTATCTACTATCATCTATCTTTCTGTCTAATGTATCTACTATCATCTATCTTTCTGTCTAATGTATCTACTATCATCTATCTTTCTGTCTAATCTATCTACTATCATCTATCTTTCTGTCTAATCTATCTACTATCATCTATCTTTCTGTCTAATCTATCTACTATCATCTATCTTTCTGTCTAATCTATCTACTATCATCTATCTTTCTGTCTAATCTATCTACTATCAACTATCTTTCTGTCTAATGTATCTACTATCATCTATCTTTCTGTCTAATCTATCTACTATCATCTATCTTTCTGTCTAATCTATCTACTATCATCTATCTTTCTGTCTAATCTATCTACTATCATCTATCTTTCTGTCTAATCTATATACTATCATCTATCTTTCTGTCTAATCTATCTACTATCATCTATCTTTCTGTCTAATGTATCTACTATCATCTATCTTTCTGTCTAATGTATCTACTATCATCTGTCTTTCTGTCTAATGTATCTACTATCATCTATCTTTCTGTCTAATCTATCTTCTATCATCTATCTTTCTGTCTAATGTATCTACTATCATCTATCTTTCTGTCTAATCTATCTACTATCATCTATCTTTCTGTCTAATCTATCTACTATCATCTATCTTTCTGTCTAAAGTATCTACTATCATCTATCTTTCTGTCTAATCTATCTACTATCATCTATCTTTCTGTCTAATGTATCTACTATCATCTATCTTTCTGTCTAATCTATCTACTATCAGCTCTCTTTCTATCTAATCTATCTACTATCATCTCTCTTTCTGTCTAATCTATCTACTATCATCTATCTTTCTATCTAATCTATCTACTATCATCTATCTTTCTGCCTAATCTATCTACTATCGTCTATCTTTCTGCCTAATCTATCTACTATCGTCTATCTTTCTGTCTAATGTATCTACTATCATCTATCTTTCTGTCTAATCTATCTACTATCATCTATCTTTTTGTCTAATGTATCTACTATCATCTATCTTTCTGTCTAATGTATCTACTATCATCTATCTTTCTGTCTAATCTATCTACTATCATCTATCTTTCTGTCTAATCTATCTAGTATCATCTATCTTTCTATCTAATCTATCTACTATCATCTATCTTTCTGTCTAATCTATCTACTCTCATCTATCTTTCTGTCTAATCTATCTACTATCATCTATCTTTCTGTCTAATCTATCTACTATCATCTAACTACTATCTTTCTATCTAATCTATCTACAATCATCTATCTTTCTATCTAATCTATCTACTATCATCTAACTACTATCTTTCTAACTAATCTGTCTACTATCATCTATCTTTCTATCTAATCTATCTACTATCATCTATCTTTCTATCTAATCTATCTACTATCATCTATCTGTCTGTCTAATCTATCTACTATCATCTATCTTTCTATCTAATCTATCTACTATCATCTATCTTTCTGTCTAATCTATCTACTATCATCTGTCTTTCTATCTAATCTATCTACTATCATCTAACTACTATCTTTCTGTCTAATCTATCTACTATCATCTATCTTTCTATCTAATCTATCTGCTATCATCTATCTTTCTGTCTAATCTATCTACTATCATCTAACTACTATCTTTCTGTCTAATCTATCTACTATCATCTATCTTTCTATCTAATCTATCTACTATCATCTAACTACTATCTTTCTATCTAATCTATCTACTATCATCTATCTTTCTATCTAATCTATCTACTATCATCTATCTTTCTTTCTAATCTATCTAGTATCATCTAACTACAATCTTTCTGTCTAATCTATCTACTATCATCTATCTTTCTGCTAATCTATCTACTATCATCTATCTTTCTGTCTAATCTATCTACTATCATCTATCTTTCTGTCTAATCTATCTACTATCATCTATCTTTCTGTCTAATCTATCTACTATCATCTATCTTTCTGTCTAATCTATCTACTATCATCTATCTTTCTGTCTAATCTATCTACTATCATCTATCTTTATGTCTAATCTATCTACTATCATCTATCTTTATGTCTAATCTATCTACTATCATCTATCTTTCTATGTAATCTATCTACTATCATCTATCTTTCTGTCTAATCTATCCACTATCGTCTATCTTTCTGTCTAATCTATCTACTATCGTCTATCTTTCTGTCTAAACTATCTACTATCGTCTGTCTTTCTGTCTAATCTATCTTCTATCGTCTATCTTTCTGTCTAATCTATCTACTATCATCTATCTTTCTGTCTAATCTATCTACTATCATCTATCTTTCTGTCTAATGTATCTACTATCATCTATCTTTCTGTCTAATGTATCTACTATCATCTATCTTTCTGTCTAATCTATCTACTATCATCTATCTTTCTGTCTAATCTATCTACTATCATCTATCTTTCTATCTAATCTATCTACTATCATCTATCTTTCTGTCTAATCTATCTACTCTCATCTATCTTTCTGTCTAATCTATCTACTATCATCTATCTTTCTGTCTAATCTATCTACTATCATCTAACTACTATCTTTCTATCTAATCTATCTACAATCATCTATCTTTCTATCTAATCTATCTACTATCATCTAACTACTATCTTTCTAACTAATCTGTCTACTATCATCTATCTTTCTATCTAATCTATCTACTATCATCTATCTTTCTATCTAATCTATCTACTATCATCTATCTTTCTGTCTAATCTATCTACTATCATCTATCTTTCTATCTAATCTATCTACTATCATCTCTCTTTCTGTCTAATCTATCTACTATCATCTATCTTTCTATCTAATCTATCTACTATCATCTATCTTTCTGCCTAATCTATCTACTATCGTCTATCTTTCTGCCTAATCTATCTACTATCGTCTATCTTTCTGTCTAATGTATCTACTATCATCTATCTTTCTGTCTAATCTATCTACTATCATCTATCTTTTTGTCTAATGTATCTACTATCATCTATCTTTCTGTCTAATGTATCTACTATCATCTATCTTTCTGTCTAATCTATCTACTATCATCTATCTTTCTGTCTAATCTATCTAGTATCATCTATCTTTCTATCTAATCTATCTACTATCATCTATCTTTCTGTCTAATCTATCTACTCTCATCTATCTTTCTGTCTAATCTATCTACTATCATCTATCTTTCTGTCTAATCTATCTACTATCATCTAACTACTATCTTTCTATCTAATCTATCTACAATCATCTATCTTTCTATCTAATCTATCTACTATCATCTAACTACTATCTTTCTAACTAATCTGTCTACTATCATCTATCTTTCTATCTAATCTATCTACTATCATCTATCTTTCTATCTAATCTATCTACTATCATCTATCTGTCTGTCTAATCTATCTACTATCATCTATCTTTCTATCTAATCTATCTACTATCATCTATCTTTCTGTCTAATCTATCTACTATCATCTGTCTTTCTATCTAATCTATCTACTATCATCTAACTACTATCTTTCTGTCTAATCTATCTACTATCATCTATCTTTCTATCTAATCTATCTGCTATCATCTATCTTTCTGTCTAATCTATCTACTATCATCTAACTACTATCTTTCTGTCTAATCTATCTACTATCATCTATCTTTCTATCTAATCTATCTACTATCATCTAACTACTATCTTTCTATCTAATCTATCTACTATCATCTATCTTTCTATCTAATCTATCTACTATCATCTATCTTTCTTTCTAATCTATCTAGTATCATCTAACTACAATCTTTCTGTCTAATCTATCTACTATCATCTATCTTTCTGCTAATCTATCTACTATCATCTATCTTTCTGTCTGATCTATCTACTATCATCTATCTTTGTGTCTAATCTATCTACTATCATCTATCTTTCTGTCTAATCTATCTACTATCATCTATCTTTCTGTCTAATCTATCTACTATCATCTATCTTTATGTCTAATCTATCTACTATCATCTATCTTTATGTCTAATCTATCTACTATCATCTATCTTTCTATGTAATCTATCTACTATCATCTATCTTTCTGTCTAATCTATCCACTATCGTCTATCTTTCTGTCTAATCTATCTACTATCGTCTTTCTGTCTAATCTATCTACTATCGTCTATCTTTCTGTCTAATCTATCTACTATCGTCTATCTTTCTGTCTAATCTATCTACTATCGTCTATCTTTCTGTCTAAACTATCTACTATCGTCTGTCTTTCTGTCTAATCTATCTTCTATCGTCTATCTTTCTGTCTAATCTATCTACTATCATCTATCTTTCTGTCTAATCTATCTACTATCATCTATCTTTCTGTCTAATGTATCTACTATCATCTATCTTTCTGTCTAATGTATCTACTATCATCTATCTTTCTGTCTAATCTATCTACTATCATCTATCTTTCTGTCTAATCTATCTACTATCATCTATCTTTCTATCTAATCTATCTACTATCATCTATCTTTCTGTCTAATCTATCTACTCTCATCTATCTTTCTGTCTAATCTATCTACTATCATCTATCTTTCTGTCTAATCTATCTACTATCATCTAACTACTATCTTTCTATCTAATCTATCTACAATCATCTATCTTTCTATCTAATCTATCTACTATCATCTAACTACTATCTTTCTAACTAATCTGTCTACTATCATCTATCTTTCTATCTAATCTATCTACTATCATCTATCTTTCTATCTAATCTATCTACTATCATCTATCTTTCTGTCTAATCTATCTACTATCATCTATCTTTCTATCTAATCTATCTACTATCATCTATCTTTCTGTCTAATCTATCTACTATCATCTGTCTTTCTATCTAATCTATCTACTATCATCTAACTACTATCTTTCTGTCTAATCTATCTACTATCATCTATCTTTCTATCTAATCTATCTACTATCATCTATCTTTCTGTCTAATCTACCTACTATCGTCTATCTTTCTGTCTAATCTACCTACTATCATCTATCTTTCTCTCTAATCTATCTACTATCGTCTATCTTTCTGTCTAATCGATCTACTATCGTCTATCTTTCTGTCTAATCGATCTACTATCGTCTATCTTTCTGTCTAATCGATCTACTATGGTCTATCTTTCTGTCTAATCGATCTACTATCGTCTACCTTTCTGTCTAATCTATCTACTATCGTCTATCTTTCTGTCTAATCTATCAACTATCGTCTATCTTTCTGTCTAATCTATCTACTATCGTCTATCTTTCTGTCTAATCTATCTACTATCGTCTATCTTTCTGTCTAATCTATCTACTATCGTCTATCTTTCTGTCTAATCTATCTACTATCGTCTATCTTTCTGTCTAATCTATCTACTATCGTCTATCTGTCTGACTAATCTATCTACTATCGTCTATCTTTCTGTCTAATCTATCTACTATCGTCTATCTTTCTGTCTAATCTATCTACTATCGTCTATCTTTCTGTCTAATCTATCTACTATCGTCTATCTTTCTGTCTAATCTATCTACTATCGTCTATCTTTCTGTCTAATCTATCAACTATCGTCTATCTTTCTGTCTAATCTATCTACTATCGTCTATCTTTCTGTCTAATCTATCAACTATCGTCTATCTTTCTGTCTAATCTATCTACTATCGTCTATCTTTCTGTCTAATCTATCTACTATCGTCTATCTTTCTGTCTAATCTATCTACTATCGTCTATCTTTCTGTCTAATCTATCAACTATCGTCTATCTTTCTGTCTAATCTATCTACTATCGTCTATCTTTCTGTCTAATCTATCTACTATCGTCTATCTTTCTGTCTAATCTATCTACTATCGTCTATCTGTCTGACTAATCTATCTACTATCGTCTATCTTTCTGTCTAATCTATCTACTATCGTCTATCTTTCTGTCTAATCTATCTACTATCGTCTATCTTTCTGTCTAATCTATCTACTATCGTCTATCTTTCTGTCTAATCTATCTACTATCGTCTATCTTTCTGTCTAATCTATCAACTATCGTCTATCTTTCTGTCTAATCTATCTACTATCGTCTATCTTTCTGTCTAATCTATCAACTATCGTCTATCTTTCTGTCTAATCTATCTACTATCGTCTATCTTTCTGTCTAATCTATCTACTATCGTCTATCTTTCTGTCTAATCTATCTACTATCGTCTATCTTTCTGTCTAATCTATCAACTATCGTCTATCTTTCTGTCTAATCTATCTACTATCGTCTATCTTTCTATCTAATCTATCTACTATCGTCTATCTTTCTGTCTAATCTATCTACTATCATCTATCTTTCTGTCTAATGTATCTACTATCATCTATCTTTCTGTCTAATCTATCTACTATCATCTATCTTTCTGTCTAATCTATCTAGTATCATCTATCTTTCTATCTAATCTATCTACTATCATCTATCTTTCTGTCTAATCTATCTACTCTCATCTATCTTTCTGTCTAATCTATCTACTATCATCTATCTTTCTGTCTAATCTATCTACTATCATCTAACTACTATCTTTCTATCTAATCTATCTACAATCATCTATCTTTCTATCTAATCTATCTACTATCATCTAACTACTATCTTTCTAACTAATCTGTCTACTATCATCTATCTTTCTATCTAATCTATCTACTATCATCTATCTTTCTATCTAATCTATCTACTATCATCTATCTGTCTGTCTAATCTATCTACTATCATCTATCTTTCTATCTAATCTATCTACTATCATCTATCTTTCTGTCTAATCTATCTACTATCATCTGTCTTTCTATCTAATCTATCTACTATCATCTAACTACTATCTTTCTGTCTAATCTATCTACTATCATCTATCTTTCTATCTAATCTATCTGCTATCATCTATCTTTCTGTCTAATCTATCTACTATCATCTAACTACTATCTTTCTGTCTAATCTATCTACTATCATCTATCTTTCTATCTAATCTATCTACTATCATCTAACTACTATCTTTCTATCTAATCTATCTACTATCATCTATCTTTCTATCTAATCTATCTACTATCATCTATCTTTCTTTCTAATCTATCTAGTATCATCTAACTACAATCTTTCTGTCTAATCTATCTACTATCATCTATCTTTCTGCTAATCTATCTACTATCATCTATCTTTCTGTCTAATCTATCTACTATCATCTATCTTTGTGTCTAATCTATCTACTATCATCTATCTTTCTGTCTAATCTATCTACTATCATCTATCTTTCTGTCTAATCTATCTACTATCATCTATCTTTATGTCTAATCTATCTACTATCATCTATCTTTATGTCTAATCTATCTACTATCATCTATCTTTCTATGTAATCTATCTACTATCATCTATCTTTCTGTCTAATCTATCCACTATCGTCTATCTTTCTGTCTAATCTATCTACTATCGTCTTTCTGTCTAATCTATCTACTATCGTCTATCTTTCTGTCTAATCTATCTACTATCGTCTATCTTTCTGTCTAATCTATCTACTATCGTCTATCTTTCTGTCTAAACTATCTACTATCGTCTGTCTTTCTGTCTAATCTATCTTCTATCGTCTATCTTTCTGTCTAATCTATCTACTATCATCTATCTTTCTGTCTAATCTATCTACTATCATCTATCTTTCTGTCTAATGTATCTACTATCATCTATCTTTCTGTCTAATGTATCTACTATCATCTATCTTTCTGTCTAATCTATCTACTATCATCTATCTTTCTGTCTAATCTATCTACTATCATCTATCTTTCTATCTAATCTATCTACTATCATCTATCTTTCTGTCTAATCTATCTACTCTCATCTATCTTTCTGTCTAATCTATCTACTATCATCTATCTTTCTGTCTAATCTATCTACTATCATCTAACTACTATCTTTCTATCTAATCTATCTACAATCATCTATCTTTCTATCTAATCTATCTACTATCATCTAACTACTATCTTTCTAACTAATCTGTCTACTATCATCTATCTTTCTATCTAATCTATCTACTATCATCTATCTTTCTATCTAATCTATCTACTATCATCTATCTTTCTGTCTAATCTATCTACTATCATCTATCTTTCTATCTAATCTATCTACTATCATCTATCTTTCTGTCTAATCTATCTACTATCATCTGTCTTTCTATCTAATCTATCTACTATCATCTAACTACTATCTTTCTGTCTAATCTATCTACTATCATCTATCTTTCTATCTAATCTATCTACTATCATCTATCTTTCTGTCTAATCTACCTACTATCGTCTATCTTTCTGTCTAATCTACCTACTATCATCTATCTTTCTCTCTAATCTATCTACTATCGTCTATCTTTCTGTCTAATCGATCTACTATCGTCTATCTTTCTGTCTAATCGATCTACTATCGTCTATCTTTCTGTCTAATCGATCTACTATGGTCTATCTTTCTGTCTAATCGATCTACTATCGTCTACCTTTCTGTCTAATCTATCTACTATCGTCTATCTTTCTGTCTAATCTATCAACTATCGTCTATCTTTCTGTCTAATCTATCTACTATCGTCTATCTTTCTGTCTAATCTATCTACTATCGTCTATCTTTCTGTCTAATCTATCTACTATCGTCTATCTTTCTGTCTAATCTATCTACTATCGTCTATCTTTCTGTCTAATCTATCTACTATCGTCTATCTGTCTGACTAATCTATCTACTATCGTCTATCTTTCTGTCTAATCTATCTACTATCGTCTATCTTTCTGTCTAATCTATCTACTATCGTCTATCTTTCTGTCTAATCTATCTACTATCGTCTATCTTTCTGTCTAATCTATCTACTATCGTCTATCTTTCTGTCTAATCTATCAACTATCGTCTATCTTTCTGTCTAATCTATCTACTATCGTCTATCTTTCTGTCTAATCTATCAACTATCGTCTATCTTTCTGTCTAATCTATCTACTATCGTCTATCTTTCTGTCTAATCTATCTACTATCGTCTATCTTTCTGTCTAATCTATCTACTATCGTCTATCTTTCTGTCTAATCTATCAACTATCGTCTATCTTTCTGTCTAATCTATCTACTATCGTCTATCTTTCTGTCTAATCTATCTACTATCGTCTATCTTTCTGTCTAATCTATCTACTATCGTCTATCTTTCTGTCTAATCTATCTACTATCGTCTATCTTTCTGTCTAATCTATCTACTATCGTCTATCTTTCTGTCTAATCTATCTACTATCGTCTATCTGTCTGACTAATCTATCTACTATCGTCTATCTTTCTGTCTAATCTATCTACTATCGTCTATCTTTCTGTCTAATCTATCTACTATCGTCTATCTTTCTGTCTAATCTATCTACTATCGTCTATCTTTCTGTCTAATCTATCTACTATCGTCTATCTGTCTGACTAATCTATCTACTATCGTCTATCTTTCTGTCTAATCTATCTACTATCGTCTATCTTTCTGTCTAATCTATCTACTATCGTGTATCTTTCTGTCTAATCTATCTACTATCGTCTATCTTTCTGTCTAATCTATCTACTATCGTCTATCTTTCTGTCTAATCTATCTACTATCCTCTAACTACTATCTTTCTGTCTAATCTATCTACTATCATCTATCTTTCTCTCTAATCTATCTACTATCATCTATCTTTCTGTCTAATCTATCTACTATCATCTATCTTTCTGTCTAATCTATCTACTATCATCTATCTTTCTGTCTAATCTATCTACTATCGTCTATCTTTCTATCTAATCTATCTACTATCATCTATCTTTCTGTCTAATCTATCTAGTATCATCTATCTTTCTGTCTAATCTATCTACTATCATCTATCTTTCTGTCTAATGTATCTACTATCATCCATCTTTCTATCTAATCTATCTACTATCCTCTAACTACTATCTTGCTGTCTAATCTATCTACTATCATCTATCTTTCTGTCTAATCTCTCTACTATCATCTAACTACTATCTTTCTATCTAATCTATCTACTATCATCTATCTTTCTGTCTAATCTATCTACTATCATCTAACTACTATCTTTCTGTCTAATCTATCTACTATCATCTATCTTTCTATCTAATCTATCTACTATCATCTATCTTTCTGTCTAATCTATCTACTATCATCTATCTTTCTGTCTAATGTATCTACTATCATCTGTCTTTCTGTCTAATGTATCTACTATCATCTATCTTTCTGTCTAATCTATCTACTATCATCTATCTTTCTGTCTAATCTATCTACTATCATCTATCTTTCTGTCTAATCTATCTTCTATCATCTATCTTTCTGTCTAATGTATCTACTATCATCTATCTTTCTGTCTAATCTATCTACTATCATCTATCTTTCTGTCTAATCTATCTACTATCATCTATCTTTCTGTCTAATCTATCTATTATCAGCTATCTTTCTATCTAATCTATCTACTATCATCTATCTTTCTATCTAATCTATCTACTATCATCTATCTTTCTGTCTAATCTATCTAGTATCATCTAACTACTATCTTTCTGTCTAATCTATCTACTATCATCTATCTTTCTGCTAATCTATCAATTATCAGCTATCTTTTATCTAATCTATCTACTATCATCTATCTTTCTATCTAATCTATCTACTATCATCTATCTTTCTGTCTAATCTATCTACTATCATCTATCTTTCTGTCTAATCTATCTACTATCATCTATCTTTCTGTCTAATCTATCTACTATCATCTATCTTTCTGTCTAATCTATCTACTATCAACTATCTTTCTGTCTAATCTATCTACTATCATCTATCTTTCTGTCTATCTACTATCATCTAACTACTATCTTTCTATCTAATCTATCTACTATCATCTATCTTTCTGTCTAATCTATCTACTATCATCTAACTACTATCTTTCTATCTAATCTATCTACTATCATCTATCTTTCTGTCTAATCTATCTACTATCATCTATCTTTCTGTCTAATCTATCTATTATCATCTATCTTTCTGTCTAATGTATCTACTATCATCTATCTTTCTGTCTAATCTATCTTCTATCATCTATCTTTCTGTCTAATCTATCTACTATCATCTATCTTTCTGTCTAATCTATCTTCTATCATCTATCTTTCTGTCTAATCTATCTACTATCATCTATCTTTCTGTCTAATCTATCTACTATCATCTATCTTTCTGTCTAATGTATCTACTATCATCTATCTTTCTGTCTAATGTATCTACTATCATCTATCTTTCTGTCTAATCTATCTACTATCATCTATCTTTCTGTCTAATCTATCTACTATCATCTATCTTTCTGTCTAATCTATCTACTATCATCTATCTTTCTGTCTAATCTATCTACTATCATCTATCTTTCTGTCTAATCTATCTACTATCAACTATCTTTCTGTCTAATGTATCTACTATCATCTATCTTTCTGTCTAATCTATCTACTATCATCTATCTTTCTGTCTAATCTATCTACTATCATCTATCTTTCTGTCTAATCTATCTACTATCATCTATCTTTCTGTCTAATCTATATACTATCATCTATCTTTCTGTCTAATCTATCTACTATCATCTATCTTTCTGTCTAATGTATCTACTATCATCTATCTTTCTGTCTAATGTATCTACTATCATCTGTCTTTCTGTCTAATGTATCTACTATCATCTATCTTTCTGTCTAATCTATCTTCTATCATCTATCTTTCTGTCTAATGTATCTACTATCATCTATCTTTCTGTCTAATCTATCTACTATCATCTATCTTTCTGTCTAATCTATCTACTATCATCTATCTTTCTGTCTAAAGTATCTACTATCATCTATCTTTCTGTCTAATCTATCTACTATCATCTATCTTTCTGTCTAATGTATCTACTATCATCTATCTTTCTGTCTAATCTATCTACTATCAGCTCTCTTTCTATCTAATCTATCTACTATCATCTCTCTTTCTGTCTAATCTATCTACTATCATCTATCTTTCTATCTAATCTATCTACTATCATCTATCTTTCTGCCTAATCTATCTACTATCGTCTATCTTTCTGCCTAATCTATCTACTATCGTCTATCTTTCTGTCTAATGTATCTACTATCATCTATCTTTCTGTCTAATCTATCTACTATCATCTATCTTTTTGTCTAATGTATCTACTATCATCTATCTTTCTGTCTAATGTATCTACTATCATCTATCTTTCTGTCTAATCTATCTACTATCATCTATCTTTCTGTCTAATCTATCTAGTATCATCTATCTTTCTATCTAATCTATCTACTATCATCTATCTTTCTGTCTAATCTATCTACTCTCATCTATCTTTCTGTCTAATCTATCTACTATCATCTATCTTTCTGTCTAATCTATCTACTATCATCTAACTACTATCTTTCTATCTAATCTATCTACAATCATCTATCTTTCTATCTAATCTATCTACTATCATCTAACTACTATCTTTCTAACTAATCTGTCTACTATCATCTATCTTTCTATCTAATCTATCTACTATCATCTATCTTTCTATCTAATCTATCTACTATCATCTATCTGTCTGTCTAATCTATCTACTATCATCTATCTTTCTATCTAATCTATCTACTATCATCTATCTTTCTGTCTAATCTATCTACTATCATCTGTCTTTCTATCTAATCTATCTACTATCATCTAACTACTATCTTTCTGTCTAATCTATCTACTATCATCTATCTTTCTATCTAATCTATCTGCTATCATCTATCTTTCTGTCTAATCTATCTACTATCATCTAACTACTATCTTTCTGTCTAATCTATCTACTATCATCTATCTTTCTATCTAATCTATCTACTATCATCTAACTACTATCTTTCTATCTAATCTATCTACTATCATCTATCTTTCTATCTAATCTATCTACTATCATCTATCTTTCTTTCTAATCTATCTAGTATCATCTAACTACAATCTTTCTGTCTAATCTATCTACTATCATCTATCTTTCTGCTAATCTATCTACTATCATCTATCTTTCTGTCTAATCTATCTACTATCATCTATCTTTCTGTCTAATCTATCTACTATCATCTATCTTTCTGTCTAATCTATCTACTATCATCTATCTTTCTGTCTAATCTATCTACTATCATCTATCTTTCTGTCTAATCTATCTACTATCATCTATCTTTATGTCTAATCTATCTACTATCATCTATCTTTATGTCTAATCTATCTACTATCATCTATCTTTCTATGTAATCTATCTACTATCATCTATCTTTCTGTCTAATCTATCCACTATCGTCTATCTTTCTGTCTAATCTATCTACTATCGTCTATCTTTCTGTCTAAACTATCTACTATCCTCTGTCTTTCTGTCTAATCTATCTTCTATCGTCTATCTTTCTGTCTAATCTATCTACTATCATCTATCTTTCTGTCTAATCTATCTACTATCATCTATCTTTCTGTCTAATGTATCTACTATCATCTATCTTTCTGTCTAATGTATCTACTATCATCTATCTTTCTGTCTAATCTATCTACTATCATCTATCTTTCTGTCTAATCTATCTACTATCATCTATCTTTCTATCTAATCTATCTACTATCATCTATCTTTCTGTCTAATCTATCTACTCTCATCTATCTTTCTGTCTAATCTATCTACTATCATCTATCTTTCTGTCTAATCTATCTACTATCATCTAACTACTATCTTTCTATCTAATCTATCTACAATCATCTATCTTTCTATCTAATCTATCTACTATCATCTAACTACTATCTTTCTAACTAATCTGTCTACTATCATCTATCTTTCTATCTAATCTATCTACTATCATCTATCTTTCTATCTAATCTATCTACTATCATCTATCTTTCTGTCTAATCTATCTACTATCATCTATCTTTCTATCTAATCTATCTACTATCATCTATCTTTCTGTCTAATCTATCTACTATCATCTGTCTTTCTATCTAATCTATCTACTATCATCTAACTACTATCTTTCTGTCTAATCTATCTACTATCATCTATCTTTCTATCTAATCTATCTACTATCATCTATCTTTCTGTCTAATCTATCTACTATCATCTATCTTTCTGTCTAATCTATCTACTATCATCTATCTTTCTGTCTAATCTACCTACTATCATCTATTTTTCTCTCTAATCTATCTACTATCATCTATCTTTATATCTAATCTATCTACTATCATCTATCTTTCTGTCTAATCTATGTAGTATCATCTAACTACTATCTTTGTGTCTAATCTATCTACTATCATCTATCTTTCTGCTAATCTATCTACTATCATCTATCTTTCTGTCTAAACTATCTACTATCATCTATCTTTCTGTCTAATCTATCTAGTATCATCTATCTTTCCGTCTAATCTATCTACTATCATCTATCTTTCTGTCTAATCTATCTACTATCATCTATCTTTCTGTCTAATCTATCTACTATCATCTATCTTTCTGTCTAATCTATCTACTATCATCTATCTTTCTGTCTAATCTATCTACTGTCATCTATCTTTCTGTCTAATCTATCTACTATCATCTATCTTTCTGTCTAATCTATCTACTGTCATCTATCTTTCTGTCTAATCTATCTACTATCATCTATCTTTCTGTCTAATCTATCTACTATCATCTATCTTTCTGTCTAATCTATCTACTATCATCTATCTTTCTGTCTAATCTATCTCCTATCGTCTATCTTTCTGTCTAATCTACCTACTATCATCTATTTTTCTCTCTAATCTATCTACTATCGTCTATCTTTCTGTCTAATCGATCTACTATCGTCTATCTTTCTGGCTAATCGATCTACTATCGTCTATCTTTCTGTCTAATCTATCTACTATGGTCTATCTTTCTGTCTAATCGATCTACTATCGTCTACCTTTCTGTCTAATCTATCTACTATCGTCTATCTTTCTGTCTAATCTATCAACTATCGTCTATCTTTCTGTCTAATCTATCTACTATCGTCTATCTTTCTGTCTAATCTATCTACTATCGTCTATCTTTCTGTCTAATCTATCTACTATCGTCTATCTTTCTATCTAATCTATCTACTATCGTCTATCTGTCTGACTAATCTATCTACTATCGTCTATCTTTCTGTCTAATCTATCTACTATCGTCTATCTTTCTGTCTAATCTATCTACTATCGTCTATCTTTCTGTCTAATCTATCTACTATCGTCTATCTGTCTGACTAATCTATCTACTATCGTCTATCTTTCTGTCTAATCTATCTACTATCGTCTATCTTTCTGTCTAATCTATCTACTATCGTCTATCTTTCTGTCTAATCTATCTACTATCGTGTATCTTTCTGTCTAATCTATCTACTATCGTCTATCTTTCTGTCTAATCTATCAACTATCGTCTATCTTTCTGTCTAATCTATCTACTATCGTCTATCTTTCTGTCTAATCTATCAACTATCGTCTATCTTTCTGTCTAATCTATCTACTATCGTCTATCTTTCTGTCTAATCTATCTACTATCGTCTATCTTTCTGTCTAATCTATCTACTATCGTCTATCTTTCTGTCTAATCTATCTACTATCGTCTATCTTTCTGTCTAATCTATCTACTATCGTCTATCTTTCTGTCTAATCTATCAACTATCGTCTATCTTTCTGTCTAATCTATCTACTATCGTCTATCTTTCTGTCTAATCTATCTACTATCGTCTATCTTTCTGTCTAATCTATCTACTATCGTCTATCTTTCTGTCTAATCTATCTACTATCGTCTATCTGTGTGACTAATCTATCTACTATCGTCTATCTTTCTGTCTAATCTATCTACTATCGTCTATCTTTCTGTCTAATCTATCTACTATCGTCTATCTTTCTGTCTAATCTATCTACTATCGTGTATCTTTCTGTCTAATCTATCTACTATCGTCTATCTTTCTGTCTAATCTATCTACTATCGTCTTTCTGTCTAATCTATCTACTATCGTCTATCTTTCTGTCTAATCTATCTAGTATCGTCTATCTTTCTGTCTAATCTATCTACTATCGTCTTTCTGTCTAATCTATCTACTATCGTCTATCTTTCTGTCTAATCTATCTACTATCGTCTATCTTTCTGTCTAATCTATCTACTATCCTCTAACTACTATCTTTCTGTCTAATCTATCTACTATCATCTATCTTTCTCTCTAATCTATCTACTATCATCTATCTTTCTGTCTAATCTATCTACTATCATCTATCTTTCTGTCTAATCTATCTACTATCATCTAACTACTATCTTTCTGTCTAATCTATCTACTATCATCTATCTTTCTATCTAATCTATCTACTATCATCTATCTTTCTGTCTAATCTATCTAGTATCATCTATCTTTCTGTCTAATCTATCTACTATCATCTATCTTTCTGTCTAATGTATCTACTATCATCCATCTTTCTATCTAATCTATCTACTATCCTCTAACTACTATCTTGCTGTCTAATCTATCTACTATCATCTATCTTTCTGTCTAATCTCTCTACTATCATCTAACTACTATCTTTCTATCTAATCTATCTACTATCATCTATCTTTCTGTCTAATCTATCTACTATCATCTAACTACTATCTTTCTGTCTAATCTATCTACTATCATCTATCTTTCTATCTAATCTATCTACTATCATCTATCTTTCTGTCTAATCTATCTACTATCATCTATCTTTCTGTCTAATCTATCTATTATCATCTATCTTTCTGTCTAATGTATCTACTATCATCTATCTTTCTGTCTAATCTATCTTCCATCATCTATCTTTCTGTCTAATCTATCTACTATCATCTATCTTTCTGTCTAATCTATCTACTATCATCTATCTTTCTGTCTAATGTATCTACTATCATCTATCTTTCTGTCTAATCTATCTACTATCATCTATCTTTCTGTCTAATCTATCTACTATCATCTATCTTTCTGTCTAATCTATCTACTATCATCTATCTTTCTGTCTAATCTATCTACTATCATCTATCTTTCTGTATAATCTATCTACTATCATCTATCTTTCTGTCTAATCTCTCTACTATCATCTAACTACTATCTTTCTATCTAATCTATCTACTATCATCTATCTTTCTGTCTAATCTATCTACTATCATCTAACTACTATCTTTCTGTCTAATCTATCTACTATCATCTATCTTTCTATCTAATCTATCTACTATCATCTATCTTTCTGTCTAATCTATCTACTATCATCTATCTTTCTGTCTAATCTATCTATTATCATCTATCTTTCTGTCTAATGTATCTACTATCATCTATCTTTCTGTCTAATCTATCTTCCATCATCTATCTTTCTGTCTAATCTATCTACTATCATCTATCTTTCTGTCTAATCTATCTACTATCATCTATCTTTCTGTCTAATGTATCTACTATCATCTATCTTTCTGTCTAATCTATCTACTATCATCTATCTTTCTGTCTAATCTATCTACTATCATCTATCTTTCTGTCTAATGTATCTACTATCATCTATCTTTCTGTCTAATCTATCTACTATCATCTATCTTTCTGTCTAACCTATCTACTATCATCTATCTTTCTGTCTAACCTATCTACTATCATCTATCTTTCTGTCTAATCTATATACTATCATCTATCTTTCTGTCTAATCTATCTACTATCATCTATCTTTCTGTCTAATGTATCTACTATCATCTATCTTTCTGTCTAATGTATCTACTATCATCTGTCTTTCTGTCTAATGTATCTACTATCATCTATCTTTCTGTCTAATCTATCTACTATCATCTATCTTTCTGTCTAATCTATCTACTATCATCTATCTTTCTGTCTAATCTATCTTCTATCATCTATCTTTCTGTCTAATGTATCTACTATCATCTTTCTGTCTAATCTATCTACTATCATCTATCTTTCTGTCTAATCTATCTACTATCATCTATCTTTCTGTCTAATCTATCTATTATCAGCTATCTTTCTATCTAATCTATCCACTATCATCTATCTTTCTATCTAATCTATCTACTATCATCTATCTTTCTGTCTAATCTATCTAGTATCATCTAACTACTATCTTTCTGTCTAATCTATCTACTATCATCTATCTTTCTGCTAATCTATCTACTATCATCTATCTTTCTGTCTAATCTATCTACTATCATCTATCTTTCTGTCTAATCTATCTACTATCATCTATCTTTCTGTCTAATCTATCTACTATCATCTATCTTTCTGTCTAATCTATCTACTATCAACTATCTTTCTGTCTAATCTATCTACTATCATCTATCTTTCTGTCTAATCTATCTACTATCATCTAACTACTATCTTTCTATCTAATCTATCTACTATCATCTATCTTTCTGTCTAATCTATCTACTATCATCTAACTACTATCTTTCTATCTAATCTATCTACTATCATCTATCTTTCTGTCTAATCTATCTACTATCATCTATCTTTCTGTCTAATCTATCTATTATCATCTATCTTTCTGTCTAATGTTTCTACTATCATCTATCTTTCTGTCTAATCTATCTTCTATCATCTATCTTTCTGTCCAATCTATCTACTATCATCTATCTTTCTGTCTAATCTATCTTCTATCATCTATCTTTCTGTCTAATCTATCTACTATCATCTATCTTTCTGTCTAATCTATCTACTATCATCTATCTTTCTGTCTAATGTATCTACTATCATCTATCTTTCTGTCTAATGTATCTACTATCATCTATCTTTCTGTCTAATCTATCTACTATCATCTATCTTTCTGTCTAATCTATCTACTATCATCTATCTTTCTGTCTAATCTATCTACTATCATCTATCTTTCTGTCTAATCTATCTACTATCATCTATCTTTCTGTCTAATCTATCTACTATCAACTATCTTTCTGTCTAATGTATCTACTATCATCTATCTTTCTGTCTAATCTATCTACTATCATCTATCTTTCTGTCTAATCTATCTACTATCATCTATCATTCTGTCTAATCTATCTACTATCATCTATCTTTCTGTCTAATCTATATACTATCATCTATCTTTCTGTCTAATCTATCTACTATCATCTATCTTTCTGTCTAATGTATCTACTATCATCTATCTTTCTGTATAATGTATCTACTATCATCTGTCTTTCTAATGTATCTACTATCATCTATCTTTCTGTCTAAACTATCTTCTATCATCTATCTTTCTGTCTAATGTATCTACTATCATCTATCTTTCTGTCTAATCTATCTACTATCGTCTATCTTTCTGTCTAATCTATCTACTATCGTCTATCTTTCTGTCTAATCTATCTACTATCGTCTATCTGTGTGACTAATCTATCTACTATCGTCTATCTTTCTGTCTAATCTATCTACTATCGTCTATCTTTCTGTCTAATCTATCTACTATCGTCTATCTTTCTGTCTAATCTATCTACTATCGTGTATCTTTCTGTCTAATCTATCTGCTATCGTCTATCTTTCTGTCTAATCTATCTACTATCGTCTTTCTGTCTAATCTATCTACTATCGTCTATCTTTCTGTCTAATCTATCTAGTATCGTCTATCTTTCTGTCTAATCTATCTACTATCGTCTTTCTGTCTAATCTATCTACTATCGTCTATCTTTCTGTCTAATCTATCTACTATCGTCTATCTTTCTGTCTAATCTATCTACTATCCTCTAACTACTATCTTTCTGTCTAATCTATCTACTATCATCTATCTTTCTCTCTAATCTATCTACTATCATCTATCTTTCTGTCTAATCTATCTACTATCATCTATCTTTCTGTCTAATCTATCTACTATCATCTAACTACTATCTTTCTGTCTAATCTATCTACTATCATCTATCTTTCTATCTAATCTATCTACTATCATCTATCTTTCTGTCTAATCTATCTAGTATCATCTATCTTTCTGTCTAATCTATCTACTATCATCTATCTTTCTGTCTAATGTATCTACTATCATCCATCTTTCTATCTAATCTATCTATTATCCTCTAACTACTATCTTGCTGTCTAATCTATCTACTATCATCTATCTTTCTGTCTAATCTCTCTACTATCATCTAACTACTATCTTTCTATCTAATCTATCTACTATCATCTATCTTTCTGTCTAATCTATCTACTATCATCTAACTACTATCTTTCTGTCTAATCTATCTACTATCATCTATCTTTCTATCTAATCTATCTACTATCATCTATCTTTCTGTCTAATCTATCTACTATCATCTATCTTTCTGTCTAATCTATCTATTATCATCTATCTTTCTGTCTAATGTATCTACTATCATCTATCTTTCTGTCTAATCTATCTTCCATCATCTATCTTTCTGTCTAATCTATCTACTATCATCTATCTTTCTGTCTAATCTATCTACTATCATCTATCTTTCTGTCTAATGTATCTACTATCATCTATCTTTCTGTCTAATCTATCTACTATCATCTATCTTTCTGTCTAATCTATCTACTATCATCTATCTTTCTGTCTAATCTATCTACTATCATCTATCTTTCTGTCTAATCTATCTACTATCATCTATCTTTCTGTCTAATCTATCTACTATCATCTATCTTTCTGTCTAATCTCTCTACTATCATCTAACTACTATCTTTCTATCTAATCTATCTACTATCATCTATCTTTCTGTCTAATCTATCTACTATCATCTAACTACTATCTTTCTGTCTAATCTATCTACTATCATCTATCTTTCTATCTAATCTATCTACTATCATCTATCTTTCTGTCTAATCTATCTACTATCATCTATCTTTCTGTCTAATCTATCTATTATCATCTATCTTTCTGTCTAATGTATCTACTATCATCTATCTTTCTGTCTAATCTATCTTCCATCATCTATCTTTCTGTCTAATCTATCTACTATCATCTATCTTTCTGTCTAATCTATCTACTATCATCTATCTTTCTGTCTAATGTATCTACTATCATCTATCTTTCTGTCTAATCTATCTACTATCATCTATCTTTCTGTCTAATCTATCTACTATCATCTATCTTTCTGTCTAATGTATCTACTATCATCTATCTTTCTGTCTAATCTATCTACTATCATCTATCTTTCTGTCTAACCTATCTACTATCATCTATCTTTCTGTCTAACCTATCTACTATCATCTATCTTTCTGTCTAATCTATATACTATCATCTATCTTTCTGTCTAATCTATCTACTATCATCTATCTTTCTGTCTAATGTATCTACTATCATCTATCTTTCTGTCTAATGTATCTACTATCATCTGTCTTTCTGTCTAATGTATCTACTATCATCTATCTTTCTGTCTAATCTATCTACTATCATCTATCTTTCTGTCTAATCTATCTACTATCATCTATCTTTCTGTCTAATCTATCTTCTATCATCTATCTTTCTGTCTAATGTATCTACTATCATCTTTCTGTCTAATCTATCTACTATCATCTATCTTTCTGTCTAATCTATCTACTATCATCTATCTTTCTGTCTAATCTATCTATTATCAGCTATCTTTCTATCTAATCTATCCACTATCATCTATCTTTCTATCTAATCTATCTACTATCATCTATCTTTCTGTCTAATCTATCTAGTATCATCTAACTACTATCTTTCTGTCTAATCTATCTACTATCATCTATCTTTCTGCTAATCTATCTACTATCATCTATCTTTCTGTCTAATCTATCTACTATCATCTATCTTTCTGTCTAATCTATCTACTATCATCTATCTTTCTGTCTAATCTATCTACTATCATCTATCTTTCTGTCTAATCTATCTACTATCAACTATCTTTCTGTCTAATCTATCTACTATCATCTATCTTTCTGTCTAATCTATCTACTATCATCTAACTACTATCTTTCTATCTAATCTATCTACTATCATCTATCTTTCTGTCTAATCTATCTACTATCATCTAACTACTATCTTTCTATCTAATCTATCTACTATCATCTATCTTTCTGTCTAATCTATCTACTATCATCTATCTTTCTGTCTAATCTATCTATTATCATCTATCTTTCTGTCTAATGTTTCTACTATCATCTATCTTTCTGTCTAATCTATCTTCTATCATCTATCTTTCTGTCCAATCTATCTACTATCATCTATCTTTCTGTCTAATCTATCTTCTATCATCTATCTTTCTGTCTAATCTATCTACTATCATCTATCTTTCTGTCTAATCTATCTAGTATCATCTATCTTTCTGTCTAATGTATCTACTATCATCTATCTTTCTGTCTAATGTATCTACTATCATCTATCTTTCTGTCTAATCTATCTACTATCATCTATCTTTCTGTCTAATCTATCTACTATCATCTATCTTTCTGTCTAATCTATCTACTATCATCTATCTTTCTGTCTAATCTATCTACTATCATCTATCTTTCTGTCTAATCTATCTACTATCAACTATCTTTCTGTCTAATGTATCTACTATCATCTATCTTTCTGTCTAATCTATCTACTATCATCTATCTTTCTGTCTAATCTATCTACTATCATCTATCATTCTGTCTAATCTATCTACTATCATCTATCTTTCTGTCTAATCTATATACTATCATCTATCTTTCTGTCTAATCTATCTACTATCATCTATCTTTCTGTCTAATGTATCTACTATCATCTATCTTTCTGTATAATGTATCTACTATCATCTGTCTTTCTGTCTAATGTATCTACTATCATCTATCTTTCTGTCTAATCTATCTTCTATCATCTATCTTTCTGTCTAATGTATCTACTATCATCTATCTTTCTGTCTAATCTATCTACTATCATCTATCTTTCTGTCTAATCTATCTACTATCATCTATCTTTCTATCTAATCTATCTACTATCATCTATCTTTCTGTCTAATCTATCTACTATCATCTAACTACTATCTTTCTGTCTAATCTATCTACTATCATCTATCTTTCTATCTAATCTATCTACCATCATCTAACTACTATCTTTCTATCTAATCTATCTACTATCATCTATCTTTATATCTAATCTATCTACTATCATCTATCTTTCTGTCTAATCTATCTAGTATCATCTAACTACTATCTTTGTGTCTAATCTATCTACTATCATCTATCTTTCTGTCTAATCTATCTACTGTCATCTATCTTTCTATCTAATCTATCTACTATCATCTATCTTTCTGTCTAATCTATCTACTATCATCTATCTTTATGTCTAATCTATCTACTATCATCTATCTTTCTGTCTAATCTATCTACTATCATCTATCTTTCTGTCTAATCTATCTACTATCATCTATCTTTCTATCTAATCTAGCTACTATCATCTATCTTTCTGTCTAATCTATCTACTCTCATCTATCTTTCTGCCTAATCTATCTACTATCGTCTATCTTTCTGTCTAAACTATATACTATCGTCTGTCTTTCTGTCTAATCTATCTTCTATCGTCTATCTTTGTGTCTAATCTATCTACTATCATCTATCTTTCTGTCTAATCTATCTACTATCGTCTATCTTTCTGTCTAAACTATCTACTATCGTCTGTCTTTCTGTCTAATGTATCTACTATCATCTATCTTTCTGTCTAATGTATCTACTATCATCTATCTTTCTGTCTAATCTATCTACTATCATCTATCTTTCTGTCTAATCTATCTACTATCATCTATCTTTCTGTCTAATCTATCTACTATCATCTATCTTTCTGTCTAATCTATCTTCTATCATCTATCTTTCTGTCTAATGTATCTACTATCATCTATCTTTCTGTCTAATCTATCTACTATCATCTATCTTTCTGTCTAACCTATCTACTATCATCTATCTTTCTGTCTAATCTATCTATTATCAGCTATCTTTCTATCTAATCTATCTACTATCATCTATCTTTCTATCTAATCTATCTACTATCATCTATCTTTCTGTCTAATCTATCTAGTATCATCTAACTACTATCTTTCTGTCTAATCTATCTACTATCATCTATCTTTCTGCTAATCTATCTACTATCATCTATCTTTCTGTCTAATCTATCTACTATCATCTATCTTTCTGTCTAATCTATCTACTATCATCTATCTTTCTGTCTAATCTATCTACTATCATCTATCTTTCTGTCTAATCTATCTACTATCAACTATCTTTCTGTCTAATCTATCTACTATCATCTATCTTTCTGTCTAATCTATCTACTATCAACTATCTTTCTGTCTAATCTATCTACTACCATCTATCTTTCTGTCTAATCTATCTACTATCATCTAACTACTATCTTTCTATCTAATCTATCTACTATCATCTATCTTTCTGTCTAATCTATCTACTATCATCTATCTTTCTGTCTAATCTATCTATTATCATCTATCTTTCTGTCTAATGTATCTACTATCATCTATCTTTCTGTCTAATCTATCTTCTATCATCTATCTTTCTGTCTAATCTATCTACTATCATCTATCTTTCTGTCTAATGTATCTACTATCATCTATATTTCTGTCTAATCTATCTACTATCAGCTCTCTTTCTATCTAATCTATCTACTATCATCTCTCTTTCTGTCTAATCTATCTACTATCATCTATCTTTCTATCTAATCTATCTACTATCATCTATCTTTCTGTCTAATCTATCTACTATCGTCTATCTTTCTGTCTAATCTATCTACTATCGTCTATCTTTCTGTCTAATCTGTCTACTATCGTCTATCTTTCTGTCTAATCTATCTACTATCGTCTATCTTTCTGTCTAATCTATCTACTATCGTCTATCTTTCTGTCTAAACTATCTACTATCGTCTGTATTTCTGTCTAATCTATTTTCTATCGTCTATATTTCTGTCTAATCTATCTACTATCATCTATCTTTCTGTCTAATGTATCTACTATCATCTATCTTTCTGTCTAATGTATCTACTATCATCTATCTTTCTGTCTAATCTATCTACTATCATCTATCTTTCTGTCTAATCTATCTACTATCATCTATCTTTCTATCTAATCTATCTACTATCATCTATCTTTCTGTCTAATCTATCTACTCTCATCTATCTTTCTGTCTAATCTATCTACTATCATCTATCTTTCTGTCTAATCTATCTACTATCATCTAACTACTATCTTTCTATCTAATCTATCTACAATCATCTATCTTTCTATCTAATCTATCTACTATCATCTAACTACTATCTTTCTAACTAATCTGTCTACTATCATCTATCTTTCTATCTAATCTATCTACTATCGTCTATCTTTCTGTCTAATCTATCTACTATCGTCTATCTTTCTGTCTAATCTATCTACTATCGTCTATCTGTCTGTCTAATCTATCTACTATCGTCTATCTGTCTGTCTAATCTATCTACTATCGTCTATCTTTCTGTCTAATCTATCTACTATCGTCTATCTTTCTGTCTAATCTATCTACTATCGTGTATCTTTCTGTCTAATCTATCTACTATCGTCTATCTTTCTGTCTAATCTATCTACTATCGTCTATCTTTCTCTCTAATCTATTTACTATCGTCTATCTTTCTGTCTAATCTATCAACTATCCTCTAACTACTATCTTTCTGTCTAATCTATCTACTATCATCTATCTTTCTGTCTAATCTATCTACTATCATCTATCTTTCTGTCTAATCTATCTACTATCATCTATCTTTCTGTCTAATCTATCTACTATCATCTAACTACTATCTTTCTGTCTAATCTATCTACTATCATCTATCTTTCTATCTAATCTATCTACTATCATCTATCTTTCTGTCTAATCTATCTAGTATCATCTATCTTTGTGTCTAATCTATCTACTATCATCTATCTTTCTGTCTAATGTATCTACTATCATCCATCTTTCTATCTAATCTATCTACTATCCTCTAACTACTATCTTGCTGTCTAATCTATCTACTATCATCTATCTTTCTGTCTAATCTCTCTACTATCATCTAACTACTATCTTTCTATCTAATCTATCTACTATCATCTATCTTTCTGTCTAATCTATCTACTATCATCTAACTACTATCTTTCTGTCTAATCTATCTACTATCATCTATCTTTCTCTCTAATCTATCTACTATCATCTATCTTTCTGTCTAATCTATCTACTATCATCTATCTTTCTGTCTAATCTATCTATTATCATCTATCTTTCTGTCTAATGTATCTACTATCATCTATCTTTCTGTCTAATCTATCTTCCATCATCTATCTTTCTGTCTAATCTATCTACTATCATCTATCTTTCTGTCTAATCTATCTACTATCATCTATCTTTCTGTCTAATGTATCTACTATCATCTATCTTTCTGTCTAATCTATCTACTATCATCTATCTTTCTGTCTAATCTATCTACTATCATCTATCTTTCTTTCTAATCTATCTACTATCATCTATCTTTCTGTCTAATCTATCTACTATCAACTATCTTTCTGTCTAATGTATCTACTATCATCTATCTTTCTGTCTAATCTATGTACTATCATCTATCTTTCTGTCTAATCTATCTACTATCATCTATCATTCTGTCTAATCTATCTACTATCATCTATCTTTCTGTCTAATCTATATACTATCATCTATCTTTCTGTCTAATGTATCTACTATCATCTATCTTTCTGTCTAATGTATCTACTATCATCTATCTTTCTGTCTAATGTATCTACTATCATCTGTCTTTCTGTCTAATGTATCTACTATCATCTATCTTTCTGTCTAATCTATCTTCTATCATCTATCTTTCTGTCTAATGTATCTACTATCATCTATCTTTCTGTCTAATCTATCTACTATCATCTATCTTTCTGTCTAATCTATCTACTATCATCTATCTTTCTATCTAATCTATCTACTATCATCTATCTTTCTGTCTAATCTATCTACTATCATCTAACTACTATCTTTCTGTCTAATCTATCTACTATCATCTATCTTTCTATCTAATCTATCTACCATCATCTAACTACTATCTTTCTATCTAATCTATCTACTATCATCTATCTTTATATCTAATCTATCTACTATCATCTATCTTTCTGTCTAATCTATCTAGTATCATCTAACTACTATCTTTGTGTCTAATCTATCTACTATCATCTATCTTTCTGTCTAATCTATCTACTATCATCTATCTTTCTGTCTAATCTATCTACTATCATCTATCTTTCTGTCTAATCTATCTACTATCATATATCTTTCTGTCTAATCTATCTACTATCATCTATCTTTCTGTCTAATCTATCTACTGTCATCTATCTTTCTGTCTAATCTATCTACTATCATCTATCTTTCTGTCTAATCTATCTACTATCATCTATCTTTATGTCTAATCTATCTACTATCATCTATCTTTCTGTCTAATCTATCTACTATCATCTATCTTTCTGTCTAATCTATCTACTATCATCTATCTTTCTATCTAATCTATCTACTATCATCTATCTTTCTGTCTAATCTATCTACTCTCGTCTATCTTTCTGCCTAATCTATCTACTATCGTCTATCTTTCTGTCTAATCTATCTACTATCGTCTATCTTTCTGTCTAATCTATCTACTATCGTCTGTCTTTCTGTCTAATCTATCTACTATCGTCTATCTTTCTGTCTAATCTATCTACTATCGTCTATCTTTCTGTCTAATCTATCTACTATCGTCTATCTTTCTATCTAAACTATCTACTATCGTCTGTCTTTCTGTCTAATCTATCTTCTATCGTCTATCTTTGTGTCTAATCTATCTACTATCATCTATCTTTCTGTCTAAACTATCTACTATCGTCTGTCTTTCTGTCTAATGTATCTACTATCATCTATCTTTCTGTCTAATGTATCTACTATCATCTATCTTTCTGTCTAATCTATCTACTATCATCTATCTTTCTGTCTAATCTATCTACTATCATCTATCTTTCTATCTAATCTATCTACAGTCATCTATCTTTCTATCTAATCTATCTACTATCATCTAACTACTATCTTTCTACCTAATCTGTGTGCTATCATCTATCTTTCTACCTAATCTATCTTCTATCATCTATCTTTCTATCTAAACTATCTACTGTCATCTATCTTTCTGTCTAATCTATCTACTATCATCTATCTTTCTATCTAATCTATCTACTATCATCTATCTTTCTGTCTAATCTATCTACTATCATCTGTCTTTCTATCTAATCTATCTACTATCATCTAACTACTATCTTTCTGTCTAATCTATCTACTATCATCTATCTTTCTATCTAATCTATCTACTATCATCTATCTTTCTGTCTAATCTATCTACTATCATCTAACTACTATCTTTCTGTCTAATCTATCTACTATCATCTATCTTTCTGTCTAATCTATCTACTATCAACTATCTTTCTGTCTAATCTATCTACTATCATCTATCATTCTGTCTAATCTATCTACTATCATCTATCTTTCTGTCTAATCTATATACTATCATCTATCTTTCTGTCTAATCTATCTACTATCATCTATCTTTCTGTCTAATGTATCTACTATCATCTATCTTTCTGTATAATGTATCTACTATCATCTGTCTTTCTGTCTAATGTATCTACTATCATCTATCTTTCTGTCTAATCTATCTTCTATCATCTATCTTTCTGTCTAATGTATCTACTATCATCTATCTTTCTGTCTAATCTATCTACTATCATCTATCTTTCTGTCTAATCTATCTACTATCATCTATCTTTCTATCTAATCTATCTACTATCATCTATCTTTCTGTCTAATCTATCTACTATCATCTAACTACTATCTTTCTGTCTAATCTATCTACTATCATCTATCTTTCTATCTAATCTATCTACCATCATCTAACTACTATCTTTCTATCTAATCTATCTACTATCATCTATCTTTATATCTAATCTATCTACTATCATCTATCTTTCTGTCTAATCTATCTAGTATCATCTAACTACTATCTTTGTGTCTAATCTATCTACTATCATCTATCTTTCTGTCTAATCTATCTACTATCATCTATCTTTCTGTCTAATCTATCTACTATCATCTATCTTTCTGTCTAATCTATCTACTATCATCTATCTTTCTGTCTAATCTATCTACTATCATCTATCTTTCTGTCTAATCTATCTACTGTCATCTATCTTTCTATCTAATCTATCTACTATCATCTATCTTTCTGTCTAATCTATCTACTATCATCTATCTTTATGTCTAATCTATCTACTATCATCTATCTTTCTGTCTAATCTATCTACTATCATCTATCTTTCTGTCTAATCTATCTACTATCATCTATCTTTCTATCTAATCTATCTACTATCATCTATCTTTCTGTCTAATCTATCTACTCTCATCTATCTTTCTGCCTAATCTATCTACTATCGTCTATCTTTCTGTCTAATCTATCTACTATCGTCTATCTTTCTGTCTAATGTATCTACTATCGTCTGTCTTTCTGTCTAATCTATCTACTATCGTCTATCTTTCTGTCTAATCTATCTACTATCGTCTATCTTTCTGTCTAATCTATCTACTATCGTCTATCTTTCTGTCTAAACTATATACTATCGTCTGTCTTTCTGTCTAATCTATCTTCTATCGTCTATCTTTGTGTCTAATCTATCTACTATCATCTATCTTTCTGTCTAATCTATCTACTATCGTCTATCTTTCTGTCTAAACTATCTACTATCGTCTGTCTTTCTGTCTAATGTATCTACTATCATCTATCTTTCTGTCTAATGTATCTACTATCATCTATCTTTCTGTCTAATCTATCTACTATCATCTATCTTTCTGTCTAATCTATCTACTATCATCTATCTTTCTGTCTAATCTATCTACTATCATCTATCTTTCTGTCTAATCTATCTTCTATCATCTATCTTTCTGTCTAATGTATCTACTATCATCTATCTTTCTGTCTAATCTATCTACTATCATCTATCTTTCTGTCTAATCTATCTACTATCATCTATCTTTCTGTCTAATCTATCTATTATCAGCTATCTTTCTATCTAATCTATCTACTATCATCTATCTTTCTATCTAATCTATCTACTATCATCTATCTTTCTGTCTAATCTATCTAGTATCATCTAACTACTATCTTTCTGTCTAATCTATCTACTATCATCTATCTTTCTGCTAATCTATCTACTATCATCTATCTTTCTGTCTAATCTATCTACTATCATCTATCTTTCTGTCTAATCTATCTACTATCATCTATCTTTCTGTCTAATCTATCTACTATCATCTATCTTTCTGTCTAATCTATCTACTATCAACTATCTTTCTGTCTAATCTATCTACTATCATCTATCTTTCTGTCTAATCTATCTACTATCAACTATCTTTCTGTCTAATCTATCTACTATCATCTATCTTTCTGTCTAATCTATCTACTATCATCTAACTACTATCTTTCTATCTAATCTATCTACTATCATCTATCTTTCTGTCTAATCTATCTACTATCATCTTTCTTTCTGTCTAATCTATCTATTATCATCTATCTTTCTGTCTAATGTATCTACTATCATCTATCTTTCTGTCTAATCTATCTTCTATCATCTATCTTTCTGTCTAATCTATCTACTATCATCTATCTTTCTGTCTAATCTATCTTCTATCATCTATCTTTCTGTCTAATCTATCTACTATCATCTATCTTTCTGTCTAATCTATCTACTATCATCTATCTTTCTGTCTAATGTATCTACTATCATCTATATTTCTGTCTAATCTATCTACTATCAGCTCTCTTTCTATCTAATCTATCTACGATCATCTCTCTTTCTGTCTAATCTATCTACTATCATCTATCTTTCTATCTAATCTATCTACTATCATCTATCTTTCTGTCTAATCTATCTACTATCGTCTATCTTTCTGTCTAATCTATCTACTATCGTCTGTCTTTCTGTCTAATCTGTCTACTATCGTCTATCTTTCTGTCTAATCTATCTACTATCGTCTATCTTTCTGTCTAATCTATCTACTATCGTCTATCTTTCTGTCTAAACTATCTACTATCGTCTGTATTTCTGTCTAATCTATTTTCTATCGTCTATATTTCTGTCTAATCTATCTACTATCATCTATCTTTCTGTCTAATGTATCTACTATCATCTATATTTCTGTCTAATGTATCTACTATCATCTATCTTTCTGTCTAATCTATCTACTATCATCTATCTTTCTGTCTAATCTATCTACTATCATCTATCTTTCTATCTAATCTATCTACTATCATCTATCTTTCTGTCTAATCTATCTACTCTCATCTATCTTTCTGTCTAATCTATCTACTATCATCTATCTTTCTGTCTAATCTATCTACTATCATCTAACTACTATCTTTCTATCTAATCTATCTACAATCATCTATCTTTCTATCTAATCTATCTACTATCATCTAACTACTATCTTTCTAACTAATCTGTCTACTATCATCTATCTTTCTATCTAATCTATCTACTATCGTCTATCTTTCTGTCTAATCTATCTACTATCGTCTATCTTTCTGTCTAATCTATCTACTATCGTCTATCTGTCTGTCTAATCTATCTACTATCGTCTATCTGTCTGTCTAATCTATCTACTATCGTCTATCTTTCTGTCTAATCTATCTACTATCGTCTCTTTCTGTCTAATCTATCTACTATCGTGTATCTTTCTGTCTAATCTATCTACTATCGTCTATCTTTCTGTCTAATCTATCTACTATCGTCTATCTTTCTCTGTAATCTATTTACTATCGTCTATCTTTCTGTCTAATCTATCAACTATCCTCTAACTACTATCTTTCTGTCTAATCTATCTACTATCATCTATCTTTCTGTCTAATCTATCTACTATCATCTATCTTTCTGTCTAATCTATCTACTATCATCTATCTTTCTGTCTAATCTATCTACTATCATCTAACTACTATCTTTCTGTCTAATCTATCTACTATCATCTATCTTTCTATCTAATCTATCTACTATCATCTATCTTTCTGTCTAATCTATCTAGTATCATCTATCTTTCTGTCTAATCTATCTACTATCATCTATCTTTCTGTCTAATGTATCTACTATCATCTATCTTTCTATCTAATCTATCTACTATCCTCTAACTACTATCTTGCTGTCTAATCTATCTACTATCATCTATCTTTCTGTCTAATCTCTCTACTATCATCTAACTACTATCTTTCTATCTAATCTATCTACTATCATCTATCTTTCTGTCTAATCTATCTACTATCATCTATCTTTCTATCTAATCTATCTACTATCATCTATCTTTCTGTCTAATCTATCTACTATCATCTATCTTTCTGTCTAATCTATCTATTATCATCTATCTTTCTGTCTAATGTATCTACTATCATCTATCTTTCTGTCTAATCTATCTTCCATCATCTATCTTTCTGTCTAATCTATCTACTATCATCTATCTTTCTGTCTAATCTATCTACTATCATCTATCTTTCTGTCTAATCTATCTACTATCATCTATCTTTCTGTCTAATCTATCTACTATCATCTATCTTTCTGTCTAATCTATCTACTATCAACTATCTTTCTGTCTAATGTATCTACTATCATCTATCTTTCTGTCTAATCTATGTACTATCATCTATCTTTCTGTCTAATCTATCTACTATCATCTATCATTCTGTCTAATCTATCTACTATCATCTATCTTTCTGTCTAATCTATATACTATCATCTATCTTTCTGTCTAATGTATCTACTATCATCTATCTTTCTGTCTAATGTATCTACTATCATCTATCTTTCTGTCTAATGTATCTACTATCGTCTGTCTTTCTGTCTAATGTATCTACTATCATCTATCTTTCTGTCTAATGTATCTACTATCATCTATCTTTCTGTCTAATCTATCTACTATCATCTATCTTTCTGTCTAATCTATCTACTATCATCTATCTTTCTATCTAATCTATCTACAGTCATCTATCTTTCTATCTAATCTATCTACTATCATCTAACTACTATCTTTCTACCTAATCTGTGTGCTATCATCTATCTTTCTATCTAATCTATCTACTATCATCTATCTTTCTATCTAAACTATCTACTGTCATCTATCTTTCTGTCTAATCTATCTACTATCATCTATCTTTCTATCTAATCTATCTACTATCATCTATCTTTCTGTCTAATCTATCTACTATCATCTGTCTTTCTATCTAATCTATCTACTATCATCTAACTACTATCTTTCTGTCTAATCTATCTACTATCATCTATCTTTCTATCTAATCTATCTACTATCATCTATCTTTCTGTCTAATCTATCTACTATCATCTAACTACTATGTTTCTGTCTAATCTATCTACTATCATCTATCTTTCTATCTAATCTATCTACTATCATCTAACTACTATCTTTCTATCTAATCTATCTACTATCATCTATCTTTCTATCTAATCTATCTACTATCATCTATCTTTCTTTCTAATCTATCTAGTATCATCTAACTACAATCTTTCTGTCTAATCTATCTACTATCATCTATCTTTCTGCTAATCTATCTACTATCATCTATCTTTCTGTCTAATCTATCTACTATCATCTATCTTTATGTCTAATCTATCTACTATCATCTATCTTTCTGTCTAATCTATCTACTATCATCTATCTTTCTGTCTAATCTATCTACTATTATCTATCTTTCTGTCTAATCTATCTACTATCATCTAACTACTATCTTTCTGTCTAATCTATCTACTATCATCTATCTTTTTGTCTAATGTATCTACTATCATCTATCTTTCTGTCTAATCTATCTACTATCATCTATCTTTCTGTCTAACCTATCTACTATCATCTATCTTTCTGTCTAACCTATCTACTATCATCTATCTTTCTGTCTAATCTATATACTATCATCTATCTTTCTGTCTAATCTATCTACTATCATCTATCTTTCTGTCTAATGTATCTACTATCATCTATCTTTCTGTCTAATCTATCTACTATCATCTATCTTTATGTCTAATCTATCTACTATCATCTATCTTTCTGTCTAATCTATCTAGTATCATCGATCTTTCTGTCTAATCTATCTACTATTATCTATCTTTCTGTCTAATCTATCTACTATCATCTAACTACTATCTTTCTGTCTAATCTATCTACTATCATCTATCTTTCTGTCTAATGTATCTACTATCATCTATCTTTCTGTCTAATCTATCTACTATCATCTATCTTTCTGTCTAACCTATCTACTATCATCTATCTTTCTGTCTAACCTATCTACTATCATCTATCTTTCTGTCTAATCTATATACTATCATCTATCTTTCTGTCTAATCTATCTACTATCATCTATCTTTCTGTCTAATGTATCTACTATCATCTATCTTTCGGTCTAATGTATCTACTATCATCTGTCTTTCTGTCTAATGTATCTACTATCATCTATCTTTCTGTCTAATCTATCTACTATCATCTATCTTTCTGTCTAATCTATCTACTATCATCTATCTTTCTGTCTAATCTATCTTCTATCATCCATCTTTCTGTCTAATGTATCTACTATCATCTATCTTTCTGTCTAATCTATCTACTATCATCTATCTTTCTGTCTAATCTATCTACTATCATCTATCTTTCTGTCTAATCTATCTTCTATCATCCATCTTTCTGTCTAATGTATCTACTATCATCTATCTTTCTATCTAATCTATCTACTATCATCTAACTACTATCTTTCTACCTAATCTGTGTGCTATCATCTATCTTTCTATCTAATCTATCTACTATCATCTATCTTTCTATCTAAACTATCTACTGTCATCTATCTTTCTGTCTAATCTATCTACTATCATCTATCTTTCTATCTAATCTATCTACTATCATCTATCTTTCTGTCTAATCTATCTACTATCATCTGTCTTTCTATCTAATCTATCTACTATCATCTAACTACTATCTTTCTGTCTAATCTATCTACTATCATCTATCTTTCTATCTAATCTATCTACTATCATCTATCTTTCTGTCTAATCTATCTACTATCATCTAACTACTATCTTTCTGTCTAATCTATCTACTATCATCTATCTTTCTATCTAATCTATCTACTATCATCTAACTACTATCTTTCTATCTAATCTATCTACTATCATCTATCTTTCTATCTAATCTATCTACTATCATCTATCTTTCTTTCTAATCTATCTAGTATCATCTAACTACAATCTTTCTGTCTAATCTATCTACTATCATCTATCTTTCTGCTAATCTATCTACTATCATCTATCTTTCTGTCTAATCTATCTACTATCATCTATCTTTATGTCTAATCTATCTACTATCATCTATCTTTCTGTCTAATCTATCTACTATCATCTATCTTTCTGTCTAATCTATCTACTATTATCTATCTTTCTGTCTAATCTATCTACTATCATCTAACTACTATCTTTCTGTCTAATCTATCTACTATCATCTATCTTTCTGTCTAATGTATCTACTATCATCTATCTTTCTGTCTAATCTATCTACTATCATCTATCTTTCTGTCTAACTTATCTACTATCATCTATCTTTCTGTCTAACCTATCTACTATCATCTATCTTTCTGTCTAATCTATATACTATCATCTACCTTTCTGTCTAATCTATCTACTATCATCTATCTTTCTGTCTAATGTATCTACTATCATCTATCTTTCTGTTTAATCTATCTACTATCATCTATCTTTATGTCTAATCTATCTACTATCATCTATCTTTCTGTCTAATCTATCTACTATCATCTATCTTTCTGTCTAATCTATCTACTATTATCTATCTTTCTGTCTAATCTATCTACTATCATCTAACTACTATCTTTCTGTCTAATCTATCTACTATCATCTATCTTTCTGTCTAATGTATCTACTATCATCTATCTTTCTGTCTAATCTATCTACTATCATCTATCTTTCTGTCTAACCTATCTACTATCATCTATCTTTCTGTCTAACCTATCTACTATCATCTATCTTTCTGTCTAATCTATATACTATCATCTATCTTTCTGTCTAATCTATCTACTATCATCTATCTTTCTGTCTAATGTATCTACTATCATCTATCTTTCGGTCTAATGTATCTACTATCATCTGTCTTTCTGTCTAATGTATCTACTATCATCTATCTTTCTGTCTAATCTATCTACTATCATCTATCTTTCTGTCTAATCTATCTACTATCATCTATCTTTCTGTCTAATCTATCTTCTATCATCCATCTTTCTGTCTAATGTATCTACTATCATCTATCTTTCTGTCTAATCTATCTACTATCATCTATCTTTCTGTCTAATCTATCTATTATCAGCTATCTTTCTATCTAATCTATCTACTATCATCTATCTTTCTATCTAATCTATCTACTATCATCTATCTTTCTGTCTAATCTATCTAGTATCATCTAACTACTATCTTTCTGTCTAATCTATCTACTATCATCTATCTTTCTGCTAATCTATCTACTATCATCTATCTTTCTGTCTAATCTATCTACTATCATCTATCTTTCTGTCTAATCTATCTACTATCATCTATCTTTCTGTCTAATCTATCTACTATCATCTATCTTTCTGTCTAATCTATCTACTATCAACTATCTTTATGTCTAATCTATCTACTATCATCTATCTTTCTGTCTAATCTATCTACTATCATCTAACTACTATCTTTCTATCTAATCTATCTACTATCATCTATCTTTCTGTCTAATCTATCTACTATCATCTAACTACTATCTTTCTATCTAATCTATCTACTATCATCTATCTTTCTGTCTAATCTATCTACTATCATCTATCTTTCTGTCTAATCTATCTATTATCATCTATCTTTCTGTCTAATGTATCTACTATCATCTATCTTTCTGTCTAATCTATCTACTATCATCTATCTTTCTGTCTAATCTATCTACTATCATCTATCTTTCTGTCTAATGTATCTACTATCATCTATCTTTCTGTCTAATGTATCTACTATCATCTATCTTTCTGTCTAATCTATCTACTATCGTCTATCTTTCTGTCTAATCTATCTACTATCGTCTATCTTTCTGTCTAAACTATCTACTATCGTCTGTCTTTCTGTCTAATCTATCTTCTATCGTCTATCTTTGTGTCTAATCTATCTACTATCATCTATCTTTCTGTCTAATCTATCTACTATCGTCTATCTTTCTGTCTAAACTATCTACTATCGTCTGTCTTTCTGTCTAATGTATCTACTATCATCTATCTTTCTGTCTAATGTATCTACTATCATCTATCTTTCTGTCTAATCTATCTACTATCATCTATCTTTCTGTCTAATCTATCTACTATCATCTATCTTTCTATCTAATCTATCTACAATCATCTATCTTTCTATCTAATCTATCTACTATCATCTAACTACTATCTTTCTACCTAATCTGTGTGCTATCATCTATCTTTCTATCTAATCTATCTACTATCATCTATCTTTCTATCTAATCTATCTACTGTCATCTATCTTTCTGTCTAATCTATCTACTATCATCTATCTTTCTATCTAATCTATCTACTATCATCTATCTTTCTGTCTGATCTATCTACTATCATCTGTCTTTCTATCTAATCTATCTACTATCATCTAACTACTATCTTTCTGTCTAATCTATCTACTATCATCTATCTTTCTATCTAATCTATCTACTATCATCTATCTTTCTGTCTAATCTATCTACTATCATCTAACTACTATCTTTCTGTCTAATCTATCTACTATCATCTATCTTTCTATCTAATCTATCTACTATCATCTAACTACTATCTTTCTATCTAATCTATCTACTATCATCTATCTTTCTATCTAATCTATCTACTATCATCTATCTTTCTTTCTAATCTATCTAGTATCATCTAACTACAATCTTTCTGTCTAATCTATCTACTATCATCTATCTTTCTGCTAATCTATCTACTATCATCTATCTTTCTGTCTAATCTATCTACTATCATCTATCTTTCTGTCTAATCTATCTACTATCATCTATCTTTCTGTCTAATCTATCTACTATCATCTATCTTTCTGTCTAATCTATCTACTATCATCTATCTTTCTGTCTAATCTATCTACTATCATCTATCTTTCTGTCTAATCTATCTACTGTCATCTATCTTTCTGTCTAATCTATGTACTATCATCTATCTTTCTGTCTAATCTATGTACTATCATCTATCTTTCTGTCTAATCTATCTACTATCATCTATCTTTCTGTCTAATCTATCTACTATCATCTATCTTTCTGTCTAATCTATCTACTATCATCTATCTTTCTGTCTAAACTATCTATCATCATCTAACTACTATCATTCTGTCTAATCTATCTACTATCATCTATCTTTCTATCTAATCTATCTACTATCATCTAACTACTATCTTTCTGTCTAATCTATCTACTATCATCTATCTTTCTATCTAATCTATCTACTATCATCTATCTTTCTGTCTAATCTATCTACTATCATCTAACTACTATCTTTCTGTCTAATCTATCTACTGTCATCTATCTTTCTATCTAATCTATCTACCATCATCTAACTACTATCTTTCTATCTAATCTATCTACTATCATCTATCTTTATATCTAATCTATCTACTATCATCTATCTTTCTGTCTAATCTATCTACTATCATCTATCTTTATGTCTAATCTATCTACTATCATCTATCTTTCTGTCTAATCTATCTACTATCATCTATCTTTCTGTCTAATCTATCTACTATTATCTATCTTTCTGTCTAATCTATCTACTATCATCTATCTTTATGTCTAATCTATCTACTATCATCTATCTTTCTGTCTAATCTATCTACTATCATCTATCTTTCTGTCTAATCTATCTACTATCATCTATCTTTCTGTCTAATCTATCTACTATCATCTATCTTTCTGTCTAACCTATCTACTATCATCTATCTTTCTGTCTAACCTATCTACTATCATCTATCTTTCTGTCTAATCTATATACTATCATCTATCTTTCTGTCTAATCTATCTACTATCATCTATCTTTCTGTCTAATGTATCTACTATCATCTATCTTTCGGTCTAATGTATCTACTATCATCTGTCTTTCTGTCTAATGTATCTACTATCATCTATCTTTCTGTCTAATCTATCTACTATCATCTATCTTTCTGTCTAATCTATCTACTATCATCTATCTTTCTGTCTAATCTATCTTCTATCATCTATCTTTCTGTCTAATGTATCTACTATCATCTATCTTTCTGTCTAATCTATCTACTATCATCTATCTTTCTGTCTAATCTATCTATTATCAGCTATCTTTCTATCTAATCTATCTACTATCATCTATCTTTCTATCTAATCTATCTACTATCATCTATCTTTCTGTCTAATCTATCTAGTATCATCTAACTACTATCTTTCTGTCTAATCTATCTACTATCATCTATCTTTCTGCTAATCTATCTACTATCATCTATCTTTCTGTCTAATCTATCTACTATCATCTATCTTTCTGTCTAATCTATCTACTATCATCTATCTTTCTGTCTAATCTATCTACTATCATCTATCTTTCTGTCTAATCTATCTACTATCAACTATCTTTCTGTCTAATCTATCTACTATCATCTATCTTTCTGTCTAATCTATCTACTATCATCTAACTACTATCTTTCTATCTAATCTATCTACTATCATCTATCTTTCTGTCTAATCTATCTACTATCATCTAACTACTATCTTTCTATCTAATCTATCTACTATCATCTATCTTTCTGTCTAATCTATCTACTATCATCTATCTTTCTGTCTAATCTATCTATTATCATCTATCTTTCTGTCTAATGTATCTACTATCATCTATCTTTCTGTCTAATCTATCTACTATCATCTATCATTCTGTCTAATCTATCTACTATCATCTATCTTTCTGTCTAATCTATATACTATCATCTATCTTTCTGTCTAATCTATCTACTATCATCCATCTTTCTGTCTAATGTATCTACTATCATCTATCTTTCTGTCTAATGTATCTACTATCATCTGTCTTTCTGTCTAATGTATCTACTATCATCTATCTTTCTGTCTAATCTATCTTCTATCATCTATCTTTCTGTCTAATGTATCTACTATCATCTATCTTTCTGTCTAATCTATCTACTATCATCTATCTTTCTGTCTAATCTATCTACTATCATCTATCTTTCTATCTAATCTATCTACTATCATCTATCTTTCTGTCTAATCTATCTACTATCATCTAACTACTATCTTTCTGTCTAATCTATCTACTATCATCTATCTTTCTATCTAATCTATCTACCATCATCTATCTTTCTGTCTAATCTATCTAGTATCATCTAACTACTATCTTTGTGTCTAATCTATCTACTATCATCTATCTTTCTGTCTAATCTATCTACTATCATCTATCTTTCTGTCTAATCTATCTACTATCATCTATCTTTCTGTCTAATCTATCTACTATCATCTATCTTTCTGTCTAATCTATCTACTATCATCTATCTTTCTGTCTAATCTATCTACTGTCATCTATCTTTCTGTCTAATCTATCTACTATCATCTATCTTTCTGTCTAATCTATCTACTATCATCTATCTTTATGTCTAATCTATCTACTATCATCTATCTTTCTGTCTAATCTATCTACTATCATCTATCTTTCTGTCTAATCTATCTACTATCATCTATCTTTCTATCTAATCTATCTACTATCATCTATCTTTCTGTCTAATCTATCTACTCTCGTCTATCTTTCTGCCTAATCTATCTACTATCGTCTATCTTTCTGTCTAATCTATCTACTATCGTCTATCTTTCTGTCTAATCTATCTACTATCGTCTGTCTTTCTGTCTAATCTATCTACTATCGTCTATCTTTCTGTCTAATCTATCTACTATCGTCTATCTTTCTGTCTAATCTATCTACTATCGTCTATCTTTCTGTCTAAACTATCTACTATCGTCTGTCTTTCTGTCTAATCTATCTTCTATCGTCTATCTTGTGTCTAATCTATCTACTATCATCTATCTTTCTGTCTAATCTATCTACTATCGTCTATCTTTCTGTCTAAACTATCTACTATCGTCTGTGTTTCTGTCTAATGTATCTACTATCATCTATCTTTCTGTCTAATGTATCTACTATCATCTATCTTTCTGTCTAATCTATCTACTATCATCTATCTTTCTGTCTAATCTATCTACTATCATCTATCTTTCTATCTAATCTATCTACAATCATCTATCTTTCTATCTAATCTATCTACTATCATCTAACTACTATCTTTCTAACTAATCTGTGTGCTATCATCTATCTTTCTATCTAATCTATCTACTATCATCTATCTTTCTATCTAATCTATCTACTGTCATCTATCTTTCTGTCTAATCTATCTACTATCATCTATCTTTCTATCTAATCTATCTACTATCATCTATCTTTCTGTCTAATCTATCTACTATCATCTGTCTTTCTATCTAATCTATCTACTATCATCTAACTACTATCTTTCTGTCTAATCTATCTACTATCATCTATCTTTCTATCTAATCTATCTACTATCATCTATCTTTCTGTCTAATCTATCTACTATCATCTAACTACTATCTTTCTGTCTAATCTATCTACTATCATCTATCTTTCTATCTAATCTATCTACTATCATCTAACTACTATCTTTCTATCTAATCTATCTACTATCATCTATCTTTCTATCTCATCTATCTACTATCATCTATCTTTCTTTCTAATCTATCTAGTATCATCTAACTACAATCTTTCTGTCTAATCTATCTACTATCATCTATCTTTCTGCTAATCTATCTACTATCATCTATCTTTCTGTCTAATCTATCTACTATCATCTATCTTTCTTTCTAATCTATCTACTATCATCTATCTTTCTGTCTAATCTATCTACTATCATCTATCTTTCTGTCTAATCTATCTACTATCATCTATCTTTCTGTCTAATCTATCTACTATCATCTATCTTTCTGTCTAATCTATCTACTGTCATCTATCTTTCTGTCTAATCTATGTACTATCATCTATCTTTCTGTCTAATCTATCTACTATCATCTATCTTTCTGTCTAATCTATCTACTATCATCTATCTTTCTGTCTAATCTATCTACTATCATCTATCTTTCTGTCTAATCTATCTACTATCATCTATCTTTCTGTCTAAACTATCTACCATCATCTAACTACTATCATTCTGTCTAATCTATCTACTATCATCTATCTTTCTATCTAATCTATCTACTATCATCTAACTACTATCTTTCTGTCTAATCTATCTACTATCATCTAACTACTATCTTTCTGTCTAATCTATCTACTATCATCTATCTTTCTATCTAATCTATCTACTATCATCTATCTTTCTGTCTAATCTATCTACTATCATCTAACTACTATCTTTCTGTCTAATCTATCTACTATCATCTATCTTTCTATCTAATCTATCTACCATCATCTAACTACTATCTTTCTATCTAATCTATCTACTATCATCTATCTTTATATCTAATCTATCTACTATCATCTATCTTTCTGTCTAATCTATCTACTATCATCTATCTTTATGTCTAATCTATCTACTATCATCTATCTTTCTGTCTAATCTATCTACTATCATCTATCTTTCTGTCTAATCTATCTACTATTATGTATCTTTCTGTCTAATCTATCTACTATCATCTAACTACTATCTTTCTGTCTAATCTATCTACTATCATCTATCTTTCTATCTAATCTATATACTATCATCTAACTACTATCTTTCTGTCTAATCTATCTACTATCATCTATCTTTCTATCTAATCTATCTACTATCATCTATCTTTCTGTCTAATCTATCTACTATCATCTAACTAGTATCTTTCTGTCTAATCTATCTACTATCATCTATCTTTCTATCTAATCTATCTACCATCATCTAACTACTATCTTTCTATCTAATCTATCTACTATCATCTATCTTTATATCTAATCTATCTACTATCATCTATCTTTCTGTCTAATCTATGTAGTATCATCTAACTACTATCTTTGTGTCTAATCTATCTACTATCATCTATCTTTCTGCTAATCTATCTACTATCATCTATCTTTCTGTCTAAACTATCTACTATCATCTATCTTTCTGTCTAATCTATCTAGTATCATCTATCTTTCCGTCTAATCTATCTACTATCATCTATCTTTCTGTCTAATCTATCTACTATCATCTATCTTTCTGTCTAATCTATATACTATCATCTATCTTTCTGTCTAATCTATCTACTATCATCTATCTTTCTGTCTAATCTATCTACTGTCATCTATCTTTCTGTCTAATCTATCTACTATCATCTATCTTTCTGTCTAATCTATCTACTGTCATCTATCTTTCTGTCTAATCTATCTACTATCATCTATCTTTCTGTCTAATCTATCTACTATCATCTATCTTTCTGTCTAATCTATCTACTATCATCTATCTTTCTGTCTAATCTATCTACTGTCATCTATCTTTCTGTCTAATCTATGTACTATCATCTATCTTTCTGTCTAATCTATCTACTATCATCTATCTTTCTGTCTAATCTATCTACTATCATCTATCTTTCTGTCTAATCTATCTACTATCATCTATCTTTCTGTCTAATCTATCTACTATCATCTATCTTTCTGTCTAAACTATCTACCATCATCTAACTACTATCATTCTGTCTAATCTATCTACTATCATCTATCTTTCTATCTAATCTATCTACTATCATCTAACTACTATCTTTCTGTCTAATCTATCTACTATCATCTAACTACTATCTTTCTGTCTAATCTATCTACTATCATCTATCTTTCTATCTAATCTATCTACTATCATCTATCTTTCTGTCTAATCTATCTACTATCATCTAACTACTATCTTTCTGTCTAATCTATCTACTATCATCTATCTTTCTATCTAATCTATCTACCATCATCTAACTACTATCTTTCTATCTAATCTATCTACTATCATCTATCTTTATATCTAATCTATCTACTATCATCTATCTTTCTGTCTAATCTATCTACTATCATCTATCTTTATGTCTAATCTATCTACTATCATCTATCTTTCTGTCTAATCTATCTACTATCATCTATCTTTCTGTCTAATCTATCTACTATTATCTATCTTTCTGTCTAATCTATCTACTATCATCTAACTACTATCTTTCTGTCTAATCTATCTACTATCATCTATCTTTCTATCTAATCTATATACTATCATCTAACTACTATCTTTCTGTCTAATCTATCTACTATCATCTATCTTTCTATCTAATCTATCTACTATCATCTATCTTTCTGTCTAATCTATCTACTATCATCTAACTACTATCTTTCTGTCTAATCTATCTACTATCATCTATCTTTCTATCTAATCTATCTACCATCATCTAACTACTATCTTTCTATCTAATCTATCTACTATCATCTATCTTTATATCTAATCTATCTACTATCATCTATCTTTCTGTCTAATCTATGTAGTATCATCTAACTACTATCTTTGTGTCTAATCTATCTACTATCATCTATCTTTCTGCTAATCTATCTACTATCATCTATCTTTCTGTCTAAACTATCTACTATCATCTATCTTTCTGTCTAATCTATCTAGTATCATCTATCTTTCCGTCTAATCTATCTACTATCATCTATCTTTCTGTCTAATCTATCTACTATCATCTATCTTTCTGTCTAATCTATCTACTATCATCTATCTTTCTGTCTAATCTATCTACTATCATCTATCTTTCTGTCTAATCTATCTACTGTCATCTATCTTTCTGTCTAATCTATCTACTATCATCTATCTTTCTGTCTAATCTATCTACTATCATCTACCTTTATGTCTAATCTATCTACTATCATCTATCTTTCTGTCTAATCTATCTACTATCATCTATCTTTCTGTCTAATCTATCTACTATCATCTATCTTTCTATCTAATCTATCTACTATCATCTATCTTTCTGTCTATTCTATCTACTCTCATCTATCTTTCTGTCTAATCTATCTACTATCATCTATCTTTCTGTCTAATCTATCTACTATCATCTAACTACTATCTTTCTATCTAATCTATCTACAATCATCTATCTTTCTATCTAATCTATCTACTATCATCTAACTACTATCTTTCTAACTAATCTGTCTACAATCATCTATCTTTCTATCTAATCTATCTACTATCATCTATCTTTCTATCTAATCTATCTACTATCATCTATCTTTCTGTCTAATCTATCTACTATCATCTATCTTTCTATCTAATCTATCTACTATCATCTATCTTTCTGTCTAATCTATCTACTATCATCTGTCTTTCTGTCTAATCTATCTACTATCATCTATCTTTCTGTCTAATCTATCTACTATCATCTGTCTTTCTGCCTAATCTATCTACTATCATCTATCTTTCTGTCTAATGTATCTACTATCATCTATCTTTCTGTCTAATGTATCTACTATCATCTGTCTTTCTGTCTAATGTATCTACTATCATCTATCTTTCTGTCTAATCTATCTTCTATCATCTATCTTTCTGTCTAATGTATCTACTATCATCTATCTTTCTGTCTAATCTATCTACTATCATCTATCTTTCTGTCTAATCTATCTACTATCATCTATCTTTCTATCTAATCTATCTACTATCATCTATCTTTCTGTCTAATCTATCTACTATCATCTAACTACTATCTTTCTGTCTAATCTATCTACTATCATCTATCTTTCTATCTAATCTATCTACCATCATCTAACTACTATCTTTCTATCTAATCTATCTACTATCATCTATCTTTATATCTAATCTATCTACTATCATCTATCTTTCTGTCTAATCTATCTAGTATCATCTAACTACTATCTTTGTGTCTAATCTATCTACTATCATCTATCTTTCTGTCTAATCTATCTACTATCATCTATCTTTCTGTCTAATCTATCTACTATCATCTATCTTTCTGTCTAATCTATCTACTATCATCTATCTTTCTGTCTAATCTATCTACTATCATCTATCTTTCTGTCTAATCTATCTACTGTCATCTATCTTTCTGTCTAATCTATCTACTATCATCTATCTTTCTGTCTAATCTATCTACTATCATCTATCTTTATGTCTAATCTATCTACTATCATCTATCTTTCTGTCTAATCTATCTACTATCATCTATCTTTCTGTCTAATCTATCTACTATCATCTATCTTTCTATCTAATCTATCTACTATCATCTATCTTTCTGTCTAATCTATCTACTCTCGTCTATCTTTCTGCCTAATCTATCTACTATCGTCTATCTTTCTGTCTAATCTATCTACTATCGTCTATCTTTCTGTCTAATCTATCTACTATCGTCTGTCTTTCTGTCTAATCTATCTACTATCGTCTATCTTTCTGTCTAATCTATCTACTATCGTCTATCTTTCTGTCTAATCTATCTACTATCGTCTATCTTTCTGTCTAAACTATCTACTATCGTCTGTCTTTCTGTCTAATCTATCTTCTATCGTCTATCTTGTGTCTAATCTATCTACTATCATCTATCTTTCTGTCTAATCTATCTACTATCGTCTATCTTTCTGTCTAAACTATCTACTATCGTCTGTCTTTCTGTCTAATGTATCTACTATCATCTATCTTTCTGTCTAATGTATCTACTATCATCTATCTTTCTGTCTAATCTATCTACTATCATCTATCTTTCTGTCTAATCTATCTACTATCATCTATCTTTCTATCTAATCTATCTACAATCATCTATCTTTCTATCTAATCTATCTACTATCATCTAACTACTATCTTTCTAACTAATCTGTGTGCTATCATCTATCTTTCTATCTAATCTATCTACTATCATCTATCTTTCTATCTAATCTATCTACTGTCATCTATCTTTCTGTCTAATCTATCTACTATCATCTATCTTTCTATCTAATCTATCTACTATCATCTATCTTTCTGTCTAATCTATCTACTATCATCTGTCTTTCTATCTAATCTATCTACTATCATCTAACTACTATCTTTCTGTCTAATCTATCTACTATCATCTATCTTTCTATCTAATCTATCTACTATCATCTATCTTTCTGTCTAATCTATCTACTATCATCTAACTACTATCTTTCTGTCTAATCTATCTACTATCATCTATCTTTCTATCTAATCTATCTACTATCATCTAACTACTATCTTTCTATCTAATCTATCTACTATCATCTATCTTTCTATCTCATCTATCTACTATCATCTATCTTTCTTTCTAATCTATCTAGTATCATCTAACTACAATCTTTCTGTCTAATCTATCTACTATCATCTATCTTTCTGTTAATCTATCTACTATCATCTATCTTTCTGTCTAATCTATCTACTATCATCTATCTTTCTTTCTAATCTATCTACTATCATCTATCTTTCTGTCTAATCTATCTACTATCATCTATCTTTCTGTCTAATCTATCTACTATCATCTATCTTTCTGTCTAATCTATCTACTATCATCTATCTTTCTGTCTAATCTATCTACTGTCATCTATCTTTCTGTCTAATCTATGTACTATCATCTATCTTTCTGTCTAATCTATCTACTATCATCTATCTTTCTGTCTAATCTATCTACTATCATCTATCTTTCTGTCTAATCTATCTACTATCATCTATCTTTCTGTCTAATCTATCTACTATCATCTATCTTTCTGTCTAAACTATCTACCATCATCTAACTACTATCATTCTGTCTAATCTATCTACTATCATCTATCTTTCTATCTAATCTATCTACTATCATCTAACTACTATCTTTCTGTCTAATCTATCTACTATCATCTAACTACTATCTTTCTGTCTAATCTATCTACTATCATCTATCTTTCTATCTAATCTATCTACTATCATCTATCTTTCTGTCTAATCTATCTACTATCATCTAACTACTATCTTTCTGTCTAATCTATCTACTATCATCTATCTTTCTATCTAATCTATCTACCATCATCTAACTACTATCTTTCTATCTAATCTATCTACTATCATCTATCTTTATATCTAATCTATCTACTATCATCTATCTTTCTGTCTAATCTATCTACTATCATCTATCTTTATGTCTAATCTATCTACTATCATCTATCTTTCTGTCTAATCTATCTACTATCATCTATCTTTCTGTCTAATCTATCTACTATTATCTATCTTTCTGTCTAATCTATCTACTATCATCTAACTACTATCTTTCTGTCTAATCTATCTACTATCATCTATCTTTCTATCTAATCTATATACTATCATCTAACTACTATCTTTCTGTCTAATCTATCTACTATCATCTATCTTTCTATCTAATCTATCTACTATCATCTATCTTTCTGTCTAATCTATCTACTATCATCTAACTAGTATCTTTCTGTCTAATCTATCTACTATCATCTATCTTTCTATCTAATCTATCTACCATCATCTAACTACTATCTTTCTATCTAATCTATCTACTATCATCTATCTTTATATCTAATCTATCTACTATCATCTATCTTTCTGTCTAATCTATGTAGTATCATCTAACTACTATCTTTGTGTCTAATCTATCTACTATCATCTATCTTTCTGCTAATCTATCTACTATCATCTATCTTTCTGTCTAAACTATCTACTATCATCTATCTTTCTGTCTAATCTATCTAGTATCATCTATCTTTCCGTCTAATCTATCTACTATCATCTATCTTTCTGTCTAATCTATCTACTATCATCTATCTTTCTGTCTAATCTATCTACTATCATCTATCTTTCTGTCTAATCTATCTACTATCATCTATCTTTCTGTCTAATCTATCTACTGTCATCTATCTTTCTGTCTAATCTATCTACTATCATCTATCTTTCTGTCTAATCTATCTACTGTCATCTATCTTTCTGTCTAATCTATCTACTATCATCTATCTTTCTGTCTAATCTATCTACTATCATCTATCTTTCTGTCTAATCTATCTACTATCATCTATCTTTCTGTCTAATCTATCTACTGTCATCTATCTTTCTGTCTAATCTATGTACTATCATCTATCTTTCTGTCTAATCTATCTACTATCATCTATCTTTCTGTCTAATCTATCTACTATCATCTATCTTTCTGTCTAATCTATCTACTATCATCTATCTTTCTGTCTAATCTATCTACTATCATCTATCTTTCTGTCTAAACTATCTACCATCATCTAACTACTATCATTCTGTCTAATCTATCTACTATCATCTATCTTTCTATCTAATCTATCTACTATCATCTAACTACTATCTTTCTGTCTAATCTATCTACTATAATCTAACTACTATCTTTCTGTCTAATCTATCTACTATCATCTATCTTTCTATCTAATCTATCTACTATCATCTATCTTTCTGTCTAATCTATCTACTATCATCTAACTACTATCTTTCTGTCTAATCTATCTACTATCATCTATCTTTCTATCTAATCTATCTACCATCATCTAACTACTATCTTTCTATCTAATCTATCTACTATCATCTATCTTTATATCTAATCTATCTACTATCATCTATCTTTCTGTCTAATCTATCTACTATCATCTATCTTTATGTCTAATCTATCTACTATCATCTATCTTTCTGTCTAATCTATCTACTATCATCTATCTTTCTGTCTAATCTATCTACTATTATCTATCTTTCTGTCTAATCTATCTACTATCATCTAACTACTATCTTTCTGTCTAATCTATCTACTATCATCTATCTTTCTATCTAATCTATATACTATCATCTAACTACTATCTTTCTGTCTAATCTATCTACTATCATCTATCTTTCTATCTAATCTATCTACTATCATCTATCTTTCTGTCTAATCTATCTACTATCATCTAACTACTATCTTTCTGTCTAATCTATCTACTATCATCTATCTTTCTATCTAATCTATCTACCATCATCTAACTACTATCTTTCTATCTAATCTATCTACTATCATCTATCTTTATATCTAATCTATCTACTATCATCTATCTTTCTGTCTAATCTATGTAGTATCATCTAACTACTATCTTTGTGTCTAATCTATCTACTATCATCTATCTTTCTGCTAATCTATCTACTATCATCTATCTTTCTGTCTAAACTATCTACTATCATCTATCTTTCTGTCTAATCTATCTAGTATCATCTATCTTTCCGTCTAATCTATCTACTATCATCTATCTTTCTGTCTAATCTATCTACTATCATCTATCTTTCTGTCTAATCTATCTACTATCATCTATCTTTCTGTCTAATCTATCTACTATCATCTATCTTTCTGTCTAATCTATCTACTGTCATCTATCTTTCTGTCTAATCTATCTACTATCATCTATCTTTCTGTCTAATCTATCTACTATCATCTACCTTTATGTCTAATCTATCTACTATCATCTATCTTTCTGTCTAATCTATCTACTATCATCTATCTTTCTGTCTAATCTATCTACTATCATCTATCTTTCTATCTAATCTATCTACTATCATCTATCTTTCTGTCTATTCTATCTACTCTCATCTATCTTTCTGTCTAATCTATCTACTATCATCTATCTTTCTGTCTAATCTATCTACTATCATCTAACTACTATCTTTCTATCTAATCTATCTACAATCATCTATCTTTCTATCTAATCTATCTACTATCATCTAACTACTATCTTTCTAACTAATCTGTCTACAATCATCTATCTTTCTATCTAATCTATCTACTATCATCTATCTTTCTATCTAATCTATCTACTATCATCTATCTTTCTGTCTAATCTATCTACTATCATCTATCTTTCTATCTAATCTATCTACTATCATCTATCTTTCTGTCTAATCTATCTACTATCATCTGTCTTTCTGTCTAATCTATCTACTATCATCTATCTTTCTGTCTAATCTATCTACTATCATCTATCTTTCTGTCTAATGTATCTACTATCATCTATCTTTCTGTCTAATCTATCTACTATCAGCTATCTTTCTATCTAATCTATCTACTATCATCTATCTTTGTATCTAATCTATCTACTATCATCTATCTTTCTATCTAATCTATCTACTATCATCTATCTTTCTGTCTAATCTATCTACTATCATCTATCTTTCTATCTAATCTATCTACTATCATCTATCTTTCTATCTAATCTATCTACTATCATCTATCTTTCTATCTAATCTATCTACTATCATCTATCTTTCTGTCTAATCTATCTACTATCATCTATCTTTCTGTCTAATGTATCTACTATCATCTATCTTTCTGTCTAATCTATCTACTATCAGCTATCTCTCTATCTAATCTATCTACTATCGTCTATCTTTCTGTCTAATCTACCTACTATCGTCTAGCTTTCTGTCTAATCTACCTACTATCGTCTATCTTTCTGTCTAATCTACCTACTATCGTCTATATTTCTGTCTAATCTACCTACTATCGTCTATCTTTCTGTCTAATCTACCTACTATCGTCTATCTTTCTCTCTAATCTATCTACTATCGTCTATCTTTCTGTCTAATCGATCTACTATCGTCTATCTTTCTGTCTAATCTATCTACTATGGTCTATCTTTCTGTCTAATCGATCTACTATCGTCTACCTTTCTGTCTAATCGATCTACTATCGTCTATCTTTCTGTCGAATCTATCAACTATCGTCTATCTTTCTGTCTAATCTATCTACTATCGTCTATCTTTCTGTCTAATCTATCAACTATCGTCTATCTTTCTGTCTAATCTATCTACTATCGTCTATCTTTCTGTCTAATCTATCTACTATCGTCTATCTTTCTGTCTAATCTATCTACTATCGTCTATCTGTCTGTCTAATCTATCTACTATCGTCTATCTTTCTGTCTAATCTATCTACTATCGTCTATCTTTCTGTCTAATCTATCTACTAACGTCTATCTTTCTGTCTAATCTATCTACTATCGTCTATCTTTCTGTCTAATCTATCTACTATCCTCTAACTACTATCTTCCTGTCTAATCTATCTACTATCATCTATCTTTCTGTCTAATCTATCTACTATCATCTATCTTTCTGTCTAATCTATCTACTATCATCTATCTTTCTGTCTTATCTATCTACTATCATCTAACTACTATCTTTCTGTCTAATCTATCTACTATCATCTATCTTTCTATCTAATCTATCTACTATCATCTATCTTTCTGTCTAATCTATCTAGTATCATCTATCTTTCTGTCTAATCTATCTACTATCATCTATCTTTCTGTCTAATGTATCTACTATCATCTATCTTTCTATCTAATCTATCTACAATCATCTATCTTTCTATCTAATCTATCTACTATCATCTAACTACTATCTTTCTAACTAATCTGTGTGCTATCATCTATCTTTCTATCTAATCTATCTACTATCATCTATCTTTCTATCTAATCTATCTACTGTCATCTATCTTTCTGTCTAATCTATCTACTATCATCTATCTTTCTATCTAATCTATCTACTATCATCTATCTTTCTGTCTAATCTATCTACTATCATCTGTCTTTCTATCTAATCTATCTACTATCATCTAACTACTATCTTTCTGTCTAATCTATCTACTATCATCTATCTTTCTATCTAATCTATCTACTATCATCTATCTTTCTGTCTAATCTATCTACTATCATCTAACTACTATCTTTCTGTCTAATCTATCTACTATCATCTATCTTTCTATCTAATCTATCTACTATCATCTAACTACTATCTTTCTATCTAATCTATCTACTATCATCTATCTTTCTATCTCATCTATCTACTATCATCTATCTTTCTTTCTAATCTATCTAGTATCATCTAACTACAATCTTTCTGTCTAATCTATCTACTATCATCTATCTTTCTGTTAATCTATCTACTATCATCTATCTTTCTGTCTAATCTATCTACTATCATCTATCTTTCTTTCTAATCTATCTACTATCATCTATCTTTCTGTCTAATCTATCTACTATCATCTATCTTTCTGTCTAATCTATCTACTATCATCTATCTTTCTGTCTAATCTATCTACTATCATCTATCTTTCTGTCTAATCTATCTACTGTCATCTATCTTTCTGTCTAATCTATGTACTATCATCTATCTTTCTGTCTAATCTATCTACTATCATCTATCTTTCTGTCTAATCTATCTACTATCATCTATCTTTCTGTCTAATCTATCTACTATCATCTATCTTTCTGTCTAATCTATCTACTATCATCTATCTTTCTGTCTAAACTATCTACCATCATCTAACTACTATCATTCTGTCTAATCTATCTACTATCATCTATCTTTCTATCTAATCTATCTACTATCATCTAACTACTATCTTTCTGTCTAATCTATCTACTATCATCTAACTACTATCTTTCTGTCTAATCTATCTACTATCATCTATCTTTCTATCTAATCTATCTACTATCATCTATCTTTCTGTCTAATCTATCTACTATCATCTAACTACTATCTTTCTGTCTAATCTATCTACTATCATCTATCTTTCTATCTAATCTATCTACCATCATCTAACTACTATCTTTCTATCTAATCTATCTACTATCATCTATCTTTATATCTAATCTATCTACTATCATCTATCTTTCTGTCTAATCTATCTACTATCATCTATCTTTATGTCTAATCTATCTACTATCATCTATCTTTCTGTCTAATCTATCTACTATCATCTATCTTTCTGTCTAATCTATCTACTATTATCTATCTTTCTGTCTAATCTATCTACTATCATCTAACTACTATCTTTCTGTCTAATCTATCTACTATCATCTATCTTTCTATCTAATCTATATACTATCATCTAACTACTATCTTTCTGTCTAATCTATCTACTATCATCTATCTTTCTATCTAATCTATCTACTATCATCTATCTTTCTGTCTAATCTATCTACTATCATCTAACTAGTATCTTTCTGTCTAATCTATCTACTATCATCTATCTTTCTATCTAATCTATCTACCATCATCTAACTACTATCTTTCTATCTAATCTATCTACTATCATCTATCTTTATATCTAATCTATCTACTATCATCTATCTTTCTGTCTAATCTATGTAGTATCATCTAACTACTATCTTTGTGTCTAATCTATCTACTATCATCTATCTTTCTGCTAATCTATCTACTATCATCTATCTTTCTGTCTAAACTATCTACTATCATCTATCTTTCTGTCTAATCTATCTAGTATCATCTATCTTTCCGTCTAATCTATCTACTATCATCTATCTTTCTGTCTAATCTATCTACTATCATCTATCTTTCTGTCTAATCTATCTACTATCATCTATCTTTCTGTCTAATCTATCTACTATCATCTATCTTTCTGTCTAATCTATCTACTGTCATCTATCTTTCTGTCTAATCTATCTACTATCATCTATCTTTCTGTCTAATCTATCTACTGTCATCTATCTTTCTGTCTAATCTATCTACTATCATCTATCTTTCTGTCTAATCTATCTACTATCATCTATCTTTCTGTCTAATCTATCTACTATCATCTATCTTTCTGTCTAATCTATCTACTGTCATCTATCTTTCTGTCTAATCTATGTACTATCATCTATCTTTCTGTCTAATCTATCTACTATCATCTATCTTTCTGTCTAATCTATCTACTATCATCTATCTTTCTGTCTAATCTATCTACTATCATCTATCTTTCTGTCTAATCTATCTACTATCATCTATCTTTCTGTCTAAACTATCTACCATCATCTAACTACTATCATTCTGTCTAATCTATCTACTATCATCTATCTTTCTATCTAATCTATCTACTATCATCTAACTACTATCTTTCTGTCTAATCTATCTACTATAATCTAACTACTATCTTTCTGTCTAATCTATCTACTATCATCTATCTTTCTATCTAATCTATCTACTATCATCTATCTTTCTGTCTAATCTATCTACTATCATCTAACTACTATCTTTCTGTCTAATCTATCTACTATCATCTATCTTTCTATCTAATCTATCTACCATCATCTAACTACTATCTTTCTATCTAATCTATCTACTATCATCTATCTTTATATCTAATCTATCTACTATCATCTATCTTTCTGTCTAATCTATCTACTATCATCTATCTTTATGTCTAATCTATCTACTATCATCTATCTTTCTGTCTAATCTATCTACTATCATCTATCTTTCTGTCTAATCTATCTACTATTATCTATCTTTCTGTCTAATCTATCTACTATCATCTAACTACTATCTTTCTGTCTAATCTATCTACTATCATCTATCTTTCTATCTAATCTATATACTATCATCTAACTACTATCTTTCTGTCTAATCTATCTACTATCATCTATCTTTCTATCTAATCTATCTACTATCATCTATCTTTCTGTCTAATCTATCTACTATCATCTAACTACTATCTTTCTGTCTAATCTATCTACTATCATCTATCTTTCTATCTAATCTATCTACCATCATCTAACTACTATCTTTCTATCTAATCTATCTACTATCATCTATCTTTATATCTAATCTATCTACTATCATCTATCTTTCTGTCTAATCTATGTAGTATCATCTAACTACTATCTTTGTGTCTAATCTATCTACTATCATCTATCTTTCTGCTAATCTATCTACTATCATCTATCTTTCTGTCTAAACTATCTACTATCATCTATCTTTCTGTCTAATCTATCTAGTATCATCTATCTTTCCGTCTAATCTATCTACTATCATCTATCTTTCTGTCTAATCTATCTACTATCATCTATCTTTCTGTCTAATCTATCTACTATCATCTATCTTTCTGTCTAATCTATCTACTATCATCTATCTTTCTGTCTAATCTATCTACTGTCATCTATCTTTCTGTCTAATCTATCTACTATCATCTATCTTTCTGTCTAATCTATCTACTATCATCTACCTTTATGTCTAATCTATCTACTATCATCTATCTTTCTGTCTAATCTATCTACTATCATCTATCTTTCTGTCTAATCTATCTACTATCATCTATCTTTCTATCTAATCTATCTACTATCATCTATCTTTCTGTCTATTCTATCTACTCTCATCTATCTTTCTGTCTAATCTATCTACTATCATCTATCTTTCTGTCTAATCTATCTACTATCATCTAACTACTATCTTTCTATCTAATCTATCTACAATCATCTATCTTTCTATCTAATCTATCTACTATCATCTAACTACTATCTTTCTAACTAATCTGTCTACAATCATCTATCTTTCTATCTAATCTATCTACTATCATCTATCTTTCTATCTAATCTATCTACTATCATCTATCTTTCTGTCTAATCTATCTACTATCATCTATCTTTCTATCTAATCTATCTACTATCATCTATCTTTCTGTCTAATCTATCTACTATCATCTGTCTTTCTGTCTAATCTATCTACTATCATCTATCTTTCTGTCTAATCTATCTACTATCATCTATCTTTCTGTCTAATGTATCTACTATCATCTATCTTTCTGTCTAATCTATCTACTATCAGCTATCTTTCTATCTAATCTATCTACTATCATCTATCTTTGTATCTAATCTATCTACTATCATCTATCTTTCTATCTAATCTATCTACTATCATCTATCTTTCTGTCTAATCTATCTACTATCATCTATCTTTCTATCTAATCTATCTACTATCATCTATCTTTCTATCTAATCTATCTACTATCATCTATCTTTCTATCTAATCTATCTACTATCATCTATCTTTCTGTCTAATCTATCTACTATCATCTATCTTTCTGTCTAATGTATCTACTATCATCTATCTTTCTGTCTAATCTATCTACTATCAGCTATCTCTCTATCTAATCTATCTACTATCGTCTATCTTTCTGTCTAATCTACCTACTATCGTCTAGCTTTCTGTCTAATCTACCTACTATCGTCTATCTTTCTGTCTAATCTACCTACTATCGTCTATATTTCTGTCTAATCTACCTACTATCGTCTATCTTTCTGTCTAATCTACCTACTATCGTCTATCTTTCTCTCTAATCTATCTACTATCGTCTATCTTTCTGTCTAATCGATCTACTATCGTCTATCTTTCTGTCTAATCTATCTACTATGGTCTATCTTTCTGTCTAATCGATCTACTATCGTCTACCTTTCTGTCTAATCGATCTACTATCGTCTATCTTTCTGTCGAATCTATCAACTATCGTCTATCTTTCTGTCTAATCTATCTACTATCGTCTATCTTTCTGTCTAATCTATCAACTATCGTCTATCTTTCTGTCTAATCTATCTACTATGGTCTATCTTTCTGTCTAATCGATCTACTATCGTCTACCTTTCTGTCTAATCGATCTACTATCGTCTATCTTTCTGTCGAATCTATCAACTATCGTCTATCTTTCTGTCTAATCTATCTACTATCGTCTATCTTTCTGTCTAATCTATCAACTATCGTCTATCTTTCTGTCTAATCTATCTACTATCGTCTATCTTTCTGTCTAATCTATCTACTATCGTCTATCTTTCTGTCTAATCTATCTACTATCGTCTATCTGTCTGTCTAATCTATCTACTATCGTCTATCTTTCTGTCTAATCTATCTACTATCGTCTATCTTTCTGTCTAATCTATCTACTAACGTCTATCTTTCTGTCTAATCTATCTACTATCGTCTATCTTTCTGTCTAATCTATCTACTATCCTCTAACTACTATCTTCCTGTCTAATCTATCTACTATCATCTATCTTTCTGTCTAATCTATCTACTATCATCTATCTTTCTGTCTAATCTATCTACTATCATCTATCTTTCTGTCTTATCTATCTACTATCATCTAACTACTATCTTTCTGTCTAATCTATCTACTATCATCTATCTTTCTATCTAATCTATCTACTATCATCTATCTTTCTGTCTAATCTATCTAGTATCATCTATCTTTCTGTCTAATCTATCTACTATCATCTATCTTTCTGTCTAATGTATCTACTATCATCTATCTTTCTATCTAATCTATCTACTATCCTCTAACTACTATCTTGCTGTCTAATCTATCTACTATCATCTATCTTTCTGTCTAATCTATCTACTAGCAGCTATCTTTCCGTCTAATGTATCTACTATCATCGATCTTTCTATCTAATCTATCTACTATCATCTAACTACTATCTTTCTGTCTAATCTATCTAGTAACATCTATCTTTCTGTCTAATCTATCTACTATCATCTAACTACTATCTTTCTATGTAATCTATCTACTATCATCTATCTTTCTGTCTAATCTATCTACTTTCATCTAACTACTATCTTTCTGTCTAATCTATCTACTATGATCTAACTACTATCTTTCTGTATAATCTATCTACTATGATCTAACTACTATCTTTCTGTCTACTCTATCTACTATCATCTATCTTTCTATCTAATCTATCTACTATCATCTATCTTTCTGTCTAATCTATCTACTATCATCTATCTTTCTGTCTAATCTAGCTACTATCATCTACCTTTCTGTCTAAACTATCTACTATCATCTACCTTTCTGTCTAATCTATCTACTATCATCTATCTTTCTGTCTAATCTATCTACTATCATCTATCTTTCTGTCTAATCTATATACTATCATCTATCTTTCTGTCTAATCTATCTACTATCATCTATCTTTCTGTCTAATCTATCTACTATCGTCTATCTTTCTGTCTAATCTATCTACTATCGTCTATCTTTCTGTCTAATCTATCTACTATCGTCTATCTTTCTGTCCAATCTATCTACTATCGTCTATCTTTCTGTCTAATCTATGTACTATCGTCTATCTTTCTGTCCAATCTATCTACTATCGTCTATCTTTCTGTCTAATCTATCTACTATCGTCTATCTTTCTGTCTAATCTATCTACTATCACCTATCTTTCTGTCTAATCTATCTACTATCACCTATCTTTCTGTCTAATCTATCTACTATCATCTATCTTTCTGTCTAATCTATCTACTACCATCTATCTTTCTGTCTAATCTATCTACTATCATCTATCTTTCTGTCTAATCTATCTACTATCATCTATCTTTCTGTCTAATCTATCTACTATCATCTATCTTTCTGTCTAATCTATCTACTATCATCTATCTTTCTGTCTAATGTATCTACTATCATCTATCTTTCTGTCTAATGTATCTACTATCATCTATCTTTCTGTCTAATGTATCTACTATCATCTATCTTTCTGTCTAATGTATCTACTATCATCTATCTTTCTGTCTAATCTATCTACTATCATCTATCTTTCTGTCTAATCTGTCTACTATCATCTATCTTTCTGTCTAATCTGTCTACTATCATCTATCTTTCTGTCTAATCTATCTACTATCATCTATCTTTCTGTCTAATCTATCTACTATCATCTATCTTTCTGTCTAATGTATCTACTATCATCTATCTTTCTGTCTAATGTATCTACTATCATCTATCTTTCTGTCTAATCTATCTACTATCATCTATCTTTCTGTCTAATCTATCTACTATCATCTATCTTTCTGTCTAATCTATCTACTATCATCTATCTTTCTGTCTAATCTATATACTATCATCTATCTTTCTGTCTAATCTATCTACTATCATCTAACTACTATCTTTCTGTCTAATCTATCTACTATCATCTATCTTTCTATCTAATCTATCTACTATCATCTATCTTTCTGTCTAATCTATCTACTATCATCTATCTTTCTGTCTAATCTATCTACTAGCAGCTATCTTTCCGTCTAATGTATCTACTATCATCTATCTTTCTATCTAATCTATCTACTATCATCTAACTACTATCTTTCTATCTAATCTATCTACTATCATCTATCTTTCTGTCTAATCTATCTACTATCATCTAACTACTATCTTTCTATGTAATCTATCTACTATCATCTATCTTTCTGTCTAATCTATCTACTATCATCTAACTACTATCTTTCTGTCTAATCTATCTACTATGATCTAACTACTATCTTTCTGTCTAATCTATCTACTATCATCTATCTTTCTATCTAATCTATCTACTATCATCTATCTTTCTGTCTAATCTATCTACTATCATCTATCTTTCTTTCTAATCTATCTACTATCATCTATCTTTCTGTCTAATCTATCTACTATCATCTATCTTTCTGTCTAATCTATCTACTATCATCTATCTTTCTGTCTAATCTATCTACTATCATCTATCTTTCTGTCTAATCTATCTACTATCATCTATCTTTCTGTCTAATCTATCTACTATCATCTACCTTTCTGTCTAAACTATCTACTATCATCTACCTTTCTGTCTAATCTATCTACTATCGTCTATCTTTCTGTCTAATCTATCTACTATCGTCTATCTTTCTGTCTAATCTATCTACTATCATCTATCTTTCTGTCTAATCTATCTACTATCATCTATCTTTCAGTCTAATCTATCTACTATCATCTATCTTTCTGTCTAATCTATCTACTATCATCTATCTTTCTGTCTAATGTATCTAATATCATCTATCTTTCTGTCTAATGTATCTACTATGATCTCTCTTTCTGTCTAATGTATCTACTATGATCTCTCTTTCTGTCTAATGTATCTACTATCATCTTTCTGTCTAATGTATCTACTATCATCTCTCTTTCTGTCTAATGTATCTACTATCATCTATCTTTCTGTCTAATGTATCTACTATCATCTATCTTTCTGTCTAATCTATCTACTATCATCTATCTTTCTGTCTAATCTATCTACTATCATCTATCTTTCTGTCTAATCTATCTACTATCATCTCTCTTTCTGTCTAATCCATCTACTATCATCTCTCTTTCTGTCTAATCTATCTACTATCATCTCTCTTTCTGTCTAATCTATCTACTATCATCTATCTTTCTGTCTAATCTACCTACTATCGTCTATCTTTCTGTCTAATCTACCTACTATCGTCTAACTTTCTGTCTAATGTATCTACTATCATCTATCTTTCTGTCTAATCTATCTACTATCATCTATCTTTCTGTCTAATGTATCTACTATCATCTATCTTTCTGTCTAATGTATCTACTATCATCTATCTTTCTGTCTAATGTATCTACTATCATCTATCTTTCTGTCTAATGTATCTACTATCATCTATCTTTCTGTCTAATGTATCTACTATCATCTATCTTTGTGTCTAATCTATCTACTATCGTCTTTCTGTCAAATCTATCTACTATCGTCTATCTTTCTGTCTAATCTATCTACTATCGTCTATCTTTCTGTCTAATCTATCTACTATCATCTAACTACTATCTTTCTGTCTAATCTATCTACTATCATCTAACTACTATCTTTCTGTCTAATCTATCTACTATCATCTATCTTTCTATCTAATCTATCTACTATCATCTATCTTTCTGTCTAATCTATCTACTATCATCTATCTTTCTGTCTAATCTATCTACTAGCAGCTATCTTTCCGTCTAATGTATCTACTATCATCGATCTTTCTATCTAATCTATCTACTATCATGTAACTTCTATCTTTCTGTCTAATCTATCTACTATCATCTATCTTTCTGTCTAATCTATCTACTATCATCTAACTACTATCTTTCTATGTAATCTATCTACTATCATCTATCTTTCTGTCTAATCTATCTACTATCATCTAACTACTATCTTTCTGTCTAATCTATCTACTATGATCTAACTACTATCTTTCTGTCTAATCTATCTAGTATGATCTAACTACTATCTTTCTATCTAATCTATCTACTATCATCTATCTTTCTATCTAATCTATCTACTATCATCTATCTTTCTGTCTAATCTATCTACTATCATCTATCTTTCTGTCTAATCTATCTACTATCATCTATCTTTCTGTCTAATCTATCTACTGTCATCTATCTTTCTGTCTACTCTATCTACTGTCATCTATCTTTCTGTCTAATCTATCTACTATCATCTATCTTTCTGTCTAATCTATCTACTATCATCTATCTTTCTATCTAATCTAGCTACTATCATCTACCTTTCTGTCTAAACTATCTACTATCATCTACCTTTCTGTCTAATCTATCTACTATCATCTATCTTTCTGTCTAATCTATCTACTATCATCTATCTGTCTAATCTATCTACTATCATCTATCTTTCTGTCTAATCTATCTACTATCATCTAACTACTATCTTTCTATCTAATCTATCTACTATCATCTATCTTTCTGTCTAATCTATCTACTATGATCTAACTACTATCTTTCTGTCTAATCTATCTACTATGATCTAACTACTATCTTTCTGTCTAATCTATCTACTATCATCTATCTTTCTATCTAATCTATCTACTATCATCTATCTTTCTGTCTAATCTATCTACTATCATCTATCTTTCTGTCTAATCTATCTACTATCATCTATCTTTCTGTCTAATCTATCTACTGTCATCTATCTTTCTGTCTACTCTATCTACTGTCATTTATCTTTCTGTCTAATCTATTTACTATCATCTATCTTTCTGTCTAATCTATCTACTATCATCTATCTTTCTGTCTAATCTATCTACTATCATCTATCTTTCTGTCTAATATATCTACTATCATCTAACTACTATCTTTCTATCTAATCTATCTACTATCATCTATCTTTCTGTCTAATCTATCTACTATCATCTAACTACTATCTTTCTGTCTAATCTATCTACTATGATCTAACTACTATCTTTCTGTCTAATCTATCTACTATGATCTAACTACTATCTTTCTGTCTAATCTATCTACTATCATCTATCTTTCTGTCTAATCTATCTACTATCATCTATCTTTCTGTCTAATCTATCTACTGTCATCTATCTTTCTGTCTACTCTATCTACTGTCATCTATCTTTCTGTCTAATCTATCTACTATCATCTATCTTTCTGTCTAATCTATCTACTATCATCTATCTTTCTGTCTAATCTATCTACTATCATCTATCTTTCTGTCTAATCTATTTACTATCATCTAACTACTATCTTTCTATCTAATCTATCTACTATCATCTATCTTTCTGTCTAATCTATCTACTATCATCTAACTACTATCTTTCTGTCTAATCTATCTACTATGATCTAACTACTATCTTTCTGTCTAATCTATCTACTATCATCTATCTTTCTATCTAATCTATGTACTATCATCTATCTTTCTGTCTAATCTATCTACTATCATCTATCTTTCTGTCTAATCTATCTACTATCATCTATCTTTCTGTCTAATCTATCTACTATCATCTATCTTTCTGTCTAATGTATCTACTATCATCTATCTTTCTGTCTAATGTATCTACTATCATCTATCTTTCTGTCTAATCTATCTACTATCATCTATCTTTCTGTCTAATCTATCTACTATCATCTATCTTTCTGTCTAATCTATCTACTATCATCTATCTTTCTGTCTAATCTATATACTATCATCTATCTTTCTGTCTAATCTATCTACTATCATCTATCTTTCTGTCTAATCTATCTACTAGCAGCTATCTTTCCGTCTAATGTATCTACTATCATCTATCTTTCTATCTAATCTATCTACTATCATCTAACTACTATCTTTCTATCTAATCTATCTACTATCATCTATCTTTCTGTCTAATCTATCTACTATCATCTAACTACTATCTTTCTATGTAATCTATCTACTATCATCTATCTTTCTGTCTAATCTATCTACTATCATCTAACTACTATCTTTCTGTCTAATCTATCTACTATGATCTAACTACTATCTTTCTGTCTAATCTATCTACTATCATCTATCTTTCTATCTAATCTATCTACTATCATCTATCTTTCAGTCTAATCTATCTACTATAATCTATCTTTCTTTCTAATCTATCTACTATCATCTATCTTTCTGTCTAATCTATCTACTATCGTCTATCTTTCTGTCTAATCTATCTACTATCGTCTATCTTTCTGTATAATCTATCTACTATCGTCTTTCTGTCAAATCTATCTACTATCGTCTATCTTTCTGTCTAATCTACCTACTATCGTCTATCTTTCTGTCTAATCTATCTACTATCATCTAACTACTATCCTTCTGTCTAATCTATCTACTATGATCTAACTACTATCTTTCTGTCTAATCTATCTACTATCATCTATCTTTCTATCTAATCTATCTACTATCATCTATCTTTCTGTCTAATCTATCTACTATCATCTATCTTTCTGTCTAATCTATCTACTATCATCTATCTTTCTGTCTAATCTATCTACTGTCATCTATCTTTCTGTCTACTCTATCTACTGTCATCTATGTTTCTGTCTCATCTATCTACTATCATCTATCTTTCTGTCTAATCTATCTACTATCATCTATCTTTCTGTCTAATCTATCTACTATCATCTACCTTTCTGTCTAAACTATCTACTATCATCTACCTTTCTGTCTAATCTATCTACTATCATCTATCTTTCTGTCTAATCTATCTACTATCATCTATCTTTCTGTCTAATCTATCTACAATCATCTATCTTTCTGTCTAATCTATCTACTATCGTCTATCTTTCTGTCTAATCTATCTACTATCGTCTATCTTTCTGTCTAATCTATCTACTATCGTCAATCTTTCTGTCTAATCTATCTACTATCGTCTATCTTTCTGTCTAATCTATCTACTATCGTCTATCTTTCTGTCTAATCTATCTACTATCGTCTATCTTTCTCTCGAATCTATCTACTATCGTCTATCTTTCTGTATAATCTATCTACTATCGTCTATCTTTCTGTATAATCTATCTACTATCGTCTTTCTGTCAAATCTATCTACTATCGTCTATCTTTCTGTCTTATCTATCTACTATCGTCTATCTTTCTGTCAAATCTATCTACTATCGTCTATCTTTCTGTCTAATCTATCTACTATCGTCTATCTTTCTGTCTAATCTATCTACTATCGTCTATCTTTCTGTCTAATCTATCTACTATCATCTAACTACTATCTTTCTGTCTAATCTATCTACTATCATCTAACTACTATCTTTCTATCTAATCTATCTACTATCATCTATCTTTCTGTCTAATCTATCTACTATCATTTATCTTTCTGTCTAATCTATCTACTATCATCTATCTTTCTGTCTAATCTATCTACTATCATCTATCTTTCTGTCTAATCTATCTACTATCATCTATCTTTCTATCTAATCTATCTACTATCATGTAACTACTATCTTTCTATCTAATCTGTCTACTGTCATCTATCTTTCTATCTAATCTATGTACTGTCATCTATCTTTCTATCTAATCTATCTACTATCATCTATCTTTCTGTCTAATCTATCTACTATCATCTATCTTTCTGTCTAATCTATCTACTATCATCTATCTTTCTGTCTCATCTATCTACTATCATCTATCTTTATATCTAATCTATCTACTATCATCTATCTTTCTGTCTAATCTATCTACTATCATCTATCTTTCTGTCTAATCTATCTACTATCATCTATCTTTCTGTCTAATCTATCTACTATCATCTATCTTTCTGTCTAATCTATCTACTATCATCTATCTTTCTATCTAATCTATCTACTATCATCTATCTTTCTGTCTAATCTATCTACTATCATCTATCTTTCTGTCTAATCTATCTACTATCATCTATCTTTCTGTCTAATCTATCTACTATCATCTATCTTTCTGTCTACTCTATCTACTATCATCTATCTTTCTGTCTAATCTATCTACTATCATCTATCTTTCTATCTAATCTATCTACTATCATCTATCTTTCTGTCTAATCTATCTACTATCATCTATCTTTCTGTCTAATCTATCTACTATCATCTATCTTTCTGTCTAATCTATCTACTATCATCTAACTACTATCTTTCTATCTAATCTATCTACTATCATCTATCTTTCTATCTAATCTATCTACTATCTTCTATCTTTCTATCTAATCTATCTACTATCATCTATCTTTCTATCTAATCTATCTACTATCATCTATCTTTCTGTCTAATCTATCTACTATCATCTATCTTTCTGTCTAATCTATCTACTATCATCTAACTACTATCTTTCTGTCTAATCTATCTACTATCATCTATCTTTATATCTAATCTATCTACTATCATCTATCTTTCTGTCTAATCTATCTACTATCATCTATCTTTCTGTCTAATCTATCTACTATCATCTATCTTTCTGTCTAATCTATCTACTATCATCTATCTTTCTATCTAATCTATCTACTATCTATCTTTCTGTCTAATCTATCTACTATCATCTATCTTTCTGTCTAATCTATCTACTATCATCTATCTTTCTGTCTAATCTATCTACTATCATCTATCTTTCTATCTAATCTATCTACTATCATCTAACTTTCTGTCTAATCTATCTACTATCCTCTATCTTTCTGTCTAATCTATCTACTATCGTCTTTCTGTCAAATCTATCTACTATCGTCTATCTTTCTGTCTAATCTATCTACTATCGTCTATCTTTCTGTCTACTCTATCTACTATCGTCTATCTTTCTGTCTACTCTATCTACTATCGTCTATCTTTCTGTCTAATCTATCTACTATCGTCTATCTTTCTGTCTAATCTATCTACTATCGTCTATCTTTCTGTCTAAACTATCTACTATCGTCTATCTTTCTGTCTAATCTATCTACTATCGTCTATCTTTCTGTCTAATCTATCTACTATCGTCTATCTTTCTGTCCAATCTATCTACTATCGTCTATCTTTCTGTCTAATCTATGTACTATCGTCTATCTTTCTGTCTAATCTATCTACTATCGTCTATCTTTCTGTCTAATCTATCTACTATCGTCTATCTTTCTGTCTAATCTATCTACTATCACCTATCTTTCTGTCTAATCTATCTACTATCACCTATCTTTCTGTCTAATCTATCTACTATCATCTATCTTTCTGTCTAATCTATCTACTACCATCTATCTTTCTGTCTAATCTATCTACTATCATCTATCTTTCTGTCTAATCTATCTACTATCATCTATCTTTCTGTCTAATCTATCTACTATCATCTATCTTTCTGTCTAATCTATCTACTATCATCTATCTTTCTGTCTAATGTATCTACTATCATCTATCTTTCTGTCTAATGTATCTACTATCATCTATCTTTCTGTCTAATGTATCTACTATCATCTATCTTTCTGTCTAATGTATCTACTATCATCTATCTTTCTGTCTAATCTATCTACTATCATCTATCTTTCTGTCTAATCTGTCTACTATCATCTATCTTTCTGTCTAATCTGTCTACTATCATCTATCTTTCTGTCTAATCTATCTACTATCATCTATCTTTCTGTCTAATCTATCTACTATCATCTATCTTTCTGTCTAATGTATCTACTATCATCTATCTTTCTGTCTAATGTATCTACTATCATCTATCTTTCTGTCTAATCTATCTACTATCATCTATCTTTCTGTCTAATCTATCTACTATCATCTATCTTTCTGTCTAATCTATCTACTATCATCTATCTTTCTGTCTAATCTATATACTATCATCTATCTTTCTGTCTAATCTATCTACTATCATCTAACTACTATCTTTCTGTCTAATCTATCTACTATCATCTATCTTTCTATCTAATCTATCTACTATCATCTATCTTTCTGTCTAATCTATCTACTATCATCTATCTTTCTGTCTAATCTATCTACTAGCAGCTATCTTTCCGTCTAATGTATCTACTATCATCTATCTTTCTATCTAATCTATCTACTATCATCTAACTACTATCTTTCTATCTAATCTATCTACTATCATCTATCTTTCTGTCTAATCTATCTACTATCATCTAACTACTATCTTTCTATGTAATCTATCTACTATCATCTATCTTTCTGTCTAATCTATCTACTATCATCTAACTACTATCTTTCTGTCTAATCTATCTACTATGATCTAACTACTATCTTTCTGTCTAATCTATCTACTATCATCTATCTTTCTATCTAATCTATCTACTATCATCTATCTTTCTGTCTAATCTATCTACTATAATCTATCTTTCTTTCTAATCTATCTACTATCATCTATCTTTCTGTCTAATCTATCTACTATCATCTATCTTTCTGTCTAATCTATCTACTATCATCTATCTTTCTGTCTAATCTATCTACTATCATCTATCTTTCTGTCTAATCTATCTACTATCATCTATCTTTCTGTCTAATCTATCTACTATCATCTACCTTTCTGTCTAAACTATCTACTATCATCTACCTTTCTGTCTAATCTATCTACTATCGTCTATCTTTCTGTCTAATCTATCTACTATCGTCTATCTTTCTGTCTAATCTATCTACTATCATCTATCTTTCTGTCTAATCTATCTACTATCATCTATCTTTCAGTCTAATCTATCTACTATCATCTATCTTTCTGTCTAATCTATCTACTATCATCTATCTTTCTGTCTAATGTATCTAATATCATCTATCTTTCTGTCTAATGTATCTACTATGATCTCTCTTTCTGTCTAATGTATCTACTATGATCTCTCTTTCTGTCTAATGTATCTACTATCATCTTTCTGTCTAATGTATCTACTATCATCTCTCTTTCTGTCTAATGTATCTACTATCATCTATCTTTCTGTCTAATGTATCTACTATCATCTATCTTTCTGTCTAATCTATCTACTATCATCTATCTTTCTGTCTAATCTATCTACTATCATCTATCTTTCTGTCTAATCTATCTACTATCATCTCTCTTTCTGTCTAATCCATCTACTATCATCTCTCTTTCTGTCTAATCTATCTACTATCATCTCTCTTTCTGTCTAATCTATCTACTATCATCTATCTTTCTGTCTAATCTACCTACTATCGTCTATCTTTCTGTCTAATCTACCTACTATCGTCTAACTTTCTGTCTAATGTATCTACTATCATCTATCTTTCTGTCTAATGTATCTACTATCATCTATCTTTCTGTCTAATGTATCTACTATCATCTATCTTTCTGTCTAATGTATCTACTATCATCTATCTTTGTGTCTAATCTATCTACTATCGTCTTTCTGTCAAATCTATCTACTATCGTCTATCTTTCTGTCTAATCTATCTACTATCGTCTATCTTTCTGTCTAATCTATCTACTATCATCTAACTACTATCTTTCTGTCTAATCTATCTACTATCATCTAACTACTATCTTTCTGTCTAATCTATCTACTATCATCTATCTTTCTATCTAATCTATCTACTATCATCTATCTTTCTGTCTAATCTATCTACTATCATCTATCTTTCTGTCTAATCTATCTACTAGCAGCTATCTTTCCGTCTAATGTATCTACTATCATCGATCTTTCTATCTAATCTATCTACTATCATGTAACTTCTATCTTTCTGTCTAATCTATCTACTATCATCTATCTTTCTGTCTAATCTACCTACTATCATCTATCTTTCTGTCTAATGTATCTACTATCATCTATCTTTCTGTCTAATGTATCTACTATCATCTATCTTTCTGTCTAATGTATCTACTATCATCTATCTTTCTGTCTAATGTATCTACTATCATCTATCTTTCTGTCTAATGTATCTACTATCATCTATCTTTGTGTCTAATCTATCTACTATCGTCTTTCTGTCAAATCTATCTACTATCGTCTATCTTTCTGTCTAATCTATCTACTATCGTCTATCTTTCTGTCTAATCTATCTACTATCATCTAACTACTATCTTTCTGTCTAATCTATCTACTATCATCTAACTACTATCTTTCTGTCTAATCTATCTACTATCATCTATCTTTCTATCTAATCTATCTACTATCATCTATCTTTCTGTCTAATCTATCTACTATCATCTATCTTTCTGTCTAATCTATCTACTAGCAGCTATCTTTCCGTCTAATGTATCTACTATCATCGATCTTTCTATCTAATCTATCTACTATCATGTAACTTCTATCTTTCTGTCTAATCTATCTACTATCATCTATCTTTCTGTCTAATCTATCTACTATCATCTATCTTTCTGTCTAATCTATCTACTATCATCTCTCTTTCTGTCTAATCCATCTACTATCATCTCTCTTTCTGTCTAATCTATCTACTATCATCTCTCTTTCTGTCTAATCTATCTACTATCATCTATCTTTCTGTCTAATCTACCTACTATCGTCTATCTTTCTGTCTAATCTACCTACTATCGTCTAACTTTCTGTCTAATGTATCTACTATCATCTATCTTTCTGTCTAATCTATCTACTATCATCTATCTTTCTGTCTAATGTATCTACTATCATCTATCTTTCTGTCTAATGTATCTACTATCATCTATCTTTCTGTCTAATGTATCTACTATCATCTATCTTTCTGTCTAATGTATCTACTATCATCTATCTTTCTGTCTAATGTATCTACTATCATCTATCTTTGTGTCTAATCTATCTACTATCGTCTTTCTGTCAAATCTATCTACTATCGTCTATCTTTCTGTCTAATCTATCTACTATCGTCTATCTTTCTGTCTAATCTATCTACTATCATCTAACTACTATCTTTCTGTCTAATCTATCTACTATCATCTAACTACTATCTTTCTGTCTAATCTATCTACTATCATCTATCTTTCTATCTAATCTATCTACTATCATCTATCTTTCTGTCTAATCTATCTACTATCATCTATCTTTCTGTCTAATCTATCTACTAGCAGCTATCTTTCCGTCTAATGTATCTACTATCATCGATCTTTCTATCTAATCTATCTACTATCATGTAACTTCTATCTTTCTGTCTAATCTATCTACTATCATCTATCTTTCTGTCTAATCTATCTACTATCATCTAACTACTATCTTTCTATGTAATCTATCTACTATCATCTATCTTTCTGTCTAATCTATCTACTATCATCTAACTACTATCTTTCTGTCTAATCTATCTACTATGATCTAACTACTATCTTTCTGTCTAATCTATCTAGTATGATCTAACTACTATCTTTCTGTCTAATCTATCTACTATCATCTATCTTTCTATCTAATCTATCTACTATCATCTATCTTTCTGTCTAATCTATCTACTATCATCTATCTTTCTGTCTAATCTATCTACTATCATCTATCTTTCTGTCTAATCTATCTACTGTCATCTATCTTTCTGTCTACGCTATCTACTGTCATCTATCTTTCTGTCTAATCTATCTACTATCATCTATCTTTCTGTCTAATCTATCTACTATCATCTATCTTTCTATCTAATCTAGCTACTATCATCTACCTTTCTGTCTAAACTATCTACTATCATCTACCTTTCTGTCTAATCTATCTACTATCATCTATCTTTCTGTCTAATCTATCTACTATCATCTATCTGTCTAATCTATCTACTATCATCTATCTTTCTGTCTAATCTATCTACTATCATCTAACTACTATCTTTCTATCTAATCTATCTACTATCATCTATCTTTCTGTCTAATCTATCTACTATGATCTAACTACTATCTTTCTGTCTAATCTATCTACTATGATCTAACTACTATCTTTCTGTCTAATCTATCTACTATCATCTATCTTTCTATCTAATCTATCTACTATCATCTATCTTTCTGTCTAATCTATCTACTATCATCTATCTTTCTGTCTAATCTATCTACTATCATCTATCTTTCTGTCTAATCTATCTACTGTCATCTATCTTTCTGTCTACTCTATCTACTGTCATTTATCTTTCTGTCTAATCTATTTACTATCATCTATCTTTCTGTCTAATCTATCTACTATCATCTATCTTTCTGTCTAATCTATCTACTATCATCTATCTTTCTGTCTAATATATCTACTATCATCTAACTACTATCTTTCTATCTAATCTATCTACTATCATCTATCTTTCTGTCTAATCTATCTACTATCATCTAACTACTATCTTTCTGTCTAATCTATCTACTATGATCTAACTACTATCTTTCTGTCTAATCTATCTACTATGATCTAACTACTATCTTTCTGTCTAATCTATCTACTATCATCTATCTTTCTGTCTAATCTATCTACTATCATCTATCTTTCTGTCTAATCTATCTACTGTCATCTATCTTTCTGTCTACTCTATCTACTGTCATCTATCTTTCTGTCTAATCTATCTACTATCATCTATCTTTCTGTCTAATCTATCTACTATCATCTATCTTTCTGTCTAATCTATCTACTATCATCTATCTTTCTGTCTAATCTATCTACTATCATCTAACTACTATCTTTCTATCTAATCTATCTACTATCATCTATCTTTCTGTCTAATCTATCTACTATCATCTAACTACTATCTTTCTGTCTAATCTATCTACTATGATCTAACTACTATCTTTCTGTCTAATCTATCTACTATCATCTATCTTTCTATCTAATCTATGTACTATCATCTATCTTTCTGTCTAATCTATCTACTATCATCTATCTTTCTGTCTAATCTATCTACTATCATCTATCTTTCTGTCTAATCTATCTACTATCATCTATCTTTCTGTCTAATGTATCTACTATCATCTATCTTTCTGTCTAATGTATCTACTATCATCTATATTTCTGTCTAATCTATCTACTATCATCTATCTTTCTGTCTAATCTATCTACTATCATCTATCTTTCTGTCTAATCTATCTACTATCATCTATCTTTCTGTCTAATCTATATACTATCATCTATCTTTCTGTCTAATCTATCTACTATCATCTATCTTTCTGTCTAATCTATCTACTAGCAGCTATCTTTCCGTCTAATGTATCTACTATCATCTATCTTTCTATCTAATCTATCTACTATCATCTAACTACTATCTTTCTATCTAATCTATCTACTATCATCTATCTTTCTGTCTAATCTATCTACTATCATCTAACTACTATCTTTCTATGTAATCTATCTACTATCATCTATCTTTCTGTCTAATCTATCTACTATCATCTAACTACTATCTTTCTGTCTAATCTATCTACTATGATCTAACTACTATCTTTCTGTCTAATCTATCTACTATCATCTATCTTTCTATCTAATCTATCTACTATCATCTATCTTTCTGTCTAATCTATCTACTATAATCTATCTTTCTTTCTAATCTATCTACTATCATCTATCTTTCTGTCTAATCTATCTACTATCATCTATCTTTCTGTCTAATCTATCTACTATCATCTATCTTTCTGTCTAATCTGTCTACTATCGTCTATCTTTCTGTCTAATCTATCTACTATCGTCTATCTTTCTGTCTAATCTATGTACTATCGTCTATCTTTCTGTCTAATCTATCTACTATCGTCTATCTTTCTGTCTAATCTATCTACTATCGTCTATCTTTCTGTCTAATCTATCTACTATCACCTATCTTTCTGTCTAATCTATCTACTATCATCTATCTTTCTGTCTAATCTATCTACTACCATCTATCTTTCTGTCTAATCTATCTACTATCATCTATCTTTCTGTCTAATCTATCTACTATCATCTATCTTTCTGTCTAATCTATCTACTATCATCTATTTTTCTGTCTAATCTATCTACTATCATCTATCTTTCTGTCTAATGTATCTACTATCATCTATCTTTCTGTCTAATGTATCTACTATCATCTATCTTTCTGTCTAATGTATCTACTATCATCTATCTTTCTGTCTAATCTATCTACTATCATCTATCTTTCTGTCTAATCTATCTACTATCATCTATCTTTCTGTCTAATCTGTCTACTATCATCTATCTTTCTGTCTAATCTATCTACTATCATCTATCTTTCTGTCTAATCTATCTACTATCATCTATCTTTCTGTCTAATCTATCTACTATCATCTATCTTTCTGTCTAATGTATCTACTATCATCTATCTTTCTGTCTAATGTATCTACTATCATCTATCTTTCTGTCTAATCTATCTACTATCATCTATCTTTCTGTCTAATCTATCTACTATCATCTATCTTTCTATCTAATCTAGCTACTATCATCTACCTTTCTGTCTAAACTATCTACTATCATCTACCTTTCTGTCTAATCTATCTACTATCATGTATCTTTCTGTCTAATCTATCTACTATCATCTAACTTTCTGTCTATCTACTATCATCTATCTTTCTGTCTAATCTATCTACTATCATCTAACTACTATCTTTCTATCTAATCTATCTACTATCATCTATCTTTCTGTCTAATCTATCTACTATGATCTAACTACTACCTTTCTGTCTAATCTATCTACTATGATCTAACTACTATCTTTCTGTCTAATCTATCTACTATCATCTATCTTTCTATCTAATCTATCTACTATCATCTATCTTTCTGTCTAATCTATCTACTATCATCTATCTTTCTGTCTAATCTATCTACTATCATCTATCTTTCTGTCTAATCTATCTACTATCATCTATCTTTCTGTCTAATCTATCTACTATCATCTATCTTTCTGTCTAATCTATCTACTATCATCTATCTTTCTGTCTAATCTATCTACTATCATCTATCTTTCTGTCTAATCTATCTACTATCATCTATCTTTCTGTCTAATCTATCTACTATCATCTATCTTTCTATCTAATCTATCTACTATCATCTATCTTTCTGTCTAATCTATCTACTATCATCTATCTTTCTGTCTAATCTATCTACTATCATCTATCTTTCTGTCTAATCTATCTACTATCATCTAACTACTATCTTTCTATCTAATCTATCTACTATCATCTATCTTTCTATCTAATCTATCTACTATCTTCTATCTTTCTATCTAATCTATCTACTATCATCTATCTTTCTATCTAATCTATCTACTATCATCTATCTTTCTGTCTAATCTATCTACTATCATCTATCTTTCTGTCTAATCTATCTACTATCATCTAACTACTATCTTTCTGTCTAATCTATCTACTATCATCTATCTTTATATCTAATCTATCTACTATCATCTATCTTTCTGTCTAATCTATCTACTATCATCTATCTTTCTGTCTAATCTATCTACTATCATCTATCTTTCTGTCTAATCTATCTACTATCATCTATCTTTCTATCTAATCTATCTACTATCTATCTTTCTGTCTAATCTATCTACTATCATCTATCTTTCTGTCTAATCTATCTACTATCATCTATCTTTCTGTCTAATCTATCTACTATCATCTATCTTTCTATCTAATCTATCTACTATCATCTAACTTTCTGTCTAATCTATCTACTATCCTCTATCTTTCTGTCTAATCTATCTACTATCGTCTTTCTGTCAAATCTATCTACTATCGTCTATCTTTCTGTCTAATCTATCTACTATCGTCTATCTTTCTGTCTACTCTATCTACTATCGTCTATCTTTCTGTCTACTCTATCTACTATCGTCTATCTTTCTGTCTAATCTATCTACTATCGTCTATCTTTCTGTCTAATCTATCTACTATCGTCTATCTTTCTGTCCAATCTATCTACTATCGTCTATCTTTCTGTCTAATCTATGTACTATCGTCTATCTTTCTGTCTAATCTATCTACTATCGTCTATCTTTCTGTCTAATCTATCTACTATCGTCTATCTTTCTGTCTAATCTATCTACTATCACCTATCTTTCTGTCTAATCTATCTACTATCACCTATCTTTCTGTCTAATCTATCTACTATCATCTATCTTTCTGTCTAATCTATCTACTACCATCTATCTTTCTGTCTAATCTATCTACTATCATCTATCTTTCTGTCTAATCTATCTACTATCATCTATCTTTCTGTCTAATCTATCTACTATCATCTATCTTTCTGTCTAATCTATCTACTATCATCTATCTTTCTGTCTAATGTATCTACTATCATCTATCTTTCTGTCTAATGTATCTACTATCATCTATCTTTCTGTCTAATGTATCTACTATCATCTATCTTTCTGTCTAATCTATCTACTATCATCTATCTTTCTGTCTAATCTATCTACTATCATCTATCTTTCTATCTAATCTATCTACTATCATCTATCTTTCTGTCTAATCTATCTACTATCATCTACCTTTCTGTCTAAACTATCTACTATCATCTACCTTTCTGTCTAATCTATCTACTATCGTCTATCTTTCTGTCTAATCTATCTACTATCGTCTATCTTTCTGTCTAATCTATCTACTATCATCTATCTTTCTGTCTAATCTATCTACTATCATCTATCTTTCAGTCTAATCTATCTACTATCATCTATCTTTCTGTCTAATCTATCTACTATCATCTATCTTTCTGTCTAATGTATCTAATATCATCTATCTTTCTGTCTAATGTATCTACTATGATCTCTCTTTCTGTCTAATGTATCTACTATGATCTCTCTTTCTGTCTAATGTATCTACTATCATCTTTCTGTCTAATGTATCTACTATCATCTCTCTTTCTGTCTAATGTATCTACTATCATCTATCTTTCTGTCTAATGTATCTACTATCATCTATCTTTCTGTCTAATCTATCTACTATCATCTATCTTTCTGTCTAATCTATCTACTATCATCTATCTTTCTGTCTAATCTATCTACTATCATCTCTCTTTCTGTCTAATCCATCTACTATCATCTCTCTTTCTGTCTAATCTATCTACTATCATCTCTCTTTCTGTCTAATCTATCTACTATCGTCTATCTTTCTGTCTAATCTACCTACTATCGTCTATCTTTCTGTCTAATCTACCTACTATCGTCTAACTTTCTGTCTAATGTATCTACTATCATCTATCTTTCTGTCTAATCTATCTACTATCATCTATCTTTCTGTCTAATGTATCTACTATCATCTATCTTTCTGTCTAATGTATCTACTATCATCTATCTTTCTGTCTAATGTATCTACTATCATCTATCTTTCTGTCTAATGTATCTACTATCATCTATCTTTCTGTCTAATGTATCTACTATCATCTATCTTTGTGTCTAATCTATCTACTATCGTCTTTCTGTCAAATCTATCTACTATCGTCTATCTTTCTGTCTAATCTATCTACTATCGTCTATCTTTCTGTCTAATCTATCTACTATCATCTAACTATCTTTCTGTCTAATCTATCTACTATCATCTAACTACTATCTTTCTGTCTAATCTATCTACTATCATCTATCTTTCTATCTAATCTATCTACTATCATCTATCTTTCTGTCTAATCTATCTACTATCATCTATCTTTCTGTCTAATCTATCTACTAGCAGCTATCTTTCCGTCTAATGTATCTACTATCATCTATCTTTCTGTCTAATGTATCTACTATCATCTATCTTTCTGTCTAATGTATCTACTATCATCTATCTTTCTGTCTAATCTATCTACTATCATCTATCTTTCTGTCTAATCTATCTACTATCATCTATCTTTCTATCTAATCTATCTACTATCATCTATCTTTCTGTCTAATCTATCTACTATCATCTACCTTTCTGTCTAAACTATCTACTATCATCTACCTTTCTGTCTAATCTATCTACTATCGTCTATCTTTCTGTCTAATCTATCTACTATCGTCTATCTTTCTGTCTAATCTATCTACTATCATCTATCTTTCTGTCTAATCTATCTACTATCATCTATCTTTCAGTCTAATCTATCTACTATCATCTATCTTTCTGTCTAATCTATCTACTATCATCTATCTTTCTGTCTAATGTATCTAATATCATCTATCTTTCTGTCTAATGTATCTACTATGATCTCTCTTTCTGTCTAATGTATCTACTATGATCTCTCTTTCTGTCTAATGTATCTACTATCATCTTTCTGTCTAATGTATCTACTATCATCTCTCTTTCTGTCTAATGTATCTACTATCATCTATCTTTCTGTCTAATGTATCTACTATCATCTATCTTTCTGTCTAATCTATCTACTATCATCTATCTTTCTGTCTAATCTATCTACTATCATCTATCTTTCTGTCTAATCTATCTACTATCATCTCTCTTTCTGTCTAATCCATCTACTATCATCTCTCTTTCTGTCTAATCTATCTACTATCATCTCTCTTTCTGTCTAATCTATCTACTATCATCTATCTTTCTGTCTAATCTACCTACTATCGTCTATCTTTCTGTCTAATCTACCTACTATCGTCTAACTTTCTGTCTAATGTATCTACTATCATCTATCTTTCTGTCTAATCTATCTACTATCATCTATCTTTCTGTCTAATGTATCTACTATCATCTATCTTTCTGTCTAATGTATCTACTATCATCTATCTTTCTGTCTAATGTATCTACTATCATCTATCTTTCTGTCTAATGTATCTACTATCATCTATCTTTCTGTCTAATGTATCTACTATCATCTATCTTTGTGTCTAATCTATCTACTATCGTCTTTCTGTCAAATCTATCTACTATCGTCTATCTTTCTGTCTAATCTATCTACTATCGTCTATCTTTCTGTCTAATCTATCTACTATCATCTAACTACTATCTTTCTGTCTAATCTATCTACTATCATCTAACTACTATCTTTCTGTCTAATCTATCTACTATCATCTAACTACTATCTTTCTGTCTAATCTATCTACTATCATCTATCTTTCTATCTAATCTATCTACTATCATCTATCTTTCTGTCTAATCTATCTACTATCATCTATCTTTCTGTCTAATCTATCTACTATCATCTATCTTTCTGTCTAATCTATCTACTGTCATCTATCTTTCTGTCTACTCTATCTACTGTCATCTATCTTTCTGTCTAATCTATCTACTATCATCTATCTTTCTGTCTAATCTATCTACTATCATCTATCTTTCTATCTAATCTAGCTACTATCATCTACCTTTCTGTCTAAACTATCTACTATCATCTACCTTTCTGTCTAATCTATCTACTATCATCTATCTTTCTGTCTAATCTATCTACTATCATCTATCTTTCTGTCTAATCTATCTACTATCATCTATCTTTCTGTCTAATCTATCTACTATCATCTAACTACTATCTTTCTATCTAATCTATCTACTATCATCTATCTTTCTGTCTAATCTATCTACTATGATCTAACTACTATCTTTCTGTCTAATCTATCTACTATGATCTAACTACTATCTTTCTGTCTAATCTATCTACTATCATCTATCTTTCTATCTAATCTATCTACTATCATCTATCTTTCTGTCTAATCTATCTACTATCATCTATCTTTCTGTCTAATCTATCTACTATCATCTATCTTTCTGTCTAATCTATCTACTGTCATCTATCTTTCTGTCTACTCTATCTACTGTCATTTATCTTTCTGTCTAAACTATTTACTATCATCTATCTTTCTGTCTAATCTATCTACTATCATCTATCTTTCTGTCTAATCTATCTACTATCATCTATCTTTCTGTCTAATATATCTACTATCATCTAACTACTATCTTTCTATCTAATCTATCTACTATCATCTATCTTTCTGTCTAATCTATCTACTATCATCTAACTACTATCTTTCTGTCTAATCTATCTACTATGATCTAACTACTATCTTTCTGTCTAATCTATCTACTATGATCTAACTACTATCTTTCTGTCTAATCTATCTACTATAATCTATCTTTCTGTCTAATCTATCTACTGTCATCTATCTTTCTGTCTACTCTATCTACTGTCATCTATCTTTCTGTCTAATCTATCTACTATCATCTATCTTTCTGTCTAATCTATCTACTATCATCTATCTTTCTGTCTAATCTATCTACTATCATCTATCTTTCTGTCTAATCTATCTACTATCATCTAACTACTATCTTTCTATCTAATCTATCTACTATCATCTATCTTTCTGTCTAATCTATCTACTATCATCTAACTACTATCTTTCTGTCTAATCTATCTACTATGATCTAACTACTATCTTTCTGTCTAATCTATCTACTATCATCTATCTTTCTATCTAATCTATGTACTATCATCTATCTTTCTGTCTAATCTATCTACTATCATCTATCTTTCTGTCTAATCTATCTACTATCATCTATCTTTCTGTCTAATCTATCTACTATCATCTATCTTTCTGTCTAATGTATCTACTATCATCTATCTTTCTGTCTAATGTATCTACTATCATCTATCTTTCTGTCTAATCTATCTACTATCATCTATCTTTCTGTCTAATCTATCTACTATCATCTATCTTTCTGTCTAATCTATCTACTATCATCTATCTTTCTGTCTAATCTATATACTATCATCTATCTTTCTGTCTAATCTATCTACTATCATCTATCTTTCTGTCTAATCTATCTACTAGCAGCTATCTTTCCGTCTAATGTATCTACTATCATCTATCTTTCTATCTAATCTATCTACTATCATCTAACTACTATCTTTCTATCTAATCTATCTACTATCATCTATCTTTCTGTCTAATCTATCTACTATCATCTAACTACTATCTTTCTATGTAATCTATCTACTATCATCTATCTTTCTGTCTAATCTATCTACTATCATCTAACTACTATCTTTCTGTCTAATCTATCTACTATGATCTAACTACTATCTTTCTGTCTAATCTATCTACTATCATCTATCTTTCTATCTAATCTATCTACTATCATCTATCTTTCTATCTAATCTATCTACTATCATCTAACTTTCTGTCTAATCTATCTACTATCCTCTATCTTTCTGTCTAATCTATCTACTATCGTCTTTCTGTCAAATCTATCTACTATCGTCTATCTTTCTGTCTAATCTATCTACTATCGTCTATCTTTCTGTCTACTCTATCTACTATCGTCTATCTTTCTGTCTACTCTATCTACTATCGTCTATCTTTCTGTCTAATCTATCTACTATCGTCTATCTTTCTGTCTAATCTATCTACTATCGTCTATCTTTCTGTCCAATCTATCTACTATCGTCTATCTTTCTGTCTAATCTATGTACTATCGTCTATCTTTCTGTCTAATCTATCTACTATCGTCTATCTTTCTGTCTAATCTATCTACTATCGTCTATCTTTCTGTCTAATCTATCTACTATCACCTATCTTTCTGTCTAATCTATCTACTATCACCTATCTTTCTGTCTAATCTATCTACTATCATCTATCTTTCTGTCTAATCTATCTACTACCATCTCTCTTTCTGTCTAATCTATCTACTATCATCTATCTTTCTGTCTAATCTATCTACTATCATCTATCTTTCTGTCTAATCTATCTACTATCATCTATCTTTCTGTCTAATCTATCTACTATCATCTATCTTTCTGTCTAATGTATCTACTATCATCTATCTTTCTGTCTAATGTATCTACTATCATCTATCTTTCTGTCTAATCTATCTACTATCATCTATCTTTCTGTCTAATCTATCTACTATCATCTATCTTTATGTCTAATCTGTCTACTATCATCTATCTTTCTGTCTAATCTGTCTACTATCATCTATCTTTCTGTCTAATCTATCTACTATCATCTATCTTTCTGTCTAATCTATCTACTATCATCTATCTTTCTGTCTAATGTATCTACTATCATCTATCTTTCTGTCTAATGTATCTACTATCATCTATCTTTCTGTCTAATCTATCTACTATCATCTATCTTTCTGTCTAATCTATCTACTATCATCTATCTTTCTGTCTAATCTATCTACTATCATCTATCTTTCTGTCTAATCTATATACTATCATCTATCTTTCTGTCTAATCTATCTACTATCATCTAACTACTATCTTTCTGTCTAATCTATCTACTATCATCTATCTTTCTATCTATCTACTATCATCTATCTTTCTGTCTAATCTATCTACTATCATCTATCTTTCTGTCTAATCTATCTACTAGCAGCTATCTTTCCGTCTAATGTATCTACTATCATCTATCTTTCTATCTAATCTATCTACTATCATCTAACTACTATCTTTCTATCTAATCTATCTACTATCATCTATCTTTCTGTCTAATCTATCTACTATCATCTAACTACTATCTTTCTATGTAATCTATCTACTATCATCTATCTTTCTGTCTAATCTATCTACTATCATCTAACTACTATCTTTCTGTCTAATCTATCTACTATGATCTAACTACTATCTTTCTGTCTAATCTATCTACTATCATCTATCTTTCTATCTAATCTATCTACTATCATCTATCTTTCTGTCTAATCTATCTACTATAATCTATCTTTCTTTCTAATCTATCTACTATCATCTATCTTTCTGTCTAATCTATCTACTATCATCTATCTTTCTGTCTAATCTATCTACTATCATCTATCTTTCTGTCTAATCTATCTACTATCATCTATCTTTCTGTCTAATCTATCTACTATCATCTACCTTTCTGTCTAAACTATCTACTATCATCTACCTTTCTGTCTAATCTATCTACTATCGTCTATCTTTCTGTCTAATCTATCTACTATCGTCTATCTTTCTGTCTAATCTATCTACTATCATCTATCTTTCTGTCTAATCTATCTACTATCATCTATCTTTCAGTCTAATCTATCTACTATCATCTATCTTTCTGTCTAATCTATCTACTATCATCTATCTTTCTGTCTAATGTATCTAATATCATCTATCTTTCTGTCTAATGTATCTACTATGATCTCTCTTTCTGTCTAATGTATCTACTATGATCTCTCTTTCTGTCTAATGTATCTACTATCATCTTTCTGTCTAATGTATCTACTATCATCTCTCTTTCTGTCTAATGTATCTACTATCATCTATCTTTCTGTCTAATGTATCTACTATCATCTATCTTTCTGTCTAATCTATCTACTATCATCTATCTTTCTGTCTAATCTATCTACTATCATCTATCTTTCTGTCTAATCTATATACTATCATCTCTCTTTCTGTCTAATCCATCTACTATCATCTCTCTTTCTGTCTAATCTATCTACTATCATCTCTCTTTCTGTCTAATCTATCTACTATCATCTATCTTTCTGTCTAATCTACCTACTATCGTCTATCTTTCTGTCTAATCTACCTACTATCGTCTAACTTTCTGTCTAATGTATCTACTATCATCTATCTTTCTGTCTAATCTATCTACTATCATCTATCTTTCTGTCTAATGTATCTACTGTCATCTATCTTTCTGTCTAATGTATCTACTATCATCTATCTTTCTGTCTAATGTATCTACTATCATCTATCTTTCTGTCTAATGTATCTACTATCATCGATCTTTCTGTCTAATGTATCTACTATCATCTATCTTTGTGTCTAATCTATCTACTATCGTCTTTCTGTCAAATCTATCTACTATCGTCTATCTTTCTGTCTAATCTATCTACTATCGTCTATCTTTCTGTCTAATCTATCTACTATCATCTAACTACTATCTTTCTGTCTAATCTATCTACTATCATCTAACTACTATCTTTCTGTCTAATCTATCTACTATCATCTATCTTTCTATCTAATCTATCTACTATCATCTATCTTTCTGTCTAATCTATCTACTATCATCTATCTTTCTGTCTAATCTATCTACTAGCAGCTATCTTTCCGTCTAATGTATCTACTATCATCGATCTTTCTATCTAATCTATCTACTATCATGTAACTTCTATCTTTCTGTCTAATCTATCTACTATCATCTATCTTTCTGTCTAATCTATCTACTATCATCTAACTACTATCTTTCTATGTAATCTATCTACTATCATCTATCTTTCTGTCTAATCTATCTACTATCATCTAACTACTATCTTTCTGTCTAATCTATCTACTATGATCTAACTACTATCTTTCTGTCTAATCTATCTAGTATGATCTAACTACTATCTTTCTGTCTAATCTATCTACTATCATCTATCTTTCTATCTAATCTATCTACTATCATCTATCTTTCTGTCTAATCTATCTACTATCATCTATCTTTCTGTCTAATCTATCTACTATCATCTATCTTTCTGTCTAATCTATCTACTGTCATCTATCTTTCTGTCTACTCTATCTACTGTCATCTATCTTTCTGTCTAATCTATCTACTATCATCTATCTTTCTGTCTAATCTATCTACTATCATCTATCTTTCTATCTAATCTAGCTACTATCATCTACCTTTCTGTCTAAACTATCTACTATCATCTACCTTTCTGTCTAATCTATCTACTATCATCTATCTTTCTGTCTAATCTATCTACTATCATCTATCTTTCTGTCTAATCTATCTACTATCATCTATCTTTCTGTCTAATCTATCTACTATCATCTAACTACTATCTTTCTATCTAATCTATCTACTATCATCTATCTTTCTGTCTAATCTATCTACTATGATCTAACTACTATCTTTCTGTCTAATCTATCTACTATGATCTAACTACTATCTTTCTGTCTAATCTATCTACTATCATCTATCTTTCTATCTAATCTATCTACTATCATCTATCTTTCTGTCTAATCTATCTACTATCATCTATCTTTCTGTCTAATCTATCTACTATCATCTATCTTTCTGTCTAATCTATCTACTGTCATCTATCTTTCTGTCTACTCTATCTACTGTCATTTATCTTTCTGTCTAATCTATTTACTATCATCTATCTTTCTGTCTAATCTATCTACTATCATCTATCTTTCTGTCTAATCTATCTACTATCATCTATCTTTCTGTCTAATCTATCTACTATCATCTATCTTTCTGTCTAATCTATCTACTGTCATCTATCTTTCTGTCTACTCTATCTACTGTCATCTATCTTTCTGTCTAATCTATCTACTGTCATCTATCTTTCTGTCTAATCTATCTACTATCATCTATCTTTCTGTCTAATCTATCTACTATCATCTATCTTTCTGTCTAATCTATCTACTATCATCTAACTACTATCTTTCTATCTAATCTATCTACTATCATCTATCTTTCTGTCTAATCTATCTACTATCATCTAACTACTATCTTTCTGTCTAATCTATCTACTATGATCTAACTACTATCTTTCTGTCTAATCTATCTACTATCATCTATCTTTCTATCTAATCTATGTACTATCATCTATCTTTCTGTCTAATCTATCTACTATCATCTATCTTTCTGTCTAATCTATCTACTATCATCTATCTTTCTGTCTAATCTATCTACTATCATCTATCTTTCTGTCTAATGTATCTACTATCATCTATCTTTCTGTCTAATGTATCTACTATCATCTATCTTTCTGTCTAATCTATCTACTATCATCTATCTTTCTGTCTAATCTATCTACTATCATCTATCTTTCTGTCTAATCTATCTACTATCATCTATCTTTCTGTCTAATCTATATACTATCATCTATCTTTCTGTCTAATCTATCTACTATCATCTATCTTTCTGTCTAATCTATCTACTAGCAGCTATCTTTCCGTCTAATGTATCTACTATCATCTATCTTTCTATCTAATCTATCTACTATCATCTAACTACTATCTTTCTATCTAATCTATCTACTATCATCTATCTTTCTGTCTAATCTATCTACTATCATCTAACTACTATCTTTCTATGTAATCTATCTACTATCATCTATCTTTCTGTCTAATCTATCTACTATCATCTAACTACTATCTTTCTGTCTAATCTATCTACTATGATCTAACTACTATCTTTCTGTCTAGTCTATCTACTATCATCTATCTTTCTATCTAATCTATCTACTATCATCTATCTTTCTGTCTAATCTATCTACTATAATCTATCTTTCTTTCTAATCTATCTACTATCATCTATCTTTCTGTCTAATCTATCTACTATCATCTATCTTTCTGTCTAATCTATCTACTATCATCTATCTTTCTGTCTAATCTATCTACTATCGTCTATCTTTCTGTCTAATCTATCTACTATCGTCTATCTTTCTGTCTAATCTATGTACTATCGTCTATCTTTCTGTCTAATCTATCTACTATCGTCTATCTTTCTGTCTAATCTATCTACTATCGTCTATCTTTCTGTCTAATCTATCTACTATCACCTATCTTTCTGTCTAATCTATCTACTATCACCTATCTTTCTGTCTAATCTATCTACTATCACCTATCTTTCTGTCTAATCTATCTACTACCATCTATCTTTCTGTCTAATCTATCTACTATCATCTATCTTTCTGTCTAATCTATCTACTATCATCTATCTTTCTGTCTAATCTATCTACTATCATCTATTTTTCTGTCTAATCTATCTACTATCATCTATCTTTCTGTCTAATGTATCTACTATCATCTATCTTTCTGTCTAATGTATCTACTATCATCTATCTTTCTGTCTAATCTATCTACTATCATCTATCTTTCTGTCTAATCTATCTACTATCATCTATTTTTCTGTCTAATCTATCTACTATCATCTATCTTTCTGTCTAATGTATCTACTATCATCTATCTTTCTGTCTAATCTATCTACTATCATCTATCTTTCTGTCTAATCTATCTACTATCATCTATCTTTCTGTCTAATCTATCTACTATCATCTATCTTTCTGTCTAATCTATCTACTATCATCTATCTTTCTGTCTAATCTATCTACTATCATCTATCTTTCTGTCTAATCTATCTACTATCATCTATCTTTCTGTCTAATCTATCTACTATCATCTATCTTTCTATCTAATCTATCTACTATCATCTATCTTTCTGTCTAATCTATCTACTATCATCTATCTTTCTGTCTAATCTATCTACTATCATCTATCTTTCTGTCTAATCTATCTACTATCATCTAACTACTATCTTTCTATCTAATCTATCTACTATCATCTATCTTTCTATCTAATCTATCTACTATCTTCTATACTTCTATATAATCTATCTACTATCATCTATCTTTCTATCTAATCTATCTACTATCATCTATCTTTCTGTCTAATCTATCTACTATCATCTATCTTTCTGTCTAATCTATCTACTATCATCTAACTACTATCTTTCTGTCTAATCTATCTACTATCATCTATCTTTATATCTAATCTATCTACTATCATCTATCTTTCTGTCTAATCTATCTACTATCATCTATCTTTCTGTCTAATCTATCTACTATCATCTATCTTTCTGTCTAATCTATCTACTATCATCTATCTTTCTATCTAATCTATCTACTATCTATCTTTCTGTCTAATCTATCTACTATCATCTATCTTTCTGTCTAATCTATCTACTATCATCTATCTTTCTGTCTAATCTATCTACTATCATCTATCTTTCTATCTAATCTATCTACTATCATCTAACTTTCTGTCTAATCTATCTACTATCCTCTATCTTTCTGTCTAATCTATCTACTATCGTCTTTCTGTCAAATCTATCTACTATCGTCTATCTTTCTGTCTAATCTATCTACTATCGTCTATCTTTCTGTCTACTCTATCTACTATCGTCTATCTTTCTGTCTACTCTATCTACTATCGTCTATCTTTCTGTCTAATCTATCTACTATCGTCTATCTTTCTGTCTAATCTATCTACTATCGTCTATCTTTCTGTCCAATCTATCTACTATCGTCTATCTTTCTGTCTAATCTATGTACTATCGTCTATCTTTCTGTCTAATCTATCTACTATCGTCTATCTTTCTGTCTAATCTATCTACTATCGTCTATCTTTCTGTCTAATCTATCTACTATCACCTATCTTTCTGTCTAATCTATCTACTATCACCTATCTTTCTGTCTAATCTATCTACTATCATCTATCTTTCTGTCTAATCTATCTACTACCATCTATCTTTCTGTCTAATCTATCTACTATCATCTATCTTTCTGTCTAATCTATCTACTATCATCTATCTTTCTGTCTAATCTATCTACTATCATCTATCTTTCTGTCTAATCTATCTACTATCATCTATCTTTCTGTCTAATGTATCTACTATCATCTATCTTTCTGTCTAATGTATCTACTATCATCTATCTTTCTGTCTAATCTATCTACTATCATCTATCTTTCTGTCTAATCTATCTACTATCATCTATCTTTATGTCTAATCTGTCTACTATCATCTATCTTTCTGTCTAATCTGTCTACTATCATCTATCTTTCTGTCTAATCTATCTACTATCATCTATCTTTCTGTCTAATCTATCTACTATCATCTATCTTTCTGTCTAATGTATCTACTATCATCTATCTTTCTGTCTAATGTATCTACTATCATCTATCTTTCTGTCTAATCTATCTACTATCATCTATCTTTCTGTCTAATCTATCTACTATCATCTATCTTTCTGTCTAATCTATCTACTATCATCTATCTTTCTGTCTAATCTATATACTATCATCTATCTTTCTGTCTAATCTATCTACTATCATCTAACTACTATCTTTCTGTCTAATCTATCTACTATCATCTATCTTTCTATCTAATCTATCTACTATCATCTATCTTTCTGTCTAATCTATCTACTATCATCTATCTTTCTGTCTAATCTATCTACTAGCAGCTATCTTTCCGTCTAATGTATCTACTATCATCTATCTTTCTATCTAATCTATCTACTATCATCTAACTACTATCTTTCTATCTAATCTATCTACTATCATCTATCTTTCTGTCTAATCTATCTACTATCATCTAACTACTATCTTTCTATGTAATCTATCTACTATCATCTATCTTTCTGTCTAATCTATCTACTATCATCTAACTACTATCTTTCTGTCTAATCTATCTACTATGATCTAACTACTATCTTTCTGTCTAATCTATCTACTATCATCTATCTTTCTATCTAATCTATCTACTATCATCTATCTTTCTGTCTAATCTATCTACTATAATCTATCTTTCTTTCTAATCTATCTACTATCATCTATCTTTCTGTCTAATCTATCTACTATCATCTATCTTTCTGTCTAATCTATCTACTATCATCTATCTTTCTGTCTAATCTATCTACTATCATCTATCTTTCTGTCTAATCTATCTACTATCATCTATCTTTCTGTCTAATCTATCTACTATCATCTATCTTTCTGTCTAATCTATCTACTATCATCTACCTTTCTGTCTAAACTATCTACTATCATCTACCTTTCTGTCTAATCTATCTACTATCGTCTATCTTTCTGTCTAATCTATCTACTATCGTCTATCTTTCTGTCTAATCTATCTACTATCATCTATCTTTCTGTCTAATCTATCTACTATCATCTATCTTTCAGTCTAATCTATCTACTATCATCTATCTTTCTGTCTAATCTATCTACTATCATCTATCTTTCTGTCTAATGTATCTAATATCATCTATCTTTCTGTCTAATGTATCTACTATGATCTCTCTTTCTGTCTAATGTATCTACTATGATCTCTCTTTCTGTCTAATGTATCTACTATCATCTTTCTGTCTAATGTATCTACTATCATCTCTCTTTCTGTCTAATGTATCTACTATCATCTATCTTTCTGTCTAATGTATCTACTATCATCTATCTTTCTGTCTAATCTATCTACTATCATCTATCTTTCTGTCTAATCTATCTACTATCATCTATCTTTCTGTCTAATCTATCTACTATCATCTCTCTTTCTGTCTAATCCATCTACTATCATCTCTCTTTCTGTCTAATCTATCTACTATCATCTCTCTTTCTGTCTAATCTATCTACTATCATCTATCTTTCTGTCTAATCTACCTACTATCGTCTATCTTTCTGTCTAATCTACCTACTATCGTCTAACTTTCTGTCTAATGTATCTACTATCATCTATCTTTCTGTCTAATCTATCTACTATCATCTATCTTTCTGTCTAATGTATCTACTATCATCTATCTTTCTGTCTAATGTATCTACTATCATCTATCTTTCTGTCTAATGTATCTACTATCATCTATCTTTCTGTCTAATGTATCTACTATCATCGATCTTTCTGTCTAATGTATCTACTATCATCTATCTTTGTGTCTAATCTATCTACTATCGTCTTTCTGTCAAATCTATCTACTATCGTCTATCTTTCTGTCTAATCTATCTACTATCGTCTATCTTTCTGTCTAATCTATCTACTATCATCTAACTACTATCTTTCTGTCTAATCTATCTACTATCATCTAACTACTATCTTTCTGTCTAATCTATCTACTATCATCTATCTTTCTATCTAATCTATCTACTATCATCTATCTTTCTGTCTAATCTATCTACTATCATCTATCTTTCTGTCTAATCTATCTACTAGCAGCTATCTTTCCGTCTAATGTATCTACTATCATCGATCTTTCTATCTAATCTATCTACTATCATGTAACTTCTATCTTTCTGTCTAATCTATCTACTATCATCTATCTTTCTGTCTAATCTATCTACTATCATCTAACTACTATCTTTCTATGTAATCTATCTACTATCATCTATCTTTCTGTCTAATCTATCTACTATCATCTAACTACTATCTTTCTGTCTAATCTATCTACTATGATCTAACTACTATCTTTCTGTCTAATCTATCTAGTATGATCTAACTACTATCTTTCTGTCTAATCTATCTACTATCATCTATCTTTCTATCTAATCTATCTACTATCATCTATCTTTCTGTCTAATCTATCTACTATCATCTATCTTTCTGTCTAATCTATCTACTATCATCTATCTTTCTGTCTAATCTATCTACTGTCATCTATCTTTCTGTCTACTCTATCTACTGTCATCTATCTTTCTGTCTAATCTATCTACTATCATCTATCTTTCTGTCTAATCTATCTACTATCATCTATCTTTCTATCTAATCTAGCTACTATCATCTACCTTTCTGTCTAAACTATCTACTATCATCTACCTTTCTGTCTAATCTATCTACTATCATCTATCTTTCTGTCTAATCTATCTACTATCATCTATCTTTCTGTCTAATCTATCTACTATCATCTATCTTTCTGTCTAATCTATCTACTATCATCTAACTACTATCTTTCTATCTAATCTATCTACTATCATCTATCTTTCTGTCTAATCTATCTACTATGATCTAACTACTATCTTTCTGTCTAATCTATCTACTATGATCTAACTACTATCTTTCTGTCTAATCTATCTACTATCATCTATCTTTCTATCTAATCTATCTACTATCATCTATCATTCTGTCTAATCTATCTACTATCATCTATCTTTCTGTCTAATCTATCTACTATCATCTATCTTTCTGTCTAATCTATCTACTGTCATCTATCTTTCTGTCTACTCTATCTACTGTCATTTATCTTTCTGTCTAATCTATTTACTATCATCTATCTTTCTGTCTAATCTATCTACTATCATCTATCTTTCTGTCTAATCTATCTACTATCATCTATCTTTCTGTCTAATCTATCTACTATCATCTATCTTTCTGTCTAATCTATCTACTGTCATCTATCTTTCTGTCTACTCTATCTACTGTCATCTATCTTTCTGTCTAATCTATCTACTGTCATCTATCTTTCTGTCTAATCTATCTACTATCATCTATCTTTCTGTCTAATCTATCTACTATCATCTATCTTTCTGTCTAATCTATCTACTATCATCTAACTACTATCTTTCTATCTAATCTATCTACTATCATCTATCTTTCTGTCTAATCTATCTACTATCATCTAACTACTATCTTTCTGTCTAATCTATCTACTATGATCTAACTACTATCTTTCTGTCTAATCTATCTACTATCATCTATCTTTCTATCTAATCTATGTACTATCATCTATCTTTCTGTCTAATCTATCTACTATCATCTATCTTTCTGTCTAATCTATCTACTATCATCTATCTTTCTGTCTAATCTATCTACTATCATCTATCTTTCTGTCTAATGTATCTACTATCATCTATCTTTCTGTCTAATGTATCTACTATCATCTATCTTTCTGTCTAGTCTATCTACTATCATCTATCTTTCTGTCTAATCTATCTACTATCATCTATCTTTCTGTCTAATCTATCTACTATCATCTATCTTTCTGTCTAATCTATATACTATCATCTATCTTTCTGTCTAATCTATCTACTATCATCTATCTTTCTGTCTAATCTATCTACTAGCAGCTATCTTTCCGTCTAATGTATCTACTATCATCTATCTTTCTATCTAATCTATCTACTATCATCTAACTACTATCTTTCTATCTAATCTATCTACTATCATCTATCTTTCTGTCTAATCTATCTACTATCATCTAACTACTATCTTTCTATGTAATCTATCTACTATCATCTATCTTTCTGTCTAATCTATCTACTATCATCTAACTACTATCTTTCTGTCTAATCTATCTACTATGATCTAACTACTATCTTTCTGTCTAATCTATCTACTATCATCTATCTTTCTATCTAATCTATCTACTATCATCTATCTTTCTGTCTAATCTATCTACTATAATCTATCTTTCTTTCTAATCTATCTACTATCATCTATCTTTCTGTCTAATCTATCTACTATCATCTATCTTTCTGTCTAATCTATCTACTATCATCTATCTTTCTGTCTAATCTATCTACTATCGTCTATCTTTCTGTCTAATCTATCTACTATCGTCTATCTTTCTGTCTAATCTATGTACTATCGTCTATCTTTCTGTCTAATCTATCTACTATCGTCTATCTTTCTGTCTAATCTATCTACTATCGTCTATCTTTCTGTCTAATCTATCTACTATCACCTATCTTTCTGTCTAATCTATCTACTATCACCTATCTTTCTGTCTAATCTATCTACTATCATCTATCTTTCTGTCTAATCTATCTACTACCATCTATCTTTCTGTCTAATCTATCTACTATCATCTATCTTTCTGTCTAATCTATCTACTATCATCTATCTTTCTGTCTAATCTATCTACTATCATCTATTTTTCTGTCTAATCTATCTACTATCATCTATCTTTCTGTCTAATGTATCTACTATCATCTATCTTTCTGTCTAATGTATCTACTATCATCTATCTTTCTGTCTAATGTATCTACTATCATCTATCTTTCTGTCTAAGCTATCTACTATCATCTATCTTTCTGTCTAATCTATCTACTATCATCTATCTTTCTGTCTAATCTGTCTACTATCATCTATCTTTCTGTCTAATCTATCTACTATCATCTATCTTTCTGTCTAATCTATCTACTATCATCTATCTTTCTGTCTAATCTATCTACTATCATCTATCTTTCTGTCTAATGTATCTACTATCATCTATCTTTCTGTCTAATGTATCTACTATCATCTATCTTTCTGTCTAATCTATCTACTATCATCTATCTTTCTGTCTAATCTATCTACTATCATCTATCTTTCTATCTAATCTAGCTACTATCATCTACCTTTCTGTCTAAACTATCTACTATCATCTACCTTTCTGTCTAATCTATCTACTATCATGTATCTTTCTGTCTAATCTATCTACTATCATCTATCTTTCTGTCTATCTACTATCATCTATCTTTCTGTCTAATCTATCTACTATCATCTAACTACTATCTTTCTATCTAATCTATCTACTATCATCTATCTTTCTGTCTAATCTATCTACTATGATCTAACTACTATCTTTCTGTCTAATCTATCTACTATGATCTAACTACTATCTTTCTGTCTAATCTATCTACTATCATCTATCTTTCTATCTAATCTATCTACTATCATCTATCTTTTTGTCTAATCTATCTACTATCATCTATCTTTCTGTCTAATCTATCTACTATCATCTATCTTTCTGTCTAATCTATCTACTGTCATCTATCTTTCTGTCTACTCTATCTACTGTCATCTATCTTTCTGTCTAATCTATCTACTATCATCTATCTTTCTGTCTAATCTATCTACTATCATCTATCTTTCTGTCTAATCTATCTACTATCATCTATCTTTCTGTCTAATCTATCTACTATCATCTAACTACTATCTTTCTATCTAATCTATCTACTATCATCTATCTTTCTGTCTAATCTATCTACTATCATCTAACTACTATCTTTCTGTCTAATCTATCTACTATGATCTAACTACTATCTTTCTGTCTAATCTATCTACTATGATCTAACTACTATCTTTCTGTCTAATCTATCTACTATCATCTATCTTTCTATCTAATCTATGTACTATCATCTATCTTTCTGTCTAATCTATCTACTATCATCTATCTTTCTGTCTAATCTATCTACTATCATCTATCTTTCTGTCTAATCTATCTACTATCATCTATCTTTCTGTCTAATGTATCTACTATCATCTATCTTTCTGTCTAATGTATCTACTATCATCTATCTTTCTGTCTAATCTATCTACTATCATCTATCTTTCTGTCTAATGTATCTACTATCATCTATCTTTCTGTCTAATCTATCTACTATCATCTATCTTTCTGTCTAATCTATATACTATCATCTATCTTTCTGTCTAATCTATCTACTATCATCTAACTACTATCTTTCTGTCTAATCTATCTACTATTATCTATCTTTCTATCTAATCTATCTACTATCATCTATCTTTCTGTCTAATCTATCTACTATCATCTATCTTTCTGTCTAATCTATCTACTAGCAGCTATCTTTCCGTCTAATGTATCTACTATCATCTATCTTTCTATCTAATCTATCTACTATCATCTAACTACTATCTTTCTATCTAATCTATCTACTATCATCTATCTTTCTGTCTAATCTATCTACTATCATCTAACTACTATCTTTCTATGTAATCTATCTACTATCATCTATCTTTCTGTCTAATCTATCTACTATGATCTAACTACTATCTTTCTGTCTAATCTATCTACTATCATCTATCTTTCTATCTAATCTATCTACTATCATCTATCTTTCTGTCTAATCTATCTACTATAATCTATCTTTCTTTCTAATCTATCTACTATCATCTATCTTTCTGTCTAATCTATCTACTATCATCTATCTTTCTGTCTAATCTATCTACTATCATCTATCTTTCTGTCTAATCTATCTACTATCGTCTATCTTTCTGTCTAATCTATCTACTATCGTCTATCTTTCTGTCTAATCTATGTACTATCGTCTATCTTTCTGTCTATTCTATCTACTATCGTCTATCTTTCTGTCTAATCTATCTACTATCGTCTATCTTTCTGTCTAATCTATCTACTATCACCTATCTTTCTGTCTAATCTATCTACTATCACCTATCTTTCTGTCTAATCTATCTACTATCATCTATCTTTCTGTCTAATCTATCTACTACCATCTATCTTTCTGTCTAATCTATCTACTATCATCTATCTTTCTGTCTAATCTATCTACTATCATCTATCTTTCTGTCTAATCTATCTACTATCATCTATCTTTCTGTCTAATGTATCTACTATCATCTATCTTTCTGTCTAATCTATCTACTATCATCTATCTTTCTGTCTAATGTATCTACTATCATCTATCTTTCTGTCTAATGTATCTACTATCATCTATCTTTCTGTCTAATGTATCTACTATCATCTATCTTTCTGTCTAATCTATCTACTATCATCTATCTTTCTGTCTAATCTATCTACTATCATCTATCTTTCTGTCTAATCTGTCTACTATCATCTATCTTTCTGTCTAATCTATCTACTATCATCTATCTTTCTGTCTAATCTATCTACTATCATCTATCTTTCTGTCTAATCTATCTACTATCATCTATCTTTCTGTCTAATCTATCTACTATCATCTATCTTTCTGTCTAATGTATCTACTATCATCTATCTTTCTGTCTAATCTATCTACTATCATCTATCTTTCTGTCTAATCTATCTACTATCATCTATCTTTCTGTCTAATCTATCTACTATCATCTATCTTTCTGTCTAATCTATATACTATCATCTATCTTTCTGTCTAATCTATCTACTATCATCTAACTACTATCTTTCTGTCTAATCTATCTACTATCATCTATCTTTCTATCTAATCTATCTACTATCATCTATCTTTCTGTCTAATCTATCTACTATCATCTATCTTTCTGTCTAATCTATCTACTAGCAGCTATCTTTCCGTCTAATGTATCTACTATCATCTATCTTTCTATCTAATCTATCTACTATCATCTAACTACTATCTTTCTATCTAATCTATCTACTATCATCTATCTTTCTGTCTAATCTATCTACTATCATCTAACTACTATCTTTCTATGTAATCTATCTACTATCATCTATCTTTCTGTCTAATCTATCTACTATCATCTAACTACTATCTTTCTGTCTAATCTATCTACTATGATCTAACTACTATCTTTCTGTCTAATCTATCTACTATCATCTATCTTTCTATCTAATCTATCTACTATCATCTATCTTTCTGTCTAATCTATCTACTATAATCTATCTTTCTTTCTAATCTATCTACTATCATCTATCTTTCTGTCTAATCTATCTACTATCATCTATCTTTCTGTCTAATCTATCTACTATCATCTATCTTTCTGTCTAATCTATCTACTATCATCTATCTTTCTGTCTAATCTATCTACTATCATCTATCTTTCTGTCTAATCTATCTACTATCATCTATCTTTCTGTCTAATCTATCTACTATCATCTACCTTTCTGTCTAAACTATCTACTATCATCTACCTTTCTGTCTAATCTGTCTACTATCATCTATCTTTCTATCTAATCTATCTACTATCGTCTATCTTTCTGTCTAATCTATCTACTATCATCTATCTTTCTGTCTAATCTATCTACTATCATCTATCTTTCAGTCTAATCTATCTACTATCATCTATCTTTCTGTCTAATCTATCTACTATCATCTATCTTTCTGTCTAATGTATCTAATATCATCTATCTTTCTGTCTAATGTATCTACTATGATCTCTCTTTCTGTCTAATGTATCTACTATGATCTCTCTTTCTGTCTAATGTATCTACTATCATCTTTCTGTCTAATGTATCTACTATCATCTCTCTTTCTGTCTAATGTATCTACTATCATCTATCTTTCTGTCTAATGTATCTACTATCATCTATCTTTCTGTCTAATCTATCTACTATCATCTATCTTTCTGTCTAATCTATCTACTATCATCTATCTTTCTGTCTAATCTATCTACTATCATCTCTCTTTCTGTCTAATCCATCTACTATCATCTCTCTTTCTGTCTAATCTATCTACTATCATCTCTCTTTCTGTCTAATCTATCTACTATCGTCTATCTTTCTGTCTAATCTACCTACTATCGTCTATCTTTCTGTCTAATCTACCTACTATCGTCTAACTTTCTGTCTAATGTATCTACTATCATCTATCTTTCTGTCTAATCTATCTACTATCATCTATCTTTCTGTCTAATCTATCTACTATCATCTATGTTTCTGTCTAATCTATCTACTATCATCTATCTTTCTGTCTAATCTATCTACTATCATCTATCTTTCTGTCTAATCTATCTACTATCATCTATCTTTCTGTCTAATCTCTCTACTATCATCTAACTACTATCTTTCTATCTAATCTATCTACTATCATCTATCTTTCTGTCTAATCTATCTACTATCATCTAACTAATATCTTTCTGTCTAATCTATCTACTATCATCTAACTACTATCTTTCTGTCTAATCTATCTACTATCATCTAAATACAATCTTTCTGTCTAATCTATCTACTATCATCTATCTTTCTATCTAATCTATCTACTATCATCTATCTTTCTGTCTAATCTATCTACTATCATCTATCTGTCTGTCTAATCTATCTACTATCATGTATCTTTCTGTCTAATCTATCTACTATCATCTAACTACTATCTTTCTATGTAATCTATCTACTATCATCTATCTTTCTGTCTAATCTATCTACTATCATCTAACTACTATCTTTCTGTCTAATCTATCTACTATGATCTAACTACTATCTTTCTGTCTAATCTATCTAGTATGATCTAACTACTATCTTTCTGTCTAATCTATCTACTATCATCTATCTTTCTATCTAATCTATCTACTATCATCTATCTTTCTGTCTAATCTATCTACTATCATCTATCTTTCTGTCTAATCTATCTACTATCATCTATCTTTCTATCTAATCTAGCTACTATCATCTACCTTTCTGTCTAAACTATCTACTATCATCTACCTTTCTGTCTAATCTATCTACTATCATCTATCTTTCTGTCTAATCTATCTACTATCATCTATCTTTCTGTCTAATCTATCTACTATCATCTATCTTTCTGTCTAATCTATCTACTATCATCTAACTACTATCTTTCTATCTAATCTATCTACTATCATCTATCTTTCTGTCTAATCTATCTACTATGATCTAACTACTATCTTTCTGTCTAATCTATCTACTATGATCTAACTACTATCTTTCTGTCTAATCTATCTACTATCATCTATCTTTCTATCTAATCTATCTACTATCATCTATCTTTCTGTCTAATCTATCTACTATCATCTATCTTTCTGTCTAATCTATCTACTATCATCTATCTTTCTGTCTAATCTATCTACTGTCATCTGTCTTTCTGTCTACTCTATCTACTGTCATTTATCTTTCTGTCTAATCTATTTACTATCATCTATCTTTCTGTCTAATCTATCTACTATCATCTATCTTTCTGTCTAATCTATCTACTATCATCTATCTTTCTGTCTAATCTATCTACTATCATCTAACTACTATCTTTCTATCTAATCTATCTACTATCATCTATCTTTCTGTCTAATCTATCTACTATCATCTAACTACTATCTTTCTGTCTAATCTATCAACTATGATCTAACTACTATCTTTCTGTCTAATCTATCTACTATGATCTAACTACTATCTTTCTGTCTAATCTATCTACTATGATCTAACTACTATCTTTCTGTCTAATCTATCTACTATCATCTATCTTTCTGTCTAATCTATCTACTATCATCTATCTTTCTGTCTAATCTATCTACTGTCATCTATCTTTCTGTCTACTCTATCTACTGTCATCTATCTTTCTGTCTAATCTATCTACTATCATCTATCTTTCTGTCTAATCTATCTACTATCATCTATCTTTCTGTCTAATCTATCTACTATCATCTATCTTTCTGTCTAATCTTTCTACTATCATCTAACTACTATCTTTCTATCTAATCTATCTACTATCATCTATCTTTCTGTCTAATCTATCTACTATCATCTAACTACTATCTTTCTGTCTAATCTATCTACTATGATCTAACTACTATCTTTCTGTCTAATCTATCTACTATGATCTAACTACTATCTTTCTGTCTAATCTATCTACTATCATCTATCTTTCTATCTAATCTATGTACTATCATCTATCTTTCTGTCTAATCTATCTACTATCATCTATCTTTCTGTCTAATCTATCTACTATCATCTATCTTTCTGTCTAATGTATCTACTATCATCTATCTTTCTGTCTAATGTATCTACTATCATCTATCTTTCTGTCTAATCTATCTACTATCATCTATCTTTCTGTCTAATCTATCTACTATCATCTATCTTTCTGTCTAATCTATCTACTATCATCTATCTTTCTGTCTAATCTATCTACTATCATCTATCTTTCTGTCTAATCTATCTACTGTCATCTATCTTTCTGTCTACTCTATCTACTGTCATCTATCTTTCTGTCTAATCTATCTACTATCATCTATCTTTCTGTCTAATCTATCTACTATCATCTATCTTTCTATCTAATCTAGCTACTATCATCTACCTTTCTGTCTAAACTATCTACTATCATCTACCTTTCTGTCTAATCTATCTACTATCATTTATCTTTCTGTCTAATCTATCTACTATCATCTATCTTTCTGTCTAATCTATCTACTATCATCTATCTTTCTGTCTAATCTATCTACTATCATCTAACTACTATCTTTCTATCTAATCTATCTACTATCATCTATCTTTCTGTCTAATCTATCTACTATGATCTAACTACTATCTTTCTGTCTAATCTATCTACTATGATCTAACTACTATCTTTCTGTCTAATCTATCTACTATCATCTATCTTTCTATCTAATCTATCTACTATCATCTATCTTTCTGTCTAATCTATCTACTATCATCTATCTTTCTGTCTAATCTATCTACTATCATCTATCTTTCTGTCTAATCTATCTACTGTCATCTATCTTTCTGTCTACTCTATCTACTGTCATTTATCTTTCTGTCTAATCTATTTACTATCATCTATCTTTCTGTCTAATCTATCTACTATCATCTATCTTTCTGTCTAATCTATCTACTATCATCTATCTTTCTGTCTAATCTATCTACTATCATCTAACTACTATCTTTCTATCTAATCTATCTACTATCATCTATCTTTCTGTCTAATCTATCTACTATCATCTAACTACTATCTTTCTGTCTAATCTATCAACTATGATCTAACTACTATCTTTCTGTCTAATCTATCTACTATGATCTAACTACTATCTTTCTGTCTAATCTATCTACTATGATCTAACTACTATCTTTCTGTCTAATCTATCTACTATCATCTATCTTTCTGTCTAATCTATCTACTATCATCTATCTTTCTGTCTAATCTATCTACTGTCATCTATCTTTCTGTCTACTCTATCTACTGTCATCTATCTTTCTGTCTAATCTATCTACTATCATCTATCTTTCTGTCTAATCTATCTACTATCATCTATCTTTCTGTCTAATCTATCTACTATCATCTATCTTTCTGTCTAATCTATCTACTATCATCTAACTACTATCTTTCTATCTAATCTATCTACTATCATCTATCTTTCTGTCTAATCTATCTACTATCATCTAACTACTATCTTTCTGTCTAATCTATCTACTATGATCTAACTACTATCTTTCTGTCTAATCTATCTACTATGATCTAACTACTATCTTTCTGTCTAATCTATCTACTATGATCTAACTACTATCTTTCTGTCTAATCTATCTACTATCATCTATCTTTCTGTCTAATCTATCTACTATCATCTATCTTTCTGTCTAATCTATCTACTGTCATCTATCTTTCTGTCTACTCTATCTACTGTCATCTATCTTTCTGTCTAATCTATCTACTATCATCTATCTTTCTGTCTAATCTATCTACTATCATCTATCTTTCTGTCTAATCTATCTACTATCATCTATCTTTCTGTCTAATCTATCTACTATCATCTAACTACTATCTTTCTATCTAATCTATCTACTATCATCTATCTTTCTGTCTAATCTATCTACTATCATCTAACTACTATCTTTCTGTCTAATCTATCTACTATGATCTAACTACTATCTTTCTGTCTAATCTATCTACTATGATCTAACTACTATCTTTCTGTCTAATCTATCTACTATCATCTATCTTTCTATCTAATCTATGTACTATCATCTATCTTTCTGTCTAATCTATCTACTATCATCTATCTTTCTGTCTAATCTATCTACTATCATCTATCTTTCTGTCTAATCTATCTAGTATCATCTATCTTTCTGTCTAATGTATCTACTATCATCTATCTTTCTGTCTAATGTATCTACTATCATCTATCTTTCTGTCTAATCTATCTACTATCATCTATCTTTCTGTCTAATCTATCTACTACCATCTATCTTTCTGTCTAATCTATCTACTATCATCTATCTTTCTGTCTAATCTATCTACTATCATCTAACTACTATCTTTCTATCTAATCTATCTACTATCATCTATCTTTCTGTCTAATCTATCTACTATGATCTAACTACTATCTTTCTGTCTAATCTATCTACTATGATCTAACTACTATCTTTCTGTCTAATCTATCTACTATCATCTATCTTTCTATCTAATCTATCTACTATCATCTATCTTTCTGTCTAATCTATCTACTATCATCTATCTTTCTGTCTAATCTATCTACTATCATCTATCTTTCTGTCTAATCTATCTACTGTCATCTATCTTTCTGTCTACTCTATCTACTGTCATCTATCTTTCTGTCTAATCTATCTACTATCATCTATCTTTCTGTCTAATCTATCTACTATCATCTATCTTTCTGTCTAATCTATCTACTATCATCTATCTTTCTGTCTAATCTATCTACTATCATCTAACTACTATCTTTCTATCTAATCTATCTACTATCATCTATCTTTCTGTCTAATCTATCTACTATCATCTAACTACTATCTTTCTGTCTAATCTATCAACTATGATCTAACTACTATCTTTCTGTCTAATCTATCTACTATGATCTAACTACTATCTTTCTGTCTAATCTATCTACTATGATATAACTACTATCTTTCTGTCTAATCTATCTACTATCATCTATCTTTCTGTCTAATCTATCTACTATCATCTATCTTTCTGTCTAATCTATCTACTATCATCTATCTTTCTGTCTAATGTATCTACTATCATCTATCTTTCTGTCTAATGTATCTACTATCATCTACCTTTCTGTCTAATCTATCTACTATCATCTATCTTTCTGTCTAATCTATCTACTATCATCTATCTTTCTGTCTAATCTATCTACTATCATCTATCTTTCTGTCTAATCTATATACTATCATCTATCTTTCTGTCTAATCTATCTACTATCATCTAACTACTATCTTTCTGTCTAATCTATCTACTATTATCTATCTTTCTATCTAATCTATCTACTATCATCTATCTTTCTGTCTAATCTATCTACTATCATCTATCTTTCTGTCTAATCTATCTACTAGCAGCTATCTTTCCGTCTAATGTATCTACTATCATCTATCTTTCTATCTAATCTATCTACTATCATCTAACTACTATCTTTCTATCTAATCTATCTACTATCATCTATCTTTCTGTCTAATCTATCTACTATCATCTAACTACTATCTTTCTATGTAATCTATCTACTATCATCTATCTTTCTGTCTAATCTATCTACTATGATCTAACTACTATCTTTCTGTCTAATCTATCTACTATCATCTATCTTTCTATCTAATCTATCTACTATCATCTATCTTTCTGTCTAATCTATCTACTATCATCTATCTTTCTTTCTAATCTATCTACTATCATCTATCTTTCTGTCTAATCTATCTACTATCATCTATCTTTCTGTCTAATCTATCTACTATCATCTATCTTTCTGTCTAATCTATCTACTATCATCTATCTTTCTGTCTAATCTATCTACTATCGTCTATCTTTCTGTCTAATCTATGTACTATCGTCTATCTTTCTGTCTATTCTATCTACTATCGTCTATCTTTCTGTCTAATCTATCTACTATCGTCTATCTTTCTGTCTAATCTATCTACTATCACCTATCTTTCTGTCTAATCTATCTACTATCACCTATCTTTCTGTCTAATCTATCTACTATCATCTATCTTTCTGTCTAATCTATCTACTACCATCTATCTTTCTGTCTAATCTATCTACTATCATCTATCTTTCTGTCTAATCTATCTACTATCATCTATCTTTCTGTCTAATCTATCTACTATCATCTATCTTTCTGTCTAATCTATCTACTATCATCTATCTTTCTGTCTAATGTATCTACTATCATCTATCTTTCTGTCTAATCTATCTACTATCATCTATCTTTCTGTCTAATGTATCTACTATCATCTATCTTTCTGTCTAATGTATCTACTATCATCTATCTTTCTGTCTAATGTATCTACTATCATCTATCTTTCTGTCTAATCTATCTACTATCATCTATCTTTCTGTCTAATCTATCTACTATCATCTATCTTTCTGTCTAATCTGTCTACTATCATCTATCTTTCTGTCTAATCTATCTACTATCATCTATCTTTCTGTCTAATCTATCTACTATCATCTATCTTTCTGTCTAATCTATCTACTATCATCTATCTTTCTGTCTAATCTATGTACTATCATCTATCTTTCTGTCTAATCTATCTACTATCATCTATCTTTCTGTCTAATCTATCTACTATCATCTATCTTTCTGTCTAATCTATCTACTATCATCTATCTTTCTGTCTAATCTATCTACTATCATCTATCTTTCTGTCTAATCTATATACTATCATCTATCTTTCTGTCTAATCTATCTACTATCATCTAACTACTATCTTTCTGTCTAATCTATCTACTATCATCTATCTTTCTATCTAATCTATCTACTATCATCTATCTTTCTGTCTAATCTATCTACTATCATTTATCTTTCTGTCTAATCTATCTACTAGCAGCTATCTTTCCGTCTAATGTATCTACTATCATCTATCTTTCTATCTAATCTATCTACTATCATCTAACTACTATCTTTCTATCTAATCTATCTACTATCATCTATCTTTCTGTCTAATCTATCTACTATCATCTAACTACTATCTTTCTATGTAATCTATCTACTATCATCTATCTTTCTGTCTAATCTATCTACTATCATCTAACTACTATCTTTCTGTCTAATCTATCTACTATGATCTAACTACTATCTTTCTGTCTAATCTATCTACTATCATCTATCTTTCTATCTAATCTATCTACTATCATCTATCTTTCTGTCTAATCTATCTACTATAATCTATCTTTCTTTCTAATCTATCTACTATCATCTATCTTTCTGTCTAATCTATCTACTATCATCTATCTTTCTGTCTAATCTATCTACTATCATCTATCTTTCTGTCTAATCTATCTACTATCATCTATCTTTCTGTCTAATCTATCTACTATCATCTATCTTTCTGTCTAATCTATCTACTATCATCTATCTTTCTGTCTAATCTATCTACTATCATCTACCTTTCTGTCTAAACTATCTACTATCATCTACCTTTCTGTCTAATCTGTCTACTATCATCTATCTTTCTATCTAATCTATCTACTATCGTCTATCTTTCTGTCTAATCTATCTACTATCATCTATCTTTCTGTCTAATCTATCTACTATCATCTATCTTTCAGTCTAATCTATCTACTATCATCTATCTTTCTGTCTAATCTATCTACTATCATCTATCTTTCTGTCTAATGTATCTAATATCATCTATCTTTCTGTCTAATGTATCTACTATGATCTCTCTTTCTGTCTAATGTATCTACTATGATCTCTCTTTCTGTCTAATGTATCTACTATCATCTTTCTGTCTAATGTATCTACTATCATCTCTCTTTCTGTCTAATGTATCTACTATCATCTCTCTTTCTGTCTAATGTATCTACTATCATCTATCTTTCTGTCTAATCTATCTACTATCATCTATCTTTCTGTCTAATCTATCTACTATCATCTATCTTTCTGTCTAATCTATGTACTATCATCTATCTTTCTGTCTAATCTATCTACTATCATCTATCTTTCTGTCTAATCTATCTACTATCATCTATCTTTCTGTCTAATCTATCTACTATCATCTATCTTTCTGTCTAATCTATCTACTATCATCTCTCTTTCTGTCTAATCCATCTACTATCATCTCTCTTTCTGTCTAATCTATCTACTATCATCTCTCTTTCTGTCTAATCTATCTACCATCGTCTATCTTTCTGTCTAATCTATCTACTATCATCTATCTTTCTGTCTAATCTATCTACTATCATCTATCTTTCTGTCTAATCTCTCTACTATCATCTAACTACTATCTTTCTATCTAATCTATCTACTATCATCTATCTTTCTGTCTAATCTATCTACTATCATCTAACTACTATCTTTCTGTCTAATCTATCTACTATCATCTAAATACAATCTTTCTGTCTAATCTATCTACTATCATCTATCTTTCTATCTAATCTATCTACTATCATCTATCTTTCTGTCTAATCTATCTACTATCATCTATCTGTCTGTCTAATCTATCTACTATCATGTATCTTTCTGTCTAATCTATCTACTATCATCTAACTACTATCTTTCTATGTAATCTATCTACTATCATCTATCTTTCTGTCTAATCTATCTACTATCATCTAACTACTATCTTTCTGTCTAATCTATCTACTATGATCTAACTACTATCTTTCTGTCTAATCTATCTAGTATGATCTAACTACTATCTTTCTATCTAATCTATCTACTATCATCTATCTTTCTATCTAATCTATCTACTATCATCTATCTTTCTGTCTAATCTATCTACTATCATCTATCTTTCTGTCTAATCTATCTACTATCATCTATCTTTCTATCTAATCTAGCTACTATCATCTACCTTTCTGTCTAAACTATCTACTATCATCTACCTTTCTGTCTAATCTATCTACTATCATCTATCTTTCTGTCTAATCTATCTACTATCATCTATCTTTCTGTCTAATCTATCTACTATCATCTATCTTTCTGTCTAATCTATCTACTATCATCTAACTACTATCTTTCTATCTAATCTATCTACTATCATCTATCTTTCTGTCTAATCTATCTACTATGATCTAACTACTAATTTTCTGTCTAATCTATCTACTATGATCTAACTACTATCTTTCTGTCTAATCTATCTACTATCATCTATCTTTCTATCTAATCTATCTACTATCATCTATCTTTCTGTCTAATCTATCTACTATCATCTATCTTTCTGTCTAATCTATCTACTATCATCTATCTTTCTGTCTAATCTATCTACTGTCATCTGTCTTTCTGTCTACTCTATCTACTGTCATTTATCTTTCTGTCTAATCTATTTACTATCATCTATCTTTCTGTCTAATCTATCTACTATCATCTATCTTTCTGTCTAATCTATCTACTATCATCTATCTTTCTGTCTAATCTATCTACTATCATCTAACTACTATCTTTCTATCTAATCTATCTACTATCATCTATCTTTCTGTCTAATCTATCTACTATCATCTAACTACTATCTTTCTGTCTAATCTATCAACTATGATCTAACTACTATCTTTCTGTCTAATCTATCTACTATGATCTAACTACTATCTTTCTGTCTAATCTATCTACTATGATCTAACTACTATCTTTCTGTCTAATCTATCTACTATCATCTATCTTTCTGTCTAATCTATCTACTATCATCTATCTTTCTGTCTAATCTATCTACTGTCATCTATCTTTCTGTCTACTCTATCTACTGTCATCTATCTTTCTGTCTAATCTATCTACTATCATCTATCTTTCTGTCTAATCTATCTACTATCATCTATCTTTCTGTCTAATCTATCTACTATCATCTATCTTTCTGTCTAATCTATCTACTATCATCTAACTACTATCTTTCTATCTAATCTATCTACTATCATCTATCTTTCTGTCTAATCTATCTACTATCATCTAACTACTATCTTTCTGTCTAATCTATCTACTATGATCTAACTACTATCTTTCTGTCTAATCTATCTACTATGATCTAACTACTATCTTTCTGTCTAATCTATCTACTATCATCTATCTTTCTATCTAATCTATGTACTATCATCTATCTTTCTGTCTAATCTATCTACTATCATCTATCTTTCTGTCTAATCTATCTACTATCATCTATCTTTCTGTCTAATGTATCTACTATCATCTATCTTTCTGTCTAATGTATCTACTATCATCTATCTTTCTGTCTAATCTATCTACTATCATCTATCTTTCTGTCTAATCTATCTACTATCATCTATCTTTCTGTCTAATCTATCTACTATCATCTATCTTTCTGTCTAATCTATCTACTATCATCTATCTTTCTGTCTAATCTATCTACTGTCATCTATCTTTCTGTCTACTCTATCTACTGTCATCTATCTTTCTGTCTAATCTATCTACTATCATCTATCTTTCTGTCTAATCTATCTACTATCATCTATCTTTCTGTCTAATCTATCTACTATCATCTATCTTTCTATCTAATCTATCTACTATCATCTATCTTTCTGTCTAATCTATCTACTATAATCTATCTTTCTTTCTAATCTATCTACTATCATCTATCTTTCTGTCTAATCTATCTACTATCATCTATCTTTCTGTCTAATCTATCTACTATCATCTATCTTTCTGTCTAATCTATCTACTATCATCTATCTTTCTGTCTAATCTATCTACTATCATCTATCTTTCTGTCTAATCTATCTACTATCATCTATCTTTCTGTCTAATCTATCTACTATCATCTACCTTTCTGTCTAAACTATCTACTATCATCTACCTTTCTGTCTAATCTGTCTACTATCATCTATCTTTCTATCTAATCTATCTACTATCGTCTATCTTTCTGTCTAATCTATCTACTATCATCTATCTTTCTGTCTAATCTATCTACTATCATCTATCTTTCAGTCTAATCTATCTACTATCATCTATCTTTCTGTCTAATCTATCTACTATCATCTATCTTTCTGTCTAATGTATCTAATATCATCTATCTTTCTGTCTAATGTATCTACTATGATCTCTCTTTCTGTCTAATGTATCTACTATGATCTCTCTTTCTGTCTAATGTATCTACTATCATCTTTCTGTCTAATGTATCTACTATCATCTCTCTTTCTGTCTAATGTATCTACTATCATCTCTCTTTCTGTCTAATGTATCTACTATCATCTATCTTTCTGTCTAATCTATCTACTATCATCTATCTTTCTGTCTAATCTATCTACTATCATCTATCTTTCTGTCTAATCTATGTACTATCATCTATCTTTCTGTCTAATCTATCTACTATCATCTATCTTTCTGTCTAATCTATCTACTATCATCTATCTTTCTGTCTAATCTATCTACTATCATCTATCTTTCTGTCTAATCTATCTACTATCATCTCTCTTTCTGTCTAATCCATCTACTATCATCTCTCTTTCTGTCTAATCTATCTACTATCATCTCTCTTTCTGTCTAATCTATCTACCATCGTCTATCTTTCTGTCTAATCTATCTACTATCATCTATCTTTCTGTCTAATCTATCTACTATCATCTATCTTTCTGTCTAATCTCTCTACTATCATCTAACTACTATCTTTCTATCTAATCTATCTACTATCATCTATCTTTCTGTCTAATCTATCTACTATCATCTAACTAATATCTTTCTGTCTAATCTATCTACTATCATCTAACTACTATCTTTCTGTCTAATCTATCTACTATCATCTAAATACAATCTTTCTGTCTAATCTATCTACTATCATCTATCTTTCTATCTAATCTATCTACTATCATCTATCTTTCTGTCTAATCTATCTACTATCATCTATCTGTCTGTCTAATCTATCTACTATCATGTATCTTTCTGTCTAATCTATCTACTATCATCTAACTACTATCTTTCTATGTAATCTATCTACTATCATCTATCTTTCTGTCTAATCTATCTACTATCATCTAACTACTATCTTTCTGTCTAATCTATCTACTATGATCTAACTACTATCTTTCTGTCTAATCTATCTAGTATGATCTAACTACTATCTTTCTATCTAATCTATCTACTATCATCTATCTTTCTATCTAATCTATCTACTATCATCTATCTTTCTGTCTAATCTATCTACTATCATCTATCTTTCTGTCTAATCTATCTACTATCATCTATCTTTCTATCTAATCTAGCTACTATCATCTACCTTTCTGTCTAAACTATCTACTATCATCTACCTTTCTGTCTAATCTATCTACTATCATCTATCTTTCTGTCTAATCTATCTACTATCATCTATCTTTCTGTCTAATCTATCTACTATCATCTATCTTTCTGTCTAATCTATCTACTATCATCTAACTACTATCTTTCTATCTAATCTATCTACTATCATCTATCTTTCTGTCTAATCTATCTACTATGATCTAACTACTAATTTTCTGTCTAATCTATCTACTATGATCTAACTACTATCTTTCTGTCTAATCTATCTACTATCATCTATCTTTCTATCTAATCTATCTACTATCATCTATCTTTCTGTCTAATCTATCTACTATCATCTATCTTTCTGTCTAATCTATCTACTATCATCTATCTTTCTGTCTAATCTATCTACTGTCATCTGTCTTTCTGTCTACTCTATCTACTGTCATTTATCTTTCTGTCTAATCTATTTACTATCATCTATCTTTCTGTCTAATCTATCTACTATCATCTATCTTTCTGTCTAATCTATCTACTATCATCTATCTTTCTGTCTAATCTATCTACTATCATTTATCTTTCTGTCTAATCTATCTACTAGCAGCTATCTTTCCGTCTAATGTATCTACTATCATCTATCTTTCTATCTAATCTATCTACTATCATCTATCTTTCTGTCTAATCTATCTACTATCATCTCTCTTTCTGTCTAATCCATCTACTATCATCTCTCTTTCTGTCTAATCTATCTACTATCATCTCTCTTTCTGTCTAATCTATCTACCATCGTCTATCTTTCTGTCTAATCTATCTACTATCATCTATCTTTCTGTCTAATCTATCTACTATCATCTATCTTTCTGTCTAATCTCTCTACTATCATCTAACTACTATCTTTCTATCTAATCTATCTACTATCATCTATCTTTCTGTCTAATCTATCTACTATCATCTAACTAATATCTTTCTGTCTAATCTATCTACTATCATCTAACTACTATCTTTCTGTCTAATCTATCTACTATCATCTAAATACAATCTTTCTGTCTAATCTATCTACTATCATCTATCTTTCTATCTAATCTATCTACTATCATCTATCTTTCTGTCTAATCTATCTACTATCATCTATCTGTCTGTCTAATCTATCTACTATCATGTATCTTTCTGTCTAATCTATCTACTATCATCTAACTACTATCTTTCTATGTAATCTATCTACTATCATCTATCTTTCTGTCTAATCTATCTACTATCATCTAACTACTATCTTTCTGTCTAATCTATCTACTATGATCTAACTACTATCTTTCTGTCTAATCTATCTAGTATGATCTAACTACTATCTTTCTATCTAATCTATCTACTATCATCTATCTTTCTATCTAATCTATCTACTATCATCTATCTTTCTGTCTAATCTATCTACTATCATCTATCTTTCTGTCTAATCTATCTACTATCATCTATCTTTCTATCTAATCTAGCTACTATCATCTACCTTTCTGTCTAAACTATCTACTATCATCTACCTTTCTGTCTAATCTATCTACTATCATCTATCTTTCTGTCTAATCTATCTACTATCATCTATCTTTCTGTCTAATCTATCTACTATCATCTATCTTTCTGTCTAATCTATCTACTATCATCTAACTACTATCTTTCTATCTAATCTATCTACTATCATCTATCTTTCTGTCTAATCTATCTACTATGATCTAACTACTAATTTTCTGTCTAATCTATCTACTATGATCTAACTACTATCTTTCTGTCTAATCTATCTACTATCATCTATCTTTCTATCTAATCTATCTACTATCATCTATCTTTCTGTCTAATCTATCTACTATCATCTATCTTTCTGTCTAATCTATCTACTATCATCTATCTTTCTGTCTAATCTATCTACTGTCATCTGTCTTTCTGTCTACTCTATCTACTGTCATTTATCTTTCTGTCTAATCTATTTACTATCATCTATCTTTCTGTCTAATCTATCTACTATCATCTATCTTTCTGTCTAATCTATCTACTATCATCTATCTTTCTGTCTAATCTATCTACTATCATTTATCTTTCTGTCTAATCTATCTACTAGCAGCTATCTTTCCGTCTAATGTATCTACTATCATCTATCTTTCTATCTAATCTATCTACTATCATCTAACTACTATCTTTCTATCTAATCTATCTACTATCATCTATCTTTCTGTCTAATCTATCTACTATCATCTAACTACTATCTTTCTATGTAATCTATCTACTATCATCTATCTTTCTGTCTAATCTATCTACTATCATCTAACTACTATCTTTCTGTCTAATCTATCTACTATGATCTAACTACTATCTTTCTGTCTAATCTATCTACTATCATCTATCTTTCTGTCTAATCTATCTACTATAATCTATCTTTCTTTCTAATCTATCTACTATCATCTATCTTTCTGTCTAATCTATCTACTATCATCTATCTTTCTGTCTAATCTATCTACTATCATCTATCTTTCTGTCTAATCTATCTACTATCATCTATCTTTCTGTCTAATCTATCTACTATCATCTATCTTTCTGTCTAATCTATCTACTATCATCTATCTTTCTGTCTAATCTATCTACTATCATCTACCTTTCTGTCTAAACTATCTACTATCATCTACCTTTCTGTCTAATCTGTCTACTATCATCTATCTTTCTATCTAATCTATCTACTATCGTCTATCTTTCTGTCTAATCTATCTACTATCATCTATCTTTCTGTCTAATCTATCTACTATCATCTATCTTTCAGTCTAATCTATCTACTATCATCTATCTTTCTGTCTAATCTATCTACTATCATCTATCTTTCTGTCTAATGTATCTAATATCATCTATCTTTCTGTCTAATGTATCTACTATGATCTCTCTTTCTGTCTAATGTATCTACTATGATCTCTCTTTCTGTCTAATGTATCTACTATCATCTTTCTGTCTAATGTATCTACTATCATCTCTCTTTCTGTCTAATGTATCTACTATCATCTCTCTTTCTGTCTAATGTATCTACTATCGTCTATCTTTCTGTCTAATCTATCTACTATCATCTATCTTTCTGTCTAATCTATCTACTATCATCTATCTTTCTGTCTAATCTATGTACTATCATCTATCTTTCTGTCTAATCTATCTACTATCATCTATCTTTCTGTCTAATCTATCTACTATCATCTATCTTTCTGTCTAATCTATCTACTATCATCTATCTTTCTGTCTAATCTATCTACTATCATCTCTCTTTCTGTCTAATCCATCTACTATCATCTCTCTTTCTGTCTAATCTATCTACTATCATCTCTCTTTCTGTCTAATCTATCTACCATCGTCTATCTTTCTGTCTAATCTATCTACTATCATCTATCTTTCTGTCTAATCTATCTACTATCATCTATCTTTCTGTCTAATCTCTCTACTATCATCTAACTACTATCTTTCTATCTAATCTATCTACTATCATCTATCTTTCTGTCTAATCTATCTACTATCATCTAACTAATATCTTTCTGTCTAATCTATCTACTATCATCTAACTACTATCTTTCTGTCTAATCTATCTACTATCATCTAAATACAATCTTTCTGTCTAATCTATCTACTATCATCTATCTTTCTATCTAATCTATCTACTATCATCTATCTTTCTGTCTAATCTATCTACTATCATCTATCTGTCTGTCTAATCTATCTACTATCATGTATCTTTCTGTCTAATCTATCTACTATCATCTAACTACTATCTTTCTATGTAATCTATCTACTATCATCTATCATTCTGTCTAATCTATCTACTATCATCTAACTACTATCTTTCTGTCTAATCTATCTACTATGATCTAACTACTATCTTTCTGTCTAATCTATCTAGTATGATCTAACTACTATCTTTCTATCTAATCTATCTACTATCATCTATCTTTCTATCTAATCTATCTACTATCATCTATCTTTCTGTCTAATCTATCTACTATCATCTATCTTTCTGTCTAATCTATCTACTATCATCTATCTTTCTATCTAATCTAGCTACTATCATCTACCTTTCTGTCTAAACTATCTACTATCATCTACCTTTCTGTCTAATCTATCTACTATCATCTATCTTTCTGTCTAATCTATCTACTATCATCTATCTTTCTGTCTAATCTATCTACTATCATCTATCTTTCTGTCTAATCTATCTACTATCATCTAACTACTATCTTTCTATCTAATCTATCTACTATCATCTATCTTTCTGTCTAATCTATCTACTATGATCTAACTACTAATTTTCTGTCTAATCTATCTACTATGATCTAACTACTATCTTTCTGTCTAATCTATCTACTATCATCTATCTTTCTATCTAATCTATCTACTATCATCTATCTTTCTGTCTAATCTATCTACTATCATCTATCTTTCTGTCTAATCTATCTACTATCATCTATCTTTCTGTCTAATCTATCTACTGTCATCTGTCTTTCTGTCTACTCTATCTACTGTCATTTATCTTTCTGTCTAATCTATTTACTATCATCTATCTTTCTGTCTAATCTATCTACTATCATCTATCTTTCTGTCTAATCTATCTACTATCATCTATCTTTCTGTCTAATCTATCTACTATCATCTAACTACTATCTTTCTATCTAATCTATCTACTATCATCTATCTTTCTGTCTAATCTATCTACTATCATCTAACTACTATCTTTCTGTCTAATCTATCAACTATGATCTAACTACTATCTTTCTGTCTAATCTATCTACTATGATCTAACTACTATCTTTCTGTCTAATCTATCTACTATGATCTAACTACTATCTTTCTGTCTAATCTATCTACTATCATCTATCTTTCTGTCTAATCTATCTACTATCATCTATCTTTCTGTCTAATCTATCTACTGTCATCTATCTTTCTGTCTACTCTATCTACTGTCATCTATCTTTCTGTCTAATCTATCTACTATCATCTATCTTTCTGTCTAATCTATCTACTATCATCTATCTTTCTGTCTAATCTATCTACTATCATCTATCTTTCTGTCTAATCTATCTACTATCATCTAACTACTATCTTTCTATCTAATCTATCTACTATCATCTATCTTTCTGTCTAATCTATCTACTATCATCTAACTACTATCTTTCTGTCTAATCTATCTACTATGATCTAACTACTATCTTTCTGTCTAATCTATCTACTATGATCTAACTACTATCTTTCTGTCTAATCTATCTACTATCATCTATCTTTCTATCTAATCTATGTACTATCATCTATCTTTCTGTCTAATCTATCTACTATCATCTATCTTTCTGTCTAATCTATCTACTATCATCTATCTTTCTGTCTAATGTATCTACTATCATCTATCTTTCTGTCTAATGTATCTACTATCATCTATCTTTCTGTCTAATCTATCTACTATCATCTATCTTTCTGTCTAATCTATCTACTATCATCTATCTTTCTGTCTAATCTATCTACTATCATCTATCTTTCTGTCTAATCTATCTACTATCATCTATCTTTCTGTCTAATCTATCTACTGTCATCTATCTTTCTGTCTACTCTATCTACTGTCATCTATCTTTCTGTCTAATCTATCTACTATCATCTATCTTTCTGTCTAATCTATCTACTATCATCTATCTTTCTATCTAATCTAGCTACTATCATCTACCTTTCTGTCTAAACTATCTACTATCATCTACCTTTCTGTCTAATCTATCTACTATCATTTATCTTTCTGTCTAATCTATCTACTATCATCTATCTTTCTGTCTAATCTATCTACTATCATCTATCTTTCTGTCTAATCTATCTACTATGATCTAACTACTATCTTTCTGTCTAATCTATCTACTATGATCTAACTACTATCTTTCTGTCTAATCTATCTACTATCATCTATCTTTCTATCTAATCTATCTACTATCATCTATCTTTCTGTCTAATCTATCTACTATCATCTATCTTTCTGTCTAATCTATCTACTATCATCTATCTTTCTGTCTAATCTATCTACTGTCATCTATCTTTCTGTCTACTCTATCTACTGTCATTTATCTTTCTGTCTAATCTATTTACTATCATCTATCTTTCTGTCTAATCTATCTACTATCATCTATCTTTCTGTCTAATCTATCTACTATCATCTATCTTTCTGTCTAATCTATCTACTATCATCTAACTACTATCTTTCTATCTAATCTATCTACTATCATCTATCTTTCTGTCTAATCTATCTACTATCATCTAACTACTATCTTTCTGTCTAATCTATCAACTATGATCTAACTACTATCTTTCTGTCTAATCTATCTACTATGATCTAACTACTATCTTTCTGTCTAATCTATCTACTATGATCTAACTACTATCTTTCTGTCTAATCTATCTACTATCATCTATCTTTCTGTCTAATCTATCTACTATCATCTATCTTTCTGTCTAATCTATCTACTGTCATCTATCTTTCTGTCTACTCTATCTACTGTCATCTATCTTTCTGTCTAATCTATCTACTATCATCTATCTTTCTGTCTAATCTATCTACTATCATCTATCTTTCTGTCTAATCTATCTACTATCATCTATCTTTCTGTCTAATCTATCTACTATCATCTATCTTTCTGTCTAATCTATCTACTATCATCTAACTACTATCTTTCTATCTAATCTATCTACTATCATCTATCTTTCTGTCTAATCTATCTACTATCATCTAACTACTATCTTTCTGTCTAATCTATCTACTATGATCTAACTACTATCTTTCTGTCTAATCTATCTACTATGATCTAACTACTATCTTTCTGTCTAATCTATCTACTATCATCTATCTTTCTATCTAATCTATGTACTATCATCTATCTTTCTGTCTAATCTATCTACTATCATCTATCTTTCTGTCTAATCTATCTACTATCATCTATCTTTCTGTCTAATCTATCTAGTATCATCTATCTTTCTGTCTAATGTATCTACTATCATCTATCTTTCTGTCTAATGTATCTACTATCATCTATCTTTCTGTCTAATCTATCTACTATCATCTATCTTTCTGTCTAATCTATCTACTATCATCTATCTTTCTGTCTAATCTATCTACTATCATCTATCTTTCTGTCTAATCTATCTACTATCATCTAACTACTATCTTTCTATCTAATCTATCTACTATCATCTATCTTTCTGTCTAATCTATCTACTATGATCTAACTACTATCTTTCTGTCTAATCTATCTACTATGATCTAACTACTATCTTTCTGTCTAATCTATCTACTATCATCTATCTTTCTATCTAATCTATCTACTATCATCTATCTTTCTGTCTAATCTATCTACTATCATCTATCTTTCTGTCTAATCTATCTACTATCATCTATCTTTCTGTCTAATCTATCTACTGTCATCTATCTTTCTGTCTACTCTATCTACTGTCATCTATCTTTCTGTCTAATCTATCTACTATCATCTATCTTTCTGTCTAATCTATCTACTATCATCTATCTTTCTGTCTAATCTATCTACTATCATCTATCTTTCTGTCTAATCTATCTACTATCATCTAACTACTATCTTTCTATCTAATCTATCTACTATCATCTATCTTTCTGTCTAATCTATCTACTATCATCTAACTACTATCTTTCTGTCTAATCTATCAACTATGATCTAACTACTATCTTTCTGTCTAATCTATCTACTATGATCTAACTACTATCTTTCTGTCTAATCTATCTACTATGATCTAACTACTATCTTTCTGTCTAATCTATCTACTATCATCTATCTTTCTGTCTAATCTATCTACTATCATCTATCTTTCTGTCTAATCTATCTACTGTCATCTATCTTTCTGTCTACTCTATCTACTGTCATCTATCTTTCTGTCTAATCTATCTACTATCATCTATCTTTCTGTCTAATCTATCTACTATCATCTATCTTTCTGTCTAATCTATCTACTATCATCTATCTTTCTGTCTAATCTATCTACTATCATCTATCTTTCTGTCTAATCTATCTACTATCATCTAACTACTATCTTTCTATCTAATCTATCTACTATCATCTATCTTTCTGTCTAATCTATCTACTATCATCTAACTACTATCTTTCTGTCTAATCTATCTACTATGATCTAACTACTATCTTTCTGTCTAATCTATCTACTATGATCTAACTACTATCTTTCTGTCTAATCTATCTACTATCATCTATCTTTCTATCTAATCTATGTACTATCATCTATCTTTCTGTCTAATCTATCTACTATCATCTATCTTTCTGTCTAATCTATCTACTATCATCTATCTTTCTGTCTAATCTATCTAGTATCATCTATCTTTCTGTCTAATGTATCTACTATCATCTATCTTTCTGTCTAATGTATCTACTATCATCTATCTTTCTGTCTAATCTATCTACTATCATCTATCTTTCTGTCTAATCTATCTACTATCATCTATCTTTCTGTCTAATCTATCTACTATCATCTATCTTTCTGTCTAATCTATCTACTATCATCTAACTACTATCTTTCTATCTAATCTATCTACTATCATCTATCTTTCTGTCTAATCTATCTACTATGATCTAACTACTATCTTTCTGTCTAATCTATCTACTATGATCTAACTACTATCTTTCTGTCTAATCTATCTACTATCATCTATCTTTCTATCTAATCTATCTACTATCATCTATCTTTCTGTCTAATCTATCTACTATCATCTATCTTTCTGTCTAATCTATCTACTATCATCTATCTTTCTGTCTAATCTATCTACTGTCATCTATCTTTCTGTCTACTCTATCTACTGTCATCTATCTTTCTGTCTAATCTATCTACTATCATCTATCTTTCTGTCTAATCTATCTACTATCATCTATCTTTCTGTCTAATCTATCTACTATCATCTATCTTTCTGTCTAATCTATCTACTATCATCTAACTACTATCTTTCTATCTAATCTATCTACTATCATCTATCTTTCTGTCTAATCTATCTACTATCATCTAACTACTATCTTTCTGTCTAATCTATCAACTATGATCTAACTACTATCTTTCTGTCTAATCTATCTACTATGATCTAACTACTATCTTTCTGTCTAATCTATCTACTATGATCTAACTACTATCTTTCTGTCTAATCTATCTACTATCATCTATCTTTCTGTCTAATCTATCTACTATCATCTATCTTTCTGTCTAATCTATCTACTGTCATCTATCTTTCTGTCTACTCTATCTACTGTCATCTATCTTTCTGTCTAATCTATCTACTATCATCTATCTTTCTGTCTAATCTATCTACTATCATCTATCTTTCTGTCTAATCTATCTACTATCATCTATCTTTCTGTCTAATCTATCTACTATCATCTAACTACTATCTTTCTATCTAATCTATCTACTATCGTCTATCTTTCTGTCTAATCTATCTACTATCATCTAACTACTATCTTTCTGTCTAATCTATCTACTATGATCTAACTACTATCTTTCTGTCTAATCTATCTACTATGATCTAACTACTATCTTTCTGTTTAATCTATCTACTATCATCTATCTTTCTATCTAATCTATGTACTATCATCTATCTTTCTATCTAATCTATCTACTGTCATCTATCTTTCTGTCTACTCTATCTACTGTCATCTATCTTTCTGTCTAATCTATCTACTATCATCTATCTTTCTGTCTAATCTATCTACTGTCATCTATCTTTCTGTCTACTCTATCTACTGTCATCTATCTTTCTGTCTAATCTATCTACTATCATCTATCTTTCTGTCTAATCTATCTACTATCATCTATCTTTCTGTCTAATCTATCTACTATTATCTATCTTTCTGTCTAATCTATCTACTATCATCTAACTACTATCTTTCTATCTAATCTATCTACTATCATCTATCTTTCTGTCTAATCTATCTACTATCATCTAACTACTATCTTTCTGTCTAATCTATCTACTATGATCTAACTACTATCTTTCTGTCTAATCTATCTACTATGATCTAACTACTATCTTTCTGTCTAATCTATCTACTATCATCTATCTTTCTATCTAATCTATGTACTATCATCTATCTTTCTGTCTAATCTATCTACTGTCATCTATCTTTCTGTCTACTCTATCTACTGTCATCTATCTTTCTGTCTAATCTATCTACTATCATCTATCTTTCTGTCTAATCTATCTACTATCATCTATCTTTCTGTCTAATCTAGCTACTATCATCTACCTTTCTGTCTAAACTATCTACTATCATCTACCTTTCTGTCTAATCTATCTACTATCATCTAACTACTATCTTTCTATCTAATCTATCTACTAATATCTATCTTTCTGTCTAATCTATCTACTATCATCTAACTACTATCTTTCTGTCTAATCTATCTACTATCGTCTATCTTTCTGTCTAATCTATCTACTATCATCTATCTTTCTGTCTAATCTATCTACTATCATCTATCTTTCTGTCTAATCTATCTACTATCATCTATCTTTCTGTCTAATCTATCTACTATCATCTATCTTTCTGTCTAATCTATCTACTATCATCTATCTTTCTATCTAATCTATCTACTATCATGTAACTACTATCTTTCTATCTAATCTGTCTACTGTCATCTATCTTTCTATCTAATCTATGTACTGTCATCTATCTTTCTATCTAATCTATCTACTGTCATCTATCTTTCTGTCTAATCTATCTACTATCATCTATCTTTCTGTCTAATCTATCTACTATCATCTATCTTTCTGTCTCATCTATCTACTATCATCTATCTTTATATCTAATCTATCTACTATCATCTATCTTTCTGTCTAATCTATCTACTATCATCTATCTTTCTGTCTAATCTATCTACTATCATCTATCTTTCTGTCTAATCTATCTACTATCATCTATCTTTCTGTCTAATCTATCTACTATCATCTATCTTTCTGTCTAATCTATCTACTGTCATCTATCTTTCTGTCTACTCTATCTACTGTCATCTATCTTTCTGTCTAATCTATCTACTATCATCTATCTTTCTGTCTAATCTATCTACTATCATCTATCTTTCTGTCTAATCTATCTACTATCATCTATCTTTCTGTCTAATCTATCTACTATCATCTAACTACTATCTTTCTATCTAATCTATCTACTATCATCTATCTTTCTGTCTAATCTATCTACTATCATCTAACTACTATCTTTCTGTCTAATCTATCAACTATGATCTAACTACTATCTTTCTGTCTAATCTATCTACTATGATCTAACTACTATCTTTCTGTCTAATCTATCTACTATGATATAACTACTATCTTTCTGTCTAATCTATCTACTATCATCTATCTTTCTGTCTAATCTATCTACTATCATCTATCTTTCTGTCTAATCTATCTACTATCATCTATCTTTCTGTCTAATGTATCTACTATCATCTATCTTTCTGTCTAATGTATCTACTATCATCTATCTTTCTGTCTAATCTATCTACTATCATCTATCTTTCTGTCTAATCTATCTACTATCATCTATCTTTCTGTCTAATCTATCTACTATCATCTATCTTTCTGTCTAATCTATATACTATCATCTATCTTTCTGTCTAATCTATCTACTATCATCTAACTACTATCTTTCTGTCTAATCTATCTACTATCATCTATCTTTCTATCTAATCTATGTACTATCATCTATCTTTCTGTCTAATCTATCTACTATCATCTATCTTTCTGTCTAATCTATCTACTATCATCTATCTTTCTGTCTAATCTATCTAGTATCATCTATCTTTCTGTCTAATGTATCTACTATCATCTATCTTTCTGTCTAATGTATCTACTATCATCTATCTTTCTGTCTAATCTATCTACTATCATCTATCTTTCTGTCTAATCTATCTACTATCATCTATCTTTCTGTCTAATCTATCTACTATCATCTATCTTTCTGTCTAATCTATCTACTATCATCTAACTACTATCTTTCTATCTAATCTATCTACTATCATCTATCTTTCTGTCTAATCTATCTACTATCATCTAACTACTATCTTTCTGTCTAATCTATCAACTATGATCTAACTACTATCTTTCTGTCTAATCTATCTACTATGATCTAACTACTATCTTTCTGTCTAATCTATCTACTATGATCTAACTACTATCTTTCTGTCTAATCTATCTACTATCATCTATCTTTCTGTCTAATCTATCTACTATCATCTATCTTTCTGTCTAATCTATCTACTGTCATCTATCTTTCTGTCTACTCTATCTACTGTCATCTATCTTTCTGTCTAATCTATCTACTATCATCTATCTTTCTGTCTAATCTATCTACTATCATCTATCTTTCTGTCTAATCTATCTACTATCATCTATCTTTCTGTCTAATCTATCTACTATCATCTAACTACTATCTTTCTATCTAATCTATCTACTATCATCTATCTTTCTGTCTAATCTATCTACTATCATCTAACTACTATCTTTCTGTCTAATCTATCTACTATGATCTAACTACTATCTTTCTGTCTAATCTATCTACTATGATCTAACTACTATCTTTCTGTTTAATCTATCTACTATCATCTATCTTTCTATCTAATCTATGTACTATCATCTATCTTTCTGTCTAATCTATCTACTATCATCTATCTTTCTGTCTAATCTATCTACTATCATCTATCTTTCTGTCTAATCTATCTAGTATCATCTATCTTTCTGTCTAATGTATCTACTATCATCTATCTTTCTGTCTAATGTATCTACTATCATCTATCTTTCTGTCTAATCTATCTACTATCATCTATCTTTCTGTCTAATCTATCTACTATCATCTATCTTTCTGTCTAATCTATCTACTATCATCTATCTTTCTGTCTAATCTATCTACTATCATCTAACTACTATCTTTCTATCTAATCTATCTACTATCATCTATCTTTCTGTCTAATCTATCTACTATGATCTAACTACTATCTTTCTGTCTAATCTATCTACTATGATCTAACTACTATCTTTCTGTCTAATCTATCTACTATCATCTATCTTTCTATCTAATCTATCTACTATCATCTATCTTTCTGTCTAATCTATCTACTATCATCTATCTTTCTGTCTAATCTATCTACTATCATCTATCTTTCTGTCTAATCTATCTACTGTCATCTATCTTTCTGTCTACTCTATCTACTGTCATCTATCTTTCTGTCTAATCTATCTACTATCATCTATCTTTCTGTCTAATCTATCTACTATCATCTATCTTTCTGTCTAATCTATCTACTATCATCTATCTTTCTGTCTAATCTATCTACTATCATCTAACTACTATCTTTCTATCTAATCTATCTACTATCATCTATCTTTCTGTCTAATCTATCTACTATCATCTAACTACTATCTTTCTGTCTAATCTATCAACTATGATCTAACTACTATCTTTCTGTCTAATCTATCTACTATGATCTAACTACTATCTTTCTGTCTAATCTATCTACTATGATCTAACTACTATCTTTCTGTCTAATCTATCTACTATCATCTATCTTTCTGTCTAATCTATCTACTATCATCTATCTTTCTGTCTAATCTATCTACTGTCATCTATCTTTCTGTCTACTCTATCTACTGTCATCTATCTTTCTGTCTAATCTATCTACTATCATCTATCTTTCTGTCTAATCTATCTACTATCATCTATCTTTCTGTCTAATCTATCTACTATCATCTATCTTTCTGTCTAATCTATCTACTATCATCTATCTTTCTGTCTAATCTATCTACTATCATCTAACTACTATCTTTCTATCTAATCTATCTACTATCATCTATCTTTCTGTCTAATCTATCTACTATCATCTAACTACTATCTTTCTGTCTAATCTATCTACTATGATCTAACTACTATCTTTCTGTCTAATCTATCTACTATGATCTAACTACTATCTTTCTGTCTAATCTATCTACTATCATCTATCTTTCTATCTAATCTATGTACTATCATCTATCTTTCTGTCTAATCTATCTACTATCATCTATCTTTCTGTCTAATCTATCTACTATCATCTATCTTTCTGTCTAATCTATCTAGTATCATCTATCTTTCTGTCTAATGTATCTACTATCATCTATCTTTCTGTCTAATGTATCTACTATCATCTATCTTTCTGTCTAATCTATCTACTATCATCTATCTTTCTGTCTAATCTATCTACTATCATCTATCTTTCTGTCTAATCTATCTACTATCATCTATCTTTCTGTCTAATCTATCTACTATCATCTAACTACTATCTTTCTATCTAATCTATCTACTATCATCTATCTTTCTGTCTAATCTATCTACTATGATCTAACTACTATCTTTCTGTCTAATCTATCTACTATGATCTAACTACTATCTTTCTGTCTAATCTATCTACTATCATCTATCTTTCTATCTAATCTATCTACTATCATCTATCTTTCTGTCTAATCTATCTACTATCATCTATCTTTCTGTCTAATCTATCTACTATCATCTATCTTTCTGTCTAATCTATCTACTGTCATCTATCTTTCTGTCTACTCTATCTACTGTCATCTATCTTTCTGTCTAATCTATCTACTATCATCTATCTTTCTGTCTAATCTATCTACTATCATCTATCTTTCTGTCTAATCTATCTACTATCATCTATCTTTCTGTCTAATCTATCTACTATCATCTATCTTTCTGTCTAATCTATCTACTATCATCTATCTTTCTGTCTAATCTATCTACTATCATCTAACTACTATCTTTCTATCTAATCTATCTACTATCATCTATCTTTCTGTCTAATCTATCTACTATCATCTAACTACTATCTTTCTGTCTAATCTATCTACTATGATCTAACTACTATCTTTCTGTCTAATCTATCTACTATGATCTAACTACTATCTTTCTGTTTAATCTATCTACTATCATCTATCTTTCTATCTAATCTATGTACTATCATCTATCTTTCTATCTAATCTATCTACTGTCATCTATCTTTCTGTCTACTCTATCTACTGTCATCTATCTTTCTGTCTAATCTATCTACTATCATCTATCTTTCTGTCTAATCTATCTACTGTCATCTATCTTTCTGTCTACTCTATCTACTGTCATCTATCTTTCTGTCTAATCTATCTACTATCATCTATCTTTCTGTCTAATCTATCTACTATCATCTATCTTTCTGTCTAATCTATCTACTATTATCTATCTTTCTGTCTAATCTATCTACTATCATCTAACTACTATCTTTCTATCTAATCTATCTACTATCATCTATCTTTCTGTCTAATCTATCTACTATCATCTAACTACTATCTTTCTGTCTAATCTATCTACTATGATCTAACTACTATCTTTCTGTCTAATCTATCTACTATGATCTAACTACTATCTTTCTGTCTAATCTATCTACTATCATCTATCTTTCTATCTAATCTATGTACTATCATCTATCTTTCTGTCTAATCTATCTACTGTCATCTATCTTTCTGTCTACTCTATCTACTGTCATCTATCTTTCTGTCTAATCTATCTACTATCATCTATCTTTCTGTCTAATCTATCTACTATCATCTATCTTTCTGTCTAATCTAGCTACTATCATCTACCTTTCTGTCTAAACTATCTACTATCATCTACCTTTCTGTCTAATCTATCTACTATCATCTAACTACTATCTTTCTATCTAATCTATCTACTAATATCTATCTTTCTGTCTAATCTATCTACTATCATCTAACTACTATCTTTCTGTCTAATCTATCTACTATCGTCTATCTTTCTGTCTAATCTATCTACTATCATCTATCTTTCTGTCTAATCTATCTACTATCATCTATCTTTCTGTCTAATCTATCTACTATCATCTATCTTTCTGTCTAATCTATCTACTATCATCTATCTTTCTGTCTAATCTATCTACTATCATCTATCTTTCTATCTAATCTATCTACTATCATGTAACTACTATCTTTCTATCTAATCTGTCTACTGTCATCTATCTTTCTATCTAATCTATGTACTGTCATCTATCTTTCTATCTAATCTATCTACTATCATCTATCTTTCTGTCTAATCTATCTACTATCATCTATCTTTCTGTCTAATCTATCTACTATCATCTATCTTTCTGTCTCATCTATCTACTATCATCTATCTTTATATCTAATCTATCTACTATCATCTATCTTTCTGTCTAATCTATCTACTATCATCTATCTTTCTGTCTAATCTATCTACTATCATCTATCTTTCTGTCTAATCTATCTACTATCATCTATCTTTCTGTCTAATCTATCTACTATCATCTATCTTTCTGTCTAATCTATCTACTGTCATCTATCTTTCTGTCTACTCTATCTACTGTCATCTATCTTTCTGTCTAATCTATCTACTATCATCTATCTTTCTGTCTAATCTATCTACTATCATCTATCTTTCTGTCTAATCTATCTACTATCATCTATCTTTCTGTCTAATCTATCTACTATCATCTAACTACTATCTTTCTATCTAATCTATCTACTATCATCTATCTTTCTGTCTAATCTATCTACTATCATCTAACTACTATCTTTCTGTCTAATCTATCAACTATGATCTAACTACTATCTTTCTGTCTAATCTATCTACTATGATCTAACTACTATCTTTCTGTCTAATCTATCTACTATGATATAACTACTATCTTTCTGTCTAATCTATCTACTATCATCTATCTTTCTGTCTAATCTATCTACTATCATCTATCTTTCTGTCTAATCTATCTACTATCATCTATCTTTCTGTCTAATGTATCTACTATCATCTATCTTTCTGTCTAATGTATCTACTATCATCTATCTTTCTGTCTAATCTATCTACTATCATCTATCTTTCTGTCTAATCTATCTACTATCATCTATCTTTCTGTCTAATCTATCTACTATCATCTATCTTTCTGTCTAATCTATATACTATCATCTATCTTTCTGTCTAATCTATCTACTATCATCTAACTACTATCTTTCTGTCTAATCTATCTACTATCATCTATCTTTCTATCTAATCTATGTACTATCATCTATCTTTCTGTCTAATCTATCTACTATCATCTATCTTTCTGTCTAATCTATCTACTATCATCTATCTTTCTGTCTAATCTATCTAGTATCATCTATCTTTCTGTCTAATGTATCTACTATCATCTATCTTTCTGTCTAATGTATCTACTATCATCTATCTTTCTGTCTAATCTATCTACTATCATCTATCTTTCTGTCTAATCTATCTACTATCATCTATCTTTCTGTCTAATCTATCTACTATCATCTATCTTTCTGTCTAATCTATCTACTATCATCTAACTACTATCTTTCTATCTAATCTATCTACTATCATCTATCTTTCTGTCTAATCTATCTACTATGATCTAACTACTATCTTTCTGTCTAATCTATCTACTATGATCTAACTACTATCTTTCTGTCTAATCTATCTACTATCATCTATCTTTCTATCTAATCTATCTACTATCATCTATCTTTCTGTCTAATCTATCTACTATCATCTATCTTTCTGTCTAATCTATCTACTATCATCTATCTTTCTGTCTAATCTATCTACTGTCATCTATCTTTCTGTCTACTCTATCTACTGTCATCTATCTTTCTGTCTAATCTATCTACTATCATCTATCTTTCTGTCTAATCTATCTACTATCATCTATCTTTCTGTCTAATCTATCTACTATCATCTATCTTTCTGTCTAATCTATCTACTATCATCTAACTACTATCTTTCTATCTAATCTATCTACTATCATCTATCTTTCTGTCTAATCTATCTACTATCATCTAACTACTATCTTTCTGTCTAATCTATCAACTATGATCTAACTACTATCTTTCTGTCTAATCTATCTACTATGATCTAACTACTATCTTTCTGTCTAATCTATCTACTATGATCTAACTACTATCTTTCTGTCTAATCTATCTACTATCATCTATCTTTCTGTCTAATCTATCTACTATCATCTATCTTTCTGTCTAATCTATCTACTGTCATCTATCTTTCTGTCTACTCTATCTACTGTCATCTATCTTTCTGTCTAATCTATCTACTATCATCTATCTTTCTGTCTAATCTATCTACTATCATCTATCTTTCTGTCTAATCTATCTACTATCATCTATCTTTCTGTCTAATCTATCTACTATCATCTAACTACTATCTTTCTATCTAATCTATCTACTATCATCTATCTTTCTGTCTAATCTATCTACTATCATCTAACTACTATCTTTCTGTCTAATCTATCTACTATGATCTAACTACTATCTTTCTGTCTAATCTATCTACTATGATCTAACTACTATCTTTCTGTTTAATCTATCTACTATCATCTATCTTTCTATCTAATCTATGTACTATCATCTATCTTTCTATCTAATCTATCTACTGTCATCTATCTTTCTGTCTACTCTATCTACTGTCATCTATCTTTCTGTCTAATCTATCTACTATCATCTATCTTTCTGTCTAATCTATCTACTGTCATCTATCTTTCTGTCTACTCTATCTACTGTCATCTATCTTTCTGTCTAATCTATCTACTATCATCTATCTTTCTGTCTAATCTATCTACTATCATCTATCTTTCTGTCTAATCTATCTACTATTATCTATCTTTCTGTCTAATCTATCTACTATCATCTAACTACTATCTTTCTATCTAATCTATCTACTATCATCTATCTTTCTGTCTAATCTATCTACTATCATCTAACTACTATCTTTCTGTCTAATCTATCTACTATGATCTAACTACTATCTTTCTGTCTAATCTATCTACTATGATCTAACTACTATCTTTCTGTCTAATCTATCTACTATCATCTATCTTTCTATCTAATCTATGTACTATCATCTATCTTTCTGTCTAATCTATCTACTGTCATCTATCTTTCTGTCTACTCTATCTACTGTCATCTATCTTTCTGTCTAATCTATCTACTATCATCTATCTTTCTGTCTAATCTATCTACTATCATCTATCTTTCTGTCTAATCTAGCTACTATCATCTACCTTTCTGTCTAAACTATCTACTATCATCTACCTTTCTGTCTAATCTATCTACTATCATCTAACTACTATCTTTCTATCTAATCTATCTACTAATATCTATCTTTCTGTCTAATCTATCTACTATCATCTAACTACTATCTTTCTGTCTAATCTATCTACTATCGTCTATCTTTCTGTCTAATCTATCTACTATCATCTATCTTTCTGTCTAATCTATCTACTATCATCTATCTTTCTGTCTAATCTATCTACTATCATCTATCTTTCTGTCTAATCTATCTACTATCATCTATCTTTCTGTCTAATCTATCTACTATCATCTATCTTTCTATCTAATCTATCTACTATCATGTAACTACTATCTTTCTATCTAATCTGTCTACTGTCATCTATCTTTCTATCTAATCTATGTACTGTCATCTATCTTTCTATCTAATCTATCTACTATCATCTATCTTTCTGTCTAATCTATCTACTATCATCTATCTTTCTGTCTAATCTATCTACTATCATCTATCTTTCTGTCTCATCTATCTACTATCATCTATCTTTATATCTAATCTATCTACTATCATCTATCTTTCTGTCTAATCTATCTACTATCATCTATCTTTCTGTTTAATCTATCTACTATCATCTATCTTTCTGTCTAATCTATCTACTATCATCTATCTTTCTGTCTAATCTATCTACTGTCATCTATCTTTCTGTCTACTCTATCTACTGTCATCTATCTTTCTGTCTAATCTATCTACTATCATCTATCTTTCTGTCTAATCTATCTACTATCATCTATCTTTCTGTCTAATCTATCTACTATCATCTATCTTTCTGTCTAATCTATCTACTATCATCTAACTACTATCTTTCTATCTAATCTATCTACTATCATCTATCTTTCTGTCTAATCTATCTACTATCATCTAACTACTATCTTTCTGTCTAATCTATCAACTATGATCTAACTACTATCTTTCTGTCTAATCTATCTACTATGATCTAACTACTATCTTTCTGTCTAATCTATCTACTATGATATAACTACTATCTTTCTGTCTAATCTATCTACTATCATCTATCTTTCTGTCTAATCTATCTACTATCATCTATCTTTCTGTCTAATCTATCTACTATCATCTATCTTTCTGTCTAATGTATCTACTATCATCTATCTTTCTGTCTAATGTATCTACTATCATCTATCTTTCTGTCTAATCTATCTACTATCATCTATCTTTCTGTCTAATCTATCTACTATCATCTATCTTTCTGTCTAATCTATCTACTATCATCTATCTTTCTGTCTAATCTATATACTATCATCTATCTTTCTGTCTAATCTATCTACTATCATCTAACTACTATCTTTCTGTCTAATCTATCTACTATTATCTATCTTTCTATCTAATCTATCTACTATCATCTATCTTTCTGTCTAATCTATCTACTATCATCTATCTTTCTGTCTAATCTATCTACTAGCAGCTATCTTTCCGTCTAATGTATCTACTATCATCTATCTTTCTATCTAATCTATCTACTATCATCTAACTACTATCTTTCTATCTAATCTATCTACTATCATCTATCTTTCTGTCTAATCTATCTACTATCATCTAACTACTATCTTTCTATGTAATCTATCTACTATCATCTATCTTTCTGTCTAATCTATCTACTATGATCTAACTACTATCTTTCTGTCTAATCTATCTACTATCATCTATCTTTCTATCTAATCTATCTACTATCATCTATCTTTCTGTCTAATCTATCTACTATAATCTATCTTTCTTTCTAATCTATCTACTATCATCTATCTTTCTGTCTAATCTATCTACTATCATCTATCTTTCTGTCTAATCTATCTACTATCATCTATCTTTCTGTCTAATCTATCTACTATCATCTATCTTTCTGTCTAATCTATCTACTATCGTCTATCTTTCTGTCTAATCTATGTACTATCGTCTATCTTTCTGTCTATTCTATCTACTATCGTCTATCTTTCTGTCTAATCTATCTACTATCGTCTATCTTTCTGTCTAATCTATCTACTATCACCTATCTTTCTGTCTAATCTATCTACTATCACCTATCTTTCTGTCTAATCTATCTACTATCATCTATCTTTCTGTCTAATCTATCTACTACCATCTATCTTTCTGTCTAATCTATCTACTATCATCTATCTTTCTGTCTAATCTATCTACTATCATCTATCTTTCTGTCTAATCTATCTACTATCATCTATCTTTCTGTCTAATCTATCTACTATCATCTATCTTTCTGTCTAATGTATCTACTATCATCTATCTTTCTGTCTAATCTATCTACTATCATCTATCTTTCTGTCTAATGTATCTACTATCATCTATCTTTCTGTCTAATGTATCTACTATCATCTATCTTTCTGTCTAATGTATCTACTATCATCTATCTTTCTGTCTAATCTATCTACTATCATCTATCTTTCTGTCTAATCTATCTACTATCATCTATCTTTCTGTCTAATCTGTCTACTATCATCTATCTTTCTGTCTAATCTATCTACTATCATCTATCTTTCTGTCTAATCTATCTACTATCATCTATCTTTCTGTCTAATCTATCTACTATCATCTATCTTTCTGTCTAATCTATGTACTATCATCTATCTTTCTGTCTAATCTATCTACTATCATCTATCTTTCTGTCTAATCTATCTACTATCATCTATCTTTCTGTCTAATCTATCTACTATCATCTATCTTTCTGTCTAATCTATCTACTATCATCTATCTTTCTGTCTAATCTATATACTATCATCTATCTTTCTGTCTAATCTATCTACTATCATCTAACTACTATCTTTCTGTCTAATCTATCTACTATCATCTATCTTTCTATCTAATCTATCTACTATCATCTATCTTTCTGTCTAATCTATCTACTATCATTTATCTTTCTGTCTAATCTATCTACTAGCAGCTATCTTTCCGTCTAATGTATCTACTATCATCTATCTTTCTATCTAATCTATCTACTATCATCTAACTACTATCTTTCTATCTAATCTATCTACTATCATCTATCTTTCTGTCTAATCTATCTACTATCATCTAACTACTATCTTTCTATGTAATCTATCTACTATCATCTATCTTTCTGTCTAATCTATCTACTATCATCTAACTACTATCTTTCTGTCTAATCTATCTACTATGATCTAACTACTATCTTTCTGTCTAATCTATCTACTATCATCTATCTTTCTATCTAATCTATCTACTATCATCTATCTTTCTGTCTAATCTATCTACTATAATCTATCTTTCTTTCTAATCTATCTACTATCATCTATCTTTCTGTCTAATCTATCTACTATCATCTATCTTTCTGTCTAATCTATCTACTATCATCTATCTTTCTGTCTAATCTATCTACTATCATCTATCTTTCTGTCTAATCTATCTACTATCATCTATCTTTCTGTCTAATCTATCTACTATCATCTATCTTTCTGTCTAATCTATCTACTATCATCTACCTTTCTGTCTAAACTATCTACTATCATCTACCTTTCTGTCTAATCTGTCTACTATCATCTATCTTTCTATCTAATCTATCTACTATCGTCTATCTTTCTGTCTAATCTATCTACTATCATCTATCTTTCTGTCTAATCTATCTACTATCATCTATCTTTCAGTCTAATCTATCTACTATCATCTATCTTTCTGTCTAATCTATCTACTATCATCTATCTTTCTGTCTAATGTATCTAATATCATCTATCTTTCTGTCTAATGTATCTACTATGATCTCTCTTTCTGTCTAATGTATCTACTATGATCTCTCTTTCTGTCTAATGTATCTACTATCATCTTTCTGTCTAATGTATCTACTATCATCTCTCTTTCTGTCTAATGTATCTACTATCATCTCTCTTTCTGTCTAATGTATCTACTATCATCTATCTTTCTGTCTAATCTATCTACTATCATCTATCTTTCTGTCTAATCTATCTACTATCATCTATCTTTCTGTCTAATCTATCTACTATCATCTCTCTTTCTGTCTAATCCATCTACTATCATCTCTCTTTCTGTCTAATCTATCTACTATCATCTCTCTTTCTGTCTAATCTATCTACCATCGTCTATCTTTCTGTCTAATCTACCTACTATCGTCTATCTTTCTGTCTAATCTACCTACTATCGTCTAACTTTCTGTCTAATGTATCTACTATCATCTATCTTTCTGTCTAATCTATCTACTATCATCTATCTTTCTGTCTAATCTATCTACTATCATCTATGTTTCTGTCTAATCTATCTACTATCATCTATCTTTCTGTCTAATCTATCTACTATCATCTATCTTTCTGTCTAATCTATCTACTATCATCTATCTTTCTGTCTAATCTCTCTACTATCATCTAACTACTATCTTTCTATCTAATCTATCTACTATCATCTATCTTTCTGTCTAATCTATCTACTATCATCTAACTAATATCTTTCTGTCTAATCTATCTACTATCATCTAACTACTATCTTTCTGTCTAATCTATCTACTATCATCTAAATACAATCTTTCTGTCTAATCTATCTACTATCATCTATCTTTCTATCTAATCTATCTACTATCATCTATCTTTCTGTCTAATCTATCTACTATCATCTATCTGTCTGTCTAATCTATCTACTATCATGTATCTTTCTGTCTAATCTATCTACTATCATCTAACTACTATCTTTCTATGTAATCTATCTACTATCATCTATCTTTCTGTCTAATCTATCTACTATCATCTAACTACTATCTTTCTGTCTAATCTATCTACTATGATCTAACTACTATCTTTCTGTCTAATCTATCTAGTATGATCTAACTACTATCTTTCTATCTAATCTATCTACTATCATCTATCTTTCTATCTAATCTATCTACTATCATCTATCTTTCTGTCTAATCTATCTACTATCATCTATCTTTCTGTCTAATCTATCTACTATCATCTATCTTTCTATCTAATCTAGCTACTATCATCTACCTTTCTGTCTAAACTATCTACTATCATCTACCTTTCTGTCTAATCTATCTACTATCATCTATCTTTCTGTCTAATCTATCTACTATCATCTATCTTTCTGTCTAATCTATCTACTATCATCTATCTTTCTGTCTAATCTATCTACTATCATCTAACTACTATCTTTCTATCTAATCTATCTACTATCATCTATCTTTCTGTCTAATCTATCTACTATGATCTAACTACTATCTTTCTGTCTAATCTATCTACTATGATCTAACTACTATCTTTCTGTCTAATCTATCTACTATCATCTATCTTTCTATCTAATCTATCTACTATCATCTATCTTTCTGTCTAATCTATCTACTATCATCTATCTTTCTGTCTAATCTATCTACTATCATCTATCTTTCTGTCTAATCTATCTACTGTCATCTGTCTTTCTGTCTACTCTATCTACTGTCATTTATCTTTCTGTCTAATCTATTTACTATCATCTATCTTTCTGTCTAATCTATCTACTATCATCTATCTTTCTGTCTAATCTATCTACTATCATCTATCTTTCTGTCTAATCTATCTACTATCATCTAACTACTATCTTTCTATCTAATCTATCTACTATCATCTATCTTTCTGTCTAATCTATCTACTATCATCTAACTACTATCTTTCTGTCTAATCTATCAACTATGATCTAACTACTATCTTTCTGTCTAATCTATCTACTATGATCTAACTACTATCTTTCTGTCTAATCTATCTACTATGATCTAACTACTATCTTTCTGTCTAATCTATCTACTATCATCTATCTTTCTGTCTAATCTATCTACTATCATCTATCTTTCTGTCTAATCTATCTACTGTCATCTATCTTTCTGTCTACTCTATCTACTGTCATCTATCTTTCTGTCTAATCTATCTACTATCATCTATCTTTCTGTCTAATCTATCTACTATCATCTATCTTTCTGTCTAATCTATCTACTATCATCTATCTTTCTGTCTAATCTATCTACTATCATCTAACTACTATCTTTCTATCTAATCTATCTACTATCATCTATCTTTCTGTCTAATCTATCTACTATCATCTAACTACTATCTTTCTGTCTAATCTATCTACTATGATCTAACTACTATCTTTCTGTCTAATCTATCTACTATGATCTAACTACTATCTTTCTGTCTAATCTATCTACTATCATCTATCTTTCTATCTAATCTATGTACTATCATCTATCTTTCTGTCTAATCTATCTACTATCATCTATCTTTCTGTCTAATCTATCTACTATCATCTATCTTTCTGTCTAATGTATCTACTATCATCTATCTTTCTGTCTAATGTATCTACTATCATCTATCTTTCTGTCTAATCTATCTACTATCATCTATCTTTCTGTCTAATCTATCTACTATCATCTATCTTTCTGTCTAATCTATCTACTATCATCTATCTTTCTGTCTAATCTATCTACTATCATCTATCTTTCTGTCTAATCTATCTACTGTCATCTATCTTTCTGTCTACTCTATCTACTGTCATCTATCTTTCTGTCTAATCTATCTACTATCATCTATCTTTCTGTCTAATCTATCTACTATCATCTATCTTTCTATCTAATCTAGCTACTATCATCTACCTTTCTGTCTAAACTATCTACTATCATCTACCTTTCTGTCTAATCTATCTACTATCATTTATCTTTCTGTCTAATCTATCTACTATCATCTATCTTTCTGTCTAATCTATCTACTATCATCTATCTTTCTGTCTAATCTATCTACTATCATCTAACTACTATCTTTCTATCTAATCTATCTACTATCATCTATCTTTCTGTCTAATCTATCTACTATCATCTATCTGTCTGTCTAATCTATCTACTATCATGTATCTTTCTGTCTAATCTATCTACTATCATCTAACTACTATCTTTCTATGTAATCTATCTACTATCATCTATCTTTCTGTCTAATCTATCTACTATCATCTAACTACTATCTTTCTGTCTAATCTATCTACTATGATCTAACTACTATCTTTCTGTCTAATCTATCTAGTATGATCTAACTACTATCTTTCTATCTAATCTATCTACTATCATCTATCTTTCTATCTAATCTATCTACTATCATCTATCTTTCTGTCTAATCTATCTACTATCATCTATCTTTCTGTCTAATCTATCTACTATCATCTATCTTTCTATCTAATCTAGCTACTATCATCTACCTTTCTGTCTAAACTATCTACTATCATCTACCTTTCTGTCTAATCTATCTACTATCATCTATCTTTCTGTCTAATCTATCTACTATCATCTATCTTTCTGTCTAATCTATCTACTATCATCTATCTTTCTGTCTAATCTATCTACTATCATCTAACTACTATCTTTCTATCTAATCTATCTACTATCATCTATCTTTCTGTCTAATCTATCTACTATGATCTAACTACTATCTTTCTGTCTAATCTATCTACTATGATCTAACTACTATCTTTCTGTCTAATCTATCTACTATCATCTATCTTTCTATCTAATCTATCTACTATCATCTATCTTTCTGTCTAATCTATCTACTATCATCTATCTTTCTGTCTAATCTATCTACTATCATCTATCTTTCTGTCTAATCTATCTACTGTCATCTGTCTTTCTGTCTACTCTATCTACTGTCATTTATCTTTCTGTCTAATCTATTTACTATCATCTATCTTTCTGTCTAATCTATCTACTATCATCTATCTTTCTGTCTAATCTATCTACTATCATCTATCTTTCTGTCTAATCTATCTACTATCATCTAACTACTATCTTTCTATCTAATCTATCTACTATCATCTATCTTTCTGTCTAATCTATCTACTATCATCTAACTACTATCTTTCTGTCTAATCTATCAACTATGATCTAACTACTATCTTTCTGTCTAATCTATCTACTATGATCTAACTACTATCTTTCTGTCTAATCTATCTACTATGATCTAACTACTATCTTTCTGTCTAATCTATCTACTATCATCTATCTTTCTGTCTAATCTATCTACTATCATCTATCTTTCTGTCTAATCTATCTACTGTCATCTATCTTTCTGTCTACTCTATCTACTGTCATCTATCTTTCTGTCTAATCTATCTACTATCATCTATCTTTCTGTCTAATCTATCTACTATCATCTATCTTTCTGTCTAATCTATCTACTATCATCTATCTTTCTGTCTAATCTATCTACTATCATCTAACTACTATCTTTCTATCTAATCTATCTACTATCATCTATCTTTCTGTCTAATCTATCTACTATCATCTAACTACTATCTTTCTGTCTAATCTATCTACTATGATCTAACTACTATCTTTCTGTCTAATCTATCTACTATGATCTAACTACTATCTTTCTGTCTAATCTATCTACTATCATCTATCTTTCTATCTAATCTATGTACTATCATCTATCTTTCTGTCTAATCTATCTACTATCATCTATCTTTCTGTCTAATCTATCTACTATCATCTATCTTTCTGTCTAATGTATCTACTATCATCTATCTTTCTGTCTAATGTATCTACTATCATCTATCTTTCTGTCTAATCTATCTACTATCATCTATCTTTCTGTCTAATCTATCTACTATCATCTATCTTTCTGTCTAATCTATCTACTATCATCTATCTTTCTGTCTAATCTATCTACTATCATCTATCTTTCTGTCTAATCTATCTACTGTCATCTATCTTTCTGTCTACTCTATCTACTGTCATCTATCTTTCTGTCTAATCTATCTACTATCATCTATCTTTCTGTCTAATCTATCTACTATCATCTATCTTTCTATCTAATCTAGCTACTATCATCTACCTTTCTGTCTAAACTATCTACTATCATCTACCTTTCTGTCTAATCTATCTACTATCATTTATCTTTCTGTCTAATCTATCTACTATCATCTATCTTTCTGTCTAATCTATCTACTATCATCTATCTTTCTGTCTAATCTATCTACTATCATCTAACTACTATCTTTCTATCTAATCTATCTACTATCATCTATCTTTCTGTCTAATCTATCTACTATGATCTAACTACTATCTTTCTGTCTAATCTATCTACTATGATCTAACTACTATCTTTCTGTCTAATCTATCTACTATCATCTATCTTTCTATCTAATCTATCTACTATCATCTATCTTTCTGTCTAATCTATCTACTATCATCTATCTTTCTGTCTAATCTATCTACTATCATCTATCTTTCTGTCTAATCTATCTACTGTCATCTATCTTTCTGTCTACTCTATCTACTGTCATTTATCTTTCTGTCTAATCTATTTACTATCATCTATCTTTCTGTCTAATCTATCTACTATCATCTATCTTTCTGTCTAATCTATCTACTATCATCTATCTTTCTGTCTAATCTATCTACTATCATCTAACTACTATCTTTCTATCTAATCTATCTACTATCATCTATCTTTCTGTCTAATCTATCTACTATCATCTAACTACTATCTTTCTGTCTAATCTATCAACTATGATCTAACTACTATCTTTCTGTCTAATCTATCTACTATGATCTAACTACTATCTTTCTGTCTAATCTATCTACTATGATCTAACTACTATCTTTCTGTCTAATCTATCTACTATCATCTATCTTTCTGTCTAATCTATCTACTATCATCTATCTTTCTGTCTAATCTATCTACTGTCATCTATCTTTCTGTCTACTCTATCTACTGTCATCTATCTTTCTGTCTAATCTATCTACTATCATCTATCTTTCTGTCTAATCTATCTACTATCATCTATCTTTCTGTCTAATCTATCTACTATCATCTATCTTTCTGTCTAATCTATCTACTATCATCTATCTTTCTGTCTAATCTATCTACTATCATCTAACTACTATCTTTCTATCTAATCTATCTACTATCATCTATCTTTCTGTCTAATCTATCTACTATCATCTAACTACTATCTTTCTGTCTAATCTATCTACTATGATCTAACTACTATCTTTCTGTCTAATCTATCTACTATGATCTAACTACTATCTTTCTGTCTAATCTATCTACTATCATCTATCTTTCTATCTAATCTATGTACTATCATCTATCTTTCTGTCTAATCTATCTACTATCATCTATCTTTCTGTCTAATCTATCTACTATCATCTATCTTTCTGTCTAATCTATCTAGTATCATCTATCTTTCTGTCTAATGTATCTACTATCATCTATCTTTCTGTCTAATGTATCTACTATCATCTATCTTTCTGTCTAATCTATCTACTATCATCTATCTTTCTGTCTAATCTATCTACTATCATCTATCTTTCTGTCTAATCTATCTACTATCATCTATCTTTCTGTCTAATCTATCTACTATCATCTAACTACTATCTTTCTATCTAATCTATCTACTATCATCTATCTTTCTGTCTAATCTATCTACTATGATCTAACTACTATCTTTCTGTCTAATCTATCTACTATGATCTAACTACTATCTTTCTGTCTAATCTATCTACTATCATCTATCTTTCTATCTAATCTATCTACTATCATCTATCTTTCTGTCTAATCTATCTACTATCATCTATCTTTCTGTCTAATCTATCTACTATCATCTATCTTTCTGTCTAATCTATCTACTGTCATCTATCTTTCTGTCTACTCTATCTACTGTCATCTATCTTTCTGTCTAATCTATCTACTATCATCTATCTTTCTGTCTAATCTATCTACTATCATCTATCTTTCTGTCTAATCTATCTACTATCATCTATCTTTCTGTCTAATCTATCTACTATCATCTAACTACTATCTTTCTATCTAATCTATCTACTATCATCTATCTTTCTGTCTAATCTATCTACTATCATCTAACTACTATCTTTCTGTCTAATCTATCAACTATGATCTAACTACTATCTTTCTGTCTAATCTATCTACTATGATCTAACTACTATCTTTCTGTCTAATCTATCTACTATGATCTAACTACTATCTTTCTGTCTAATCTATCTACTATCATCTATCTTTCTGTCTAATCTATCTACTATCATCTATCTTTCTGTCTAATCTATCTACTGTCATCTATCTTTCTGTCTACTCTATCTACTGTCATCTATCTTTCTGTCTAATCTATCTACTATCATCTATCTTTCTGTCTAATCTATCTACTATCATCTATCTTTCTGTCTAATCTATCTACTATCATCTATCTTTCTGTCTAATCTATCTACTATCATCTAACTACTATCTTTCTATCTAATCTATCTACTATCATCTATCTTTCTGTCTAATCTATCTACTATCATCTAACTACTATCTTTCTGTCTAATCTATCTACTATGATCTAACTACTATCTTTCTGTCTAATCTATCTACTATGATCTAACTACTATCTTTCTGTTTAATCTATCTACTATCATCTATCTTTCTATCTAATCTATGTACTATCATCTATCTTTCTATCTAATCTATCTACTGTCATCTATCTTTCTGTCTACTCTATCTACTGTCATCTATCTTTCTGTCTAATCTATCTACTATCATCTATCTTTCTGTCTAATCTATCTACTGTCATCTATCTTTCTGTCTACTCTATCTACTGTCATCTATCTTTCTGTCTAATCTATCTACTATCATCTATCTTTCTGTCTAATCTATCTACTATCATCTATCTTTCTGTCTAATCTATCTACTATTATCTATCTTTCTGTCTAATCTATCTACTATCATCTAACTACTATCTTTCTATCTAATCTATCTACTATCATCTATCTTTCTGTCTAATCTATCTACTATCATCTAACTACTATCTTTCTGTCTAATCTATCTACTATGATCTAACTACTATCTTTCTGTCTAATCTATCTACTATGATCTAACTACTATCTTTCTGTCTAATCTATCTACTATCATCTATCTTTCTATCTAATCTATGTACTATCATCTATCTTTCTGTCTAATCTATCTACTGTCATCTATCTTTCTGTCTACTCTATCTACTGTCATCTATCTTTCTGTCTAATCTATCTACTATCATCTATCTTTCTGTCTAATCTATCTACTATCATCTATCTTTCTGTCTAATCTAGCTACTATCATCTACCTTTCTGTCTAAACTATCTACTATCATCTACCTTTCTGTCTAATCTATCTACTATCATCTAACTACTATCTTTCTATCTAATCTATCTACTAATATCTATCTTTCTGTCTAATCTATCTACTATCATCTAACTACTATCTTTCTGTCTAATCTATCTACTATCGTCTATCTTTCTGTCTAATCTATCTACTATCATCTATCTTTCTGTCTAATCTATCTACTATCATCTATCTTTCTGTCTAATCTATCTACTATCATCTATCTTTCTGTCTAATCTATCTACTATCATCTATCTTTCTGTCTAATCTATCTACTATCATCTATCTTTCTATCTAATCTATCTACTATCATGTAACTACTATCTTTCTATCTAATCTGTCTACTGTCATCTATCTTTCTATCTAATCTATGTACTGTCATCTATCTTTCTATCTAATCTATCTACTATCATCTATCTTTCTGTCTAATCTATCTACTATCATCTATCTTTCTGTCTAATCTATCTACTATCATCTATCTTTCTGTCTAATCTATCTACTATCATCTATCTTTCTGTCTAATCTATCTACTATCATCTATCTTTCTGTCTAATCTATCTACTATCATCTATCTTTCTGTCTAATCTATCTACTATCATCTATCTTTCTGTCTAATCTATCTACTGTCATCTATCTTTCTATCTAATCTATCTACTATCATCTATCTTTCTGTCTAATCTATCTACTATCATCTATCTTTCTGTCTAATCTATCTACTATCATCTATCTTTCTATCTAATCTATCTACTATCATCTATCTTTCTGTCTAATCTATCTACTATCATCTATCTTTCTGTCTAATCTATCTACTATCATCTATCTTTCTGTCTAATCTATCTACTATCATCTAACTACTATCTTTCTATCTAATCTATCTACTATCATCTATCTTTCTATCTAATCTATCTACTATCTTCTATCTTTCTATCTAATCTATCTACTATCATCTATCTTTCTATCTAATCTATCTACTATCATCTATCTTTCTGTCTAATCTATCTACTATCATCTATCTTTCTGTCTAATCTATCTACTATCATCTAACTACTATCTTTCTGTCTAATCTATCTACTATCATCTATCTTTATATCTAATCTATCTACTATCATCTATCTTTCTGTCTAATCTATCTACTATCATCTATCTTTCTGTCTAATCTATCTACTATCATCTATCTTTCTGTCTAATCTATCTACTATCATCTATCTTTCTGTCTAATCTATCTACTATCATCTATCTTTCTGTCTAATCTATCTACTATCATCTATCTTTCTATCTAATCTATCTACTATCTATCTTTCTGTCTAATCTATCTACTATCATCTATCTTTCTGTCTAATCTATCTACTATCATCTATCTTTCTGTCTAATCTATCTACTATCATCTATCTTTCTATCTAATCTATCTACTATCATCTAACTTTCTGTCTAATCTATCTACTATCACCTATCTTTCTGTCTAATCTATCTACTATCATCTCTCTTTCTGTCTAATCTATCTACTATCATCTCTCTTTCTGTCTAATCTATCTACTATCATCTATCTTTCTATCTAATCTATCTACTATCATCTGTCTTTCTGTCTAATCTATCTACTATCATCTATCTTTCTGTCTAATCTATCTACTATCATCTATCTTTCTGTCTAATCTATCTACTATCATCTATCTTTCTGTCTGATCTATCTACTATCATCTATCTTTCTGTCTAATCTATCTACTATCATCTATCTTTCTGTCTAATCTATCTACTATCATCTATCTTTCTGTCTAATCAATCTACTATCATCTAACTACTATCTTTCTATCTAATCTATCTACTATCATCTATCTTTCTATCTAATCTCTCTACTATCATCTATCTTTCTATCTAATCTATCTACTATCATCTATCTTTCTGTCTAATCTATCTACTATCATCTATCTTTCTGTCTAATCTATCTACTATCATCTATCTTTCTGTCTAATCTATCTACTATCATCTATCTTTCTGTCTAATCTATCTACTATCATCTATCTTTCTGTCTAATCTATCTAGTATCATCTATCTTTCTGTCTTATCTATCTACTATCATCTATCTTTCTGTCTAATCTATCTACTATCATCTATCTTTCTGTCTATCTACTATCATCTATCTTTCTGTCTAATCTATCTACTATCATCTATCTTTCTGTCTAATCTATCTACTATCATCTATCTTTCTATCTAATCTATCTACTATTATCTATCTTTCTGTCTAATCTATCTACTATCTTTTATCTATCCATCTACCTACTATCTATCATCTATCTCATAACTCTCACTATATATATGCATAGACATATATGCATATATATACATACATATATATCACTAGTCATGAAGAGTAAGTCTTAAAAGCAGTAAAAGGGAAAAAAAGGCTCATCATGTACAGAAAAAAAAAAGAATGGCTACTGATGTCCTGTCAGAAACTACACAAGCAAGAATAAAATAATCCATCTTTAAAATCCTGATAGACAAGAAAAATCTGTGAATTCATGATTGTATATCCAGCAAACATCTTTCAAAAATACTTTTTCAAACAAAACCCACGAGTATTCGTTACTAGCAGAACTGTACCAAAGTAATGGAACAGGGAGTTCTTTAGAAAGAAGGAAAATGATCCCAGGTGAACTAATGGATCTTCACAAAGGAAAAGAATGCCAGAATGGTAAATATGTGGGTAAATGTAAAAGATACTTCTCATTATTAAATTAAAAAATTAACTATTTAATAACAATTTATTGTGGGCCTTATACCATACGTAAAAGATGTATGACAACAGTAGTGCGAAGGACGGAAGGAGGAAAAGGAAGGTTATTGGCAGAAGGTTCTTGTATTACATGTGGAGTGAAAAAAATTGTTTGAATGTAGAATGAATAAGTTAAAGATGTGTATTGCAAACCCTAGAGGAACCACTGTAAAAAAAAATAAAATAAAAGCAAATAGCTAATAAGCCACGAAGTGAAGATAAAATGGAATCAAGACAAAAAGCCGAAAAGAAAAGAAGACAGAAAAAGTATAACAACAACAAAAACAGAGGACATAGAACAAACAGAAAACAGCAAGATGGTAGATTTAAACCTAACCGTACCAATAATTACATTAAACGTAAATAGTCTAAACGCTCCAATGAAAAAGTTGAGAGAATGTCAGGAACTCACTTTAAATATAAAAACGCAGCCAGTTTATAGCATTGGACATTACCACTTCCCTGGTTTTGACAATGTGTTATAGTTATGTAAGATGTTTTTAGTGGGGAAAGCTGGGTGAAGGGCCTATGGGACTTAAAAAATATTGTGGTAGAATATATATAACAAAAATTTTGCCATTTTAACCATTTTTTAAGATGTCATTTAAAAAATTTTTATTTTGTTGACGTTGTTGAAAATATACACAGCAAAACATACACCAATTTAACAGTTTCTACACGTACAATTTAGCGACATTGATTATATTCTTTGAGTTGTGCCACCACTCTCACCCTCCGAGTTTTTCCTCCCTAATTAACATAAACTCACCACCCCCTAATGTTCCTATCTAATCTTTCGAGTTGGTGTCATCAATCTGATCCCATATAGATGGTTCTTAAAAAAGCGTAATACTCAAGGAAGACCTTTTTTACTAGTTAAGCTAAACTATTGTTCAGTTTTAAGGTGACTTTAGGGGATATTTTTGGTTTAAGGTTTAAAGATTATCTCAGGGCAACAGTTTCAGGGATTCATCCACCCTCCATGGCTCCAGGAAGTCTAGAGTCCGTAAGCATTTGAAATTCTGTTCTGCATTTTCCCCCTTTTGATCAGGATTCTTCTATGGAATCTTTGATCAAAATGCATTTTAAACATTTTTTAAAAAATTGTGATAAACCCTATTACCAAAAATTTGCTGTTCCAACCAGTCTTTAGTGTAAGATTCAGCAACATTAACCACATTCACCATGCTATACAACCATCACCATTATTTTCAGAAGTTTTTCATCACTCCAAACAAAAATTCAGTACCCCTTAAGCATTAACTCCCTACTTCCACCCCCGACCCAAGCCCCTGGTAACCACTAATAAACTTGTCTCCATGCTTTTGCCTATTCTAGATATTAATGTTAAGTGGGATCATACAATATTTGTTCTTTTGGGTGTGATTTATTTCACTTGGCAAGTTTTCAAGGTTCATCCATGTTGTAGCATGCATCAAAACTTAATTTCTCTTTATGGCTGGATAATATTGCATTGTATGTATATACTACATTTTGTTATCCATTCATCTGTTAATGAACAATTACGTTAGATTTTTTTTCCCACTTTTTGGCTACTGTGAATAATACAGCAATGAACATTCATGTACAAGTATCTGTTTGAGTCCCTGCTTTCAAGTCTTTTGGTCATATACCTAGGGGCGGAACTGATGGGTCATATGGTAATTCTATGTTTAACTTTTGGAGGAACCATCAACTTTTCCATAGTGGCTGCACAATTTTACATTCCCACCAGTAATGCATAAGGGTTCTAATTTTTCAATATATTTGTGAACACTTGTTATTTTCTGATAACAGCCATCCTAGTGGGTGTAAGGTGGTACCATTGTGGTTTTTATTTGCATTTTGCTAATGACAATGATGTCACCTTGAAGACTAAGGTGCGTCTGACCCAAGCCATGGTATTTTCAATTGCATCATATGCAAGTGAAAGCTGGGCAATGAATAAGCAAGACTGAAGAAGAATTGATGCCTTTGAATTGTGGTGTTGGTGAAGAATATGGAATATACCATGGACTGCCAAAAGAAGAAACAAATCTATCTCAGAAGTACAACCAGAATGCTTCTTAGAAGCAAGAGTGGCTAGACTATGTCTTATGTAGTTTGGACATATTGTCAGGAGGGATCAGTCCCGGGAGAAGAACATCATGCTTGGTAAAGTAGAGGGTCAGAGAAAAAGAGGAAGACCCTTGAAGAGATGGATTAACACAGTGACTGCAACAATGGGCTCAAGAGTAACAACGATCGTGAGGATGGCACAGGACAGGGCAGTGTCTCGTTCTGTAGTACACAGGGTCACTATGAGTCAGAACCGACTCGACGGCACCTGACAACAGCTAACAACAATGACATTGAGCATCTTTTTTTATGCTTCTTGGCCACTTGTACATACATTTTTGGAGAAATATCTATTCAAGTGCTTTGCCCATTTTTAAATTGGGTTGTCTTTTTGTTGAGTGGTAGTTTTTATACACTCTGGACATTAAACCCTTCTCAGATATTAAACCCTTCTCAGATATTAAACCCTTCTCAGATATTAAACCCTTCTCAGATATACAGTTAGCAAATATTTTCTCTCATTCATCTCCTCACTTCCTTAATAAAGTCCTTTGAACACAAAAGTTTTAATTTTGATGAAATCCAACTGATTTATTTTTGCTTTTGTTGACTGTGTTTTTCATGTCGTATGTAAGACTATGGAAACCCTGCTGGCATAGTGGTTAAGAGCTATGGCTGCTAACCAAAAGGTTGGCAGTTCGAATTCACCAGGCACTCCTTGGAAACCCTATGGGGCAGTTCTACTCTGTCCTATAGGGTAGCTACGAGTCAGAAGCCACTCGATGGCCAACAGGTTTTTTCATTTTTTTAAACCTAAGACTACATTGCCAAAAACAAAATCCTGAAGCTTTATCCCTCTTTTCTTCAAAGAGCTTTATAGTTTTAGTTTTTATATTTAGGTTATTGATCTATTTTTATCTAGTTTTTGTGTATGGTGTGAGGTATGGGTCCAACTTCAATCTTTTGCACATGGAAATTCAGTTGACCAAGCACCATTTGCTGAATAGACTGTTCTTTCTATATTATTTTTGAAATTTCTTATGAATCTATAATTATTTCAAAATAAAATCAAAGTAACACAGATATAAAGGATGTGCAATTTAATACTCAAATGGATTAAAGGGACTAAAGATTTCTTCAAGTATAAAAAAAGGACAAAGGTTGGTCAAAGGTACAAAGATGGAAATATATACTATGAAAGCACTAATATAAAAAGGTTGTAGTGACTCTATTAATATCAGACAAAGTAGATTTCAGAGCAAAGAACATTGTTAGGGATAAAATGTGTCATTTTATAATGATAAAGGGGTCAATTCAACAAGAAGACATGGCAATCATAAATGAGTATGCATATAACAGAGCTTCAAAATACAGGAAGTGAAAATTGACAGAAATGAAAGAACCTGGCAAGTCTATAATTTGAGATTTCAGAACACTTCTCTTAATAATTTATTGAAAAGCAATAGGTATATAGAAGACTTAAACAACACAATAAACATTATAAACCAACTGGATCGAACTGATATTCACAGAACAGTATACTCCACAACTGCAGAAGCACACATTATTTTAAATTGTACATAAAATGTTTACCAAGACAGACTATATGGCTGGGTCATAAAACAAATTTTAATAAATTTAAAAGGACAGAAGTCATACAGAGTGTGTTTTCTAATCAAGAAGTAACTAAATTAGAAATCAATTACAGAAAGATTATAAATAACAGAAAAAAAAGTCTAAAGCCAATTACTTAAGTTTCCACCTTAAGAAGCTAAAGAAAAAACAAGTTAAACCCAGATCAAGTAGGAAGAAAATAAAACTTAAGAGTAGAAATCAATAAAACAGAAAATGGACAAATAATAGAGGAAAATCTATTAAACCAAATACTGGCCTTTGGTAAAGATCAATAAAATTGCAAACCTTTAGCTGGACTGATAAGCAAAAAGGAGAGAAGCTACAAATTACTAATATCAAGAATGAAAGAAGAGACATCAGTTCAGATTCTACAGATATTTAAAGGATAATAAGGCTGAAACTATCCTCTGAAGTCATCTTTAAACTAAAGAATAGTTTAACTTAATTAGTAAAGAAAATCTGCCTTGAGCATTGTGATCTTTTAAAGAATTATCTGTATGTGATCAAATTGACAACAGCAACTTGAAAGGTTAGATGAGAAGTTTAGGGGGGCACTGAGTTTATGTTAATGGTGGTGAAATAATTTGGGAAAGGATAGCAAGAATGGTTGCACAACTTGGATGTAATCAATGTCCCTGAATTGTATATGTAGAAATTGTTGAATTGGTCTATGTTTTACTGTGTATATTTTCACCAAAAAAAAAAAAAAAAGGAATTAAAAGATAAGGAACTATTATGACCAACTTTATGCTAATAAAATCAACAAACTAAATGAAATGTATGAATTCCTTAAATGACATATATTACAATGGACTCGAGAAGAAACAGAAAAACTGAATAGCCCTCTTATCAATTTTTCAAAATGAATTTTTCGTTAAAAATCTTTATGCAAATAAAATGGCTTCAGTGGTAAATTCTATCAAATACTTAAGGACAAAATAATACCAATCCTATACAAAATCAGAAAAGTTGGAGGTGAAACACCTTCCAACTCATTTTATGAGGTTAGCATTGCCCTTACATCAAAATCAGACAAAGACATAACACACACACAAAAATCTTACAAACCAATGTCCCTCATGAACATAGATGCAAAAAAAAAAAAAAAAAATCCTTAACGTGTATTAGAAATCAAATCTAGCAGTTTATACAAAGTATAATATACCATAACCAAGTGAGTTTATCCCAGGAATGTAAGATTGGTTTAACATTTGAAACCAATGTGATTTTCCACTAAAAAGAGGAAAAGCACATGATCATCTCAACAGATGCTGAAAAGGCATCTGATAAAATTCAACACCGATGCATAATAAAAATCAGCAAACTAGGAATAGAGGGGAACTTCCTCAACCTGATAACCTATATCTAACATCATACTAAATGGTAAAAGATGGAATAATTTTCCTGTAATATCAGGAACAATACAATGATTTCATCTCTCACCACTTATATTCAACATTATACTGATTGTCCTATCCAGTGCAACAAGGGTAAAAAAAAAAGAAGTGCATACATAATGTAAAACTCCCTTTAATCACAGATATCATGATTGTATAATAGGAAATACAAAAGAATCAATAAAAAAGCTACTAGAACCAATAAGTGTGTTTAGCAAGCTTGCACGCAAAGTTAGTATACAAAAATCATCTATATTTCTACATATAAGCAACAGACAATTGGAAATTGAGATTAAAAAACAGCACTTAAATTGTATTTACAAAAGCATGAAAATATAAAATATGTAGGAATAAATGTAACAAAATATGTTCAAGTACTGTACAATGAAAACTAAAATGCATAATGGGAGAAATTAATAATCTAAATAGATGAAGAATTATACCATGCTCACAGATTAGATGTTCTTTGTCCCCAAATTGATCTACAGATTTAATGCAATTCCAAACAAAATTCCAGCAACCTTTTCTTGTAGAAACTGACAGATTTTAAAGTTTATATGCAATGCAAACAACCTCAAATTGTCAAATAATTTTGGAAAAGAACAAATTTGGAGGACTTGCATGAGCTGATTTGAAGACTTACTAAAAAGCTACAGTAGTATAGTCCAGAAATAGACTCGCATATATGTAGGTCAATTGATTTCTGGCAACAGTGCCACAGAAATTCAATGGGTGAAAGAGTAGTCTTTTCAACAAAATGTGGTGGAACATACAGATACACATATGGAAGAAATAAACCCTTGATCCATACCGTATTTTTACACAAATAATGTGTGTGTTGTATTTTTTTTGCCAACCATGACCCCCCGTGAGGAATTTTCATAAGCGCACTATGCTAATTTTTTTATGTAACTGTAAAAAAATAAGTATTGTGCGCTTACAAAAATATCTCATGGGGTGGGTGCGGTTGGCAAAAAAAGCTTATAACACGCACGTTATTTGTGTAAAAACACAGTACTTCACGCCATACACAAAAATTAACTTGGAATGGATTGCAGACCTAAATATAAAAGCTAAAACTATAAAACCTTTAGATGAAAACGTAGGAGAAAACCTTTGCAACTTCGGGATGGGCCAAGATTTCTGAGATACGACCTCAAAAGCACTAACCATAAGAAAAACATTGACAAACTCGACTTCATCTGCTACTTGAAAGGCACAGCTAAGAAAACGAAAAGGCAAGCCACAACCAAGAAAACAAGCTCCCATGAGCAAAGCTCAACAGAAACAAACAAACCGAATTAACAGAATTAGACTCTCAAGAAATTTAAATAATGGAATTTAGATTATGTAATACATAATATGAAACACATTATATGTTTAAAGAAAGAGAATGTGTATATGTGACATATAACTTGTATTCAGACAATAGAAAGGACTTCTGTAACTCAATTAAAAAAAACAACAACAAAATTTGGCAAAACAATTTTTACAAAAGCTTGACCAAAGAAGGTATATGAATGGTCAGCAAGCACGCACCAAGATGTATAACATCGTCAGTCATCAGTGAAACGCAAATTGAAGCAATGTGTATCATATTTATTAGAATAGTTAAAATTAAAAGACTAATCATATCAAGTGTTTGTGTGACTGTAGAGCAAATGCAACTCTCATACATTGCTGGTGAGATTGTAAAATGGTACAGTGACTTTTGGAAACATTTAGCAATGTCTTAAAACATGAAACATTTGCTTAACATAGGATCCAGCAATTCCACTCTTTGATATTTACCCGAGATATAAATACATATATCCACACGAAGACTTGTACATGAATGTATGCAATAGCTTTCTTCATAGTAGCTAAAAACTAGAAACAATCCATATGTTCATCAACAAAAGACTAGGTAACCATATTGGGGTATACTCAACTATGGAATATTCCCCAGCAGTAAAATGGTATATGCATTACTGACATGTACAACACAGACAAACGGGAAAAACATTGGGTTGGGTGAAAGCCAGACACAAAAGAGTACATAATATGTGATTCATTTACACAAAACTCTAGAGAAGACAAATCTAACATGTGGTGACAGAAAGCAAACCAGTGGTTGCTAGAGGTTAGGGAAGTGCTCAAGGGAATCTTCTGTGGTTCTGAAAATGTTTTATACTTTATGATGGTAGCTACACGGGTGCTTATATTTATCAAAACTCACCTAGCTGGACCTTTAAATTGTGTGTATTTTATTCTGTGTATATTATACCTCAGTAAAGAATTTTATAATATCTGTGGGTTTTGGAAAATCCCAATCTGAGAAATTAATCTAAAGTGATGCTGGGTTGAAAGTGCCTTGGGAGAACTTCACAGAAGCAAATGTAAATCCTCTTTGGAGGAAATACACTCACAATAGGCTTCACTGGATTCCCGTAAGTCTTTTAAAAGATGAGTTCATAATAAAAAGAAAATTAACAAACATCCAAGAAAACCAGCTACCATGAACAAGTGTCAACAGATATAATAACAGAATTAAACTCAAGAAATTTAGGTAAAGAAATTAAGAAATACATAATGTAAAATATGTTTAAAATGGTTAAAAAAAGAGAATAAAGAACAGAAAAATAGCATTAAAAAAGAGTAGGCAGATTTGAAAAATAACTAAATACAATTTCTGGAAATAAAATAATCATTCAAATTAAGTACTCATTGGACAGTTAAGCAGAAAATTAAGATATGGCTAAAGAAAATATGTAGCACATTGAAAATATGAAGAGATGGAAATTACGAGAGATTAAGAGATGTTGAAGATAGAGAGGTCAAACATGTCTTGAATTGAAGATCTAGAAGGAAAGAAGAGCGCTTATGGAAGACAGGCAACATTCAAAGATATAAAGGCTAAGAATTTTCCAGAATTGATGAAAGATATGAATCATCAAATTCAAGAAACATATTGAATAATAATATAAAAATAAACCCACATACTGTAGTGAAATAACAGCAGAGAAGAACATAAAAATCAGTTGAAGAAAAAGATAAATAAATTGAGACTTACAACAGAAGCCAGACGATCATGAAATAAGGAATGAGAGAAACTAACCGTCAGTGTGGACTTTCATATCCAGACAAACTCTCATACAATGATGGAGAGGAAACAAAGATATTTTTAGAAGAACAAAAATTGAACAGACCACCAGGTGGAGTATCAATAAGTAACTTCTAAAGGAAGACTTCGTCTCACGTAGTTTGGACACGTTATCAGGAGGGACCAGTCCCTGGAGAAGGACATCATGCTTGGTACAGTAGAGGCTCAGCGGAAAAAGAGGAAGACCCTCAATGAGATGGACTGACACCGTGGCTGCAACAATGGGCTCAAGCATAACAACTGTGAGGATGGCACAGGACGGGGCAGGGTTTCGTTCTGTTGTTCACGGGGTTGCTGAGTCAGAACCGACTCGATGGCACCTGACAACGGCAATAACAAAGGAAAAGGAGCAGGAAAGTGATCCCAGATGTAAGATCTGGGATGCAAGAAGGTGTGAAGAGCAAATAAACTGATAAGCATGTAGAAACATCTAAATATTTACTGCAAAAAACAAAATATTGGCCATTCTGGACACATAAAAAAACAAGTTAGAACTAAAATACCGAACAAAATTAACATAAGAGGGAAGAGGCGAGACCAGAGTTAGTGCTCTCTACGATTCTTGTGTTGTTCAGGAGAGGGTAGAAATATTATAGACTTAAGTATGCATGAGAAAATATGAAGGTCAGTCACAAACATAAGGAAAATAGAGTATATCACTTCCAACCAATCTAAACACCAATTCAGGACCTCTAGGGGCGGGGCTGGAAGCAGGGAAGAGAAACTGGAGAGGATTTCACAGTGCATCAACTGCATTTACAGAATATTATTTCTTAAGTAGATTTCTGGGCATGGAGGTACTCACTACTCTTCAGATCTTTTCGTAAGTCAGAAACTTCTTTAAAATAGAACACTTTTAGTTTTTAACATTTTTTAACCTTTTACTCTTTCTACAGCAGTGGTTCTCAGCTGGGGGCTATCCTGACCCCAGGGGGAAGTTGGCCAAGTCTAGAGATGTTTTTGGTTCCCACAGCTGGGGTGGTACCACTGGCATCTAGTGGACAGAGGCCTACAGTGCACAGGACAGTCCCCACAGCAGAGAGTGGTGAGTTAATTGTGCTCAACTTGAGGAACCCCATTCTATAGGATAAGAAAATCTGTTTTTTAAAAAAAGGTTCTCTCTTCTCCCTTCTATTTAAAAGGAAATGAAGTCGATTTTGTAAATTGAGAGGCAGAAATGATCTTCCCACATGGTGACTTAGTTCACAATACTTCTCAGTGCATAATTATTTTCAGAAAGTAAAAATGCTTGATAGTCTTCAGGAAAAACACAAACTTCATAAATGGGTGGAATAGTTACTATTTTAAAGTGTTGAAAAATCAATTTACTTTTGCTTGCTTGATAAAGCAACATGAAGCCAGCAATGACGATCATGGGTGGCTTTTGACTGGATTTTCTGTATGAGATGAGGTTTCCATGGAGAGTTAATTCCTTTCAGTTTTCTCCATCTTCAAGAAGGGAACAAAATGTAACTAAGAAGCCGCTTCTCTCCTCTTCTTTCTTGGTGGTGGCACGTTAGTATTCAACAGAAGTACTGCCCTCAATTCTGGGTGCTACTGAAATGTCGTCATTAAACTCTGGCTTCACACATCTGGCCCGCAACCCAAGTGCAGCGCAGTGTTTTAAAGTGCAGATTACAGTCCTACAAATCAATGCTCTTGAGTTGTGGATTTATAGAAACCTGCAATTAAAAACCGCCTGCAATCACTTCTTTGCCTACCTGATGAGGGGAAGGGAAGCAAGCTGCTTTTCCAGGGCGGAGAGGTGAGAACGCCAGCTTAAAATAGAAGCATTCGCTGACATATTCTTCAAGACACTCTTTGATAAGGGCAGCTTCTCGGTACTTCTGGTAGGATGGCAATGACCTGCACCATTCAGGGAAATTCCCTCATTTTAATTGACAAACTTGGAAATTTCTTAAGAGACCCTGGCCTGGTGCAGTAGTATTTCATTAAAAAAAAAAATCTGTGAGCACTTGTGGGAGAAAAAGATCAGATCCTCAAGAAAGGAGCTAGTGATAGTAGGCAGGAAGGTTTTTACAAAGTACATGGGGATGTTGATTTTAAAATGATCCAAAGGATGTCCACAGGCTCCTAGAGGAAAAGCAGGCACTTCTCCTGCAGAAGAAAACTTAAAGTAAAAGGCTCAGTAAAGCACCCCAAGAAGTGCAAATCGAACTGCCACAAAGCGTAAGCAAAATGATCTGGCATTTAGCAATTGAGAATGACATGAGGGGGAAGAACAGAGGTGCATTTGGTGCCATGATCTTGCAGAGATCAGAGTCTAAGGTGGAACTTAGAAAGCAACAGGCTGAGGGGCTGATGGTTCACTTCAGAAAGGGACCTAAGAACAGTTATCCCCACAGGGAGGAACAATGTCAGCAAGAGCAGCTTCAAATTCCAAGGACAATTTTATACACAGATACAATTAAAGATACAATTTTACCTTCATAGCAGGTGCCTGTGGCTATCCATCAGCTATTGAAAACTATTTCAGGGAGAAAAACTTGCCAAGTTGGTCTTTGGATCATCTTGGTCAGAGCAAAGTAAAGGAAAGGAAAAAGCATTCTCCTCCAGGAAATGTATTTTATCACAACAGAAGAATCCCTCTGTGGAAATGTTTTGGCTACATCTAATTTGAGGGTTGATGGGATCTGGACATGAAAGCCTTCTGTTCTTTACTCAGGGACCCAGGCAGTCCGCTCCACTGTAGGGTTCTTTTTCAAATGGGTACCACTGCTTTCTATCAGCTGTCCCCCCAATCATCTTTTCATGTAATTGACTAGGAAACCCAGTGTCAGTGTGATTGGAAATATGAAAGATGTTGACTGAACTCTGGAACTCCCACACAGGATCTGAATAGAATTTTATCCTTTATTCATTTTTAGATAATTTCATCTTACTCAAAGGAGAATTGATGAGTAACTTAAAAGGGACACTATTTAAATTAGGATTTAACTGTAATCTAATTTACATTTCACATGAAGAATCATCCAATTTCAGTCTCTTGCTGTCCTGGAGAGAGTGAACTCTATTATGTGTTTTTCTTGTGGCTGCAGAGACAACGATAGTTAGCAGATGCTCCTGAAGAGAAAGACCAGCTCTCCTTCCTCCAGCCCTGCAGTGCTACCAGATTCATCAAGACAATGTGCCTATTACTTTGATAGCTTTTCTGCAAACAGAAAACATCAAGTTAGATCTTCATCAACTATTTTTACCCCAGGAGCGGAGCTGGGACATGCCACTGTCTTCCTTTTCTAGCTGACTATGCCTGCGTAACAAATTATCCCCAAATTTAGCTGCTTATAAACAACAGACATTGATTATCTGTTTCTCTAAGTCAGGAATCTGGGTGTGGCTTAGCTGGGTCCTTTGCCTCAAAGCCTCTCCTAAGGCAGCAACAAAGATGTGAGCGGCAGTCCCTTCAAGGCTGCACATTCATGTTTTGGGGCAGGATTCCATTCTTTGTAGGCTGCTGGGCAGAGGGCCTGTTTGATTCTGGCAGCTGTGGCTGGAGAGCCCCCTTTTCTGGCCAGGTGGGCCACTCCACTGATCATCACACAACATCACAGCGGGCTTCCATCAGAGCAAGTGAGGGAGGAAGACAGGGCCGCCAAGACAGAAGCCAGCATCTTTCTACCAACTGATCTTAGAAGTGACATCTATCACTTTGGCAGCGTTCCATTCGTTACAAGTAGGGACTAGGTGCACCCACACTCAGGGCAGGGCCGTCACAGCAGAGCAGGAGTACCAGCAGGATGGATCTCTGGGAGCCGTCTGAGAAGCGAAGCTGCCTACTCTTGTTCACTGTTACTTGTGTGTATTTTCAGAGCTACATTGTCTTATGAGGTGTACACATGACAGAGTGATAAAATAACTGAAGGGCCACAGTTGCATTTGAATACGGAAGCAAAAAAAAAAATCCCTTTACTGTTCACATGCCTATTTCTTGGTTCAAAATCAGGGACTGCTTCTCTCAAACACCACGTAACACAACAGGCCGAAGTTATCAATGGAAGAATAAAAACAAGATTCGAAAAGCATGGTTCAATACCTAGATTTCTGATGAAAATTATTCCTAGCAATCAGCAGCTACTCAAAATGTTTCAGTAATGTAGCAGCTCAGGGGGACCTGATGGCCCTAGATGTTGCCGAGTATGAGAAAGCTTGGAAGAGCACGTTTAGATAAATAAAGCCTTTTCCTGTATCAGTAACAATGAAAATGGTCCTGCAGCTGTTTGTGCAGGTAGACCCGCAGTAACTACCTTTGTCTTTCTTCCTCCTTTGCTCCTTGATCTGCATCTAGGATCGTAAAACTCGGGGGTGTTCTTGCCTTCCTTTGCTTTCCCCCTCAGCACACAGGGCTGCTCATTCATTTTTACTAAGCTGTGGCTGCGACCATTGCATTCTGCTACTCAAAGGGACTGTGTGGCTCTCAGGGTCCACATGTGACATCCTCACTGCACGTCAGTGACTGGATGCAGCCGACTGGGTCCTGCAAGCAGCCTAAGACAAGCTGGTACAAAAGGCGTCGTCCTCTGTTAAAATTTACCTTCACTTGGAGGTGAATTTGACACATAAAAAAGGTTCTTCCAGTAATAGTCCAAGGATGCTTTTATTTTTTATCCTAACTAACCATAATTATTTTATTTTGCGGAGCTAGTGGACTGGCTTACATGGAAGGATTCTGCTGCCAGCAATGGCCTAAATTGTTTGCCACTTCTAGAGAGACTGGAATTTGAAGCCAACAAGGAAATCAAAACACAAGTTTTATTTTCCCAGTAAATAAGATTGCTAAAGGGTCAAAATTTCTTGCTGTGAAAAGCCAAATGCAGGATTAAACACTTGAGAATACTCCTATGGTCTGGAAGTTTATCTGTAATAAAAATCCATTGTTTTCAAAAAATTTACCCTGGACAATACATAATACTAAAAACACTCACCCTAGTCATTGGGCTTTCGTAGTCATTAAACCAAGCACAGAAAATATGGAAAGGGGGAAAAAAAAAAAACCTAGCTAAAGGAAAGCAAGTTCAGAATTTTAAATTTGTTACTAGTACCCATTGCCGATTCTGACTCACAGCGACCCTACAGGATAAGAGTAGAACTGCCCCACAGGGCTTCCAAGGCTGTAACTGTTATGGAAGTAGAACGCCCCATCTTCTCCCATGGAGTGGCTGATGGGTTTAAACCATCGACTCTTTGGTTAGCGACTGAGCGCTTCACCACTACGCCACCACGGCTTCTTTTGTTTCGTACAGCTGTACAAAATACAGGGAGCCCTGGTGGCACAAGGGTGAAGCGCTTAGCTGCTAACTGAAAGGTGGCAGTTCGAACCCAGCCAGGGGCTCCGTGGAAGAAAGATGTGAACATCCGCTCCCATGAAGATTACAGCTTAGAAAACCCTATGAGACAGTTCTGCTCCGACACATGGGGTCACCATGACTTGAAATCGACTCAACGGCACCTAACAGCAACATATGAAACCTGGACAATGATTTCACAGAGAGCTAAGGAAAGGTATCTGAGATCAACTTGCCATTTACAGTGGCTCAGAACTGAAATTGTTCTCCCAAACTCAAAGGGACGCAGCGCACAAATGTTTCATTTCTAGTGTACAGGGTTCCCTTTAGACTCAGCAGAGATCACAAAACACTGAAGCTCCAGCTAATGTTAAGCCTACAAACTGTTTAACATACATTGTTTATTAGGAATTCACAGGAATTGCTCACAGAGCTGGCAGGTGCTAAGAAATCATGGCAACAAATCCGTGGGATAACAAGGTGTTACATATATTTATTAAAAAGGTGGAATATAATGCTGTAAAAGAAGAATCATTATGAAAACATTCCCCTTTAAACTGGAATGACTGACAGTTTACATGGCACATGTGGGCTGCTGTTTGGAAGTGCCTGGCTCTGGAAACACACAGCCGCTAAAGCAGGGAGACAGCACAAGGCAGGACTGGGGGTGCAGAGACCTGGGACTCACTTCTCTGGGTTTCTGTTTTCTCCCAAGGGAGGTGGACTTTCTCGGATCTTAGAAAAAGCCAATCTACGAAGGCTCCCTCTGTGTCTAATCAGTCTGATCCAAGGAGTATTATTTTTAGTATTTGAAATAAAGTGCCGTGAACAATAAAGAAGACGCTATTTTGTAATGAGAGCACATCCTCCCTTCACGGAGAAGTATTCCTGAACACCACCTAGGCTTTTCCCACCCTGTCTCATCAGCTGATACAGTTCTCAAACAAGAAAGCATCCTTCTCATCAGACAATGACCAAAGCACAAAAATCTTCAGAATCAAGACGTTTAGGAGGTTCTTTTAATGCCTAATAATTATATAAAACACAGACACCGAAACGAGATGCTGCTAACAAGTCAATGTTGAAGAAGCCTCTTAAATCTCTCTTGTGGTGGGAAATGTGACAAATCCTTTAAATCTTTAGACTGAAGATTTCTGCTTGGAAAAACAATACTGTACTTTATTCCTAACTATGTTAGATGTTCAGATTAGTAAATTTCCTGTAATTTGGGGGCATTTAGGGTTGATATCTTGTGTTAAATTTGGGATCAACTGTCACAGATGGAAGATATTAACAATATCGTACAACTGTATAGCTCTTTTCCTCAATGCTGCTCCTGAGTTGCAGATACTCCTTCTCCAGACTTATATTTGTTAGGATATAGGTTTAATATTGGGGTACTGTATTTTCCTTGTAGGGTGTAGTAACTTCCACAAGATAGCTAAATGTCACGTTTTCTTGCCAAAATTATGGATTTCACTGTACTGAACACTTTGTAAAGTTTTCCCACTGACCTCAAAGATTGAAGACTGTAAAAAACCTGTTGCCGACAAGTCAATTCCAACTCACAGTGACTGGAAAGGACAGAGAGCCGCCCCCAACGGTTTACAGTTTTTATAGAAATCTTTATGGAAATGGACTGCCACATCTCTCCGCCATGGAGTGGATGGTGGGTTCAAATCGCTGACCTTCGGTTACCAGCTGAACGCTTTAACCACTGTGCCACCAGGGCTCTTTTTAAAACACTATATATGTATAGCAATCAGCATTATGCTGGTAAAAATGCCTAAACATTATTAGTTCTACTCCCTTTTCTTCCTATAGTATACTGGTAAAAGGTTTGACTAAGAAATAAATGAGATCTAATATCCATCTAGACTTCCTGTTGTTGCTAGGTGCCATCAAGTTGGTTCTGACTCACAGTGACCCCATGTACAACAAACCAAAACACTGCATGGTCCTGCCCCATTCTCACAATCGTTGTTTTGCTTGAGCTCATTGTTGCAGCCACTGTGTCAGTCCATCTCGTTGAGGGTCTTCCTCTTTTTTGATGACCCTCTACTTTACCAAGCATGATGTCTTTCTCCAGGGACTGATCCCTCCTGATAACATATCCGAAGTATGTGAGACATAATTTTGCAATCCTTCCTCTAAGGAGCATTCTGATTGCACTTGTTCCAAGACAGATTTGTTCTTCTGGCAGTCCATGGTATATTCAATATTCTTCGCCAACACCGCAGTTCAAAGGCGTCAGTTCTTTTCCAGTCTTCCTTATTCATCATCCAGCTTTCAGATGCACGTGAGGCAATTTTGAAAACACCATGGCTTGGGTCAGGCGCACCTTAGTCTTCAAGGTGACATCTTTGCTTTTCAACACTTTAAAGGGGTCTTTTGCAGCAGATTTGCCCAATGCAATGCGTCTTTTGATTTCTTGACTGCTCCTTTCATGGGTGTTGATTGTGGATCCAAGTAAAATGAAATCCTTGACTTCAGTCTTTTCTCCATTTATCATGATGTTGCTTATTGATCCAGTTGTGAGGATTTCTGTTTTCTTTTGTTGAGGTATAATCCATCCTGCAGGCTGTGGTCTTTGACCTTCATCACTAAGTGCTTCAAGTCCTCTTCACTTTCAGCACACAAGGTTGTGTCATCTGTATACTGAAGGTTATTAATGAGTCTTCCTCCAATCCTGATGCCCCATTCTTTTTCATACAGTCCAGCTTCTTAGATTATCTGTTCAGCATACAGACTGAAGTATGGTGAAAGGGTACAACCCTGACGCACACCTTTCCTGACTTTAAACCACGCAGTATCCCCTTCTTCTGTTTGAACAACTAACTCTTGTTCTATGTACAGGTTCCTCATAAACACAATTAAGTGTTCTGGAATTCCTATTCTTTGCAATGTTACCCATAATTTGTTATGATCCACACAGTTCAATGCCTTTGCATAGCCAATAAAACACATCTTTCTGGTATTCTCTGCTTTCAGCCAGGATCCATCTGACATCAGCAATGATCTCTCTCATTCCACGTCTTCTAAATCTGGCTTGAATTTCTGGCAGTTCCCTGTAGATATATTACTGCAGCTGCTTTTGAATGATCTTCAGTAAAATTTTACTTGCATGTGATATTAATGATACTGTTCGATAATTTCCATATTCAGTTGGATCACCTTTCTTGGGAATAGGCATAAATACAGATCTCTTCCAGTTGGTTGGCCAGGTAGCTGTCTTCCAGATTTCTTGGCATAGATGAGTGAGCACTTCCAGCACTGCATCCGTTCGCTGAAACATCTCAATTGATATTCCATCAATTTCTGGAGCCTTGTTTTTTGCCAATGCCTTCAGTGCAAGCTTGGACTTCTTTCTTCAGTACCATCGGTTCCTGATCATATGCTACCTCCTGAAATGGCTGAATGTTAACCAATTCTTTTTGGTATAGTGATGGTGTATTCCTTCTATCTTCTTTGAATGCTTCCTGCGTTGTTTAATATTTTCACCGTAGAATCCTGCAACATGGCAACTTGAGACTTGGGTTTTCTCTTCAGTTCTCTCAGCTTGAGAAATGCAGAGTGTGTTCTTCCTTTTTTGGTTTTCTAACTCCAGGTCTTTGCACATGTCATTATGCAAACGGTTAACACCCTTGGCTGCTAACCAAAAGGTTGGAGGTTTGAATCTACTGAGATGCCCTGCAAGAAAGGCTTGGCGATCTACTTTTGTAAAATCGGCCACTGAAAACCCTATGGAGCACAGTTCTACTCTGACACACATGGGTTTGCCATGAGTCAGAACTGACTCGTTGGCAACTAGTTTATTATTATTTTTTATACATGACAATACAACCAGTGGCTCCTGATTGGACCATCTCTGTGGCAAGTGGTTAATATGCATCTAGAGTTCAGTGAAGGCATGTATGAAGGGCTGGCTTAGCTACTAATCTATCGAGTTCTCTGGTTCTATCCCTGAAGACAGACTGATCAGAAACCAGGGCTGTCAGACTACGTGAGGCTGTGCCTTCCCCTCATTAAGATGTACCATTATGATCTCTCCTATTTTCTATCTTTCTTAAATCCTGAGGAAATCTCATCCCACATAAACACTCTCTTGCTTTAGTTCAAGAAAAAATGAACCTCTGCAGATAAGTTTGCGTTTTCCATTGTAAAAAGCAAAAACTGCTGCATTTATTTTAGCAGCCAGAAAATTTACAACCAAATTTGTTGTCCAAGCCTTACTTGCTAACCTGAGTGGTCTGAAACCAGGTACTTCTGTGCTATTTTAACTGAAATGTCTTCATTAAAGGCTTGTATTCTGTAAGTCTCTCCAGGCCCTTTAAAAAGAAGACAGGGCATAAATTTCAAAGGTAAAAATACAGTTACAACTGAGTCTAGATAATATACTGTATTTTTTTTCTACTATAAAAAAGAGGTTAAAGATAAATTTAACAGCTATTTTTAAAATGGATATAATTCTACATAGAAAATATGCTAATTTCCCTTCATAATCATGACAAATGAGATCACAGTTATTAAGTATTTACTATGCCATTCAAATGTTGCTTGGTATAAATTACCTACTAGAAAGCCTATTCAACACAGACGCTGAAAGAACTTAGCTATCTAAACTGGCTCTGGTGCTAGTTCACTGAATACGACATTCAGTCTTTTTACCTTTCAAAGTTACAGTTCTAAAACAGGAAATTATGTTTTAAAAAATATTAAGTCACGGGTATACTACTGTAGGTTTTCATATTTTCTGGGTATTATATACTTCTTTAAAAATAAAAAATGTGATCTAAGAAACAGATTTTGAGGGAGTATTTTATATTTGTCACAATCCTCACTAATCTAAAAACATATCTATGTAATATTTAAAAGAATTAATAAAATCCAGTGAAACTCATTGAGAATTTACTATCAAAAATATAGAAAACAATTATTGTCCTCTTTTAAATGGCATGCCTGTATTAGTTATAATATCGAAACAGATTCTTTGCCATACGTATCTTAAGATCCAAGATTTCAGTACTATAAATAACATGACTGAAGGATCATGTAACAATGTATATTTTAATGTAGGACTTAGATTTAGAGCAATAAATACCACACAGTGAAAAATTTATCACAAACTAAATATAATAATAGAAGGAAACAAAAAGCTCATGTACAGATTACCAAGGTCTTCACAATAAATTACAGTACACAATTCCATCACAGCATATTTGTACACAAAGCTGCTAATGTGAACAGTGAAAGAAATCTGTCATTAATCTTGATTTCATAAAGTTTGTACAGTATCAAATAATATCAAAAGTCTAAAAAAACACAATGAGCTTTTATATCATGTTTATAAATTATTGTTTTACATACCTTAAAAAAACAAGGTCAAAAGTGCCATTTAAAAAAAAAGTGAAAGTTGTTATTCTTGATAAGGCTAGAAAAATGTGTGTCCCAAGTAAGAAGCAATCTAAAGGCTTACAGTTCCTTAGGAATTTCCCTTTAACTCCCACACAAACCTTGGTTGCCATATGCTATGAGATAAACCAATACAAAGGGAGCTAAGTGATCTCTTTTTACAAAACTTAACAGGCAATGCAAATTTGAAGATGATAAAATTGCAAATAAACATAATCATAGGCCTCTCTCCAAGTGAACTGGATGACTATTTGCTTACTGGAGGGAGCCCTGGTGGCATAGTGTTCAAAGCTCTCGGCTGCTAACCAAAAGCTTGGCGGTTCAAACCCACCAGCCACTCTGCGGGAGAAAGATGTGGCAGTCTGCGTCCATAAAGATGACAGCCTTGGAAACCCTGCGGGGCAGTTCTGCTCTGTCCTACAGGGTCGCTGAGACATGAGTTGGAATCAACTCGACGGCAGTGGGCTGCTTCCTGGAATCAGTGGGCTGTCACTGGATGTGAGCAAATTGGGGAAATTCCAAAAACTTGCTACGAGTTTATCTTTCTCAAGTTTCTACTTACAACTGGCAACGGTGCAGACGTCCCAAGGTTATGAAAATGCTCAGCATAACCAAGACAAAATATGATTAAAAGGTGATAAATCGTATCATCTACTTCTCACAGAAAATAAAGAGCAGGAATCGGTAATGACAAGGCAGCAGTACAGAAATTAGTAAGGAAAAACCAGATGGATGAAATATAACTCTGGGCCTTAACTGACACTTATCAGAGTAACTAGCTATAATCTGATAAATTCAAGAACAAATGCTTATATTAAAATATGTGCGGTGCATTAACCACTTGTATTTATGTAACAAACTGAAATGGTAAAATTACCGGATTGTAAAACAAATTTAGAGAAAAAAAGAATACAAGGAATTTAAAATGTAAAGAGAATCCTTAGTCTGAAGTTTACTGTGGATCACGCTGATAGAACCGTATCGACCAGGAGCAGTGTCCTGTTGCTGGAACTCACAGGCAGCCTGTGGGCCTGCTCAACACCACCTCTCTCCTCCTCAAAGGCTGGGTAACTGGTGCGGGTTCACATGGTACCACGCGAGAGGTGATGATTGTTTTCACTGCATGGAGTAAGTGCCTCGGTCGGTTTAACAAACACAGACTGCCTGAGGTAATAAAAACTTCACCGTTACAATCGGTCAACAGTAACTGCAGGCCTTCCTGTTTCTGACAGGAGAAAGCAGTACGCGTGCTGTGTGGCTGCACATACTCACTGAAGCATCACCGCCGCCTTCAGAAGACTAGAAATCAATAGCTATGGAGGCTTGGGCAGGATCTTCTCGTCCCCTGACGTAAATTTCACAGGGAATCTCCTCCATCACTCTGTCTTCTAGTGCCTGTTCAGGGCACTCATGTGCCTGTTTGAAAGTGTAGCTACTTTTTTTGAAGGTGCTATTGAATGTTTTCATGGGCTGTGGCTGTGCAAAATCATTGCGGAAAGGAAGCTCCATGGAGCTGAGGTTGGTCCTGCTTTGTTTGACGCCGGACGCCTGCGAGCCGCAGTGATGGTCATGGACGCACCGAGAAGCAGTGGAGGAGCGCCGTGTCTTCTGGTAGTTGTCCAGGTCTTCTGACAGGTCAGCCAGGTCTGCAGACATCTCCTTGTCCCGCAGTGAAAACAGCTCATAATGAGGAGGATCAAACACCTCCTGGAAGCCAGTTTTATTAAAAGCAGTTTTGCAAGCCATGACCTTTTTTCGAGGCTGTTTCACTTGTACTAAAATAGAAATAATGAGGAGGACCAAGACAATCCCTGATGTAACGCCAATAACAGTTCCATGAGTTTTAGTGATTTGTTCAAATAGTCCTGCTTTTTTTTTCTCTGTAGAAAGAGATGAAACATTGAGGTTTTAAAAATTCATTAATATGAGTCTTGTCACAAATCTGTATTTTAAGGTAAAGTAAATGCACTGCAGATGATGCAATTTAAAACTGGGTTTTTAAACAAATATAACAACCCTGTTATGATGACTTCTGATTAAAACAACCAATCACGATACAGCTAGACAGCATACAGAAAAGATAATGGAGTTGGTTCCTTTACTGAGACACACACGAACGCATGGAACAGGTCTGACCAACCATCCTTTCTAAGTACAGCCACAATATTTCTACTCTGGCCATAAAATGATAACACTAACTCAACCCCCTGAGGAGTATTATCAAGCTCTACTGTTTTTGGAAGATTACCTGAAAATATGTCAAGTACTCAAGATACAGACGACATGACCTTTTGAATTCTTGGAGGAAAAAAGGCAGACAAACTTTTGTTCTGAGACAATGCTTTGACAACTAGCTTACAGACGTTCAGCTACCAGCGTGAACTGTCTTTATCTCTCAGGAAGTGGAAACGGAACAGGAACTACAGCACAGGAGATCTCAGGAACTGAAAATAAGCACTTCTTAGAGTTGGTCTACTTTTACGTTGTAATGCTGTAGCCATCAGCTGATTTTATTAAATATGTAAATTCCATAGTATTTCCATAAACTTAAAAAAGAAAAATGCTCTAGGCTATTTTAAAAATTATTTTGAGAGCTAAATTGGCTATCTATGCAATACAAATGACTAACTTGAACAACAATAAAAAAATAAAACAAGGGCAAGAAATAGCACGATGCACTTTGGAACAACTTAGGAAAGAAAAAAAAAACTGTAAACCAAAAATGCTTTTCCAGAAACAAATAGTTTTCTTTGCTTTTACTGATATCCCAGAGAAGGTCTATGAGCCACTTAAGAGAAGAATATCTAGATTATATGTCTCCATTTCTGCCAGAACAGTTATGCTAAGCACAACTGTAGAAAAAGACATTTTAAATCTTTAATGAAAAGCAACAGCTCCTTTCCTCACAAACAGGCTGGCCTTCGACTGCACTCACCTTCACAGTGATTCTCATCCCAAGGGTATGCGCAGTTCTGAACACCATTGCAGACCAGGGAATCATTGATGCACATACTGCTGTGGCAGAAGAAGGTGCTGCCTGTGCAGGGAGCTGCAGGGCGAAGGGGAACATGCAGTGAGGGACCCACCTCTGTCTACTGGGCACTTACTATTACACAGGCAATTTCTTGTTTTTTTTTATTGTTGTAGTTTAAATGAAGTTTACATTTCAAATTAGTCTCCCATACAAAATTTTACACAGTTATGTAACAAGTGCTCACCCCATTCTGTGACAGCACACTCCTCCCTTCCACCCAATTCCCCATGTCCATTCAACCAGCTCCTGACACTCTGCCTTTCCATCTCACCTGTGGACAGAAGCTGCCCCTTTGGTCTCTTGTATCTACTTGACTAAGAGGCACACTCCTCACGAGTATCACTTTATGTCCCACAGTCCAGTCCAATCCCTGTCTGAAGAGTTGGCCTTGGGAAATGTTTTAGTTCTGGGCTGATAGAGAATCCAGGGGCCATGCTTTTTGGGGTACCTCCAGTCTCATTCAGACCATTAAGTCTGGTCTTCTTATTAGAATTTGAGTTCTGCACCCCAATTTTATCCTGCTCCATCAGGGACTCTCTGTTGTGTTCCCTGTCAGGGCGGTCATTGGTGGTAGCCGGGCACCATCTAGTTCTTCTGGTCTCAGGCTGATGACGTCTCTGGTTTCTGTGGCCCTTTCTGTCTCTTGGGCTAATACTTTCCTTGTGTCTTTGGTGTTCTTCATTCTCCTTTACTCCAGGTGCTTGGGACCAATTATGCATCTTAGATGGCCACCTGTAAGCTTCTAAGACCCCAGACGCCGCTCAGCAAAGTAGGATGCAGAACATTATCTTAATAAGCTTTATTATGCCAACTGACCAAGATGTCCCCTGAAAGCAAGGTCCCCACACCCCTACCCCTGCTAATGTCTCCCAAAGTATTTCATTGTATTCAGTACACAGGCAATTTAAAAGGCCGTCCCATGACTACACTATGCACTAGACAAACGCAAGGACACAGGACTTCCCATGAGCACACTATGTACTACACAGACGCTGAGACAGGCCTTCCCATGACCACACTATGTACTACACAGACGCCGAGACAGGCCTTCCCGTGACTAACTATGTACTACACAGACGCCGAGACAGGCCTTCCCGTGACTAACTATGTACTACACAGACGCTGAGAGAGGCTTTCCCATGAACACAGTATGTACTACACAGACGCTGAGACAGGCCTTCCCATGACCACACTAGGTACGACAGAGACGCTGAGACAGGCCTTCCCATGACCACACTAGGTACGACAGAGACGCTGAGACAGGCCTTCCGAGGACTACAGTATAATAACAAGCTGTGCTTTCAGCATGGAATGTCTTCTCCTTTCCATTCCGGGAGACCATCTGCTCATCCTTCGAGAGCATCTCAAATGCTGGTCTGTCTGAAGACTCCCTCAGTTCTCCTTGGGTGGTCAGATACTCCTGCATGTTCCTGTCATACTCATCATACTCCTCTATTTGGCATTTCTGGCTGCATTTGTAAGTATTTGTTATACAGATTATGATTCATCGTATATACTTTTGTTAGGAAACAAATTTCTAGACCAGAGACCGAAGTACAGAGTAGTATACCTTTAAAAGTACTTCAGTGTAAAGATACACAAAAAATCTGAAAGTTAAGTAGTGGGACAGCTTACTTTTCCCTCCACTTCAACAAGATTGTAGAGGTATGACAGAAACCCCCAAAAACTAACCAGTTCAACTTCTAAACTTATAATCAAACAAAATGTATTTTCTGCCTAAAAATTCTATACATTTTTGATTTTCAGAATATATATGTTTGAGTATCACTGTGTATCAGACAGATAGACCCTGCAAGATTTTTTATGTTTTCTTTTTTAAAGGTTCTTTTCAAAAGGAAAGAAACATCTAAAATTTTACTGGACTGGTATAAATAACCTCTTCCCCCCTCTTCAAGATGGGCTTGAGTAGATCCTCGCCTCTTAAAGATATTATGTCTTTTAACGACTACACAATGAGCCTCATGAGAATAACAACCACAAGTCAACGTTCACCCAAAAACAAAGATGAGAAGGCAAGGAGGGGAAGGGAAGCTAGACCAATGGAAACAGAACAAACAGAATGGAAATAAATGAGAATGCAATGTCACGGAATAATTTTTATAGAAACTGTTAAATGGGAACCTAATCTGCTGTGTGAACTTTCACCTAAAACACAGTATTATTTAAAAAATAAAATAACAGCCATGAGTTTAGTATTTCTTTCTATCTAAAGAGAAGGTGCTCTCTTTAGAGTAACACTCCTGAACTCTGTTTGCTCACTTGTCCCTCCCTACGGGAAGAAGAGTGAATCACCGACAGATTCAGGAGCAGGAGCTGGTTCACAGCTCAGCCCCTTCTCTGTTTACCTGGGGAGTCAGCAGCCTGCAGAAGTGGACATTCAGCTCTGAACCTTTATGCTATTAATCTTACAGGTCTGGCCACCACCTGATGGTCTAGCTCTATGCTCACCTCTAGCTCTACATTCACTTTAGAAAGCCTGAAATTCTAGGGTGTAGTCTTACAGTGGAGGAATATCTAACCATATTTTCCAATTAATTATATTATCTATAATCAAATCGACAGTTTGGTATTCATTTTCCTGATCCCCTTTGCCTATATCTCAATTGGCTCTGAACATGGGCTACAAAAATGGGTATTACTTATTGGGCCATCAGAAAACTCCAAAACATAATCTGATAAATACAGGTTAATTAGAAAACATCCAAAATTGCTTTGTCATAATAGTGTAAACAAAACCTCTCTTTGTAAGACAGAATCTCCTATAAGGTATAAAAACAAAACTAAAACCAAATCCACTGCCCTTGAGTTGATTCCAACTCACAGCCACCCTATAGGATAGAACAGAACTGCCCCATTTGGTTTCCAAGGAGCGGCTGGTGGATTGGAACTGCAAACCTTCTGATTAGCAACCAGGCTCTTAACTACTGTGGTCTCTGAGTCGGAATCAACTCAACGGCAAAGGGTCCTATAGTGTACCGTTGACCCAAACTCCTGAACAAATTAATAATCTATGGTTAAAATCACTAGGAACCAGGCTGTGGTTACTCCTTTCCCCCTCTGTAAGACAATCTGAGTTTAGGCATGACCTTTTATTTACATATAATTAAACAGTCCCCATATTGAACTTTTAAGCTTGCTTATTTGTGTTGAGCACTTGGCTGCTTCAGTTTAATAACCCTAGATGACTCGTGACTGGAGAGTTTGAAATAGCTGGGAACTATAAATAACCTGGGGAACAGTGCTGTGCAGCACAAAGAGGAAAACAAACCCACCAATGAACGAGTCATCAATAGAAAGCATTATCACTTCACCTGTATACTTCAAGACACTTACCCTCACTAGGCCTCAGTTTCCTCACAATAAGTAGGATGGATTACAGTGTATCTCAGACTTCAGGTTCTAAAATGTGATAACACTATGGAATGACTGGTCTTAATTGTATGGAAATTTCTCATCTGAGTGCAAAAATATATACATAACTAATGAATTCATTCAGAGACAACCTTCAAAATGGTATCATTTAATCTGTTAAAACAAGTATAAGTATTTTACGATTCTTAAAAAAATTACTGGCCCCCTGAGAATAGGAACAAGACAAGGATGCCCCTTATCACCACTCTTATTTAACATCGTGCTGGAAGTCTTAGCTACAGCAATAAGGCAAGAAAAAGAAATAAAGGGCATCCAAATTGGAAAAGAAGAAGTTAAATCATCCCTATCTGCAGATGATATACTATACGTAGAGAAGATCAAAACTTCCACAAGAAAACTACTGAACTAATGGAAAGATTCAGCAGAGTGGAATACAAGATCAACGTACAAAAAATCATTTGGATTCCTATACACCAACAAAGAGAACTTTGAAATGGAAATCAGGAAAACGGTACCATTTATAATAGTCCCTAAGAAGATAAAATACTAAGGAATAAATCTAACCAGGGATGTAAAAGACCTATACAAAGGACATTACAAAACATTACTGCAAGAAACCAAAAGAGACCTACATAAACGGAAAAACATACCAGGCTCATGGACAGGAAGACTCAACGTTGTGGAAATGTCAATTCTACCCCAAGCAATCTACTGATACAATGCAATCCTGATCCAAATACCAACAGCATTCCTTATTGAGATGGAAAAACTAATCACCAACTTTACAGGGAAAGGAAAGAGGTCCCTGATAAGCAAAGCATTATTAAACAAGAACAAAGTAAGAGACCTCACACTCCCTGATATCAGAACCTACTACAGAGCTATGTCAGTCAAAACAGCCTGGTACTGGTACAACGATAGACACATTGACAAATGGAACAGAACTGAGAACTCAGATATAACTCCATCTACCTACTGCCAGCTGATCTTTGACAAAGGACCAAAGTTCATTAAATGCAGAAAAGACAGTCTTTATAACAAATGATGCTGGCAAAACTGGTTGTCCCTCTGTAAAAAAAAATGAAAGACGACCCCTACCTCACACCATACACAAAAACTAACTCAAAATGGACCAAAGATCTAAATATAAAACCTAAAACAATAATGACTATGGAAGAAAAAACAGGGACAATGCTAGGGGCCCTAATACATGGCATAAATACAATATGAACCATAACTAGCAATGCACAAACACCGGAAGATAAACTAGATAAATGGGAGCTCCTAAAAATTAAACACTTATGCTCATCAAAAGACTTCACCAAAAGAGTAAAAAGACAACCTACAAACTGGGAAAAAATTTTTAGCTAAGATTTGCTTACAGAGGGGGGAAGGAGTAACCACAACCTAGTTCATAGCAATTAACCATGGATTATTAATCTGTCCAGGAATTTGGGTGAACAGTACCTTATAGGACCCTTTGCCATTGAGTCGATTCTGACTCAGAGACTGCAGTAGTTAAGAGCCTGTTTGTTAATCAAAAGGTTTGCAGTTCGAATCCACCAGCCCCTCTCTGGAAACCAAATGGGGCAGTTCTACTCTATCCTATAAGGTAGCTATGATTTGAAATCGACTCAAGGGCAATGGGTTTGGTTTTGTTTTTATACCTTATAGGAGATTCTGACAAGGGTCTAATGTCTAAAATCTGCAGAATACTTCATCACCTCAACAACAAAAAGACAAATAATCCAGTTAAAAAATGGGCAAAGGATATGAGCAAACTCTTCACCAAAGAAGATGTTCAGGCCACTGACACATGAGGAATCCATTAGCCATTAGAGAAATGCAAATTGAAACCACAATGAGATACCATCTTACCCTGACACTACTAACACCAATCAGAAAACCAGAAAATAAATGTTGGAGAGGTTGCAGGGAGATTGGAATTCTGATGCACTGCTGGTGGTAATGTAAAATGGTACAACCACTGTGGAAAACGATATGGTGCCGCCTTAAAAAGCATGAAATAGAAACACCATACAATCCAGCAAGCCCACTCCTACGGATATATCCTAGAAAAATAAGAACACCCATGTTCACTGCAGCATTATTCATAATAGCAAAAAGATGGAAACAACCTAAGCGCCCATTAACAGATGAATGAATAGACAAATTATGGTATGTACGTACAATGGAATACTATGCAATGATAAAGAAGAGCACTGAATCTGTGAAACATCTCACAAGGTGGATGAATCTGGAGGACATTATGCTGAGTGAAATAAATCAATCACAAAAGGTCAAATATTACATGAGACCACTATTATAAAAACCCAAGAAAAGGTTTACACACAGAAAAAAAAAATCTTTGATGGTTACACGGGAGGGGAGTGGTGGGAAGGGGAAATCACTAACTGGATAGTAGACAAGTATTAACTCTGGGGAGTTACTTACAGGGTAAGCCAGCCGACTAAGGCGAAGTCATAGAAGCTTCCTAAACACATACAAACACCTTGAGGGACCAAGTTACTGGGGCTGAGGGCTAGGGACCATGGTCTCGGAGGACATCTAGGTCAATTAGCATAACATAGTTCATGAAGAAAATGTTCTACATCCTACTTTGGCGAGTAGCATCTGGGGTCTTAAAAGCTTATGAGTGGCCATAGAAGATACATCTATTGGCCCCATCCTGTCTGGAACAAAGAAGAATGAAGAAAACCAAAGACACAAGGAAAATATTAGTCCAAAGAACTAAAGGACCACATGAACCACAGCATCCACCAGTCTGAACTCAGAAGAACTAGATAGTGTCCAGCTACCACCACTGAACACTCTGAAAAGGATCACAATAGAGAGTTCCAGTCAGAATAGGAGAAAAGATGTAGAACAAAATTCAGATTCACACACACACAAAAAAAAAACACCAGACCTACTGGTCTGACAGAGACTGGAGGAAACCCCAAGACTACGGCCCCCGGACACCCTGCTAACTCAGAATGAAGCCACTCCTCAAGCCCACCTTTCAGGCAAAGATTAGACAGGCCTATAAAACAAACAATAACACACGTGGAGAATGTGCTTCTTAATTCAGTCAAGTACACCAGACCAAATGGGCAACACCTGCCGAGAGCAAACATGAGACGGCAGGAAGGGACAGAAAACTGGACAAACGGGCTTGGGATTTGAATGCAGGGTGACAAGGAAAAGCGGGAGAGTGCTGACACGTTGCGGGGATTGCAACCAATATCACAAACCAATTTGTGTATAAATTTTTGAATGAGAAACTACTTTGAGCTGTAAACTTTCACCTAAAGCACAAAAGCATTAAAAAAAAGATTGATGGGTTCAATGCGCATCGTAAGTAGGTAGTCAGTTACCTAAACAAGCCATTAGATTAAGAACAAAAAAGCCAATGAAGATGTATGATGGTATTTTACTATAAAAAACTGGCTAGTGTACTCACATTAGCTGTGCCACAAAGCCAAAAAACCCAAATCCACCTTCACTGAATCAATTCTGGCTCATAGCGACCCTATCGGACAGGGCAGAACTGCTTCATAGGGTTTCCAAAGAGAATCTGGGGGATTCAAACTGCTGACCTTTTGGTTAGCAGCCATAACGCCTAACCACTACACCACCAGTGTTTCCAATATGTATCACATATGTTATAAAACTATATGACATAAATGGGTGCGCTTTGTAACAAATGGCCAGGAATAACAGCATTTTGGAATGCCTCACTTCTAAAAACTAAGTTTCTTTTCTACTTTTATTTATATACCATGCCACAATTCTATTAGATACTATATGGCATTATACATTATATTTTAATTCTACCATCTATTTTATGCACTTCACAAATGGGGATGCAGGGAAGAGAAGTTATTTTCAAGGGAATTGGGTATGGTTATAAACAGCATTGTGAGTTCTTAGTATTCTGCTTTCTGAGTCAAACTATCATTTGCTTTTAAGTTTATCCACAGATACTTCGAGGGTCTTTATAGCTCAGAGGTGGCAGGCTTTCTGCTCAGTGTTTCTTCTTGACTGTACAGTGAGAGGAAGAAATCTTTCGTTTTTATTATATGGTTATTTACAACTGCTCTCCAAATTATTTAAAACAAACAGAAAACAGTACTGACGTTGTCAGATTTTGTTTCAGAGAAATCTGCATTATGAGTACAAATATCTTAAGCTTTATGGGTTTTCACTGGACAAACACAGTTGTTTTTGTAATGAGAGTCAAGGTATCAGTTACTGATGTGGGATGCTAATGATATACTTCAATTAAAAACTATTAAGAAAACGGCTAAATTGTAAGTCTTTGTAAAAAGGGGACAAAGATAGTAGCAAAAATAGTGCCAACTGTGAGCCACTCTCTACTTAAAGCCCAAGGACTCTCTACCTCCCCGGTGTACTCACTACTGGGCCACTGCATGGGAAAGAGGACCTGAGGGTGCTCTACCTCCCCCGCGTACTCACTACTGGGCCACAGCATGCGAAAGAGGACCTGAGGGCGCTCTACCTCCCCCGCATACTCACTACTGGCCACAAAGAGGACCCGAGGGCTCTCTACCTATCCCGTGTACTCACTACTGGCCACTGCATGGGAAAGAAGAGGCAGCTCCCCTCCACTTCTGATGAGGTGTGGCAATGGTGCTGAGAGATGGCTGTCTTCCAACTAAGCCTATAGGGGCCCTCAGGCAGCACGTCACTAAAAATCAAATTACGGGTTTATTCTAACAAAAATATCTTCTGCTGCTTTCACAGTTCTAGTCCTAGAAATTATTTTCCTAAAGCCATATCCTTTCTTAAAGTGTCAGGTGTATGTATGTAAGTATTCAGTGCCTGGGAAGAAGTCAAATCTATCCTGAGTGCTATTCTATACTGGCCCTTGAAGTCAAGCTCTATACTACTTTAGTCACATCTGCAACCTACAGTGAGGAGGCATGAAGTGGAGCTCTCATGCAGAATTAGCCCCTGTATATAAACCTCTCCTGAAACACTGATTTCACGGTTACATTCATAACAATCCCAAATCATTAACAGTTTAGAGAAGAACAAGTATATCAATAATTTGAATTAATGATAAGCATATAAAAGTTTACTGTTTTGAGCTGTGAAATGTGCTTATCACAGGGAGATTGTCAAATTGGACTCTTGTTTTATAAAAATCAATTAAACCCCCTATTTTTACCACATACAAATTTTTTCAGAGGTTAATAAAACCAAGTTTGGAATATGGAGCAAAGTCTACTGCAGCCTACAACTCAGTCTTACATTCAGTATAAAGACAGCATTTCAAGGAGACTCTTCACCTGATTATTAGAATTATACTAACAGAGAAATCCCAAGTATACATAGAAAATGCCTTAGCTAATAGATATCAGAGAATTTCTCAGGTAAGACTGACCCCAGGGCTTCCAAAATAAAGATAATGTGAGCCAAAAATGCTAGCTGGTAGCCACAAGAGCCCCAGCAGCACAGTGGCGCAGAACTCGGCTGCTAACTGAAAGGTTGGCAGTAGCCACAATAACAAGGTACAAAGAAATAGGAGAAATTAATTTCATTACTACATTCATCTAACCTGGTATGTCTGTGCAGACGAAAGCTAACACCGGAGGCCGGCAGCTGCTATCTTCACAAGGCCCTGCTTCCCAAGCTGGCCTCTGGGAACTCGGCTTTCCTCCACCCCGCAACCAATAAGAGCGCTTCACTGTGCCCAGACCGTCTGCGCAGCTGTCATTTATGCTCAACGTTTACTGTCCTGCTGGGAGTCTGGAGGTCGGGTGTGTGCAAGGCAGAGAGTGTCTCCATGATCATTTCCCAATAAAAACCTTGGCTGCTGAGTCCTTAATGGGCTTCTCTGGGCAGAAGAACTGCACATACTGCTATACGTTTCACTGCTGGAGAAGTGGCATGCTTGGTGTGCCCCTCATGGGAGGCAGAGGGAATAAGGACGCGTTTCTCCAGCCTCTGCCTGTCTTTGCCCTTGACGACCCTGCCCTGTGTCCTTCTGCTGTAATGAACCTTACATTTCCACACGGAAACAACATAAAACATTATTTATGAGATACTTCACGTTTTTTATTTTGCACTAAGTCTTTGAAACCTGGGATGTATTTTTACGTTTACAGCACGTTTCAATTTGGACTGGCCACATTTTAAGTGCTCAGTGGCCACATGTGGCTTATGGACACCATACTGGACAGCACAGACACAGATGGCTGGTGATAAACTGATGAGAAAAAGTAAAGGCTGAAAGGGCTTTCTCACCAACTACGTCTTTTGTATAAAACACTGATTTGGAGTTACTGGAAACAGTGAAACAGGCTTTGTGTAGATGATTTTTATTTTTCAATTTTGAAAAGTTCTCAGATTAAAAAGTTTTAGAAACACGCTCAGGTTGACAAGCAGCAGCAGTACGATTTACTCATGGCAAATATCACGGCTGAGCTTTTGACATTTCTGACTGCCTGAGGAACTCACTATGTCCAAAACAACTCAACACTTTCCCTATCTGTGTGATTTTCATTTCCCAAATTGGTCAGACTCAAGACTATAGGCATTCCTGACTCATTCCTCCTTACCCTTCATTGGGATTAGTCACAATCTTGTTGATTCCATCTCTTTCTTCTCCTCATTGGCAATACTCTGATTCAGACCTTCCTGTCTAACTAAGAAGCCTCCTAACTGGCCTGTCTCATCTCAAGGACAGTTCTCACTATGTCATTTTGTTGAACAAACAAAGTCTATAAACTAAAGTCCTACGTATTCTGGCTTTAATCTACCTTTCTGGGCTCTTTTCTTTCTGCTCCCTATACCACTCCTTGTGGCTCAAATTTGCTCTAGAGCTATGCCTTTGTCCATGCTATTGCTTCTGTTTGGAATGATAACCTCAATTAACACCTCTACCTTCTAAAACCTACCTACCCTCAAGGATCAACTCCAGGACCACTTGCTCCAAACTGATACTATCTGCCAGAAGTAACCTGGATAGTTAACAGGAGAGCACTTCAAGTCTCGAATGGTCTTTACCGCAGTCAAGCCTCTAATGGTGGCATTTGCGTATCTGTCACCTAACCTAAGTGACCTTCAGTCCTTTAGGGCAAGGACAGTTTCATCTGTTTTTGTATCTTCAAAGCGTCAGACACAGCACCTTGCATGAGAAACTTTAAATAAATGCACGGAAGGTGGGCAGGAAGGCTGGTTGGCCGAACTGACTTTAAAATTGTAAATAGAAGAGTTTAGCTATAAAACAGCCTGTGGAGTCATACAGTTATAGTTTCAGCACACAATCCGTGGAATAATAATATACTCTCTTGAAATATCAGTGAAGGAAAAAACAATTACTCCCCAAATTTCTCAAGAAAAACATCTGACAATAAAATAGCTCATTGTTGACACGTTTGTATTTACAAACTCTGACTCTGTACAAATCATACAGCTTGCCATCATACCATCTCCATGGTAAAATATTTGTTCTCTCATGACAACAGATAAGACATACCACTCAGTTTTAGAATATATGTGATAACAACATTCACATGATCAGCTATATCCAGGCAGTAATTTTCTTCATATAGGAGATAAAGCTGAGTAAAGGGCCAGTCAGAGAGGCTGATCAACCTTGTCCAAATGTAGATTAAAGTTAAAGGTCATTCAAAACCAAGTCAAAAACAGTGGTAATTTTTGAAAGCAGTCTCTTGTCACAGCTTACATAATATGATCTGTATTTATGACAAGCACAATACACAAAACACATATTGGGAGGTACTGACAGGTCATTTGGGCTTTTAGGAGAGAGAAAAGCAAAAGAAAGACAGCAGAACCGATTTTTCCTTGCCTAATTATTGGGAGTCCTGAGGGAAGAATCCTAACATCTGTCCTCAAAGTTTCTCTACTTTTAAGCTGAGTCAGTGTCTGTATATGAGGTGTACAACAGTCTTTAATATGAAAACGTTCCCACGTGCTCACAAAATAGTAAAGATGATTCTTAATAAAGGAAAAAAAAAAATTCACTACAAAACACACAACCCTTCTGGAGGGGTATCTGGCAATACCTAACTAAACTATGTACACATTTACTTTTTGACCCAGCAATCCCACTTCTGGGAATCTACCCTGAGGATACACTATGCAATGTGGGACCCTAGACTGGATCCTGGAGCAGAAAAAGGACATTTGTGGAAAAAAGTGGTTACATTTAAATAAGGTCTATAGATTAGTTAATAGAATTGTATCAATGGAATGGCATAGGGGAACTCTGCACTGTTTTTACAAGTTTCCACATGTCTGAAATTATTTCCAAATAAAGTTAAAAAAAGAAAAAAACAGGGCACAGTCGGCCTATCTAAATGTCTGATGACCATTGTTCTGTGGCTCCTACATTATACAGCAAGCTGAATCAATACTACTGTGTCATGGATTGAGTTGTGTCCCCTCAAAATATCTGTCAACTTGGCTGGGTCACGATTCCCAGTATTGTATGATTGTGTAATCTGATGTGATTTCCTTATGTGTTGTGAACTCTATCACTGTAAGGTTATATGTGATCTCCTTATGTGTTGTAAATTCTATCACTGTGATGAGGTTATACCAATGAGGTTGACAAGATCAGACAGTGTCTTAATGCAATCTCTTTTCAGACATAAAAGAGAGAAGCGAGCAGAGACACATGGGAACCTCACACCACCAAGAAAGCAGTGCCGGGAGCAGAGTGTGTCTTTTGGACCTGAGGTTCCTGCGCTGAGATGCTCCCAGACCAAGGAAAGACTGATGCATTATAAGGACCTTTCTCCAGAGCTGACAGAAAGACAAAGCCTTCTCCTGGAGCTGATGCCCTGAATTCGGACTTGTAGCCTACTGGACTATGAGAGAATAAACTTCTCTTTGTTAAAGCCATCCACTCATGGTATTTCTGTTGGAGCAGCACTAGATGACTAAGACATACTGTAATTATCTTTAACGCAGAAAATCTTCAGGAGAAGTATTTTACACCTTTGTAATACGTTAGTGCTGCAATTAATGTGTTAACGTGCTTTCTCTCACCCACGAAGATCAACTCCTTGAGAACGGGGACCAAGTCTTAGTTACTTCTTTACCCTCTGTGATGACCACAGCTTTTGGCAAAAGTAAGTGCTTGGTAAGTGTATCCTGAGTGAATGAAAATCATGTAACACGTCTCAGAGCTACGGAAACTATTTACTTACGTTCCACAAAGGACGTAAAGAGCATTCTAAACCTGCTCAGCCGGCTGCCTTCATCTGCCCACATCCGGATTACTCCAATGCCTGTTTCAAGCATTACATCGTTGGCCACGGTGCTGCAAAACTTGGCTTTCAGATTTTCAATAGAACTGCTTCCGTCATAGACTGCAATGAAGTTTCTTTTACACTCATTTGAGTGCTCCATTTGATACTCCAGGAACCTCAGATAAATCTGGAACGTTAAAACAACAACGGTTTTTTAAAATAAAGACTGCTTTAAATTCTTCCATTTCTCTTATCCAGTCAACGCGGCAGACTTAGGTGAGTTACGACAGCTGACAGACAAACGTTTAACAGATAAAGGCTGAACACTAAATGCCTAAGTAACGTCTAAAATGAATGGTCCATTTCTCTGGTTGTCTTAAGAGTGGAACCAAGCATTAAGGAATGTAAAGTTTGTGTTTTGTGTATAAAAAGAAGAAACTTTTTGCTCCATGAGGAATACCTGTCTTAAACATTTTCCTCATTATAAAAGCAATCTCATAGTACTGACAAATTGGGAAAATAAAATCATAATTCTATTACTTTAACAATCATCGGGACTTTTTGGTAAGTTTCAGATTTTGTTCACTTTTTTTTAAACCTAAGTTTAATTGTAAGATACAAAAAATACATACGTTCTGCTTTTCCTGTAACCCATCAAAAATGATTTCATTTTATCCAGACTCTTCACAGTCATTCACATGATGTCCAATCGTTTATTTACCCAATATTCCTACCGTTGCACATTTAAGTTGTTTCTTCACTCCATAGGTAAAAAATTCAACATCTTCAGACAGAAAGATCTGAACTGTAGCATCGAAATAAACACTCTCAGTATTCTGTTAGTGTTTCACACCCTTTCTTTACATTTCACAGGCAGCCTGCTACCTGGCACGCACGAAGTTAGTTCTTCAAATACATGTGGCCCATTCCTGTTTGAAGATTTCCTCCTTGTTTTCTTTAGATTGTAGGCTTGGAAAGACTGTGAGCATGAATCTTTAAAAGAATCCAATGAAGCAGGTATTGTTATTCTTTATAGGTGGGGAGGGTGATGGCGCAACGGTTAAGTGTTCGGCTGCTAACTGAAAGGTTGGTGGTTCAAATTCACCCAGTGGCTCCACAGGAGAAAGCCCTGGCGATCTGGTTCTAGAAAGATAACAGTCTAAGAAAACCCTATGGCACAGTTCTACTCCGTCCATGGGGTTGCTATGAGTCGAAACTTGACTCGACGGCACCTAACAACATATACACAGAAGTACTACTGAGACAGAGATTAAGGAACTTGCCCAGGGTCAGGATTTGAAACCACGTTGGTCTGATTACAGTGTCTGTTCTTCCTTTTGGCCCTAACTGCTCACGTGACTCTACAATTGAAATAAAACTTTAGTGAGTGAAGAATAAAGATTTCCTTTGAAACCAATACCATTTATAATAGCCCCTAAAAAGATAAAATACTTAGCAATAAATCTAAGCAGGGACGTAAAGGACCTATACAAAGAAAACTACAAAACACTACTGTAAGAAACCAAAAGAGACCTACATAAATGGAAAAACATATCAGGCTCACAGACAGGAACACCCAACATTGTGAAAACATCAATTCTACCCAAAGTGATCTACGGATATAATGCAATCCTGATCCAAATACCAACAGTATTCTCTAACGAGATGGAAAAACTAATCCTCAACTTTATACTGAAAGGAAAGAGGCCCTGGATGAGCAAAGCATTATTGAAGAAAAAGAACAAAGGAGGAGGCCTCACACTACCTGATCTCAGAACCTACTATACAGCCATCGTAGTCAAAACAGCCTGGCACTGGTAAAATGACAGACAGAGACAAATGAAACAGAACTGAGAACCCAGATGTAAATCCATCCACCTACAGTCACCCGATCATCAACAAAGGCCCAAAGTTCATTAAATGGAGAAAAGACAGCTTTCTAACAAATGGTGCTGGCAAAACTGGTTGTCCATCTGTAAAAAAATGAAAGAGAACCCATACCTCACACCATACATAAAAACTAACTCAAATGGATCAAAGACCTAAATATAAAACCTAAAACAATAAAGATCGTGGAAGAAAAAAATAGGGACAATGCTAGGAGCCCTAATACGTGGCATGAATACAATATAAACCGTAACTAGCAATGCACGAACACCAGAAGATAAACTAGATAAATGCAGGCTCCTGAAAATGAAACACTTATGCTCATGAAAAGCCTGTGCCAAAAGAGTAAAAACAGAACCTACAGACAGGGAAGAAAATTCTGCTTATGACACATCTGACAAGGTCTAATCTCTAAAATCTAGAGAACACTTCAACACCTCAACAACAAAAAGACAAATAATTCAATTAAAAAATGGGCAAAGAATGTGGCCAGACATTTCCCCAAAGATGATATTCAGGCTGCTAACAGACACATGAGGAATCCATTAGCCATAAGAGAAATGCAAATCAAAACTACAATGCGATACCATCTCACCCCGACATTACCGGTGCCAATTAAAGAAGAAAACAAAAACAGAAAATAATAAATGTTGGAGAGGTTGTGGGGAGATTACAAGTCTTATGCAGTGGGAATGTAAAATGGTACAACCACTACGGAAAATGGTATAGCGACTCCTTAAAAAGCTAGAAATACCATATGATTTACAATCCCACTCCTACAAATATACCCTAGAGAAGAACCATCACAGGAATTGCCATGCACATCCACGTTCACTGCAGCAAAAAGATGGACACAACCCAAGTGTCCGCCAACAGATGAATATGGATAAACATATTATGGTACGTACACACACCATAATACCGCGCAGTAATTCGTAACAATGACTTTGAGAAACATCTTGCAATATAGATAATCTGGGAGGCATTATGCTGAGTGAAGTAAGTCAACCATAAAAGGACAAATATTGTGTGAGGTCATTTTACGCTACCCCTGCTTTAATGGAGGTTTCTGTCATTTCTTGGAGCCCTGGTGGTGCAGTGGTCAAGAGCTCGGCTGTTAACCAAAAGGTCAGCAGTTTGAATCTACCGGCTGCTCCTTGGAAACCCTACGGTTTCTACTCTGTCCTATAGGGTTGCTACGAGTCGGAATCGACTCATCGGCAATGAGTTTGGTTTGGTTTTTTTGGTATTGCCGAAAAGGTTTATTATATTTACCCCGTTGTTTACCATTTGCTTCCCTTCATTCGTACAGTTCCGAGCTTCATTTCTCTTTTACCGAAAGAACTTCTATCGTTTCTTTTATTGCAGACTTGGAGGTGAAAAATTCTCTCAGTTCACTGGGGTATGTCTTTACTTTGTCCTCATTCCTGAAAGTATATTTTTGCGAGACATATAATTCTGGGTTCAACTTTTTTATTTTTCAGCATTTTAAATATTTTGATCTACTGTCTTTTGGCTTCTGATGAAATATCCAGTCATTCCAAACACTGTTCTCTTATAAAAAAGTATCATTTTTCTCTGGCTGGTCTCAAAACTTTTTCTTTATCTGTGGTTTCAAGCAGTTTAATTTCTATGTGTCCAGGCCTGGTTTTATGTTTGTTTCTTTTTGTTCATCCTGTTTGGTGTTCACTGAGCTTCTTGAATTTGTGAATTTGTCTTTCAGCAATTTTGGGATTTTTTAGCATTTATTTCTTAAAATATTTTTCCTGTATGACCTTCTTTTTCCTCTCCTTCTGGGACTTTAATGACACAAAGGTTAGGCCTTTTGAAATAGTTCCACAGGCCCCTGACACTCTGTTAATTTGTTTTCTATGTTTTTTCTCCCTGTATTTCAGATTAGATATTTTCTGTTAATTCATCTTGAAGATCAAAGATTACAGCCTTCAGCATGGATTACACCTTAACATAGAAAAAACAAAACTCCTCACAATTGGACCAATAAGTAACATTATGATAAATGGAGAAAAAGATTGACGTTGTCAAGGATTTCATTTTACTTGGATCCACAATCAATGCCCATGAAAGCAGCAGTCAAGAAATCAAATGAGATACTGCACTGGGTAAACCTGCTGTAAAAGACCTCTTCAAAGTGTTAAAAAGCAGAGATATCACCTTGAGGACTAAAGTGTACCCGACCCAAGCCATGGTATTTTCAATCTCCTCATATGCAGGCGAAAGCTGGACAACGAAGGAAGACCAAAGAATAATTGAAGCCTTTGAATCATGGTGTTGAAGAATATTGAATTTACCATGGACTGCCAGAAGAACGAATAAATCTGTCTTGGAAGAAGTACAGACAGAATGCTCCTTAGAAGCAAGGATAGCAAGACTACGTCTCACATACTTTGTGCGTGTTATCAGGAGGGACCAGTCCCTGGAGAAGGACATTGTCTTAGGCCGGGTTCTCTAAAGAAGCAAAACCAATGAAGCATATATAGGTGTATATATATACACACACAGAGAGAGAGAAAGAGGTTTATATCAAGGAAATAGCTCACGTAGTTGTACAGCATGGAAAGTCCTAAGTCCATGGGTCAGGCATCAGGCTGGAGGCTTCTCTGACTCGTGCAGCTGCAAGGGCTGACGAACCCAAGACTGGCAGGTAAGATGGCAGGCTGCTGGCTCAATTCCCAAGAACTGGAGGTCAGATGATGATGAGCTGGATGCAGGATCCAGAGATAGCAAAAGCCAGCAAGCTTTGCCAGAAAGTCCACATATACTGGATGCAGACCACACCCCAAAGGAAACTTCCTTTCCAATGACTGGCTGCCATAGCAGATCTCATCATGGAAGTGACTGCATTCATTATACAGCTGCCAAACCACTGAGAATCACGGCCTAGCCAAGGTGAAACACAATCTTAACCATTAACCATCAAGACATCATGCTTGGTAAAGTACAGGGTCAGTGAAAAAGAGGAAGATCCTCAGAGATGGACTGACACTGTGGCTGCAACAACAGGCTCAAACATAGCAAAGACTGTGAGGATGTTGCTGCAGCAGGCGGTGTTTTGTTCTGTTGCACCCACGGTTGCTAAGAGTTGGAACCTGCTCGACTGCACCCAACAACAACATGGAGCAAGGCTGTAATAGTTGCTTTAAAGTCTTTGACAATTCCAACATCTGGGTCCTGTTAAGGTTGGCATCTGTTGTCTTTGCCATTCAGAACAAATCAGACTTTCCTGACTGCATGAAAGTAACTTTTAACTATCGTAGACATTCTGAATATAATGACTCTGGATCCTGTTAAAAAAAAAAAAAAAACCCTGGAGAATGTTGATTTTTGTTTGGTTTCAGCACATATCTACTCAATTACATCCAGGCCGCAATTCTGTCTCACTTTGTGTGGGTGGTGGCTCCCTCAGAAGTTCAGTTTTCAAAGCCTTTGTTATGCTGTTTAGGTTTGCCCCCGTCATCAATCATTCAAGTATTGGGTATCACTTATATTGTAATTTGGTTCTCAACACCTCTGCCATATTTCTTTGGTTGTGTTCCACCACGCACATGCAAATCAGGGATTAAGTTCATTCATCTCTGGTCAGAAAAACAAGCTCTCCCCAAGGTTTTAACCGCCTATCCTCTTTCAAGTTCTGAGTAACTTTCAGGGTGCTGAGAAGAGAAAAATAATGGGATCTGCCCCATACTCTCCAGACAACATCAACTCTTTTTCCCAGTTCCTTTGGCTAAGGAGATGGGGTTTCTCCTGGGGTTTTAGCTGCTCCTGCAGCTGGTCTCATACTGGTGCTGGCCTTGGGCAGAGCCCAGAGAAAAGAGAAAAAAACAAAGCAAACAAAAAGACAGGGCCCTGCCCCACTCTTCAGTTTTCATAGGCTGCTTCCTTATAGCCTTTTCTCCCAGAGTGTCGACTGTGCCTCGTGTGCAGCTCCATGAGTCAGCTTACCCTCAGTTCCAAGCCAGGAGATGAAGCAAGGGGAAAAACTGAATCTTGCCCCATTTATGGGTCATTATTCAAGTTTTAACTTCCCTCCCCAACCCATCTGGCTAATGGTTAGTTTTCAGAATCCTCAGGTACTTCCTTTTTCTGTTTTGTCGACAGGTTTTAGTCGTTACCTGTAGGAAAAATAGACTATAGTGGGCTTAGTCCATCTTGGCTGGTTCTGGAAGTCAAGACGTTTATTTTAATGTAGTAAAATTGATGAATTTTTATCTCTATGAATTTTGTACTTTGTATTTTCTGTTTATTTTTAGTAAACTTGTCATATTAACTATTCTCCTATATTTTATTCTATAAGTTTTAGTTTTGCTTTAACATTAAGAACTGATAATTATGCCAGGTCTAAGACAGAGATCTAATACTGACAGTTAATTACTATAGTGCCAACTATTAACAGCCTCTCCTCCTGATCTGGAATACTAGGTGTGTTATGCACCAGATTTCTATTCAAGTGTAGTTCTGCACTAGGGTACTTTATTCAGATTTATTAGTTCTGCATATCCCAGTGACAGTTTCATACTGTCCAATTACCACAACTTTATCTTAAAGATTATGTTTCTCTACTCTGTTTTTATTCAAAATTGTCATGGTTCTTTTTGTTCTGCTACGTGAATTTTAGAATTAGCTAGTCAAGTTCCACAGAAAGCCTTACTAGGATTAGGTTAAAACTATTTTCATTGACTGATTAATTTGGAAACAATGTTTTTTGTGATACTGAATCTTTCTATCCATGAAAATGATGTCTCTCCACTTTTTTTTATGTCTTTCAATATAATTTTATAATCTGCTCCCTAAATGTTCTACACATCCTTTTATATTTACTCTTAGGTACCTTATGATTTGTCCTTATTGTAAATGATGTTTCTAAAAAGTGCTATTTTCTAAATGCTTCTTGCTGGAGTACATAAAAGGAATTGATTTTTATAATTAACTTTTCTTTCTTCTCTCATCCTGTTGCATTGAACAGAACTTCTGAACAACAATGAATAAAATACTGAAAGTAGACATTATTGTCTTACTTCTGAGTTTAAAGGAAGTGTTCCTAAGGTTTCACTACTAATTATGGTGCTTATTATAGGGTTTTAGTAGATACTCTTCTTCATGCTGAAAAAGTGTCCTTCCATGTTGGAGTTACTGAGGTATTTTTTTTTTTTTTTTAAATAGGTTTTAAGTTCTGTTGAATATTTTTTCTGGATACACTGAGATATATGGACTTTCTCCTTTAATCTGTTAATCTGGTAAACAACAGTATAAGATTTTCTAATATTAAACTATTCAAGAATCTCTGAAATAAAATTCATTTGGGTCATGAGTTCTAAAAAACATCTAAGGTTTACTTTGTTATTGCTTGGTTTTTAACTTTGCATTTTATAAGCACTGACCATACCACCAACTGCTATCAGGTCCTTTCTGACTCAAGAGACCCAACCATGTTCCACGGAACTTTCAGTGGCTGATTTTTCAGACGCAGATAACCAGGTTCTCTTTTGAGTTATAAACACTACTTACTGGCTCACAATTTTCCTCTCTCATCCAATCCTTACTTGGTTTTGACAGAACGGGTTGGGGAATGTTCTCTTTTCTTTAGTTTTCTGAAACAGTTTATGTAACACGTTCCTTGAGTATTTGGTAAAACCTAGTCTGACCAGTTTTTCTGTTACCATATTTTAACTACTAAATCAATTTAACCGAGTAAAGGTTTATTCAGGTTTTCTATTTCTTTTAGTTAATTTTGATAAATTATATATGTATATAAAATTATATATAAACATATTCATGGAGATCTGGTGTCACAGTGGTTAAGACTCAGACTGCTAACCAAAAGGTTGGCAGTTCGAATCCACCAGTCACTCCTTCCAAACCCTATACAGCAGCTCTACTCTGTCCTGTAGGATTGCTATGAGCTGGAATCGACTTGACGGCAACGGGTTTGGTTTGGTTTTTATATAATATACCATCAATTTTTTTACTCCTCTGATTTAAAGTTATCTCTTTTCATTTCTAGTTCATAAGAATTACCCTATGTTTTTAAAATGTTCTTCCTTGTATTTTACCTAGCATTTCCAGGAGTTTGTTTGCTTGGCTGCTAACCAAAGGGTCGGTGGTTCATGGCCACCTGGAGGTGCCTCAGAAGAAAGGCCTAGCGATCTACTTCCCAAAAATCAGCCATTAAAAGCCCCATGGAGCGCAGATATACTCCAACACGCATGAGATAACCATGAGTCGGAATCTACAATTGGTATGGTATAATCCATCATATCACCCTAAATGTAAATCTGATTTTAATGATTTGTTAAAGGTTTGTTCCCCTCACCCTTATGATCTCTTATCTCTCTATACACATACACAAAAGCAGAAAGTAAAAGTAGTTAGTGATCATTTTCAATCTGACAAATTAACTTAAAAAACATTCTTCTCTGTAGTATTTTCTCATAAAAGCGCTACATAATTAGCACAAAACACAGTTAAGAACCCAGAACTAAGATTCAACGTATCTGTGTTTGGTTTTGACAATGTTATCCAGCTCTGTGACTCTGGCAAGACATTTTAACCTCTCTGGTGGTCTGTTTTTCTTCTCCATAAAAAGGTTTTACGGATCTATGATCATACTGATCAAAAACTGCACTCACAAATTAGGAATCTACAGATTAAAACAACCTTAATACATGTGCTATATTCCAGAAAGTCATATATTACACCGTTTAACAATGCTGGAACCTCAGTAGATACTTAATAAACTAAAATAAAATCTGAGTCGTAGTATCAGTTCATATAATCGATAAATACTTACATGAACCAAAATAACACACTGCACAAATCATGTCTTACTACGTTCTTCTCTGAAATTACTCAATACATTAACAATACCTTAGCTTTCGGAGTAGCTTTAATTGTCCATATGCAATCAACAGCTTGGCCAGGCTTTGTTTTTTCTTCTTGTTCTACCTGACTAGAACGTACTATTCCATCAGCTCCTGAGAGCTCAAACTGGCAATCTACAAAGAACAAATGAATGACATTCAAAGGAAAGCAAGATTAACCAAAAACGCTGTGAGAAAAAAGAGGTGATATACTAAACCTGGGATGGGGTTTAAAATACCTCCTAGGTAAGTAAAGTCTGGATCTGCAACAGAAAAAAGAAGACAATCATTGGTACCGAGAATTCTAAGTTACTTCAAGGCTCAGCGTCTTAAGTTCTGCCTAAGGCTTCAGTGAAGAACAAGGCAAAAGACAGCAGCTCTCACTGACGGAAAGCAGACTTGTTGAGCATATTCAGGCTACGCATTTGTAGGATCAATGTTTACGTAACAGCTATGACTCTGTCATTAGTAATTTATTTATGCTACCTGAAAACGTGTATCAACTGTCCAAAGTAGCAGTAGGTGCTCTATCCCAGTGAGCTCTTGTTTTTTTAGTGTCAAGGAAATGAAAGACGACTAGGTTATTCATTCACAGGATGTTCTGCCCTGTGAAGTAGTTCAGAGAAGTCTGAGAGCCAAAAGTTTATATAAAAATAGCTGATTTGATTAAACTGGTCAGATATTTGATTTTTATTAACTGAAATAATCAATATCTTGGTGTCATAAAGACACAAAATCTTTTACGTGAATCAGATCTTTGAAAATAAGTTTCAAGTAGTTGGAGGAAAAAACACAAACTGGACTTCCAAAACAATCCTCTAAGTTATTTCAATAATGTTTTTAAGTATTAAAAAGCATACTCTGGGAACTTTTCAATGCTCATGAGACTAACGTCCAGAAAAAAAAAACAAACCCACAGCCGTCAAGTCAAATCCGACTCATAGCAACCCTACAGGACAGAGCAGAACTGCCCCGTAAGGTTTCCAAGGAGCGACTAGTGGATTCGAACTGCCCATCTTTTGGTTAGCAGCCTCAGCTTTTAACCACTGTGCCACAAGGGCTCCATAATGTCCAGAGGATTATGTAATATCCTATTTTACAGATAAGAAAACTGAGTCAGAGAAAGATTAAGTGGTTTTCTCATACCAGCGGCAACGTCAAGATCAGACTCCTATTCTCTACACATCTGCCCTTGGGAACTTCTCCCACTCTACTGTGGGGGTGCCTTTATGTGGGTCAGAATCCCAAAACTTTACCACGATAATTAAAAACAAACCAACATGTCAAAAATTATGCAATGTGTACTCTAAGTCAAAAATATGACTATATCCTATCTTATTTAAAGTCATGCATACAAAGTAAGTTGTCTAGGTGTTGGTAAATCTGGAAGAAATCTATTAACAATGGTGAGAAATCAGCATTTTTATATGAAATTCTCTAAGCTACTGGTGGTATTTGTTGAGACAGAGACTCTTAATGGATTGTTACTTCCTGGAAGTAACTGGGATATAATTCCGGTAACTTCAACGCAATAATGACATAGATAGATAGCTGCGGTCTAATGATAATATCCCAAAATTCTTGCCTAGATATGAGGAAATTCTGATTTTTCCCCCAATGCTGTTTTAAGATTTAAATTTCTCTGCAAAAGAGGTGAAGTGTCTATTAGTTGTCCCCTTTTACAAAGGTTGAGTTTATTAAGATAAAAAAGAACAGTCTCTGAGACTTACTGTAAATTAAGCTAACATTCAAAAGACCAATTTCATCTTTGGAAAATACTGTCTTTTTGCCACTGAAGCAACACTGAAAAATTCCCATAAGTAAAAAGACCAGACTTAATGGTTTGAGACTGAAGGGACCCTGGAAGACGTGGCCGCCGGGCTCTCTGTTAGCCCAAAACTAAAATCATTCCCGAAGTCAACTCTTCAGACAAAGACTGGACTATGGGACATAAAATGATACTTGTGAAGAGTGTGCTTCTTAGCTCAAGTAGATACATGAGACTAAATGGGCAGCTCCCGTCTGGAGGTGAGACGAGAAGGCAGAGAGGGTCAGGGGCTGGTTGAATGGACACAGGAAATCCGGGGTGGAAAGGAGGAGTGTGCTGTCACAGTACAAGGAGCCCAACTAGGGTCACATAACAGTGTGTGCATAAAATTTTGTATGAGAGACTAACTTGAATTGTAAACTCTCACTTAAAGCACAACAATAAAAAAAAAAATTCCCATAATATGTCTGCTGACAGGGGAAGAGTTTTTTCTTATGTTGTTCAGGCATTAAAAGCAAATTAATAAAGTTGTACATATAATGTGATCCTAGTTTTGTAAAACAAACAAAATACATACAGAAAAACATCTGAAGGGATACACACCAAAATGTTAAAACTGATTTTGTGTATACGTGGGTGGGACTGTGGATAATTCATTTTTTCATTTTGATGTGTCTGAATTCTTCAAAAATTAAATTTCTTGTGTCAAAAAACAAATAAAAGTGGAAAGATCTTGTAATTGTTATACAAAGTTATTTTTCATCCTGCTTCATTTTGTAAGCTCTTTAAGGACAGGAAAAGTAACTTGTACATCTCTGTGCTTCCCCTTTAGGGGTACGTATACATTCTTACACCGGACAGGGCGTCACAGTTGCAAAGTGCTTTCTCATATCCCAGGGTAAGTAAGACAGATAAAAAGGGCTGAATGGTGGCCCCCCAAAAGATATGTCCATGTCCTAATCCCTGGAACCTGTGAATATTTCCTTACATGGTGGAGTCAATATTACCCTACATGGTAGATGGTATATTACCTTACAAGGTAGAGTCAATATTACTCCACATGGTAGAGTGAATATTACAAGGTAGAGTGAATCTGACCTTATAAGACAGAGTGAATCTTACAAGGTAGAGGGAATCTTCCCCTGTATGGTAGATAATATTACTTTACATGGTAGAGTGAACATTACTTCACATGGCAACAAACATGACTGAGAATTCTGAGATGAGAGGACCAAGAAACAGAGAAGCTGATGTGACCATGAAGGCAGAGTCGGAGGGATGCAGCCACAGGCCCAGGAATGTGGGGCAGCTACCAGAAGCTGGACAGGGAAGCAGATCCTCCTCCAGAGTCCCTGGAAGGACTACGGTCCTGCCTGATCTTGGATGTCTGGCCTCCAGAACTGTGAGAGAATAAATTTGATGTTTTAAGCCCCCCAGTTTGTGGTTATTTGTTGCTGCAGCCTCAGGAAACCAATGGGTAGGGATTCCCTGTGTCTCACAGCCATTAGGTGGCAGAGACAGGATTAAAAAAAAAAAAACCAGACTTTTTGATTCCAAGTGCAGACCAGTATTCTTTCTATTGCTCAATGTTTTCTAGAGATTCTTTCTTCAAATGAGTAGTTAATTCAATCAATCCAATGAGAAAAATCTGTCAAAATCATTTTTGATGGGGATTATGAAAACAAGATGATTTGCTGGTTTAAAAATGTTATCTCGATGTTTTTGGCCTTGTGTATATGCCTTGAAACAAAGAAATCTAAGTGAAAAATGTTAATACCATCTTTGATACGTTTTAAAGTTCAAGTGTTATGGTCCTATTTCTGATTTTTGTTAAGTTTTTTGCTTCTTCATGGACTGCTTCCCTTTGACCTTGCTGACTTCTCCAAAGCCTTGACTTGATCAACCTGACCAAATTCTGTTCTCCAACCTTAAGATTCTAAATCCTCGTGTGAGATACCTAACCAACTGAAAAGATAATTTATTCTTCACCTGGAATAAATGAGTATTTTGCTCGAAATCCCAGTCCTTCTAGTTCCTCATCAGAACTAAACTTAATCCACATGAATCTGCCCGTTGATCTAATTAATGGGGGGCTCTTCATGCCACAGTAACGATCTATCAGAGGAGAGAAACCGAAAGGCCCATCTCGAACTTCCAAGTGATCAAACCGACATTCAAACGATGGTTCTATATAATAACGTTCATCAAAGGTCAACTCTATTCTTTGCCGTGGAGCAGCTAGAAAATAGAACAAGCAAATTAGGACAACACAAACAAGAAGGAATATAGATGCACTGGTTCAAGTGACACAAGCAAAAAAACTGGTTTTTTACTGCTGCAGAGACAAGAATAATACTTGGCATTAATTGTTACGTAGCAAAGCCATAATAAATGTTACACTTTACATTAATGGTAATGCTATCCTTCATAAAACTACAGCAATCTTTCCCTCTGGCATCTGTTACATCCAGTAAGGGATGCCAGTAAGTTTAAGAAAGCTTCTTATGAGGGAAATTTCTCATACACAATGATGTACCTGGTTGAATTAAACTCATAGGAGATTCAAACTATTCTTAGGAGATTCAAAATTCCTATAAAATTTCAACTATTATTTTGTTTAATGGTCCAATATTCAGGAATATTTGTAATTATTAGAGTCTAATTCAAACCTATATTTAAATTTTATTCAAATTGGCTTAATTACAGCATTTAACCAATATACTAAATTTTACAATAAAGTAAAACTTCATTCAATAAAGACAGAAATCTGTCAAATACCTTCCAAAATGTAGATACATTCCTTGTTTGGTGGATATGAGTCAGGATAATTTGGGGAAGCAAAATGACCTCCATTGCTGGTTCGAACCCAAATGCCACACTGTGTTGCAGGAATGTGTTTGATTCCAATGTTTTGTCCATCTTAGGAAAAAAACAGCATTTAAAACATTAATGACAGCCAAAGAGAATAGCCTTTTTCTCTTTTCTCATCAACTTCCACAATTGTCCACTCTGTATTACAGAGCTATTTTTACAGGAACCTCTGCCGTATTTAGCACAACAAATTCAATATAGTAGAAGTGAAAGAAAGATAATATTTATGTTGGGCTGGCTTGAAGACTTGCAACTAGAGACAAATTTGCCATTAAGAGAACGGGCAAGTAAAATGCTTAGATTTTACAATAGCAAAACCATGTGTGAAAATCTAGTAAGTCAATATTCGGTTCTAACATAAAAATAGAAGAATCCTGCCATGAACAAGTGCCTCCTTTGCCATGAGATCAGAAGAACTGGATGGTGCTCAGCTAAACATTTGGATCAAAGATTCTACAGAACAATCCTGATCAAAAGGGGGAAAATGTAGAACAGAATTCCAAATTCTCATGGAATCCAGACTTTCTGGAGCCAAGGGGGCTGGATGAACCCCTGACACTATTGCTCTGAGATAATCTTTAAAACTTAAACCAAATAAACCTCCTGAAGTCTTCTTAAAACCAAACAGTGGTTTAGCTTGACTAGTATAAAATGCCTGCCTTGAGTATTATGCTCGTTTAAGATCTACATGGGATCAAAGTGACAACAGTAACTTGAAAGATTAGATAGGAACCTCAGAGGGCAGTGAGTTTATTACCGGGGGAGGAACAACTCAGAAAAGGAGAGTGTGAATGGTCACACAACCCGAAGAACGTCATCAACGTCGCTGAGTACTACATGTGGAAACTGTTAAGCTGGTTGACGTTTTGCAGTATATATTCTCAACAACGAATTTTTTTAAATAAATAAGATCTCAGGAGTTTATTTCTGATAATGGTACCCTTATACTCAGTTTAACAAAAATGTCAAGTAAGATGCAAAGCTTACAGAGGGATTTTAATTAAACAATGTAGATTGAATACATACAACATTTAGCTCTGCTCCCTCCTGAAACTTCACTTCAACAACACAAAGGGATTTTTTTTTTTTAAAAAAGGCATAAGCTCTAAGTACAAAGATGAAGACACAATAGTAACAACTGGCAGTACTAAGGGTCTCTGGAAGTGAAGACTATTTAAATTAGGCTTTTCAAAAACACTGATTAAAAATGTGTTTAGAATCTAATCTCCAATAGCCTCTTCTACTCCACAAATCTAGGCAGCTGCTGCCCCATCACCATGTCAGAAAACTGGGCTTATTTCTTTAGAGGAGGTAAGAGCAGGTTTTTTAATTAGAGGACACCAGGCATAGTTCAGTTGGAAAACATCCACATGAAAACAGGGAAATCAGGTGAATATTAATATAATGAATACTCCCAGCCCTCTTTCCCGACGGAGCCGCCACAAAGACTGGCAGTCAAATACAGAGCCTCTAAGCAGGACATGAAAAGATCCCTCTCTGGAGACTCTAATCAGTCCAAAGAAAAGATTCAAAGATGCAAACTGAAGGGTTGGTTCCCCAAACGTCAGGTCGCTCAACAGGGAGGGTCACAGTAAACAAGCCCCACCTACATTTGCAGAGACCTGACGATCGGGTCTTTAGCACCCCTCTCATAAATATGAGCAAACGTCCAAGGATCACCAGACATTTGAGGAAAGCACCTGATATGAAAAAGAGATCAAAACAAACACAAAAAAGGCAACTCCGAGAAACAAAGATAACGTAAGAAAAATTAAAAAAAAAAAAAAAAAAAAACAACAGTAATAACACAAAACAAAACTATTGTTTCATCCCCTCAGATACAAAAAAAGAGTATATCCATAAAATAAGAACAGGTATATTAAAAACCAGAATAGTCAAGAAACCAAAGAAAGTCTAAAAGTAGAAGAAATGAAAACTTAGTAGAAATTTAGAGTAGAAGCTGGCAAACGATAGCCATGGGGCCACATCTGGCCCACTGCCTATTATTATAAATACAACTGTACAGGCATAGAGCCCATCCATTTGTACCATACATGGCTGCTTTCACATTACAGTGGCAGAGCTGGAGAGCTGCTTAAGAGACTGAATGGCTTGCAAAGCCTAAAATATTGACTATCTGGACATTTACAAAAAGCTTTTCCAATTCCTGGTGAAAACCGAGCAACTCTCCAGAATGAAGAGCAGAGAGAGATGGAAAGACAAAAGAAAAAAAAAAACACCGACCAAATAAAAGGGCCAATAATCAACTAGTAGGAATTCCTGAAAGGCAGAACAGGGAGAACAGAAGAAAGGAAATTAAAACATTCAAAAAAAAAAAAGGAGAGAAAAAAGTGCCCTAAATCAAGATAATATTTCCATATTGAAAAATACCAATGGATGACTTAACATAAATCCTAAATACTGACTTAACTAGAATTTGAAGCAGACGGAACTGCAAGTATTTTTCTTTTTTTTTTAAAATACATACACTGAGAAGAAGAGAGGGACAGATGGAGCGTGAGAGAACAATTGCATATGGTCGGCAGTGGAAGGTCAGGAGGAGCTCAGTTCTTATCTTCCGTGGTGAGAAGTCACCTTCGAAGACCTACAACTGAACTAACTCAGAAGTACCCCTGCAGCACATTCTTTAGAGACAGAAGGCAAAGCCCGAAAGGATGAACTTACTGAGCAGTTATCTCTACGGAGAGGGAATGCGGGAGGGAAGTCTGAGGGGCTGGTTTTTCCTAATTGACTTTTTAGAACCATGTGACTTTTGTCATATGCATGTAAAACGCATGATGAAAACAGAAATGTCCTAAACTGTGACATAAAAGTCTGGCTCAAAAATCACACTAGATAGTTTTTCATAAACCGGGAAGATCAGGAAGGTTTGCTTAGTGATAAAGCATGAATCTTATATAATTTTTGGACACCATCCACAATATACTAAGAGCTATCAGAGATGCCAATTTTTAAAAATTTATCAGGGTAAGACTGTTGACAATTGAGTTAACTGCAGCTGAATCCAGTTAAACTGAGGCTGATATATTGACAGAAAGCCTTCGGTCACTGGAATTATGGAAACAGTGCTCAAAGTTTAATTCTTTCAGTGAGCCACACCCGGTCTTGAACATGCCATAAATCACTACTGTAAGGAAGCGCTTTACCTCGGGTCTTCTGGGCCACAGCAATCCCTTCCACTACCAGGACTGTTATTAGCAACACTAGAGAAACAACAGAAAGCAGAAGTTAAAAAATTGATCTGATAGTATGTTTTACTAAATCTGTAAGGAAAATCAGATGAAATTAAAGACAAACCCCGTATTTCTTAATCACATTCCCTCTAACGATTTTTAACTGGTCAACCTTCTGATTTACTAGTCGACGCTTAAGACAATTCCAGAAAAGCACAGATTGTGTACTTATTTATACAAGGACTAATAATACATAGCATTAAGGCATTTATTTTTCAACTTGTGATAGATTTTTAAAAAACACTTTTTTTTTTGCAACAAACTTCGCTGGCCCTAACTATTCCAGTATTTACTGTACTCCATCTCAGAGTTTACACGCCTCCCAGCTGGCTCTGCCGTGTATCCTGCCTGTGAAAGTGCCATCAGAGTACCTGACTTGTGAGGATGTCATGACAAAGACAGAAGGAAGGGGACGCACTCTCCCAGAAATCAACTCGAGATGTTTTACAGTCATGCAGAACTATGCCGTGCCCTGCGTTACAAAAGCCAGGCATATTAGAAAGCGAAGCTCTCCCCCCAAGCTGTTATCAGGGAACATTTCTGGGATCCAATCAAGAACATACTGAATTGTTTTGTGTGTGTGTTTTAAAGATTCCTTTAAACAGTTTACTTTTATGAAAGGCACACTGGCAACTTCCACTGTCACCACACTACCCATCTGGCCCTAATTCCTGTGTGAACTTAGAATATCTTCTAATAGCTGGCACTATCTAATAAATGTAAATCCCAAATACTGACTTGACCAGAATTATTAAGAAATACAGCACAATGGTTAACAGTATGGCCTTCAGGAGTTAGACGGATCTAGGTTTGGGTTTCGCTTTTGCCGTGTACTGGTTGTGAAGCCTTTTCAGCTCAGCTTGTTTGTAAAATGGGGATGGTGTACCAAAGTACCAATCTCCTAAGACTGTTCTGAAGATCAGATGAGAGCTGAGCCCAGTATTTTTATGTGCCAGGCTTTCTGCTAAATAAAAGCTATCAGGACAAACTACCCTGTCAAAGACGATCTAGAGTACAAGGTGAACAGAAGCTTAACAGGAAGAATACAGAAAGCACAACGAGAGCACGGAGAAGGAGGACCATTCACTCCCTTGGGAGGTGGGAGGTTAAGAGGAATAGGATGAGAAAAACTTTAGAAAAAAACGGTATTTTGGTTGGACCTTATAGGACTTCAACCCAGGAGAGGGAGAAAGGAACCCCTTAAACAAAAACACAGACGCATGAACACTAATCTATGGTAGGTTTTGGGGGACTGGGTAATACAGTGTGGTTACCATATTGTGGGCATGGTGGTATATAAGGTTAAGAAAGGCAGGATGAGATCTGATCGTAAATGGCCTTGAATTCCATGCTAACATTTGGACTTTTGAATATAATGAAAAGCCATCACAGGTTTTTAAACTAAAGAATCACATTCTAACATATCTGTTTCAGACTAGTAATTCTTCTTTCTTTTTCGAGACCAATAATTCGGAAAGTTGTATCAGGTCTAAACTTCAAAAAAAAAAAAAAGACCATTGTTCACTCAGTAGCATGTACTGATTGATTATGTACTACCCAGTCACCAAGGTACAAGATACGCTTCCTGCCATTCAGTTGTTCGCATCTCATTGCCTAATTATTTGACCTCTTCATCTTTGGCTTCCTGTATCCATGCTGACCTTTGTCTCCAGACCTCTGTCTTCTCTCAACAACTTTAATTTCCCCTTTCTTTGCTTTGGTTGCTGCTGGTACTGAAGGTCTCATGTTACGTAGGCGCAAACTCTTCACATCTTTACACTGGATCTGAGTTAGAGGAATGGAGTCTTGGAAAATTTTTTTAAACAAATGATTTATGATCAAAAAGAAAACTCACGGTAATATGAGGTATTTGACAATACAATACATCCCACGTTATCAATTTATCTTGTTAGAGAACACTACTTCCCCCAAGGCATACCATTTGGATGATATACAACTGGGCAAAATTTTGTGCTCATCATCCTTTCCTCCTGAGTCCCAGGCACAACCACTCACCAATTTTCACTCATAATTCACAGTATTTAACCAGTAACTACAAAGCCAGGCAGACCAGGCAAGTAAGAAATCAGCCAACCGAAACCAGGAGAACAATAGTAAAACTACAAGATGAACTCTGCAAGGAAAGATATATTACATAATAACCAATAAAAACTGACTCTGTAAAATATCTATTTATGAAATTTGCATATACAGGCAGTCCCTAAGTTATGAACATTCAACCTAGCTACAACCACGGTTACGAACCAACACCCCCGTAAAGCCTATTATGTTAAAAGTTCAAGGTAGATACAATAGTTTCTAATAACAAACAGGTGCTACATTGCAATGTGCATCAAAACGTTATAATTATTACTACTGTGTTATTAAGTATGTTTTAGTGTATCTGGAAGTGTTTCTTCACTTTCTTTTTATGCATAGAAAGGTACACTATATACTAAAGACAAACATTTAACTAACTGACATCAGATATGAACTGTACCTAACTGTTCCGACTTACATACAAATTCAATTTAAGGACAGACTTAGAACGGAACTCATCTGTAATCCAGGACTGCCTGGAATACACAAGTGGAGTAGATCATGTTAAAAATAAAACTCGAAGGCCAAATAAGCCTATTACATTCTTTTCTACTTAGAGGGCTGCTCACAACTTTGTTCTCCCAGTTAATAACTATTCACAACGAGATCAACCAAATGAACTGTGCCACTGCATATAAAAATGACATATAAATAGAGCAAACCTGCAAAGCAACTAGGGATACAAATCTTAGTGATACACTTTCTAGTGATATAGTTCTGATTATTAATCATTCTTAACTCTGTACCATGATAAACGTAGTTTCCCTGAGTTGTGTAATAGAATCTTTGCAAAAGGCTTCATTACAATCAGACTGAGCTGTTAAACTCCATTACTGCCCAACGTTGGTTGGAATGATTTAATACATAAAGCAGTCTGTGGTGTTCTGTTCTGTCCTTAGTCCCAATCTATGTGCCACTGTTCCCTTCCTCCTCTAGCAAGTGGATCAATAATTTCTGAAATACAAAGATACCTCATACTCTGAACTCAAAGTAAGGCCCTAATTCTTTCAATGTAGAAAATCCACACCAAAATAAACACTCTAAGCTCCATAACCTTAGTTTAGTTATACAGAGAACGGCTTACGATGTGATGCTTGAAAAAGGCAGTGCCCATCATTTATGCCCTTACTTCTGGTTCTGGAATTTACTCTCGGCCTTGCAATAACCTGTGTATTATCTGACTTAGAACAAAGGCTTAAATGGTAAGACAGGTGCTACTGTAGTGCAGTACAAACCCTCAAGGCCACTCCTGTTATTCCACCTTCTTTCACCCAGAATCACTGTCATTTTAGATCTAAACAGAGAACTCTGATCCCCAGGCCTTCCAGGGGCCTTCTTTCCATCGTGAAAATCGAGGTCACATTTACCCTTTCTGCTATTCTTTTCACTAATCACAGTGGCCACTCTGACCAACGCAATAAATACTGGAAAAGAGACAAAATTGTTATTAAAAACCTAGAAATGCCAAGAGACTTACTTGGAAAATTACATTTGTAAGAGAAATACAGACAGTACTTCTCAAGTAGTGTATGTCATTATCACCTGGAAGGCTTGTTAAAACACAGATTTGAGGTTGGGGCAGCTCCAGAGATTTTGCATTTTAATAAGTTCCACTGTGATGCTGAAGCTGCTGGCCAGGAGCTGGAATCAACTCAATGGCAACAGATTTAGTCTTTTTTTGGGGGGTGCGGGGGCAACAGAATGATAAGTGTATCAAAAGAAAGGAGCCCCTGGGTGGCACAAACAGTTAACTCACTCAGCTTAACAATGTTGGAGGTCTGAGTCCACCCAGAGGTGCCTCAGAGGAAAGGCCTGGTAATCTACTTACAAAAAATCAGCCACTGGAAAACCCTTTGGAGCACAGTTCTACTCTGATACACGTGGGGTCGCCCTGAGTTGGAATCAGTTTGATAGAAACTGGTTGGTTATATTGAAAGAAATGGCAGAGACTGCCTTTTTTTCCTGCTTTAGTGGTAGGAAGGGCAAGTTTGGGTCTACAGGGATGAGGGTGGTGGTGGCAAAAAGGAGTTGATGAGTTAACTGGTTTTGGAAAGGTTGAACTGGAGATGAATATGCTCTATTACTTATAAGGTCCTTAATAAATCCTCTTTCTCAGCATCTGCACGTGCCATGGACCGCCTTTGCTTCTAACAAATTACCTCTACACTTCTTAGAACGTACTTTGTCTAGGAACTCTTCCCAGACTAATTTTACTCGACAGTATTCACTTCTCACTTCCGTGACTATTCAAAAGCTCTGTGTGGTTCTGTTTCTTTCACTGATCCTGCATGCTCTATATTAGCTAGTATTAGGTTTGGCACGAGTAACAGAAAAATCCAAACTAACCGTTTAAACAAGATAGAAGTGTACTTCTCTGTCATGTAAACTGTGGAGATAAGCAGTCAAGGGCTGGAGTGAAGGTTATACACCATCACCAAGAACTTCGGCTCCTTCTACCTTCATTGATCCACTGTGTGGCTTTCACTTCCAAGGTAATCTCATGGTTCATTATGGATGCTGGAGTACCAGCCACTACACCTCCATTACAGCTGTGATGTCTGCATCTACTCAGCAAGAATGAAGAAATGATATGGGGCATCTCCCCTCCCTTCAAAAATACTTCCCCAATATTTACAATTATGTAAAAATAAAATGTTTAAGTAACAACGAAAACAACACTTACTTCCAACATTGCACATACTTCTTCCACTTACATCTCACTGGCCAGACTTAATCAGTCACAAGTCCATGCCTAACTCTAAGGAAAACCTGTAAAAAACCCATTGCCGTTGAGTCGATTCCAACTCATAGCGACCCCATAGGGCACAGCAGAACTGCCCCATAGGGTTTTCAAGGAGCACCTAGTGGATTCAAACTGCTGACCTTTTGGTTAGCAGCTGTAGCTCTTAACTACTATACCACCAGGGTTTCCAAACTCTGAGGAAAGCTGGGAAATAGAGACTTTATTTTGGGTGATCATGTGCTCAGCTAAAACTCAACATTAATGAAGAAAGGCAGAATGGATATTGGGAGACAAATGGCCATTTCTACCACAGTCCCCTACAGTCTATTCTGTGCACAGAAGCCAGTGATCTATTCAAAACAGCAATTAGACCATGGTACAGCCTTTCATAAAACCCTCCAATAGATTCTCATTACACCAGAATACAGCCACACTCCTTACTTCGGCTTCAGAAGTCCTATATGATCTGTCGGGACTCCCTCTCTGACCTTCCACCATTCTGACTGTTATCTCTGGTTACACAGGCCTTTTCCCCCATTGCTTCAGTAAAACCACACCAGTTACCATCAAGTTGATTCCAACTCATGACAACCTCACAAATGTCAGAGAAGAATTGTGCTCTGTAGGGTTTTTAAGGGCTTACTTTTTGGAAGCAGACTGCCAGTTCTTTCTTCAAAGGTGCCTCGGGGTAGACTTGAAACTCCAACCTTTGAGTTAGCATACAAATGTTGTTAAGTGTTGTAGAGTTGGTGCTGACTCATAGCCACCCCATGTACAACAGAAGGAAACTGCCTGGTCCTGTGCCATCCTCACAATCCTTGTTATGTTTGAGCCCATTGTTGCAGCCACTGCGTCAATCCATCTCGTTGAGGGTCTTCCTCTTTCTCGCTGACACTCTACCAAGTATGATGTCTGTCCTTCTCCAAGGACTAGTCCCTCCTGATAACATGTCCAAAGTATGTAAGACAAAGTCTCGCCATCCTTGCTTCTAAGGAGCATTCTGATTGTCCTTTTTCCAAGACAGACTTGTTTGTTTCTCTGGCAGGCCATGCAATATTCAATATTCTTCACCAACACCACAATTCAAAGGCATCAACTCTTCCTTATTCATTGTCCAGCTTTCACAAGCATATGAAGGGATTGAAAATACCATGGTTTGGGTTAGGTGTACTCTAGTCCTCAAGGTGACACCTTTAACACTTTAAAAAAGTCTTTTGCATCAGATTTGCCCAATGCAACACATGGTTTGATTTCTGGACTGCTGTTTCCATGTGTGTTATGGATCCAGGCAAAATGAAATCCTTGACAGCTTCAATATTTTCTTCATTTATCATGATGTTGCTTATTGGTCCAGTTGTGAGGGTTTTTGCTGTCTTTATATTAAAGTGTAATCCACAGTGAAGGCTGTAGTCTTTGATCATCAGTAGGTGCTTCAAGTCCTCTTCACATGTGCTATGTGTCATCTGGATATTGCAGGTTGTTAGTGAGGCTTCCTCCAATCCTAATGCTGTGTTCTCCTTCAATAGTCCAGCTTCTCGGATTATCTGTTCAGCACACAGACTAAGTATGATGAAAGGATACAACCCTGACACATACCTTTTCTGATTTTTAACCATGCAGTATCCCCTTGTTCTGTCTGAACTGCCTCTTGGTCTATGTACAGGCTCTGCATAAGTAAAACTTAAGTGTTCTGGAATTTCCACTCTTCACAATGTTATCCACAATTTTTATGATCCACATAGTTAAATGCCTTTGCATAGTCCATAAAACACAAGTAAACATCTTTCTAGTACTGCCTGCTTTCAGCCAAGATCCATCCGACATCAGCAGTGTATCACTCGTTCCGCATCCTCTCCTGAAAGCAGCCTGAATTTCTGGCAGTCCCGTTCCAACAGTTTTTGAGTTATCCTCAGCATTAATTTTACTTGTGTGTGATATTGATGATATTGTTCAACAATTTTCACATTCTGTTGGATCACCTTTCTTTGGAATGGGCACAAATATGGATCTCTTTCAGTCAGCTGGCCAGGTAGCTGTCTTCCAAATTTCTTGGCATAGACAAGTGAGTGCTTCCAGTGTTGCATCCATTTACAGAAACATCTCAAGTGGTACCCCAGCAATTCCTGGAGCCTTGTTTTTCACCAGCCTCTGCAGTACAGCTTGGGCTTATTCCTCTAGTACCATTAGTTCTTGATCATATGCAGCCAAACAGGTTAACAGCTTACCCCATCCAGGGAGGTACTGGGTGCCCTGGTGGCGTAGTGGTTAGAAGCTCGGCTGCTTACCAAAAGGATGGCAGTTCAAATCCACCAGCTGCTCTTTGGAAACCCTACAGGGCAGTTCTACTCTGTCTAACAGGGTTGCCATGGGTTGGAATCAACTGGACAGCAATGGGTTTGGTTTGGTTTTTAGGGAGGTACTAGCCATTCCTTCTGCCTAGAATCTCTGCACGGCTAGTTCTTTCAGTTCAGGTTTTGCGAGGCCTCCTGACTTTTGAAGTAGCTCTGCATTTTTAGTTCATCCTGTTTTATTTTCATTCTTACCTGGTATTTCATTGCTTATTGTCTGTCCCGAACTACTGGAAAGAGGGGGCCTTGTCTGATTCACTGATGCATCTCCAGTGTCTGGCCCACAACGGCATTCAATAAAGTTCGATGAATAAATTAAGTGATCAAGCATGGTCCTGATTACATCTTTGTAATATCACGACATATAGTACAGAGTTCTGCACTAACAAATTGACAAACACATCTCAGTAAACAGTCACACATCCCACCCAGCTTCTTTTATTTGACTATGAATCAGGGGGTGGGAAAGGAATTTTTTTTTCTCCTTCATATGTCCAGCTACTAGTCTCATTTTCTTCTAGCTGGCTCAGTTTACCTTTGTTAGTAATTAAATGTGCCTGTTTCTAAGCCTTCCTTTCGTAAGCATCTAAGCAGTAAACATGAAGCTTGTTAAATCTATTAAGAGATGTCACAGTGTAACAACTAACTGGTCTCCCTTGCTCATTACCACCTTCTATGATGAAAACAAAACAGAGTTCAGGTAGAGTCCACAGTATGTAGCTAATAACCCGTTTTTGATAAACTATGCTAAAAAGAACTAAAAAACCCCAAAATTTAATCAAACACAATCTTACTTATTAAAGACAGATGATGGATCTTGGTGAACTCTGGGATCCCTCGGCCCACATATGCTAGTCACGTTGCCAATCTTTCTTGTAAGGAAGAGTGACTCAGTAGAGAAGTGCCTTCTCTCCTGCACAGTGTGACAGCCTCCTTGTTATCCTAAGTGCTCCTGAGGTGGCAGTTTTGCATGCTCTACTTTAAGGACACCCGACCCCTCCTCCGACATCCACAGCAACTTCTATCAAATTGTCACATGACCAAGCCACATTTCAAAAAGCATTTGATATCTTAGCCTCATCCCCTAGTGTTTAATTTCCAAAAGATTATTCTAGGCATATTTAGGCCAACACATCGTAATGTCATTTTGATTGGGAAAAACTGAACTTCCAGATCAGGATACTCCATAATTTTGTAAGTGATGTAATAAACATGTTGAAAACTATCTGTTCTTTTGGGGCTGCCCTGTTGTTTGCGGTGATAGAGTGGGCAAGGCCACCGGCATTCAGAGCAGCCTGCCACTTATTATTGTTGTTTTTATTCTGAATTAGGGGTTCTGGAAAGTTTGGAAACCACTGGATTAGGTCACCACTTAGATGTCCCCCCTTCCAACTTAAAGACTATATAATTGGGATCTCAAAGTGCCTCAGGGCCATATTTTTAATCAATAATGATTGATAATAATAATTATTTTCCAGGCACATAAATAGAAAAACAATAGGAGATTGTACTGAATGGGTAGTAATTCAAGAGCAGACTTTGGATTATTATTTTTAAAATTTTAGATATAAACTCTGTTTAGTCTATTATTCCAAAAAGGACTGAAAATGGTTTTGAACTTGCTTTGTAATGTGCATGTGTATATAAAAAGAATCACGTTTTTCCTAAAAGGTGAGCTTGATTTCAAAACATACATCTGGATTCTAGTTCTTCAAGAATTTACTATAATAAAACCATTATTTAATAAGACTTTCCAATTGTCCGGCTTAATACAGGCTCTCCAACCCTTGGGAGAAAAAACTAAAGTTAATCTTTAACAAAGTTGTGTTTAAAACCCCTTACTATTCTTACAATTAAAGGGGTTACTTTTCAGTACTATACTTCTGTATAGCTACAGTTCAGTTTCTTGGATGAGTCTTAAGAACAAAGAATAGGAGTTAAGAGTCGTCACAGGCTCAGCCAAGATTTGTGGTAAATGGTGTCAACGGATATTTGTGCTGTTACATCGTAAATTTAACCAGTTTATACAACTTTAAATCCAGGTAAATTAAATAGGATTCTCCTGAAGCAAGCGTGCAGAGGGAATGAGAACAACCAAACAATGGGTTTATAATCCTAATGCAGCATTTCATGCAACTCTGATGGTTATGTAACTTTGACAGAAGGCAAGTCAAATTGGTAAGACCTCGAGTGATCATAAACAGTTAAAAGGAAATTATTCAGTTTCAACAATATATGAAAGGTTTAAAAGGCCTAGCAGAATTATCCTTTTCTCCTCTGCTGAAAACTGAAAGAACTAATGGCATCTTAAAGGACCATAATCACCTTGTACTTAAATCTTAAGCACTCATTACGGCTGATTTGTTTCAGTAGAAACTGACCATAATAATCCAAATAATTAAGCAAACGTTAAATAACTGCTTCAGATAAGAATCTCCTCAGAGTTGAAGCAATTCCCTTTACAGGATACTTACGGGATACTTTTTCCTGCCTTGGTGCGCACAGTGGCTATTACCAGAAGAAAGGCTGACAGTTTAAAAAAGGGAATGTTTTAAAAAATTAAAAACATTATTGTTTCCATAGGTAACAGATAACAAACCAAAACCAAACCCACTGTGCCATCGAGTCGATTCCCACTCAGAGTGACCCTACAAGACAGAGCAGAACTGCCCCACAGGGTTTCCAAGGCTATAAATCTTTTACAGAAGCAGAATGCCAAATCTTTCTCCTGCGGGCAACACATATATTTGGTTAAAAAAAAGAAAGAAAAGAAAAATCAAGTGATTTCACCAGGTATACTGTGAAAGGTAAGTCTTCCCTCCCCTTGTCTCTCAGTCCCCCCAGATTTTCTCCTCAGGATCAGTTACTGTTAACAATTCCTTGAATCCTTCCAGACCAATTCCCCGTGTTTATGAGCATAAAGAACTTCAGAAGATGTAAAAACAGCTTGCTTTCTCTCTAGTAAGCCGTACAGCACATCAAAAATTTGGCTTGAGCTTTAAAGATATTCCAGCATGTAAAAATAGTGTAAGTTGGGTAACATTAGGGAAAAAAAAAAAAAAGAAAAGCTGGATACTACATTGTTTTTTCACTGTAGCTCTGCCATCACCACAGAATCCTTTCTTGCGAGGTACAACAACTAAATGCTATCTACCTCGGTGGCCAAAGAGGGCAGTGTGTATCAACAATAAAAGGCAAAGGCAGAAAATCTGCAAATCTGTTCACCATTGCAGGAGTATCTACAGAGACCCGGTCCTACCCAGCTCAGTTTCGTCAAGTTCTGCAGGTAGAGCTGAGTAACAGATCTACCATGATTTCTCCCCAGGGGGCTTACTCTCAGATGGCCCGTCATGAGGATGACACGCCTGGTGAGTGCAGCAATCAGAACAAGGGAAGAGAAATCAGAAGAGCAGCGCTATCAGATATCCCACTGTGCATATGGTTTATTACCGAAGGAGACGAAATCTTAACTGCCAAGGAACGACGATATAAATTAGGAGTTACAGACATGAAAAACCACGGCGTTAATTTCAAAGTTGTTTATTTTTATATACTGAAGAAATCACTAAGAACTTATAAGTCGACATATTCACCAGCTAAGAAATCCGAGGTTACCTAAATACAAGCAGTGTATATGAGTATAATCGGGCAGTTAGAACATTTTAATTTGCTAAAATCTCAGTTATGAGTTTTGCAATATTTAGAGTTGACAATTTGTTCCATTAAGATTTAAAGCAAAATTATACTGAATTTTCCAAGAAAACGTTTGGAAAAAAAGCATTAATGTGAAAAAAGAAAACACCAAAAGTTGTCACTAACACAAGATACAATAACATATACATGAAACTGCCAATACCTTAAAACTCCCTCCCCCCCCAAAAGACTATCTTATAACATTATAAATTACAGATATTCACTTCGAACTGTAAATCAGTAGAGGAAAAGCGAAGTCGTTTATTGAGTTGTTTTCCTCTGAGGACTAGAAACAAGAATGCATTCAACCCCGAGCTTCACAAGCAACTTTGTACCCACGGATATAAATTTAACCGAAAAGGCCATCCCCGGGCAGTGCAATGTCCTGGCCGTCCGCACAGGACAAGCCGACTGTCCCAGCGCCCGGGACGACACACGGGAAGGAGACTCAAGCGCCGGCGGGCTCCGCGGACAGCGGGAGGAGCGTCACCCCGGGCCCGCCGAGCCGCCCCCGGAGCCCGCAGTGGTGCCGCAGCCCGGGCGGCCGCAGCAGGTGGGACACGGCGCGGCAGGCCCACCGCCGCCCGCCCGCCGGGGGTCCCGGCCTGCGCCCTCCTCCGGCCGCCCGGGCGTTCCGGCCGCGCGCCACGCCGTCTGGGCGGGGGCTTGTTTACGCGGAACCACTTTTGGTCATTCCATTTCCAAAAAGACCGGTCCCGGCTCCGACCGCACAGACCCCTCCACTTGGCCAGGCGCCGCGCGCAACGGCGAGGAGGACCCCCTGGGCCCCCAGAGCCCCAGACGCCGGCGGGCTCGGGGAGGCGAAGCGGGCGGGCCGTCACCGCGAGCCCTCCAAACAAAGAGCCGGTGCGGCGCCGGCGGGGCGCGGGGCCTGGCCCGCAGGGGGCGCCGTCCGCGGCCCCGGGCGCTCACCTTTGAGGGCCGGACACAGCTGCTCCAGGGCCATGGTGCCGGCCGGCCGGCCGGCTCGGCGCTGCGCGAGGGCTGAGGCGGCGGCGAGGAGCTCACGGCCCGGCAAGGCGCGAGCCCCGCTCCGTCCCCATCGCGGCCACCAGGCTCCGTCCCCGCGGGGCTGGGCTCAGGTCCTGCGGCCCGCCATGGCCGAGCCCCCCGGCCGGCCCGCGCGCCGCCCGAGCCCCCCGACGGGCGCCGCCGCCTGCCTCTCGGCGCTCCGTCCCATCGACAGCCCTGGGGCCGAGGAGCGCGGGCGCGAGCGCAGGGACCTGCGCGAGCTGCCCCGGGACGCGGCCAGTAGGCGCCGACTGCGGTGGCGGCGCGGGCTCCGCGCAAGTGGCGGACGCAGGGAGCCGAAGCTCATTTAAGCGGCGAGCGCGAGCGCCGCGTGCCGGCCGCCGCCTGTGCGCATGTGCGGCCCTCGCCCCGCCCGCGCCCGCGTGCCCTCGCGCCCGCCCACCAATCGCCTCGCCTGCCCTCCGAGGCCTCGCGCCCCGGGCCGGCGTCGCGCGCCCCCCGGCGGCGGTTGGTGGGGGCGGGGCGCGCGGGGCGCCGCCGAGGAAGCGCCCGGCCCGGGAGCGCGGGGCGCCGAGGGCGGCCGGGAGGGGCCGCTGGTCAGCCGCTAGACCCTCGCCCACCTGCCGGTCCCCGCCCCTCGGCCTCCCAGCTCTCAGCTCAGGGTGGAAACTTGGCAGGGCTCGGCCCGGCTCTCACACCGCCTGGGGCGGGCTCCGGAGCGGGGCCCCTGAGGTTCTTACCTGCCCGTGGCGCCAGGTGAGTTAACCTGCCCCCTGAGAACGATCCCGAGCGTTTACCCGGCGCTCACCAGATGCGGGCGCAGTGCCACCCACTTGACCCAGCAACTCCGCCAAGCCTCACCTCCCAGGAGGTGGGCGCTGCTGGGGAACTCCTCCAGAGCCCCGTGGTCGGGGCAGGTAGGGCTGTGGACGCGGGGAATCTGCCTCCGGATACCGCCCTCTCAGCCACCAAGCCCTGCCGGTGCATCCTTTAACCCCACTGATTAAAAAAAAAACAACCCAAATTGCAAACTACCGCTTTACCCGGTAGCTGTTAACGTCGACTCGATTCCGATTCATAGCGACCCTATAGGACAGAGCAGAACTGTCCGATAGGGTTTCCAAGGAGCAGCTGGTGGATTCGAACTGCCGACGTTTTGGTTAGCAGCCAAGCACTTAACCACTGTGCCATCAGGGCTCCAAACTACCGCTTAATATATAATATTAATTATCCTGTTTTATTTTCTTCATCCAGAGAAGTGGATTTTTCAACCCACCGGCGGCATCCGGGAAGAAAGATGTAGCAGGCAGTCAGCTTCCATAAAGATTGCAGCCTTGGAAAGCCTTTGGGGCAGTTGTACTCTGTCCATTTGGGTCGCTATGAATCCGAATCGACTCAACAGCAGCGGGATGGTTTGGTTTGCTTTTCTCCATAGCAATTATTCTATGCAATTTCCATGTTCATTTACACGTTTGTTCCTCATCTGTATTCCCCAAAGCCCCACTCGCTTAAAACATAAGTTGCTTGAGGGCAGGAAGGCTGCATTCGTCCTTATACACTTATTGGGTGCTTACTGTGTGCAGTTGGGTTCAAACACAACGATCGTGAAGTTGGCGAAGGAGCGGGCAGTGTTTCGAGTTTCTGTCGTACACAGAGTCGCTATGAGTTGGAAGCGACTCAGCGACATCTGACAGCACAACACAGCTCAGTAAACACTGATGGCTGCTGGAGGAGCAATTGCCATTAAGGCCCTGTAGATACTTAACGCTTGTACCTGCCGCTAGTAGGGATGCCAGAAATGTTTGTCTAACAATCATTGCTAAGGACAATGTCAGACAACTGAAAATAACCCTCCAGGGCTGTCAAGCTCTTCTCTCTTTCCTTCTGTTCCTCCAAGAAAGGCACAGAAGTGTAAGTAATTCACGAAGCTTACAAATAAAAAAAAACATATATAACACTAATTATCAAGCTGTTTAGCCCTTTGGTGTGTGCTGTGGTGGGGAGGTAGGGCAAAAGATGTGTAAGTTTGGGTTCTTAAGGACAGATCGCCTACAGTTAAATTGGGATTGCACACAAGAACCAGCTAGTAAATAAAAAGAACATTTAAGAGCCATTTAGAGAAATGCAGTGAAGTGGGGAGATCGGGACTGTAGGAAATAGGAGTATGAAGTCTACATCGCAGACAATGGTGGACAAAAATAATTGAGAGGAGGAGGCTCTTCCAGCTTCTGCAACATAGTAGGTTCTTAGTGCAGTTATTGACAGAAATCAATGTGTGTGATGTCATCAGAGAAGGAGGTGATACAAAGAAGGGACAGGGTGTGGATGGCAGGCGGGGCAGAGGGAAGGAAGACGTACGTTCACGTCAGGCAAGGAGCGGGGCTGAGCGTCGCATTTGGGACAAGTGTTTGGTAGTGGTGGAAAAGCTGAACATGATAGACTTTGATTATGGAAATTCTTGCTTGAACCCTAGGCAGAGAAGTTTGTACGTGATTCAGGAGGCCAGAGGGTATAGTTTTTAGTATGGAGTAATGGAGTTCTGAGAAGATTAATCTGGTAGTTGAGTTGAGGATGTAATAAAAAAGAAGAGATTATAGCAACCATAGTAATTAAAAAATGTAGAAATGTGGTATAACACTTCATTCAGCTTAGTAGCTCTGACTGGAAGTATTATTTCGATAAAACCTAAAAAGTCTTTTCTCCTCTGGTATGTTGGCTTGGGAGCTGATTCCAATCGGGTATGTGCACTTTGTGGCCCCCTTGGAAGACACCTGTCTTTGAGAGGTACTGGTGTAGCCACGTGTAGTTGATTTTTGAGAAGTGGAGTAAAGCACAGATCATAGCTGAGACTACTGGGTGGCCATATGTTAGCTAAATCAAAAGGAAAGCAGTTTGCATCTTTCTCAGCTGGGGAGTTCTGTGTTTGAATTATTATTTCCCCAGAAAACCACCCAGTAGTACCCAGTCTGTCCCCAGATTACTTGCCAGTTCCCCTGTGACGGGGGCTCGGCTCTCATTGCGCATCCTGCTGGTCCATCCAGGCTTTGATCTAGCTGCTTCAACTCGCAGTTTAAATTTGGTTTTCTCTGGCCAAGTCCCATGTGCCACACAAATGGCATTGTTTGGCGTTAACTTATTAGAGTGGATTTTTAAAAACGCAGCATTTTATCTCAGTGTCTATGTACTTACAGATCTTTGTTGTCTCGCATTCTTTGCTGTTTGAGAGCTTTTGTGTTTTATTAACTGACAGCCTGAGAAGGCAGGTTATTGTGTTTAGAGATATAACCAAAGAAGATAGAGGAATTTTACACAAAACCAAACTTGGCTGTACAGAAAATTTATTTATAGTAAAGTAAAATGGGAGTCTCACACTGCTTTGATATTTTCTTACAGTGTGCAAATGTGGCTGCAATAATGGTGAAATTCAGTGAAAAACAAAATCACGTAGAGGATCTCACTGAAGATTCCATCGTTTCTTATACAACTGTAGTGTTTTCTTAGGAGAGGAAAAGAGGAAAAGGTTTATTTTTTAATGCATGAGCCAGAATTACTGCTGTTAGTGATATTGAAGAAGAGCTGTCTCCAGGGAATAAAAATTTCCTTAAGTAACACTGCCAACTTGTTTTCAAGTTTCTGGTTAGCATGATTCCACACCAAGAAGGCTTTTAAGAAATATTGCTCTTCCAGTGCTAAAGTATTTCGACTATTAAATTTTCAGGAAAATTTTTTCATCCAGTTACTTCCATTTGATTATGAAAAATTAAGGTTCTAACTGTATTTCTTATAATAAGGTTGCTAACATATGTGATATCTTTTTCGTAAAAGCCAAAATCTCATTTTGAAAGTAGACCTGTTTGCTTCCTGCTTAAACCTGTTAATTTCAAGCTTAAACCAATGCTGTTTATTCTATGTAATATGAAACCATAATTTTAAAGTATAGAATTCTTAATACCATTATTTGGCAGTGTTTGCTAGATAATAGAGACTTCTTCTGAGTTCACCTTAGGGACCTGATGGGCTGTAAATATCTGTGCTGCTTGATAGAATTATGCTATTTAATACTAGTGTGACTGGAATGCATATATTCAACCATGTACCAGTGTTACTCAATTCTCATAATATATTTGTAAGGAAGGTGTATCTAAATTATTACAGTTATTAACAATGTATCTCAAACTATTTTTTTCTCTGCTATAAAACATATAATCTAAGATTTGTAATAAAATTCATATCTCTAGAGGTCTGTTGATCTGTTTGTTTATTAGGTGCTGTTGAGTGGATCTCTTCCATCGGTTGGCCAGGCAGCTGTCTTCCAAATTTCTTGGCATAGACAAGTGAGCTCTTCCAGCATTGCGTCCATTTGTTGAAACATCTCAGTTGGTATTCCGTCAGTTCCTGGAGATGTGATCTAGAAAGAGATATTTGAGAAAGTTCTATAAGATTTCGTTTAATATTGTGAAATATAACACATATTTAGAAAAGTGCCTAAAATAGATAATGTATGTTCAGTTTAACAGATAATTAAAAGCTAACAATCATGTAAACACCACCCAGATCAAGAAATAGAATATCCCTGTGCCTAGAAGCAACCCCACACGTGCCTCAGCCTGATCATAAATCCTCTCCCAATTCCCTAGAGATGATTACCCTTCTGACTTTTATCATTTCCTTCCTTGTATTTATAGTTTTCCACCTATAAATGTACCCTTAAATAATATACTTTAGTTTTTCTTCTTTTGAACTTTATATGAATAGAATCATACTGTATGTATTCTTTTGTATCTGGCTTTTTCTGCTCAAATTTTTTGAGATTAACCATATTGTTGTGTGCAACTGCAGTCCATTAAATGTCATGGCTGTATAGTATTTCCTTGTATCAGAATCCATGTAGGCGGTTTATAGCTTTAGGTGGTTTATAGCTTTTGGCTGCTCTGAACATTTTATACCTATCGTGGTGAAGTATGTTCCTTTATGTGGCCTTTTGCCTTGCTTCTTTGGGAAAACACCTTTAGAGATTTTTCTCCCAAAAACCTGAGGAGTTATTTTTGCCCTCGTTTTTAACCCAAGAGGGTTTGTTGGTTTGTTACTTTTGTCCAGGTCGATTGACATTTCCTGGGTAAGCTGTAAACAACTTGTGTTTTGATACTTTTTATCTGGTCCTGGGCTGCACCCTGCCCTGTGATGGGTGTACATCTTGGAGGAATTGTGCAATAGACTATGCAAATGAAGTGTATTTAGCCTACTATGCAAATGAAATGACTATAGACTACGAAAATGAAGTGACTGTGGCCTGCTAATGCAAATGAAGTGTCGGTGGTCTACCTAGAGGGGATTGGTCAGTTTGTGGCCCTGGTGGGAGGGCCAGGCATTGAAACTGACAAAGATTTTGTGTATATATGCAGCTAACCCCATGGAGGTTTTTTCAGACAGAAAGCAGGAAGGGAAGAAGAAGGAAGAAAGAAGAGAAACGAAGCAGAGAGAGAGGTGACAAGGAACCTCCTGAAAGAGCTATAACATAGGTCAAGGGCTGTAACACTGCAGAGAGTGAGAGGCTCAGAAGGGGCCACACAGCAGAGCCAGTGGTGACAGATAGCAGGGCCAAGAGGAGCCTGATCTCAGGGGGCTAAGAAGGGACCTGTCCTCAGGGAGCTGAGAGGAGGCCTGCGTGGCGGAGAGGAGCTGAAAGACCTGTCCTGCACTGAAGAAGGGAGACTGCCTACATGCTTCCTGATCCTGATCCCAAGTTTTACCCTGTTACTGCCTAAAAAAACGACTTAACTGTAAATATGGTCTGTGAATTCTATGTGGCCACTGCAACAGATTATAGAACCCAGCAGAGAAGTAGCATGCTATGGGGAGGACGGTTGGTGTCAGAATTGGTAAAAAGTTTGGAGAGTAGAGGTGTGTTTGACCTCCACCTCATGGAATCAGATTTGGGCTGATCCTGGTCATTCTCCCTCCTGAAGTTAGACAGGTTCTGGCGCTGCTATTGATGCTGTTAGGACTCGCCTTTTGCGCTTGTATCCTTGTGTACACGAGCGAGGATTTATTTAATAGTAGAATTGCTTTGTGGAATTGCAGTGTACCTTCAACTTCAATGAATAAAAGTAAAAACAACCGCCTATTTCAAAACCGGCTATACCACTTTATAATGACCCACTAAGAGTGTGTAAGATTTCTGTTGCTCCACATTGTCTGGGCATGGACCAGTAATGTGAAACTTGCCCCCCAAAACGGAGGGCACTGAGAGATCAAAGAAAGAGGTGGGCAAATCCAGGGTGGCAGCAAAGGAATTTATTAGGGAGACTCACAGACAAGGCGAGTCCGGGGTGGCCGCAGGACCCGAGCAGATCTCCGCATCCCCCAGTGGGAGGGCAGAGGTTTTATAGGGGTAGCGGACAATAGTGGCTACTAGCCAGGGACTTACATAAGAATGACTCAGCAAATGGTAGTGAATGAGCGGACAACATGAGGGTGTCCATGTTCGGCCTCGAAAAGCCTGTTTCGCTTTCAGTCCACCCCTCAAGGCCGGCTCTTACAATCTGGCATGCTCCCCTTGTGCTAGAGTACAAGAGACCCTGTTCCCTCCCCACTAGGAACAGATATGGAAGTGGGGTTGGCCGTGTGCCGTATGGTGGCCGCGCATGCACAAGAGACACAAAGCTACTATGTGCCTAGAACGGGGAAGGCTTGTCTGATAAGGAGAAGGATCTGGGAAAGAGAAGGAGACCCAGTTCCCAGCCTCCTTATCAGAGAGTGCTCTGGTCCAAGGCCTTTGTAGGCAGCCTGGATGGGAAGTGCAGAGGCAGGCCATTCCTCCAACACATATCCATACCAACATTTGGTTATCAGTTGTTTTACAGTTTGTCAATCTGATGGGTGTGTAGTGATATCTCTGTAGCTTTCAGTTTGCGTTTTCCTTACTAACGAGGTTGAACACCTATTTATATGTTCATTGGCCATTTAGATTTTTTTTAAATTGTGTTTTAGGTGAAAGTTTACCGTGCAAATTAGTTTCTCATTCAAAAATTTATACACAAATTATTTCGTGACATTGTTTGCAATCTTCCCAGTGTGTCAGCACTCTCCTTGTTTCCACCCTGGGTTCCCTGTGTCCATTCATCCAGTTTTCCTGTCCCTTCCAGCCTTCTTGTCTTTGCTTTTGGGCAGCTGTTGCCCATTTGGTCTCGTATACTTGAATGATCTAAGAAGCACATTCCTCAGATGTGTTATTGTTTGTTTTATAGGCCTGTCTAATCTTTGGCTGAAAGGTGAATTTCGGGAGTGGCTTCAGTTCTGAGGCAGAAGGGTGTCTTGTGGCTGTGGTCTTGAGGGTTCTCTCCAGTCTCTGTCAGACTAGTTAAGTCTGGTGTTTTTTTTTTGTGCGTTTGAATTTTGTTGTATGTTTTTCACCTGCTTTTTTCAGGACCTTCTATTGTGATCCCTGTCAGAGCCATCGGTGGTAGTAGCCAGGCACCATCTAGTTCTTCTGGGCTCAGGGTGGAAGTTGTGGTTCATGTGGTCCGTTAGTCTTTGAACTAACGTTTCCCTTGTGTCTATGGTTTTCTTCATTCTCCTTTGCTCTGGGTGGGGTGGGACCAATAGATGTATCTTAGACGGCCACTCAGAAGCTTTTAAGACCCCAGACGCTACTCACCAAAGTAGGATGTTCAACATTTTCTTTATGAACTATGTTATGCCTGCTGACCTAGTTGTCCCCCAAGACCATAGTCCCTAGTCCCCAAGTTACTGTGCCCCAGTAACTTGGTCCCTCAAGGTGTTTGGGTGTGTCTAAGAAGCTTCTATGGCTGTGTTCCCCTTGTGCTTTATTGTATATATGAATATACATGCTGTACATACAAATATGTGTATAGAACTATGCACAGCCTAACCAGTGTATATACATGGGTATACTCCTATATGCCCTCCTTCCCCTATTCAGCATATGTATCTGCCTAGGTATCTGCTTGTAAGTTATTATTTGTTTTCACTGTTGTAGGATTGTATATGCTATAGTATTTACAGTGGTTGTCTTTTTTTTTTCTTGTGTTCCTGTAAGTGTCTAGCTTTGCCTTGGACAAGATGTGCTGACTTCCCCTGAATTGTATATTTCCCTTCACCAAAGTTAACACCTGCCTACTATCTACTTAGTAATTTCCCCTCCCAACTCTTCATCTCCCTTGTAACCATCAAAGATTGTTTCTTTCTGTGTGTATGCATTTTCTTGAGTTTTATGTTAGTGGTCTCATGCAATATTTATCCTTTTGGAATTGACTTATTTCATTCAGCATAATGCCCTCCAGATTCATCTATGTTGTGAGATGTTTTGCTGATTCATCGTTTTTTTATCATTGTGTAGTATTCCATTGTGTGTGTGTACCATGATTTGTTTATCCATTCTTCTGTTGATGGGCACTTGAGTTGTTTCCATCTTTTTGGTATTGTGAATAAAGCTGCAGTGAACATGGGTGTGCATATGTCCATTCATGTGATGAATCTTATTTCTCTAGAATATATTCCTAGGAGTGGGATTGTGGATCGTATGTATTTCTATTTCTAGCTTTATAAGGAAGTATCGTATCGTTTTCTATAGTGGTTGTACCATTTTACATTCCCACCAGCAGTGTCTGAGTTTTCTGATCTCCCCTTAACTACGCTAGCATTTACTGTTTTCTGAATTTTTGATCAGTGCCATCCTTGCAGGCGTGAGATGGTATCTCATCATAGTTTTGATTTGCATCTTTCCAATAGGTAACGATCGTGAGCATCTTTTCATGTATTTGTTGGCCGCCTGAAGGTCCTCTTGGGTGAAATGTCTGTCCATGTTCTTTTCCCATTTTGTGATTAGGTTGCTTGTCTTTTTATTGTCGAATTGCTGAAATTTTCTGTATATTTTAGAGATTAAACCTTCACCAGATATGTCATTGCCAAAGATTTTTTCCCACTCGACGGGTTTGCGTTTTTTTTAGTCTCTTGAAAAAGTTTTTTGATGAGCATAAGTATCTAATTTTTAGGAGGTTCTGGTTATCTAGTTGATCTTTTGGAGTTTGTGTATTTTTAGTTGTGCTTATATTCTATTTGTGCCATAAATTAGGGCCCCTAGCATTGTCCTTCTGTTTCCTTTCATGAACTTTATGATTTTAGATTTTACATTTAGATCTTTGATCCATTTTGAGTTAATTTTTATGTATAGGGTGAGGTATGGATCCTGTTTCATTTTTCTGCAAATGGATATCCAGTTTTGCCAACACCATTTGTTGAAGAGACTATCTCTTTCCTATATAACGGACTTTCACCCTGTGTCGAAGATCAGGTGTCCATAGGGATGGATTTATATCTGGATTCTCAATTCTGTTCTGTTGGTCTATATGTCTGTCTTTGTACCAGTATCAGGATGTTTTGACTACCGTAGCTGTATAGTAGGTTCTGAGATTGGGTAGTGTGAGGCCTCCTACTTCGTTCTTCTTTTTCAGTAATATTTTACATACATGGAAACTCTTTCCTTCCCATGTAAAGTTGGTGATTAGTTTTTCCATCTTGTTAAAGAATGTTGTTGGATTTGGATCAGGATTGCATTGTATTTATAGATCACTTTGGGTAGAATTGACATTTTCATAGTGTTAAGTCTTCCTATCCATGAGCATTGTGTAGTTTTGCATTTACGAAGGTCTCTTTTGGTTTCTTGCAGTAGTGATTTGCAGTTTTCTTTGTACAAGCCTTTTATGTCCCTGTTAGGTTTCTTCCCAAGTATTTTATCTGTTAGAGGTTATTGTAAATTGTATTGTTTTCCTGATTTCCTTTTCAGAGTTCTGTTTGTTAGTGTTTAGGAATAAACTGATTTTTGTATGTTAATGTTGTCTCCTGCCACTTTGCTGTGCTGAAACCTTCTATTAGTTCCAGTAGTTTTTTTGTGGATTCTCTGCTATTTTTTATGTATAGGATCATGTTGTTTGCAAATAGGGATCATTTTACTTCTTCCTTACCGATTTTGATGCCCTTTGTTTCCCTTTCTTGTGTTATTACTCTGACTAGGACTTCCAGTACAATGTTGAATAAGAGTGGTGATAAAGGACATCCTTGTCTGGTTCTGTTCTTGGGGAATGCTTTCAGTCTCCCTCCATTGAGAATAATGTTGGCTGTTGTTTTTGTGTATATGCCCTTAATTATGTTGAGGAATTTCTCTTCTATTTTTGTTTTGGTGAGAGTTTGTGTCTGGAATGGATATTGCACTTTATCAAATGCCTTTTCTGCGTTAGTTGAGATGATCATGTGATTATTTTCCTTTGTTTTATTTATGTGGTGGATTACATTGATTGATTTTTCTAATGTTGAACCATTCTTGAATACCTAGTGTGAATCCCATCTATTATTTTTTTGATATACTGTTTAATTCTATTGGCTAGAATTTTGTTGAGAATTTTTGTGTCAATGTTCATGAGGGATTTTGACCTATATTTTTCTCTTATAGTGGTGTCTTTTCTTGGCTTTGGTATCAGAGTTATGGTAGCTTCATAGAATGAATTCAGGAGTATTCTTCCTTTTCTGTGTTCTGGAATATCTTGAGTAGTATTGTTGTCAGCTCTTCTCTGAATGTTTGGTAAAATTCTCCAGTGAAACTATCTTGGCCAGGGCATTTTTTTGTTGTTGGTAGTTTTTTTTATGACCTGTTCAGTTTCTTCTTTTGTTATGCGTCTGTTCAGAGTATCTACCTCAGTGTGTATGAATTTAGGTAGATGGTGTGTTCCTAGGAATTTGTCCATTTCCTCTAGGTTTTCAAATTTGTTGAAGTAAATTTTTTTTTGCAGTATTTGTTATGATCATTTTTATTTCATTTGATTCTGTTCTAATGTCACCCATCTCCTTTCTTATTTGGGTTGTTTGCATCTTCTCCTTTTTTTCTTTCGTCGATTTGGCCAGTGGTTGGACAGCTTTATTGGTCCTTTCAAAGAACCAGCTTCTAATCTTGTTGATTGTTTCAGCTGTTTTTCTATTTCATTATTTCTGCTCTAATCTTTATTATTTCCTTTTTTCTGGTGGCTGTGGGCTTTTGCTGCACTTTTTCTATTTGTTCAAGTTGTAGGGTTAATTGTTGATTTTTGATGTGTGCATTTATTGCTATAATTTGGCTTTCGACACTGCGTTTGCTGTGTCGCAAAGGTTTTGTTATATTGTAGTTTCATTCTCGTTTGATACTAGGAATTTTTTAATTTCATTTTTAATTTCTTCTATTACCTAGTGGTTTTTAACCATGACATTGTTGAGTTTCCAAGTATTTGATTTTTTTCCCTTGCTCTTCTTGTTTGTTTCTATTTTTATGGCATTATGATCTGAGAAGATGCTTGTATTATTTTGCTATTTTTGAATTTATTGAGGCTCATTTTGTGACCTAGGATAGATCTAGAGAATGATTCCATGTGTGCTGAAGAAGAATGTGTACTGCACTGCTCTTGGGTGGAGTGTTCTGTATATGTCTATGAGGTCAAGTTAATTAATTGTGTTGTTTAGATCTTCTGTATCTTTGTTGAGTTTATTTCTAGTTGTTTTGTCCATCGTCAAAAGTGGTATGTTAGAATCTCCTACTGTTACTGTAGAACTGCCTGTTTCTCTTTTCTGTTAGGATTTGTTTTATGTATTTTGGAGCTTTGTCATTGGGTGCATTGATATTTATTATAGTTACGTTCTCTTGGTGTATTGATCCCTTAATCATTATATAATGTCCTTCCTTGTCTCTTATGATGGTGCTTGATTTAAAGACTATTTTATCAGAGATTAATATTGCTACTCCTGCTCTTTTTTGGTTACTGTTTGCTTGATATATTTTTTTTATCCTTTTATTTTTAACCTCTTTATGTCTTTGTGTCTAAGGTGTGTCTCTTCTAGGCAATGTATTGATAGGTCATGTTTTTTTAATCCATTCTGTCATGCTCTGTGTCTTGACTGGTACACTTACCCCATTTATATTCAGTGTGATTATCAATAGATATGAACTTAACTGCTTTCATTTTGTTATGCTTTTTTTTTTGTGTGTGTGTGTGTGTGTGTGGTGACAGTTTCTTTGTTCCACTTAGTTTTCCGTGCTGAGTTCTTTTTGTTTATGGATTGTCTTTTCATTTCCTTCATTTTTGTTGATTTTGTGTTTACTGCGTCTTTTTTATTTTCTTCTTTTTTTGGTGGGTTTTGTTGTTGTTAGGTGCTGTCGAGTCACTTCTGACTCATAGTGACCCTAAACACTATACAACAGACCTATACATGTACAACAGAATGAAACACTGCCTGGTCTTGCTGCATCCTCACAATCCTTGTTATGCTTTAGCCCATTGTTGCAGCCACTCGTTGAAGGTCTTCCCCTTTTTTGCTGACTCTCTACATTACAAGCATGATGTCCTTCTCCAGTGACTGATCCCTCCTGACAACATGTCCAGAGTATGTGAGACATAGTCTTGCCATCCTTGCTTCTAAGGAACATTCTGGTTGTACTTCTGCCAAGACAGATTTGTTCGTTCTTTTGGTAGTCAATGGTATATTCAATATTCTTCACCAACACCACTTTTCAATGGCATCAATTCTTCTTTGGTCTCCATTATTCCTCGTCCAGCTTTTGCATGCATATAAGGTGATTGAAAGAACCGTGGCTTGGGTCAGGCACACCTGTCTTCAAGGTGACATCTTGGTTAATTTTCTTTGTGGTTACTATGAGGTTTACCTTTATCACCCTATGTTTAAAACAGTTTGTTATTTTTAGATGTTGCCTTGATTTCCTCTTCGTATGGAAGTTCTGTAACTACACCATTTGTTCCCTCTGTTGGTTTTGAAGTTGCCATCAATTTCAGATTGACATTTCTGGATCCCAGTTTTCAGTTCTGTAGGTTTATCTTACTTTTGAGATTTCTGTATCTGGCTTGGCATCTTGGTGATGCCATTGTATGGCTTGTTATCAGGTTGTTGTCTGCTGTCATTGGTTCTCTATCCGAAAGACTGCCTTTAATATTTCTTGTAAAGATGTCTTAGGTGGGGAAGGGGCGGAGCAGTTGGTTGGGTCCTGCCAGGTGTTCTTCCTGGCAAGGGAAGGGTGGGGTGAGTACTTGGGAGGGGGGGCGTCATGCAGGTGCTCTCTCCAGTGGGGGAGGAATGGGGCATAGTGAAGGACTTGTTTTTCACTGGGCTTTTTTGCCCAGTTTTTCAAAAAAAGATCAATTTGTGGAATTTCTATATATGGATACTAATAAGTTATATGTGTTAGAAATATTTTTTTTTAATTTTGTCCCTTCACTCTTTTCAGGATGTCTGTGGATGAATAGAAGTTATTAATTTTTTAAAATTATGTTTATTTTTTTATACACTTTTTTAAAAAATTGTGCTTAAGGTGAAAGCTTACAGCTAAAGTTAATTTCTCATACAAAACTTTATACACATATTGTTATGTGACATTAGTTGCAATCCCTATAATGTGACAGCACACTCCCCCTTTCTATCCCAGGTTTCTTGTGTCCGTTCAGCCAGCTCCTGTCCCTTCCTGCATTTTCATCCTGCTTCTGCACAGCCACCTATTTGGTCTCATGTATCTGTTTGAACTCAGACGCACACTCTTCATAAGTAGTATTTTATGTTTTATAATCCCGTCTAATCTTTGTCTGAAGAGTGGGCTTTGGGTGAAGTCATTAATTTTAATGTACTCTAACATATCAGACATTTCCTTTGTATATCAGTGCTTTTTGTGCCTTGATTAAGAAACCTCTATCCACTCCAGGATCATGAAGTTATTTACTTATATTAACTACTAAAAACGTATAAATTTGCATTTAACATTTAGATTTTTAAACCATTTGGAATGGATTTTTCTCTGTGATAGGGGTCTAACTAATTTTTAGTTTTCATACAAATAGTCCCAGGCCCATTTATTGCTGAAAGGCTCTCACTCGACTGTTCTGCAGTGTCACTGTTCCTTGACTCGAACGTCCACGGTTCCTACCTCTGGAATCCCTATGTTCCACTGGTTTGTCTATCTCTTTACCAATACTACACTGTATTAATATGACGCCATCACCATAATTAAGATAATGAAAATATTAATCTCTCCAAAAGTTTTCTCACTCTCCTTGATAATCCATCCCTCCCACCCCATTCTACTCCACCCCTGCCAACCTTCCACCCCCAGGCAACCACTGATCTGCTTTCTAGCACTATAGATTCATTTGCATTTTCTAGAATTTTGTGTGAATGGAATCACACAGTACGTGCTTTTTTTCCCCTGGCTGAAAAAATCAGCATAATTATTTTATGATTCTTTCATGTTGTCGCACGTACCAAAAGTTAGTTCCTTTCAGTCAGTATCAAATCACATAAAGAGGCAGACCATGATGGCTTCAGTAAGCCACGAAAACAAAGAATCAAAAAACCTTCCGGAGGAAGAGAACTTCTTGGAATTACTGGAGGCAGAATTCAAAAGACTAGTAATCAGAACTCTTCAAGAAATCAGGAAGGAGATTGTTGTGCAAAACACAGAACAATCCAAGGAACACACAGACAAAGCAATAGAGGAACTTAAGAAGGTTATTCAAGAGCATAATGACAAATTTAACAGGCTGCAAAAATCCATAGAGAGACAGCAAAGAGAAATCCAAAACATTAACAATAAAATTTGAGAATTAGATAACTCAATAGAAAGTCATAGGAGTGGAATTTAGGCAATGGAAATCAGAATTAGTGGGATTGAAGATAAAGCACTTGATACCAACTTATTTGAGGAAAAATCAGATAAAAGAATTTTAAAAAATGAAGAAACCCTGAGAATTATGTGGGACTCTATCAAGAGGAATAACCTATGAGTGATTGGAGTACCAGAACAGGGGGTAGGGAGGGATATCAGAGAATACAGAGAGAATTGTTGAAGATTTGTTGGCAGAAAACTTCCCTGATCCCATGAAAGATGAGAAGATACCTATCTAAGAAGCTCATCGAACCCCACGCAACGTAGATCCCAAAAGATAGCCACCAAGACGTATTATAATCAAATTTGCCAAAACTGGAGATAAAGAGAGAATTTTAAGAGTAGCTAAGAATAAAAGTCATCTACAAAGGAGAGGCAATAAGAATAAGCTCAGGCTACTCAGCAGAAACCATGCAGGCAACAAGGCAATGGGATGACGTATATAAAGCCTTGAAGGAAAAAAATTGCCAGCCAAGAGTTATGTATCCAGCAAAACCATCTCTCAAACATGATGGCGAAATTACGGCATTTCCAGACAAACAGAAGTTTAGGGAATTTGTAAAAACCAAACTAGAATTACAAGAAATACTAAAGGGAGTCCTTTGGTTAGAAAATCAGTAATATCAGATAACAACCCAAGACTAGAACACAGGACAGAGCAACCAGATATCAACCCAGACAGGAAAGTCACAAAAGTAAATCAAAGCTAAAACACTGAAAATAGGGAAACAGAGACGTCAGTATGTAAAAGATGACAACATTAAAAGTTAGTTCCTTTTTATGGTTGCCTTGTTATTCCATTGTATGATGTACTACAGTTTGTTTTGCTATTCCCTAGTTAAGGGACATTTGGGTTGTTTCCAGTTTGGGACAATGATGAATAGAGCTCCTATAACAAGTATGTGTTTTTGTATGAACACAAGTTTTCATTTTTCCAGGGTAAATATGCCTTTAAGGAAAACCAGTTAATACGATGATTATTCAGATATATGCAGCAACCAATAAGGCCAAAGAGGAAGAAATTGAAGATTCTGACCAACTTCTGCAGTCTTAAATTGATGAAACATGCAATCAGGATGCATTGATAATTGCTGGTGATTGGGATGTGAAAGTTGGAAACAAAGAGGAAGGATCGGTAGTTGGAAATATGGCCTTGGTGATAGAAACGATGCTGGAGAGCACATGATAGGCTTTTGTTCTACATTTTCCTCCCGCTGTGTCTGAGACCCTCTATTGTGGTCCCTGTCAGAGCAGTCAGTGGCGGTAGCCAGGCACCATCTATTTGTGCTGGACTCAAGTCAGGTGGAGGCTGTGGTACTTGTGGTCCATTAGTCCTTTGGACTAATTTAGGAAAGGTTATTCTGTGTCAGAACTCCCTGTAGATTGGATGAGGCATTTTATCGAGAATGCATCACAGCTCGATTTCTCTATTTGGTTTCCTTCTTTTCCCTTTAGCAGGTGTTGATCTCAAGAACATTCTCTAATCTATTAAGTATTTTATTAGTTGTTTAAAAGAACTGTCCAGGTGATGTACAGACAGGCTGCAAGTCATCACAAAGTGGGGTTTACTTTTAGTTCGCCTTTATATGAGCCGTTAAGTATCCTAACCTAAGCCTCAGTATACATGAGGGTTTATTGGACACAATTAAGTTTTTGAGTTTCTTTTTGAATATTTTTAGCTATTAGTAAAGATTATTATTTCTTGAGTTTTATTCTTTCTTAGAGGTCTTTCAAAGGACAAAAGGAGTTTTTGCTTATCTTTTTAAAACATGGAGTAAGTTGCTTCTCTCTTGCAATTACCGTATGGATCCATTGACCCTTTGTTAAACCTAAGATATATTGTGGAATCTTTGTGATCTTATTTTTCTCATATCTGGAAAGATTTTGCTATAGGATTTCACTGCTCCTGGAAAGGACATCTATAAAGCCCAGATCTTTTCCCTTTGATGGTTTAGTACTCATTGCCTGTGAGTGGAGATGCTCGTTATAGACTGTAGGGATACTTAGTCTGAGTGTGACTCTCTTGCTGTAATAGGACTCTACCTTCCCCTACAAAGAGTGGGAAGGGGAAAGAGGAAAGAAAGTATGTTTAAATGTTAACTTTAATCTGGAGGCTTTTTAGGGAATAGGAAATACTTTGGGAATTAAGTTTCTGAAAATAGTGAAGATTTCTTGGCTAGTAGAATGAGAGAATATAAAAGGCTAGTCCAAATAAATGGTGTATTAACAGCAATATGTTTATTTACAGTATTTACAAATACTGTGTTTTTTATCTTGAAATTGATTATTAAGTCTTAGTTATGCCTCCTAGTTACCAAAGGAGTCCTGGTGGCGCAGTGGTTTAGAGCTTGGCTGCTAACCAAAAGGTCGGCAGTTCGAATCCACCAGTTGCTCCTTGGAAACCGTATGGGCAGTTCTCCTCTGTCCTGTAGGGTCACAGTGGGTTGGAATGGACTTGATGGCAAACGAGTTCTAGTTACCAAAAGGAGGAGGATCACAGAATTACAGATCAGTGGCAGTGAAATGCCAGAAAATGTCAAGTTATTGTTTGTCACTGCAATGGGAAGTGCGAAGGAAGAAAAGAACCAGCACTTACCAAGTACTTTTTATGCACATGTAAAAATGGCGTGGGGGCAATGTCTGACGTCCTCTACCTTCACGAGGAGGAAGGAGGATCAAGATCAACAGCCCAAGGCTGATTCTTATGAGGTGGGGGTCAGACATGCCTCCTCTCCCTGCCATCTTGACCAATTCTGACACCAGCCGTCCCTCCCACAGCGCTCTCCGCTTCTCTGCTGGGTTCGGTGATTCATTGCAGTGGCCACACAGAACTCACAAACAGCACTCACGATTATGGGCTTTATTAGGGAAGTAATAGTTACAGTTCACGCTCAGGAACAGTCAGGGTACAGTTTTTTCCGTCAGGACAGCCTCTTCCCAGCTGTGCTCGCAGGCACACCTCTCTCTGGCCCTAGTCCTCTGCCCAAAGGCACTCAGCTTTCTCTCTCCATGGGCCAGGAAGCCCACCCTACACTCTCCTGCTGCCAGGTCCCTCCTGTCCCCGCTGCTCACCGTCTTCAGGGTTACAGCTTGCACCTTCTGTCCGCCTCCTGGTCCCAGGAGCCTGCCAGTGCAGGGATCCTGGGTCCAAAGGAGGTGTGGGGCCCTTCCTTAGTGATGGTGGGCTTTTCCTCTCTGCTGTGGAATTGGCTCTCTTTTAATTGACCAGTCCCCTTGGTAGGCCACAATTACCCGATCACACAGTCCTGCCCGGTCACCTGGTTGGGAGTTACAAGACCATGGCTAGAAAGCCCACACACAAATAATCATTGTACTGCAGCACGTATTGTCATTGAAAACGTAAAACAATCCTTTAAGGTAGGTATTAATCACTCGCCTTGTTTTGCAGCTGAGGAAACCAGAGCTCAAAGAGGTAGAGTGACTGAGTGAAAGTCACAGAATGAGGGAGGTGGTCTCTGAATCTACATTTGTTTGACATCACAGTCTTGTACTTTCCATCACAATATTGAAAATTAATGTAAAGGTCTTTGTTACTGACCTTTGTTTCTGAAGGTTGTGATAAATTTTTAGTTTGTTGCCCTTCAGTAAAAGATACTAATGTTGCATTTGGAGGTTAATATCAAGAACATAGACGAATATAGCGTTAATGCCATTGCTTGTATTTTTTAAAACTTTTTTATTGTGATAAAATATATACACCAAGACATTCACCATTTCAACCATTTTTACTCGTAAAATTCAGTGACATTAATTACATTCACCATGTTGTACAACCATCGACACTGTCCATTTCCAGATTTTTTCATCCCCTTGAACAGAAACTCAGTGCCCCTTAAGCAATAGCTCCCCTTTTTCCCCTCCCAGCCACCCTTGGTAACCGTTAATAAACTTTTGTCTTTATGCATTTGCCTGTTCTAGATATTTCATATAAATGAGAATCATATGGTATTTGTCTTTTTGTGTCTGACTTATTTCACTCAGCGTAATGTCCAGTTTCTTCCATGTTGTAGACTGTACCTGAAGTTTCTCTTTATGGCTAATATCCTGTTGTGCGTATGTATTCAGTCTGTCTGTTCACCTGTTGATAGACATTCTGGTTTCCATCTTTTAGCTGTTGTGAACAGTGCTGCAGTGAATGTTGGAGTACAATAAAATCTGTGTTCTTGATTTCAGTTCTTTTGGGTATATGCCTAGGAGTGGAACTGTAATTCTGTGGTTAACTGTAGAGGCTTTTTGAGGAACTTCCAAACTGTTTACCACAGCGGCTGTACCGTTTTACAGTTTTGCCAGCAGTGGATGAGGGTTCCAGTTTCTCCACCTGCTCTCCAGCACTTACTGATTACTGTGTTTCATATCATAGCCACCTTGGGGTGGGGGGTGAAATGGTATCTCGTTGTGGTTTTGATTGCGTTTCCCTAATGATTAGTGCCATTGAGTAAAGCTTATTGGCCATTTGTGTATCTTTGGTGAAATCTCTGTTCAGATCCTTTGCCCACTTTTTCATTGGATTGTTTGTTGTTGAGTTGTAGTTCTTCATATATTCTAGATATTAACCCCTTATCAGATATATGGTCCCCAAATATTTTCTCCCAGTCTTTAAGTTGTCACTTTGTTAATAAAGCCCTTTGATGCACAAAAGTTTTTAATTCTGATGAAGCGCAGTTTATCTATTTTGACATTTGTTAATCCTGCTTTTGGTGTCATATGTAAGAATCCATTGTCAAGAACAAGATCCCAAAGAATTACCCCTATGTTTTTTCGTAAGAGTTTTCTGGTTTTAGTTCTTACATTTAGGTCCTTAATCCATTTTGAGGTAATTTTAATATATGATGTGAGGAATGGGCCCAGCTACATTTTTTTTTTGCATGTGGAGATCCAGTTGTCCCAGAACCATGTGTTAAGGAGACTGTTCTTTACCCAGTGAATGGGTTTAGCACCATAGTTGAAAATCAGTTGACCATAGATGTATGGGTTTATTTCTGGACTCTCAATTCTAATCCAGTGGTCTATGCGTCTGTTGTTACACCAGTAACAGGCTGTTTTGATTAGTGTAGCTATATTGTATGTTTTGAAGTTGGGAAGTGTAAGTCTTCTACTTTGTTCTTCTTTTCAGGTCTGCTTTGGCTATTTGGGGCCCCTTGCAATTCATATAAATTTGAGAATCGGCTTTTCCATTTTTGCAAAGAAGGATGTTTGAATTTTGATAAGGATTGCATTGAATCTGTAAATTGCTTTGGGTAGTATTGTTATTTTTGTAATAGTAAGTCTTCCCATCCATTTATTTCGGTCTTCTTTAATTTCTTTTAGCAATAGTTTATACTTTTCAAAGTACAAGTCTTTCACCTCCCTCGTTAAATTTATTCCTAGGTATGTTATTCTTTTTAATGCCATTGTAAATGGAATTTTCTTTTCAGATTGCTCATTGATGGTTATAGAAACCACTGATTTTTGTGTGTTGACCTTGTGCCCTGCCACTTTGCTGAATAAACTTACTAGCTCTAGTAGCTTTCTTGCGGATTCTTTGGGATTTTCTATATATAGGATGTCATCTGTGAATAGAGGTAGTTTTACTTTTTCCTTCCTAATTTGGTTACTTCATATCTCTTTCTTGGCTCATTGCTCTGGCTTGAATAACAGTAGGGGAGTGGACGTCTTTGTCTTGTTTCTGATCTTAGGTGGAAAGCTTTCAGTCTTTCACCATTGAGTGTGATGCTAACTGTGGACTTTTCATAAATGTCCTTTATCATATGGAGTAATTTCCCACCTGTTCCTGGTTTGTTGAGTATTTCCATCATGAAAGAGTGTTGGATTTTGTCAAATGCCTTTTCTGCATTGATTGAGATGATCATGTGATTCTTTTCCTTTGTTCTCTGAACGTGGTGTATTACATAGATTGATTACTTAGTTAGTGACCCTTGCATTTCTGGGATAAATCTCACTTGGTGCATAATCCTTTTAATATGCTTTTGGATTTGATTTGCTAGTATTTTGTTGAGGATTTTTGTACCTTTTATTCATAAGGGATATTGGTCCGTAGTTTCTTTTTCTTGTGATGTCTTTGTCTGGCTTTGGTATCAGGATAATGCTTGACTCACAGAACAAATTGGGAAGCATTCAGTCCTCTTCAATTTTTTGAAGGAGTTTGAGGGGGATTGTTGTCACTTCTTATATAATTGGTAGAATTAACCAGAGACGCTGTCTTAGTTATCTAGTGCTGCTATAACAGAAGTACCACGGTGAGTGGCTTTAACAGACATAAAATTATTTTCGCACAGTTTAGGGAGCTGGAAGCACGAATTCTGGCTGCCAGCTCTAGGGGAAGGCTTTCTCTCTGTTGGCTCTGGGGGAGGGTCCCCATCTCTTTTTAGCTTCTGTTCCTCTGTTCCTTGGCAATCCCCATGTGGCTTGGCATCTTTCCTCCTATTTGTGCTTGCCTGTTTGCTTGCTTAATCTGCTCTTTTATATCTCAGAAGAGGTTGGCTTAAAACACACCCTACTCTAATACTGCCACATTAACAAAGAAAACCCATTCTCAAATGAAATTATAACCACTGGTATAGGGGTTAGGATTTACAACACATTTTTTTTGGCAACACAATTAAATCCGTAAGAGAAACCATCAGGTTTGGGACTGCTTTTTGGTTGGGAAGGTTTTTCTTTTTTTTTTTTACTGGTTCAGTCTTTTCAGTGGTTACGGATCTGTTGAGATTTTCTGATTTCTTTTTGAGTGTATGTAGGTGGTTTATGTGTTTCTAGGAATTTGTCCATTTCATCAAAATTATCTAGTTTGATGGAGTATAATTGTTCATAGTATTCTCTTACAATCCTGTTTACTTCTGTAGGGTCAGTTGTAATGTCCTCACTTCCATTTCTGATTTTAGATATTTGCATCTTCTCTGTTTGTCAGTCTGGCTAAAGGTTTACTGATTTTATTCATCTTTTAAACAAACCACCTTCAGGTGTTGTTGATTCTGTTGTTTTTTGTTATCTGCTTTATTTCTGTTCTAATATTTGTTGTTTCCTTCCTTCTGGTAGCTTTGGGCTTGGTGTGTTCGTCTTTTTCTAGTTCCTCAAGTTGTAACATTAGGTGACTGATTATTTTTTAGGTATAGGTGTTTGCTGCTGTAAATTTCCCTCTGAGCACTGCCAAGTCAACATTTTTCAGGTGTATAATTTAGTGATATCAATTACATTAATCATGTTGTACAACCACCACCTATAATCCTTGCTAAATTTCCCATCACCATAAACAAACACACTGGCATCCTGTAAGTTTTGGTATGTTGTACTTTCATTTTTATTAAACTCTAAGCATTTTCTGGTTTCTCTTTTGATTTCTTCCTTCATCCACCGGTTATTTAATAGTATGTTTTTTAATTGCCACATATTTGTGTAGTTTTCAGTTTTCCTTCTGTTATTGAATTTCTAGTTTTATTCCATTATAGTTAGAGAAGGTATTTTGTATGACTCTTTTAAAATTTATTGACTTTTTTTTTTTTAGTTTTATTCCATTATGGTTGGAGAAGACATTTTGTATAAACCTTTTAGAATTTATTGACTTTTTTATTCCTGGTAACCTAGCCAGTGGTCTATCCTGAAGAGTGATTCATACGCACTGGAGAAGAATTTGTGCTGTTCTGGGGGAGTGCATTCTATATATGTCTGTTAGGTCTAGTTGGTTTATAGTGTTGTTCAAATCTTCTAAATCCTTATTGATCTTCTTTCTAGATGTTCTGTCCATTATCGAAAGTGGTGTATTGAAGTCTGTTTCTCCTTTCAATTCTGTCAGTGTTTGCTTCATATATTTTGGGGCTCTTATGTTAGGCGATAGGAGCCTAGTGGTGCACTGGTTAAGTGCTTGACTGCTAACCAAAAGATGAGTGTTCTGAACCCACCATCTACTCCATGGGAGAAAGATGTGGTAGTCTGCTTCTGTAAATATTTATGGCCTCGGAAACCCTATGGGGCAGTTCTACTCTGTCTTACAGGGTTGCTGAGTCAGAACTGACTCAACAGTAGTGGGTGGGTAGGTGCATATATATGTTATATCTTTTTGATTGATTGACCTTTTTATCATTATATAATGTCCTTTTTTGTCTCTTATAACAGATTTTGACTTAGTCTGTTTTGTCTGATAACCATATAGCCACGCCAGCTCCCTTTGGGTTACTGTTTGCATGAAATATTTTTTTCCCATCCTTTCACTTTCAACATATTTGTGTCTTTGGGCTTAAGATGTGTCTCTAATAGACAGCTTACAGATGGATTTTTTTTTTCTTTTGGTAATCTATTTTGCCACTCTCTGCCTTTTGATTGGAGAGTTTAAATTGTTTACATTTAAGGTAATTGCTGATACGGAATGACTGACTTCTGCCATTTTGCTATTTGTGTGTCGTATACCTTCTTTGACCCTCATTTTCTCCAATACTGCTGTCATTTGTGTTTGAGATTTTTTAGTGAACCATTTTGATCCCTTTTCCTTTCCTTTTGTGTATTTTTTTTGGATATCTTCTTTGTGGCTACCATGGAGGATTACATTTAAAATCTTAATACAATCAGAATGCTCCTTAGAAGCCAGGATGGCAAGACTTTGTGTCACTTTGGACATTTCATCAGGAAGGACCAATTACTAGAAAAGGACATCCTGTTTGGTAAAATAGAAGGTCAGCAAAACTGAGGGAAAACCTTCAGTGAGATGGACTGATACAACAGCCACAACAATGTACTAAAACATACCAACAATCATGAAGATGGCACAGGACTGAACAGTGTTTTGTTCTGTTATACATAAAGTCACCATGAGTTGGAGTTGACTCAGTGGTATCTAACAACAACAAGAACAAAGTTTTAATTGATATCAGCTTGAGACTTCAGTATCATACAAAAACTCTATTCATATACCGCTCCTCCACCCTACTTTATGTAGTTATCATAAATTACATCTTTACACTTTATGTGCTAAATAGTGTAATTTTGGAATTATTATTTTATGTATTTGAATTTGGAACTATATAGGATAGTTGCAAAGCCCAATACCATAAAACTGGCCCTTGTACTTGTCCATGAGATTACCTTTGAGATCTTTTTTCCCCCATACACATCTTCGAGTTATTGCCTAGTGTACTGTCAATTCTATCTGAAAAACTTCCTTTAGCATTTCTTATAGTGCAGGTCTAGTCATCACCAACTTCCTCATCTTTTATCTGGGAATGTCTTAATTTCACTGTCATCTTTGAAAGATAGTTTTGCTGAATACAGAATTCTTGGTTGAGGTCCGGCAAGATGGCGCTCTAGGCAGACGCACCACGCCGTCCCTCCACAGCAAAGAACTGAAAAACTAAGCCAAACAGAGAATCAACAGTCCTGAAACCCTAGAACATCAAATGAAGAGATAAAGAACTCAGCTGAACACCAAACGGAGTGAGAATACTGAAAGAGAACAGAGAGCAAGGAGAGATTCATGCAGAGGTCCCCTACCAGCTAACGCAGCGTGGATCCACCATCTTGGACTCCTATCAGAGACCAGCAAATGGGAGTACGAGATAGCAGCCTCACGGAGCATCCAGTGGGAGACAAAACAGCCGGGACGAAACAAAAAAATCTACAACCAATAAACGAGATAAGTATCTACTGAATGCCCTGAAAACAGCAAACAATATCAAAACATCTACAAAAACAAGACAGGATGGCTCCAATAGGCATCCAAATTAAAACACCAGATAACTCTCCTGTGGAAGAAAATGCACTAGAAGTACCTGATACGGAACTCAAATCACTGATACGGAACTCAAATCACTAATACTCGGAATTTTCCAAGAACTGAGGCAAAAAGCTGACAAACATGAGGAAAAAACAGACAGATTTATGGAAAATACAGACAAAAAATTGGAAGAATTCCGGAATATGATGCAGGAACAAAATGCCAAAATAAATTCACAACTAGAAATTATACAAAAACAACAATTAGAAATCCAAAAGATCAACAAGAAGATTTCAGAAATGGATGATGTCATAGAAGGGCTGAGAAATAGATCTGAAACCGTGGAAGACAGGATCAGTGGAACTGAAGACAAACACTTGGACACAACTCTGTTTCAGGAAAACTCAGAAAAAAGAACAAAGAAAAATGAAGAGACCCTGAGAGTTATGTGGGACACAATTAAAAGCAAAAATTTACAAGTGATTGGCATCCCAGAACAGAGGGAGAAAACAGAAAACACAGAGAGGATCATTGAGGAACTGCTGACAGAAAACTTTCCCAATATCATGAAAGATGAAAAGCTGGCCATCCAAGAAGCTCAATGAACCCCACATAGAAGAGACCCCAAAAGAAAATCACCAAGACATATCATATTGACACTCACCAAAACTAAAGACAAACAGAATCCTGAGAGCAGCTCGTGAAAAACAAGAAGTCACATACAGAGGAGAAACAATAAGACTAAGCTCAGATTATTTGGCAGAAACCATGCAGGCAAGAAGGCAGTGGGATGACATATATAAAATCTTGAAAGAAAAAAATTGTCAGCCAAGAATAATACATCCTGCAAAACTCTCGTTCAAATTTGATGGTGAAATTAGGTCATTTCCAGATAAGCAGAAACTAAGGGAATATGCAAAAGTCAAACCAAACTTACAAGAATTATTAAAGGGAGTTCTTGATCTGAGGACAAACAGCTTCAGCCCTCAGGCAGGACCTAGGACGCAGGATCATACGAGCCAGATACCATTCTAGGAAATGAACTCTCGAGGACTATCAAAAACCAAAAGAAATACAACAGGGAATCAGAGCAGTCAATTGATGGTTGACAACAACATCAAAACAATGAAAGAGGGAATAAACGGCATAGGTATAGAACCTTCTAATGGAGAGGAAGGCAAGGTGATACCAAGTAAGGGTAGACTGCTTCAAACTTATAAAGTTAAGGGTAAAATTCATGGTAACCACAAAGAAAGTTAACAAACCAACTCATAAAAATAAAGACGAAAAACATAAAGTCTCAGCAAAAACAAAACCTACAAAAACAAAAGAAATGAACACAGAATCCACAAACAAAAGTAACTCAGCACAAGAGAGTAAGAAGAACAAAGAAAACTTCAGCACCACCAAAAAAGCACTACAAAATGACAGCAACAAACTCACATTTATCAATAATTACACTGAATGTAAATGGACTCAATGCACCCATAAAGAGACGGAGAGTGGCAGAATGGATAAGAAAACAGGATCCCTCAATATGCTGTCTACAAGAGACACACCTTAGAAACAAAGATGTGAATTTACTAAAAGTCAAAGGTTGGAAAAAAATATATCAAGCTAACAACTACCAAAAAAGAGCAGGAGTGGCTATTCTAATCTCAGATAAAATAGACTTTAAAACAAAATCTACCATAAAAGACAAAGAAGGACACTATATAATGATTAAGGGGACGATAAATCATGAAGACATAACCATAATAAACATCTACGCACCCAATGACAGGGCTCCAAAATACATTAAAAAAAACTCTTAACAGCACTGAAAAGAGAAATTGACAGTTCCACAGTAATAGTAGGAGACTTCAACACACCACTCTCAGTAAAGGACAGAACAACTAAGAAGAAACTCAGCAAAGATACAGAAGACCTAAAGGGCACAATCAGCCAACTGGACCTCATAGACATATATAGAACAATCCATCCAACCGCTGCAAAGTACACATTCTTTTCCAATGCACGTGGAACGTTCTTCAGAATAGACCACATCTTAGGCCACAGAGCAATCCTCAACAAGATCCAAAACGTTGAGATAATTCAAAGTATCTTCTCTGACCACAATGCCATCAAGGTAGAAATTAACACTAGAAAGAGCAAGGAAAAAAAATCAACTACATGGAAACTGAATAATACTCGGCTTACACATGAGTGGGTAATAGAAGAAATCAGAGATGGAATCAAAAAATTCCTAGAATCAAATGAGAATGAAAACACATCATACCAAAACCTTTGGGACACAGCAAAGGCAGTCCTCAGAGGTCAATTTATAGCAATAGATGCACATATCAAAAAAGTAGAAAGGGACAAAATCAAAACATTAACTACAGAACTCAAACAAATAGAAAGAGAACAGCAAAAAAAGCCTACAACCACCGGAAGAAAGAAAATAGTAAAGATCAGAGGAGAAATAAATGAAATAGAGAACAGAAAAACAATAGAAAGAATCAACAAAACCAAAAGTTGGTTCTTTGAAAGAATCAACAAAATCGACAAACTACAGGCAAGACTGACAAAAGAAAAACAGCAGAGGACACAAATAACCCAAATAAGAAATCAAATGGGAGACATTACAACAGACCCAACTGAAATAAAAAGGATTATAACAGAATATTATCAAAAACTATATTCCAACAAATTTGAAAACCTAGAGGAAATGGATAAATTTCTAGAAACATGCAGCCTACCCAAACTACAACAAAGTGATGTTGAAAATCTGAACTGACCCATAACAAGAGAAGAGATTGAAAAGGTAGTAAAAAAAAAAAAAAAAAAAAAAAAAAACTCCCAACCAAAAACAGCCCTGGCCCAGATGGCTTCACTGGAGAATTCTACAAAATATTTACAGAAGAGCTTGTACCAGTACTACTCAAGCTATTTCAGAGCATAGAAGAGGAAGCAACACTTCCAAATTCATTCTATGAAGCCAGCATAACGCTGATACCAAAACCAGGCAAAGATGTCACAAAAAAAGAAAATTACAGACCAATATCTCTCATGAATATAGATGCAAAAATTCTGAACAAAATTCTAGCCAATAGAATTCAGCATCATATCAAAAAAAATAATACACCACGACCAAGTAGGATTCATATCAGGTATGCAAGGATGGCTCAACATTAGAAAATCAATCAACGTAATCCACCACATAAATAAAAGGAAAGAAAAGAATCACATGATCATCTCAATTGATGCATAAAAGACATTTGACAAAGTCCAACACCCATTCCTGATAAAAACTCTCAATAAAATAGGATAGAAGGGAAATTTCTCAACATAATAAAGGGCATCTATGCAAAACCAACAGCCAACATCATTCTTAATGGAGAGAGGCTGAAAAAATTCCCCTTGAAAACAGGAACAAGACAAGGATGCCTTTTATCACCACTCCTGTTTAACATTGTGCTGGAAGATCTAGCCAGAGCAACAAGGCAAGAAGAAGAAATAAAGGACATCCATATTGGTAATGAAGAAGTTAAACTGTCCCTGTTTGCAGATGATATGATACTATACATAGAAAACCCTAAAGACTCCACGAGAAATCTACTGGAACTAATAGAAAGATTCAGCAGAGTAGCAGGATACAAGATAAACATTCAAAAAATCAGTTGGATTCCCATACACCAGTAAGGAGAACGATGAAAAGAAAATCAGGAAATCAATACCATTTTCAGTAGCCCCTAAAAAGATAAAATACTTAGGAATAAATCTGACCAGGGATGTAAAAGACCTATACAAAGAAAACTATAAAACACTACTGCATGAAATCCAAAGGGATCTACATAAATGGAAAAACATACCATGCTCATGGATAGGCAGACTCAACATTGTGAAAATGGCAATTTTACCCAAAGCACTTTACAAGTACAATGCAATCCTGATCCAAATACCAGCAACATTCTTCAAAGAGATGGAAAAACTAATCATTAACTTTATATGGAAAGGGAAGAAGCCCTGAATAAGTAAAGCACTACTGAAGAAGAAGAATGAAGTTGGAGGACTCACACTACCTGACTTGAGAACCTACTGTACAGCTACAGTAGTCAAAACAGCCTGGAACTGGTACAACAACAGATACATTGACCAATGGAACAGAATTGAGAACCCAGATGTAAATCCATCCCCCTACGGTCACCTGATCTTCGACAAGGGCCCAAAGTCCATCAAATGGGGAAAAGACAGTCTTTTTAACAAATGGTGCTGGCAAAACTGGATATCCATGTGCAAAACAATGAAACAGGACCCATACCTCATGCCGTATACAAAAACTGCTTCAAAATGGATCAAAGACCTAAATATAAAGCCTAAAACTATAAAGTTCATAGAAGAAAAAATAGGACCAATGCTACAGGCCTTAATACATGGCATTAACAGGGTACAAACCATAACCATCAACACACAAACCCCAAAAGATAAACTAGATAACTGGGATCTTCTAAAAATCAAACACCTATGCTCTTCAAAAGACTTCACCAAAAGAGTAAAAAGAGAACCTACAGACCGGGAAAAAATTTTTGGACAGTACAAGTCAGACAAAGGTCTAATCTCCATAATCTACAAGAAAATCCAACACCTCTACAACAAAAAGACAAATAATCCTATTAAAAAATGGGCAAAGAAAATGAACAGACACTTCACCAAAGAAGACATTCAAGCAGCCAACAGACACATGAGGAAATGCTCGTGATCACTAGCCATTAGAGAAATGCCAATTAAAACCACAATGAGATACCATCTCACCCCGGCATTACCGGCACGAATCAAAAACACTGGAAATAACAAATGTTGGAGGGGCTGCGGGGAGATGGGAACTCTTACGCACTGCTGGTGGGAATGCAAAATGATACAACCATTTTGGAAAATGATATGGCGTTTCCTCAGAAAGCTAGAAATAGACATACCATTCAATCCAGCAATCCCACTCCTAGGAATATATCCCAGAGAAATAAGAGTCGTCACTCGAATAGACATATGCACACCTATGTTCATGGCAGCATTGTTCACAATGGCAAAACGATGGAAACGTAGCTGCCCATCAACAGATGAATGGATACACAAACTATGGTACATACACACAATGGAGTACTATGCAATGAGAAAGAACAACAATGAATCTATGAACCATCTCATAACATGGATGAAACTGGAGAACATTATGCTGAGTCAATCACAAAAGGACAAATATTGTATGAGACCTCTATTGTAAAAACCCATGAAAAAGTTCACACACAAAATGTAACAATCTTTGTTGGTTACCAGGGATGGGAGGGGTGGGGGGGAAATACTAAATAGGTAATAGATAAGTGGTATCTTGGGTGAAGGGTGAGACAGTACACAATACAGGGGAAACTAGCACAACTTGTACAAGGAAAGGTCATGGAAGCCCCGTAGACACATCCAAACTCCCTGAGGGACTGAATTGCTGGGCAGGGGGCTGTGGGGACCATGGTCTCGGGGAACATCTAGCTCAATTGGCATGACACTAATATAAAGATAATGCTCTACATTCTACCTTGGTGAGTAGTGTCTGGGGTCTTAAAAGCCTGGGAGCGGCCATCTAAGATACTCCACTGGTCTCATCCCTTCGGGAGCAAGGGAGAATGAAGAAAACAGGATACAATGAAAAGATTAGTCCAAAGGACTAATTGTCCACAGCTACCAAGACCTCCACCGGACTGAGTCCAGTACAGCTAGATGGTGCCTGGCTACCACCGCTGACTGCTTTGACCAGGATCAAATTTTTGAAATGGCGTATCTTTGGCTATGTGTATTTTCACCAAAAACAAAAAAAAAGTTGAGAATTTAGAGGGTTAAAATGTTGTGGGGTTGTTAACCAATGTCATAAAACAGCATGTGTGCTACTGTTACATGAGAAACTATTTGTTCTGTAAGCCTTCACCTGAAGTACAATAAAATTAAATTTAAAAAAAAGTAGAAACATGTTTTCATAAAGTATACTTTTAAAGTTCATATTCACTTTTGGACTCTGAAGGTGCTATCTATTGGAAAAACATAATTTCAGCAAATTATATTAAACTTTTAACATGATACAAATAAAAAAAAAAAAGAATTCTTGGTTGATAATTCTTTTCTTTCAGCATTTTAAATATGTCATCTACTGCCTCCTGGCCTCCAGAGTTTCTAAGAAATTGGCACTTAATCTTAAAGAGTCCCCTGCATGTGAGATTTTCCTTCTCTGTTGCTGCTTTCAGGATTCTCCATCTTTGGTTTGAGAGTTTGATAATATGTGTCTTGGTCTGGATGTCTTTGGGTTTATCCTACTTGGAGTTTATAGAGCTTCTTCTATGTGTAGATTCCTGTCCTTCATCAAATTTTGGGGAGTTTTCTGCCATTATTTCTTTAAATATTCTGTTTCTCTGTTTTCCTTCTGGGAGTTCCATGATGTATATGTTAATTAGCTTGGTGATGTCTCACAATTCTATTAGGTTTTGCTCAGTGTTCTTGTTCCTTTTCTCCTTTTGCTTTTCAGACTCAATAATTTCAATTGCCTTATCCTCTAATTTGCTGATTCTTCTGCCAGTTCAAATCTGTTGCTGAGTCCCTCCATTGAATGTTTTTCCATTTCAGTTACTGTATGTTTCACCTCCAGTATTTGGCTACTTTTAAAAAAAAAATTTTTGTTGTTGAGAATATACACAGCAAAAATAGACCAATTCAGCAGTTTTCTGCATGTACAATTCAGTGACACTTATTACATTCTTCAAGTTGTGCAGCCATTTTCATTCTTCTTTTCTGAATTGTTCCTCCCACATTAACATAAACTCACTACCCCCTAAAGTTCCTATCTAATCTTTTGAGTTGCTGTTGTCAAATTTGATTGCATATGGATCTTGAAAGAGCATAATGCTCACAGCAGACATTTTTTACTAGTTAAGCTAAACTACTGTTTGGTTTAAAGAAGTGCTTGGTTCCATTTTAATAGTGTCTCTGTTCTCATTTTGTTCAGGAGTTGTTTTTCTGATTTCCTTTATTTCTGTTTCTTTGTGTTTTTCTTTAGTTCTTTGAGCGTGTTTAGTAGTGTGGTTTTAAAGTCTTCTAATCCGTATGTTATCTGGGCTTCCACAGAGATGCTTTTTTCCCCTGGTCTTGTTTATTGAATAGGCCATCATTTCAAGTTTCTTTTTCTGCCTAATGATTTTTTGTTGAAGCTGAAACATTAGACTGTTGCCATGTGTCAGCTTTCTCAATTCCCCTATGTACGCGGTGCTTTTCAAAAGTGCTGATTAGTTCGAGCCATCAGTTTTTGTTCACCATTCCCTCCCCAACCCTGTTAGAGCTCTGATTCAGACCAGACCAAGTGTTTGGTCCTTCAGGCAGCTCCCAGACAGATCAGATGTACACTGGACAGTCTGCCAGGAAAATCTACCCTGTTTACTCCAGAGCCCGAGATTGAGGGCCTACTGTGTGAATCTGAAAGCAGTGGTTCACCTCCACTATGGCCACCCACTTGGCGTTCCAGGATGGGGAGGGAGCAGGAATAGTAGAGAATGACATTTTCCTGTCATTTACAGTCTTCCTTTTCTTGTTTCAGTGTGCAATCCAGTTAATGTCTGTGATTCTCTGCCTTTTCAGTGTTCTTACAGAGTTGAGATTACAGATTGCAAGTTGCTTTACTTGGTGCTTGTGTGGGAGGGTCGTATCTTAGATCTGTTCATACTACCATATTCCCAGCAGTTGGCCCACTGTTGTATTTTTAACTGCCATTAACATTTTATTTGCCCACAACACTACTCCTTGTAGACCCCAGCTCCAAGTGAGTTTTAAAGCTCATGCTTGTATGATTGTCTGTATTGAGAGTAAGCCTAAGTGTTTTTAGAGACAGTGTGGAATAGTGCTGTTCACAGTGTTGGAGACCGATGACTATTTAGTGAATTTAATCAAGTACTGTAGTTAGGAGAGTCGCGTCTTGCCCCGATGCACTAAGAGCCAATGGGTGCATCCCTACCTCCGTCTCACGGTCCCCATGAGTGATTTAGACTTCAAAACCTCTGAGGCCTCTTTGCTCCAAAGTAATTGCTTAAGAACTCACCAAAAGACTTTGTTTCAATAAAGGATGTTTATTATGAAGGAAGACACACTAACATGCTTAGATACAAAATTCACTAAACACATGCCACTCTCAGTGAACTGTAATGTAACATGAAGACAAAAACTGTTTTCAGAGAATTTTTTGTGTTTTATAGTCATCACGTTTCTATTTGCATATTTATCAACAGTGATATATAAATTTTTTCCCCAATCTCAGATTCAGTAACTTCTTGGAGCCGTGAAGTCCACCATACAAAATTTGCACTGAAGTCTGAATGTAAATTGTAGACTCCTTCACCTTTGGGAATATAAATGTGCCTGAAGATTTGCATTCGCAGATGCAGCCTACAAAAGTTTCAAGAAATCAAATATTCTTCATTACCACATAATAAGGATCAGTGTTCAAATGAAAAATTTTAGGGCACATTAATTCCTGCAGGGCATTGTTAATATAATTTTTAGTTAATACACGCAAGTAATAAATCTTTACATAAGATAACTACCAAGAATTTAGGCTTTCCAAAGACTATGATTTCCTCATGCCTGAAAACAAAATTCCGTCGAGCCTACGTGTTTTTGTTAGTTGTAGAAGAAGTCTGTAAAAAAAAAAATCATCTAAAAATAGTAATGACAGCTACCACTTATTGAGCACATAGTATGTGCTAGGTGTTGAGCTAAGCATGTTCCACATCATATCATGTAATTTTTACAGTAAGTCCATAGGTGTTATTAGTTTCACTGTATAAATGAGAAAACTGAGGCTTACAGAGTTTAAGTAATTTGCCAAGTTCAAACAGCTATTAAGTACTGGAAGCAGGAGTTTAAGGCAAGACTGTCCAACTGTGATTCCAAAGCCAGAGTACTCAACTGTATGCCATCAGTTAGAGATCCTCGATGAAGATGAATGTTTAAGGTTATCTGTGACACATCCACAAAATTTACATCGTCAGAAGAAGCAAGAACCATTCAAGTGGAACACACAAAACTCATTTTAGTATTTTTATTTACACATACCTTTTTCCATCATTATTCTAACAAGATTTTCAATACATAAACACCTGGGTACATGCAACACATTCCACAAAGGGACAAAAATCTACAACACCACTGAATAAAGAACCCAAATTATTTTATACAAAGTGCTTAAAAAAAAAAAAAAAAAGAAGACCTATGGCACATTCAGACCATATTTATTTGAATACTTTCCAATAATTAACAAAAGATGCATCATTTATAAACAACATTCAAAACAATCCCCTAATTTCTTCTATAAGCCAGAATTTAGTGTTTCAGTTAACTAGATGAACAGCAGTTCCATTCTGTCATATGAAAGGCAGTTCACATGGCATCGAAATGAAACCGATGGGCTTCTTGTCGTTTTTCTCTATCATCTGCTTTCTGAAAAAGAATTTATACATGATAGAAAAATGTCAAGAAAAGACTAATTTCTGAAATATAGACATTAAGTTAAAAAAAAAAGCCTTCAGCAATTAATAGGTAACAGGTGTGATTGATTTTGTAACTACAGTAATCACATGAAATATGTTTATAGTTTATGCTAGCTGTTTTATAACTAATGATCCACTAACTGAATTTAAAAATCAACAAGAAATGATCCTTAAATACTTAGTTTGTTATCATTTCTATTTATTTGAAAGTGGAGTAAACATTAAATTCTGTAAGAATGAATCAAGTACTGCATTTCTTTTCCATTCTTAACAGTGGTGATAATAAATGAATCTAAGTATGTTAAATAACATTATTTTTGGGATAACTTTTTGATTTAACATATTTATTGACCTTCTACTTGTAGCTAGGTAGTATGCTTGGTATTTTTTGAGTGATTACAAAAAATACTCAGTTTTGTATTTTGCTGCCAAGGAACTTAAAACATAGAAAGAAAAAACAAAATACATTGAATACCTACACTTATGGATAAAAAGTGAAAGATGTTAACAATATTCTGAGAAAGTGACTATTCCTAGGTTGGGGTGAGGAAAGGGAAACCTTTGACAAGACACTATTTATGGCAATGGATGGAGGAGCAGGCCTGACAAGCTGGGGGTGAAACGGGGCAGTCATGGGGTACGGGAAGGAAGTGTGAGAACAGGGCTGGAAAGGCATACATGTGGAGTCGCGTGGAAATGCTCTGACGGTTAATGAGTTTAGACATTTTGGGCAGCGGGTAGTCCTAGAAGTTTTGGAGCAGGGGAGTGACATGATTGAGGTTAAGCTTCATGATGAGGAACCTGGCAGCAATGTCAGAATGGAGTGGAAAGGGGAGAGAGAGGAGGCAGGAGGACCAGGCAGGGTGTGACGGGGGCTGCACAAAAGCGTGCTAGCAGGAATATGAAGTGGAGTTGGCTGCAGAGACGTTTATGGGGGCAGAATCAGTAAGGCAACTGATTCCATCTCGTAGGTAAGTAAGAAGGAAAGAGTGGGAGACAGTGCTGTAGAATGCTGACTTTGTGGTACCTCTGAGAAGTGACCTAGGTGGAGATGTTATGGAGACAGGCAGACATGAGGACGAGACCTCTGGAGAGAGATGGGGGCCGGGTAATTCTGAAGTAACAGCTGAAGACATAGTTTTAGATGAAACTGGCAGGGAAAGGGTAGGGCAGTCACTGGAATGTCTGCATTTGGGAAATGACAGGAACAGCTGGAGCAGGTGAGAGACAAGTGGTCAGACAGGCAGGAACAGAAGGACAGTGCCACAGGAGGCATGCTATACAAGACAGAACATTACACACTGTGGTCAAATATGTATTTGTCCGTAAAACTTCAGTGTTTTAGCCACTGCATCATACTGCTGTAAGCCCACAGTGTTTATGCTGTAATTAGATCTCCTGACAGATTAATGAAACTAATTGTTTGCCTTCGCAGGTCTAGAGCTATATAATATTTCAGATTATGCTCTGATTTTTCTGGACAAAGTATGTAGGGTGACCCTTGAGTTTACCTCTTAGGTTGCAATCTTAAAGTTAACCAAATACGTAACTTTGTTATCATTTTTGATATTTAATGGAGCAATATTTTAAGAAACAAAGCTATAAACATTTATCAGCACAATTAACATATTCTCATTTTTATAGGTCAAAAGAACAGCTAAGACAAAATAGACTGTGATTGCAGTTAACAGAAAATGATTATGATGGGGATGACAATCCAGAGAACAGGCACAGAAAGAGAAAACATCTTTGTTTCGTGACACAAAGCAGCTCTTTTTGGAGGCACTGCTGGAACCTACGAGGTATGTACTTAATACATATTCACATACAAATAGAAATAGCCTTTTCAATTTATATCTAAACTGCTAATAAATTCCTGGTGATACCCTATTTTTTCTTCACATTAAATACTGTATAAAAAAATCTTCTAAAAATAAACTTCTGTATTTCTTGGGAGTTTGGTTTTCAGTTATTATTTAGGGTGATATACTATAGAAATCAGTTTGGTTTAATGCAAAGCGCACCTAATGGATGGAAAAGATGTTTATCACTCGTTATCACTCCCCACCTAAGCGCTGAGGAAATCATTGAACTCTCTGCGCTGTAATTGCTTTATCTATAAAACGAGCTAGCTGTTGTTCCTGGAAAAAGAATGTCCATGTCTCTATCTGTAGATAATAAATAAACACGGACTCATTTTAAAAATTTATTATTACTATTATTCAGGCCATTGTGACATTGCTGCTTAAGTTTTCCTCTGCACCAAAAAGCAAACCAGTTGCTATCAAATCGATTCCAACTCCTGGTGACCCCACATGGTGTGTCAGATTAGCACTGCACCTCGTAGAGTTTTCAGTGGCTGATTTTTCGTAAGTAGATTGCTAGGCCTTTTCTTCTGAGGCGCCTCTGGGTGGACTGGACTACCAACCTTTCAGTTAGCAGCTGAGCATTTGGGTAAACACTTTATTACTCTGTATAGCATCAAACTTTTAAGATAATATGTTCCTGTGATATCTATAAATTTCTTAAGAGACAGTAGTAATTTCAGGGGATAAAAGAAATTAAATGACATTCTGGACAAAATTTGAAAAATCAAGAAATCCTACTCATGTGAAAAAAGTTTTAAATATGTAGTTTTTTCAAGAGGTAAATACCACTATAATAAATCAAAGCTAACGTTTCATGTAATTGCACAAACCTTTTCCTGCCAGTGTAAAACACCAATGATTGCCAGGATGAAAACACAGACGCCGATGAGCGCTATAGCCGTGAGCAGAACAATGTTACTTGGGGTGAGATACAGTTTGGCACTCCAGCTGTAGATGAAACAGAAGAGTTAAAATGATAAATTTTAACTTAAAGATGACAAACTTGTACTGAGACCAAGAAGCAGGAAAGCTTATTAATTCATTCACCCATCTATCTGTTCATTATATATAAAAATGCAATTAAATTTAGATGGTGCTAAGAATATCGATGATCCTGCAGAGAGAACTGAAATAGAATTTTTGATGAAATTCTTTTTCTAAGTTGGATCCTGTGAGAATTATTCTTAAGGAAACTTATCAAGGGTACTTTGGACAATTTTAGACATCTTTTTTACATGTTTACTGACTTGCTGCGTTTAGAGTCTTGAACTCTAAGGCTAAGTGGTCCCATGATTTCCATAGCATCATCTGTCCACGAATGTGCTGTGACCATCTAAAACAAAGGTATGGCCGAGTGGGGGCAGCCAGACCTCCACTGTTCCTGTGTCACGGGGAGGGTTTACATCACCCCAGTGACTTTTGGGTTGAGACCTACTGCAGCATCACTTCCAGGCCCTCAGTGTTAATGCTGCATGCAGAGGTCATTAGCATAAATAAAACTCACTCTTCCCTTTTGCAACAGTCCATATAGGACAGAATGGCAAACCCTGCAGAGCCGAAGCCTGAAGTTTGTATCACCAACAGTGCAGGTGGTTTTATGCATAGACCTTTTGTTCTCTCTGAAAAATAATGGATACATTTTCATCTTAAAAGTTTAATAACTTTAACATCTTAAACAACATTCTGATGAATAACAAGGAGCTGCTGACTTATTCTGGGATGATAATTAAAATTTATTGATCTACAAGTTGGCCTCTAGTCAGTAAGTCTCAAAATACACCCAAACTAAATCGATTTTTTTATTATCTACATAAATTTGAAAAGAACATTTTTTCAGAAAGAGCAAGAAAAAAGTGAAAAATGTTGCAATTATGGAAGAAAGAAAGCTATAACAGAATCTTCCAGAAGTTCCTAAGAGTAGGAGAACCTTAAGAAAAGCAATAGCGCAGATTACCCGACGTTAGCTACTCTCAGGGCCTTCCTCGGACTTACAGGCAGTAAAGACTCTAGCGGGGCCAAAGGCCAGGCCTTGTCTCTTACTCAGAAGCGGCCACTCTTTACAGTGTCCTGTGTCTCCTCCTAACATTTATGCATCTATATCACGTCTTCTACACATAGAGAGGCGCGCATTAGAACTGCTCTCCTGCCTTTTGTTCCCTCCTTTGCTTATTGCTCTGAAGACGCTGTCTCACGTCCATGGCGGTACGTGTGCACCCGGGTCACGGTATCGCGTCCAGAAGTACCGATTACATAGTTCTTCACTCAGCATCCAGTTTTTCTAGTTTTGAGTTGCACATGTGGAAACTACCACAAACCCACATCACAGGCTCATGTAAACAGCCTCAGCCAGGACAACACCTGTTCCTGCTGGGCCTGTCTCACACTGAACACCATGAGAAAGACTCGTTTCCTTAAGCAAGTTGGTCCTATGGCCCACAGATCTACCATGACACACACCTAGTGTGCTGGTACACGGGCTCTCTGGGGGTAGGGGGGATCCTGATTTTTGTAGTATTTGCCAATTTTCACGTGTACATCTACTCCACCATGGCTGACTTTTAAGCTGCCACCTGATGTCCCTGCACAGAGCTGGACAGAGATGACAGACTGGCGTACAAGCTGGCACGAGCTGGCCCAGCACACCGCTGAATACATCCCGTCTGAAATTGTAATAAAAACAATGACGTCCGCATTTTGAAGGGGACTGTAACAAGCAGGACCCCACCGAGGACATACTCATATAAACATCCACCACTTCCCCTTGGTTATCTTCCCATATTGCTATCAGATTAGCATTAAGACCAAGTAATAGTTTTTGAAATTTAAATATTAGTGAATACCTCCCTCCACTGTCTACTTTTAAAAGAATAGAGTCAATCTGGTAATTTAAAGAAAAATGAATAAAGATAAGGTAGGGAATTAGAGTTAAATATTATGAAAAGAACATATTCTGCTAAACAAAGGATAAAAATAGCTATTGTTTACTGGAAACTGAGATATGCCAGGCTTCGTGTTACATGTGTTGCATCCTCACAACAACCCTGTAAGGCAGCTACTCCCTCTTCCCTTGTACAGACACAGAAATCAATGCTCTGCGAGGACAAGGAGCGAGCCTCCAATCTCCATCAGCGGCAGAGCTGTCTCCAGCCTAGGTCTGTCGGACTCCAAAATGTGCATCCCACCACTCCTCAAAGACTTTATTAACAACATCAGTGCTTATTCAGAAGTTTTATATCCTGAAATTTTAGAGTTTTCAACTAGTAAACTGAAAACCAGCTTATTTAACCAGAATACATATAAATCCTGAATTCGTCACCCTGCTGTTTTTCTAATAGGATTTAATTTGCTCTTCACTGACCATGTCGGGAGCCCTTTGTGTGGGTATGCTTACTCACTGAGGGCTGCTGGCAGCAGATAACGTGATAGCACTCAGTAGGGAACACAGCAGGAACAAGAGAGTTTTTAAAAGGTGCAACCACATCTGTGATTCAGGGTTGTTAGTATTTCCCAAACGCAGCTGAAGGAAGGGCATTACCTTCGAGGAACATTGTGAGGGTAGGGAATGACGATTAGCTGGGAATTTGGAATGATTGCAGTCCACTCTTGTTTTCGTATAGTCTGGAAAAAGAATTTAAGAACATTTAAAAACCTTTTTGTTTTTTTGTAACAGTACACATATTGTTTTATAACATTGGTTAACAACCCCACGGCATGTCAACACATTTAAAAACCATTAAAAAAAAATTAAATACAGGAAAAAGCTCAAGTATTCTTTGAAAAATTTAAATCCTGGATATGAATTAAACTAAATTTACATATTAACATTAAATCCAAAATAGGGCTCCTGTGTCATCTGTTGGTAAAAATTTTCTGATCTTTCCTGAGAAGAATTCTATTTGTGTCTCATGGATTCATTTATTCATTCATTCATTTAATATATATTTGCTGTTTCCACTCTTAGGTAGCAGGCACCGTTCAAAGTGATATGTGAAAATGCTGTTTGGAGAGATAGCCTTCAAGTTGAGGGGGATTCTGACAGTAAACAAAACACATGGCGTGTTGTTGTCAGCTGCCCTCAAGTTGACTGCGACGCCTGATGAGCCCATGTGTGCAGAGTAGAACTGCCCCGTAGGTTATCAAGGCTGTGACCTTTGGGGAGCAGTTCGCCAGTCCTGTCTTCGGAGGTGCCTCTGGGTGGTTTCGAATTGGCAATCTTCCTGCTCGTGGTTTAGTGCTTAGCCATTTGCCAGCCAGGGACCCCTCTACGGCATGTCAGGTGGTGAAAAGTGGTAAGGTCAGAAATAAAGCAGGAAAGAGGGATATTTGTGAACTTTATGGTAGAGGTGGTGGAAAGCTATACCATATTTTCAAATCATGAGGTGTTCAATGTAAGGTAAGTTTAGTTAGGTCGCTACCAATCAATTCATTTTATTCCTTTAAAAAAAAGTACAATAAAAAAATTAAAAAAATTAAAAAATAATAATAATAAAAAAATTACATATTAAAGACCAAATTGTGAACAAAACAAATTTTTACTCACCTTCTCTCCAGATGGACGGGGAATACCAACATAAAGATGATCTAAAAAGTTTGCACTTCGCCCTAAACCAAGTACACTGTATGGTAGTTGTAGAGCTAAATGCGCTGACTGGCTGAGCTGTCCAGCTAGATTTAAAAAAAAAAAAAAGAGGCAGTTTGGAAACATTGCTTTTTATCAAGTGTTAAAAATTTAAGAATCAGAACTGATTCTGTAAAGATGAAGAAGTAAAATGAACCCCCAATTCATAAATATTAACGACCCATTAAAATAGCTTTATTGAGACATACTTTATACACCAAAAAACACTCACTTTAAGTGGACAGCTGACTGGTTTTGAGTATACTCAGAGTTGGTCAGTATCACCACAATCTATTTTTAGAACATTTTCATCACCCCAAAAAGAAAGCCCATACCCACTGGCACTCTCCTAATTCCTACCCCTATCCTCCTAGCTGTGGGTAACCGTAAATCTACTTTTTGACTCTAGATTTGCCTATTCCGGAGATTTCCTATGAATGCAATCACATAACGTGGTCTTTTGGGACTGGCATGTTTCACTCAGCGTAATGTTTTAAAGGGTCATCAGTGCCACAGCATGTTTCAGTATTTCCTTCCTTTAAATTGCCAAACGGTATTCCAGTGTATGGATATAACATGTTTTGTTTATCCATTCAACAGTTACTGGAAATTTAGGTGGTTTCCACTTTTTGGCCTTTATGATTAATGCTGCTATGAATATTTATAGACAAGTTCCTGGGCTGACTTATGTTTTCATTGGGTATATACCTAGAAGAAAATAGATGGATAACGTGGTAACTCTGGGTTTAACATGTTAAGGAACCACCTGTTTTGTAAAGTGGTTGTACCAATTTACATTCCTACCAGCAGCATATGAGGGTTCTGATTTCTCCACATTCTTGTTAACATTTGTCAGTCTTTCCAATTGTAGCCATCCTATGGTTGTGAAGGTATCTCCGTGTGGTTTTGATTTGCATTTCTGTAATGACTAGTGATTTTGAGCATATTCTCATGTACTTCTGGCTATTTGTGCACCTTCCTTTTTATTTCTGTAAGGTTGGTAGTGATGTCTCCGCTCTTCATTTCCGATTTTAGTAATTTGAATCTTGTCTCTTTTTTCCTTGGTCAGTCTAGCTAAATATTTGTCAGTTTTGTTGATTTTTTCAAGAAACAACTTTTGGTTTCACTGATTTTCTCAGTAACATACACCAATCATAATCAATCAATAATCTATATATCTATATTTAATATAGTCATTAAAGAGAAAAAATAGCTGGTCTCTGCTTGATGGTAAAACCTTCTACTGCTTTATATGACTAAGACACATCATTTTACTTGGACTTTGGGAAGATCCAGTTTTTAGTTGAATGGATTCTCACTAGTAACTTACTAAAAATTAGTGTATTCTATAGATAGCAAGCACCTGCTATTTATCAGGCACTCTGCTGATTACAGTATCACCTTAATCAATTTACGATAAAATTACAAATCTGAGACCTGTGTTAATTTAATGTCACTACATAGATACTCTTGGTTTTTCAACAGTCCTACTTAGTGATAGCTTAAACACAAGAAATCTAATAGGCTCTATTTACAGAAAGGCATCATCCATGAACAGAAAGTGTTTAATACCTTTTAAAAGTATGTGGTGGGACTAGGTGTTACAGAATGTGGCTCTGGAAAGACCCTAAATTATCCTAAATTAACAGCATATTGGAAGTTTGTGGGGCTATGTGTACAATGCTAAATTCCTAGGTTTTAGAAGTTAGGATTGTAACTATTCATGGAAAACTGTATAACAATGGTTGGCCTCTTTTCCTGGGATGTGAATAACAGAATAAAGGAATCCACTGATATTTGACTGTTAATCCTTTGGAGTATTTTGAATTACAGCATATCTGAATTAAGCTTCTAGATAACTATCAAGGATAAAATGATGAAATATGTTTGTTATGAATTGAACTGTGTCCCCCAAAAACATATATTGAAGTCCTAACCCCTAGTACCTGGGAATGTGACCTTGTTTGGCAGCGGAGTCTCTGAAGATGTTTTCAGTGAACATGCGGTCATACTGGAGTAGGGTGGTCCTAATCCAATGAGTGGTGTGGGATAAGAGACAGAGAAAGGGAAGATGCCATGCGAAGATAGAGGGAGAGATTCAGGTGATTTATCTACAAGCCAAGGACACCACGATCACTGGCCAGGTCACCAGAAGCTGGGGGAGACGCGTGGACAGATGCTCCTGCGGAGCCCTCCCGAGGCAACACATGGCCGACACCCCGATTTTGGACTCGTAGCCTCCAGAACTGTGAGACGATACACTTCTGTTCCGAGAAGGCCCTTGGTCGTAGCACTTTGCTACAACAGATCTAGTGACGTAACGCGGCGTGTGAATGAACCACACGGTAGAGACGCCTCCTAGACTGAAAGCATCTCCATGAAGAGAGGTACTGAGGGGGCTCCAGTCTAGTGACTTCTCGTCTCTATGTTCCAGGGCACAGCACGGTGGCTGGCACGTTTAACAGGCACCCAGTAAATGTCTGTCCTACTAAACTGAATGTTTGCTAGTAAATAACAAAGTATAATTTGTACAGTTGGTTAAACTCAGTTATTCTTGAGTTCTTATAATATGCTGCGATTACTGTTGAAGACATCCATTTGGGCTTGTAATTCTAACACGTTATTAGCTTACAGGCTGGTGCGTGAACACACGTACAGGGAGCACAGGAGACTTGTGATGTGAGATCATCAAAAGCACAGGAGCTGAATGCCCAAACATGTGTAACACTGTCGTTTGGTCTTTAGTAAGTCCCTTGCCCTTTTTAATCCTTATTGATTCATTTGCTTAAACATTTGTTCAGTGTCCACTGTATGCCTTTTACACAGAGACAAAAGAGAGGCAAACCTTGACCTGGAGAAGTTTAAAGACACAACAGAGAAATGTAATCGAATGCTTCCTCATCTGTGAAGTTAGAATAACAACACTGTCTACTAATGGCTTTGGTGAGGCAGTTACAATACTAGCACTTAACTATTAATGTATTTAAAAGAGCTTGTAAATTGCAAAGCACCATACGAACGTTAGTTGCTACTTTGATGATTATATAATCATCCCTCATATTTTCTAGTTTTCTTAGCTTGAATTTCCACTTGATGTTAGTTTCTGAAAAAACAGTATAACAATTAACAATTTTTCAAGGAAGTTTTTCTAATATTTCTTTTGGAATAAACCAAGAAGTTTAGAACCCTGGTTCAAACTATATCTGTCAGCCTGCTTCCCAGTTACAAATTTCGAATGTGAATAGTATTTTCGTTTTACAAATTTGACGTTTAATTCACACACCATAAAACTCCCCCCTTCAAAGTTTACATACAGTTCAGTGGTTTTTCCGTGTATTCACAAGATTGTGTAGCCACCACCACTATCTAATCCCAGGACACTTCCATCCCCAAAAGGAAACCCTGTCCCCATTAGCAGTCACTTCCTATTTCCCCTCCCCCCAGCCCCTGGCAACCACTGGTCTAGTTGGTCTCTATGGATCTGCCTGTTCTGGGCATTTCATGTAAATGCAGCTGTACAATATGTGACCTTTTTCATCTGGCTTCTTCCACTTAGCATAATGTGTACAAGGTTCACGCCTGTGTATCAGGTTTCAATACTTCATTCCTTTTTGTGGCTGAATAACATTCCGCCGTATGGATATATGAGGAGCCCTGGTGGTGCAGTGGTTAAGCACTAGGCTGCTGACAAAGACTGGCAGTATGAACCCACCAGCCTCTCCGAGGGAGAAAGATGTGGCGGTCTGCTCCGGTAAAGACTGCAGCCTAGGAAACCCTAGAGGGCAGTTGTGCTCTGTCCTGTAGGGTCGCTATGAGTCAGAATCGACTCGACTGCAATGGGTCTGGATTTGGGTGTGGATAAATTACATTTCCTTTACCCATTCATCAGCTGATGGACATTGGGTGGTTTCTCCTTTTTAGCTGTTAGGAATACTTCCGCTGTGAACATTCCTGTACAAGCTTGTGTCTGCCTGTTTCCAGTTCTCTTGGAAACATACCTAAGAGTGAAATGACTCAACTCTGTGGCAGCTCCAAGTTTAACTGCTGGGAGAGTGAGTACTTTGACTTTGATACCTGCTTTTCTGTAGCGTGATGCACGCACGTGTCTAATGAAGGAACGCTAAAAAACCACCACCAGTGCACGTCAGAAAGAACGCAGTAACGAACAATGAGGGGCCGCCACAGCGCTCACAAAACCAAACTGCATTAGGTGTTACTGCCTGTGGAGTTCCAATTTAATGGTCAGTGCTCCTTTTGAGGGGCATCGGGGAGGTGAACTGTTCTGAGGGTGTTCGCAATTATGTTTCCACTGCCATGCTCTGGATTAAAAAACCTCGCTTTCCAAAGTGGACACTGTGCCATAAATGAGCTAAATGGGAGAGCTTGGCTTATACCTTAGTGCACTTTATTCTCCGTGCTGGAAATCTCTACCTGTGAGGTAAACCAGTAGGCCATGGCATTCTGTTATGAGCTGCCTTTTGTGGTGGCAACAGAAAGCACCAGGGAGTAAAACTGCTTAGTTCTGACGCAGGGATAAAAGACATATCTAATTTACAAACCAAAGGTGAGAGGAAGTTTTTAAAATCCCAAATTGCAAGATAGGTTATTTTTACTGAACCATGTGATTTTTTAGTAACTATTCATTAGACTAGGTAGCCATCACATGTCACTGGGAGATATGAGGAGGCATTTACTTGGCTATCAATATACATTAAAGACAAAACAAAACTACTTTGTAATTTTTCCTTTAGAAAAGTCATTTCTTTCACACGCTGACCTCCGTAAGCGTATTTGTTAAACGCTTAAGTTGTCACCTTCTGTTCCTCTCCATTTCTGTTCCTTTCTTATCCACTTCCTGCACTGCCCAATCACAACTTACCAGTGCTGATACTTCTGTCTTTGTAAATTCTTTTATATTTGGCTCCCAAGAAAAAGCAGAATACATTGCTTTTAGCAGTAATCTACTGTTGCATAACAAACCAGCCAAAAATGTGGTGGCTGATAGTTAATAATCACTGTATTTCCCTTGGTTGTGTAGGCTGGCTGGGCAGTTCCCGCTGGTTCCCCTGGGCTCCGTCACGTGGATGTGCGTGGAATGGTGGGCCAGCTGGAGGCTGAGTTCAGCGAGGATGGCAGCCTTGCTCCCTACTATCTGCCATCCATCCCATCATGAAGATCAGATGGGGCTTCATCACATGCAGCCTCAGGGCAGCATTCCGAGAGGGCCGGTCCCAGTGTCTAAGCGCATCTCCCGGGTCTATTTGTGTCCCATTTGCTAATGTCCCACTGCGCGAGCACAGTCAGCGGAGGAAGGGAGTGTATATGGGGTGCATGCTTGGGAAGCATGGTTCACTGGGGCTATTAGTGTAGCAATTTATAGCTCAGTGTTCATTAAAGTAAAACTGTACTTTTTGTTCTTTTTTCTCTTTGCTTTTCAGTTTGGTAAGTGCTCCTTCAGAGTTGCATCAGGGAGGTGAACTGTTCTGAGGTTATTCGCAATTATGTTTCAACTGTCATGCTCTGGATTAAAACAATAAACTCTGGTTTCCAAAGCTGACAATGTGGCACAAATGAGTATTTCTCTCTCAAGTTTGACCACGCTCATGCCCTTCCTACGTGCAGAATATATTCATTCCGTCACACTATCTCCAAAAGTCTTAACAAATCAAGCATCAGGTCTATATCTACAATCTCATCTGAGTCATCTAAATCTAGTACAGGTTAGACTCTGGGTGTGTTCTATCCTGGGACAGAATTCCTTTCCATCTGTGTACCTGTGAAACCTGTAAGTTTCCTGCTTCCAAAGTACAGTGATGAACGATGACGACGCAGGCATTCCTATTCCAAACGGGATAAACTGAAGGGAAAGAAGGGGTCACGGGTACCAGGCAAGTTCAAAACATAGCAGGTCAAATCTCATTAGCTCTCAAGGCTTGAAAATAATCCTTGTTTTCCAGGCACATCTGGGCAGTGGCCCTGCCCTCCAGGCCAACTGTGATGGCAACTCTGCCCCCTCTGCCCTGGGCAGCCCCACCAACACAGCAACTCTGCCCCCTCATTCTGGGCAGTGGCTCCATCTTCCAGCCTGCTGGCATGGCAGCCTCATTCCCTCAACTTTGGGTGGTGGCCCCATTCTCCTGACCCACTGGAATGGTATCCTCATTCTCTGAAGCTGAGGTGGTGGTGACCCCACACCCTGAAACCTAGGGGGCAGTGGCTCCAGCCTTTGAAACCCAGTAGGTGGTGGCTTTACCCTTGAAAACTGAGGAGGTGGCAGCCCTGCCCCCTGTGCTCCTTCCCACAGTCCCACTGATCAGCACTCCTCCTGGGATTGTTCCTGCTTTTTCTTGGAAAATAGATGTTTGCAGCCTAGCAGGTTCACTGGTCAGTTCCCAGACTACAGAATTCCAGGAGGCAGACAGCTTTCCTTTGTTTATCCTCTCTCTGTCCATTTCAGTCTAAGCGGACAGGATTTCTGCTGAGGTGTCTGACAGGATCCATCCATCACAGGCCTAATCTCTAGCAAAAGACTGTGCAGCCACACTCTTGGTGTCCTTCCCAGGATACGCTCTCCTAATTTTTACAATAAAATTTTCTGGTTTGTTTTTACACAGTTCATTTCTAAATCTATGTCTTTCCTCCTACATTTTACTTCAAGTGGCAGCGAGAAGCCACGCTGCCCCTTTAAGATCCTGCTTAGAGATCTCCTCAGCCAAATATCCAAATTCATCAAGTTCTACCTTCCACAAAACATTCACACATTAATTTAGACAAGTTCTTTGCCATTTTATAACAAGGACTGCCTTTCCTCCAGTGTCCAATAACATGCTAATCATTTTCCCATTTAACATCCCCATGCCTAGGAACATTCTGTTCATGGTGATAGAATCTTTTCCCACAGCGTTCAATTCTTTCTGAGCCCTCATCAGAATCACCCTTAATGTCCATAATCCTACCAGCAGTCTTTTCAAGGCAATCTAGGCTTTCACTAGCAAGCATATTAAAATTCCTCCAGCCTCTCCTCACGCCAGCTGACTGAATCAGACTGAACGACTTCATAACAGCAGTGAGATGACCGTTGGGCCAAGCACATGGGAACCGTAGAGCCAACTGGACACACAAAACTAACCATCACAGCTACGGAGGTGGAATCAACTGGGCTTCTTCCATGGATTAACAAGGAGGTGATGAAGGAAAAGGGAATCCAGGGTGGCTCTTAGGATGAACCTTGAAAACATTATGCTAATTCAGAGAAGCCAGACAAAAGGCCACATGTATGATTCCATTTATATGAAATGTCCAGAACAGGCAGATCCATAGAGACAGAAAGTATATTAGTGGTGGTCAGCAGCTGGGGAGTGAGGGTAATGGGGAATGACAATGGGTACAGGGTTTCTTTATGGTGTGATGGAATGTTCTAGAATTAGATAATGGTGATAGCTGTACAATTTAGTGAATATACTAAAAACCACTGAGTTGTACATGTGAAAAGGGTGAATTTTATGGTAGATGAGTTATAGCTCAATTAAAGAAAAAGGAATGAATCCTAGGGGTTTTGGCTTGAGTAATATGTAGCAGGTAATGACTCTTACTGAGATGAAGATGAAAGGTGAGGAGCAGGTTGGGTCGGGGCAGGGTGGGTAATCCTGTCTTCTTTTGGATACAAGTAGAGAGGTCAAGCTGGCAGTTCAGATGTAAATGTTAACTATTATTATCAGATATGTAATGCCAGTTAGGGTAAAATTAACAAGCTGTGACTCTGATGGATTAAAGTAACGTGTAGACTGGCTGATGATATGACTGGAGTGGGTTGAATCTGCATGTGTATCCCCAGGGTGAAGCTGTTGAAGTGTGGAGCTCTCCCTGGCTGCCCCAATCCTAGAACCCCAATTCTTGTGATTAGAGAACCTCTTTCACTGAAGATTTTTTTAAGACGGCTGGAAACTAAGGACTTCATTAGAGTAGGCAAAATCACACAGCATACATTCTGATCAATAAAAATAACCCTGCCTCCTCCTCCCCCCACTGATTATGAAGAATATGAACTTTTTTCCAAATTTACTCTTCCTTATCCTTAATTCACAAATATATGGACTTGCATCTTCAACTACACTGAGTGCAGTAAGACTCTGAGTAACTGTAAGAATCGTCTGTAGACCAGTGGTTGTCAACCAGGCATGATCTTGACCGACAGAGATAGCTGACAACGTCCACATTTGGACTGTCACAATGGTGGGGGTGCCACTGGCATCTAGTGGCTAAAAGCCAGGGATGCTGCTAAGCATCCTACAATAAACGCAACAGTTCCCAAAACAGGAAATTATCTGCCCCAAAATGTCAATAGTGAGTGAAGATTTCCTGATACAGACTATAAAACTCCCAAGAATTATAAAACTCATGAATATTCAGTTATGATTCCAAACTTTTGTGGGTATTTGGATCTCCTTCCCTCCTTTGTATCCATTCATCTAAAGAGTTGTATTATTTGCCAGGCACTTTATGGCACTGCAGATATAGAAAGATGAGTAAGGAAAAGATTTGTTAAGTAGAGGAGTTTACATTTTAAAGGGGAAGACAGGAGAGGCAAATCCAGATGGTCCTGTGCTCATTTCCTCCTCTCCTTTGACAACTCAGGAAAAAGCTGGCTCAGGAAGTTTGAGTTAGATCAATAGAATAACAGGCTAATAACTGAAGCTTTGTGCCAGAGGCCCCTCCTTCCTAATGGGCATTTTCCCTCAACCAGATTTTTAAAGCTCTCCTGTCAACTGGATATTCCCAGTCTTCTTCCAATGTCTGAATAAAGTGTAAAATGTCACAAAGGTAAGGTTCTATGAGTCTTTTTCATAGTGCATCCACTATAGTTGATTGAAGTGTGTCTTTTTGCAGGACAGGATGAGGCCTGTGCCTTCTGCTCCTTCTCTGTAAATTCTCATTAGATCTTATTTTACTTTTATGCCACTTGGCACAAGTGATGTGTGTGTGCATACCTCCTTTGCACAGTAGTCAGACAAGTAAATAAAAGAGTTATAATAGAGATATAGAGAAATGTTTACAAATTTAGAAGCTATTAAAATACAAAGTTACTGACTTTACTGGACATCTGCAGAAGGAGTTCAGCGGGGAAAGGTGATGATATGTAGCTTAGAAACACTCTGAGCTTGTGAAGTCACATAGTTTTAAAGTACTTACTGGAGTGGCTAAGGGGATGCACAAGCTTTCAGACTTTGAGACCATAAACTGTGGTTTTGAAGCTTTTGTGATGGCAGCTGGTTAGTAAGGGTGAATCTTTGATCGGGCTGGTACAGGTGTGGCTGACAAGATTTAACTGTAATAGGTGGGCTGTCATAGCCACAATAAGCTTTTACTGGGGAGAAAAACCCTAGCAATGTTTGTTGAACAGAATTATTTTTTCATATGGGATCCCAGAGGGTTCTCTTGGAATGGTCTCAATATATTTTAATATTTCTGTTGGAGGCAATACTTGTATCTAAGTGTTTTACCATTATATTTACTTTTTAAAAAAGTTATAAATGTCATACCAAAGCAAAAATATCAAACTTGTTGCCAATGAGTCAACTCTGATGCATAGCGACCCTATAGGACGGAGTAGAACTGCCCCATAGGGTTTCTAAGGAGTGGCTGGTGGATTTGAACTGCCCACCTTTTTGGTTAGCAGCCGAACGCTTAACCACTGTGCCACCAGGGCCCCAATAACTACTTACTCACAAGGTGGAGTGTGAAAAGAAACAATGCCAGAACATTAAAGAATATTATTAGTATATAGCAGCTAACAGACTGCAGACATTTTAAAAATTAATTACAAGAAGGTTTTAGAGTTTGCTCTGTATTCTTATTATTCCTAATATTTAGCTTTCTAATCTGAAAACCAGGCTCAGGTTTGTCAATGTTGTAGAGTAATCCGCTCTCTCTTTTTCCTCTGTCTCTTAACTTACTAAACTATTAATGAACATTGGAGATATATATACATGTATTTTAAATTTATTGTATTTTTTGTTGCTGTTGAGAATATACACAGCGAAGCATACATCAATTCAACAGTTTCTACGTGTACAATCCAGTGACGTCGATTCTGTTCTACGAGTTGTGTGACCATCTCACCCTCCTTTTCTGAGTTGTTCCTCCTTCATTAAATAAACTCACTGCCCCCTAAGGTTCCTGACTCATTTTTTGAGTTGCTGTTGTCAGTTTGATCCCATAGAGATAGTTCTTAAAAGAGCATAATGCTCAAGGCAGACATTATTAATTAAGCTCAACTTTTGTTTGGTTTAAAAAAGACTTCAGGGGATATTTTTGTTTTAAGGTTTAAAGATTATCTCAGGGCAATAGTTTTGGGAGTTCATCCAGCCTCCATGGATCCAGAAAGTCTGTGGAGTCCATGAGAATCTGAAATTCTGTTCTGAATTTTCCCCTCTTGGATCAGGATTCTTCTATAGAATGTTTGATCAAAACATTCAGTAATGGTAGCTGGGCACCATCCAGTTCTTCTGGTCTCATGGCAGAGGAGGCAGTTGTTCATGGAGGCAGTCAGCCACACAGTCCACTTCCTCCTCCTGTTCTTGACTCTCCTTCTTCTTCTGTTGTTCTAGGTGAACAGAGACCGATCTTTGTGCCTTGAATAGCCGCTAGCAAGTTTTTAAGACCCTAGGCACTACGCAATGAACTAGAAGGTAGAAGAGAAGCACTAACACGTTATTAGGCCAATTAACTGGGATGCCCCATGAAACCATGACCCTAAACCCCAAACCAGGGAACCAAATCGTATGAGGTTTTTGGTTGTACACAAGCAGCCTCAGCAGCTACACGCGCTCTCTTTTGTTGCTGTTGTAAATATATCACACAGCTGTTGCCCATTCAACTTTTACAGGTGTACAACTTACTGACAGGACCTAAAATAATCAACTATACAACTCTACCCTTAATCAGTGGGATTCTGCCATCACCATAAACCAAAACTTAGGATGCCATATGCAGTAAAGCCCCCCTCCCTCCTGCCCCTGGTAACCATTAATAAACTTTAGTCTTTATACATTTGACTTTTCATGTATTTTTATATAAGTGAGGTCATACAACATTTGTCTTTTTATGATTGACTTATTTTAAGTGCATACTGGATATTAACTTCCACTTTAAAAAGATTTAAAATTTTGTGGTAAAAAATGTATAAAATTTGCCATCTTAATTGAATTGTACCTTCTTAAGTGTACAACTCAGGGATATTACAGCCACAATGGTGTGCACCCATCACCACTATCTATTTCCAAAACTTTTTCATCACTACAAACAAACTCAGTATCCATTAAAAAGCAATTCTCAGTTCCTCCCTCCCCCCAGCCCTTGGTACCCCAAACCCACTGCCGTCGAGCTGATTCTGACTCATAGCGACCCTACAGGGTTTCCGAGGCTGTAAATCTTTACGGAAGCAGGCTGCAACATCTTTCTCCTGCGGAGCAGCTGGTGGGTTTGAACCACTGATCTTCTGGTTAGCAGGTGACCACTTTAACCTCTGCACCACTAATCACTGATAAACTTTGGTCTGTCTGCATTTGCCTATTCTAGACATTTCCTATAAGTAGGATCAAACAATACCTGTCCTTTTGTGTCTGGTTTATTTCACTTGGCGTAACGTGTTCTCTCTTAATGGCAAAAGTTCTTCAGATCACTCGTGCCTCCTCCCATAAACTTCCTGTGTGTATTAAACGGTATCTTCTTAAGTGAAAGAGGAGGTGATTCACCTTTCAGGAACAAACATCTCCCCAATCTCAGCTATTAAATCATTCACCTACCACTAGAAGAAATTCCAAAATATTTATGGATTAAAGAATCAGTGCTTTCTGTTACCTACTTTAACATAAAAGACTAACATTAGCCTCATATAAACGTTTGGCAAGGAGTGCTATTATTTGGTCTTTGAGTGTTCAGCTGATGAGTTAGTATGACATTTTCTAACCTGCAGATATAAGTAAACTGATTTCTGTTTTCTACAATAAAACTGTCAGTACTATGTATTACTGAAAAACTTGAAAAGCAGTTCTCCTCATATGGAAAAGGTTTAAAGATACTAAAAGGAACGTACTTGGTCAGAATGATACATTTAATAAAATAATCCATCTCCTACATTTTAGTTGCAAATACAATCAAATTCTTTGATTAAAATGGCTGAATTTAATTACAGTCTAACTGTTCAAAAGGTAACTTTTCTGGTCTAACAGAAGAATATTAGAAATATTAGGAAGATATTTTAAGGTGAATCTATTATTTTCATCAGACTGTCTTAGGAAAACTGAAATTTAGCTTCATTAAATCCACAAAGGCAGAAATACAGAGCAGAATACCAGGATCATAACGTAATATACTGGGGAATTTTCTCTCCTTCCATATCCATCAATGTGTGTAATATTACGATACTATTTTATACTGCTTTTAGTCTCACGTATTTTAACTTCAAAAGCTTTATGGTATAGGAAATCTCACACCTAATACTATTAAATGATATCATCTTTGTAACATGCTTAGCACAGCGCTTGGTACAGAGTAAGTATTGATCAATTTTAGCTATTATTATTACGCAGGAATAGCCCCAAGCCCCTAGGACGTAGAACAGCATGAGAATGTTCCTCAAGAACAGACATCACTCTGGGTACTGAAAGTACTGGGACAGTGGATTACAGAGGCTTTTACTATCTCTCAACTACTAAGTAAAGTAGGATCAGCACACCCCCAGAGAGCCAAGGAAGGCACCCATGTTATCTCAGTGCAGAAATCCAAAAGCCTAAGGCCATGAAAAAGGAAGAGGAACATTATGAAATACCACTGTGCGTTTGTTAAACTGTAGACATCATTCCACTACACAGTTACCATGGTTTAAAATGAAAGAAAACGAAGGTTGTTAAGGATAATTTCCCTCTTTTTAGGATACCCCTAGCCTCTGACAAGATATTTAAAAATACTGGTGTTCTTTCAGCTAAATAACAGATTGGCTTATAAAATAAAGTCTATTCCCCCTTATATTCTCACCTTCGTTTTAGAGTAATTGTTGATTGTTTGGCCTCATATAAAGGAGCACTGTATTTATGGGTGATACTCATTATTTTATTGTACTTCAGGTGAAGGCTTACAGAACAAATAGTTTCTCATGAAACAGCAGTACACATGTTGTTTTATGACATTGGTTAACAACCCCACAACATATCAACCCTCTAACTTCTCAACCTTTTTTTTTTTTGGTGAAAATACACATAGCCAAAGATACCCCATTTCAAAAATTTCTACATGCACAGTTCAGTGACATTGACTACGATCTTCTAATTATGCTGTTATTCTCACTTAAGATGAAGGCTTACAGAACAAAATAGTTTCTCATTTAACAGTTACTACAAATGTTGCCCTATGACAATGGTTAACAATCTCACAACACATCAACAATATCCTTACTCATCCTTGGGTTCCCTATCACCAGCTTCCTTGTCCCCTTCTGCTTCTGGCCCTTGTCACTGGACTCCTGTACCTCGTTAGTCTCATTTGGTTTTACGGGGCTGTCCACTCCCAGGCTGAACAGTGAACCTCGGAGGTAACTTCACCATTGAGCTAAAACGGTGTCTGGGGGCCATACTTTCGGGGTTTCTCCAGTCTCCTTTAGGCCAGTAAATCTGGTCTTTTTTTTGTGAGTTAGAATTATGCTCTACATCCTTCTCCGGCTCTGTCCAGAACCCTCTGTTGTGATCCTGGTCAGAGCAGTCAGTGGTGGTAGCCGGGCACCATCTAGCTGTACTGGACTCAGTCCGGTGGAGGCCTTGGTAGCTGTGGACAATTAGTTCTTCGGACTAATCTTTTCCTTGTATCCTGTTCTCTTCATTCTCCCTTGCTCCCGAAGGGATGGATACTCATTATTTTTTGAGCCCATTGATTATTTAGCTAAAGGTGACCTCAGGGTTAGTTTTGGTTCAAGGTTTGAAGACTCTCTCAGGGAGTCCATTCCAGTGGATCTGGATTTTTTTGGTATTTGATACTTTGTTCTACATTTTTCTCCCTTTCTATCAGGGTCCATCTGTTGTGGCCCTGATCAGAACGGTTGGTAGCGGTAGCTGGGCACCATCTAGTTCTGATCTCAGGGTAGATGAGGCTGTGGTTCATGTAGACTATTTGTCCTGTATACTTTTGAGTCTTTGGCTTCCTTCTTTCTCTTTTGCTCCGGACAAATAGAGACCAAATTTTTAATTTAGTTTAATGAACTATTCCACTACTTCATATTAAAATTTTAAAAAATCCTTGTTCCAAAAAGAAATGAACTATCACTATGATCTATTTTAGTTAAGCTTTCTGCCCAGCTTTTCTGTCTTAAACCTTGTTAAAAAAAAAATGGAAGTCTTTCTTCTGAGATTATGTAATCATTTATTCAACAAATACCTGGAGGTCCTAGAATATGCAAGATACATAAAAACAAAATTAGATACACACCCAGTCCTCAATGAGTCTATAGTCTGGTGGGAGATAAGATATTGACCTAACTATGAATCCAAGGTAGAGAATGGTTAGTGTCTTCTGTGAGGTAAAAGATAAAGCTCTATCGCCATCTGACGAAAAGAGTTTATTTCCAGTTGAGGGACGGCTAGGGAAAGATTGATGGGAGGGTGGTAGCACTGTCAGATCTGGACGTGCTGACATGGAGGGATAGGGGGGAGGCAGAGACGGAAGGATGAAAAGGGCGCTGAGCATGGAGGTGGAAAAGCTAGACATACATGGGAAACTAAATTGGACTGGGGTGTACGGCACATAAATAGAATAGGGAGATACAAGGCTAAAAGGTAATTTAGGGTTCAATTTGAAATCCTTGATTCTTAGGCACTAGGAAGCCACTTAGGGATGTAAACAGAGCTGTACTGTAGAAAGTTTAATTTATACAACTGGATTTCCAAGAGACTGGAAACATTTTCAGATCTCTAATGTTACTGAGGACAAACTGTCCACACTACTGCTACCCCAAATTACAACAGGCCATACCAGAGATTATGCAACAATGTGAAAATACTCACCCATGACAGTTCTCTGTGGGAGTAGGGGTGAGAAGCAATGGGGCATTATGCTGAGTACACAAAATAGGTATTATGAAGACTCATATTTGTTTTTTTGTGGCCTGTAATTCTTCTGTTCTTAATCTGGACTGGAAAATCCAGACTGATACAGGAAAAGGTACACTACCTCTTTGAAAAAATAAAAATTTGGAATTTGTTTCAGGGTAGAGCTAGCCTAAAAAAGCAATACCTATGACTATGTTGCTAAACAATATGATCTGTAATTAAATCAGTGTATCTCTTCTTTAAATTCACTCATTTTACTTTACCTGATAATGTATTTATGATAAATTTAAGATAAGGGGTGGTGAAAAATTAAGTAAGGAGATGCAGAATCTATTTTTTTTTCCTTTCAAATACTATTCTACCTGAGAACACTTAGTTGTGCTCATGTGGAACCTGTACACAGACCAAAAGGCACTTGTTGGAACAGAACAAGGCGATACTGTGTGGTTTAAAATCAGGAAAGGTGTGCGTAAGGGTGGTAGCCTTTCATCATACTTATTCAATCTGTATGCTAAGCAAATAATCCGAGAAGCTGGACTCTCTGAAGAAGAATGTGGCATCAGAACTGGAGAAGACTCATTAACGACCTGTGCCATGCAGATACAACCTTGCTTGCTGAAAGCAAAGAGGACTTGAAGCACTTACTGATGAAGATCAAAGACCACAGCCTTCAGTATAGGTTATATCTTAACATAAAGAAAACAAAAATTCTTGCAACTGGACCAGTTAGCAACATAATGATAAATGGAGAAAACATTGAATTTGTCAAGGATTTCATTTTACTTGGATCCACAATCAATGCCCATGGATGCAGATAAGCCAAAAACTCAGACGACGTATTGCACTGGGCAGATCTGCTAGAAGTCACCTTAAGGACTCAGGTGCGCCTGACCCAAGCCATGGTATTTTCAGTCGCATCATATGCACGTGACAGCTGGACAATGAATAAGGAAGACCAAAGAAGAAACCGACACCTTTGAACTGTGGTGTTGGTGAAGAATATTGAATATACCACTGACGGCCAAAAGAACCAACAAATCTGTCTGGGAAGAAGTGCAGCCAGAATGCTCCTTAGAAGCGAGGATGGTGAGTACTTTGGACATGCTATCAGGAGGGAACAGTCCCTGGAGAAGGATATCATGCTTGGTAAGTAGAGGGTCAGCAAAAGAGAGGAAGACCCTCAATGAGATGGATTTTATGGTTTGTGGCAACTGAAGTTACAACAGAAGTTACAAAAAAACATGGATACTGAAAACAGTTAAGTCCTTAAATAATACTAAAGCAATAAGAAGGAATACATCAATGGTGTTACTGAGCAATGAATGAGATTTTAATCAAATTCCTTTGTACCAAATACACTTGCACAGTAGACAGGACTTACTGAATTATTTACAACAAGTTGTGGGACAATAAAACAGCTGCTAGGAAAGACCATGTAAGCGGAAATAGACAAACTATACTCTTTCTTCCACTTCTTGCTCCCAAAACTGATTTGTGGCAGTTCATCCTACGGTATTACAATGTATATTGACTGTAAATACTAAACTAGAAATCAGTCTGTAAATACAATTGCATGAAGCAAATGTTTGTTTTTGTTGGCACTACAATTTCTGATTTATCTTTAATTTTCCAGAATAGATCTCTGAATCATTTGCATCTGTGCCTATGGGATTTCTAACTGCTAAAGAGTAAATACTTTTCTGACAGTTTCTCTGAACTTCTATATTTTTGTAATTCATTTACTCATTCATCTGACTCTTTCACGTGATTACAGCACGACTATATATCAGTTGCTGCTTAGAACTATCCCATACCTTTCCTTCTTTTCTCTCTCTCTGCCTCCCACCTTTCCTTCCTTGTTTTCAGTGAAAGAAAACCATCCTCATTGAGCCAACCCCCCCTCCTCATCTCTGCTGTCTTGGCTGTCCCTATTAGACTTTAGCTGACATGAGGTTAACGTAAGGGAATGAGTCTTCTAGAAATTCATTCTTTCAGAGGGAAGAAATGTGGTGGATGATCCAGGAGGGCATAACAATCCTTTCCATTTGCTTTTTTAATGCATTATGAATTCTGACACAAAAATGTACCTCATTAATTAAGTACTGCTCAGGCTATATAAGTGTGACCATTTAAAATGTGCTGAGGGATGGAAAAAATTGATCTGGGAAAGAAAAAGATTTTATGGATAGTTACATGTGGTTAAATGGAACATGAATATACTTCTTTGGAGATAATTTCAGAAAATAAGCATATGAGACATGAACATAAAGAATAACATTTTTTGGACACTGGAAGATGTAACTGAGAACTATTAAAATGGAGAAATCTAAATGGTTATAATTAAAATTATAGATAGACAGTGTGCTTATGTGTTACAACAAATTTTTCCTCAATAATCTAATGTATACTGTGGATATAAATTCTGTTAGAACTTAATTCAGATGCTTCTTTGCCCTTTTACACGTTGTGCTGTCAGTCGGCCATACATTCCAGTTGCCTTCATGTTTAAGGCTTGTGTTTGCGTAACACCACCTTTTGAATAGATGAAGGTCCACAGAAGTTAAGGCTTACTTAGGTTTTTCTCAGATTATGTTAACAAATACTAATCTCAGAGGATTTAAGGGGACTAATTTTCCTCTGCATTTAAAAAGGAAAGCCAGTAAGTAATTTAAAGGGCATAGAAACAGCTCTTGGTTTACTAATGTTCATAAACGACCAACAACTCACACTAGTCTACAGGATTTTGTCAACATGCTCCAGTCTTGTAAGTTCTTACCAACTATTGTTTAGGGAATTTGAATCCCTATTGCTGATCTCTGGCTAATCTGTGAGAGTAGTAAATACAATCCTAGAGTCAAAACCCGTTTAGCTCATGATAAACTTAGTTTAATTTTAATCTGTCACAGGAACTACTGTTTATTTTGAAAATCAATGACTTTTCTGTAATGTAACTGTCTAATATCATTTGCAGGCTTTGCTGGGAAATGGAGTAAGACCACAAAGTATCTAGTAGTAATGACAAGTTCTATATATAACCAAAAGGATAATTAGGCCAGGCCTCTTCTGAATAACATTTAATACATATATGTTATCTCTCTCTGACAGGGGCTTTTAAACTTTCTTGACCATAATCCACAGTAAAAACTACATTTTATGTCACCACCCAGTACACACACACACAACTAAAATAATATTTTCATGAAAAAATACTTAACTTTCCTATTTGTGATGTACTGTTATATTTTCTATTGTTTGCTTTTATTTTATTAAACAAAAAGTGCTTGAACCTGAGCAACTAAATTAATTTCATGACCCACTAATCAGTAACAAAACCTTAGTATGAAAAAATCACTTCTGTTTGAGAAACTCAGGGCTGAAATATATAAATATGGTTGTTATGGATTGAATTGTGCCCCCCAAAAATAAGTGTCAGCTTGGCTAGGCCAGGATTCCCAGTGTCGTGTGGCTGCCTTCCATTTTGTGATCTGGTATAATTATCAGAGGTCTGAGGGGCTAAGGAACCAGGAAGCAGAAGCTGAAGAGACAAGCAGCACAGGAAGCAGAGCTGCCTTGGTCTCAAAGGGTGGGGCCATGACCTCCTGGGTTTCAAAGAATCAGATCTTCACCAACTTGGTTCCAGAGTGTGGTACAGCCATTCATGAGTGTCTGGAGAGGGACATCATGCTTGGTAAAGTAGAGGGTCAGTAAAAAAGAGGAAGACCCTTGATGAGGTGGATGGACACAGTGGCTGCAACAACGCACTGGAGCATAATGACTGTGAGGGCGGCGCAGGATGGGGCAGTGTTTCGTTCTGTTGTACACAGTGTCGCTGAGTCAGAACTGACTAGAGGGCACCTAACAACAACAGAGTTATCCTATGTGTTGTAGATCCTAACCTCTAAGACGTTAATGAGGCAGGACTAGAGGCAATTATATTGAAGCAGGACACAACCTACAGGATTAGCTTGTACCTTGAGTCAATCTCTTTTGAGGCATAAAAGAGAGAAGCGAGCAGAGAGGAGGGGGGCCTCATTACCACCAAGAATGAAGAACCCAGAGCAGAGTACATCCTTTGGACCCAGGTCCCTGCACTGAGAAGCTCCTAGAACAGGGGAAGAATGATGACAAGGACCTTCCCCAGAACTGACAGAAGACACCTTCCCCTGGCGCTGGCATCCTGAATTTGGACTTGTAGCCTCCTGAACTGTGAGAGAATAACTTTGTTTGTTAAAGGCATCCACTTGAGGTATTTCTGTTATAGCAGCACTAGATAACTAATAACAATGGTTATCTTTTCTAAAGTTCTCGACTGGCAGGGCAGGATGGGATGGGAGGTATGGTTTTACCAAGCAGCATTTCTTTAGAGTTCAACATGCTTTACATTTAAACTAGGAATTTTCACTGTTTAAAATTTGGGGCAGGTTTTCATGATACTACTCTCTAAGTCAATTAAATTAAGTGGCACATCCCTGTTTAGAATATATATATTTATGCATAGAATATAGCATATGCTTGAAATATTTTTAAAAGATATTTCTTAAATTAAAAAGCAATGTACAACATATTAAGTGAAAATGCAAAAAACATATAAAGAAGAAAATCTCACAACCAAGAGCTAATGATGATAACTTTCTTATATGTGGTTTTTATATTTTACACACACACACACACACACACACACACACACACACACACACACACACACACACGGTGCAAACAGTTAAGAGCTGCACGACCAGCTGAAAGGTTGGCAGTTCAGACACACACGGTGGGGTCTCAGGAGCAGGCCTGGCAATCTCCTCCTGAAGGGTCACAGCCTTGAAAACCCTACGGAGCAGTTGTACTCTGCATCCATGGGGTCACCATGAGTCAGAATTGACTGACGGCAACTAGCAACAGCGTATATATATTTAAAAACACACTATACAATATTAACAGTGTATATCTATTTAAAAACACTCTATAATATTTGAATTATACAGGTAGATGTGTCTCCTCCCCAAATATGTCATAAACATCTGTTCATTTCGACAAAAATTATTTTTTAAATATTTTGAAGGTTGGAAAATTTCATAAAATGGCAAAAATTATTTATCTGTTACTGGAAATGTAGATTTTCCTACTTTGCTGCTGACTTTTAATTTTTTTTATGGTATTTTGCCATGTAGATTTATGAATTCATTTGATTTATGCATTCAATTGCATTTATCTTTTCATTAGATTTATTTCTCCCTTGCTTTTATGCTTAAAAATTCCTTATTAATCCATAGAATTTAATGAGAATAGAACTAATGTTTCATTGCTGTTTTGAGACAACTTAAAAAACACACACATGCTAAGGAAGTATTCTTCCATTCCCTTAAAAAATTTGCAATGGGTTGTGAATATGGAATGGGTTTTCAGCATCAAGTAACGTATCCTACTAAGTGCCAATGCCTGGTTTGTAGTAGGGGTTCAAGAAATATATATGTGTATATATATTTTTTAACGAATCTAAAATCACAATTAAAAATATTTCCTACATCTACTTTTATCATATATGTAATTTTTTACTGTGGTAACGTATACATAATAAAATTTATCATTTCAACATTCTTAAGGTGTACAATTTAGTTGACGTTAAGTGCATTCACAATGCTGTGTGACTATCATCACTATGTTCAGAATATTTCATCATCCCAAACAGAGCAGTAATTCCCTATTTCTCCCTCTCCACAGCCCCTGGTAACCATTATTTTACTTTGCAGCTCTATAAATCTGCCTATTCCTCATGGAGCCCTGGTGGCATAGTGGTTAAGAGCTCAGGTTGCTAACCAAAAGGTTGGCAGTTTGAATCCAGCAGCTGCTCCTTGGAAACCCTATGGGGCAGTTCTCCTCTGTCCTATACAGTTGCTATGAGTCGGAATCGACTGGACAGCAACAGGGTAGATACCTTATGTAAGTGGAACAATATGACAGTTGTCCTTTTTGTGTGTGTGTCTGGTTTATTTCACTTAGTATAATGTTTTCAAGGTTCACCCATGTAGTAGTGTGTATCAGGGACTTCATTTTATGGCTGAGTGATACTCCATCATATGCAGATGGGCATTTAGGTTACTTTCATCATTTGGCTATTTTGCATAATGCTGCTATGAACACTGATGTACAAATATCTCAGCCTCTGCTTTCACGTCTTCTGGATACATACCTGTGAGTGGCATGGCTAGTCATATGGCAGTTCCTGTTTAACTTTCTGAGGAACCACCAACCTGTTTTCCACAACAGCTACACCGTTTTGCATACCCACCAGCAATGCAGGAGGGTTCCAGTGTCTCCACATTCTCACCAACACTTATTATTTTCCATTGTTTGTTAACAGCCATCCAGCTGGGGGGTGAAGTGGTATCTCATGGTGGGTTTGATTTGCATTTCCCTAATGACTAATGGTGTTGAGCACCTTTTCCTGTACTTACTGGTCATCTGTGTATCTTCTGTGGAGAACTGTCTACTCAAGTCTTTTATCCATTTTTAATTTTCTTATTGTTGAGTTGTAGGTGCTCTTTCTATATTCTGAATGTTAATCTCTTACCAAATATATGATTTACAAATATTTTCTCTCATTCTGCAGGTTGTCATTTCACTCTTTCAACAGTGTCCACTGATGCACAGAAGTTTTTATTGTGATGAAGTCCAAGTTATCTTTCCTTTTGTTGCCTGCGCTTTGGGTGTCATATGTGAGAATTCATTGCCAAAACCAAGGTCATGAAGATTTTTTGCTGTATTTTCTTGTAAGAGTTTTATAGTTTTATCTCTTAGATTTAGGTCTTCAGTGTTTTGTACTGATTTTTGTTTACGGTGTAAGGCTCCACTTTCATTCTTTCACCTATGAATATCCAATTTTCCAAGCATTTTCTGTTGAAAGACTGTCCTTCCCCCACTGAACAGTCTTGGCACTCTTGTCAAAACTCAACTGACCATATAAAAAAAACAAAAACAAAAACCAAACCTGCTACCGTCGAATCGATCCCAGCTCATAGCAACCCTATGGGACAGGGTAGAACCGTCCCATAGAGTTTTCAAGGAGCAGCTGGGGGATTCAAACTGCCGACCTGTTGGTTAGCAGCCTGAGCTCTTAACTACTATGCCACCAGGGCGCCTGTAAGGGTTTCTTTCTGGGCTCTTTATTCTATCCCATTGGTCTGTTGTTTCTATCCTTATGCCAGTACCACATTATTTTGATTTCTGTAGCTTTGTAGGAAGTTTTGAACTTTTTCTCTTGTCAATACTGTTTTGGCTATTTGAGGTTCCTGAAAATTCCACATGAATTTTAGGATGCATTTTTCTATTTCTGCAAAATAAACACACAAACAAAAAACACCCCTGGGATTTTGATATCGGTTTGGGGGTGGTATTGCCATCTAAACAATAATAAGTCTTCCTAGTTATGAACATTTATTTCCATTTGTTGAGGTCTTCTTTAATTTCTTTCAGCAAAGTTTTGTAGTTTTCAGTATAGAAGTTTTTCACCACCTTGGTTGAATGTATTTCTAAGTATTTTATTCTTTTACATGCTATTCTAAGTAGAATTGTTGTCTTAATTTCCTTTTCAGATTCTTCATTGCTAGTACATAGAAACACAACTTATTTTTTGGTGTTGATTTGTATTCTGCAACTTTGCTGAATTCATTTACAAGCACAAATAGCTTTTTTTTCCTTGTGGATTCTTTAGGAAATGTAAATGTAGATCATTTGTGAATTGCCTAATAGCTCTGAGTGGAACCTCCAGTACCATGCTGGACAGAAGTGGTAAAGTGATGAATGAGGACATCTTTGTCTTATTCCTGATATTAGGGGAAAAAGCTTTAAATCTCCCACTATTGAGGAAGGTGTTAGCTGTCTCCTGTTGAGCCTTTATCATGTTAAGAAAGTTCCCTTCTATTCCCAGCTTTCTGAGGGTTTTTATCATGAAAGGATATTGAATTTTATCCAGTGCTTCTTCTGCATCTATTAAGATGATCATGTGTTTTTTTTCCCTTCTGTTCTATGCAGGTGTTGTATCACACTGATATTCTTACGTTGAACCACTCTTGCATTTCTGGGCTAAATCACACTTTGTTGTAGTGTATAATATAATCCTTTTAATGTGATGTTGGATTTAGTTTGCTAGTATTTTGCTAAGAATTTTAGCATCTATATTCATAAGGGTTAGATCTATAGTCTTCTTTTCCTGTGGTATATCTGGCTGTGGTATCCAGGTAATGCTGGTGTCACAGAATGTGCTAGAAGTACTCCCTCCTCTTTTACTTTTTGGTAGTGTTTGAGTAAGAGTAGTGTTAATTTTTTTTTTTAAAGATGTTTGGTAGAATTAATTGGTGGCCATCTGGTCCTGGGTTTCTCTTTGTTGGAAGGTTTTTGATTACTGATTCAATCTCCTTACTTGTTATGGGTCTGTCCAGGTTTTCTATTTCTTCCTAAGTTTTGGTAATATGTGTTTCTAGGAACTTGTCAATTTCATCTAGGCTATCCAATTTGTTGGCATACAATTGTTCACAGTACTCTCTTATAATCCTTTTTATTTCTGTAATATCCATAGTAATATTCCCACTTTTATTTCTGATTTTAGTAATTTGAGTGTTCTTTTTCTTAGTTAATCTAGCTAAAGGATTTTCAATTTAATTGATCTTTTCATAAAAAACAAATTTTTGTTTTTCTATTCTATTTATCTTTTCTCTGATCTTTATTATTTCCTTCCTTCTACTAGCTTTGGGTTTAGTTTGTCCTTTATCTAGTCACTAAAAGTGAAAGTTAGGTTATTGATTTGGTACCTTTCTTCTTTTCTTAATGTAGGTGTTTATAGCTATAAATTTCCCTCTAAGCACTGCCTTCACTGTATCCAGTAAATTTTGGCATGTTGTGTTTTCGTTTTATTTCATCTCAAGATATTTCCTAATTTCAATTGTGATTTTTTTTGATCCATTGGTTGCTTAAGAGTATGTTATTTAATTTCCACATTCTGTGGATTTCCCGGTTTTCTTTCTGTTATTGATTTCTAACTTCATGCCAGTGTGACTGGAAAAGATACTTTATATGATATAAATCTTTTTCCATTTATTTAGATTTTTTTTCTGGCCTAATATATGGTCTATCTTGGAGAATGTTCTATGTGCACTTAAGAATGTGTATTCTGCTGTTGTTAAGTGGAGTGTTCTGTGTACGTTTGTTAGGTCTAACTGGTTTATAGTGTTCAAGTCTTCAGTTGCCTTACTGATCTCCTGTCTGGTTGTTCTATCCATTGTTGAAAGCGGGGTAGTAAAGTCTCCAACTTTCATTATAGAACTGTCTAATTCTCCCCTTATTGGTCACTTTTTGCCTTATATATTTTTGGGTTTTGTTATTAGGTTCATACATTTTTTATGAATTTTCCTTTAAATCATATAGTAAAACAAAAAAATTACAAACTAAGTCAAAAGCACAACACTACTGGCTTTTATATTTACCTATGAAGTTACCTTTACTGGTGTTCTTATTTTTCTTTATGGCTTCAAATTACTGTATAGTGACCTTTCATTAGTCAGAAGAACTCCTTTTAGTATTTCTTGTAGGGTAGGTCTACTAGTAATGAACTCCGTCAGCTTTTGCTTATATGGAAGTGTCTTAATTTCTCCTTCATGGTTTGTTTTTTGTTTTTTAAATCAAAGCTATAAATTGATTACTCCTTTCTTAAAGGGTAGTTTTGACAGATACAGAATTCTCGGTTGACAGTTTTTTTTCCTCAGCACTTTAAATATGTCATCTCACTGCTTTCTGATCTCCATGGATTCTGAGCAGAAATCAGCTTTAATCTTATTGAGGATCCTTTGTATGGGAACATTAGCTCCTCTCTTGCTGTTTTCAAAATTTTCTCTTTGTCTTTTGAGTTCTCATAATTTGACTATAATGTGTCTCAGTGTGGATCTCTTTGGGTTTATCCTCCTTGTAGTATGTTGAGCTTCTCTGATGTATATATTCATGCCTTTCATCAGATTTGGGACATTTACAGCCATTATTTCATCAAATTTTCTTTTGTCCCTTCCTCTCTCATTTCTCCTTTTCAGACTCCCACAATGCATATACTGATCTGCTTAACGGTGTACCACAGGTCCCTTAGACTCTGTTACTTTTTCCTTATTCTTTTTTATTTCTATTCCTCGGACTGGATCATTTCAATTGTCCTCTCTTTTAGTTTGCCGATTCTTTCTTCTGCCAGCTTAAATCTGCTGTTAAACCCTTCTAGAGAATTTTTTATTTCAATGATAGTACTTTTCAGCTCCAGAATTTGTTTGCTTTCTATTTATAATTTCTGTCTCTTTATAAAGAAAACAAAAATCCTCACACTGGACCAATAAGCAACATCATGATAAACAGAGAAAAGACTGAAGTTGCCAAGGATTTCATTTTATTTGGATCTGCAATCAACACCCATGGAAGCAGCAGTCAAAAAATCAAATGATGCACTGCACTGGGCAAATCTGCTGCAAAAAACCTCTTCAAAGTGTTGAAAAGCAAAGATGCCACCTTGAAGACCAAGGTGTGCCTGACCCAAGCCATAGTGTTTTCAATTGCCTCACATGCACATGAAAGCTGGACAATGAATAAGGAAGATTGAAGAAGAACTGATGCCTTTTATTGTGGCAGTGGTGAAGAATATTGAATACACCATGGACTGCCAAAAGAACTAACAAATCTGTCTTGGAAGAAGTACAGCCAGAATGCTCCTTCAAAGCAAAGATGGCAAGACTACGTCTCACATATTTTGGACATGTTATCAGGAAGGATCAGTCCCTGGAAATGGACATTATGTTTGTTAGAGTAGAGGGTCAGGGAAAAAAGGAAGACCCTCAACAAGATGGATTGACAGTGACTGCCAACAATGGGCTCAAGCATAACAACTGTGAGGATGGCACAGGACTGGGCAGTGTTTTGTTCTGTTGTACACAGGGTCGCTATGAGTTGGAACCGACTCGACGGCACCTAATGACAAAATAACATCTTTTTATTGATATGCTCATTTTGTTCCACCATTGTTTTCTTGATTTCCTTTAGCTCTTTGAGCAGATTCAAGGTCTTTGACTAATAATTCAAACAACTGGGCTTCCTCAGAGATGGTTTCTCTCAATTATTTTTTTCCAGTGAATGTGTTATCCTTTCCTGTTTCTTTGTATGTTTTGTAATTTTTTTTTTGCTGAGAACTGTACATTGTTGAGTATTATGTTTTAACAACCCTGGTAATCTAATTTTCTCACTCTCCAGGGATTGCTGATTTTTTCTTTTTGAGGGCTGGAGCTGTCCATTTGTGACTTTTCCAAATTATTATTTTTTTTTGCAAAGTGTGTCTTACTTGAGGAAACCCTGGTGGCATACTGGTTAAAAGCTACGTCTGCTAACGAAAAGGTCAGCAGTTTGAACCCGCCAGGTGCTCGCTGGAAACCCTATGGGGCAGTTCTACTTTGTCCGATAGAGTCACTGTGAGTCAGAATCAACTCAACAGCAATGGGTTTGTTTTTTTGGGGGGTATTACTTGTTGTGTGCAGTAGCAGTTTTTCTTACATTATCTCTGTGGTCAGACAGTGACCTTACAAAGGTTTCCTTGTATATCAAAATTTACCAGCCTCTTCATCAAGCTCTTGTCTGGATGCTCCAAGTGTCTGAATAGACTCCAGAGATCCAAAATAGTTGATTCATACAATTCCTACCAGTTCAATAGTTGTTTCAGCAGAGGTACTGATTCCTGAAGCTTCCTAATCTGCTATCTTCTCAAACTTCTACATCTAGTTTTAAGAATAATATTTCTGATAGACTTTGGCTGTAAAATTTATCCCTCTCTCTTTTTTTTAAATGAAAAAGGACAACAGGCTTACTTAAAAATAGTTAACAATTACAGAAATGTACAAAGTGGAAAGTGAATCTGTTGAAATCCTGATTCTTAAGATAAAAGTTAATGCGGTATATATTTTTCCAGATTTTTGTTCCCGTGAAATGATATTTATTCATTTAATTGCACAAAAATATATGCACACTGATGCTTACTTTTGCATTGCTGTATTATAATGAAGAAAAATAAACTACAGAGAATTGTCTAAACTAGTTATTGTATAACCAAAAAAACAGACCAAAATAAAATGAGGACAATAGTACACATTGAAAGAGGTACGTAACATGTTACTATAAAACAATAAAAAAGACAGGTTAAAAAAACTGATTTATTGCTATACAATAGTTATACTGTATTTTAAACCATTAGTGCATATCTTAGGTAATCACCTACTTGATGGCATTTTTTCAAAATACAGATGAATTTAAAATGTTCCCATTTGAGATACGATTTTTCATTGATAATTCACCAGTGAGCTAAGTTTTTGGCTTTGTGGATGCTAGCTTCGTCTGAGTTATATTAGCTTCATGTTAGGAAATGAGTATCCTTTGTCTTCTTTCCTGTGTTCTGAAACATCTTACAAAGCACTGAAACTATCTATGCCTTGAACGTCTACAAGAATTAACTGATAAAACCAGCTGGTTCTGGAGCTTTTCTTGTACACTACGAAGTTCAATATGCATCTGAATGAAGACTTAAATAAGTAATTTGTTCAAATCATCTACATAATTATATATTTTATGCTTCCTTGACTGATACTAAAGCATCTGAGTGTAACTGTGTTTTCCAATTTCTCCTTGAAATTTCTTAGAAAGCTTTGTTTGGTGGAATGTGTTTCTGTGCTGAGGCAGCAGTATGACTGAAAGTCTTAATGTGTACAAATAGCTCAAAAGAAAGGTCACTGTGGCGTATTTATGTTAGGCCATTACAAAATATGAGAATGCCCATAAAATGAATTATTCCTTTTTTTATGTCCAAAAATGTGAAGGAGCAATAGCAACTCTGTTTATGGTTAGGACTCAAGAAGTCTCAAAGAATCATATTAATATATTAGATTGCATTGCCTATTTAGTTAACTGAAATTACCACAGCTGTATTTACTGTGATCTGGGTCTCACCACAGTCAGTCACCTGTCAAAAGCAGGCATCCTTGGTTACTTTTATTTCCTTTTTGTCTTGGTTGCATTTTCCTTTATTATTTATTTAAATATACAACTAGAATTTTTAAAAATAATCATATGTCAAAAAAACCTATAGATAATATTCCAGCTTCAACTCCACACATGAAAATACTAGGATTAGTCTAGACTGTAGAATTAATTCCTTCTTCTTCTTCTAAGATGCTCTTCTTAATTATCAATGAATTTACCACTTTACTCTTTAATCAAGGTAACTCAAGTAATTTTCATCCAATGCCTTTCTGTTGAAAATTCAATTGAAAAATAAGGATAATGATTTGGCTCTATCACAATGAGGATAAACAAGGGGTTAAATGTTAATATTTTTGTCATGGGGACCTCATGTAATCAACCAATGTAAGTCCACTGAAATTCTAAGATAATAAAAAAAATGATGTGAAAACATGACAATAACATTTGTTGCCAAGTTTACCTTGCCGATATACTGTTTAAAGGTGATTTTATGCATTCTGGACGTTTCATCCAGTCTTACCTGAACCATTTTTCAGACACCCATTTGCATCTATGGTTGTGTACATGATATATGGTCCCGGCTGATTTACTCCAAAGGGCTGCAAAGAAAAGGACTAGTTAAGCCTTGAAAAGTACGTGAATGATTGGAAGTTTCAAGCAAATCTATTACAAATAAAGTAAAAAAGTCATATATTATTTTTACCTAGATGACAGTTACTTAGAGAACAGTACCATAAATAGATTAACACTTTATAAGAAAACCTGTTAGTAGAAAAAATTTAAAAATATATATTATTGCTAAGTCACAGGATCTATGCATCTTCAACTGTACTAGGTAGTGCCAATTTTTTTTCCCTGCAGTGGTATTACCATTTCCCACTCCTACCAAGCTGTATGTGAGAAACTCTGCTGCTTCCCATGCTTAGCAAGAAACACTGCTAATGTGGTGTATCTCTTTGTGACATAAATTATCTTTCCTAGGTCTGTGTCTCTGGAATAGGGTGTGCCCTTTCATACTCTAAATTTGTCCCACTCCAGTGAGACTTGGGAGATTATACTTCTGAGGACACATTTATCACTGTGTTATAACCTCAAATTTAGTTTACCATTCATAGTCTATATACTGGAAGATTGGTATCTTGGCCTTATAGTATTTTTACGCAGAAAGAAGAATATTATATACTTACACTACATACTACTTCCATGAAAGAATTACCAAAAGTCTGTATCTACATTTCAGTTTTGCAGAAGGGGAAGCGAAAGCACTGTTCTTTAGATAGCCACAATTTTAAAGCTAACCACTGACAGCTGAAGAGATGTTAATGTATGAAATTACCTTCTTCATCCAATTATTCCTTTCTTTTTTCTTTATGGTTTTATCCTATATGTAAAAATCTTAAATAATATATTTAGTTACTTACAGCTAACAATACTTATAGTATTGTTTTCAGCAAACCTGCCCAGTTATATTCTTGAAAATTGTTTTCTAATTCACATTAGAGTGCCTTTCATACTACCATTCATAGTATCTTATTTTACAGATTCATTTAGGTATTTTTGTCACTCCTACTTATATTCAATTTAAAAATCACATCTGCAAGCCTCTACTATGAGTCCTTAAGCTCACATTACCTTCACTTCTCACCATGGGCCAGTCATTCTGATATTTGAAGGCAAGGGCCAGAAATCCACATTCAATTCCTTTATACGGTGACCCTCAAAATATGGTTGACAGACCCCTGGGGGCCCCAAGACATTTTCAGAAGGTTGCAAAAGGTAAAAACTGTTTTCAAGATAGTATTTGCCTACGACACTGTGTTAACGTTTGCACTAATGGTGCAAAGTCAAGGGTGGCTAATTACCAGTGGCACCAACTGTGGTCGTTAAGAATTGGGTAATCAGCTGACATTTTTCTTGAAAAGGGACAAAGTAAGCCTATCTTTTCAAGGAAAACAACAAACAATATTTGTTGTTAATATTGAATTTCAGCTTCTAAGTGAAAATTGGAATTTTGGAAACTTTGTATCTGCCAAGGTGAGCATGCCAGCTTTCCAGTTCTTAAGAGATTTTTTGATGAGATCGATGGTGATATCAATAAACGTGATTTCAAAGCATTATAATGAAATATGTTAACACTGGGAAGATCTTCATAACTCAGTAAATCAGTATTTTCCAAATGACTAATGCACAATGTTATAAAACCACGTGTGGGTAAAAGATTCTTTCAGCATCTGGCAACAGATTAAAGGCTTTTTACCTTCACTAACTTGGTTTTTATCCCTGCTGAGACCCGACGTTACCCTTCTCCTCTTGCTTCTTTTTGGCCCGTGCCTTTTTTAAAACTACTGGCCTGATTCCTCTCATCCAGGCTCTAACAGTTCCATTGAAAATCAGTGACAGCGCAGGCTTTTCAGCCCCTCCCTGTTGAAGAGCCATCCCAACCATTAGATAGGGTAGGGAGAGATTTCTGTTTTGCTAGGCAGGCCAACAACCTAGTGTCAGCTTGAAGAAGTTACAGAAGAGACCTCTGCCCCTACGCCCTCATAAAGAATCACGAGTATGAAATCTCTCAGGGGGGAATGAGACAGGGAAGGGAAAAAGGGACTGAGCCCCTAGGCATGTGCTTAACTAATGACACAAAACCCATTCTCTTGGAACATGCAATAAAGAAAGAACCACCAATCCAGCTCTCAATGTATTTCCTTGATGTTTTTCAGAAGAACCAGCCCGATCTGGTCCCTGGAGCATGCGCATACATCCTCAAGGTGACCCACAGACCCCTGACAGGAATCGAGCCAACACCCCATAAGAAGTCCTGCCATCCAGTCTCAGGTGCCTTTGTTACGGGTTCCATCTTGGGCTGCCTCCTGCGTGCGCACCTAATCTTCATATCCCTGCCTCTTCACGAATAAAGATGATGCCTTTTCCTGCCTAAAAATCTCTGTAAGCCCTAGCCAATCCTTTGTTCAGGGAGACAAAGGCTAGGGGTGCATTGTCCCTCTGTCTACTCTCGTGAGCTACTCTTTCTCAACAAAGCTTTGTCCGTGCAGGGGAAAAAAAAAAAAAAAAGTTAGGCCTTCATAAGGAGTGTGTTCATACTTAGCTAGGCATTCTTCCCCTCAAATTTATACTCCTACTAACACACAACCCTTTTTTAGTAATCTCAAACTACTGCCCCTTTGAGAAACACTTTTCTCTTATAGAGGAGGTGGTTTCATTCAATAATTCCTTAGGGAATTTTTCAAAAAGCGGTTGTTACGAGAAAACATTTGTTGGGAAGATGAGGGAGCTATAATTCTACAACCAAATCAGGAATCACGTGGTGAAAGCTGGATGACCCTATGAGGAACTCTGTAGAGGATGATGGCCATCTTTGAGCCAACTTTCCCACTGGGCTGGGCAAACTGGGAGGGGAGGGTGAGGGCTGGGCTAGGACTCAGAAATAAGGGGCCATTTCTTCCTGGCAAGTCATGCACTTCTGTCTGCTTTCATAGCTGGTAGCGGCTAAGTCCTGTATTTACAAGCGCTCCACTCACCACTCTGCTTGACTCTTTAATGGTGTTTTATCTTCTTTTCCCATATATATCTCCTGTCCTCCTCAGTGGCCTGGCAAAATAACTGTAGTCAATTGATGAGATTTCCCCTTTGATTATACCTTTCTCTATTTTCTAATTTGTTTCAATAAACATTTATTACTGTCAAAATCAGAGAACAGAAAACTTTGACATGTTTAAAAGTGGATAATAGTATCTGTCCCACCCACTGTATTGACTTCTGGACTAAATGAGCAGCTACATGTCATCATAGCAAGTAACTACAGGTAAAGATAAAAGACAGTATAAATATATTTTTGTAACTCTTTTCTCAAATCTAGTTTAAAAGATCACTGTCACTCTCCAGGAGAAAAGACCCACCAGTCTTCTCCCATAAAGATTACAGCCTAGGAAATCCTATGGGGCAGTGCTACTTGGTCTTATATGGGTCAGAATCGACTTGACTGTAGACAAGGGCAATGTAACTTTTTACTCCACCTGCCCTGGACATTAGTTCTCTGGGCCAATGCCCTCTTTTGAAATACCATGAGAAGGTGTTGTAACCCTACAGTTTCCTGCTTCCTCTCCTTATTTATCTGCACCTGGGTCAGAGGACACTAATGAGTAGACACATGCCCAAGACACATACTCTGACTTACACGACCCATAGCAGGCACATGGATTTCCCCAACAAAGGGGCAAGATGGGGACCAGGAAGCCAGCATCTAGGTATCATAAAATATTGCCATGCAGTCTGTCTTGAGCAAACACTGCACCTTTGACTATACTTAGAATAACCATAGCCACACATATGGCTGTAATTAAAAAAACAGGCTGAAACTATGGATACATTTAAAAATGAGCACTTATAATAATGGATATGAAAACACAGCTACTATAAGGCACGACAGTGAACATTTTGAGTTAATTTATGAAGTGTAAGCATCTGTTAAAACAAATTAAAGCCTGAAGAGTAATATTCTAAATTCTAGGGCAAAACTGAAGCTGGCAGTCTGAAATGACATTGCTGAATCACCAAAAAACAAAACGAAACTCAGTTGTAGTCAATTCACGACGACCCCAGAGTAGAACTGTGCACCCGGGGTTTTCAGCGGCTGATTTTTCGGAAGTAGATCCCCAGGCCTTTCTTCTGAGGTGCCTCCGGGTGGTCTCTGACCTCCAACCTTTGGTTGGCAGATGAGCATGATACTCATTTGTACCGCCCAGGGACTCCAATAATATATATTATGCCGGGCAATAAAAAGCTGAGACGGTCACACTTGCGCAGAGTTGAAGCAATAAAACTGTGGCAGGAACCATTAATTCTGCAGTGCTCCTGCAATTCGACTATACCCAGGGACTGATCCAGAACTCTGGGCTGTAGGCACTGGGGCTTCAGTGAGCAATTCATACACAGCACCAAAAGAACTAACGGAAAGACAGAACTCACAAAAAGTTACCAAAGAACCTCAGGGAACACACAGGTCTTTCCCCCAGCACTCTAGTTCACGTGAGGGAAGGGTAAGTTTAAAAGTTAAAGAGGGTGGATGTGGACAATGCCAACATCCAGGGCTGAAATTTCTGCACATTTAGCTTATCTAACTGCAAACAGCACTTGCTCAGTGAAATGAATACATATTAGAGTTGCTGTAAAATGAACTGTTTTCTCTTTGGAAACATTTTTTAAAAACCAGAAATATATTTTCATGGAAAACATTCAGTAAGCTGACTTAATAAATTCTGATAAGAAAAGATTAAGACATTAGCTATTCCGATGGAATGCTGAGGACTGGACCCCAATTAGCAAGTTTACTTTCCTTGTGCCAATTTTAGTACATATCTCTCACAGACTGCCTCACCCTTTCATTTAAGTATCACATCTGATAGCTGCCTGAGTGAATTCAGACAAGTTAAATTTAAGATATTAGTATCTCTCAAATTTTCTGTAATATAAGGAAAAAGTACTATCATTGGCTCTTTTTCTTATTCTGGGAGACATTACTTACATAATGCAGTTTAGGTGTTTGATTACACAGATTCTTTTTTTTTTTATTGTGGCAAAATATATATATAACAAAACATTAGCTGTTTCAACATTTTTTACTTATAAAATTTGTTGTTACTGTTAGATGCCGTCAAGTCGGTTCCAACTCATAGTGACCCCATAAAACACTGCCTGGTCCTGCGCCATCCTCACGATCGTTGTTATGCTTGAGCCCACTGTTGCAGCCACTGTGTCAGTCCATCTCGTTGAGGGTCTTGCTCTTTTTCGCTGACCCTCTACTTTACCAAGCATGATGTCCTTCTCCAAGGACTGGTCCCTCCTGACAACATGTCCAAAGTATGGGAGACGAAGTCTTGCCGTGCTCGCTTTCAAGGAGTATCCTGCCTGCACTTCCATTATGTTAGGCAACCATCACCATTATCTGTTTCCAAATTTTCGTCACTCTTAACGGAAACTCAGTGCCTCCGAAAGAAAGACTCCGTCTTCCTCCCTCCTGCCCTGACAACCACGAACAAGCGCTGGTCCCCATAGCTTTGTCTATTCTAGATATTTCATGTGAGTAGGAAAATAGAATACTTGTCATTTTGTGCCTGATTTCACTTAGCATAATGTTTTCAAGTTTCATCCATACGGTAGCATGTATCAGGACTTCATTTCTCTATGGCTGAGGAACATTCCACCGTGTATGTATATTTTGTCTATCCATCCGCTGATGGACATTTAGGTTGTTTCCACCTTCTGAGTATTGTGAATAGTGCTGCAGTGAACACTGGTGTACAAGTATCGACTTGTGTTCCTACTTTCAGTTCTTTAGGGCATATCCCTAGGAGTGGATCTGCTGGGTCATATGGTAACTCTATGATGTTTAAGTTTCTGAGGAACCCCCAAACTCTTTTCCACAGCAGCTGTATCATTGTAAATTCCCACCAGCAATGGATGAGGGCTCCAATTTCTCCATATCCTCGCCAACCTTCACTGTTTTCCATTTTTCTGATCACAGAGATCCTAGTGAGAGTGAAATGGTATGTCATTGTTGTTTTGATTTGCGTTTCCCTAATGGCTAATGATGTTGAGAATCTTTTCAAGTGCTTGTTGGCCATTTGTATATCTTCTGTCTACTCAAGTCTTTTGCCAGTTTTTTGATTGGGTTGTTTGTCTTCTGTCACGAAGTTGTAGGAGTTCTTTATATATTCTGGAAATTAAACCCTTATCAGATATACATTGTTGTGGTGTGCCATTAAGTCGATTCCGACAGAAGAGGCCCAAAGGGTTTCCTAGTCTGTAATCTACCGGAGCACACTGCTGGGTTTTTTTTCTCCCACAGAGCAGCTGGTGGGTTTGAACCACCAACCTTTCAGTTAGCAGCCAAGCACTTAACCACTGTGCCACCAAGGCTCCTTATCAGATACATGAAAACTCATTGCAGTTGAGTCGATTCCAACTCATAGTGACATTGTAGAACAGAGTAGAACTGCCTCCACAGGATTTCCAAGGCTGTAAATCTTTACAGAAGCAGACTGCCACATCCTTCTCCCGTGGTGCAGCTGGTGGGTTTGAACTGCCGACCTTTTGGTCAGCAGCCAAGTGCTTATGTATATATAGTTCCTCCCAATTTTCTCCTCAGCTGTGCCATCTCTTCACTTTATTGAAAAAGTCCTTTTTTAAAAGAAAAGTATTTTATTTTTTTGGTTGAAAATTTATACAGCACAATGTATATCAATTCAACAATTTGAACCTGTAGAATTCAGTGACATTGTTACATTCTTAAAGTTGTGCAACCATTCTCACTATCCTTTTCCAAATTATTCCACCACCATTAACAAAAACTCACTGCCCCGAGCTTGTCATCCAACTTTTCCAGTTGCTGTTGTCAACCTGATCACATATAGATCTTTTAAACAGCACAATGCTCAAGGCAGACATTCTTTTCTAATTAAGCTAAACTATTGTTTGGTTTAAAGATGACCTTCAGGGGATAGTTTTGGTTTAAGGTTTAAAGATGATCTCAGGGCAATAGTTTCTGGGGATCATCCAGCCTCAATGGCCCCAGAAAGACTGGCTTCCATGAGAATTTGAAGTTCTGTCCATTATTTTCCCTCTTTTGATGAGGATTCTTTTACAGAATCTTTGATCAAAACATTCAGTAATGGTAGCGGGGAACCATCCAGTTCTTCTGGTCTCCTGCAAAGGAGGCAGTTGTTCATGCACGCAATTAGACAGGCATTCCAGTTCCTCTCATGATTCCTGACACCACTCCTTCCTTTGCTGCTCCAGATGAATGGAGACTAATTGCGGTACCTTAGATAGCTGCTTGCAAGCATTTAAGACCCTGATGAAGTCCGATAATGCACAAAAGTTTTTAATTTTGATGAAGTGCAATTCATCTATTTTGACTTTTGTTAATCATTTTGGTGTCCTATCTTAGAATCCATTGTCAAAAACGAGATCCCGAAGCATTACCCCTGTTTTCTTCTAAAAGTCTTATGGTTTTAGTTCTTACATTTAGGTCCTTCTTCCATTTTAAGTTAATTTCCATATTTGCTGTAAGGTATGGGTCCAGATCCATTCTTTTGGATATGGAAATCCAATTGTCCAAGCACCATTTATTGAACAGACTGTTCTTTCACCATTGAATGGACTTGGCACTCATGTATCTATTAACCGTAGATATATGGGTGTATTTCTGGACTCTTCATTCTACTCCACAGATCTATATGTCTATCATTATACCAGTAGTAGACTGTTTTGATAACTCTAGCTATATAGTATGTTTTTAAATTGGGAAGCGTGAGTCTTCCTACTTTGTTCTCTTTTTTCAAGATTCCTTTGGGTGTTTGGGGTTTTTGGTAGTTCCATATAAATTTGAGGATTGGCTTTTCCAGTTGTGCAAAGAAGGCTGTTGGAATTTTGGTAGGAACTGTGCTGAATCTATAGATTGATTTGGGTAGTATTAACTAATACTACCAAATACTACCCAAAGCAGCCTTTATTGGAAGATAGTATTAAGCCTTCCACTCCATGAACACAGAATGTCCTTCCATTTATTTAGGCCTTCTTTAATTTCTTTCAGTAGTATTTTATAGTTTTCAGTGTACAAGTCTTTCACCTACCTGGTTTATTTTATTCCTCGGTATTTTATTCTTTTAGATGCCATTGTAAATGAAATTATTTCTTTTTCATAATGCTCACTGCTGATGTATAAAAACCCAACTGATTTTTGTGTGTTGACCTTGTACCCTGCCACTTTGCTGAATTCATTCATTGGCTCTAGTAGCTTTCTTGTGGATTTTATGGGATTTTCTATGTATAGCATCATGTCATCTCTGAAAAGGGACAGCTTCACTTCTTCTCCATTTGGATACCTTCTATTTATTTATTTTTCTTGCCTAATTACTATAGAGATTCTTTTTAGCTAACTGCCCTCTATGTGCCTGTTAAATGATATAAAATCAGGGTTGGAACACCTCGTTATTATTGTTTTTTTAAATTGTGCTTTAAGTGAAAGTTCACAGCTCAAGTTAGTTTCTCATACAAAAATTTATACACGTGTTTGTTATGTGTCCCTAGTTGCTATTCCTATGTGAGCACACTCCTCCTTTCCACCCTGGATTTCCAGCATCCATTCATCCAGCTCCTGTCCCTCTCTGCCTTCTCATCTCGCCTCCGGACAGGAGCTTCCCATTTAGTCTCATGTATGTACTTGAGCTAAGAAGCACACGCTTCACGAGTATCATTTTATGTCCCATAGTCCAGTCTAATCTTTGTCTGAAGAGCTGGCTTCAGGAATGGTTTTAGTTCTGGGTTAACAGAGAGTCGGGGGGCCATGTCTTCTGGGGTTCCTCCAGTGTCTGTCAGACCATTAAGTCCAGTCTTTTTATTAGAATTTGAGTTCTGCACCCCACTTTTTTCCTGCTCCGTCAAGGACTCTCTGTTGCGTTCCCTGTCAGGGCAGTGACTGGTGGTAGCCAGGTACCATCTAGTTCTTCTCAGGCTGATAGAGTCTCTGGTTTCTGTGGCCCTTTCTGTCTCTTGGGCTAATACTTTCCTTGTATCTTTGGTGTTCTTTATTCTCCTTTGCTCTACACCTCCTTATATTTTGGAGGCTTTTCAGTAGCCTGACCAAATCCTGGTGGTTTTTATGTCTATGTCGATTACCTGACTACCTAAGGATTTGTTTGAAAGTCTTGGGACTACTACAACAGAAACCAGACATGGTCTACATCATTGGTTTCAGACAGTAAAACAACTCGAAGAACATATAAGACATAGTATATTAGGTATAATCAACATTAGGTTTAATTATGCAATATAAATTTATGATTCTAAAATATTAGGAAAATAGCTAACTTCTCATGTAGACTGCATTTTTCTCCAAGGTAATTTTTTGTTTATCCTTTTAATTATTTTTTTTTAAATAAACACTCACTGCAATTTTTCCTTATCTTCATTAGTGTTACCTGCATTGCCCCATTCAGTTCAGTATTATTGAATTTTTATATTGTTTCTTACCCATTTCTTCAAGACATTAAATTTAATAAATCATTTTCTTTAATTTTGGTTACCTTCCTATTAAAACTGCAAGATGTTTTCCCTTTGACCAAAGTAAGTAAAGAACTGTAAAATACATATCAAATGCAGAAAACGTTCATGTCATTTTTCCATCTGTGGTACAAGAAGCATGCATGATATTATCACTATCAGATGTGAAAAGAGAAAGCCAAATACACAGAATTAAGGATAGAATGACATTGTAAGAAAATGTCAAATAAATAAATCAGTAAATATTTGTTGAAGCAAAGTCTGGCATCCTTTAAAGCACAGGGAGGTAAAACAGTGCCAAGCCATTCACTTAACCAAAAGAAAAAATTACTTGGCTTATACTTGGGTGAGAAAATTCCTAAATGGAACAGGGAAAAATCTGAGAATTTTTTTCTGGTTGAAAAGATTAAAAAAAAAAGTTAAAGGCACCTTATTTACTACATGTATTAAACACCTGTGTGTAGTTGAAACATTTTTTTTCTCATCACAAGGTATCTGTGGGAACATAAACAAGGAATGTTCTTCTTTTATATCAGGGCTTTGCAGAACGCGTTTTTCTTGTAAATAGCTTGTAATTTATTTTGCAAGTGTTCAAACTTAACAATAAATATGTTATTGTGGTGAGCGATGGTATGGTAAATTTATCAATGAAGACCTGTTTAAAAAAAAATCCCAAGTTTTAGGGACAGCTCATTTATTCATACACCAAATATTTACTGCGTGACTACATCAGGCACTGTACTATGGAGTGAGGGCAGAACAATAAATAAGACACAGGCCCTCCTTGTACAGGACTTAACACAGATCACTCACCAGCTACAGAACAGACACGTTAAGTGCTAGGATTAAGCACAGGGTGCTAAGGAATAATAGACGGTGTATCCAACCCTACGTCAAAGAGAAGCCAGGAGACGCTTCCCAGAGGATACTGCCTGAGAACTGACTGGAAGGGAAGCTGAGCTGAAGAATTCTTTCATCTCTCCTTGCACCAGAAGTTTGCCTGCGTCAGGTGGGAACATACAGTCAGCAGAAGAACTATTCAACTCATCACTTAACTCAGGTGGTAGATAAAGAATATCACAGGGTAGGGACAACTTCTCCCTTAGTCTCACACTGGGTCGAGCCTAATACGATCACACTTTCTACTACGATTGAATGGCTGTGATGTCAAAGCAATAAGAAGAAGGACCACTCTCTCAAGGAGTACTATTTCTGCAAATGGGCATGTATTTGATATATGGAATACTGGGGAAGTCACTGTACATTTGTTTCTGTTCAGTTGTCAGAAAATAGTCATCTACAATATCAGTGGGGCAGGAAATGATATATGTGGAGGGGAGTTCAACAGGATGTGAGTTTCAAAGAAAGCCATAAATGGATGAATGAGAGACAGAAGTAACACCTACAGAAAAGCTCAGAGAAGCCGTAATGTCAGATTGATCAATGTCAAAGTAGCTCTGCATGCTGGCCTCATGACTTTCTAAATGACCCTGTTCTCCATATGACAGTAATGGCTTATGTTTTAAGAGAAGAAGAAAGGGGGCATTGTTGATCTTAGAAGTACAGGCTGCCTTAATCGTACAGCCAAGCCTATCAAATTTTCTGCTACAACCGGAAGGTAAAATGAGTGAGTTCAATTTCAACTTTTTAAAATCTTTGCTTGACCATGTACTGAAAGAGGCACAGAGTGGGTCAATAAGAAACTGAAGAAGAACAAGGGGTCTGAATATTAAAAAAACTGGGCAGAAAATACCCGAGTAACCAAGTTAATCTTAGCCTCTGACAAATCACCTCTTTATTTTGATACTGACATGAAAGCGTCGGGTTTGATGGACAGTCATATGCATGCTGCAGTGTATGTGGTGGCACGTCCTCCAGACCCTCCCCTTCAGGACTCAGGCACTTATTCCTGGAGCTACCCCAAGTGTTGGCTTCCAGAGATCAGAGCTGGGTTCCTTCTAGAAATTGCTCTTAGTGGAAGGCTGCTCCCTGGCCCAGTTACAACCTCTTCCTGGGGACTGTGGCATGCAGAGTCTGACTGGTGCAGAAGGACAAAGGACAGGGCCCTCTGTCTCAGTCTGGATCACCTATGAAGGGCCATGTGGTTCCTGCCCACAAGGGGTTAGAGCCTACTGTGGGAGCCATCTAATCTAAACAGACAAGTGCCATCCATTATTCTATATGTCAAAGTAATAGCAGGATCAACAGAGACACTGGAAGGACTGGTCATTCTTCCAAGGGTATGAGAAAAGGTCTCATAAAGGAGGTGCCCCCTGAGGAGAGAAACTTTTTAGAAGGTACTTTATTTCTAGCAAAGATTTGTTGAGCACTAAAAGATTAATCACTTCCAAAGAGTAACAATAATTTGATTGTGACCTATAACAACTGTTTTGTGTATAACTACTTATAGTGCAGAGAATAGGGACAGAAATATTTACAACTCGGAGTTAAGTTTACTTACCGTTATCTTACGAGGGCAGTCATTAGAACACAGACCACTGAGAACTGTGGGAAAATAAAGAACAGACTGTCACTGTTACGTTGTAAGCTTCTGTGTGCAGTGAGCTCCCTTTCCCCACAAAATCCATTAATATGGTCTACTGATTCACGATCACAGGCAGAAACAAATACAATTTCTTTAGATCTAAAGTTTTATGAAATTTATGAAATATATAGGTGAGATAATTATGGTTATATCACACCATACCTACCATTGGTTTTTCAATTGGTCAGCTAACTTTCAAGGATTACTTAGACTCTGACAGAGACATATCAAATGCAAACCAATTAAAGTGTATTCTAAGAATAATAAATAGAACATTTGTTGTTATGTTGTTAGGTGCGGTTGGTTCCGACTCATAGCAACCCTGTGTACAACAGAACGAAACACTGCCCAGTCCTGCGCCATCCTCACAATCGTTGCTGTGTTGGAGCCCATTGTTGCAGCCACTGTGTCAGTCCATCTTCTTCTTTTCTGCTGACCCTCCACTATACCAAGTATGATGTCCTTCTCCAGGGACTGGTCCCTTCTGATAGCATGTCCAAAGTTCGTGAGACATAAGTCTTGCCATCTTTGCCTCTAAGGAGCATTCTGGCTGTACTTCTTCCAGGATAGATTTGTTCCTTCTTCTGGCAGTCCCTAGGATATTCAATATTCTTCACCAACACGATAATTCAGATGGATCAGTTCTTCTTCAGTCTTCCTTATTCATTGTCCAGCTTTCACATGCATATGAGGCAATTGAAAACACCATGGCTTAGGGCAGGTGCACCTTAGTCCTTAAAGTGACAGAATTCTTCAAAAATGCAACTCGGGGCTTGAGTCTTTTCTCAGTTCTTTCAGCTTGAGAAATGCTGAGCATGTTCTTCCCTTTTGGTTTGCTAATTCCAGGTCTCTGCACTGTCATTATAATACTTTATCTTCTTGAGCCACGCCTTGAAATCTTCTGTTTAGCTCTTTTACTTCATCATTTCTTCCATTTGCTTTAGCTACTCTATGTTTAAGAGCAAGTTTCTGAGTCTCCTCTGATATCCATTTGGTCTTTTCTTTCTTTCTTTTTAATGATCTTTTGCTTTCCTCATGTATGATGTCCTTGATGTCATTCACAACTCGTCCGTCAAATCTATTCTTGGGACAGACTCCAATTCAAGTAGGATATACTCAAGGTCATATTTTGGTTCTTGTGGACTTGTTTTATTTTTTTTACAGCTTCAACTTAAACTTGCATAGGAGCAATTGATGGTCTGTTCCACAGTCAGTCCCTGGCCTTGTTCTGACTGATGATGTTGACCTTTCCCATCGTCTCTTTCCACAGATGTAGTCAATTTGATTTCTGTGTTTTCCATCCTGTGAGGTTCATGTATATAGTCACCATTTATGTTGTTGAAAAAAGGTATTTGCAAAGAATAAGCTGTTGGTCTTACAAAATTCTATCATGTGATCTCTGGCATCGTTTCTATCACCAAGGCCATATTTTCCAGCTACCGATCCTTCTTCTTTGTCATGTAAATAACCCATTTTATACCCAATAGATAGGTAAAAAAAATAAAAATATCTGTAGAAAAAACAATAAAATCAAAGAAAAATGTCAAACTAAGAAAAATATTTGCAACATATATCACAGACTAAGGGTTATTTCCCTAATATATAACACAGTACATTTACAAGTCAAGAAAATGGGAAAACGACAAAGACCGTTCATAGAAATAAAAATACAAAGGGACCTTAAATATATGATAAGATGCTCAGCTTCACTCACTGTAAGAAAATGCAAAGTAAAAACGGGACAATTTGTCACCTATCTTTAACTGGCAAAATTTCAATAAGTTTAATAACTCACCAGGCTGGTGAAGGTTATTAGGAAATACATATTCTCATATAGTGCAGGTGGAAGAGGAACCCAGGTGGCGCAGTGGTTAAGAGCTCAGCTGCTAACCAAAAGGTCAGCAGTTCAAATCCACCAGCTGTTCCCTGGAAACCCTATGGGGCAGTTCTACTCTGTCCTATAGGGTCGCTATGAGTCGGAATCAACTCGGTGGCACTGGGTTGGTTTGGTAGAAGAAGTGTAAACTGAGACAATTTCTATGACGGGACAGCTGTTAAAATAAAAAATACTTACACTATAATGTTCAAAAGCAGGCAGAATGAATCTATGGTGTTGGAAATGAAAATCGTGATCACCTTTACAAGGAGAGATTAGTAGCTAATAAGGGGGCATAAGGCTGCTTTGGGGTCCCAGTAATATTTATTTCTTGATCTGGATATGATTATGTGGGTGCATTTACTTTGTGAAAATTTACAGACCTGTGCACTTCTGTATACTTTTTGTATATATGTTTAACATGTTTATTTTAAAAATACATCTGTATACACATATATACTTTAACTGTTCGTATTATTTATTAAGAAAACAGATTAATTGAAAAAAAAAAGTATAATGAGTATGGTAATTTGGTATTATCAATTAACATTAACACACAGACCCTCCAACTCAGCAATTTCGTGTTTAGTAAACTAGAGGAGTAATAGCAAAATACTGGAAACCACTTAAATACCCACCAGTAGAGATAAGGCTAAATAAATTATGGAAAATATATAATATTATGGGATGATATCAGCCATTAAAAGAACGAGGAGGACCTGTAAGTGCTGACCTGAAAGGTTGTCCACACTTTCTTGGTAAAAAAACAAGATGCAGGCCAAGGCATTAGTAAGATTCTACTGAAAACATGTACGTGTGCTGGCAGACTCTCACAGACACAGTGCGAGCAGCAGAAGCCAGACACAGCGAGGAGGTACTGCACTATTCCATTTACAGGATGGTAAGAAACAGGCAAAACCAATCCACGGCGACAGAGGTCAGAAGAGGGGTTATACCTCTGCAGGGGTATTGACGAGGTAGAGGGACATGAGGGAAACTTCTGGGGTACTGGAAGTATTTCCCCTTGATCTGGATGTGGTTACAAGGGGGAATACATATGTAAAAATTCACCATGATGCATACTTTTAACTTCTCTGCGTACTCACTGCTGCAACCTTCCTCCTACTGTCTTGTCAGCTCACACCTAGACGAAGATAATCCAAGTTGGTCACCCTGGGACTGGCCTCTTTAATTATGAGCGTCTATATTTTGCCTCTGAACACTGCTGCAAAATTCATCTTCTTTATGTACACATTTCATCATGGCCTCTCTCTGATGAAGAATTTAAACAGTTATTGCAGTTATTGGGTCACTGACAAAATCTTCTCTTGGCCACAGATGTCCATTCATCAGTATTCTCTCTTCTTCATATTCCACAGCAGGAAGGCAAGCCACTCTCCACTTCCTACTACCTGCTCTTCTTTCACTGATCAGGGCCTCCCACCTGGAATGTTAAACCACGGCCAACCGTGCTCAGTCTGAATCTTCTCCATCTTTCAGGATCTAGGTGCTTATGTATCATCTTCACAGAGCCTTCTTAGACCTTAAAAATCTTAGCATACACATCATTCCATTCAACATTCGAGTCGGAAGTACTCCTCACCATTCCTTAGCTGTCTGACATGCACAAGCAGAAAGACTCCTGTTGATATTAGTAAATGCTTGCTAAAAAAATGGACAGATCCTCACAGAAAAAAAAAAAAAAGACTATTACTTAAAAGCCAAGCAACGATGTGCAGTGTAGGGGACACAGAGGAGCACAGCGACAGGGTGGTGCTAATAAACAGAACTGTTTCCAAATCTGCATTCACATGGGCATGTGTATGTGTGTGTCTATGCACACACACATTTTAATAAAAAGATTTATTGAGATCTATTCACATAGCATAGCATTCACTCATTTCAAACGCATAGTTAGTTCAGTGGTTTTTAGCACATCTGCAGAGTTGTGAAACCATTTCTGCAGTCAGTCTTGGAACATTTCAGCACCTCAGAAAGAAACTCTGTACCCTTCAGCTATCACCCCTGAGTCATCTCATCCCCCCAGCCTAAGCAACCACTAATCCACCTGGGAGAGGGCCTGACACATGAAAAACAATCAACATTAGCTTCTGTTGTTTTTTTAAATTCTAGATTCTGTAAATCAGGATTCCAGGATTTTAAAAATAACCAGTTTCTTAACTTTTGTAATCAGAAAATAAAACAAATACCAAACCCTAACCTCACCCATAAAAAAAGAAATCACGCTTTACTGTTCTCTTGCGTATCAGAAACATAAACGGGTAGACTGGGGTGGGGTTTCCACAAATGTCACCCTGAAATCACCATTTTAAGGCTCCGTAATGTCAAGCTTACGAACAAGTAAAAAGTACCAGGAATGTATTAAATCAGTGCAAGAATGTAATTTCCCCAGTGATATCAGAACATAATTTTCATCATTTATGCTTTAGTCAGAAAAAAAACTCCACACTATTAAACGTTCCAAGACTGAGTTTACCATTATTATAGCAAAAGCCCCCTTTCTGGAAGTGGGACAAATACAATTCTGAGATAAATGTAAATGGCTAGAGGTGAAGTAACACTGATTCTCCTTAAGCAATTTCAGTGATGGAGACGGTGTGCCGGAAGGGCCCGTATGGTAAGGGAATGCTTTTTATTTTATTTATTTTTTATTGTACTGTAGATGAAGGTTTAGAGAACAAACTGTTTCTCATTAAACAGTACACATATTGTCTTATGACACTGGTTAACAACCCCACGACATGTCAACACTCTCCCTTCTCAAACTTGGGTTCCCTATTAACAGCTTTCCTGTCCGCTCCTGCCTTCTAGTCCTTGTCCCTGGACTGCTGTGCCCCATTCGTCTCGTTTTGTTTTATGGGGCTGTCTAATCTTTGGCTGAACGGTGAACCTCAGGAGTGACTTAATTACTGAGCTAAGGGTGTCCGGGGGCCATACTCTAGGGGTTTCTCCAGTCTCTGTCAGGCCAGTAAGTCTGGTCTTTTTTTGTGAGTTAGAATTTGTTCTACATTCTTCTCCAGCTCTGTCCGGGACCCTCTGTTGTGATCCCTGTCAGAGCAGTGGTGGTGGCCGGATACCATCTAGATGTACTGGACTCAGTCTGGTGGAGGCTGTGATAGTTGTGGTGCATTTATCCTCTGGACTAATCTTTCCCTTGTATCTTGTTTTCTTCATTTCCCTTGCTCCCGAAGGGATGAGACCAGTGGAGTATCTTTGAGACCAGTCAAATACCTTAGATGACCACTCACAGGCTTTTAAGACCCCAGATGCTACTCATCAAGGTAGAATATAGAACATTTTCTTTATAAACTATGTTATGCCAGTTGAGTTAGATGTTCCCCGAGACCATGGTTGGCACAGCCCTGAGCCCAGCAATTTGGTCTCTCTTTGGATGTGTATAAGGAGCTTCCATGACCTTGCCTTATGTAAGTTGTGCTGTCTTCCCCAGTACTGCGTACTGTGTTTGGGTACGGGAATTTACAAGGACAGATATCTGTGTACAGTTCCTACTTCTACCATTTGTGCTGTTCGCGGCTGTAAGCCTCTTGAAGGTAAGGGCTGTTTTGGTTTGTTTGGTTTTTCTGTTAGTCTCTCTCTCTTGCTCATTTCAGGTATCAATAAATGTTTCCTAATTAACTAGCTGATAAACCACAGTCTAATTTCTAGAAGTTTAAAGATTTTTAAACCATCTTATAAATACTTAAATTATGCTATTAGTATTTATAATCGTATTACTAAATTCTATACAGATTTATTATAACACTTTATAATGCCCTTTTGTTTTTAAAACCAATTTCTAATACACCTGGACTTTTATAACCAAAGTCCTTTAGAAAAGATTAATATAATATATAAGATTGAAATTATTTACAGAAGATACCTTATTCACAGAATAAAATGAAAATTAATAATTAAAATACTGAAAGAGCTATGTGAAGCATTCCTTATTAGTAGATAAAATTAGTATAAAACATGGCTAATGGGATATGAAATCTGTAAGTTTCCTTCAAAATGATAATTCTCAGTATCTTATCATTTCATGTCACCACATTATACGTTATATATAGCCCAAGTATTCCTAAAGGTGTTTGAAGTATAAAAACTGGGTCTCTCTAGCTCTGCGATTCAGTTTACACTGGTTACTTTACACCAAATGCTAGAACAGAAACAAAGAACCAGCAACAACCATTCATAAACACTATAATCCCAAACTGACGTGCAGTGGGGCGGGGGGAGGAGTTTAACAAAGTTAAAGCTGTACAGGTCAATACTGTATGATGGTTTTAGTAGTGTTTAAAATGAAAAATCCTTGACTGGATTATGCGTGATGGCTCAAATTCATTCTCTGAAAATGTCTTTAAATTTTTGTTTCTTTAAAACACACAAATACAAAACAAGTACCATATTCTTTCTACCGATACGTCAAGCTTCACCTACAAGTGTGAAATAAAGAGGCTCCCACTAGCTATTCAGGCCATTTAGACAAATTTTTTCAGGCCCTATATGGGAAGATTCGTTCCCTTCTATTGATCACTGTCATGGATTGAACTGTGTCCCCTCAAAATGTGTGTCAACGTGGCTAGGCCATGATTCCCAGTATTGTGTGACTGTCCACCATTTTGTGATCTGATATAATTTTCCTATGTGTTGTAAATCCTGCATCTATGATGTTAATGAGGCAGGATTAGAGGCAGTTGTGTTAATAAGGCAGGACTCAATCTACAAGATTAGGTTTTGTTTTAAATCAATATCTTTTGAGATATAAAAGAGAGAAGTGAGCGGAAAGACAGGGAGACCTCATACCACCAAGAAAGTAATGCCTAGAGCAGAATGTGTCCTTTGGACCCAGGGTCCCTGTGCTGAGAAGCTCCTAGACCAGGGGAAGACTGATGACAAGGACCCTCCCCCACAGCTGACAGAGAGAGAAAGCCTTTCCCTGGAGCTGGAACCCTAAACATGGACTTCTAGCCCCCTAAACTGTGAGAGAATAAATTTCCCTTTGTTAAAGCCATCGACTTGTGGTATTTCTGTTAGAGCAGGACTAGATAACCAAGACAGTCACCTATCTTTCATTCATTATTTTTTCTTGATTACATAAATCACACGCTTATGGCAAAAAACTTAAAGAAACAAATTAAGTAAAAAGTGAGTGATGCCTTAAGTAATTTTGATCCTGTTCAGTACACATATGAACATATTAAATATTAGATGTGGTAGGTATATGTTTCATACATACACAATTTTTATATATGTATACACGTATATATATAAAAATACATAAATTTTTATACATATAAATTAATTGTTAAAATTTGTGATAAATTCAGGAGAGGCTTAACCTTTAAAAACATATTTAGCTCTAGGTAAATGTTTCAAAGAACTTCATAGTAAACAATTTCAAATGCAACACATTTGTCTCCCTTAATTCCCTAAATCTCACTTTAATGATCAAAAACAAATATAAAAATAAAATGTGTAGTCATCAATGGCAGACATTTTGAGAAAATTTGGAAGGATATTAAGTTGGTGAAAAAGACTGAGAAAAGAGCCGAATAGTGCTGACCAGGTCAGAGAGTCAGTGGGGCAGGGTGCGTGGGTCCCTGACAGACCACTGGACAACCTCTAATCCCAGGGCAGCAGCAGCTGAGAACAAGGGCAAGCCATGGTGGGGCTGGTTAAAAAGGGGAACTGAGGGACTCCAGGCACTGGGCCAGAGGCTTAGAGAGGGGATAGCTCCCATCTGTCGCTTGGTGAGTGTTGTGGATCCATTTCTGCCGCTCAAAAATCTGTGTTGTAAATCCTAACCCCTATATCTGTGGTTAGTCTCATTTGGAAACAGGTATCTTTGTTATGCTAATGAGGCAGTATTAGTGTAGGGTGTGTCTTCTATCAATCTCTTTTGAGATATAAAGAAGCAGATTAAGCGAGCAAAAACAAGCAGGCAGAGATGGGGGGAAGACAGATGCCAAGCCACATGAAGACTGCCAAGGAAGAGAAGCTGAAAAGACAAGGACCTTCCCCCAGAGCCGACCGAGAGAAAGCCTTCCCCTAGAACCGGCACCCTGAATTTGGACTTCTGGTCTCCTAAACTGTGAGAAAATAAATTTGTTTGTGAAAGCCACCCACTTGTGGTATTTCTGTTATAGCGGCACTAGACAACCAGATAGTGGGCCTTGCTAACTAAATAAAGTGGAAGATTTGCTTGTTCTTCTAGGCAGTTCCCTAAATAACTTCAGAGTGTAGCTAAAAAAACAAACTTCCAAATCCATAGGGTGAAATAATATAAAAACGCCCAGAAAAGCATGAGACTGTCTAATAAGCTCTGCCTACCCGTAACTCCCTTTCTCTCCTTCCCACTGGAAACCCCAACTCTGTTAAAACTCAGAGCGTGACGATCTCCGGGTGAGACCAGAGAAGTGAGCAAGTCAGGGACTGTGAAAGTGTTCCTAGCTAGTGCCTCTCACCAGGCGGGGGTTGCAGTGTTCCCCTTCAAGGGGCTACTTCTGTTATGTTGTCTGGGGACATCCACAGCTACCATCTTGCTCAAATATGGCTTCCACCGTGTGGTCACTCCCAGGCTGAGCCCCCAAGGAGCTGCTGCACGGGGAGGGCAGAAAGGAAGCAGTGGCAACTGTCTGCTGGGCAAGACGGTAGAGTGAACATAATGACTTTTCCACCCCCATTACCTACCAACACTGATGCTTCTCAGAAACATGAGCAGAGAAAAATTCTCAGGAACGTGAAGAAAAACAGCCACGTAAAGGAGGAGGCTCAAGCTGAGCGATCGTGTGAATGATCTCCCCGAAACTGGAGTGTGTGCCGGGGAAAGAACTGAGAGGCTGCGTGCTCTCTAAGGAGTGGATCGATGCTCACGTAATTACCCGAGCAACATGAGCGTTGCCATGCAAGGGCAAGAGAAGGATCTTTCACAACACACAAGTACTCAGAAAATATGCTAGCCTGTAAACAACTTACTGAAATTAACCTGAGGAAGTACTCCAAAAGAAACGGGAATTAGAACGAAGAAAGAGAAAGATGTGGAGCACGAGAAGAATGGCGGCGATAAAACTAAGTTTAAATAATCACTGATAATATGGCTGGGAATTGTTAAGAAGCGGGTTTTAAAACAGAAGGTACAAAAGGTAAAACAAATTTAATCATACAGAAATACACCTAAGCATTATTTCCACAAAGTCTGGAGGCAGGCAAGGGGATAAAGCTTTCTAAAGGTTTCATTTTGTTTGGTGAGTAAGGGTGAACACAATGGTACATTTTTAAAAGTGCCCAGGAAATACAGGTTAATATGCTTGTTAGAAACTTCAGTGAAGTATTCCCCACTGCCATTCAGTCAATTCTGACTCATTGTGACCCTACAGGACAGAGTACAACTGCCCCATAGGATTTCCAGGGCTGTAATCTTTACGGGAGCTGACTGCCACATCTTTCTCCCACAGGGCGGCTGGCGGGTTTGAACCACTGACCTTTCGGGTACCAGCCGAGTGTTTAACCACTGCACCCACAGGGCTCCTCCAGTTAAGTACTAGTGGAACAGATTTAGGATGTAGAACTCTAAATGTAGCTGACAGGAATAAGAGAGAAAATCAGAGTGAGGAACTAGCCCCAATTCAAGACTGCAGTCTGAGATGCATGGGTCCCTGTCTCCACACATGAGCTCGGAGGGTGTTCTATGGACGTGGTGTCCTGGGAACCTTTCCCTAACCACCTGTAAGGGCTGAAGTACCCACATCTCCCTAATTTAATGCAGTCGTATTTAGTATAGGCTAGTCAGAGCATCAGAGTAACAAAATAATTTTAGAGCAAAATCAACTGTGGACATTGTAGATGGCTCTGAAAGGGTAATCACAGACTAGTGTCTGACAAGGCAAACAACAACTAATAAAGCAAAGAGGGGAAGGGCATCTCAAAACGACTAGAGGGTTAGTTTTTCCCAAATGATTGCTTTAAATTGGTATCTTATTTCCCATGACCTTTCTGTAGAGTACATTATTAATATTTGTTAATATTTTTAATGCAAAGTTATTCTGTTTTCTAAAACCAAAGCCTCCCACACCAAATGGTTATCTCCAGCTGTCAGCAATCCACGCCGGGAGACGCTTTTTCCCAGGAAGCAGTGCTACCCGATACAGGCTGTGAAGTCACAGTCAAGAGATTCTTAAACTCTCTAGGTTAGAGGTTCTCAAGAGTCTCTTGGGGTTTTTGGTTTTGTTTTAACTTTTTGGAGCTCTGGTGGTGCAGTGGTTAAGAGCTCAGCTGCTAACCAAAAGGTTGGCAGTCTGAAGCCACCAGCCGCTCCTTGGAAACCCTATGGGGAAGTTCTACTCTGTCCTATAAGGTTGCTATGAGTCGGAATAGAATCGACTGGAGAGCAATGGGTTTTTAACTTTTTACCATGAAAATTTTCAAACATACACAAAATCAGAAGGAACAATAATGAGCTCCCTGCACGCTTCACACGACTTCAGCATCATCAATGGCACATGGATAATCTCATTCCATCTATCATCCATGTCTCACTTCCCAGGATTACTTTAAAGAAAAACCTCAGGCATCTCACTTCATTCTCAAGCAGTTTCTCTCACTATTTAAAAGAAACAAGAAGTCTACTGTTTTCGGAGCGGGAACACAGTATGTTTATAGGTATTCTATTACTGTAGTTATAATTCATGGTCTGCTTTTTGGATATAAACGGCGATAATCTTTCTAGGACTAATTGTTTTTTATTCCGTAGATATTCATCAAGGGCCTATTTTATGGTAAGCATTAGTAGCAATACATACCAGCTGCCCTGGAGTCGACTTCAACTCCTGGCAACCCCACGTGTGTCAGAGTAGATCTGTGATTTTCCAGAAGTAGATTGCCAGGCCATTCTTTGGAGGTGGCTCTGGGTGGACTCAAACTTTCAACCTTTTGGTTAGCACTGGAGTGCATTAACTGTTTGCACCAGCCAGGGACTCCATTAATATATTTAAAAAAACAAACAAACAAAAAAAAAAACAAACCCACAGCTGTCGAGTCGATTCTTACTCATAGAGACCCTGTAGCACAGAGTAGAACTGTCCCATATGGTTTCCAAGGAGTGGCTGGTGGATTCCAACTGCCAACCTTTTGTGCAACCAAGGCTCCCTATTAATAAACAGAAGTAAAAACACGCACACTTTGACTATGATGTACAGTTAAGTCTTCTAACAACTAAACCAATGAATAAAGTAAGTTTGTGTTGCTTTCCAAGAAGACGTACTCTCCCTCACTGTAAGGTGTTCATGCAGAAGTTGGCTGAGATGCTGCATTAGGTTGGCTTTGGGTAAGATGCCTTCTGAGGCCTTTCCCATCTCTCAGGTATCTTGATTTTGTTTTTTTAACTTCAAAAAATATAAATGAACAAATAAACACCAAGGAGGGAGTGTTGTTGTTTGGTGCCATTGAGTTGGTTCCAACTCATAGCAACCCTATGAGGGACTAAGGACCCTAAATTATATGTCTGAATTTTCCGATGTGGCCAATGATTAATCATGACCAATAATAAATAATGAATAATAAATGTGAAGCTTCTGTTTCAGATTGTTGTTGTTAGGTGCCGTCCAGTTAGTTCTGACTCGTAGCGACCCCATGCACAACAGAACGAAACATGGCCCCATCCTGCGCCATCCTCATGATCGTTGTTATGCTCGAGCCCATTGTTCAACTGTGTCAGTTCATCTTGTTGAAGGTCGTCCTCTTTTTCACTGACCCTCTACCCAGCATGATGTCCTTCTCTGGGGACTGGTCCGGGAGGAGGATCACGCTGACAACTGCCTTCTCTCTGGAGCATTTTATTGTTATTATTTCAACTGGGAAAAATATATTTTGTTCTGAATCTCTTATCACGGTTGGAAAATCCTATGCTCTGATTTATTTCTACTTCCCAAGACTAAGAACCTCTGCCGAAGAAATAGCCTCCAGATTCAAAATGGAAAGCAACAGCATCACATGCCTTCACACTAGTTAGCAAATCTGTGACAAATATAGAAAATTCAATCACATTCTTTTTTTAAGAGCACACAACAAAGAACTTTCAGTATAAAAGTGGTTTCAAGCCTTGAATAAAAGAATTTGCAGAGTGCCAGGAGAACTGAATTTGTCCTAACAACATACAATATCTCTTTCATTTAATATTTAATATCTCTTTCATTTGAATCTTTCTTTACTCCTCAATACCTAACATCTGTTCTGGAACGCGTCCATCCTCAATCCATATAGATATGCACACAGACATACCACGTTCAGATGAAGATTCTTAAAGAAATAAGTAATAAATCAGTGTTTCTTTCAAAGGCTTGAAACTTAAGAAAACAGTTCCTTTAAAGTACACTGGCAAGACTCTAATCCAGGAAACAAACCCTACTGCTGTCTTGTTGAACAGAAAGAAAGCTACACTCCAAAGGAGAACTGTTAACTGTTAACCATATTTGAAAGAAACAACATTCTCCCAGGGTTATTTTACATCATCCCACTAGGTAATGAGAGAGAAGCCCATTTGACTAAGTGCATGTTACCCCTTCTGCACGTTTGTCATACTGTAAGCCTAGAAAATTATGTAAGCGAGGCTTTCTCATCACAGAGAATCTGAAAGATGAGTAGACGGGGTAACGTGAACAAGGAAAGGGGAGCTCATTCACGAGGCTTCAATCTTCTTTTCTAAGAAAAGAACTGTTGACTCGCGGTATACCTGAGGGAAGGAAATGGGTAAAGGTAGGCACTGGGCCTGTCCTAGACTTTCATCTTTGGGTGGAAGTCTTCCTAGAGACAGAATATGGGGTGAGAGGCTTCAAGTACTTACTGGTCTAAAGAAGAAGGAAAACTCTTAAGTTAGGACAGACAATCCATGCCTCAAAAAGTGGCTGGCATTTGTTCGACGTATATTTCCTGGGTGCCTCCTATGCGCCAGGCCGAGTGTTGGGTACCAGAGAATCAAAGGGAACAGACAATACCCTCCAGCTGCCTACACTGTCACAGTGCAGTAGGGGAGAGAGATGCTAATTTAAGTGACACAAATAAATCTATATTTCAGGGTGTTTCTCAAATAACCCAGAACAAACGGAAAGAGGGAGGAAAGGAGATTAGATGTCGCATTAAAATAAATGGGGAATAACAGTGCTGTCCTTCACAAATGAGGATGATCGGAATGACCCAAGTCACAGGGCAGATGTTTTGAAATGTTTTCTTCCTAGAGATGATACAGCTTTTGTAGAACAAAACTTATAAACAAAAGCTTCTATCAGTCAAATGGCTGCACTGGACTTAGTAACTTATCCATAAGAGATTGTCATGGATTGAATTGTGTCACCCAAAAATATCTGTCAACTTGGCTAAGCCGGGATTCTCAGTATTGTGTGGTTGTCCACCATTTTGTCATACAATGTGATTTTCCTATGTGTTGTAAATCCTATCTCCCTGCACCTGAGAAGTGCCTCGACCAGAGAAAGACTGATGACAAGGACCTTCCTTCAGAGTCAACAGAGAGAGAAAGCATTCCCCTAGAGCTAATGCCTTGAATTTGGACTTGTAGCCTACTAGACTGTTAGAGAATAAATTTCTCTTTGTTAAAGCCATCCACTTGTGGTATTTCTGTTACAGCAGCACTAGATGCCTAAGGCAGAGATCAAATTCCAAACTCTCACTTCATCAGTCCTTCATTTCAATTAAATTAACTATATTAGGTTGTCCTAGTGTACATACTTATTTAATCTGTATGCTGAGCAAATAATCTGAGAAGCTAGACTATATAAAGAAGCACAGGGCATCAGGATTGGAGGAAGACTCATTAACAACCCGTGTTATGTAGATGACATAATCTTGCTTGCTGAAAGTGAGGAGGACTTGAAGCACTTACTGATGAAGATTCAAGACTACAGTCTTCAGTATGGATTGATTACACCTCAACATAAAGAAAACAAAAATCCTCACAACTGGACCAATAAGCAACATCATGATAAACGGAGAAAAGATGGAAGTTGTCAAGGATTTCATTTTACTTGGGTCTACACCCATGGAAGCAACAGTCAAGAAATCCAGCAACGCACTGCATTGGGCAAATATGCTGCAAAAGAGCTCTTGAAAGTGTTAAAAATCAAAGATGTCACTTTGCGGACTAAGGTGTGCCTGACCCAAGCCATGGTGTTTTCAATTGCCTCATATGCATGCGAAAGCTGGAAAATGACTAAGGAAGATCGAAGAAGAATTGATGCCTTTGAATTATGGTGCTGGCAAAGAATACTGAATATACCATGGACTGTCAAAAGAAGGAACAAATCTGTCTTGGAAGAAGTACAGCCAGAATGCTCTTTATAAGCAAGGATGGCGAGACTACGTCTCAGATGCTTTTGACATGTTAGCAGGAGGGATCAGTCCCTGGAGAAGGACATCATGCTTGGAAAAGTAGAGGGTCAGTGAAAAAGAGGAAGACCCTCAACAAGATGGCTTGACACAGTGGCTTCAACAGTGGGCTGAAGCATAACAACGATTGTGAGGATGGTGCAGGACCAGGCAGTGTTTCCTTCTGTAGTACGTGGGGTCACTATGAGTCGGAACCGACTCGATGGCATCTAACAACAACAACAACACGAACATACATAGACATAAAAATAGTTACAGGTGTGTATATGTGTGTGAATCCCTACCTGTATTTCCTAGTTCTGTACATTGAGTGAGCCCTGAAGAAATGACAGCCCAGCAGCACACAGCACACTGAGCACCAGAACTTGGCTTTTAAACATCATCTTCTACTAAAAGGAACCAGGTCTCCTGGAGAAATGTCTGATTCCAAGGTTGGGGCAAGAGAACTACAAGGTGAGCCTGGAGTATCTTGCTGTGTCAGAGAACATGTCAAAATCACACAGGAACCAGCCTGAAGGAGCTCCCACCTACTGCCCCTGCAGGGAACAATGTGAGCATCAAACTGAATGACAGTGATGTATTACAACCTATTCAATAAATATGAATCCATGAATCTATACTGACAAAATAAACATATACCTTGAAAACATTATGATGAGTGAATTAAGTCAGACACAAAAGGACAAATACTGTATAATCCCATTTATACAAAATACGTAGACTAGGTAAGTGCATAGAAACCAAAGTTTACTAGTGGTTGCTGGGGTGGGAGGGAGGAGGGAGTGGGCGTTATTGCTGAAGGGGCGCTGAGTTTCTATCTGGGGTGATGTAAACCTTTGGAAATGGACAGTGGTGGTGGCAGCACAACATGGTCAATGTAATTAACTCAGAGAATTGTACACTTAAAGACGGATAAAATGGCCAACTTTTCATTATATATATATTTTACCACCATAAAATTAAAATAAAAAAAAAATGAATATATAAAAACACAGGAGAGAAGTGAATGACCATTCTTACAGTAGAATGTCAACCAATAAATGTAGACAGAATGATGGAAATAGAGAATCACCATCTGGCAACCATCACACAGAAGGTGGATTCAGGCAGAAGTTGTCAATGGACTCCAGGTAGGTTGGCAGACAGAAATTTGCTGAGGAAAAGGATAGTAAAGTACTATCAAAATATCTCCTCGCAAAATACTAATCAAGTACGGGGAAAACGGCAAGTGTAAGGTGGGGAAACCTGGAGGTCCCTGACATGACCAGGGGATGACGGTTGCCATCACAGGGAGGGGGCAGATCAACACTACGTGCCTCTGAGACTTGCAACTCCAGGCAGGGGAATTTCTGCAAAGAACGCATGGCCTGAGCGGGGTAGTGAGGAAACGTAGGGTCGTCCCACAGGATGTAAGGCCCGCTAGTCTTTTAAACTGATAAAGATAGGAAAATTGGCAACGCACTGTTTCCGAAGTCTGAAGAGACATGGAAACAAACTGCAGTAGGTATTCATGGACAGGATCCAGGGCAAGAAAGAACAAAGAGACCTTGCTGGGACTGTTACTGAAATGTGATCAGGGTTTGTGTAGTATAGGACAGCAGTGTACTGATGCTGATTTCCTGATCTGGAGGGTTGTATGCAGGTTATGCAGTAGTGTGTCCTTGCTGTTTGGAAGATACATATCAGACAGACAGAGAGAGAAAGAGAAAGACAGTGAGAGGGGGAATACAAAAATAACGTTAATAAGAGTCCCTGGGTGTGCAAATGGTTAATGAGTTTGGCGGCTAACTGAAAGGTTTGTGGTTCGAGTCCACCTAGAAGCAGCTCAGAAGAAAGGCCTGGTGATCTACTTCTGAAAAATCAGTCACTGAAAATCCTGTGGAGCACAGTCCTACTCTGACACACATGGGGTTACCATGAGCCAGAAATGACTTCATAGTAACTGGTTATTTAATAAGAAAATGTATCAAAGAAATACTCACCAATGACTTTAACAAAATATGCATCTGCTTCAAAGTTATTTTTCAGTGTATGGATGGCAAAATCATTCTTTGTATACCCTTTACTCAGGACCACGATGTCCAGGATACCCTAGAAAAAACAAAAATTAAAATGATAAGAATAATCTGCTAGACTGACTTGAAAATGATCATTAAAATGTACGGTACATTTATCAAGTAAATGCAAACTTTATTTATTCAACCTGTTTAAAACAAGATTAACCCAAAACCCAAACCTGCTGCCGTCAAGTCGATTCCAACTCATTATGTTTTTTAAAAAAAGATTTATACACTTTGAATAATAAAATACAAATAAAATAAAGAACACCTGCAGTTTGAGATAACTGTTAGCCTTCAGTGGATTTCCTTCCAGTCATATCTGCATGACTTTTCAAAGGCCTGTGCTATGGACTGCCAAATCGTTTCCAATTATCAGGCAAAGATCTTTTAATCTGTTGCTTGCCACTATTGCATATTAAAGGGTTTTTTTTGTTGTTGTTCTAAAACGGGAAAATTCTATGATTGCCCTGCCCCCATCAAAAAGGTGTGTTCATTTAAAATTCCTTTCCTTTGCCTCTTTAATGAGGTTAATTATTTATCAAAATTTTTTCATATGTTAGCCATTTGTGTTTTCTGTAAATTGATTATGTTCTTTTTTTCTAGAGGGAATTTTAAGTGACTTAAATCAATTTATATGAGCCCTTTTTATATTAAGGAGATTATCTGACTCTTTCATAGCAAGTTTATTTCCTAGATTTAAAAAGTTTTTATTTATGATACTTTTGATGTACAGAAATTAAAAATTGATTTGTGGTCCATACTGGCAATTTCTTTCCTTGGTGATTCTTTTATACAGGGAGCACCGATGTGACGTGAACCAACGTCAGACGTGGCAGTAGGAGAGACAGGAAACAAGAACCTGATAATTCACGTAACTGAGAATCCACCCCTTAAAAAAGCAACCCAAAACCAAATGGGTATCTAAGTTTTTAAAATAACCACTCTTTTACAAGAATATACAGTTACGTACTGACTCTTGAATTCAACCCATTTTTTCAAAGGTTATTATTTCTGTTCCCAACATTCTGAGCATAAACTGACTCACTTTAGAAAGGGGAAACAGGACCCTGGGAGTTTCTCACCAGGTACCCTGGTACAAGGATCTGTGGCAACAGGCACCACCACCCGTCTGTCAGCGTGCTGTACTGTGGTGGCTTGTGCTTTGCTGTGATGCTGGAAGTTATGCTCCTGGTATTTCAAATACCAGCAGGGTCACCCACGGAGGATACACTTCAGTGGAGCTTCCAAACTAGGAAGAAAGGGCTGGCAATCTACTTTTGAAAATTACCAATGAAAACCCAAAGGATCACGACCAACTCTGCCTAGACAGTAGGATTCAAAGGGGAGGACTTCATGATATGAGAACTATCTGATATGGTGCTGGAAGATGAGCCTCCTAGGGTGGAAGGCACTCTAAACACACAGTGAGCACAACAATGGACCCTGCATACCAACAACCGTGAAGATGGTGCAGGACTGGGCGACGTTTTGTTGTTGTACACAGGGTTGCCACGGGTCAGAGCTGACTTGACGGCAACTAACAACAAGCTCACGATATTAAAAGAATACTGAACTCATTCTGATCTTGTACAAGTTCACGGGTCTATTATCTGCTGGCTGTGCTTTTTTCTACTGCTGAACATGCAGATTTGGTCTCAGAGCTTGACTCTCCGGTGGTTTAATCCAAATAAGCACAGAATGGGATAGGGGTGTTTTCATATTTCACTGTACTGATCAGCCAATGGCGTGTCAATTCCCTCTGTCTTCAACATTAAAAAGGGCTTTCTTTAATTAACCCATTTGCTTTCATTATCTCATGTATGTTTTCTGGTCAAACAGGGTGAAAGTGAAAACAAACTCAAGCGAGATGAGTGGATGGGAATTAAACCCTCAAGTACCCCAAAATTAAAGCTCTGCACTCACATCCTCGTAAATGTCAAAGAAGGTAGCAACCACGGCATCTCTGATTTGATTCAGGTTCGACAGGTCCCAATAGACTTTAAACATACGATGGGCTCCCTCACAGCTTGCATTGTTACAAGGGACGTTCTCCAGTAGGAAGGCCTGCTGGTTGCTGTAAGACAAAGAAACGGCATTTAGTTACTGCTGTGACCCATCCACGTTGTACATGTCAGTTGTGCTGTATTTCCAAGAAACAGAGAAGGTGGTAAATGCACATGGTGAAATTATACTAGAAGACATCCAGATATCACCGATTATTGTACTGTGTCATGCTGTTGTGAGTCGCCGTCCAGTCGATCGGACTCACGGCGACCCATGTACCTCACAGTGGAACTGTGCTCCATAGGGTTTTCAAGGCTGTGACCTTTCAGAAGCAGATTCTGAAAGGCCTGTCCTCCAAGGTGCCTCTGGGTGAGTTTGAACCACCAATCTTTTGGCTAGAGTGCTTAACCGTCTGCACCATCAGACTCCATGTACGATATCATAACAAATTGTTGGCTACCCTTTGTCAGCAGCCTTTGGCAAAACTCCTCTGCTAGTCGACTACTGACCTCTCTCTTCTCTAAGCCCCAGAGTCTCATTTATAAACCGAATAACGAGAGTACTTACATCAGAGAATTGCTGTGGAGATGAAATGAAATACTGCGTGGAAATTACCTGGAACAATTCCTGGCACGCAGTCGGTGCTCAGTGAAAGTGCTGTTTCCATCATCATTCTGTCTACAGCAACACAATGCCACGTAAAAATACTTCCGATGGTACAGAAGTAACTTTTGTGAACAATGTGATTGTACATAATGGCTCCTATATATAGGAATTTTCCAATATAGATTGGTTCCCGCTATGCACATAGAAAATAATCAATTTTATTTAGGTCTTAAATTTTATTACGGCTCAATTTTTCTCTAATGTTTTAAGATCATCTTTAGATTACTTATACCACCTAATACGTTGTAAATGCTGTGTAAATAGTTGTTATATTGTATTATTTAGGGAATAATAACAAGATATGAAATGAACAATGCTCAGACAAGAGTGCTGGAGAGAGGCTGAGGATCTGAGATGGCCGGAGGCTACAGCGGGGGATGCCTACACATTCCTTCATCTGCATGGATTCAGCATACTTCTGGGCGTGCGGCAAATGCAAGGTTTGTTTTTGGAACTTTCTTTTCGTTTGAATATTTCTGATTTGCATTTGGTTGAATCTGCAGATGCAGAACCCATGGATATGGAGGGCTGACTGTATTACTTTAGGTCTCGGTGATTTGGAAAAGAAAAAAAGGTATACTACATTAAAGTAGGCGCCCTGGTGGCACAGTGTTTAAGCGTTCATCTGTTAACCAAAGGTCGGCAGTTGGAATCCGCTAGCTGCTCCTTGGAAACCCTATGGGGCAGTTCTAGTCTGTCCTGTAAGGTCGCTGTGAGTCAGACTTGACTTGATGACGACGGGTTTTTTGGTTTGGTACTAAAGTAATGTATCCAAGTGTTTTAATACAGTGAAAAGATCTATGTACTAAATATTCAGTTTGCATGACACACTAAATATATGATTAGCTTCAAATTATTTTTTAGATAAAATATCCCAACACAAACAGTATCAAAACAGAGGAGTAAAACCCCTAGACCATAATATTTACCTGGAAAACTTTGAGGTAAATGTGCTGAAGACCTAATGTGGAACATTATTTTCCCACTAGAAGCTCTGCCCTAATAATTGATTCTCAAATTCTAATTTGTAACATTCTTTCCAGGTAATTTACCCATTCAACCTTTTAGCTAACCAATTTTACTAGCTATTTCATAGAGATGCAGCATATTCTATTTTGTTATTAGATTATATTAAAACACAACAACATGTGATTAAAAACAGCCTTTCCACAATCTTGTAAAAACAACGCATCATACTGGTCAACCTTTAGAGTAAGTGCTTGCCACAGGTTTCCCTTTCCAACCTAGTGCGTGGAATTTCACAATCGTACTTTAACTCTCGTCACAATTTCAAACACCCTACTGCAACAGCCTTAATGCGGCTGCACAATTTCAAATGCCAGCCTAATTGCTAATATGAGTTTGTAAAGGTTATAAATGCCATGCACCACTGTTTGTCTTGGAGCTTACTAACTGCATTTGTCTACTGTGGAACTCGGAGTCTGAAAAAGTTCAGTTCTTTAATTTCTACTGGGCAATACAGGGTAAGCCCAGCATTTTATCTTTAAAAATAAAATTCTATTTAAGTCCAGGAAGGAAGAACCTTGGCCCATTTGGTTTGGAAACCCTTGGGGAGAAATGGTCTTGCTTGTTTTGTTAGCTTCTCTATATGTTCTTGGAAATTATCATCAATAAATCTGTTTTAACACTGTTTTTTTACAAAACTATTATGAAAGTTATTGTAAAATTCAAATAATGGAGATCATTAAAACGTTGAAATCCTTCCTTTACAGGGAAATTCACTGTTAACAATGTAGTGTGCCTCTTTCCAAATCTTGTGCCAGCACATACAAATATGTTAAGTACATATAACCTTAAAAAAAAAAAAAAAAAAAAAGGACTCTGCTACGCACGTTTTCCAACAACTTTTTTCCTTCTATACATATATGGCAATAGGGACATAGTCTGAATAGAATTTTTGATACGTATTTTGAAAACACCCCTCACCAGAGAAGTTCTACCACCAGAGACTCTCCCACCAGCAGCCTGTCAAACTGCCTATTTCCGTTCACTCTCATTCTTTTCACTGGCTGCTTCAGTCCACGGCTATAGCCATCATCCATTCTGACATTCTGCAGCTGATGGTCAGGTGTCTCCAATTGTTCTCTATTACAAATATGCTACAGATGTACATCTGTCTATACACGGATGCGTGTGCGTGTGTACACACGGATAGGTACATATGCTGTTGTCGCTGCATGCCATTAAGTCAATTCTGATTCATAGTGATCCCATGTAGACAGAGTAGAACTGCCCCACAGTTTTCTTGGTTGTAATCTTTACAGAGGCAGATCACCAGACCTTTCTCCCTCAGAGCTGCTGAGTGGGTCTGAAATGCCAATCTTTTGGTTAGCAACTGAGCACTTCAATGCTGCACCACTAGGGCTCCATATGTATACATAAACATATATAAAAGTTCTTTTTCCTTGGATACTTGAGCAAGGATTTCCAAATGATAGTCATCTGGTAAAAGGATACACATATTCTAAATGTCAACAGGTGAAACTGAATGGCAACTCCAAGTGTTGTACCAATGTATACTTCCAACAGTTCATGAGTATTTTGTTTCCATAGCATGCCAATATTCATATGACTGTTTCTTATTTCTGCCAATTGGATAGATTAACGTTCATTATTATTCTGGTAGCAATTTATATTCTCCTGATCAGGAGAGAAGCTAAGTATTACTTTTATGTTATTCATGTTTCGTCTAAGAATTGCTACTACTTCTCATTTTTTTCTTACTGACTTTAAGGCGTTCACTGATTTTTAGGGACATTAGCCCCTTAAAGAGTACAAACCTCAAACAGCTGCTGTAAGAATTTTATCAGAAAATGCACAGTAAAGTGCTTAGAATCTTGTCTGCACACAGCATAGCACACAGTCAATGGGTGTTGTTGTTACTGGTATTATTATATGTTGCTGTAATTATTACTCTGATATGTTGTAAACATTTCCTCCCAACCTTTTATTTTGTTTTGAAAGTTTTGTTTTGGTGTCCTTCATCATATAAACTTATAAATTTATATAGTCATATATGAAAATATTTTTCCTCACGGCACTATAAAAAATGTTAAGGAAGTCCATCAGGCAGATGGAAAATGATACCAGATGAAAATATACATAATGGAGAATATAAAAAATGTGAAATATATACGCAAAATACAAAAAAAATTTTCTTACTATTTAAATCTTAACTATTTAACAAGTGAAAACAAAAACAAAACAACAAAGCGTGGGATTAAAGTAAAGTGTATGATAATAATACCATCAAGACCAGAAGGGGAGAAATGGAAGTATACTGTTGTAAGATTCTAAAACTATAAGTGAAGTGGTATAATGTTGTTTGAAGATAGACTAGAATAAATTAAAGATGCATACGATGAGCCCTAAACATTTACTAAAATAACAAAATGAAGACTTACTGTCAATAAGTCAACAAAGGAGATAAACTGAAGCATAAAAAATACTGAATTAAAAAAAAAAAGCAGAAAGGAAAAAAGAAACAAAGAAGCTGTGGGAAAAACAGAAAACAATGAGATGGCAGCTTTAAACCATATTAACAATCATATGAAATATAAATGGTTCAAACACACAAATTAAAAGGGATAGAATGTCTGATTGGATTAGAAACCATGACCCAGCTATATGCTGCCTACAAGAAATCCACTTAAAAATAAAGACACAGGTAAAGCAGCAAGACAACACACGGAATGGAAGAAAATTTTTGTAAATTATGTATCTGATAAGGGACTTGTATTGAGAATATATAAAGAACTCTTAAAACTCAATAATAATAAAAAAACCCCAAATAACCCAATTAAAAAATTAGCTAAGAATCTGAGTACATATTTCTCTAAAGAAGATACAAAAATGGCCAATAAACTCAGGAAAAGATGCTCAACATCCTTAGCCATCAGTGAAATGCAAATCAAAACCACAGTGAGATACCACTTCACATGCATTTGAATGGTTAAAATAGATAGATAATAACAAGTGTTGACCAGAAAGTGGAGAAACTGGAACCTTCATACATGGCTGGTGGTCATGTAAAATGGTGCAACTGTTTTGGAAAACTGTCTGGTGATTCCTCAGAAGACTAAACACAGGGTTGGGTTTCCATCTGACCCAGCAATTCCACACCTACATATATACCAAGAGAAAGAAAAACATACATCCACACAACAACTTGTATACTAACAATCCTAGCAAGTTTATAATAGCCAAAAGGTGGAAACTGTCCAAATGTCTATTAACTGATGAACAGATAAACAGAATGTGGTATAGCCATACAATGGAGTATTACTGCACAGTGGTTAAGAGCTGGGCTGCTGACCAGAGGGCTGGCAAGGTGGGGGACTGCGTGGGAAGAGTGGTAATGATGGCTAAGAGGAGCCAGGTTTCTTCTTAGGGTAATTAAAATGGTCTAAAATGATCGTGGTGACTGGTGAATTGTATGGTATGTCAAAGTTAGAATCCACCAGGCACTCCTTGGAAACTATGGGCAGTTCTATTCTGTCCTATAGGGTCGCTATGAGTTGGAATCGACTCGACGGCAACAGGCTTGTTTTTTCTTTTTCTTTTTGAAAGCTCTAAATAAAAAGAAAAAAAGAAAATTGCAGGAAATTTTAACTAGTTTAAAAACAAAACATGGGAAATGTTTACCTTTAAGTAGCATTAACACATAAATGCACTATCAAATGTCACTGCCTTGAACAGTTTAATATTCATACATCTAGGTGTAGCCTTTCGAGGCTGGTTTTAATTTCTCTTCAAAGGCCACAAAATCTGTTTTGTTTCCGAATAGACTACCAACTTGACAAAGTTTGGTGACTGTAGGTTGTCAAAGTGCTGTGCGCATCTATCTTATTTCTCACTGAGAAAGGGAGCTGATGGGTCATTTAGCTGACAGTCGGACTCTCTCCCTGGCTGCTCTCAGTGCCTGTGTGTCCACTTGAGTCATCACTGCCTCCGGTGAGTTCTGCTCTTCTCGATCAACTCCATCCCTCTGAATTCCCCAATTTCATTATCAGCCTAAGCTCACATGGAAGGAAAAATGCTTCCGTTTGGGGATATGTCTATTTTTCTGCAGAAAGGCCATTCTAGACATAAAGAAAAACAAACTAAAAAGAAACACAAGGGAGACCATTAGGAATCCCCTAAAAATTAACCAATTTTTTCTGAATTGCTGCCCTGCAACCCAGGCTGCCAGCTCTTGGTTAATGCAGAATCCTCAGTGAAGCTAACAGGGCAAAATAAAACTCTGACTTTGAAATACTAAAAATGATTGGAGCATCTCTGTAACATACACTGATGATAATTATAAATGTGCAAGTAAGGTAATAAGCTTGATCTTAAAAGTAAAGTTCACTTGAGCTCTGGGAAACAGTAATACATTTATTCCCCACAGAAAGTCTAGGATATCAGAATCCCTGGGCCGACAGTAAATGTTTCCTGAAAGAAAGAAGGAAGCAAGCATCTTTTGCAGAGCAAGGCCAATTGAAAGGGAAAATTTAGTGGGACTTAAGACTGTGAATGCTAAAGGTTCCTGTTAAATAAGTGGTTAGAAAAGATTTCCTCTTGTTCTAATTAAATCCTACCTCTATGATGCTAATGAGGTGGATTAGTAGCAGTTATGTTAATGAGGCAGGATTGAATCTACAAGATAAGGGTTGTGTTTTAAGTCAATCTCTTTTGAGATACAAAGGACAGAAGCTAGCAGAGAGACAGGCAGACCTCATACCACTAAGAAAGTAGTGCCAGGAGAAGACCACATCCTTCGGACCTGGGGTCCCTGGGCTGAGAAGCTCCTAGTCCAGGGGAAGACTGACTACAAGGACTTTCCCTCAGAGCCAACAGAAAGAGAAAACCTTCCCCTGGAGTTGACTCCCTAAATTTAGACTTGCAGCTTACTGACTGTGAGAGAATAAACGCGTTTGTTGAACCATCCACGTGTGGTATTCCTGTTACAGCAGCACTAAATGACTAAGACAACTGGTTAATTTGGTAGCCACTGAAACATTTTCTTTATTATTGTTGTCATTAAGTCGATTACAACTCATAGTGACCCTATGTACAACAGAATGAAATACTGCCCGGTCCTGCAACGTCCTTACAATTGTTCCTATGTTTGAGCCCACTGTTGCAGCCACTGTGTCAATCCATCTTGTTGAGGGTTTTCCTCTTTTTCGCTGACCCTCTACTTTAACAAGAACAATGTCCTTCTCCAGGGACTGGTCCCTGCTAATAACATGTCCAAAGTAGTGAGACAAAGTCTCACCATCCTTGCTTCTAAGGAGTATTCTGGCTGTACTTCTTCCAAGACAGATTTGTTTGTTCTTCTGGCAGTCCATGGCATATTCAATATTCTTAGCCAACATCATAATTCAAATGCATTTTTGTTTCTCCTTCAGTTCTCCATATTCATCGTCCACCTTTCATATACATATGAGGTGACTGAAAATGCCATGGCTTGGGTCAGGTGCACCTTAGTCCTCAAAATGAGATCTTTGTTTTCAACACTTTAAAGAGGTCTTTTCCAGCAGATTTGCCCAATGCAGTATGTCGTTTGATTTCTTGACCGCTGCTTCCATGGGTGTCGATTAGGGATCCAAGTAAAATTAAATCCTGGACAACTTCGATATTTTCTCCATTTATCATGATGTTGCTTACTGACCTAGTTGTGAGGATTTTTGTTTTCTTTATGTTGAAGTGCAATCCATACTGAAGGCTGTACTCTGATAGGTATTATTTGTGTCTTTTATTTTTTAAAATGACATGATATTCAGATTTTAAGAGTAAGAAATTGATGGACGTACCACTACTCATGAAATACCCATCGAGAAAGAACAAAGCCTGATTAGGGAATTACACCAGTCCTTGTTCAGCTGTAACACTGTAGGGTGTAGTGCTGAGAGTGATGAAGGAGAAGGAAGAAAGGAAATGAACAGACAGATGGGAAGATGAAGGATGACTTCCACATTTCCTGCTCTGAGTGACGGGTTGAGTAATGGTGCCAACAATTAATACATAAAGTACAAAAAGAACAGGTCTAGTGGAGAGAAGATACTTTCAGGTTTGGGGTACCAGGGGTAGAACATCTGGGGAAAGGGTCCATCAGGTAGTTGTATACATAAGTGTAAGAACCAGATTTAGAGGCTGAAAGGTCCTAAGCTTGTAAGCTGTCATTAAAATGGCCAAAGTAAATGAAGAACATGCAAAATAGGATGTTCTTCATTTAAGGTGGCCCACAGGAAAAGGAGTCCTTAGAAGAGACAGAATAGCAACAGTCAGAGACGATACAGAGAGAACCAGGAGAGTTTCAGGAGAAAGTCATCAATACCCAGATATAGACAAGAGTCTGGAGACATAAAGACGGTGAAGTGACCACTGGGTTCATCAAGTAGAAGTCACTGGGACTGGATGAGATCTTCGGTTAACTGGAATGGGCTGAAGCTAGACTGTAGCAGGTAAAGGGTGATGTTGAGGTAATAAACTTGAGACAGTTATCCAAAATCACAAAAAAAAGGGTTTCTGTTTGTTTTTTGTGTTTTACACTGGAGGAGCTGTGCACATGTTTAAAGGAAGATTAGGGGAAAAGAGTGGAATGAGAAGACATGGAAGACAAAGGAGAAGGGAAAGATTAAAATGGAGAGGGTATCAAGGAAAGATAGACAATCAATGAGGGAACTGTCACAATGATTCACGGTGAGGAGAAAAGTGACTTGAATTAGGAAGTGGCAGTGAAAAGAAGCCTGAAAATTACATTATAAAAGAGGATTGTATCTGCTTGGTAGAGGAGAGTAAAAAATAATTGAACATTCTAGGCTAAAATGGTTGGAGGCAGATGATACACCTTTGAGGTAAGCAAGGACATCATGAGGAAGAGCTGGATTTGAAGAGAAGGAGAAGTATGATTAAGTTAGATACAGGAAGTTTGAAGAGATGGTAGAACATCCATGTAGCAGAGAAGATTTGAGGTAAAGATCTGGGAGTGATTCACCCAGAAGCAAGACAGCTTGTGTTGCAAACTTGAATGAGAGCTGAGGGAGATTATACAGGAAAAAAAAAAAAAAAAGGGCAGTAGCCTGAAGATTCCACCTTGTGGAATGTCCACAGTAGCCAGACAAAAGATTAAAAAAAAAAAAAGTCAGAAGCACAAGAAATATGTATCTTGGAAGTATGGAGAGAGAACTGTGGCTTTCAACGTCAGAAATGAATGATTCGCTTCAACAATGCGAGCTTTTGTTAAATATGACATTTTCGCAGCGATTTATCAAGAGTAATGCTACAAGAGAATCTAAACATCCAACAGCTGAAGATTAGTAAAATCAACACAAGGAAATACTTTCAAATTATTAAATAATACAAGTAATATTTACTTACAAGTAAAATTGTTTGTAATATGGTAAGTAAAACCTGTGAAAGGTAAGAAATCTATGTACCTTAATACTTGTGAGAGAGAAGAATGAGCCATATTTAAGATTCAATTTTAACTTCTTGGGAAAGTTTGACAACATGCTGAGTTAGGATAATTGTATACCTTAAAAAAAAGGACAATATCCCATCTATGAAAGTGCATTAAAACAAGATTAAACCTGGAATGTATACATAATCACCTATTAAATTCTTTATTAAGTGGAGGAGAAAACATTTAGATAATTAACTAAAACTCTGCTAAAAGAAAAAAGCAGATGTAATACAATTAGCGCTTCTAGAAAACTGAAAAGCTTTTCTTTGTCAAGGTCTTTCTTGGCTTTGAGTGACCCCAAGTGACCCAATTTAAGATTTAAGCTCAGCATGCTAAGTTACCTTTTACCATTACTCAAAGGCGAGATAAAATTCTCTCTCCTTGGGATAATGATGGCTTTAGAACTACCAAGTAATGGCATACCTATGATAATGAAAATTTACAGAAAATATCACTAATTATCTGTGACTCTCATGTTAGGGATATTCATGCTAACAAATAAGTTGTGGAGTAATGAAACTACAGTAGGAAACACCATGAGTTCAATTTACGTTTTATGGAAAAATATCTCAGTAAGTCTCTTTAAAAACCCAAATATGGGTTGCTAAAACCAAAAACCAATCCAAACCCACTGCCATCAAGTGGATTCTGACTCATAGCGACCCTAGAGCGAAAGGAGTCTGAATTCACCAGTCCAGGATTCCTTTACTCTAAGAACTCTATTTCAAAATGACAATTTATGCACCACTCTCACTTTGGGGCTCTACTTGGTTTCTCCAATTAATTTATCTGTAAGAAAAGGGGGGAGGGAGTTTCTCAGACAATATCAGGAACGCTACTATACTTTTGCATATAGGACCTAGACCGAGAGCATTTTAAAAGCTTGACTAACATAATCAGAGGTTTTATCTAGTGAATTTTATATATCAAATTTGTTATTTTAATAGTTTTCCCTGTTTGGATTCATATTCATAAATCTTACGCTGAGTATTTCATTTGTACCCGAGAATGTTTCAATTTGTTATTCTATTCTGTTTAGAGGACACTGATTGTCCACTTACTGGAAAGACTTAGAATGAATAATATGTTTTCTTGGAATGTGAGAATCCCAAACCTCTCTCTTAATTGTGCTCATGAGAAACCTGTACACAGATCAAGAGACAGTCGTCTGAACAGAACAAGGGGATACTGTGTGGTTAAAACTCAGGAAAGGTGTGTGTCCGGGTTGTCTCCTTTCACCATACCTAGTCAATCTATTTGTGGAGTAAATAATCCAAGAAGGTGGACTATATGAAGAAGAACGGGGCATCAGGATTGGAGGAAGACTCATTAACAACCTGTGTTATGCATATGACACACCCTTGCTTTGCTGGAAGTGAAGAGGACTTGAAGCACTTACTGATGAAGATCAAAGACCACAGCCTTCAGTATGGATTACACCTCAACATAAAGAAAACAAAAATCCTCACAAGTGGACCAATAAGCAGTAACATGATAAACGGGGAAAAGACTGAAGTTGTCAAGGATTTCACTTCACTTGGATCCACAATCAACACCCATGGAAGCAGCAGTCAAGAAATCAAAAGACACATTACACTGGGCAAATCTGCTGCAAAAGACCTCTTCGAAGTGTTGAAAAGGAAAGATGTCACCCTGAACACTAAGGTGCTCCTGACCCAAGCCATTGTTTTCAATTGCTTCATATGCATGAGAAGGCTGGACGATGAATAGGAAGACTGAAGAAGAACTGACGCCTTTGAATTGTGGTGTTGGCGAAGAATATTGAATATACCATGGACTGCCAAATGAACGAACAAGTCTGTCTTGAAAGAAGTACAACCAGAATGCTCCTTAGAAGCAAAGATGGTGAGATTACATCTCACATACTTTGGGAATGTTATCAGGAGGGACTGGTCCCTGGAGAAGGACATCATACTTGATAAAGTAGAGGGTCAGCGAAAAGGAGGAAGACCTTCAACAAGATGGACTGACACAGCGGTTGCAACAATGGGCTCAAGCATAACAAGGATTGTAAGGATGGCGCAGGATCGGGCAGTGCTTCATTCTGTTTAACAGAGGGTCGCTATGAGTTGGAATCAACTAGATGGCACCTAACAACAACAGCCTCTCCCTTGCTATTACATTTCTTCAACTAATGCTTCTGTATTACAGAAAGCACCAATTTTGAAATGCCAACTATGGGCCTAAACAAAAATGCTAGGGAGTAAATACACAATAATAAATATTTATAAAACATGGTCATTTAAACCATAGTCCCTTTTATATAAGCGTATTGCATCTTACACAAGTGTAGGTGATCAAGTCACTAAGATGAAAATCATGTACATGCTGGAGTTGATTCATGTATATTTAACATCCTGAATATATGTATAATTCCTGGCACACGGTGGGGGATCAATATATAATCTGTTGTTTAATGTTTTCAGAGGTATAGTAAAAACTATAGTATTAAAAAACTGTGGAGAATTGTATTTTCATATATAATTTCTGCTTAATTTCATAGTATAAATTACTTATATAGGGAGAATTACACAAATTCATATATGCATATTTAAACATATGGGTGAGCTAATGGAATTCAAGTGTAAGTCTGCTATTTTTAGACTGATTTTTTGAGCCTAAATTGTGATTCTGCAAACAGTGACTATCTCTAGGTGATATGATTAAGGATGACTTTAATTTTAATTTTTTTATTTATATTGCCTAAATTTCTATAATTTGTGTTTATTAGAAAAACAAATAAAAATGAAAAGTACTGTACTATATTTTCATTCTTTTAAATCATGCCTGTTGTTTCTGTCATATATTAAAAAATAAACTCTCCTTCTCAATAAAAAAAAAATGTATGGTCATGAACAAGTCTATGATGCCATATAACATTATTACTATCCAATATTGTAATGAACGTCCTGGCCAATACAGTCAGATAAGAAAATGAAAGAAGAGATGTAACAGTTGTATAGCAAGGGAGATAACTACCTTTATTTTCAAATGACATGAGCTACCTACTCAGGAAATCCAAGAGAAAACGCAAACTTTTGGAATAAAAGAAAGAAGCAAGATTGGTGAATGTTAAGATCCACATATCAAAATCAACAGCCTTCTTACATGACAATAATAACCATTAGAAAATAACAGAAAAAATTCATTCCATTTACTATAACAATGAAATATCTAAGTTATCAAGGAATTAATCTAATAAAAGATGTGTAGGAGCATTTTGAAGAAAATAAAACATTACTAAAGGATATTTAAAAAACTGTGAATAAATAAATGGCACAAACATGCCAATACTTTCCAAATTAATCTTTAACACAATGTAATTCAGATCCATTAAGGTTCATTTTTTGTCAAGTATGAAAACTTAATTCTAAAACTTACGTGGAAGAAAAAAAGGGACAAAAATAGCCAAAGCAATTCTGAAGACAAATTTGCATTGGAGTGTTTTACATATCAGATATTAAAACTTATTTTAGAGCTACAGTAATTAATACAATCTGGAATCAGTGCAGAGACTGACAGACTCGAAGGCTCAGAAATAGAACTATGTACACAGAGAAACTTGATACATGACAAAGTCAGCATTATAAATAAGTGGGTAAAAACTGACTACTCAGTAAATGTGAGGACAATTGGCTATCTACGAGGAAAAGAATAAAATCAGATACCTTTAATACAGCACACGAAAATAAATTTTAAGTAGATTAAAAACCTATATATTAAAAGCAAAATTTTAAAACTTGTATGATAAAATATGGGAAAATATCGTTATGACCATAGGCTATATCAGGATTACCTAAATAGGATCACGAAAACTTAGGATGCGTATAAAACAGTTTGTATTTATTCCATGTATTCATTTCTAATAATAAACTGAAGAGAATTATTCTCTGTCATGTTTTGTCACACAAAAAGGCTCTGCTTAGTCCACTGGTTGTCATTAACAGTGTGGTAGTTCAGATGCAATGATTTACAAAAATATGCTAGATTTTATATTCAATTAAGCTATATACATCATAAAGAACATAAAACTCTTTTAAAATCAGTTTATTTATCAGAAATACAATCCATGCACTTTCATTTTCAATCATAAAAATTAAATCTAAAAATACACTCACAGTAAGCACATTACCTTGAAACTTACAGAGAAGATTAGATATAGCCATGGTAACATGCCACTTTAAATGGCATAACAAATGAAACTGCATTCATAATCACAAATTTGAATTTTCAGGCTGCTAAAAACGAGGTGACTAAACCCAAGCCTGAGCTATCCAAAACTGTGGCCGCTGGCACATGTGGCCACTGAGGACTTGAAATGCATTTGGTCTGAACTCAGATGTGCTGCAGTGTGAAACACATAGTGAATTTTGAAGAATTAGTACACACATAAAAGAACACATGGTAAAATATGAAAGCTGTATTGTGAAGAATATATCACTTAAATATCTTATTCTGTAAGGAGATGGCTGTGGTGATATGCGCATATATTTATTTATTTGGCTCTCAGATTTGGGAGGTGTTATTGACTGAACTGTGTTCCCCAAAAATAGGTGCTGTAAATTCTAACTCTTACACCTGTGGATACAGTGCCATTTCTGAACAGGGTTGTGTTTTGTTAATGAGGCCACACCAGTGTAGGGCGTGTTTTAAGCCAAACCATTTTTGAGATACAAGGAGAGCAGATTAGGCACAGAAGCAGGGAAGTGCAGATGGTGGGAGACAGACACTATGCCACATGAAGGTTGCCAAGGAACTGAGGAATGAAGCTGAAAAGGGACAAGAATCTTTCCCCAGAGCAGACAGAAAGGGAAAGCCTTCCCCTAGAGCTGGTGCCCTGAATTCAGACTTCTAGCCTCCTAAACTGAGAGAAAATAAATTTCTGTTTGTGAAAGCTACCCCCTTGTGGTATTTCTGTTATAGCAGCCCTAGGAGACTAAGCAGGAGGGAGGAGCTTACATCTCCAGTTCAAGCTCAGAACTACCTGTAATCAAAGGCATGTCAGGCAAACAGACCAGACTTCAAGTATATCACAAAATTATACATAAAAACCAAAGATAGAGGAAATTTATTTAATCCAGATGTTTAATCAAATCCTCCCTCTCTGTGTTCCCGATACTGGTGTGTCTAAAGAGGGGCTAGCGTTTCTATTTCTTCCTGGGTCCTGAGGTCTGCTTGCAGTCTTTGTGAAAAGCAGAGTCTTATTTGAGATTACAAATAGTTTGTATGTGAAAGTGTCAGAGTATATAACAAATTTTCACGTAAACAGATACAAAGAAGGTTGGTGGGGGCATGAGATTCACGGAGGTCTTGGTTCTATCTGAATGATCTGAAGCAAATGTGACAAAAAGTTAGGATTTCAGTCCTAGCTTTGTTTTTCGGTGGAGATTTGCAAGGTGATTGGAAGAAGTCATTTACAAATGCAGTTTCTTTGCAGACTTCAGGGACTTAGTCTGGTTCAGGAACAGACCAGGCAGCTAATGCTGCCTTGCTCCACTTTTCAGATGGGGGAGCACACTACCCATGTGTCCACCCAGCGAGCAAGACCGACTCCTTTCTATTCCTGCCTGAACCGGCAAATGGCTGCTATTCTGTTATAGAGCTGCCTCACTCAGGCTTAGATAAAAAAACGACAGAATTAAATGAAACACCACACGTAAAACTCCTAGCAAAGCAGTAGGGCACATCACTAGTGCTCACTAAATATCAGCAATTATCCCGAGAAAAATCTGCCAATACATACATAATCTGTGGTAGACAGAAAACAGCTACCCAAAGATTTGCACATCCTAATCACCAGAACCTGTGAAAATGTTAGTTTACATGGTGAAAGAGGCTCTGCAGATGTGCTCAAACAAGAATCCTGCGATAGGAGATTATTCTGGATTGTCTGGGTGTGCCCAATTTAAATAATAAAAATCCTTATAAGAGGTCAAAGAGAGAAAGCAGTGTAATGGTAGAAGCAGAGGAAGAAAATGTGATGTGATGTGGGCCCATAAGACAAAAAAAAAAAGTCTCTAGAAGCTGAAAGAGGTAAGGAACAAATTCTCCCCTTGGGCTTCCAGAAGGAACCAGCCCTGCTGACAAACTGATTTTATGACTCCGTAAGGCTTTCAGGATCCTATGAGACCCATATCAAACTTCTGAATTCCAGAACTGTAAGAGAATAAATTTGTGTTGTTACAGTAGCAATAGGAAATTAACATATATTTTGATACTAGAAGTGGGGTGCTACTGTAACAAGTACTTTATGTGGAAGTGGCTTTGCAATTGGGTAGAGGCTGGAAGAATTTTGAGAAGCATGACAGAAAAAGCCTGGATTGCCTTGAACAAACCGTTAGTAGAAATATGGATGTTAAAGACTGATGGCAAGGGCTCAGAAGGATGTGAGGAATGATACAGAAAATCTACATGATCTCAGAGAATACCTAAATCATAAACAGACCGGCGACAGGAATATGGATGTTACAAGCACTGCTGGCAAAGGCTCAGAAAGGAATGAGGAACAAGTTATTGGAAAGTGGAAAAAGGTGACCCTTGTTATACAGCGCAGAAAGCATAGTGGAACTGTATTCTATAGTTACATGGAAAGAAGAACTGTAAGCAGTGAATGTAGATATTTAGCTGAGGAGATTCCCAAACAAAGTGTGAAAGTTGTGGCATGGTTCTTTCTTACCACTTATAGTAAATGTGAGGGGAAATAGATAAATCGATTGAGGAACTTTTAAGCAAAAAGGAACAAGGACTTGATGTTTTGGTAAATTCCCAGGCTACCTAGGTTGTAAAAGATGCTAAAATTCAGAGATTCACTGTCAGGAAAGTGTGATCTAGAGAAAAACCTAAGGACGTGGTTTGACAACCTTTTGCCTTGGAAGGATCAAAAAATCAGATTATTCAGTCGCACACAGAGGTCTCTGAAGAGATTAGGTATGTGACTCATAGATCCCCTCAGCCATCTCAGCACACGCCAAAAACAGAGATGGGATTATCCAGGAAAGATCTATGGAGGAGCCTCTTGTCTAATACAGTGAATCCCTGGGATATACGTGGGAGATCCACAAGGATCAGCAGAAACACTACCAGCTTGGACTGAAAGGAATAGAGAGGATGAAATGAAAAAAGGCTGTCATAGTCCCAAAATTCAACAGGCAGGAAGGAAGCATGTGCTACTTTTCATGAAAAATGAAAGATGACTTCAAGGGCAAGCTGTGGGCCCAGTGGATGGAACCAGGAGCCACAGAAGATTATTCCTAGGTCTTGAAACCTAATGAAATATTCCTGGTTAGATTCTGAAACTGCTATTGACCAAAAACTTCCCTTTTCCTTTCATTTTCTCCCTTTTTGAATGGAAATCCAATAGTTGTTATTTCATGCATGTCCCATCATTGTATTTTGGCAGTAGGTAACTTGTGTCCTAATTTCACAGGTCTACAGAAGGAGAGAAATTTTGCTCCAGAATGGAGTACGCCCAGAGCCTCATCTGTGTCCAATTTAGGTGAATTAGATGGTGAGACTTAGATGGAATTCACCTCTTGAGTCGAAGCTGTATTGGATTGAGACTTCTGAGGATGCTGAGATGGGGTGAAACGTATTCTGCATGTAGACAAGCATGAATCTTTGGAAGCCAGAGCGTGCATTAGGGTAGACTGAAGAATGGCCACTCAAAGACAACCATAGAGTTCTTACAAGAAGGAGGTGGGAGGATGAGAGACAGGGGAGAACGAGGGAGAGATACCTGCTATATAGTTAAGAAGTCAGTCACAAAGGAATTATGTATTATATGATTCCATTTCTATGAAATGTCCAGAATAGACACATCTATAGGAACAGACAGTAGATTAGTGGTTGTCTAAGGCTTGGAAGGGGACCAGGGGGTATTTCAGGGTGATGGCTTAGGGTGTGATTTCTAATGAAAATGTTTTAAAAGTGACTGTGGTGATACACAACTCTGTGAATATGCCAAAAGCCACTGAAATGAAAATGTACAATTTGATGTAAAATGTACATTGAACCGTACATTGGACATGGGTGAATTTTATGGTATGTGTATTATATTTTAACAAAGATGTTAAACAATTATACATTTTTAAAAAATTAACGATGAGTAGAACAAAAATATTCTATCCTAGTACAACACAGTGCACCAATAAGATATACCACGTTTTTCCTAGTCACAGATGTATGCAGCTTATTTAAGCACGGACCATGTTCACACAGTAGCCTTTTCGTATTCTGTCTTCACACTCACAGTGTTTTTATGCTCACAGATGAAAATCAATTTACATTTCTCTGATATCTTTTTCAGTTACAACATACAATAATTTTTTTGCCCTAAAACAAAAACCCTCCAAACAACCCAAATTGCTCTTTCTTTACATTCTGCAACCTCCTGTCAGATGAGTTTATAAAGGGGCAAGTTAACTGCGCCCAGTTTCCCTTGAGTCACCCTCATTAAGATTGTTCTCTATGCTGCCTGGAGAGTGCAGGGAGAAATAAATCAATGTGCTACTTTTGATACATATCTGAAAAAATTCATGTACATGGCATAATCCATGAGAATAACCGTTTCTGAAGTTATAGAGCTGTTTTAGTTTCTCGTCAATAAACAATGTTTTCAATGAAAAATTCTTAAGTTCCAAGATGAACACCAAAAGATAGTAAGATTTTCTTGAATCACACATGTATTTCACTAAAATGTATGTGGCATCTTTAAACTTACATAGGACAAAATTTAAAACTGTTCCACAAATGTGGAATATTATTAGTTAGTGTATGACAAAAAAGCCAGAGAAAACAATGGCAGCCAATCAATACAACAAACACGTGTTATAATATTTCTCACAATTTTCCTCCATGTATCTTCTGCTTAACGTGATCCGTGCCTCTGCAAATGCGTCTTTCTCCTAGGAATGTACTCCCTCACTTAACCCACGGCAAAGCTACTGCTAGTTCCTTTGAGATTCAGTTTAAATGTCAGTTTCTCTCAAAAGTCTGTACTGCCACTACCCCTCATTCTAGGCTACGCAAGGGCAGAGATCATGTCATTTCACGTATGCATCCTCCGCCTCTAAGACAGTGCTTGGTATAGGGAGAATGGAACTAACATTTACTGCTTGCTGCCAGTTGGGTGTCCAGGGAATCCAACTCTGATATGGAGATTAGAGTACAGGGAATTTATCCGGGAGAACTCTCAGGATCAACACCTGTGGGGAAGAGAAGGAAGCAGGTAGGCAGAGGGAGAATTCTGGCTATGATGCAGTCCCAACAAAGGTTTCAACCTACCCTACAGGGAGCTATGAAGGTGGGTTGTCTTTCTAAGTTGTCCTCCACTGGGGTAAAGAGGCTGGGTCTTTCACTGACCAGTCACAGGATGCTGGCTATCCCCAGGGAAGGGGGCACATCATCGGATGAGAGGGCTTCCTTCAGCAGAGAACAATTTCCAAAGGGGGCTGAGAGCTGATACCTGTTAGACAGGTATCCCTAGTAACTAATGATGCTGAGCATCTTTTCATGCTCCTAAGACAGCAACACTTCCAGCAGCTGGTCTTTGAGTCCTTAAGGGAGACCTGGGCAGCACAGCGTAGCATCCACCACAGTGCTCAGGTGCAACAAGCTAGGTACTGTGGGCTCATTTTCAGTCTAAGTGCTGCACTGCTGTGAGGTTCATGGTACCATCTCCACTGTGAGACACCTGGGGCCGGGAGAGGGGAGAACGGTTCAACGTCTCACATCTAGCGCAGTTAGCTTCCGAAATCTGTGTTCTTTCTGCTGTCACAGCCTTCCCTTCATACCGTTTACATTCAGCGAGTGTTTAAGTGAATAAATTTATTCAAAATCTGACCCTCTGAGGCGAGCCATACTTGAACTGATTGCTATCTCCGTACTATTCACGTATCAGTTGAAGCTCAGAGACATAATGTGGCTTACACAGCGTCATCTGGTTAAGGAACAGTGGTACCGCAACTGTACCACACATCCACTCCGACGCTACACCAGGTAGGGCAACACCGCCTGACAGAATCCGGCCTTGACACAAGCATTCCGTATGTCTGATGTCCAAGACGGCCGCATGCAAGGGGTGGCTGATGTGTTGGGCAGTGCAGAGTCTTTCCAGAACTATGACAACCTGCCATTGCTTACTTATGTAGTTTTAGAGATAAAATTTATGTAACATAATCATTTTAAAATTTACAATTCAGTAGTTTTTAGTATATTTGCTATATGTGCAACCATCACCCCAATCTAATTCCTGAACATTTCCACCCCTCCACAAAAAATCCCACAGCTATTAGCAGTCCGTCCTGATTCCCCCTCTTCCCACCCCTTGGTAACCACTGACTGACCTATGCTGTTGTTGCTTGTTGCCAAGGAGTCAATTCTGACTTACGGCAACTCCGTATGTGTCAGGGAACTGTGCTTCAAGGGTTTTCAAGGTTGTGACCTTTCGGAAGCAGACAGTCAGGCGCCTGCCTCCCGGTGGGTTTGAACCACCAACCTTTCGGCTACTAGTTGGGCGTTTAATCATCTGTGCAACCCAGGGACTCCTCTGTCTCTATAGATATACTTATTCTAGACGTTTCATATACATGGAGTCATATACTACGTGGCCTTTGTGTCAGGTTTAATTCACATAGCATGTTTTCAAGGTTCACCCATGTGGTAGCATGCATCAATACTTCATTCCTTTCTATGGCTGAATAATATTCCATTATATGGATATTTTGTTTATCCATTCATCCACTGATAGACATTTAGACTGTTTCTGCTTTTGGCTCTTATGAATAATGCTGCTAAGAATATTTGTGTATAAGTTTTTCTGTGAACATATGTCTTCAATTCTCTTGGGTACATACTTTGGACTGGAACTGCTGGGTCATATTGTAATTCTTTGTTTAACTTTTTGAGGAACTGCCAACCTGTTCGTCAGTGGCTGCATCATTTTACATCCTCACTAGCAATGTATGAGGGTTCCAATTTCTCCACATCCTCATCACACTTGTTATTTTCCAATTTTTTGATTATAGGCATCCTAGCTGTGTTAAGAGGTATCTCGTTATGGCTTTGACTTGCATTTCCCTAATGACTAATGATGTTGAGCATCATCTCATGTGCTTATTGGCCAGTTGTGTATCTTCTTTGGAGAAATGTCTAATCACAGTTCGTATTCGAGATTAAAAGCGAGGTTTAACCTCTTCTGTTAGAATGCATGGCCAGGGTTAATGTCTCAACTCATTCATTTCTCTTTTGCCTTAACAGTGTCATACATACATAAGAATCTTAAGCATCAACATCTCTTCTTGGAGGAAGTCTTCCCATCTGAATTCTTCTAGGCTAGAAAACATGGCCCTGCTGTACATTTTCACTGCATCTTTCACTATTCCCTCAAAGCATTTAACCCAACATTACTAAAGAATCTGTTGTGCATTTAGACTGAAGCATCATGCTCCTTTTGAAGAGCAGGAAAACGGTTAAATGAATAAATACTCAGCATAATAAAATGAAAAGCATAATGAACTACAGCTTCAGAGGAAATTAAAAAATTACAGAATACAACTTTATGCTAATAAACTGTAGAAGTAATTACTAAAACTTTGATTAAGAATTGACAGCAGATGATTCCTTTGGGAATTAACAGAGCCTACCAGTATTCTGAAGGAGTCCAGTATTTTGTGTGGTTAAGTGCTTGGCCGCAAACCAAAAGGTTGGCAGTTCGAACCCAACAGTTGCTCCAAGGGAGAAAGATGTGGCAGTCTGCTCCTGTAAAGATTACGGTCTTGGACATCCTATGTCCTATGTTTTGGGTTCCTATGAGTTGGAATTGACTTGATGGCAACGGGTTTGTTTTGTTTGTTTTTTTGTTACTAGTATTTTGGAGGGTATTGGTGGTTCAGGGGTAGAATTCTCCCCTTCCATGCTGCAGACCTGAGTTTGATTCCTGGTCAATGTATCTCATGCACAGCCACCACCCATTTGTCAGCGGAAGCTTGCATGATGCTGAGTAGGAGGTTCCAGACTAAGATAGACTAGGAAGAAAGCCCTGGTGATCTACTTCCAAAAATCAGCCAGTGAAACCCTGATGGGTCACAACAGTCCAGTCTACATTTGATCATGGGGATAGATGAAGACTGGGCAGCGTTTTGTTCTGCTGTGCATGAGGTCTCCAGGGGTCAGGGGCCCATGTCGATGGCAGCTAACCACCACCGCCACCGCCAGTATTCTACCTTACTGTCTACAGAATAACTTTTTCCTTCATAAATAGTGGATTCTTTTTCATTTTAGCATGGAATTAAAAATTCATTATCATTAAGACAGAAGAATAGGCAACCATATCACAAAAAATACAGAATCTTTACAAATTCCAACTACCGAAGTTGGAGTTGGTTTGTGAATGAAGGTTAGTCAGCACAGCAAGCAGTACAAGTTCTTCAGTGATGAGGCAGAATAAATTATCATCCTGGACTAGATTTCAAAACATATTATGGCATTTTTGATTCTGCTATATAATATTGAGATAATTTAGTATTCTCCTTTATTTGAGGTACAGAAGCTATTGAACAAGCTATTATGGTAAGTACTATAAAAGTAAAAGTAAATTTAAGCCTAGTAAGATACTCTACATTGTAAAAATTCATTTAAAAATCACATATAAGATATTCCTGGAGGCTTCATAATACATTGCTTAGTAGGCAATAAGGAAGTTTATTAAATCTAGCAGTGAAGTAAATGAGTCTTGAAATTTCACTATTCTTTCTAATTCTGAGAAACATCTGACAAAAAGCCCCAACCAACTCTTTCCTGTGATTTTATAAAAGACCCTAAACACAAATATCCTCTAATCTTCAGTGACCTGGAAATGGAGATAACTTTCCTACACGGTGCCACTATTCATTATCGAAAGATTAGTTAATGATTTAGGTCGTAAGACTTAAAGATGTTGGTCGTAATGTTAGAAACAGGCTCTCTTTAGCAACGTTTGAACAGATGGAAATATTAACGTGGTATGTGACATAGAGAACCAAGATTTATTTTGCCAATTACCAGCAAATATTCCTAGGTAGACTATACATAAGGAGCCCTGGTGGCGCAGTGATAAATGCACTTGACTGCTAACTAAAAGGTTGGTGGTTCAAGCCTACCAGCAGCTCCTCAGGAGAAAGATGTGGCGGTCTGCTTTTATGAAGATTACAGCCTTGGAAGCCCTATGGGGCAGTTCTCCTCTATCCTATAGGGTCGCTATGAGTTGGAATCAACTTGACGGCAGTGGGTTTGGTTTGGACTATACATGGAATGTTTTTTTCTTTTGCTGCAAATTAGGAAGGCTTTTTCATTTTCACATCCAATGAAAAGACAGTGAATAAATTTATTTTAAATAGGAATTATATGCTGTTTGAGTACAAAATATAAAATTAGTAAGATGATTTGATCTAATTTAAAATGGTGCCGAAACCCTTTGTCTACTTCGATAATGAAAAGGAAAAACTAGTGCTAGAAATGTTCACACAGAAGCAGGCTCCTGCTGGAAACCTCTTTGTCTTCTAAAGCAGAGCATCTACAATAGGATTTAACCTTCTCTTGGAGAGGCAGGGTCATCAGTGTAAAACCTCTCTGTAAACCTCTGGGTGCAGGTGAAAATGTAGATCACACTGAGTGGGAAATCACTTAGCCAACACTTTCAGTAGATGTCCCCAGCACTTACTCTTCTGACAGTGTCACAGACCCCCATTTGCGTCTGGTCATCTTCCAGCCTCTCACAACGGTGCCCTGAATGGGTACTACCAACACATTCAGATATTTCCTCTGGAGTGAGGAGAGTCAGGAATAGGAGGAGGAACTGGAATGCATGTCTAACTGCCTCCTTTGTCATGAGACCAGAAGAACTGGATGGAACCTAGCTACTGTTACTGAACATTTTGATCAAAGATTATGTAGAAGAATCCTGATCAATAGCGGGGAGATGTAGAACAGAATTTTAAATTCTCACGGACTCCGGACTTTCTGGAGCCATGGGAAGCTGGATGAACCCCTGAAACTACTGCCCTAAGATAATCTTTAAAACTTAAACCAAATATATCCCCTGAAGTCTTTTTAAAATCAAACAGTAGTTTAGCTTAACTAGTAAAGAATGTCTGCCTTGAACATTATGCTGTTTTAAGAACTGTCTATATGGGATCAAAATGACAAGAGCAACTTGAAAGACTAGATAGGAACCTTATGGGGCAGTGAGTTTATGTTAATGGGGAGGAACAACTCAGAAAAGGAGGGTGGGAACGGTGCACAACTCAAAGAATGCAATCAATGTCACTGAACTGGACATGTAGAAACGGCTGAATTCATCTATGTTTTGCTATGTATGTTCTCAGCAACAACAAAATTAAAAAAAAAAAAAAATTACTCCGGTTTCTGAATTTGTAACACCAGAGACCACATGTTTACCCACAATCTCCTTTGGCAGCAAGCTGCTTCAGTGCAGAATTCCTGCTGTGGGAAGGTGTTGGTTTTCCATTCCAGGACTCAGAGAACTCCTGGATTTTATTTATTTGTCTCCAGCTCACTTCCTTTCTCTCTTGTCAGAGTGACTTTTACTATCTGCCCATATCATCACTTCTAACCTCTGCCAAAAATCTGTTATTTTTGCTTACCTACTACTTTTCCTCTTTCCTTCTAAATTTTTTTTATTACTGGGGACAAAAAAAAAAAAAAAAAGATTTGAATTCTGAGGACCTGAGTTGGAGTCCTGACCTCCAGCACCTTACCGTGAGGTGATACACACGAAACCACCTTATAAACTAAATCTAAATGTTGCTTGTTATTACTGCTGCTGTTTTCTCCCTGGCATCAATTGGCAGGCAATAAACTGCATTTGGCCATTTATGGATCTACTGGTCATTTAACTGATTTTGGGTGTCTCCTGGCTGATACTCAGAATCTGCAACTTTGCACCAAAACTTTTTAAAAACAGCTACTTCTTGACTTTAATCTCCTCTTAAAGCCTGGTGAGGCTGAGGTTTTGCTCTCCAGTCTCACTCACTGACCTATACTTTATTAGTAACAACAAAGTTCTTAAATACATTAACACTCTGATTACATCACATAAAGGTGACATGGAAAAGGTAAAGCAAAGGTTAGGAGTCACACTCTTATACACAGCTACTCAGTGAAATTCTTACAATAAAGAAGCATATGCACTGCATGTGCTGGACACAGGCTCTGTCACTAAGACACCTTCTAGATGACAGTACCAGTGTTAAACAAATATGTATTTATTCTGAGAAAATCACAGTCTATTTCGTCTTTGAATTTGAAAAAAAGACATATTAGGGTCCAGACTATTAATTTAAATACGGTTTATGGAATCTTCCTGTAGAATTTTAATGAAAAACAAACACACAACCAAATGAGTTGCCATGGAGTCACTTCTGACTTGTGGCAATCTTGTGTGGTGCACACTAGTGCTGCGCTCCACAGGGTTTGCGTGGTTGGGATCTTTCAGGAGCAGGTTGCCAGGCCTTTCTTCTGCGGCACCACTGGGTGGGTTTGAATCATCAGTTTTTATTAACAGTTTGTTGCAGACCACTTGCGCCACCCAGAGACCTCAGAGAACCTTAACAGCAACTCTACAATTCAGATTTAATTTAATTAGGACATCTGGGGAAAATTTAAGGGAAAATTCTTCTAATATATGCATAAAATAAAATGTCCAGGGCAATTTTAACTTAAATTCAAACTTTGTATTTTTGTTTGTAGTAGTTTCTCTAGTAACTCTGGTTAATTAAAAAAAAAAAGACTGGAAATCCATAAGAGTTTAATTAGATAAGTGGTAACCAAATAATGCTCATTACAATTTATCCTTCAGATCCTTTTTAACATTTTTCAGTTCTATACTAAAGATTCAGGACATAAAATATCTTTTTAGCTTTACTTTAAAAATAAAATTAAAAAATTCACTTCTAAAAACAGAATTAAATTTATTACTGGCTTAAGAGTACACCACTAGAACAATGTCAATTTTAGTTTGCTTTCCTTAGGGGGAAACTGACCTGACAGCAACGGGCTTCTTTTTTCTTCACTCTGTCAACAAATGAAAATTCAGAGAACCAAGGCAATGGGACACACAGAACGGGACAGAAAACAGGGCAGCTGAGCAGCCACGGGGCAGCTGCAGGGAACAAACCCAGGGTTTTGTCTGTGGTGGCAGACTGAAACTGTTAATCTCTGACCATGTTATTAAGAGTCACTTGCTATGTCTATAAAATGTCATTAGTAGAGATTTCTTCCCTGTAACATGATTTTAAAGGCTAACGTATGACAAATTAGGCCTTTAGTGTAAAAAAACAAAAATAAAAACAAAAAAACTCAGAAACCCAAACAAACAGCACATCCCTCCTCAAACAAAAAAACACGAAACAAATGAACAAACCACCGTTTCAGAATTTCTCTTCATGAAATACAAGTTGTAGATTAGATTCTCATGTCACCTGCAGAGTTAATCCCTACCTGATTTTCAAAACCTGTAGGAAAAAGGCAGCAGAATTCTCCAATAGCAACACTTCAAATTAGAAACATCAACCTATACTAGTTCTCAACAATACAGCAGTCTTGAAATCAGCTAAAATTTATCAACTGCTTTCTCAACAAAAGTGAATTCACGTAGGGAAGGATTATAATGCACACCATGTCTTTTTTTCTTCTATTTTTTCAAAAACTATATTATGTTGAATCCTCCTAGACAGACATCTTCCTTTCAAGTATAGAACCACGTCTCATCTAGTGGTTTAATGAACAGTCAGATGTACTGAAATCTATCCTTCAAATCTCATCTTTCCAAAAAGGATAAAAAAGAAACGCTGGGTTTTAAACAGTCACTTTTACGAAAGTGTCAAGAGCCTGTGTCTATCTCTGTACCTTATGTTTTCTGGAGAACTATAGTGTTCGCTGCTGAATTAGCTGATACTGTCATTTTTACTGAAAAGCAAAGGAACTTAAGGTATTTGAAAGTTTTAAGAGAAAATTTTGATAAACAAGTTATATGACAAACATACAAACTGTTTGGATGTTCTTTTAAGGATGAATAATCTAAGTTTAAATGAATCTAAGACGTAATTTCATATTCTTTTGAATAGGGCAGGTAAGGGCTCAGCTACTAACCGAAAGGCTGGCAGTTTGTACCCATCAGTTGCTCCGGAGAAAGATGTGGCAGTCTGCTTCCAAAAAGATTTACTGCCCTGGAAACCCTATGGGGCAGTTCTACTCTACCCTATGGGTTTGCGATGAGTTGGAATTGACTTGATAACAATGGTTTAATGTCCAGAATAAAGCAAGTTTACGCTACTTTGTTTTTATGTGCCACTATACCTTTAAAAGGCAAACTAATCACTTCCATGTCAGCAATCTGTTTTGGTTACATCAGACTTGATCCACACACACAGGTCATGAGTGTACATAGACTCTGCACTAGAGAGCACAATGACAATGTCCCTGGAAAGATCTGTAACCAGCACTCAGAGAGGCTGTGATTTCAAATCGAGCTCTTTAGAAAAGGTTAAGTACAGACTCTCCATAATTTTCTGTAATGTTTTTAGGAAAGCTCATTAATGATACATGTTTTTCTAAAAAATTAGATTTCTAGACAACTGCTGTTTGGTGTTAAAAGCAATGAAATGTCTAATTTTTTCCCAAGGAAGCTGAGGTTCTGCTCTTCAGTTTCATCCTGAGCCCAGTAATGACGTGCAGCTGAATCACTGCTAATTCCAGAGTCAACAAATAAACTAATGCTCAGAAGACAAACTATCGACAGATAAACGGTGCAGGAGGAGAGAATGAATAAGGGCCAAGAAATATATCTAATCATAAAATGAACAAAATAGTAAGCTATTAGAATTTATGAAGCGTCATTTTATGGAATTTGCTAAGAGTCAAGCTAATTCTGAGTTTAAGTACACTGGTTTAGCTACTGGTACCTCTACTTAAAAAAAAAAAAAGGTAGCTGCAGCATTCAAAATCACAGATAATGCAAGAAATGCACTCATATTTATGTACACAAATAATCCTAATTTGGTAAATAGTCATGTTGGAATTTTCAATGCCATCACAAACCAGCATGGCTAAGTATCCTATTAGGTGTTTCAGTTGCTTATACCACACTGACCACATCTAACCTTCATGACCACTCACTCCATGACAAGGCACAGTTACTGCTCCATTTTACAGGCAGGACTTTAGCTTGTCTGCCCAAGGTTACACAGTTGGTACGTGGCTGGACTGGACCGAAGACGCCTAGGCTGTCTGATCCTAAAGACTCAAGGTCTTAACCACCATTGTCTTCAGTCTGCAAAAGTAACTGGATCATTTGATATGTCATCTATTAAAACAACTGACCTTTTAAACGTCAAGTTTTGATGAATGAAAAATAAGCATTTTACTTCAGATTAGATCTTCATCTCTGTTCTACAGAAAATGAGTATGTGAAAAAGAATAGGTATTCTAAGCAGTTGACAGAAGTTCAGGAGCCATGTAAAGAAACAGGGACTGGGCCCATACCATTCCTTATTTAAGGAACTGGAACATATTTAGGTGCTATTCCATCACAAGCACCTCTGGGTAGGTTTGAACCGTAAACCTTCCTGCTAGTACTCAAGAGCTTAACCATCTGCACCCATAGGCAACCCAGAGTGAAGACACTTTACAAATAGTTCTCACTTTATTTAATTTCCATACCTTCCAGATGTATTCCTCAGTATGGCCAGAGCATCTGGATAGCCGTCCATGTTGTAGTCTCCAATGTGAAGGGTAAGTGGAATTGATATTTCAGTTGGTCGCTGTTCACGCACAGACGGCACGAAGCCCCAGAGGGTGCCCTTATTGCTGAAATTCTGTAGCACTGGAACCCACTATAGTTTACAGAGAAAAAGATTAGACTTTAGAGTTATTTAGATAAAACAAAACAAAACATCATTTGCAAGACAAATGACATGTCCCATTAAAAAGGTTGTTTTCAATGTTAAGCTCTTTTTACATAGATAAAAGTCCCCTAAACAAGCATAATTTTTACTTAACATCTTTATGATGCTGTAGGGTATCTATTAGAATTTACTTTGGGGAACAGCTGACTGATCGTCTGAATAAAAAGAGACCTTCCTTTGTAATTTATCATTAGTCATCTTTGCTTGAACTGGCACACAGAGCTTTAAAACGTTTTTCACAGAATCATAAAATCTTAGGGTTGAACTGATGTTAATGACCATCTAGGTGAATTGGCCAATTTAAAATTTGTGTTGGATGAAAATATAACATCAAATGAATATTTTAAAACACTAAAGCAAACTGTAATATTATCTAATTCTGATGTCCTTTCAGGAGGACCAATTTAGGGAGAAAATTAGAACATGACAAAGTCTCCCTGGCTAGGCTGCGCCCTTTATACGCAAAGATGACTTTAGCCGTCACCCTCAGCGCCAAGCAGCAACAAGGCCCCGAACAGCACGAGGCCTGACGAGCACCGACTGTGACGGACGGGCACGGCTTGGCCCAGAAGGAAAGCTCTGCCACCAAAACGGCAGGAAGCTAAGTTGGTAGTAAATTTCTTTATTTCCATATTGATTATAACGAAAAGAACAGAGAGACTGGGCTGACTTGGAAATGAGCTTTTGGAACACCCTCTTTCTTCTGATGCCCCAAATCTTCATTTTGTTAATAACATAATGGAAAACTGAAAACCTGAAGAGTAGAAATCATGCCATTAAAATGACAGACGTGCCTGCCTATAATTAGCTAAGAGTAGGAATGCCGGCACAGAACCTGGAAACGTCCAAACAGCAGCAGGTACAGATGACTGGAAATGGCAGGAGGCCAGATATGCCTGCAGATGTTCTGTCTTATAAACAGATGACTCATTTATATGGCTCCAAGCCAAACTATGTTAAAAGGATCCAGCACACAGGGCACCCCCAACATTTTATAGGCTACCCAAAGAAAAGCATAATTTGCCATGGAAAAATAACCCAATGATAAAGACATATTTATAGGAACTGAATTGTTTTAAAAATTGGTCAACTCCTTTAATCAATTTTTCAGTCTTTCATAAAGCAAAAAAACATTATTTTATATATCATCACACTGTTTTAATGTTCCATTTGACTTTGAAAAAAAATTGTTGGTTTTATTTTGGAGAAAGATAGGAAATTTCACAAAATTCCAAGTAATCACAGATTTCTGAAGAGGTTGACAATTTATTAATAAGGATGAACCACACTAAGATAAAATATTCCTGTTAAGGTAAATGCATGAAGGCCTAAAAACTAAAAAGATTTTTCACTTAATGTGACATCTATAACAATTACTAAAGAGCTGCGGCATTTATACTCCCAGAGAGAGATGAAAGTATTCTTACCATAGCTTGTCACTTAAAGACAGGCTATAATTACGAGGTTTACTTCTACCTATGAGGCAGCCAAGAAGGTACGTCCCCCTGGTGATGTCTAGAAAATATTAGAAATTAAGGGGGTGTCTAAATTAATAGAACTGATGCAGATGGAGCTTTTGGCTTCCTTACTCTTACCAAGCTAGAATAGCTTAGGGAATCCAAGTCAAATTTATAATATATAATAAATACTGTGAGGTAATGAATCAACTTATAGAGAGCAATTTGGTCTTTGTCCTTGGTTCCTGAGAGATAATCTTTGGAATTTCCTGAGTAACTGACGAGCTTTTTGTTATCTAGGCCTAAAGACTATACCAGATGATTTGTGCTAATGAGTAGGGAGCTGGCCAAGCCAGAAGGACCGACTGGTCACCTGGTATCAATGTCCATGTATCAGCTGACCTCAGGGAGGAAGGGGACCATGATTCAATCATTCATATGCAATGAGGTCTCAATCATGACTATTCAATGAAGCCAATAAGGACTTCGGACATGGAAGCTCCAGGAGCTTCCTGGTTGGTGAAAGACATCGATACACATGGGAGGGCATCGTGTCTTTTTGGGGACAAGGAAGCTCTGTGTTGTGAACCTCCCTGGACCTCGTTCCATATGTCTCCCTTTATGCTCATCCTAACTTGTATCCTTCTGCCATAATAAATCTATAATTGTAAGTATAGTACTTCCTGTAAGGTCTGTGAGTCATTCCAGTAAATTATCAAACCCAATGGAGTAGCGGGAGCCAGTAGGTGGAAGCGAGGGAGCCCAGAAGAGGCCCCTAAGCTTGCAGCTGGCATCCTGAAGGGGAAAAGGGAAAACCCTGAATTTGCAGCCAGCAGGTCAGAAATAAGGGTTTTATGTGGATTCCCAACCTTGTACCTGGTGTGTCTGTCTATTTGGACAGTCTGAAGGACATTATCCTTTTAACTTATAAGAGCTGACCTAGCTGAGTAGCTACGGACAGACAGAGAAAGCACTGCGTGGGCAGCTGGTGTCAGAGAGAACTGAAAAGTGGGAAAGTGGGGTTTGATTAATCACTGCATTTTGGGGACTAGATCTATGTTGATTTTTATCTATGAACACACCAAAACACAAAATACGAACCTGACAGAATGGTCTCCACCATTCTACTTTTATTAGAAAGAGGTAAATGAAAACACAAACAAAAATAATAACAATCAAAAAGATTAAAAAATAAAAAAAAAAGAGATTCTTATCAGGGATTGATTTTAGAAAACCATTCTTAGGATATATCCTATTATTACCATATTTTGTCTCTAAATTTACTTTTTCTAGCCACAGGAATACAATATGTTTCTTGATCATCAAGTAGTTTCAATTAGACTCAGTATTTTACACTTTAGAAAGGAAGTTCCTTTGTTTTTGTTTGTATATTTTCAGTTTCTTTGGTCTGCAAACTACCGAATTTTTATTTTAGTGAGTTGCCGAGGTAAAATAAATCAGAAATTGATTAAATTAGAAAGCAGTCTGTTGAAGGAGGATCCACCAGAAAGCTCAGATACAAAGTACCACATGTGTTTTTGTAAGTGGGGATTCTAAAATTCTCGGAAGTTGATTTCTCATTTTTCTATCCCAAGCAGAATATAATGCTGGTCTTCAAAAATCAGAAGACAATCCAGTTATGTATTTTGATAACTGAAGCATTAAAAAATAACTTAGCTCTGCAAAGCATTTTTAAAAGTGTTTCATATGAATCAAAATTAAATACTGCTGGATACATCAAGTGCTTTCATAGTACTTGATAAGGCGAAGGGACTGAGTAAGTGTTAGCATCATTTGGAAAAAGAAAACACGCTGACATACCTGCTTAGTTCCGGATTTTGCTAAGTAGACCGTGCTTTTCTGGCAGTTTTCATCTTCACAGCCTGGCAGTAAGTGATCTGCATGTCCGTCTCCATCTGCCAAAAGAAACCCCAAAAGGTCATTAACAGCCACAAAATAAAGCGTTCTTGTTTGGCAGATTAAATTTCCTATTTGTTCAAAGTCACCATTAATCTGGATAAAGCTGAAGAATTTGACACAAGACTTTGTAACGAATGTGATTCATTTTTTAAAAATTACTCTGGCCCTTGCTACTTACTATTCAGACTGTGTCTTCTTTTAAGTTGCACACTTTTCTGTGGTTGAATACTTATTCAATGTGGGAAAAAGAACCCCTTTTCGAGCTTTCATATTAAAATAATAAATTTTAAGAAATGTAACTTTTGATTTATTTACATAATTACCCTTGCTAACATAGGAGAAAAATAAACATGTCATTATTACATGGCTTATTTAATGTGAAACTTTATCTTGATACATACTTTTGCTAAGTGTCTTTACACAGCATAAACCTCAAGAGTTTTTTTGTAAGCACCTTGGCTTCTGAACACCCCCAATAAATAATTATGAATAAAAAGGCAAATGAAGGGAATACAGACATCCTTTCCAGTTGCCTGCTTTTTTAAAAGGCTGCACGCTCTTTCACGAACACCTCTAGAGGTGAGGATGCTGAGGAACCTGGAGTCAGCTCCTCCAGTGCTCCCTCTGATCTGCTGCTTCTACATCCCACCCCCATCTGGTGGGCTTTACAGACTCTGACATCCTAGAGCTAAAAATCTCTTTACAGGTATATTCACAATGGAGTTGTCACCTAGGTTTTAAACTTGGGGCCTGACTGTTGCTTTAATCTTTGATTTATTTGCTCTAGTTTAACTTGTATACATATTTTTTAACTTTTTTTAATTGTACTTTAGGTGAAGGTTTACAGAACAAATAGTTTCTCATTAAACAGTCAGTACACATATTGTTTTCTGTCATTGGTTAACAACCCCATGACATATCAGCACTCTCCCTTCTAGATCTTGGAGGACTTTTTTTTTTGGTGAAAATATACATAGCCAAAGATACACCATTTCAAACATTTCTACATGTACAATTCAGTGACATCGATTATGTTCTTCCAGTTGTGCTGCTATTCTCACTGTCCTTTTCCAAATTATTCCATCACCATTGTCTTCAACTCACTGTCCCCGAGGCTTCCCATCAAATCTAATGAGTTGCTGTTGTCAATCTGACCTCACATAGATCTTTGTTTTTTTGGACTTCAGATGAAGGTTTACAGAACAAAAATAGTTTCTTATTAAACAGTTAGTACACATATTGCCCTATGACAATGGTTAACAACCCCACGACATGTCAACACTGTCCTTTCTCAACCTTGGGTTCCCTATCACCAGCTTTCCTGTCCCCTCCTGCCTTCTAGTCCTTGTCCCTGGACTGGTGTGCCTCATTAGTCCCATTTTGTTTTACGGGGCTGTCCAATCCCCGGCTGAACAGTGAACCTTGGGAGTGACTTCACCACTGAGCTAAAAGGGTGTCCAGGGGCCATACTCTCAGGGTTTCTCCAGCCTCTGTCAGGCCAGTGAATCTGGTCTTTTTTTTGTGTTAGAATTTTGTTCTACATCCTTCTCCAGGTCTGTCCAGGACCCTCTGTTGTGATCCCAGTCAGAGCAGTCAGTGGTGGTAGCCAGGCACCATCTAGCAAGTACTGGACTCAGTCTGTTTGAGGTCTTGGTAGCTGTGTGTGGTCCATTAGTCCTTTGGACTAATCTTTTCCTTGTATCCTGTTCTCTTTGTATATTTGTATAGTCATATATTTAACTTATGCCCAAAGTAGTAGTACCTACACTTGGAAGGAGATACAAGGATCACCAACAAAGAACAATTCTTCCCTGTACAGACTGACATATTAAGAGAGATGTATAATTATAGAAAGCCTATTAAATCTCTAATGACTTATTCAAAGGAAAAAAAAAAAAAAAGACTTTTAGGCTGAGTGGGAGGAAAATCTAGGCAGTGGAAGCTGACCTCAGCAAAGAAAACCAAAAGCCACAGCGTCGTGAGAAGTCTATTTCTTTCCTTTAATTCCTTGTAATTCTCATGATTAATACCACTTGTGATAATAAACCCTCACGTGGAGAAGATTAAATCAATAGTTGAATTAGTAATGGCGAGTATAGAGAACACCTTTGAGTTGACAGCACATGTATTTGGACTACAGACAATTCAATTGAGAGACAGAGGATGCAACCACAGGCAGAAAGACTTGGAAAGGAGAAGGCTCCCATGTCAAAAAGGATCGACATTTTTGTCAAAAAAGCTAGCCAAGTAAGAAAGGACTAAATAACAATATGTGATCCATAAACTATCTCTAGTAGTATTACAGACTTCATTAAAGGCCAAACCAGTCTATAGTAAACTAATGGAGAGCCAAGTGGAAGAAAGTTACTAAGTCCTTGCCCTTCGTTTCTACCTTAATGGCAAAATAGTTAGATTAGAATATGATTTACACTTTTCTTTTCCCCTAGTTTCTCTTTCTCCCGAGTAGTTTCATATTTCTTATCCAATACTTCAACCATGACTTAGCTGGTACCTTTATGAAATCTTCTCGTAAATAATCATAGAATAAACATACATTATAATATGATAAACACACGTTTTAGTATGAATCATCAGCAATATTTTCTAGATGTGTTCACAGAAATCTAGAACTCAATCAGAGAAGGTAATGTGCTCCCTGTGAGGACTCTTAGGTACCAGTTTTTGATTTTTAGGGGATGTGACAGCCAAGCTTTCTGAGAGTCCAATTTCTAGCCCAAAGCTTTCTGAGTCCAACTTCAAGCCCAAAGGAAACCTGCTTTCTTTTAAAGAAAACAAATTTTTCAATCTTACATACTTCATTTTTCTGAATACGCTTTTTTTTAACTTTTAATTTGGAAATAATTTCAAACATAAAGAAGTTGCAGTAATAAAAACAGTACAAGGAACACCTGAATGCCTTCTACCCAGATATGACTACTGGTAACATTTACTCCACTTGTCTTATCATTTGTGCTCCCTCTCTAAAATCAGTATTTCTTCTGAACCATTTTTTTCTAAAGCATGTATGGAATATACACCATTTGGCCCTTTACCCTAAATACTTCAGTGTGTATTTTCTAGGAAGAGGGACAGTCTCTTCTATAACCACAGTACAGTTATCACCTCAGATTCACACTGATACTTTCTCTAATATACGTCCATATCCCAGTTTTATCAGTTGATGTAATAATGCCCTTGAAAGCATTTCCCCTCCAGTAAAGGGTCCAGTCCAGGGGTAGGGGCTGCATTTAGTTATTTATCTTCAGGCTCCTTCAGTCCGGAATATTTGTCTTTGTCTTTTATAAGCTGCATTTCTTTTTACCTCAGACTATAGGAATCCTTTACTTTTTAATAAGTTATGCTTGGGGAAAAAAGTAGCTTTCAGAAAAATAGGTTTCACATGAGAAAAATCAGAGGCGCCGGGGCAGGATCTAGAATTGGTTTAAGCAATTTTTCTTAGAAATAATGTGATGCTGTGAGTAGACTAAGGACGTCGTGCTGATGGAGGAGCCGGTTTGTGAACTGGCACACAGTCCTTGAAGATTTAGTTCCAGGAATTTTTAACTTTGACTGCCTTCTGCTCAGGACTCCAGAACAGCACATATTTCAAGTTTTCCTGGGTGCTGAAATCTCTTCTCGAAGACACAACAGAAATTGTTAACAAAAGGAAGGGCATTTTGATTAACTCAGAAGCTGCAGGAGAAAAGTTGGCCTTCTGCATGGCTAATCACCTGGGACTAAATAGCAAAAAAACACATGCTCACTTCCATTTAATGTGAACCTTGTAAAACATGTAAATAATTTTACTGAAATAGATTTAACAATTCAAAACTGATTTTCGGAAACTTTCTAATTTTAAAACCAAGACGACACTCACTCACACCTTCTAGAATGGCTATTATCAGAGAAAAGGGCACCAACGAGTGTTGGGGGGGATTTGGAGAAATTGGAACCCTTGTGCATTGCTGGTGGGAACGTAAAATGGTGCAGCCGCTATGGAAAACAGTGTGGCGGTTGGTCAAAAGGCTAAACACAGAATTACCATATAACTCAGCAATTCCACTCCTACGTGTACGGCCAAGAGATACGAAAGCAGAGACTCAAACAGATAATTGTATACCAGTGTTCATCATAGCATTGTTCACAATAGCCAAAGGGTGGAAACAACCCAAGTGTCCAACAGCAGATGAACGGATAAACAAAATGCGGTCTACACATATGACGGACTATCATTCAGCCATAAAGAGGAATGAAATCCCGACACAGCACCATACTATGAGAGTCACTGCTAGACAGGCTGCCTCAATAGCTGGATTATCAAATGTTTTCATTTTTGACAACCTGATAGGTAAAAATGGTATCACACTGTGGTTTCCACTTTTAGTTTTCTTATGAACAATGATGTTGATCTTTATCTTACCACTTTGCAGGAGCTCTTTCTACATTAAGAAAATTATTATTTTGTTTGTGATTTATTAATATTTTCTTTCATGTCTTCTAGGTTTTGTTTATACTTAGAAGGGTCTTTCCACTCCATGCTTGTAACTCCCAATCCCATTTCTTCTAGGACTTTTAATGTATTACTTTTACTTTTAAGTCTTATAAGATGTGAGTTATGATCCTCCTTTACTTTTTTACAGATAGATATTCTGTTGTCACACACCACTTATTGAATGATCCACAGTTTCAAGAAAGAAACTCAAATTCTCTTATATTATGTATCTTTATCTGTGAAATGGTGAAAAGGAACATAATTTAGCTACTACATGAAATCACAGTAAGGATTAAATGTGGGAGAAAGAATTTTGGAAAAACTGTAAGGCAGTAAGAAAATAAAGAAGTATATTATCTTCATGTTTCCCTTTAGGACTGTGGCAGAGTGTTTGTACCTGGAACAATGCTATCCTGTACTTAGAAGGGTAGCAATAGACCAAAAAAAAAAAAAAAAAAAAAAAAAAAAAATTTGCATAACTCCTGAAAAGACACACAGTCCTTTTTCTTTAAGAGTTCTCACTTCCAGGACACACTACAATGCTTCCAGGAGCAAACACTGAAACACTTGGTCATGAAAAATGAAAGCAGTAATTTAGGATTTGTTGACTATTACCCCACAGATGAAGAAAAAAAAATGTGAGTAGAATGGCTAAATATTTCTATCTATAACCTGGAACTCTGAGTTTAATAAGGAAAATAAATCAGTGATTTTTGAATTGCAGAGTAGAACATAGCATGACAGCTCAAATGGGGCATAAGTCAAAATGTCTCCTTCCACCATCTGGAAAACCTACTCAAGGATGGCTGTAGCACTCAAGAGCTATAAATAATACAAGTCATACAAACAATTAATGGTAGAAGGTTTTAAATAGAATTCAAGGTTTTCTTTAACTTTTAACATGTGGGACCCAAGGCTGAAAGATTTCTACACTGTTTCTAAAACTGCATTTCTTCCTAAAACAGACCCAGAAAATAGGTAGACGTAACAGCTTTCCCATCAAATGTGTTAAGAGACATGTGAGGCATAGAACAGATAATGTATGCATGTATAAAACTACTTTTCTGTGACTCATTATTAGTGTGAAGCTGGAAACACACATACTGAAAGAAAAAAAAAAAAAAAAATCACCAAAAATCCATTTCCTTTTAACTTCCACTGCAGCATATGAAGAAGAATATCACTTTACATTTTTCAGAAGAGCACATCACTACCATGAAAGTTACTGGCATAAAAAAAAACTGGATACAAAAATAGCACAATACAATAACTAGATTTGAAATACAATAACTAGATTATTATTATTTTAGGAAAACAAAATTCATGATTTAAAAATAAATCATGACTAGTATAAAGAAGATGGCATCCATGAAAATATTTAGATTTCTTTCTTTCTTTTTTTAATACTTGTAAACCAAATTGTGAGAAGGAGAGACATGAGGGAGGGGAGGGGAAGGGAGGGGAAAGAGGAAGGGAGGCAGGAAGGAAGAAGGGAAAAAAAACCCCTTTAAGACCCAGGGCCTCAATGAAACTTCTGAACGGGATCAGGACAGAAAAACTATACTTCCTTAAGATGCTGCTGGTCGCTATCAGACATGGTCGGAAAGGGCAGGGGGGTGTCAAGGATATAGGAAATGAACCAGATTTGCTTTTAACACAGGTCTAGGCTTTGAGAGTAGCTGGTCACAAGAAAGAACTCTGATGATGACATTTTTTGTCCCTTGTCAAGGACTGGGATAAACCATTTTGTTTATTTTCCTGATTGAAATAATATTTTCCCATTATTTCAATCCCTAAATATCAATTAGGCTTCAATAATGTCTCCTGGATACTTACCTGATGATGTTTTTTGTTTTGGTAAATATACTGATTCTTTAACTGCTACACCTTGACTATTTTTTTCCTAATTTAGAATTTAATCGACTCAATGGCAACAGGTTTGGTTTTGGGTTTTTTTACTCCACTTCCTGCTCTGAGTTTCTCCTGCTCTCTTCAACATATAAATAGAGGCAAAAGCCAACAGTACTGGTGGGCAGGGAAGGTGATGGGGTGGACTGCAGACCAATCCCAGCCCAAGGGCCAGCAGGCTGTGACGGTGGAAATGTCTCCTACACATTCTGCACAGTAATGGACCTACTTACTGAAGCTGGGAAGAGTGTGAGGATAGGAGGGCTGCACCAGATTATCTTTAAAAATCTTATGATTAAATTGTAATTCTTATGATGAAATCTATGGTTAATATTTTATATTAATTATCAAATGTGCTGTAAAATTGTAATTCTTTTAGCTTTCCTTATCAAACAATGTATGTTTATTTAACAATTCTGAGATATTACAAACTTTTTCAAAACTGTCTATCATCCAAAATGAAGAGAAGTATTCATATTAATAATTCTTCATAATTTTGCAACATATCTGAAAAATCAAACCATCTATTACTTAAATTTTTGAGTAAATCTGATAGCTTAAGAAGAAAACTGTACTTGTCAAATTTCCTACATATGCTTACCATGTTGGTAAAATAGGAGAAAAAGACTTAAGTATATTTTACTTTTTGTACAACTGAATAGCTTACTTTAAACATCCTTCCTATCTTCCAGTGAGCAGAGTGACATTGAAAGAATATTACTTTGTCTATTTACTTGTGAGTGCTCTCGAAGTAACATGAAATTCTGTGTGGGAGATGATTTTAAGATTAGCTCCATTAAATGAAAGAGATTAATATTTTTTTTCTTTTGATGCCTCTAATCCTTTTAACAAAGTAACCTAGCGTGACAAATTACCGGCTATGTCAAACCCACAACATGAATTCTAAAAATAAACAAAAACTAACTGAAACAAAATCATAGTTTTTGGTTCATACATTTATTCACCTGTGACCCACAGGGCATGGAAGGCAGCTGCTAGTCTCATTCTACCAATACAATCCTGCATCAGAAATAAGGTCTGAATGTCAAAAGAACAGAAATGAATTTAAACACGAAAATTCACACTTCAGAGAAAAAGGCAGCAAAACGGCTCCAACTCTTGTTTCGATAAGGATAAGGAAACAAAATGACAGTACAAGTAAAATTAATTAATGGAAGAACAAAACCTTTGCGCTCCAAACCTTTAATCATCTGCTAATAATTTACTATTTTAAATTTGGGCAGATGAGAATCAAAACGCGTATGTTGAAAGCTGTCCCAAAGAATTCTAAGGAAATGCAGACATGCTTGGGGCAGCAGAAACAACAACAATGGTTAAGGAATGGGCAACGTTTTGATTCCATTCCTGTTTTGCCACTAAGGAGCTTGGCCAATTCAGTTTCTCCATCTCTAAAACGAGAAAGCTGGACTCCACATACGACATCCTGAAATGCTGTCCGGGGCCAGGATTCACAGTGTAGTTTCCGTGCATGAATTTTTTGCCACCGGAAGAAGCGTGGTTCAAATCTCAGCTATTCAAATCTTGCTAGCAGTGCAAAGTCGGGCAAGGCGCCATTTCTAAGCCGCAATTTCTTTATCGGTAAGATGCATACAGGTACCCCGATATTTTCTACTAAAGACTAAATGATGATGATAATGACAATCACCATTAATGGTTCCCATTAAAATGGATGTTGATAATCACAGTTAGTAAGAGTTTTCTTAAAACTTCTGCCATACTCATCTTTCACTGAAATGTTATCTTTGGGCCCTTTAATCTGAGAGAAGACCTCTAATGACACAGACCTAGGTAAAATATTATTTCCACTTCCTATCCAGATTCACTTTCGGGGTCCTTTTATAACTGGCAATATTTTAATTAAACATGGGTTAGCTGGAAAGTATTTAAAAAAGGACAAATTTCAGAAATATGTAGACTAATTTGAAATATTCCTTTGAAAAATAAAAGAATACTCTGGTCCTGCTAATTCTGGTACTTCCATGAGAAAAGCATTTTAGATATTTTTGGTCATTTGGATGTACAATTAATAAGCTAGTTAGCACTTTTTTCAGAAGATAAACATCTTTAACTCTCTTTGAAACTGCATAGTTGTTACTGCTTTAGAAAATAATATTTGGAATCATTATTCCCTGACCTTGAGCATGGAGAAATAGGACCCAGCTGGAGCTGGGCCATCAAGGACTCACAAAGACACATCAACTGGGCTCTGAGATAAAGACAATAGATGGGTCAGTCTTAGAAATTATCTTCAAGAAGTTTTCACAAAAGGGCAATCAAACAGAACACAAAACACTTCCCATTTTTTGTCTTTTTCTCTCAGCATTTAGTGAATAGAAATTTACTGGACCAATGAAGACCCTCCTGACTGTCCTTACTGAAACCTGTACCAAGGACTGTTAAGAACAACTATTCAAAATGTAAGATCACAATTTCCAACCAATCAGTGAAAAGGTGAGGCTTTCAATGATTCCACCCATTTTGTGAGGCTGATAAATACTGATGATTCTGTAACCTTCCTCGGACTCGGGCAGACACAGCTCTGGCAGCATGACTGTCTGCTTCCTACTTCTGCCACTTTCTGAACATATGCCAAATAAAATTTTCTTTTTGCTTTACTAACCTTTGTGATGTTTTTCCCCTACAACATTATAATTTCCACTTGCAGGTCACAATTTATTTTAGGTGAGCTACGAAACAACCAAATGGGTCTTTCCTTTCTTTTTCTTAGAAATTTATTTGAGTTTATTGAATATACATTTGCAAATTGGGGTAATATTTTAGCTAGAGAGCCAAACATGTTGTAAAAATGAAAAAAACTTCCAAACTTCTTACACCACATCTTACTGGCATTGTCATGGAAATGGGGCCAGAACAGTGTTTATATAATAACAATTTACCCTAAAACACAGCTTCTAGTCTGACCTTGGCAAACTGTTTTTTACTAGTTTATCTAGATCACTGACTCAAAGGTGATTTTCAGGAACCAGTGTCTTGAAGGTTCAAAAGAAGAAAATGGGTATTTTCAACCACCCATCAAGCTGCAAGGACACAAACTAGTAACAGTCTTTAAGAAATGCACCCTGCCTTGTAATATTAATAAAAAACTCTTATGTATGAAATGTCTGAACCAGTGTTTTCTTTTTCTAGCTCTAGCTGAATTCTTGCTTTGCTGACTGGCTGTGACCTTCTGTCTGAAAGGCTGGGATTGGTGAAATAAACCACTGGTAGAAGTCATACTAAAGGAGCCCTGGTGGTGCAGTGATTAAGTGCTCAGCTGCGAACCAAAAGGCTGGCGGTTCAAAATCCACCATGGCAGAAAGATGCGGTAATCAGGATTACGGCCTTGGAAAACCTATGGGCTGTCCAACTCTGTCGGGACCAACTTGGCACACAACAAAAAGTAGTGGTACCACCATGAGTTTCACAAGACACTCATCTTCAAGATGAAAGCTTTTGTTATCTGTCCTTTTCAAAGGAAAAATAGGGAATCAAACTTTATGAAGTTGGTAAGTTTAGTATTCTATGGCAGCTGTGATCTCTGCAATTATTTCACGGGCAATAGAAGTAAAACATTCTGTCTAATAAAAGGTGTAAGCATCCCTTCCAACATGGCGTTTTATTCACGTATGTTATGGATTGAATTGTGTCACCCCAAAATGTGTGTCAACTTGGCTAGTCCATGATTCCCAGTATTGTGAGATTGTCCACCATTTTGTCATCTGATATGATTTTCCTATTTGTTGTAAATCCTATCTCTGGGATGTTAATGTTAATGAGGCAGGATTACAGGCAGCTACGTTAATGAGGCAGGACAGAATCTACAAGATTAGGCTGTATTTTAAATCAATCTCTTTTGAGATAAAAAAGAGAGAACTGAGCAGAGAGACAGGGGGACCTTATACCACCAAGAAAGGAGCACTGGTAACAGAGCACGTCCTTTGGACCTGAGGTTACTGCGCAAAGAAGCTCCTAGACCAGGGGAACATTGATGACAAGAACCTTAACCCAGAACCAACAGAGAGAGAAAGACTTCCCCTAGAGCTGGCCCCCTGAATTTGAACTTCTAGCCTCCTAAACTGAGAGAATAAATTTCTCTTTGTTAAAGCCATCCACTTGTGGTTTTTCTGGTATAGCAGCACTAGATAACTAAGACAACATATTTTATTCATATCTTCGCAATTGTTAACCCATTTATTCTAAAGAACCACTCAACCGAACATAATGATCAGCTTTGATTAGATTAATTACTCACTGATTTCAAATTACAGACTTAGAAAGGGCCATAGAAATTATGTCCTTCACCTTCATCACTTTACAGATGGAAACACTAAGGTCCAGAAAGGTAAAACCATTCGTCCAAGATCAAGCAGAGAGGGTGAGTCAACACCTGACTCCCAGTTATATGCTCTTTCAACCAAGATTGCTTTATTTAGGAATGGCCAGAACTGGGTAATTATTTAATTTGTTAGGCAAAAGCCAGTGTACAGCATCAAGATACTGATGTCAGGCCCTTCAACTACTTTATGTATTGGAGCAGCCATTTATTCAAAGGTACCAGTGAAATTTAGGGATTATTCATATATAAAATCATTTAAACACCACTTACTATCACATTTTAAAACATTTCGTGTTTGTAAGCAATAGAATAATCACAGAAGAAAAAAGAAAAAGAAAGGGAGGCAACTAGAAAATTAGAATGAACAACTAGACTGAATAATACACAGTATCTAAAGCTGTGGTTCTCACTCTTTTTTGCTCTAATATACATGAAGGGTATGTCCTCAGAGGAGGGAAGGGAACTGATAATTCCTGAACATCTATTAAGTCCTATTAGAAGGTTTTTTGTTTTTTTTAAATACGTACTATCACATTTAATTCTGAAAAAAGCCACAAAGCAAATGATATGACTGCCGTCTTACCATGGGAACACTGATGTCCGCAACACTGACCTTGCAGGAAAGTGTCAGGAAGTGGCAGGACAAGGAGGATTTGAACTTGACTTTGTAACTCCATAATCCAAGGATGTTTTCTTTCCTTACTGACACTGACCCTATTTTTGAACGGTTCAAACAAAATTAGAGACCTAGCAAACAGCTGGGAAATATGGCTTTTCTCTGAGTTGCAAAGAAATCACTAATACTGGAGAATACATCCTCAAACGTGACATTTTACCTTATTCTGAGTTGGTCAGTTCAGGTATAAGATGTGAACATTTCCTCTAAAATTTTTCAGTTAGCAAAGTATATTAACACTGTACTAACAACAATATAAAATGCTAAAGTAACTTTTATAAGTTCATAAAGTAAGAGGTGAGCTGGGATTCATACAAAGAACTGTTTAGCTTTGGGACCACAGGTAAGTTTTTTTAGTTCCCTGTGCCTCAGTTTTTAATCCACAAATCAAGCAAAGTGGATATAAGGCCCTCTTCCTGATTTAAGAAAACAGCTCTCCTTATCTTGCTCCTTAAGCAGGAAAGTGGGTGTTTACTAAGCATTACTGAACCCTGAAAAATACAATGGTCTGAGCTAAGACTTCATATACAAACAACTGTGGCATCCACATCGGCACATCTCCACTGGAGATTTAACAGTGGTCTTATTAATTTAGATATCCACAATAGCACTAAAGCCATATAATTAACCTGACAAAATCGTTTTCAAGGTGAAGGACTGTCAGCTGAGTTATAATGCCGACACTTGGGTTCTACGTGATTTAACTCGGACAATCAAGAGGCTCCTTCAGCTTTTTTGTCACTTTGCGTTATAACAAGTAATCATTAGTCAGTACAACTGAGTCTCATCTCTCGGGTGGGTCATGCTTTATAATACTACTATCCATACATACAGGTGTTATGAGTAGAAACTATGCTAAATAACATAATGTTCTCAACTGAGGAAAAAAATACATGTTTTTGATCACACTTAACAATCAAGAACTTATTTAAGATCAACCTGAAATGCATCACAGACTTAAATTAAGAGCTAAAACTATGGAACTTCTAGAAGAAAACATAAGAGAAAAATCTCTGTGTCCGTGGGTCAGGCCGAGATTCCTTAGATCCCAAAAGAAAAATCTGATGGACAGGACTTCATAAAAATTAAAACCTTCTGCTCTTCAAAAGGCACCATTAGGAAAATGAAAAGAAAAGCCACAACCGGCAGAAAAGACTCGCAACCATAAATCTGACAGAGGATTCCTACTGTGAATACACAAAGAAGCCCTACAATAATGAGAAACACAACCCATAAAAATTAGACAAAGGATTGAAGGAGACATTCCACTATTGAGAATATTCAAATGGAAAATAAGCACATGAAAAGATGCTCAGCATCACTGATCATAAGGGGAAAGCAAATTAAAGGCATAATAAGATAACAGTCCCACTCAACAGAATGGTTATAACAAAAAAGAATGACAAGGATGTAGGAAAACTGGAACCCTCATTTACTGCTTGTGGGAATCCGAAAGGGTATAGCCACTTTAGAAATAGTTTAGCAGCCTCTTTAAAAGTTAAGCACAAAATTAACATGACAATAAGATACCACTTCACACCTATTAACCAAAAAAACCAAACCCCATGCCTTGACTCATAGTTACCCTACAGGACAGAGCAGAACTCCCCCACAGGGTTTCCAAGGGGCAGCTGGTGGATTTGAACTGCCGACCTTTTGGTTAGCAGCCATAGCTCTTAACCACTGAGCTACCAGGGCTCTGCAAACCCATTAGAAAGGCTAAAATCTAAACTGAGGGTAGGAGAACAGACTAACTACATATGGTCACGAGGGAACGTTTTTGGGATTGTGGTTAGGGTTGTACAAACAACTGTAACACACTTTACGAAAACTCCTTGAACTCGACACTTACATTGGGCAAGTTTTATGGCATGCAAATTATACCTCAATAACATTGCTAAAAATTTAAAAGAACAAAGTTTACTGCAGTTGACTCCTTCAAGAAATTATTCATTAAACATTTACTAAGTGTTTACTAATTGCCAGCCTCTATTCTAGACACTGGAAATATAAATATTTAAAGCCACGGTGTCTCTCTCCAAGGACCTCCCAAGTAAGTGGGGAAAACAGCAATAACTGTAACAAGGGCAGCAAGTGTTAAAGCTGAGTAGGTACTGTTGTTGCCGGCTGCCTTTTGAGTTGACTTTGGCTTGTGGCATCCTTACGGCCGACAGAACAAATGACGCCTGGTCCTGTATCATCCTCACATTCACCAGCACGTGTGAGTCTATCACTGTGCTAACCCATCTCACCGAGGTTTCCCACCCTCTCCCTGGCCCTCTGCTTCACTCAACATGATGTCCTCCTCTAGCGATTTATCCCGCCTGATGACAAGTCCAAAGCAAGTGAGTTGAACAATGTTCTGTTGCGATCTATAAGGTTTTCATTGGCTAATTTTCAGAAGCAGATCACCAGGCCTTTCCTCCTAGTCTATCTTAGTCTGGAAGCTCTGCTGAAACCTGTCATCCATGGGTGAACCAGCTGGTATTTGAAATACAGGTGGCACAGCTTCCAGCATCATACCAACATACAAAAGTCACCACAGTACAACAAATGGACAGATGAGTAGTGGATGGTAGGTACAATAGTAGTGAAAAAGAGTTAGTAAGTGACCCTACCTTGAAATTCCATCCGAGACAATCATCTAATCAATCAAGTAAGTAGTTTACCCATTCACCCAGCAGGAGAGTCTCCAATGTTGTCAGGTACTGCGCTTAGTATTGGAAAAAATAACTATCGGTTAAGGCCTGAAGGATGAGTAGGAATTAGGCAGGAGGGAAGAGAACGAAGGGCATCCCAGGCAAAGGGAACAAAATATAAAGGCTAGGAAGCAAAACAGAAAAAGGAGTATGATAAACTTGGGTAACTGCACACAGGTCAACATGCCTGTAGAGTGGTGGTAGGTAAGTAAAGAGAAGCCAGATCTGAAAGGGCCTGGTGTGTCACGGTGAAGACTCTGGAACTTACCTGAGGGTACAGGGAGCTGTTAAAGGATTTTGCGTGTTTCAGATCTATTTTGCGTAGAAGCAGCACTACAGAGTGGAGAGCCAGAAAACTGGAGGCAGAAAGACCAGTAAGCTTTCAGGAAGTCAGGAGAGAGATGACTTAAAGATGTATCTGTGAGGAAGGACAGTTTTTAGAGATATGAAAGAGGTAAGATTCCATGGGATGTGGTGGTTTAGGGGCAGGGTTTGTGAAGAGGAAGAAAATTTTAGGTAAATGTTCTGGGAGCAGCAGACGGGGAAAAAAGTAAGGCTCTAATGAAAGACATCTGTAGTAGGAACTCCCTCCCTTTCTTGTATCTTTTGAACAATATATTGAGTAAATAGGACATTAAACTGTTAAGTAAATGGTCTACAATATCCTGTTACTGCAACTCATGCTTACTGTGCCTATACTACATGCAAGGGACCAGAGGTACTTAAAGCATTATTTTATTTAATTTTTACCAACAGCCTATTTATAACCCCATATTATACATGAGAAAATAGCTTGTTAGAGAGGTTGAATAACTTACCCAGAGTTGGAATGTGAATGTAGACTTACACGAATTTAAAGCCTATGACAGATCTTTAATAGCAAAATAGTACTAATTGCTATAGCCGACTGATAATAGATTTAAAAGAAAATATTTATTACACTTACTCTAAAAGCCTTTAACCACTTTTAATATGGTGGTGATTACTTTCAAACTGTCTTACAGATGATCAACTAAATTCCTATCTCTGCAGCCTTCATTTATCAACTTCAAACATGTCACTGTTTTAACACTGGGAGCCTATATCTGAAAGACTGAAAGAAATGTGAGAAGTAGGAGAGACTTAAGTGACATGACGGACAGATGTCAGCAGATCTTTTAAATGAAGACTCCTAAACTAAAGGATAAAAAATAGCAATAAAAATTATTATTTATTTAAAAAAAAACACAAACTAAGGGAGGCCATAAAGAATTCTGAGAGATTTATCACTAAATGTTCAAGAATGAAGGTGCCTGGATAAAGAGAATTCCTATTCCCAAATGATGACACAATTTAAAGTGAGCCAGAGCTTCAAAACCTGAAAAGCAGAGACACGGGGCTGCACAGCTGGTCTGTGCCTGGAATATGGGAAAACAGGAACATCAGAGGGGATCAAGGAGCTTATTTCCAGAAAATGTCCTCTCACTAGACACACACAGAAACGTACTAGAGGAATGCCTTTTTACTAAGAATAACTAGAAATTTATTGTATTTGAGAAAGGGATATTCTGGAAAGCTTGTCTTATCCCAAGAGAAACTTTTAATGAATTTTGTATCAAAAATCAATGTTGCTTGGTTTTGATCTTTTCTGGATTTCAAAAAGATTACATATTCTAGAATTATAGATTTACAAAATCATACTTTAAGATGGAGAATGACTTCAGGGAATGGTCAGGCAGTATAAAAATTCTAAAAATAAGGGAAAAGAGATATGCAGGCAGGAGGAAAAGACTTATCGTCAACACATTATATGGTTTAAAAAATCTGAAAGGGTGCACATCAGGAGGTCACTGTTGGTGACAACTGACAAGGAGACAGCCACACATTTTCAGAACTAATGCAGAAGAAGAGGTGCACAGTGTTTAAGAACACGGCTTGTGAGGCAGCCAGGATCATGTCCCAGCTCTGCCACTTCCTAACTGTGTGGCCCAGGGCATGTTTCCTAACCTCTCTGAACCACTGCTACCTCATCTTTATAATGAGAAGAAATAATACTGTTTTCTTCAGAGATGTTTATTAGGATTACTTGAGATAAACGTAAAACACTTCCTGTAAAACAGTTCTTGTCAAATAGTTTAAGTGTTGTTAAGTATTATGAAAAAGAAGGAACAAATACTTGGAATATACTCAGTTCCTAAATCCTTAAAAAGTCACTGTTACGGATTGAATTGTATCCCCCCCCACCCCCCCCAAAAAGTGGCAACTTGGCTAGGCCATGATTCCCAGTATTGTGTGGTTGTACTCCATTTTGTGATCTGATGTAATTATTCTCCATTTTGTGATGTCTTGTAAATCCCAGACTCTATGCCTGTGGTTATGGTCCCTGCCATAGATTGAACTGTGTCCCCCAAAAATACGTGTATCAATTTGGCTAGGCCATGATTCCCAGTATTGTGTGGCTGTCCTCCACTCTGTGATTGATGAAATTTTCCTACGTGTTGTAAATTCTAATTTCTGCCTGTGGTTAATAAGGCAAAATTAAATTATGTTAAAGAGGATTAGGGTGGGATGTAATACCCTTACTCAGGTCACATCCCTGATCCAATGTAAAGGGAGTTTCCCTGGGGTGCAGCCTGTACCACCTTTTATCTTACAAGAGATAAAAGGAGAGAAGCGAGCAGAGAGTTGGGGACCTCATACCACCAAGAAAGCAACACTGGAAGGAGAGCACATCCTTTGGAACCTGAGGTTCCTGTGTGGAAAAGCTCCTAGACCAGGGGAAGGAAGACTGATGACAAGGACCTTCCTCCAGAGTCGACAGAGAGAGAAAGCCTTCCCCTGGAGTGGACGCCCTGAACTTGGACTTGTAGCCTCCTAGACTGTGAGAGAATAAACTTCTCTTTGTTAAAGCCATCCACTTGTGGTATTTCTGTTATAGCAGCACTATATGTTAATGAGGTAGGGATTAGGGTGGGATGTATCTTGAGTCGCAGCCTTACTAGAGGGTGTGACTCAAGTCACCACCCTCACCCCAGTCACCACCTTCACCACCCTCACCCCAGTCGCCACCTTCACCGCCCTCACCCCAGTCGCCACCTTCACCGCCTCACCCCAGTCGCCACCTTCACCGCACTCACCCCAGTCGCCACCTTCACCGCCCTCACCCCAGTCGCCACCTTCACCGCCCTCACCCCAGTCGCCACCTTCACCGCCTCACCCCAGTCGCCACCTTCACCGCCTCACCCCAGTCGCCACCTTCACCGCCCTCACCCCAGTCGCCACCTTCACCGCCTCACCCCAGTCGCCACCTTCACCGCCCTTATTTAAGTCACACCCTTGGTTGAGTCACACCTTCTATCTTACAAGCGATAAAAGGAGAGAGAAGCAAGAAGAGATAAGGATCTCAGTACTCCCAAAAAGAAGAGCTGGGAGCAGACCACATCCTTTGGACCCGGGGTCCCAGCACTGAGAACCTCCTAGAACCAGGAGAGATGAAAAGAGAGCTGTAACACTGGGGAAGGCGGTGCAAGATGGCGAGATGCGACAGCAGAGAAATGGCAGCAGCAGAACCAGAAGACTAGTGACAGCCAGCCCACGGAGAGAGAGCGAGCTGAGTACCTTCGGGCAGGCGGCTTCTTGGCGGAGTGAAGTGACTCTGGGCACTTATCAGGGGAGCTAGAGAGCTTTGTAACACTTGCCCCAGCAGGAAAGAAGGCAGGTTGAAGGGCCAAGGGGCCAAGGGGCCAAGGGCCAGAGAGAAGCCTGCCTGGGGACACAGCTGAGAAGAGGCTGTCCTGATCGACAAGGACCTTCCTCCAGAGCCGACAGACAAGAGACAGCTTTCCAGCTTTCCTTGCAAGCCTGTGCTCTGAATTCGGACTTCCGGCCTCCTAAACCGTGAGAAAATAAACTTCTGTTTCTTAAAGCCATCCACTTGTGGTATTTCTGTTATAGCAGCACTAGATGACTAAGAAAGTCGCTGATTAACAGAAAACTTGAAACATTCCTATGACTAAATTTAGAATATATTAGTGACATGGGATAATGTGATGACAGGTAAGATCAGTGAAGTGGAGAATGTGTCCCTTCGCCTGTACTGTAGCAGGGAATAAAAGGAAATTGTCTTGTTATGGGAGTCCCTATGTGGTACAAACAGTTAATGCGCTCGGCTGCTAGCCAAAAGCGGCTGTGGTGGCACAGTGGTTAAGCATTTAGCTGCTAACCAAAAGGTTGGCAGTTTCAATCCACCAGCCGCTCCTTGGAAACCCTATTGGGTAGTTCTAATCGGTCCTACAGGGTCACTATGAGTCGAATCAAAAGCAAGGGGTTTGGGTTTTTTTTTTTTTTGGCCAACCAAAAGGCTTCCAGTTTGAGTCTACCTAGAGGGGCTTCAGATGAAAGACCTGATGATCTACTTCTGAAAAACCAGCCATTGAAAACCCCAAGGAGCATAGTTTTACTCTGATGCACATGGGGTCAGCATGAGTCAGAACTGACTTGAAGGCAGCTGGTTTGGTTTTGGTCTTGCTATGGCGAAACAGGAACCCTGGTGGCACAGTGGTTAAAGTGTTCAGCCGCTAACCGAAAGGTTGGCAGTTCGAACCCACCGGCAGGCTGCGCATGGGAGAAAGATGTGGCAGTCTGCTTCTATAATGATTACAGCCTTGGAAACCCTATGGGGCAGTTCTACTCTGTCCTATAGGGTCACTATGAGTTGGAATCAACTTGACAGCAGTGGGTTTGGTTTTGGTTATGGTGGAACAGAACAGGAAATGGGACTGCTTTGTGAAAGTCACTAAGGGATAAGGGGATAAGTAGCAAAAGGCACATTCATCCATCCATCCTATCCATCCAATCCATCACTCAACTCTTTAGCAGGTGGAAGTTAATCACAGCGATGAATAACTGGATTTTGAAATTAAAAACAACACTATTTACATTAACACACACAAAAAAGAAAAAAATACAAAGGAACAAATCTAACAAACTATGCACAAGAACTATATGAGGAGAAACTATAAAATTCCGCTGGAAGAAATCAAAGATCTAAGTGGATGGACAGATATTCCACGTTTATGGATAGAAAACTCAGTATTATTAAGATGTAAATTCTTTCTAATGTGATCTATAGATTCAACAATCTCAATCAAAATTCTAGCAAATTATTTTGTGGATATTGACAAACTGATTCTAAAGTTTATACCAGAAGGCGAAAGTCCCAGAATAGCCAACATAATAACATCAATGAAAAGCAAAGTTGGAGGAGTGACATAACCTGACTTCAAGACTTAATATAAAGCTGCAGTGTGGTATTGTGAACGAACAGACAAACACATCAGTAGAACAGATGAGAGAGCTCAGAAACAGTTCCACACGAATACAGTCAACTGAGTTCTGACAAAGGAGCAAAGGCCATTTAATGGAGAAAGATTATCTCTTCAACAAATGGTGTTGAAACAACTGGACATCCACACAAACAATCAGTCCAGACACAGAACTGACACCTCTCACAAAAATTAACTGAACTGGGACACTGCCCGAAATGTTAAATGCAAAACTATACTACTTCTAGAAGGTAACACAGGGAGAAATCGAGGTGACTTTGGTTTGGCTATAACATTTTAGCTACAAAACCAAAAGCATGATCTATGAAAAAAAATTTTAAGTCAGACTTTAGTAAAATGAAAAACTTCTGTTCTGCAAAGGGCACTGTTAAAGAGAATGAAAAGACAAGCCACAGAATGGGAGAAAATATTTGCAAAGCACGTATCTAACAAAGATTTGTGTTAAAAAAATATACAGAGAACTCTTAAAACTTAACAGGAAGCAAATTAACAACCACATTAAAAATGGGCAAAATGTCTGAACAGATACCTCACCACAAAAAGACATACAGATGGCAAATAAGTGTATGAAAAGATGTTAAACATCATATGTCATTAGGGAATTGCAGATTAAAACAATGAGATACCTCTACGTACCATCAGAATGGCTAAGATCCAAAACCAAATGCTGGTGAGGATGTGGAACAACAGGAACTCTCATTCATTACGGGTATGAATGCAAAATAGTAGTTACTTTGGAAGACACTTTGGCAGTTTTTTACAAAGCTAAGCATGGGCTTATATGCTCCAGCAACTGCACTCGTAGGTATTTACCCAAATAAGATGAAAATTTATGTCCACTGAAAACCCTGTATGCAAATATCCACAGCAGCTTTATTCATAACTGCCAACAACAGAAAGCAGCCAACATGTCTCTAAATAGATGACTGTATAAACGAACTGCAGTACATCTGTAGAGTGGAATATTATTCAATGATAAAAAAAGAAATGAGCTAAGAAGCTTCAAAAAGACATGGAGGAAGATTAAATGCATATTTCTAAGTGAAAGAAAGCAGTATGAAAAGGCTAAATACTGTATGAGTCCAACTATATGACATTCTGGAAAAGGCAAAACTATTGAGACAGTAAAAAGACTAACGGATGCCAGAGGTCTGAGTGGGGGTGGGTAGGTGATGAACAGACAGAGTACTGGGGGTTTTGAGGACACTAAAATTATTCTTTCTGCTACTGGACCAATAAGCAACATCATGATAAACAGAGAAAACACTGAAGTTGTCAATGATTTCATTTTACTTGGATCCACAATCAACGCTCATGGAAGCAGCAGTCAAGAAATCAAACAATGCATTGCACTGGGCAAATCCACTGCAAAAGATCTCTTTAAAGTGTTAAAAAGCAAAGATGTCACTTTAAAGACTAAAGTGTGCCTGAACCAAGCCATGGTGCTTTCAGTCGCCTCATACGCATGCAAAAGTTGGACAATGAATAAGGAAGACCAAAGAAGGATAGATGTCTTTGAATTACGGTGTTGGCGAAGAATATTGAATATACCATGGACTGCCAGAAGAACAAACAAATCTACCTTAGAAGAAGTACACCCAGAAAGCTCCTTAGAAGTAAGGATGGTGAGACTTCATCTCACGTACTTTGGACATGTTATCAGGAGGGACCAGTCCCTGGAGAAGGGCATCATGCTTGGTAACGTAGAGGGTCAGCAAAAAAGAGGAAGACCCTCAACAAGATGGACTGACACAGTCGCTGTAACAATGGGTTCAAGCATAACAAAGATGGTGAGGATGGCACAGGACCGGGTAGGGTTTTGTTCTGTTGCACACAGGGTCGCTATGAGTTGGAACCTACTTGATGGCACTTAACAACTGTAATAGTGGATACATGACATAATACATTTGTCAAAACCCAGAGAAGCGTACAACACAAAGAGGGAATCCTAATGTAAACTGGAGACTTTCGTTAATAATGATGTATCAATACTGGTTCATCAACTGTAACAAAAGTACTACACTAATGCAAAATGCTAATAATAAGGGAAACTGTGTGCAGGGGTCGGGGGCTGGGGTATATATGGAAACTACTCTGTACTTTCTGTACAGTTTTTCTGTAAACCTAAAACATCTCTAAAGTCTATTAAAATATACTGTTTAAACCAGCCTCTTTTTTGACATATATACAAATCTCAGGCACCTCAGAGATTTTAACATTCCACAACCAAGAACCATTACCTTCTGCATATCCCACCAGACCTGATTTTGTTCACTTTACTTTCTAACCACGCCGGTGTCAAGTCAAGGTCCAAGGCCGCCAAGAAAGACACGACGCGCACACAGGCATTGAGTGGAACAACGCTTTGCTCATATGGAGAAGACACAGAGCAGGATCAGCTTCAACAGTGGGTGTCAGTCCCCCTTGGCCAGTGGGCCACTTCCCACAGCAGCCAACACAGGGATGATGGTCTGCAAACACCCCTGTCATGCTGCAGGAGAGGGACCCTCTTCCCTCCCCACCAGAACAGATATAGATACGAGGTTGGCCAGGTGCTATATAATGCAGACATTTAGCTAATCAGTTCCTGGGAATGTTGGCGTGCTCAGAGTAAGAGAGGATGGATGTACTGATAGGCCACCAGCTATTACAATAAAATGTGTTTGCGTCAAGATGCCCTGGAGAAAAGAGTCAGCTCACACTCTCATTCTGTCTAAGAAGCCAGGTGGACACAGCTGGCCCTAAGCACAAGGTTCATCTGCGGGTGACAGGGAAAGATGGCAGGCTGCGTGCAGACAGCCCCTTTGCACAGTCTATCTTCTGACTCCTTCTGGGACCCAACAGACAGAGAAGCAAAACAACTAACATTTTTGGTATGCCCACTGTCCATTTTGAACACTGAGCTGCACATCTATGGCATGGTGTATGACTCTGATGGATGTCACTTCTGAACACCATTTGGGGGCTGCGTCCTTCATTGACTCCTTCAGGGACTGTAATGCACTGGCTGTGCACCACGTCTGGTTGGAAGGTAGAACCTGTGCAACTGCCTGTGGTGAGGCCTGAAAAATCACACACAGATTTTCATCCAGAAGCTGAACTTCCCAACTCCAGGTTTTCACATCTCCACATATTTTTAGCCAAACTTTAGAATTGCTTCGAAGCCCTGAACAAAATCCTACCTCTTCCATGAGGCTTTCTGGGGTGTGTACTGCTACAACGCTTTGACTACACTTGTCTATGGCATTGATTTCATAATTAACAATGAGATGCATTCTGGTTTCTCTTACACTGTTGCAGTTAAAACAAAATAAAAAAAAACAAACCCACTGCTGTTGAGTCGATTCCAACTCACAGCGACCCTATAGGACAGAGCAGAACTGCCCCATAGGGTTTCCAAGGAGCGGCTGGTGGATTCAAACTGCTGATCTTTTGGTTAACAGCTGAGCTCTTAACCACTGCACCACCAGGGCTCCTTGTTGCAGTTATTTGTTCCTTTATTCTTGTATTTATTTTTTACATATTTATCTTTTGTATCCCTAATCAGACTGTACATTTCTTAAAGGCAAGGACTTTATACCTTAAAAATCCCTGCTTTCTCACACGGTATTCAGCACAATATCTTAAGCTTAGTATTTTAAGCATAACAGAGGTATAATGTTTGCATTTTTGTAGGAGTTAAAGGCCCTGTGAAAGTACATGGTAATGGAATTCAGAAGACTGGCTGCAACAAAATACTAACAACACTTGAAACAATTTACTGGTTGGTAATTACGTACTTCGGTTTCTTTCTTGCTATGATTGGTTATTATCTTCTGTAATTTGCTTTTTCATCATTAAATTAATATAACCACAGAGCAGAAAATTTAGAGAATAGTCCGTTATCATACTTTAATACAACTATTACTACCATTTTGATGTTTTTCTTCCTAGTCTTTTTTTTTTTTTTAAGATGATCATATTATATGTTTAATTTAATGTTGTTCTCTGTTTCCTAACAGAGTCTTCACAACCATCAATTTTATTGGCTACAGAACATTCCATGGAGTTTTATTCAGTTGATTTCTGGAAATGTTTTTCTTTCTTAGAATAAAGGAAATCAGTAACACTGTAATTAGTTTAAATAATGATTTCCTGTCTTTACTTGGTGAAGGTCCCTGATCTGTCGAACCCTGAGCCACCCTACGTGTCCCTCTTTGGCTATGCAAGAACAGCCTAAGTTTAGGGTAGATTTCTCATCTTTTAAAATCTATTTCATGTTAGCAGCTGTGAGCCTCACCATAACTGTAAAGATATTCTGTTACTGCAAAACTTACGTGAGATGAGAGCTATTTCAACACTTGTTTGGTACAGGTTTCCCCCTTTCACCTATAGAATTTATTCAACTGTGTGCTTTCTCTATCTGCCAAGCAGCAAATTTCTGAAATCATGTTGACTTTCCTGGCTATCAGTTACTTCCCTTGCCTTGGTTCAAAAGGAGTGGGTGGGTGGGTGAATGGAGAGTAGGATAAAACTCACAGACACACTCAAATGTACACTTTCATAGGAAAATGCATATTTTATGTATATTAATATTCATAACTTTATTCAATGTCATCTTTTCTTTTGACACACTGGGAGTCTTATATTTTGACAACAGCCAGCTAAAAATACATGAACTTTAAAAAAGGCATTGTGGGATATTTATAAAAATGTTACTGATACATTAAAAAAAGTTTACTGATAAAATACCTAAAGTTATAAAACAGGAAAGAGATATACTTGTTTTTTAATTTGATTATATCCTATATTCTGCAGGTTTTTGAAACAGTAACATGTTAATGTCTACATCTGTGGTTAGCAGTGTTTTCTAAAATTTGTAAACATGACTAATTTGGAGGCTCTTGGGGGCTGATGGACGGGTCAGAGAGCGTGCAAAGCCCTGGAGAGTTATATAGTGTACATTACACTCTTTCCCCAGGGCAAGACTTGCTAATGACTTTGCCATCTCCCAAGATTAATAATCATTGCTTTAACTGAGTTCATTAATCCAGCTAATAAAATCAATCAGCAAATTAAAAAAAAAACCAAAAACAAACATGTATTCTATCACTTGACTATTTGCATCAAAAAGTGTAAACTAAGATTTACCCAAAACTAAAATGATATTCAACTTCATAAACTACAGTACAGGACAACATAGTGGAGTGGCTGTTAATGTCCATCAAACAACACTATCACACCTGCTTTTGCTGCCTTGGGATTCAGCTCCACAACACTGACCAACGAGCTGATCTAGTCGACTGAGTAAAGAGCATCAACACTAAAAAACCAGATGAGTCCAATGGAAAGACTCAAACCACAGAAATAATTCCTTGTGTTCTTCCTATGAGCTGACACTGCTTTACCCACACTATCTTCACAACGGCCTTGTGCGGTGGGTATTACCATCATCCCATTTTATAAATGAGGAAAAAGAGGCCTCTGGATATGACATCTCATCTGCATTTTGAAGAACAGGTTGAGGTGTTCCTTGGCAAAATGAAGGAGCAGGAGGATGAGAGTGAGCTTTGGACATCTTGTAGGGGGTGGACTAGACCACTTTCCCATCTAGTACAAAAATCCTTTTAACAGTGACCCTGACAAATGATGAAAGAGCTGTATGTTTTGTGAGTTCCTAACAAACATGAGCTTGACTTACTGTGTGGAGTCTTATAAAAAACAAAAATTCACATGTCCTCTTGTACAAAATTCATAATAGATGTTACTCTTCTCTGTAATTAAAATGTAAATAAAAAATGACTTTTAATATTCAGGTTTTAAGAAGTCAGATTAACTCCTCCAATTCTATCTGCTCCGTATATTCTGGATATATGTAAAGAATTAACAATAATTACTTTCTGGTATTCTCTAGAAAATCCTCAACAGGCTTCCCTAATTTGCATGCCATAAACTACACCTTACTGTATTTGGGAACTGACGACACACCATGTAACATACTAGAATAGGCATCTTTTCAATCTGTAATAGTTCTGAAAACACTGAAGTTATTTTCTGACATGTGACCAGGTCACAGAGACAGGGAGAATATAAAAGGTGAAAACAATCTTACCAAAGTCTGCAAATGCCGACTGTCCGACCACCACCATATTTTGAGGTTTTTCAAGTATACTACTGGCAGAGAAATTTCCATCCTGTTAAAGGCAGAAAATTTTGGATTAGACCACCATAATCTACTCATTTGTCAGGTGTGGAACAAAACGTTTCAACTGAAGCAGGGAAATAAATAGTTTAAAGCTTTGGTGAACTGCACAAAATTATTCCAATCATCTACTTTCATCATAAAATAAAAGAAGCTGCTGGGAGGTGACAAAGATGAGCATTTGGTGTGTTTTCCTTGCTGGTGATTCTGGTTGGAGGCTCTTTACCGAGTCATCATCAGAACTTCAGATGCAATGAGTGTCTTCTACTTTCAAGTGCTGTGGGAGGCTTTGGGAATGGAAGGAAGTAGGAAACATAGTTTCTACCTTCAAAGAACTTAGAGTTTATCTGTGAGACAGCATATAAGTCAAGAAGGCAGAATTTCTCAAGGTAACATGTAATGGTACAAGTAAGTAGCGAAAGCACTATCTTTTATGGATTTCAAGGAAATAAGGCTCTGTGTTGGGGACAATTAAAAAAAGGTGTCAAAGTGAAATAAGAATGGTACTGTTCCTTAAAGGGTCACTTGTTTCCAACTCAAGTTGATGTATCAACGAGAAGAGAAGCAAAGGGTTACAATAGCTGTCACACAGTAATCAGAGGCAGCCAGGCTGAAGAGACAAGGAGAACCTATCACTGATCCCTCGTTTTAGTCACTCTTTCCAAAATGGAGCCGTATACACCTGACTTCGAAAAATAACATGCATTACTTTAAATTACTGTCTTTTCTTTTCATAATTTCAGATTATTACACACACAAAAATAAACCAAAACACCAAATTCGGGATTTTGAGCCCCGATTTTATAGAGAACTCTCTTCTTATCACTAAAAACTTAAGTCACTGATGATATACTGACTCTGCTTCCTATAGACTGGCACACTTTTGAATGATCTTCTCCCTTCTTTGTTCCTCTGAGGTTACTGTAGATCTGCCAGTCAATCTCGTGAGAAACCATTTCTGACCTTTACAGAGAAAGGCACTGGAACTACAGAAGCACAAACACCAAATGCTTGTGGACCACGAGTGAGTCAGTAAGCTTTGTCTTCTGACAGGCAATTTTCCACCCATTTTAACACTCCATCTTCCACGTGCAGAAACACGTTTCCCCTGCCATGACCAATGCAGCCGAGGTACTTCTCATGTGTCTTCTCTACAGAATTCTCATTCCCGTGAATGTCTTCAATCTTATGGCTCCCCTCTGGTCTGACCTAGTATCTAAAATTACATCAGATACGCTGCATCAAGTGCTTTTGGATTTTAGAAAATCACAGCATTGGGCAGAGAGGACATGACGTTTTCTGAACGAATGGTAAAAAAATCTTCCTTAAAATCTATTAGCCTCATGTGAGATAAACCTGAATGTCAACCCATTATACTGACTCGACTCAACTACGCACCAAAGGTCAGTGAAATCTGGTAAAAGGACTTTTGAAACATAAACTTATCTAGAAACGTTTCTAGATACAGCCTCATGATACATCTCCATTAAGAAATGCTGAGTACCTTTCACGTGACAGGCCCCCATGTCTAAGACTCCACGTTCACAGCGAACATGAAGAGAAAAAGTACAATATGCTGTTCTCATGACTGAGAAAGATAATACGTCCTGTCACAGTGAGAGCACGTAGGACATACTGTGTGTATGACAGAAATGGAGGAAGGGACAGTACTTTATTTACACGAATTTAATTTCCCATCATCATTATTTGCTCCTTACTTGGCAGTACAAATCTATATAACTTAATTTCCATTCATATTAGTCGTATTTACATATTATTTGACAAACATGACTCAGTAAACTGCATGATCATGTTATTATTCTCATTAGATAACACATTTTAATATGGATCATGACTACTTATTTTCAAAGATGAAGCTGGTATGTAGCTACTGAATGTAGGAAAGACAAACATGTAATCAATACTCTTTCATTCTGAACAAGTACTGATTGAGCAGAACAGCCTAGTGGAAAGACCACTAGATTTAGAGTTAGACGATACGGGTTCAGTCCTGTTCTCGTTGATGAGCTGTGTCACTTTGGGGCAGCCACTGACTGCTCTGGTCATGGTCTTCCCAGTGTCAGAAGAAGATAATCTTCCTGCCAACTTATAGGGTTCCTGAGAGGGTAACATGGAATGATACATAGGACAGTGTCCTGCAAAATGTAAAGTATCAGGCACCTAAAAGGTATTTTTATAAAGGCTGTCCTGTGCTCATGAGCTGCAAGCACTGTTTTCCTGGGATGCTATAGGGGACTCACCCACTCCACTGCCTGCCTCTCTCCTTTCCACGCTATTCTTAGTGGGCTTCATTGTTTCCCTGCGATCCAGAGCTGGGCCAGCTTGCTAGGAGTTCTACTGAAGCTACGTCCTTACTTTGTCATCTACTTGGTTTCTGGAATTATTGTGTCATGACTCAGGGTAGAAGTTTTAGAGACAGACTTCCTACTTCAACTCCTAGCTTCACTGTTTGCTAGCCTGAGCCCTGAATTAACTTAGTTCTACTTTAAGCATCAGTTGACTGATCACTGCACCTCCAGATGAAAAAACTGCCTTTTTACAAGGTTTTTTACAGTGTTTTTATGGGGATTAAAAATTCATATAAAATGCTTAGCCCAGTGCCCAGAACACGGGATATATTCAGTCAACATTAGTTACTAGTAGTAGGAGAAGAAGCATCAATACTACTAGCTCTGTTACCACAGCCGCCACACCGACCGACGCAGCTGCCGGGCCACACGCACAGCAGAGACGTTTTGCCACTTTCTGCTTGATTTGCAACCACCAGCGCTAGGCTGCAGCAAGCATCCTTTCCTGGACGACTGTCTGCGCGTTGGCACGCCTGTTTTAATATTTAATGTTAAAACCACCATCTTTATAATGTTAAAAAGGAATCAGAAAATACGTGATGCTTCTCATGTGACCCTATCTTTATTCACATACAGCAGTCATTCTCAACAGCTTTTATCCGCAGGGGACGTTTGGAAACGTCTGCAGACATTTTTGATTGTCACGACTCGGGGTGGGGAGGCACTACTAACATCTTGTGGGTAGAGGGCAGCAGAAATACTGAACAACAACCTACACTGCACAGGACAGTTCCCCACAACAAAGTATCATCTGGCCCAAAAAGTAAATAGCGCCAAGGTTGAGAAACTCTGACATAAAGGGTGGTGGGTGTTGTCCAAGGGTCTGGCTTTGACATTTTTCTCTTAACTTTTTCCAACTTCATGATACTTACCTACCGTCTCCCTTGAGTGCTAGTCCTACATTTCTTACCACTTCCTTGACATGTTCCTTATCTATAATATATGTTATTTTTCCTGCCCAAAATTATGTTTCTGGTCACCAGCACAAAATCCAAGTTACCCTCGGTTAACTGTCTTCCTGTCTTCCACGTCTACCCCTTCTTGTCCGTTCCCGACATCTTACTCCTTTAATCATTCACATCTTTCCGAGATTATTATAAATCCCCTGAAGTTATCGCCCACCTCCAGATTTCCCATGGCAATCTATCCGATACGCAGCAGCCAGGTTCACTGCAACAATGAAAGCTCTGTTCACCTCACTTGTAGTCCTCTAACAGATTCTCAACAGGTTTTTAAAAAGATCATATGACTTAGTTTAGAAGTCAAGACCTTTGCTGATCTTGTCTGAACTAATCTTTCTACCTTACCTTCCACTATCTCTTTCACGCTCTGGCCAAAACCGGCCCATTTCCACTCTCTGACTGAGTCCTGTGTGTCCCACTGCACCTCCTTGCCCACTTCTTTCTTACGTCCAACCACCCAAACCATACTCACCTGTACAAGCCATTTCAAATGCTACGTCTTTCTGGAAGCCGCTCTGATAATCCTGGGTAGATCAGACAGAAACAGCTGCTGTCTCTTCTAACTCACATAGCATGAGGTTTGTACTGGTCAGTCTGGTTTACTGTGTGTGTGGTTATTATTTTTTGGGGGGGAGGGTGTCAATTACTGGTAGTATGTTATTGCAAAGTATACTGCTCATCTCTAATTAAAAAAATCCTCCAGTTTTTGTAAACCATGCTTTATCTGGACTAGTTAATTTTGAGTCTACATTCTCCTCAACTTGTATTAATGACTTACTCATTGTTAACATGGTATCTCACTGACCCCGGTATTTGCAGAAGAACAAGCCTTAGTCCCTACTGTCCAACAGCCAATTTATTAATTTCTTTAAAGAAAACAATAATGAAGGGAAAAAAAAAAATCCCAATCAAAATCTCTGCTCTTCGTGAAGATCTCTCTTCTACTGAGTTGATTCACTTTATTACATTTAAACCAGCCTAGGCTGAGAGGACATTTTATACTTAAAGAGTGTGTCTTCATTTTATTTGCACGTTTTACTTATTTGTAATGAGGCCTTCCCCCTCCAGATGGGCACACATTAATCAAACACATCTTACATTTTATAATACCCCAATATTCACTTGAGGTGGGAACAAAAGGCCATCTGTAAACAAACTGACATCCCCTAGAAGTGGGAGACTTAAGTTCTAGCAATCATTAAGAATATTCTGTCATCAGAAAAAATATATATAATTTATAAAATATAAAGCGATACATTAAACAAAGATAAATATTTCTGGTTTAGGTATCTTTTTCCTTGCCTCATTATAAAAAATATCAAATTACTTAGTTTAAAAATAGATAGTAGTAGCTAGAAGACTTGATCTTCTCTAAACAAAGCCCCTCCCCCATCCTAGCTTCCCACACAAAGTCTGAGTCATGACCAACATCATATATTCATTACTAACCATGCTATAAGAGATAGCTGATAATCAATCTCCCTCCATAGGCTTGTGCTTTTGATTTTTACATCTTCAGTTTACTTTTCACCAGTATTTAAATAAAAACCTATAAAAGGTTATGGCTTGATTTGGGTTGTATAAAAGGCAGTCAAGAGCAAATTGATGGGAAATCAAGAAGAACTCTAAGATTAAAACTTGGTAAGTGCCTACTATGTGTCAGACATTTTACACATATTGTTTCATTTAATCTTCAAAAACACTGTACAAAGCAGAGATTCTTACACCCATTTTCCAGATGAGGAACCCACCCACCCACCGCTGTCAAGTCGATTCCGACTCACAGCCACACCAGTGGGCTTCCAAGGCTATAAATCTTTACAGAAGCAGACTGCCATGTCTTTCTCCTGCGGAGCTGCTGGTAGTTTCCAACCGCTGACCTTTGGTTAGCAGTCAATTGCTTTAACCACTGCACCACCAGGGCTCCTTCCAGATGAGGAGAGTGAGGTTTAATACTTGAAAGACACTTGAACGATGTCACGGAGCCAGCCAAGTTTGCCTGGTCTCAAATCCTACCTAGTACGCAGCCTGAGACCCAACTTTAAGATTCTCCGTTAATTACTCTCTCATGTAATCTATGTCAAGCTAAAAAGAAAAGAAAAACATGACATCAATTGGGAAATCTCCTACTCTCAATTAAAAAAAAATTACTGGGAAAGAATCCTTAATCTTGGTCAGCCTGGCAGTGTGTCTAGTGTCTGTTAGTCTTATTTCTTTAAATAAGCCTGAAGGCAAGGAAGAGAAATTAGTCTTTTAAAATGCTTTTCCTTCATAAACCATCATGCTGACAAATTAAATGACAGTAACCTCTGTCACCAGCTGACAGCCTAGCAGGGGCCCTGCTGACATGTGCATTAGGGCAGATGGACTGGGTTAACTGGCAGTCATGCCTAAAACCTGCAGAGGAACTGATGCCGAATCAATCATTTCCTTCAGCAATAGTCAGCAGCTGGAATGCAGCAATGCAACCAAAGGCTCTTATTTATTGTTGAAACCAATAGGCCACGTGATTACTTTGATTTTATTTTCTGAAATTGTGTGCTTTCACTAAAAGTCATCTTTTAAAAATGCTTCAAAGAAAAGATTTCTTACCAAATTTTTCCATATCTCAAACTGGAAGCTACCAGAGGCAGACAGTGTAGTGAGGAATAAATCTAGAAGGAAAATAAGAGAATTTTAAGTTTTGTAGTCATTCTGATGTGTACAATTAAAAACAGCAAGAAATGCAATACGTAAAATAATTATTAACACAGTTCTAATTAATATATTTTATATTACATTTTAACAGGCTTGATCCATCAAAGAAAAGACAGCAGAGGATCCTGTATTAATACAATTAAGGAAACTGCATGTCAGGGGAGTATCTGGTATTAGTCCTTCAAAACATTCCTTATTTTCAAGAACAAGTATGCGTTTACTTTTTTATCTTTCACATTATCGTTCCAATGTGTAAGACGGAATATATTTTTCAAAAAGATACTCTGATCATAGTGATATTTTTCTTTTGTACCCTAAAAGCAAAACTTGTATATTTATAATAGTCAGGTTTCAGAATCAATTTACAGTATTATAGTATCCAAAATCTTTACCATTCATGTTAAATGAGCAATATATTTTAAAATTTGAATAACAGAATTGTCTTCATGATAAATTCCAACTAAAGAAAGTTTTATTGGGGAATCCAAGAATTTTAATAAAGTTTCTTTGAAAAACAATAGGTGACAGTTAAATCACCATCCTATCAATGCAAAGGCCCACTGAACTGCAGGGGCATTTAGTATAATGTTTGCAAAATGGTAATTTTATTTAGTGAATATGTAAAGTCTTAAAATGATGGGTTGACTCATAGGCACATTAAAATGGCATTAATCTTTTATGATTTAAAAATGGAAATTATTCAGGGTGATGTGAAGACGTAACTAGTTTAAAGAAAAGGTTGGTTATTTCCTCCCCTACCTTAAACATGTTTAGAAAACAATCATTCATATTGTAATGTGTCTTCTGTAAAGGATTCATATGAACTAAATGAAGCTAACCTATGTGATAATTATAATAATAAAGATTTTCACAGACTCCCCAGAAAGCCAAGTAATTTGTTCACTTTTATAACAAAAACCCCCTACTCCTGGTAAATGGAGTCATTCTTTATGCCAACATAGTGATTGCCTCTGCATTTGTTTTCACCACAGTGAAGACGCTTTGCTTATGGATGTAGAATTAGAGTCTTATACGAAGATGATTTCTTTACCCGGTCATATAAATACACTTCCAGCTAAGTGTTTGCTTCCATACTCACCTATGGAAAGTTCCAAACGACATCTGAGGTTTGTGTGACGATGTACTTACTGCTAACACTCTCTCCCTCTCCATGTATTCTGCAAACTGCTCTCAGTATGATTTAAAAAAAAAAAAAAAAAATCCAAATGTGGTATCATTCCTTCTCTTCCAGGGCGTCAGGCAAGCTCTTAGCCTGTCGTGTGAAGGCCTCCCTATCGGCACTTCCAGGCTCACTGCCGACTGCTCCCTTACAAGCAGCTTGTGCTCCAGACAAAGTAGCCACCTGGTTTTATCTGCCTCTGTACATGTCGCTCCCTCTCTCTACAGTGCCCTTCTACCTCACAGCCATCTGGTGAATGGACTCTTCAAAATAAGCTCAAACGTCCCTTAGGTAGAGCTTTCCCTCCATTATAATTCCACGGTGATATCTCTGTTTTAGTGGTTATTACGACGTACCATGATATTCTGGTTTCACACCTGCCTTTCTTGAGATTCTTGAGAGCAGAAGTTATGTCTAATTGATTTTTATATCCCCGTGATTTCGATTCCAGGTGCTTGGAAATTGCATACGTTTAAATGATTGTTGAATAACTAAATGGCACAGGCTACATGCATATTGTGGTTCTTGCAAATTTGCCTGGACTGTCTAAAAACAGTTACTCTATTTCGTCTTTAAATGGAAAGTCTTGGGAAAAAAAAAAAGAAGAGTCTTATGATAAAGTTAATGTAAAATGTATGTTTTATGTAAAATTTCATCAAAAGTAAGTATGACTAGCCACAGTGACTACTGTACTAAGAATGCTTAAAAGCCGTTACATTTTGATGTTATCTGCAGACGTGGATCATCAGTGAAAAAGTGATGAGGCATCAGTAGCCACAGAGACTTCTAAGAATCACTAAGGGAGGAGTGTCAATACAACCTCTGAGCTACTGAAAGAATCCAAATCCACCAGGGGCAACCATGCAAGTACATAATAAAGCACAGCTGACTGTTTTCAAAGTGAAAACGGCAAACTGCTGAAACTCCAACTCACTGGGGAACACAGGAGGCATATCTTTCCGATAACGGAGCAAAGGCTCAATGCTTTACGCTAGTTAGCTTGACGGGACTGGAGACCTATTCTGTCACCACATATGGTAAAGCAGGGATACTTAGACGGAGTGGTGATGGATACCAGCAATCCAGCTCCACTCCTAGAAAAACAACACAAAACGTCTTTTTCTACTGGTGATGTATAGTCTCCATACCTTTGCATGAAAGTAGTAAATTATGAACTTCCTGTTGTTTCATGCATATTTAGAAGAGTTAAGAACTGTAACGCCTTCTTTCTACTCTCATAGCTTTATTAGCTGTTTATTAAGAGACTATGAAAAATAGTAAAGCTAGATAAGGGACTGGAAGTACCTTGTAAACAGATTTTTAAAAGCCCCATGTTCACTATTCAATTATGTAAAGAGGTTATAGAAAAATAAATAATTATATGAAGAAATAAAACTAGAGACAATTATTAACACTTCAATTACAAAGAATCATGCCTCAATGAAATGAGAACGAAATAACCGCTAGAAAGAAATTTTAGTAAACAAAGCAATGAAGTTCTCACCCTCCCACACTGCGAAGAGTAATTTACACAGCAAAATGAAAGCAGATGTGCTCAATGAAGTGTAATGAAGGCTGAGATACGTCACTAAGCTCTCTTTAGAAATGAAGGACTTACTCCCTCGGCTGCTGGAAACAGTGCTGGCTGGCAGACGTTCCCAGTGGCCAGCCCTCTTAGGAACAGCTTTGGCAGTAAAGAGCTACCTTGCCAAAGGTCTTGCCTCTTTCTGGGCTGGCTAGCATCCAGTAACAGGACAATTTAGAGACATAAAGGCCAAACCCTTTCACAACTCAGGACAACTCTGTAGGGCCAGTCCACATTCACAGCTTCCCAGGGTCACCAGCAAGGCTTTTGCTGACACTGCATCACAAGCCCAACTGTGATTCCTTCCCTTCCACGGTGCTGACAACAGGCACATTCCCTAAGAAGTTTCCTGCACACCAATCTCCATCTCAGATCATCACAACTCTCACCTAGGAAACACAATCTACAAGAATTGACACCAAAAGTGACCTGAGATTGGTGAAGGGAAAGACAACACACAACATAGCAAAGTCAGCACAACTTGACCATGGCAAAGCCACAGAAGCTTCCTAGACACATCCAAACACCTTAAGGGTCTGAGTCACTGGGGCTGAGGACCATGGTCTCGGGAGACTTCCAGGTCAATCGGCATAACATAGTTCATGAAGAAAATGTTCTACATCCTACTTTGGTGAGTAGCGTCTAGGGTCTTAGAAGCTTGTGAGCGGCCATCTAAAATACTTCTATTGGTCTCATCCCGTCTAGAGCAAAGGAGAATGAAGAAAACCAAAGACACAAGGAAAACAGTAGTCCAAAGGACTAATGGACCACAGGAACCACAGCCTCCACCAGCCTGAGCCCAGAAGAACTAGATGGTGCCCGGTTACCACCACCAACCGCTCTGACAGGGATCACAATAGAGGGTCCCAGACAGAGCAAGAGAAAAAGGTAAAACAAAATTCAAATTCACACAAAAAAGACCAGACTCACTGGTCTGATAGAGACTGGAGGAACGCCTAAGACCATGGCCCCCAGATACCTTGCTAACTAGAACTGAAGCCACTCCCAAAGTCCACCTTTCAGCCAAAGATTAGACAGACCTATAAAACAAAAATAGCACATGTAGAGAGCATGCTTCTAAGTTCAATCAAGTATATGAGACCAAATGGACAACACTTGCCCAAAAGCAAAGCCAAGAAGGCAGGAAGGGACAGGAAAACTGGACAAATGGACAAGGAGAACCCAGGGTGGAAAAGGGAAGGGGGGGACAGTGCTGACACACTGCAGGGATAGGAACCACGTCTTGAAAAAAGTTGTACGTAAATTTTTGAATGAGAAACTAATTTGGGCTATAAACTTTCACCTAAAACACACACACACACACACACACACACAAGTGATGTTAGAAAGCAGACATTAAGATGAGGTTTTGGAGTTGGACTACCTAACAAGGGACTGGCAATAAGAATACCATACTGGTGGTAAGTGGAGCACAGATAGCCCTGCAATTGCTAAAACTTTCACTGGTGCTGTCCTGGGATAGTATTTTGGTGGAAGGGAATGCACTTGTGGGTGTGTGTTATTTCAGGCTTTTGAGAAATATGGGGTAAATATTAACTATAAGGACAGAGGAATTAGATGGTTATTGCTAAGCTCAATTGAAAAAAATGTAGGAACAAGAAAAATGCTGAATGTAATTAATCAGAAATTAAAAGCTAAGTGTGAAAGCCAGAGGGCCTCCTGGGTAGCATATAGAGAGAATCATCTCCTGCAACAGAAGGGCAGATAAAGCTGAGGACCAAGACTAGGACTTAATGGCAAGATTAGAAGTTCCCAAGAAGGTTAAATTTTCAGCCTAAGAAGGTCTACCATGCTAAGGTTAGGACCCTAGTTGATGACAGAATGATAACTTGACCCACAGGACAGGAGCATCTGGGTTGATGAACCTGTAAATCTTAAATCCCCAGATTCACTTGAACTTTCAGAGCTTGCAGAAGTGGGTCATTCTTCACTGTTAAAAGCTAGCATTATCCCCAGTTATCCCCCCACCCCTACTCTCCAGGTCTGCCCCACCTTCTCTCCTGGCCATCAGGCCAAGAAGTGGGGTTAAGTTACAAGATAACCTGACTAGGGATAATGGTCATGTAAAGGAAGGAAGGGACTATACTTTAAGGAAATCCAGGACTGAGCTAACATGTACTGGCAGGAGCCAGGACTATGTACTAAGAGTGCTTGATCAAGGTTGGGGTAGAGGCTGGGGGAAGGGGGTGGGTAGAATAAAGAGTTGGTGGCAAGTTGATTACATTGGACCACTTCCACCTTGGAAGTGGAAGCAATTCATTAAGACATAAATAGACACATATTCTGGGGATAGGCTTGCCTTTCCTATCTTGAAAACTAACTTGCAAAATGTGAATAGAAACAGCATGATGATAGCTGACATCACTAGTATTCACTGGAAGAAATAATCTTTAACAAAAGATCACATGATGAGTTAGTGAAAATTCAGAATATAAACTCCAAAATCAATTCAGTCCTTTTTCATTAGACTCTTCTAACAAGTAAAATAGTGAAAATATACAATGCACATGCAGTTTATTCACCAGAAAGCAGACACATAGTCAAGTGTGTACAAAAACATTAAATGGTCTATGCTTCAGTTTTCTCCATTCACAGCCGGAAAGGATTAAGCTACTACATTTTAATCGTTGCCAAGTGCAGCACAGCCTTCCCTTCAGGCGAAGAGCCCCCTGGTTAAAAATGGCATCAAAGGAAGCCTTAGGAGTTTTAGAAACTTAAATTGGGAAGTTTAACTACGTGAACTAAATCATGTTAGGAAAATTCAAAACAAAGGTTAATGATTAATAAACAGCACATAACACCCTTTAGACATACTATTGTATGAAGGAAGAGTTTAAAAATTGTGATTTCCAGCATCTTTCAGTGTGATGTCTTGATGTTTTAAGAAAATTATTCCAATGTAAATTTTAAAAGAATATCCACAATGTCATTTCAAGTTCCCGCATGAAGAAACCCTCCTTGGATAAATAATGTTAGTCACTATATTCCCAAAGGAGAAAAATTACGGTTCATTTTGTAAAAATAGTTATTACAACATTTGTAGTATTTTCTAGAAGCTTCAGACATTTCCACAAAGAATGGTTCACAGCAGTATCACAATCCATGTTTCTATGCTTGAGCCAGAAGGGTATGTCAAGCTCATCTTTTTACCTGTTCTATAGTACTATCCAGTTTTTCTCAGGCCATGTTATATTAATGAAAGGGTAGAATGACAGAGTAGAATACAAGTATCTTTAACCTGCTTCTACTTCTTCATAACGAAGTACACTAAGGCCATGTGCTACTGAAAGCACAAGTGGGAATCCAAACCAGCTCGTGTTAACAACTTTCCTCCATGAAGCAGCAGCTTCATTATATTCCGTAGCTCAGAGGTCATCAATTCAAACGGTGTAAGGTGTGAGGTCCTAACTTAAATACGGAAAGAGGGCCTGGTGCAACCGAGATGATAGAATAGTAAACTGGCAGAGGGCAAAAACTGACTCGGCATCACAGGACGGGAGAGACAGTAGGAAGCAGGGGAGCTGGATGAACCAGAAGGCATGTCCTGTCCAAAGAGGGCAGCAACTAATCAGCTCCTGCCAATTGTTGTTATAAAAATATAATTTTTATACATAAAAATAATATTTGAACCTAATTCAAATTATTTTAAACACAGTATGGACCACCTTCCCCCCGCCAAAAAAAAAAAAAAGAATTAAAAACAGGTCTGCAGACTGAAATGGGCTCCCAGATACTTGTTTTAAACCTCTTTGATAGAGATTATTGCTTAGTCCTGTATTTGTTTACAGAGAACAAACCCTACTCCCTACATTTCCCTGTATCAAGTAATTCTTCTAGATCATATTCTATACAGATGCACTAATTGAGTAAGATGGTAACTGTGTGTGTGAGGGTCACCATCCACAGGGCACTATTATTAGGAAGCAGTCTAAATTTCTAGAAATAATTTAAAATTTTTACTTTTTAAGTTCACAACCGTCTATCTAGACTTCCCTTCCCTTTCTTTCCTGAAACATGCTGCCACCAACCCCCCATTACTGGCAGACACCTTTGACTAACCCTCAGCTAAAAGAGTATACACAGCATACAGAGACTCAGACACTCTACTGCGGATCAAAGGACAGGTTATTACAGACTGCAAGCTTCAATGCCCTTCTGTATCAATCCCCAGTCAAACCATAATGCTGGGTAAACAGCAGACATACCCCTACCCTGTCTTCCCCCATCAGTCAAATCATGATCAGAACTACTTTTGTTCTAAGAAAAACAAGGTTGAAAGTATTTCAGATTGAGTAAGACCATGAAAGTCTTTGCTGAAAGCAATAAACTCCAAGTAGTAGGCTGCTGGCAGCAAGGAATGATGGGCGCCTCAGCTTGCTGCCCTGAAATCGACTGCCTCACGGAGTTAAACGATTTTCATTTGATGACAACTGTTAACACAAGGAATGGATAGATTCTAATTACTGTATTTTTATCATAGGGGATTTTCTTTGTAACGTGTATGTTGAATTGTTGACAGATGTAATCAAGGTAATAACAGTAAGCTGATGAACCTGGAAGACTTAGCAACATTTTAAATTTCAGTATTTTAAGTACATCCCAACTGAAATTGCTGCCATGGGATACTTACATGTGACTAAATCAGCTGGCCTTCATTAGAGTAGACTGCCTTCCATGAAGTAATCTAGTTAAAGTAATTACTTTAGATCTAATGTAATGTAATGACCCTCCATAATACAATCTAATGTAATATGATCGATCAGTCACTTGAGGTCATGACATCATAGGGTGGATCCTAAACCCAATCACTTCTGAGTTATAAAAAGACCAGAATGGACACAGACACATATGTACATACACAGGGGAAGACGAATGACCTGTGAGGTCTACAAAGCCAAAGGAACACCAAGGATCACAGGCACACACCAGAAAACAGGAGAGAGGCTCACAGGAGGAACTCACATTACTGAGCCTGACTTGGGCTTTTAGCCTCTGGAACCGAGAAAGTAAATTTCTGTTCTTTAAAGTCACGCATGTGTGGTATCTGTCTTACAGCAGCATGAGGTAAATAAGATAATAGAGACTGAAGTCACCCGCTTCCATCAGTCTCTTTCACTTCAAAATCTTGACCCTTCTTACCATGTGCGACCAGGCCTCAGTTTTCAAATTTATAAAAATGTTAAATTTTCTAATTGTGCAACAACTTACTAAGCACTACTATCCAGAACGGTTCTTTTAGCAGCTGAAACACAGCATGCCAGATTTCTGAGTATTTCTTTCTTTTGAATGAAAAGATTGTGTATCAGTCTACGCTGAAGTTAAAGGGTTACCAAAAAATGTGCTTTTTATACATTTCTGTCTCCCGAGCTGTTTTATTTTTAAAGGAATTTAAAATTTTTACTGTATGATTGGCTTGTACTCATGGGGTTTGCTTAGGTCAGAGAAGAAAGCTCACACAGTGGCCAGACATTTAAAATTAAATTGAATCTGAAAGTAATTTATTTTTAAGTGACACAATTCAATCAAGGTGATGAATCATTTAAAATTTATAAGCAAGAAGTTTCTTGGTGTCTCTGATAACTGCTATGTCAGACTGAACTGCAAAACACAATAGAGATGATCAGCAGTTTACCCGTTCCTCTCTCCTGTAAATCCAAGGGCAGGATAGTTAAAAACATAAAATGAGTTATTTAAAATGATTTAAAGTCATAGTCACTCAAAAACAAACCTCTAACAGTAGCCAGTTACATTCTATCCAGTCTTAAAACTCTTTATTTGTGTACTGTCTTCTCATCTGCTCTCTGTTCCCTTATTCGCCCCAGAGAGGAACCTTCTCCAGACTGGAAAAACTGTGGCCTTAATGAGATCATGTGTCTATGTTGTTTCCATGCATCACTTCCAGAACATACTGAAAAGGAATATTTTTGCTGAATCCAAAGCAGTGTAGTGGTAAAATACTTTAATGTAATAAATTCAGTAACTTGGTAAAAGTAAAGCCAAGTATTAACTTCCCTGGGCTTCATTTCCTCGCTTGCAAAATGATGTAGTGAAAGTAAATGATCTTTAAGATTTCGTTCATATCATATCCATCCACTCATTCAACATCTTGTAGGCACCTCCTATGTGCTTGCACTTAATTGGGTATTAAAGAGAGAAACACAAACGAGGCATGCTCCTTGCCTTTAAGGAACTTTCTGTCCCTAGAGGAGACCGATGTGGAAACAAATGTCACGTGGTAATGGCTCTGTGAGAATTATGAGCATGTACTACGGGAACACAGTCATCGGAGTACTCGCTGCTCCGGTGAATTCTGGGAGGGCTTCATTAAGGAGGCAACATTTGTGCCGGTCAAAAACTTGGGAGATAGTTTTAGAAGCAAAGACACATCAGTGAAATGCTAACACTACCAACACACAACATTTTATAGTTCATAAAGTCTTTGACATCTGAATTAAGTTAAAACAATCAGATGATTTAAAAACTTCATGCTAAAGCAACTTATTAAAATAATGAGATACACTCATGGCCTCTAATCCATCCCAAAAGAAGATAGTAGGTAGAATTGATTTTATTAAATGTAATATCACACTAAGTGCACATCTGACAATCACAAACAATTGCTCGCATACCCATTCCAGTTGTATCTAATTAAACGCCAAGAATCAAATTAATGATAATCCTGAGAAGTCAACAGTTTCCTCAGCATTATGGTATTTGGTTAGAGTAGTCCCTAAACCTCAGATGTAAGAGTATAAACATTACCTCTTAAAGCAGAAACAAGTACACTAAACCAAAGCTGTTGCCGCTGACTTGATCCACTCACAGTGCCCCGACAGGACACGGCAGAACCGCCCCACAGGGTCCCCAAGGAGATGCTGGTGGATTGACCTACCAACCTTTTGGTTAGCAGCTGAGCTCTTAACCACTGTGCCACCAGGGCTTCGAAACAAGTATAACAGTGATTAAATATGAAAATTAAGCATGTATGAATTGTAGTAATGTTTCTTTTCAAATAGCTACAGGAAATAATTTTAGAAACATAATGTTAACTCCAAAAGTGCATCTTTCACAATATGGAAAGTTAGACAGTTCTAACGCTGTAGTACAATGAATTACTTAAAATGGCCCTTTTAGCCACAGTCTTCGTGACTCACACACAATGACTGAGTGGGACTATGTAAATGAGGTGTATGGAACCTGTGATGGTTGAGGTTGTATGTCAACTTGGCTAGGCCATGTGTTATGAACTGAATCGTGTCCCCCCACAATCTGTCAACTTGGCTGGGTCACGATTCCCAGTATTGTATAATTGTGTATCATTTTGTAATCTGATGTGATTTCCTTAGGTGTTATAAACTCTATCACAATGATGTAATAAGATGGATTAGCGGCAGTTATACCGATGAGGTCTACAAGATTAGATAGTGTCTTAAGCCAATCTCTTTTGAGATATAAAAGAGAGAAATAAGCAGAGACACATGGGGACCTCATACCACCAAGAAAGCAGTGTCGGGAGCAGAGTGCATCCTTTGGACCTGAGGTTCCTGTGCTGAGATGCTCCCAGAACAAGGGAAGACTGGTGACAAGGACCTTCCTCCAGAGCCAATAGAGAAAGCCTTCCCCTGGCACTGATGCCCTGAATCTGGACTTGTAACCTACTAGACTGTGAGAGAATAAATTTCTCTTTGTTGAAGTTATCCAATTGTGGTATTTCTGTAAGAGCAGCATTAGATGACCAAGACACCATGATTCCCATTAGATGACCAAGACACCATGATTCCCAGTACTGTCTAGTTGTCTTCAATTTTGTGATCTGATGTAATTATCCTCCATTTTGTGATGTGATGTGAATCCTGGCCTCTATGCCTGTGACTGTGTTAATGAGACAGGATTAGGGATATATCTTGAGTCACAACCTTCCTAGAGGGTGTGACTCAAGTCACCATCCATACCCCAGTCACCACCCTCACTAAAGGACGTGACTCAATTCACCGCCTTCTCAAGCAAGGGAAGATTCCCTGAGGGTGTGCTCTGCATCAAATGGATATGAATGCTCTGGGGAAGTTCTCTCTCACTCTGGATCCTGCATTCTGTTTAGGATCATCTGACCTCCGGTTCTTGGGAGTTTGAGCCAGTAGCCTGTCATCTAACCTGCTGATTCTGGGATTTGCCGGCTTCTGCAGTCCTTTGAGCCAGCAACCCATAATCTGATCTGATCCACCAGCTTCCACAGGCTTGTGAGCCAGCAGCCTGTTGTCTGATCTGACAGTTTGGGTTCATCAGCCCCTGCATCCACGTGGGTTGGAAGGAGCCTCCAGCCTGATGCCTGACTCATGGATTTGGGACTTGCCATCCTCCATAACCCCATGAACCATTTCCTTGAGATACTGTTCATGAGTTCTGAGAAATGGTGCAGTGAAAGACGAGAGGAAGAGTACTGAGGGGAGGAGGGGTAGTTGATGATAGAGATGATGGAATAAACAGTAGTTTTAAAAAGCTGGACATTTAGAATCTTTAACCTCCACCTCAGTAGGAATCACCTTTAGTGCTGAGCTTTATAAATGAAATTATTCAAGAAATTATTCAACCAAATGCACATAGTACACGTTATGTTGTTGTCATGTGCTGTCCGGTTGATTCTGACTCTTTGCAACCCTACAAGACAGAACAGAACCGCCCCCCAGTTTCTTAAGGAGCCCTCGTGGCACAGTGGTTAAAGAACTCGGCTCCTAACCAAAAGGTTGGCGGTTTGAACTCATCAGCCACTCCGTGAGAGAAAGATGTGGCAGTCTGCTTCCATAAAAGATTTACAGCCTTGGAAATCCTATGGGGCAGTTCTACTCTGTCCTGTAGGTTCACTATGAGTTGGAATCGACCTGACGGCAGCGGGTTTGGTTTTATAAGGTTTCCTAGGCTGAAATCTTTACAGGAGCAACTGCCACATCTTTCTCCTGCTGAGCGGCTGGTGGGTCCCAACCACGGACCTTTCGGTTAGCAGTCATGTGCTTGGCTATTGTGCCACTAGGGTTCCTACTGTGCACATTGTAGTGACTAATAAACTCTAATTAACTGTAGGTTTCCTCAGTCTTCTCTGCTTGTTATAATAGTACATAGTATAAGTAGGTCATGTTAAGTGTGCTCACTTCAATAAGAAGAGATTTGACCTTTCTTTTTAATGTCAAAGGACCTTATATGAGAATTGGAACTTTAGCATTTAAAACTGAAAGCGTAATCAGGTTTATTTATTTTATGTAAATAAATAAATAAAACTGAACTAAAAATAAGAAAGAAATCGCTTGTTAAAACATACAGGAAAGTTCTAACACTGCTTCATAAATTCCTCATAGTTACTTTATAGACAACTAATCTGTAAAATGGCAAAATAATCCCACAGATCCAATTAAAAGGCCTTCATCCTGAGAAAACCCCACCAGGAAGAGTGAGCAACAATATTCAAGGCACAGGCTTAAACAAAACCCACCTGTTATCGGCATGGGATTGACAAATGTCTACCTAATGTGGATATTCCCCTTCAGAATGGCAGTGTGAGAAGCACTGCAGACCTGCCCCCCGGTGAAGCAAGCATAACTGGGGTAAGTTATTAAAAAGAAAAACATTTAAAGTCTCTAGACATTGTCCTAAGGGGTATACAGCAAATGAGGAAACAAAAGCAAATACGTCACCTGAAGATGAAGGTGCACCTGACTCAAGCCACGCTGTTTTCAATCGCTTCACGTGCATGCGAAAGCTGGATGATGAATAAGGAAGACCGAAGAAGAACTGACACCTCTGAATTGTGGTGTTGCCAAAGAATATTGAATATACCATGGACTGCCACAAGAACAAACAAATCTGTCTTGGAAGAACTACAACCAGAATGCTCCTTAGAAGCAAGGATGGCAAGACTATGTTCCACATACTTCGGACATGCTAATCAGCAGGGACCAGACCCTGGAGAAGGACATCATGCTTGGTAAAGTGGAGAGTCAGTGAAAAAGAGGAAGACCCTCAGCGAGATGGATGGACACAGTAGCTGCAACGATGGGCTCGGGCATAACAACGATTCTAAGGACAGCAAAGGACTGGGCAGTGTTTCCTTCTGTTGTACACAGGGCTGCTATGAGTTGGAACCAACTCGATGGCACTTAACAACAATAACAAAAAGTCAGGAGTCAGAACAGTGAGCCCACGGCATCTGAACCATGATCCGCTCTCTCTCTTCCCCTTGCCAGCTCAGCCACAGAAACTCCACTCTGCTCCAGGTGGGTGCGTCCAAAACCACATCTCCATCTCCCCCTATCTCCCAGTCAAGAGCTATGGTACCTTCCTGGGAGGGTTGGATTGCTAGCATTTCTCATCCTCTAAGCTATGTGTTGCAAAGGCTAAATTCCAAGCAAGTGTAGCCAAGAAATTGAGGACTCCCTTCCTCTATCCAGCACCACCCTCACAGGTGGAGGCTCTACCTTAGGTGTGGCATGATGAGAACACGGATGTCCTGATTGTCCTTATCCAGCTTGTACACAGGGCAGAGGTTCCACGCTGGGAGGGGCAAGCTGAGAAGATCAGGGGCTACAGCCCCCACCCAGCACCCTGCTTCTACGGCAAGGTGTCACTCAGAGAGAAGCATGTTATTGTCTCCACTCTCAGGTCTGGAGCCATGCACAGCTCAGAGATTTCACCCAGAAAGAGAGGCAGGCCTTAAAACAGACAGGTTCAAGCTCTCCCTTAAGGAACAGACTTTATTTGAAAGAGAATGTGGGAAAATTTTAGCCTAACGGTGCACTCAAAATCAATGGAGGTTTAGTGGTAAGCAATTAAGAGGAGGCTGTGAGCTTCATGGAAGATACAAACTAAACCATAAGCCAGCAGACAGTACCCGGGAAAAGCTAAGGAAGGTCTTCCTGGGGTCAGAACAAATCTCAAACACTGACCTAAAAAGCGCTCCTGCAAAAAAGCCTAACTTTCATTGTGCCAGATTATGGAGCAATTTATGCCCCAAGCAACTGTCAAAAACAATAGAGCAATCAGCTTGTAATTACTGGAGCCTAACAGCTGGGTGTGATCAGGGAAAAAGACCAAGTGAATCCTGTTAAAACCACAGTCATCCCAGGGTGACTGTGCTCATGCCCAAGACTGTAGCCTCTGAGGAGCAACATCAGAGGCTTCACACTGTAGGGGAAACAGACCTCACTAAGCAGTCCAGCTAGTATTAAACAAATAAACAAGCAAACGATGATAACTAGCCTTGGGGTGGGGATGAACAGTATCTAGAGTTGCTACAATGTGTTACTGTAATAAAGAATCTATTTATTGACGTTTGGCTGCTGACAGCTTTTAAGCTTCACCCCTCCTCTCGACTTATGCCCCACATCTGGACAAGCTTTGGGGAGAACTGCCATTTTCACAATGTAGAGTCTACCCATCCATAAGCATGGATTTACATAGCTCTCGTTTGGTTTCCTGCAGTAGCATTTTGTAGTTTTCTTTGTACAGGTCTTTTATATTGCTGGTTAGATTTACTCCTAAGTATATATATATAGTTACCGTCTATTATAAATGGCAGGAGGGTCAAACCATGCAATCCTCTGCCTGCATGAACCCTCACCCAGACCCCACCCCTGAACCACAGTAAAAACCCTAAGCCAGTCTCCTTTCTCTGCTCCCTCAAGTCATTTTCAGACCAGTTCAGGATGCCCACTCCACTCTTCCCAGAAAGCCTTATTTTGTAAGTAATAAACCTTTTCATATCCCCTAGTGTGTGTACGTGTGTGTGCATGTGTGTGTGCGTGTGTGTGTGTGAGATCATCAGTCTTGACATCTAAACCAAATTTGGGGGGGGGGGGGGGGAGTCCTTCCTGTTCCTGCAGGATGGCCACAACAATTATCTAAAATGTCTCAGTTTTCAACAAAAAATCAGGAGGCACACAAATAAACAGGAAGGTGATCCATACACAGGGAAAAAAGCAGGCAACAGAAACTACTATGAATGGGACCAGATGTCAGATTTAACAGACAAAAGCTTCAAAGTAGCCATTACAAACATGTCCAAAGAAATTATGCTTAAAGAAGTAAAGGAAGGTCTGATGACAATGTCTTATCAAACAGACTATCAATAAAGAAATAGAAATTAATTTAAAAAATGAATTGAGTTGAAAAGTACAAATATGGAAATAAAAAATTCATTAGAGGGGCTAAACAGTAAATTTGAACTGGTAGAAGAATTAATGAATATGAATATAGATCAACAGAGATTATGTAAGCTGAAGAAAAGAGAGAAAAATAAAATGAAGAAAAATGAAGGCCTCAGAGAAATGTGGGACACCTTCAAGCACAGCAACGTACGTGTAATGGAAATTCTAGAAGGACAGGAGAGAGAAAGGTGCAGAAAAAATATCTGAATAAATAATGGCAGAAAATTTCTCAAATTTATTGAAAACCAATGATCTACACATTCAGGAAGTGCAAAGGAAAAAAAACTGTCAATCAAGAATTCTATATTCAGCAAAACTAATTTTTAAAAATGAAGGCAAAATAAAGACATTTCCAGATAAACCAAAGCTGAGAGGGATCCATTGCTAGCAGATCTGCCTTATAAGAAATACTAAAGGAAGTTCTGCAGGCAGAAAGCAGGTGACCTCAGACAATAATTCAAATCTATATGAAAAAACACTGTACTAGTAAAAGCAATTATATACTCATAAAAGACGGTATAAATGTGTATTTCTCCTCCTTTCGTCTTTTAACTGATTTAAAAAGCAACGGTATAAGACAGTATGTATATAATTGTATTGTCGGTCCTGTAATATATAGAAATGTAATATATTTGCCAATAACACTACAGAAGAAGTGAGACGGGGCAAAGCTGAAATGGACTCAGGTAATGACACCAGACAGTAACTTATACACAGGAACAAATAAACCAGAAATGGTAAAATAAGAAAGTTAATATAATAAACACTGTAAATATATACTGTTTTATGCAAATAATGTATGCCTTCTATGTCTGTTTGCTAACTATGCCCTTCCCCTGCCCCAGATATTTCTGTATGTGTGCTATGCTAATTTATTTTTTACAGCAACATATAAAAAAAATTAGCAGAGCAGTGCTTGCAGAAATACCTGGGGTGGGGGGAGGGTGTATTAGCAAAGAAATGTGGAAAGCCCACATTACTTGAGTAAAAATACAGTACGGGCTCTCCTTCTCTCATCTTCTTTAAGAGATAAAATTACATGAAATAGTAATTATAACAATATATTGTTGAGTTTTTGTAACACAGATGTAATACATATAGCAATAATAGTACAAAAAAGGGTAAACAGAATAGAACTATATAGTAGCAATACTATCTTATCTCTCCGTAATTAGCATATATCTGAAGTAGGGAGCCCTGGTGGTGCACTGGTTAAGAGCTCAGGGTGTTAACCAAAGGTAGGCAGTTCGAATCCACCAGCCACTCCTTGGAAACCACGTTGGGCAGCTCTACTCTGTAAGATGTACAGGGTAAGCCCTAGGCAACCACTAAGAAAATAACTAAAAAAAAATATATATATCAATATATATATAGAATAAAAAATCATTAAAGAAATATGTTACACTAGAAAATATTCACTTAATGCAAAAGAAAGCTGTAAAGGAAGAACAGAGGAACGAAGAAGACATGAGACAGACGGAAAATGAAGCAAAATGGCGGCTGTAAATCCAACTGTATCAAAGTAACATTAAATATCAATGGATTAAACAATTCAAAGGGTAGAGCTTGTCAGACAGGACAAAAAAATGACTACCAAATGTAAAGATTTTAGTTTTGGTAAAGGCGATGCCAAACTGGTACTCTCCTTGAAACAAGTAATCCAAGCACTCGAGATCGCTTGCTTACTGGTAAGAGAAGCACACACTGTGCATGGAGAAGGACACCTTTTTGGTTTGCTATGGTCGAAGCTCATACAGCCAGTTCACCAGATAGATAGCTGCTCACTTCTAGATAAAGGCAGCAGTCACTGAAGATTAGGATGGAATCTGACATTGGCTCAGTATGCCCTAATGTTAACAATGGCACTGTGACAGAGACCTAAAGCAGCAGCAATAGCTGAAGGCTTGTCCTGAGGTTTAAAGTCTATGCTCCTTATTTATAGATGGTTTCTGTATGTGAAATCAACGGCAGAGAAAAGAAAAATGAATGTCGCAAATAGCCTTAAATTAATTGAGATAATTCTAGAATGAAATAAAGCAAGGCATAACAGTGCTCATTAGCAGAACACGAAAGGTATCACAGTACTTCAAAAAATTCACTCATGAAATATGTCATTTGTTCTCTCAACAGATATTTAATGAGTACAGCTGCATATAACTCATTGTGCTTAAAGATGAATCAGGTTTATGAGAGATTAGACAAGTATGTAGATAATTATTATATAAAGCACAAGTGAAAAATATCATTAAGGAAGGTATAATTAAAATATGGGGGAATCCTGGGCCTACAAAAATTACTAATAGCTGGAGCATTAAGAACGTTTCATCAGGCCTTGAAGAATGGGGAAATCACTGGGCATACACAGGTGCAGGGAGAGCCTACCAGCAGGCACACAGGTGGGAAAGTGAAGATGGCAGAGAACCAAGTACTTAGGTCTGGTTAATCAGGCACATATTTTTACTTAGTTAAATGCTAAGATCATGCCCTCAGCCACTGTAAAGGACATTTATACCAAGTGTCCATTTGAGTGAAGTTTCTGGATGTCTTAAGATGCTACAGGTGAAGACAGTCTACTAGATTGGGAGGTCCAAGTAAATTTATCTACGCAGACGAATGTGGGTTCTTCTGTGAGATCAAATTTGACATCAAACAACTCTCCTTTGGTCTTAGCTGCCAGGAAATTTAGAATGAAATTCAGGGCTCAAACACTTTTACGTTTGTGCAAATGTTTGCTCATGTTAGATACCTGGGTCTAACAAAACTATTCCCTGGGTCTTTCAGATCATCTCTGTGCTGTTTGAAATCCTCCCCCCGCTTTAGATCCTTCAAATTCTTTCAGAAGTAGAACTATAAACACTAAATATAATACTATTCAACTAGCCCATATTTATCAATGACCTGTCTATGTGAAGTATGACAAACTCAAGCGTAACAACGATTGTGAACATGGCACAGGACCGGGTAGTGTTTCGTTCTGTAGTACAGAGGGTCACTATGAGTTGGAACCAACTCGACGGCACCTAACAACTACAATAACAAATCTATGTGAAAGGCTTCCTAAGGTCCTTTTAGAAAAAAAGTAAGAAAAAATACTAGAAATGTATTATGTGCATGCACTCTGCTAGACTGGTGTGAGATTCTGTCATGAGACTATTTTCTGTCCACTCTGATTCTGATTTAAGAATTAGAACTGAAATATAATACCTCTAAAGCATTAATATCCTAGGAATTATTTCAGTATCGATACACACACAGACACACTCACACAACACATCTATCCTTCCAGTCATCCATTTTACAAGGAATATTTATTGAGTGCCTAATATATACCAGGTACTATTCTAGGTGGGAATATATCTGTAAATAGACAAATATTTGCCCCTTTATTTTTACATTTAATGAAGGAAAATACGTCATGCTATAGAGAAAAACAAAGCAGGGGAAAAAGATGGCAAGTGTTGGCTTGGGGGCTGTTTGGAATTTCGGGAAGGCCCACTTAGAAGGTGACATTGGAGTAAAGGGCTGAAGGAGACAAGGCAGTGAGCCATGAGGATATGAGCAGGTTTAACTATCTTGTAGATATACTCTGTGCTGCTTTTAAGGAAATAAATAAATGTTAAGCATATAAACTATGCTGAATCAATGAGAAAATACCACATACTTTTAAGTCAGCTGATAGCTTGCAACTAGAAGGAGTCAAAAAGCACCCTCTACGTTACAGCTTGCTCTGCCTTCCCAATAGTTTTGGTTTATAATCTGTTATGACCCATGATTTCCAATTTTAAAAGTTTATTTCAGAAATACTGTATTTCACTTTGGTTGATTTAAGGACATAGAAATAAACATACACTGTCTTTAAGATTTCTGACAAGAGTGCTGTCTTAGTTATCTAGTGCTGCTACAACAGAAATACCACAGTGGACAGCTCTAACAAATAGAAATGTATTCACTAACAGTTTAGGGGGCTAGAAGTCCAAACTCAGGGCACCAGCTGTAGGGGAAGGCTTTCTCTCTCTGTTGACTCTGGGGGAAGGTCCTTGCCACCTTTCAACATCTGTGGGCCTGGTGTTCACTGGAGATTTCTACATGTCTTGGCCTCAATTTTCCCCTGGGTCTAGGAGGCTCTCAGCGGAGGGACCCCAGGTCCAAAGGACACGCTCTGCTCCTGGTTCTTTCTTGGTGGTAGTCAAGTTCCCCGCTCTCTGCTTGCTTCTCTCTTCTTTTATCTCTTGTAAGAAAAAAGGTGATGTAGGACACAAACTCCCCTTACATGGGATCAGGGCTGTGACCTGAGTAAGGGTGTTACACTCCACCCTAATCCTCATTAACATGGCCACAATCAATCCTCATGGAAGCAGCAGTCAAGAAATCAAACGACATATTGCATTGGGCAAATCTGCTGCAAAAGACTTCTTTAAAGTGCCGAAAAGCAAAGGTGTCACTTTGAGGACTATGGCGCGCCTGACCCAAGCAATGATATTTTCCACCTCCTCATATGCATGCGAAAGCTGGATAATGAATAAGAAGACTAAATAAGAACTGATGCCTTTGAATTATAGTACTGGTGAAGAATATTGAAGATACAATGGACACCATAAGAATGAATAAGTCTGTCTTGGAAGAATACAGCCAGAGTGCCCACTGGAAGCAAGGATGATGAGACTTCGTCTCATGTACTTTGGACATATTATCAGGAGGGATCAGTCCCTGGTGAAAGACATCATGCTTGGTAAAGTGGAGGGTCAGCAAAAAAGAAGAAGACCCTCAATGAGATGGATTGACACAGTGGCTTTAACAATGGCCTCAAACATAGCAATGATTGTGAGGATGGCACAGGGCAGGGCAGTGTTTCATTCTGTTGTATACAGGGTCGCTATGAGTCGGAACCAATTCAACAGCACCTAATAACAACAACAAAGTCCTGCCCCATTAATACAATAGCTCACTCCCAAATGGGGCGATAAGCATAGGCACAGAGGCTAGGATTTACAACACATCACAAAATGGAGAATACTAAGATCATAAAATGGAGGACAATCACACAATACTAGAAATCATGGCCTAGCCAAGTTGGCACAGATTTTGGGGAGACACAATTCAATCCATGACAAGTGCTGTGTCAAAGGAATGATCTGATTTCCTAGGGTTGAAGGGTTAAAGTGTCAGAAGCACTGTAATTTAGTTTCCTTTAAATTTCAAATTGGGGAAAAAAAAAAAATGATGTCCTAATCTGTAATAAGTCATCCTCCTACATGGTTTTAGATCACTTTACCCCATCCTTTAATTAACATAAATTTCTAAAACTGGACACTAAAAGCAGTCTCAAATATAAGCACCTGACCCTTGTGAATGATATCCCTGATCTTTGGTGCCAAAAGAGTGAAATGAGACATCAAAACCAAACCCATTGCTGTCAACACAATGACCCCGTAGGACACAGTATAACTGCCCCATAGGATTTCCAAGGAGCGGCTGGTGGATTCGAACTGCCAATCTTTTGGTTAGCAGCCAAGCTCTTATCCACTGTGCCACCAGGGCTCCATGAGATATTCAGTCATCAAAAATTATTATTTTGAGTCAAGAAATCAAATGACGCGTTGCATGGGGCAAATCTGCTGCAAAAGATCTCTTTAAAGTGTTAAAAAGCAAAGATGTCAGTTTAAGGATTAAGGTGTACCTAACCCAAACCACGGTGTTTTCAAATGCTTCACATGCACATGAAAGCTGGACGATGAATGAGGAAGACCGAAGAAGAACTGAACGCCTTTGAATTGTGGTGATGGCAAAGAATACTGAATATTCCATGGACTGCCAGAAAAACAAACAAATCTGTCTTTGAAAAGTCCAGCCAGAATGCTCTTTGGAAGCCAGGATGGCGAGACTTCATCTCACATTCTTTGGACATGTCATCAAGAGGCACCAGTCCCTCAAAAAGGACATCATGCTTGGTAAAGTGGAGGGTCAGAGAAAGAGAGGAAGAACCTCAACAAGATGGATTGACACAGTGGCCACAACAATGGGCTGAAGCATAACAACGATTGTGAGGATGGCAAAGGACCCGGCAGTGTTTCGTTCTGTTGTACACAGGGTTGCCATGAGTAAGAACTGACTCAACGGCACCTAACAATAATGACAACAGAGATCATAGTACCATATCATCCAGTCAATTCAAGTTCAAATGCACAGAATTCCAAGTCTTCTCCGCAGTTTCACTTTGTCAGCCGAGGGCACACTGCTGAAGCGGGCAAGTCCTACTCCTGGAGGTTTCAGAACTGTTTTGATTTGTGCTTGTTTTTTCCTTATATTTTTGTACTTTTAAAATTTAAACTTGAAATAATTTCTCTCAAGTTCAACCTATTATCAAGCAGTCCCTGGGATAAGAAGTCAGGGAAACTCCTATAATAGAGTAGTAAATGTTAAAAACGACAACGAGATATAACATGAGCTGCTTCTGTTTACTAGGAATAGTAGTTATTCTTCTGTAATTTTAGAGTCCAAAAGCATCACTAGAATCAATTCTCTGCCCTTATTTTCATGTATCATTTTGACCAAGTGCCGATTCCCCCAGGTTTATTGCTTCTCATCCTGGCAGTACTTTATAACCTACCTGACCTCTTCTCCAGCCCACACAGGAATCTTCAATAGTTTTCTCTTCACTTTAAAAACATCCTGTGAGGAAAAGGGGCCACATATACCAGAGACTCCATCAGCCTGAGACCAGAAGAACTAGATGGTACCTGGCTACCACTCATAACCACCGACACAGAACACAACAGAGAGTCCCTGACAGAGCAGGAGAAAGTGTGGGTTCAGAACTCAAATTCTAGTAAAAAGACCAAGCCTGATGGTCTGACGGAGACTGGAGAGACTCCAGAAGACATGGCCCCCAGACTCTCCATTAACCCAGAACGGAAACCACTCCCGAAGCCAACTCTGCAGACAAAGAACGGACTGGACGATAAGACATAAAATGATACTCGTGAGTAGTGTGCTTCTTAGTTCAAGTAGATATACGAGACTAAATAGGCAGCTCCTGTCCGGAGGCGAGATGAGAAAGCAGAAAGGGATAGGAGCTAGTTGAATGGACACGGGAAATCTGGGGTGGAAGGGAGGAATGTGTGGTCACATTATGGGGATGGCAACTAGGGTCACATAACGTGTGTATAAATTTTTGTATGAGAAGCTAACTTGAGCTGTAAACTTTCACCCAAAGCACAATAAGAAAAAGATTAAAAAAAAATTATTGTTTCGAGTACTCCATGATTTCAACGAACTTTCAAAACAGCATTAATGGAAAAATTAGTTTTCTTGGTTTTAGGAAAAGGGTCAGAATAGTGCAATTAAATATTTCCTTTTATATGTTTTTGTTTTGCATGTTGATATACAATATAAAGTTCATTATGATTACGGGCAACTCCTACCACGATGCTTAAGGTTGTGTGTCAACTTGGCTGGGCCATGATTCTCAGTGGTTTGGCAGTTATGATGTAGCTTGGCAGTTATGTAAGATGTAATTTGGCAGTTATGTAATGATGAGTACTGCTATGACCATCCAGTCAGTTGAAAGGGAGTTTCCTTAGAGGTGTTGCCTCCCTCCAGTATATAAATGGACGTTTCAGCAAGGCTGGATCCCACATCTGGCTCGCCATCATCTGACCTCCAGTTCTTGGGACTTGAGCTAGCACCTTACTGTTGATCTTGGGATTCGTCAGCCTCTGCAGCCTGTGAGCCAGAGGCCTACTGTCTTACCTACAGATCTTGGGATTCGTCAGTCCCCACAGGCTGTGAGTCAGTGGCCTGCCATCTGACCTGCCAATCTTGGGTTCATCAGTCCCTGCAGCTACATGAATAAGGTGAAGCCTCCACCCTGATGCCTGACCCACGGGCTTGGGACCTGCCAGCCTCTACAACCATGTGAGCCATTTCTCTGAGATAAATTGCCTTCTCTTTCTCTGTATATACTATACGCTTCACTGGTTTTGCTTCTCTAGAGAATCCAGCCTAAGATATTTACTAAGAAAATGTAAACATTTTGGCCAAAACATTTTAAAATGCCTTATTTAAGTTGAATATTAATTTTATATTGTTGATAAGCATACCAGTGTAATCAACATTTCGTGCTAACAGATTTTAGTTCGCAGTAACTGTAACAGGCAGAAACAGCTCATCTAGGATATAACTAGTTAACAACTCAAACTATTTAAGTTTTTTATTGTACATTCATTAAGTATTAAACACATGATGAACTACTACAATCACGTAAGTTTACTGGCACAATATGTGCTGCTTGGGGATGCCATAAGCTGTCATTCAGAGACTCTAATTCAGGTGAAGTGCCCAGGCAAAGAAGCTTGATTCAAAAATCTACATTAACATCTAGTAAAAGGTACACTGACATCTAGTTAAAATGTTCAGAACAAAGCTGTCAGTTGTGATTGAAAGCAATTGTTAGGTGACTGAAAATCATTTTGGGGTACATTAATACATAGAAAACACTGCATTATAGAAGCAAAACATGTAATTCTATTTTGATATTAGAAAAGAGGAAAAATTCTGACTATTATATAGTCAATAACAGCTGAGTATCTGAGAGCACTAAATACTGTTTTAGAATAAAGTTTCTACTCTTCTTCTTGTTGGGTGCTGCTGAGTTGATTCCGACACATACCTATAACCATGTGAAAGAGCAGAACTGCTCCACAGGGTTTTCTGGGCCGTAATCTTTCTGGAAGGAGATTGCCAGGTCCTTCTCCTGTGGAGCTGCTGAGTGCCAAAAGGTTGGCAGTTCAGACCTACCCAGCAGCTGGAGGAAACCCTGAAAACCCTGAAACTAAGGCTCTGAGAAAACCTTTAAACCTTAAACCAATAATATCTCCTGAAATATTCTTTAAACCAAACAACAGTTTAGCTTAATTAGTGAATAATGTTTGCCTTGAGCATTGTTCTCTTTTAAGAACTATCTATATGGGATCAAATTAACAACAGCAACATGAAAGATTCGATAGGAAACTTAGGGGACAGTGAGTTTATGTTAATGGGGGAGGAATAATTCAGAAAAGGGGGGTGAGAATGGTTGCACAACTTGAAGAATGTAACCAGTGTCACTGAATTGTACGTGTAGAAATTGTTGAATTGGTGAATGGTCTGCTGTGTACTGTATCTTTAAATATTAACGTGGGCCTCCCACATTTGTTTGCCAACTGCGCCCTTCCCCCATGAGGCATTTTTGTAACTGCACTATGCTAATATTTTTTATAGCAACATGTAAAAAAAAATTGGCTTACTGGCGCTTACAAAAATACCTCACGGGGGAGGGCGCAGCTGGCAAACAAATGTAGAAGGTGTGCGTTACTTGTGCAAAAATACGGTATATTGTCAACAACAACAAATAAATTGAAAAAAAAAAAGCTGAGCTTCAAAATCTTCCATTTATGTAGAAAATATAATATTATTGCCTCAGTTCTATCGTCAGCAATATGCAATCCTGGATATCAGATTAAGAACACATCTATATTCAGAAAGCAGGTGTGAAGGAATACTAAACCATGCAACACAATCCGCTACTAAATGTCCCATCAGCTCTTGGTAAAAGACTGTTAGTGTTTTAGGTACTTGACGGTCCGATTTATGCCTACTCAGTTATCCAAAGTATATTTCTTTACTTTAGTCTACTTGATAATAGCAGAAAAACACTCAACCGCCCCTTTTCATTTTCTTAAGCACGTGGGGGGAGAGGAAATTCTACACGTGCCTCTGAAGCAAAGTTATGCTTCAGCTACTCAGAGCAAATGCTCTGCTGAATGCCAAAATGCGGCAGGTACAGCTGTTAGCTGTTGGTAAAATGCATGCACTGCTATCTTCTCTGAGGGTGGAGGATGGAGAGAGGCAGAACAAGGAAGGAAGGGAGAGAGAGGAGGAGAGGGGAGTGAGGTAGACCATTTGACGTGCCAGGATGAGAAAGGAGACTTCAGTTTCAAACTGTGACAAAAATGAAGAAAACGTTCAAGAAGAATAAGGAAGAATAAAATGAGAGCTCGAATTTAAAATGTGAAATTGAGATCAGAGACAATCTCCCAACTCAATGGTTACAACGTGTTTTTCTTGGAGAAAGCAAGTAGGTGGCAAGATTCACCTAGAATTAGAGTGTCTAGAGTGTGAGAGAATGAGAGAGGAGCAAGAAGTCAAGTCTTTTTGCAAGAGAGTGCTTGTAATGGTGCACCACGGATAAAGAAGGAGGTGGAAGCCGGAGGGGAGTGGGTAGATGCAAGTAGTCAAATCAACGAGTGGACTGAGGTCTCAAAGAGATCCAAGACGTGCTGCAGGGAAAGAAGGCAATTGAGCAAGTAGCCTAGAAGGACAGGAGATGGTGGCAGGAGAGTGAGATATTTCACTAGAGATTTTGGAGATGGTACATTTTCTGGTACCTTCAAGGTGCATGGAGTGAATGGGGAAGTGTGTAGCTGAGGTAGGCAGGTCATGGTGCTGGGCTGGGTCACTCTGTGGATACTGAAATCACCTAGAATGACTTCAGGAGTGAGGCAACTGTCCAGCAGGTGTTACGTCTTCAGTGAGCCAGGAAACTGGCAGACATTAGTAACGAAAAAGGGAAGATGATGGTTGGTGTACCTACGTGGCAGAAGCCTAAAAAGAGTGGATTTGCAGAAACGTTAGGACAGAAAAAAATTATAAGATGTCAATCTAATTCCTTAACGCTCACATATGTGACGTGTTATATTTCACTTGAGAGGGCTACATGGGATATTTCCATTAATTTTGAGGGAATACTGTGAGAAGAAGCAAGGAGATAGCTGAGTTTGCTGAACACTGAGGTGGTGTTCTAGAAGACAAAGTAGATGGGTTTACAAGGGAGCCTTGGGACCAAGTCTGGGAAAGCTAGGGGATTTACAGAGGACACGGGGATGGTTACTCTCAGCAGGAATTGGAAATACAGGTGTGAATAAGACAGGAGAACTAGGCAGAGAAAGAACAATAACAAGTCTTAGGGGAAAGAGCATTTGAGATAAAGCCTGAAAGTCAGACAAGCAAGACATAGAGAGGAAGAGCTGGACAGCTCACCAAGTAGAGCAATGGTTATCAACCAGGAGCTATTTTGCCTCTCAGGGGAAATTTGACGATGTCTGGACACAATTTTGGTCATCACAATAGGGGATGGGGGGGTCATCCTACTGGCATCTAGAGTGTAGAGGCCAGGGATGGTGCTAAACACCTTACAGTGCACAGGACAGCCACTCATAACACAGAATATTCAGCTCAGAATTTCAATAGTGCCGTGGCTGAGAAACCCCGAGGCAGAGGGAATTTCCTAAGGTAAAGGCACGGCAATGAGGAAGAGCAGAGCAGACTCAAGGAAACAGCAGAGTTTGATTCAGCTGACCTGTAGGATGGCAGCAGGGGAGAAGGAGACAAATCTGGAAACAAGGCTGAGGTCACACTGTATGCAGGCCAAGGAACGAGCATCTAACAGAGAGGTAAAGAGAAGCCACTGAAAGCCGCTGAGCAAAAAGCACACAACGTGTGGGGAGGCTTTACATATGACTGGAGCCTTATCTATAACATGTCTTTTCAGTTTACAAGGACTTTTAAGCATGTCTTTAATCACTCTTTAGTGACTCATTTATACCTCATCTCTCTAACAGAACAGTTAGGCCCTGGGTGAGAGACATCACATACCACAGCTGACCAGGCACACACAGCAGGCTAGCCTGAAATCCAGACACTACACTACAGTACTTCTGTCAGCCTTATCACATATACCCTTCAACTACTAAAAACAGAGAAAAAAAAAAAATATGTGTGTCTGTGTATATACATATATATATAAAAACTTGAATTTTCTGTCTTTTCGTTCTCAGTGCCTATTTAGTTTAGAGGTGTTGAGGAACAATGAATGGCAGGCTGTATGAGACAGGGGGAAAATGTCTGCATTAACACACAAAATATCTAAATACTTCTTCAAGTGAATGCAAACTGAACTGCTAGATTATGAAAATATTCACTAAAGCTAGAACATGGTCACTACGTCTCTTCAATCATTTTAACCTCTCTTCTTCAAGAATGAAATTATTATTAGCAACTGAAACTTTCAAATTTGTACCATTTTTTAGCTGTTCTGTAAGTATATTTGGCTCACTTCAGTCAACAGTTACTTTGTGTAATGATAGCGATTTATAAAAACCTGAACATAAACAAGGCAAATGAATTTTTGTCCCTAAGAAGAAAATATTAGCTTGATTCAGGTTGCCTTTTCTGATCCTCTTCCTGAAAATAAATTAGACACCAAACAAGGTCACCAAGGCAACAATGCCCCCAGATCAATCAGATCCTTTCTGACAGGTAAAGGATTTAATCCTCTGGCAGGCATTCTGTTCAGAATGATAACCACCATACCAAACTGTCATTTATCCCTTTTCCAATATACCAAGTGGAGCCCTAGTGACATAAAAGAGCTAATAGTATTTCAGTGGCACTCAGTTTATACTCAGGGAAGGCTTATTCACCAGACAATGTTTCAGTGACCATTAATCAGAGAGAAACACAATTCTCCAAACAACATGAATGGAGCAGGCTAGGCAAAACTCACAGTGGGAGGAATCTTCCCGGTTAGGAAGGAGAGAGAGCGCCTCTCCCTGCACTTTTAACCGGCTCAGAGAAGCGCTTCCTCCTCTTCACAGATCAGATTTTGAGGGCTGAGAGTACTCAGAAAGATTGCTGAGAATATAAGAAATGTGACTAAGGTGCTATTAAATTAATTGGTATCATCTGTTAATAGATAATAAATTCAGTGAAAATCAGATAAGGGATAAATGGAACAATACCATTGAATGAATTTTAACATAAGGCAACATTTTATTTTCCTTCTTTAAGAAACACTTTAAAAGACATACCTTTTGTAGGCAGCAGTTTCCATCAGAGAAACTTCAGAAAACCCACAATTTTTTCCATCTGCTATCAGCTACAATAAAGCCACTCTTACATTTCAAGTAGCATACAGTTGTTAAGTACATTTTTAACAAACTGCACAGTTCCCTATGACAAGTAAAGATTTTGTTTTTCCTTCTATGATGATTATACTTTTATCAAATAGTCGTCTTTTACTAATATTTTCAGGGGTTGAAGGCTACCTATAATAGCATACCTCATGTCTCTAGACATTAATTAGGCAATCTCTGTCAGTGAAGTCACATATTCCTCTACATATGTATGCTTTTATTACCAAAAAGAACAGTGATAATTAGATGGTTTTGGGGATCTGTTTGTGCATCACAACTGAAAGAATCAGCAGCTAACTTTTACCGTACACTGAGCCCCAGGTACTGTGCTGCACACTTTCATGCGTTCTCCCTTTTATTCCTCACTCTGCAAGGTAGAAACTATTACCATCCTGTTTTATAGATAAGGAGTTTAAAGCTTACAAGAAGTAACTTGGCCATGGCCACACAGCTGGTCAGTGGTAGAGCCAGGAATGGAACACAGATGTAGTGGACTCCAGAGCTAGCATGCTTAACTACCATGGCACACTGTCTTCCTTTGCAAATGGTTTGCTTGTGCATTCATTCTTCCCTTCATTTGTTCAACTGTGTATTATTAGGCACCAACACTGCACCAGGGGCTGCAGCAGAAATGGTGAAAAGGGCAGTGTCACTCACCACAAGAGCTGACACACGACAGGTGGACAAAGACAAGGAAATGAGCAATTATAACAGAGTAGTGGCCACTAAGGAGTTCTGGTGGTGCAATGGTTAAGTGCTCTGCTAACTGAAAAGTTGGCTGTTTGAACCCACCTGTGGCTCCGTGAGAGGAAAGACCTGGCAATCAGCTAATGTAAAAAGATTCCAGCCTAGGAAATCCTATTGGGAAGTTCTACTCTGTCCTATAGGGTCACTATGAGTCAAAATCGACTTGATGGCATACAACAGGAAAAAAAAAAGTCTCGGTTAAGACCTGAAGGATATGTAAAAATCAGCCAGGTGAAAGGAAGCTACCGAGTTAAGAGTGCCTGGGGAAGAGCAAATAGCCTGTAAACTCCATGTGGCAGGAGCACAGAGAAAGAGATGGGATGTGGAAAGATCTAAGACTACAGGATTGGGCAGAAATCCATTCAGCAGTTAGATGTCCTAAGAGAGGTCTGGGATAGGAGACATAAACCTGGGAGTCAGTGGCATGACTAATGTAACTGATGTAAGCCACGGAAGTGGACAAGTCAATGAAGTGCCCAATGAGAGTCTTTAGCATGAAATGGGAAGACGGCTGAGGACAAAATTCTGAGCTTTAACCACATCTAAGGGTCAGAGAGGAACCCACATCCCAAACCCACCCAAACCCACTGCCGTTGAGTTGATTCTGACTCACAGTGACCCTATGGGACACAGCAGAACTGCCCCATAAGGTTTCCAAGGCTGTAATCTTTACAGAAACAGACTACCAAATCTTTCTCCTGAGGAGTAGCTGGTGGGTTAGAACCGCTGACCTTACAGTCAGCAGCCTAGCACTTTAAACACTGTGCCAGCAGGGCTCCTTAGGAGCCCACACTGACTCCTGAAAAGGATGAAACAGAAACTAGGAAGAAAATCAGGTTTCAAAGAGGTCAAAGAAAGTAGGTTAGATGCTGCCTAGAAGTCAAATAAGAGCCAAAAGGAAAACAAGTTGTGTCAGAAGTTCTGAGAGATGAGGGCTGAGCGTACCTGTGGAACCAGGACCTGAAATGAGGTGGGTACAGGACCTGAAATGAGGTGGGAGTGACAGACCAGGAAAATAACTACTGAATGGAAGAGATGAAGATTAAAACCATCTGGGAAAATAATCTGTGCAAAGCATTATTTACGTGACTGATGAAACGTAGGTCGTTAAAAAATAATCAGTGACACCAGTGAACTCTGAAGGAATGACTTAAAGGACAATTTTCAAAATTGTCTGGTCACCAGAACCTCACTGGTCTTTCCCTGTTCTTCCTCTGGCTGCCTGAGTCCTTTTCCTTCCAGTCTCAGCGGAACTCTTCCGCCCCTTCCCACAACCAGTCTAAAGCTGAGCCTACCTGGTATTCTGTCACAGAGTACCTTGCCCCACGTGTTTCTTCATGGCTCAGATGACAGTTCACAAAGACACATTTTCTTGTTTATTTTCTCTTTTCCCACAGGGCTGCAAACTCTTCAAGGGTAGGTGCTGCCAGTTTTGTTCACACAGATACACAGCTGCTCAGTAAATTTTTGCTGACCAAATGACCAAAGCAGCAGAATCATTTTGGTAAGAGAATCTGAAACTACTTGAATCTTTATACAGTGATTTCAAATTGAGAGCTCATTACCCGCTAGTGGGTTATAAAGTCAATCTCGTCAACATTTTTTAACGATATAGAAGAAAATCAGGAGAAAGATGTGGCAGTCTGCTTTCGTAGAGACTTACAGACTTGGAAATCCTATGGGGTCGCTATGTGTTGGAACTGACTTGACGGTAGTGGGTTTCTTTGGTTATAGAAAAAAATAAAGTGCACCAGATAGACAATCGGTAAGTACTGTTATGTAGAAGTATTTATATGTTTACAGGTATACATGTATAAACACATATGGTACAAATATGCATGTACAGATTGTGACGTAAATATTTCCTTGCTATAGTTCTCAGTCAGGAATGTTAAAAAGCCACTGCATCAGGCTGTGTGATACTATCCCCATTTTACAAGTGAGGATACAAAAGGGACTTGCTCAAAAGCTAGTTGTGAGAGGGAAAACCCAAAGCTCAATCTGGTTGGATGCTGTGGCCACTGCTCCCTACGGGGCCCTGCCTCTGCCCACCCAGAGCAAGGATAAACCAAAAACCACGTGTGTTGTGGTCAAGTCAATTCCAACCCATAGCGACCCTATAGGACAGAGTAGAACTGCCCCATAGGGTTTCCAAGGAGCGCCTGGTGGATTCAAACTGCCGACGTTTTGGTTAGGAGCTGAACTCTTAACCACTATACCACTAGGGTTTCCAGAGCCAGTATGCATGTTGTTAGATAATGTTCACTTACCCTTATCACTCACTTGTATGTGGTTTATAAATCTAGAATTTCCATTTGGTACTAAATGACCAGTTGACTTCAACTGTTTTGTCTCATCTCAACAGCTTTTACAGGCTGAATTTACTGGTTAGTGATTTAAACTACCAAACTGATCATGTACATAAGGAGGCTATAGGTTTACTCTTAGAGCTGTAAAACATAAATAGGAGAGATAAGTATCTTTTCCCAGAACCAAAGAATAGATGGACACACATTAGTAGCTCGTGAGGGTTAATTTTATGTGTCAACTTGGATGGGCCATGGTGTCCAATTGTTTGGTCAAACACTAGTCTAGGTGTTGCTATGAGTACTTACACGTGATCAGCATTTAAATCAGTTGGACTTAATAAAGCAGATTACCCTCCATAATGTGGGGGGCCTCATTCAATCTGCTGAAGGCTTTACGAGCAAAAGCACAAGTTTCCCAAGGGAGAATTCTGTTTCCAAAAACCAAAGAAACAAATCCCTTGCCACGGAGTCAATTCCAACTCACAGCGACCCTACAGGATAGAGTAGAACTGCCCCATAGGTTTCCAAGGAGCGGCTGGTAGATCCGAACTGCTGACCTTTAGGTTAGCAGCCAAGCTCTTAACCACTGCACCACCAGGGCTCCTCCACCTCCAGACTCTAAAAAGATATCCCGCCTGAATTACTCTCTCCCACTACCTGATCTGATATGGGACATAAAACTGCCATAATTTACAATCTGTCACACGATCCACAGATTTCAGACACAAGATTGCAGGAATTTCCAGCTTGTCACCTGAACTGTCAATTCTGGACTTGCCAGACCCCACAATTGAGTGAGCCAATTCCTCAAAATAAATCAGTCTCTCTGTCTGTCTGTCTGTCTATCTATCTTACTGGTTATATTTCTCTAGAGTACACTAAGACAAATGTCTCGTGCTGAAATATAGTGGTGTTTTCAATATATGGGAAAAGTACCATACTTTATGCAATAGATACACAAACTATTTGAACTCAAGGAAGAAATAAGGAAATTCTATGGTGTTATTTATATACAATAAATAATATACTAAAAATGTAACTTAAAATAATATTTGATTTTTTTTTAAAGATCATAAAGAGAGGCCGATAGTCAACATACTGCTTTCTCTGTGGGAATACAACTAATATAATAAGCACTCATATTTGATACTTCAATTTAACAAAAAAAGATAATACTTGCAGTATTTATAGTATTTGCTCCTTCCTTTTCTTCATAATAATAATAATAATAATAATTGGTTCATCTATTTTGTCAAAAACACCAAACCAACAACACTGAGCTTATCAGAATGCCTTCTATGTTTTTAATGTAAGAAGTCAGTGGGCAGACGTTAAATACTACCATGTAGAAACAAGCAGACAAATCCAGAATGTTGGACATTTTGTAATAGAAGTGGCCTCAACTCTACAGAAAATTAATTGTCATGAAAGAAAACAAAAAAGGCAAGGCTATAGCTAGACTAGGAGCCCTGGTGGCACAATGGTTAAAAAGTTCAGCTTGTCACCTAACTGAAAGGTTGGTGGTTTGAACCCACCAGCTGCTCAGCAGGAGAAAAGACCTGGCAATCTGCTCTTGCAAAGATTACAGCCTGGGAAACCCGATGAGGCAGTTCTACTCTGTCCTATAAGGTCGTTCTAAGTTGGAATCAACTCGATGGCACACAACAACACAGCTGGATTAATGTCAAGACCTAATTATTTTCTGCTTTGAATTTTTTGTTGATACCATGTGTTTTCATTAATGGAAGCATGCCGAATCATTGAGTGTTGTTGAATTTTCAGTAGGTAGTATGGATTTTTTTTTTTGCCCTCTCCAACAACCCTGCCCTCCGAGTCTCGAGGGACATATGCTGTCCTACTAATTCTACCCTGGATGCACCGTAGAGTCCAGAGGGAGGTATGATGTCCCAAAGAAAAATTTTCACAATTTCTCTTTCTCCTACTAAAAAGGCACACACCTCACAGAACACCCTGTAGAAACAGTAATTTGCGGCACACACCTTTTCTGGCTTTAAACCGTCATGAGGGCCCCTGTCTTGCAGCAGCATGCACTTTTAGTGGGAAAGCAGCTTCCCAATGAACCTGAGAGGCGTAAAAATATTTGTGGGCAACAGTAAATCCCACTGGTCATGAAAGGGTCAAGAGAGACAGTGGTGATCCAACCACCAAATGCATAGCTGAATTCTGACTGGACACTAAAGAGAGAAGAAAGCAGCTGTAAAAGATGTTTTTGTGACAACTGGGAAAATATGAATATGGACTGGTTATCAGATGACACGGAATTACTGCTAATTGTTTTTAGACGTGATAATGGTATTGTGATTATATCAGAGAACATCACTATTCTTTGAGGTGCATGCTTAAGTATTTACTTACAGGTGAGGTGTCAAGATTCAAACACTTTAGGAAAAAGAAGTAGATTTCACTCTTTCTCTATGTACATATACACACACATACACACACACACATGCACACACACACGTGTACATATGTATGGAGTTCCTGGGTGGTGCAAACGGTTAACAGGCTCAGCTGCTAATCAAAAGGTTGACGGTTCAAGTCCATCCAGAGGAGCTTTGGGAGAAAGGCCTTGCAATCTACTTCTGAAAAATCAACCGTTAAAAATCCTGTGAAGCCCAGTTCTACTCTGACATACATGGGGTCTTCATGAGTCGGAATCGACTCTGTGGCAACTGGTGTAGGTTTTTTAAATCTATGCATATACGTATAAATACATATATGTAAGCATGCAGGTATGTATAAGAAACTGTAGCAAAATGTTAAAAATTATTCAAAAATTATTTTTCTTGCTGTATATTAGCATGGTCTTTTCGCTTAGTATCTTGTAGTTTTAAGTGAATTTCTCTGATTTCTAAAGATGTGGAGCATGTATGTTGATTGGCCATTCCTGTTTGTTTGTTTGTAGAATGTCTGTTTGTACTTTTTTCCCCTTTTTCTCTAACTGGTAGTTTGTATTTATTTTGGAACTCAATTCAGTGTTGGTTTTCTGTGTTGCAAATATCTTCTCCCGATTCACAGCTTGTCTTTCCATTTTATTTTCGTATCTTCTCATGAACAGAGGTTTTATATTTTAATATAATCCTTACACTATTAAAAACAAAACAAAATAACAAAATCAGATATATTTTCTTCTGTGTATACAATATACTTAGAAAGACAATCTGGTGAACACAGAAGCGGTAACAATGCTAATCTCTAGGGTTTCAAGTTATATGGGACTTCTGTTTTCTATATCATATACGTCTGTAATGTTTGAGTATTTAAAATGAGCATGTATAATTTCATCCTTGATCTAGGGTCAATTTATATTAATAAAATTTTATATTTATGTGCATTTTTCTTGGGAGAAGCTCCATTACTTTCCCTAGATTCTCAAAGGGGTTTGGAACCACAACAATGTTAAGAACATAGCTCTCGGCAATTATGCAAAATGCAGAATAGCATCTCCACGGTAAATTAACTGAAAGAGTAGAGGCAGAAAGGTCTCCAGTTCCATGGTGTCTTTGGTCAAGTTCCTTAACCTCTCTGTGCTGTTTTCCACGATGTGTGTAATGGGGTTAATAAAAGAACTTCATAAGGTTGTTGTGAGGATCAAATAAGCAGATACATGCAAGGTGCTTAGAACAGGGGCTGGCTTATCTAAGTGCTCAATAAATGTTGGTTATTCTCCTTATCATTATCAATTCCTGACACTATTTCAGATAAAGACTAAAGCATTTAGGGCAGATTCTGTGTTTTGATAAGACTTTTCTTTTTGGGGTGGGGAAGGGTGGAGGAGGTGGACACCCCTAGATGAAGCCCAGGTAACAGTAATAGGTACTACTGGTATGAACTAAGTTTTGCATGTGTAATGTTGCTGAAGCTTCTCTCAGAAGCTTTTACTCTAAGAAGAAATGTGTATAAGTATCAGAAGTTATAGTATGCCTGCAATAAAACGTTCTTCATTACTTTGTCTCTCTGGTGCCCTATCCTTATCAGAGAACATAATGATAGCATCAGAAAGAACTGCAGTTTTTATTAAACAGGTCTCTTCATCTTTGCTGATAAAGATCAACTACTACTTAGAACAGAATCTGGATCAGTACAAACTGAATGCATTTAGAAGCTATCCAGAAGATAGCCTTATGGTACTTTAAGGGCTGGAGAGGTTTAACTTCTACTTTTAGAAAAATGAACAAAGTTCTTGAAAAATATCTTCAGTATTTTCTACATGTGCTTAGATAAAATTCCCATAGCCAAAGTTCCTAAGCTTTGTGTATATTCTGAGAAACCCCTGTGGAGTATTAAAGGGGACCCCATCCATTAATGCATGTTTGAACTTCAGCGAACAAACACCAGTTTCATCAAGAGCTCCCCTTGCTAGCTGCTAAATCTTTAGCTGACAGAAGCTATGGATCAGGAGAGCTGGAGCACTTAAAAATATCTTAGCTGGCCTCCGGTTCTGTTCTACTGCCCAAAACTATATTCAACAGATACCCATCAAGTCCCTATTTGATGCCAGACACCTTGTGGGCACAGAAGAAATGAGAGGATAGTGAACAGAACAAAGAAAAACTCCTGCCCTCACGGAGCTGATGGTTTGGTATAGAAAGCCAAGTAAAAATGATAAGTAATTAAATAGTATTTCAGCAGGTGAAAGGGCTTTGGAGAAAAACTAAAGCAGACTAAGGGCAAAGTTTTGAACACAGCATGCCTCACTGGAAAGACGACACTGAGCGAAGATTTTAAGGAGGTGAAGTGTACCTGGAGAAGCAACTTGAAGGAGGTTCTCCTGAGATTGGACCTTGCTCCATATTGTTTAAGGACAGCAAGGAAGCCATTGTGGCTAGTGCAAGTCGGCAAGTGAGGAAATAGTAGAACAGAAGGTCAGAGAGGTAGTGGTAGGCCAAATTACATGGGGCCTAGCAGGCCATTTTAAGGACTTTACCTATTTCTCTGAATGTAATGAGAAGCTATTAGAAGATTTTGAGAATGGCATTACCTGACCCGGTTTTCTAAAGGATCACAGTGGCTCATGTGTGGAAAACAGACTACAGGGGGGCAAGGGTGGAGCAGGAGAACTAGTAACTGTAATAATTACACTAATCCAGGTGACAAATGATGGTGTCATGGACTAGGATGGCCACAGTGGAGGTAAGAAGTCATCAGTCTGTGGATGTATCTTGAAGGCAGAATGGCCGGATTCTCTGACAGACCTGACGTTGGGTGTGACAGAAAGAGGGTACAAGGATGACTGCAGAGCTCTGACCGACGAAATGGAAGAATGGGGCTGCCATTTAGTGAGATGGGGAAGACTGTATGTTGAGGAGGCCTGGGAGGAAAGATGAGGGATTCAGTCAGGGACACATCAGACACAGACAGAGGTGGAGATGGTTACTAGGCAGGTGGATATTTGACGCTGGAGTCTGCAGGGAGGTTCAGCCTGGACATAGATAAACGTGAGCATTGTCAGCATGTACATGGTGCTTAAAGCCTTGAGATCACTACGGGCATGCAAGGAAAGACAGGCAATCTTGGACAGAACCACCAAAAGCACTACAAATGGTACACTCAGCACTAGTGTGCTTCTGGGGCCGGAAATCCTGCTGCATTCACAACATTTCAGACTTAAATCAGTGTGATAAAAATCACGGTCACATCTGAATACAGAACGGTGATGGCTTGCCATAACGATATCCCTGTGGTTCATGCTGTGGCGGCACGTGAGTGCAGTGAGCCTGTGCTTCATCTTTTAACCTTGGTTCCAAGCATAATGCCTGGCAGACAGGCTCAGTAAACAATTATCGAATGTGGTGAATGAATGAAAAAGAATTTGTGATATTAAAGACGTTTTCAGGTCATGTTTCCTTGGTCTTCTCACTTTAAATGCTCAACAGGCCCCATCCACCCAGCCCTTTGCTCAAAGGAGTCCTCGGGGAGGCATGGTGAGTGTGAGCTTTCCAGTCCTACCGAAAGCAAAACATGCTCGTCCCAGCCAAGAGACGCGAGGCTAAAGGCCCTTTAAAGTGATAGCTTCCCAGTTTTATAACAAGCAGACAAGTATCTCACTGAGAAAATGGGAAGGAGTCCCTGGGGTTGAGGGCTGTCTATTTAGATCACCTCACCCAGAGACCGGTCTCTCAATTCCTCTAACTGGCTGCACCTCAGGGCAAGATGCCAGCACGCTGACCATTATTCGGCAGGAAGAAGAAAGGGAAGGGGGCAGGAGCAGTGCTCAGAGAGACCTTTATAACCTAACTCGTCACAGCCAAGATCTTACCTTTGATATATGTATGCATCAGGGATACTACAGACCCTTTCCCATTCCTTTGTACAGTGATCTCAGTCACCTAAAGGCGTTCATTTGCTTAGGGCAGCAGTTCTTAAGATGACTGGTATCAGGACTCTTCTACACTATTAAAAACTAGTAAGGACCTCAAAGAGCTTTTGTTTATGTGAGCTACAGCTACTGATATTTACCATATTAGGAATTAAAACAGACATTTTCAAAACACAAGAATATTCAAGCACATATACAAGCTGTCAGAGCAATGAAGTCCTTACATGTTATTAAGTTTCTAGAAAACTCCACTGTACAAACATGACAGAATGGCAGTGAAAAAGGCAACTGATGTCTTACAGTTTTTACGAAAATCATTTCGAACTCGCGGACCCTCTGGAAGGGTCTTTGAGATCCTAAGGGATCCCCAGACCACACTTTGAAAATTACTGCTCCAGGGCAAAATTAGGGTTAATAGAGCAGTACTCCAAAACAGCAGTTTCCGAGTCCTTAGTCAGAACGTTTTGTCGAGAATGAAAAAGTGATACCCAAACTCTTCAAATTCTATTTACATATTAAAAGCAAAATCTGGGATGTGAACAAATATTACTTTAAGTATCAGGTAGAAAGAACTCAGGTCAGGATCTTCACCTGAGCACAATTTATAACAAACAAAACGCAAACTGAAACAGAACACAAAGACTGTTTAAACAAATTATGTTACAACCATAAAGCAGACTGCTGTTAGGCGTCGTGGAGTCGATTTTCAACTCATAGTGACCCGATGTGTTACAGAGCAGAACTGCCCCATAGCGTTTTCTAGGCTGTAATCTTAAGAGAACAGATTGCCAGGTCTTTTTCCTGTGGAGCTGCTGGGTGGGTTGTTTGATTCATCAACCTTTCAGTTAGCAGGTGAGCGCTTAACCGTTGCACCACCAGGGCTTCTATACAGGAGGTAAGAGTCCTTATAAAAGTACGCTTTTGGTAGTTGGTGAAAAACTAATAAACGAATTAAAATGCTATAAAAAAGGGAAGAATTATTTCCAGGGGAGAACTCATTCAATAATACATTACCTATCTCAGCTTGTCTCTTGTAGGAAGTCCCACTTACACGAAGAATTTCTTACAGTGCTGACTGCTTGGAAAAGATTTACATGTCCTGAGTATACTACGGACAACAAGAGCCATGTAACTCACGACTTCTTTCATTTGGCCACATTTTTAGATCAGCTGTGCAGGACTCCACAGATCCAAGAACAGGGTCTCCTACAATCTCCCTTGTTACTACGTACTAGTTTAAAACTAATACACACTTATTCATTCTGATACATATTATGGCTAGGCTTGTCAGTCTCTCCCCGGAAACTAAATGCTTTGATGGCTGAAAGCACTTCCTGTCATCTGTGTATTTCACAGAAAGCATGTAGAGAGCTTTGCACTGAGCAGGTACTCAATAATGTTTGCTGAAATGATTTCAAATGCAGTGACAGACTTTTAAAGAACAGAATCATAAAATAGGGATTTTTAACATTTCTTGATATATTTTAGGTTATTACCAACTTCTGAAAGATTATTCATCAAAGACAATTTCTTTACATTTTATATAATAGATTGTTAGCTCAAAATCACAACTCCTAAGAATAAATGGTCTCGTCACAAAAATTTTTAGGTAAATTTTGTTGATCGTGCATACTCAAGAATTCTTAAATTATTGAAATGCAAAGTCAATGTTGTTTAAGGAAGTCTAATATACCCAACTAAAAGTAACTAAGTTTCTAAAACATGACAACTAAGATAGTTCTTTCCTAAAAAAGAAATTATAGAATACATATATCGTTTATGTACTGCTACATAATACAATCAAATATCTGGTCACGATTCAAAATGCTCCAATTTGCTCCTCCATGTTTTTATCAAATCAGGAGCTAACTGAGGTCCATAGATCATATTATGTCTCGTAAGTCTTAATCTAGAGCTGCTCCTTCTCTTTAACATTAAAACATTTCTGTAATACAAAACGAGCCTATGACTACAGAATTTTCCTGTCTTGAAAGAGGAGCTTTTAAGACAGCTTCCATGACATTGTACTTAAGCCTCATTATGATAGTTTTCACATGATTCAGCATACCAGGTAAGCCATACTAAAAATAACCCTCTTTTTTTTCCTTCTTAAATTGTCCCTTCTCTTTCTAACTGGAATACATCCTCAGGAACCAAGAAACTTATAACCATAAAAAAAAGTTAGTGGACAAAAGGCCCAATTTGTGGTTTTGTTTGTTTTCAATCAGTAAAATCCACAGTAAATCTGGGGGCTAAAATTTGAACCCTCAAGATGTATCATAAGAATTTAATAATAAAAATGCTCTAGCAAAACTCAGAATCAATGCAGACTTAATAAGAGGTTCAGCTTTACAATATTACTGGCTACCTGCTTCCCAAGTAAAGCTGAGGTGGTTAATCATGGAAAGAAGCTGTATGACTTCTAGCAGCCACCAGGCTTGCTGTACTTACTTGCAGTTAGTACACGGTATCAGGAAGTCACTGCAAAAGAGATTACAAGTGTTTGAAAACTGTTAAAAGATAGGAAGAGAGAGGGGAAAAATCATTTAACCAGCCTGTCTCAACTGTACTTCAGGGTAACCAAAGAGATGATGAAAAGTTCCTTTTTTATAGAAAAATTCCAGCTAATAATACATGCAGAGGAGTGACAGACTTACGGTGCCATAATTCTGCATCTCCTATTTAAGTAATTAAAGAACTCTGTTGGTGCAGTGGTTAAAGTACCTGGCTGCTAAACCAAAGGTCGGTGGTTTGAACACACCAGCCCTTCTGTGGGAGAAAGATGCGGCAGTCTGCTTCCATAAAGATTTACAGCCTTGGAAACCTTGCGGAGCAGTTCTACTCGGTCCTATAGGGTCGCTATGAGTCAGAATCAGTGTCTTTGGTTTTTTGGTTTTACTGAAGTCATTTGGTCCCTGGGTGGCACAAGGAGTTTGTGATCAGCTGCTGACCTAAAGGCTGGTGGTTCAAAGCTGTTCAGTGACTCTGCAGAAAAAAAGGCCTGGTGATCTGCTTCCACACAGATTACAGCCAAGAAAATCCCACGGAGCAGTTCAACTCTGTAACATGGGTTCGCCATGGGTCGGAATCGACTTGATGGCAACAGGTTTGGTTACTTGGTTTACTGAAGTAATCAGACCTGAAAATGACCAATGATGGCTGCTAAAAACCATTAGGATGGCCTATGCTGAGGACAAAAACCCTGGTGGGACAGTGGTTAAGAACTATGGCTGCTAACTAAAAGGTCGGCAGGTCGAATCCACCACTGGCTCCTTGGACATCCAATGGGGCAGTTCTACTCTGTCCTGTAGGGTCACTATGAGTCGGAATCAATGGCAATGGGTATGCTGAGGGCAAACAACTAAGCTACTGATCGATTTTAACATCACAAAGGAGAGACTGAGTTATGTGCCTCCTGATGAGACGAAACACAAAGTAACACCGAGGAGGTGTCCTGGACCTCACCCCAACCCCCGCAAGGAAGTCTGATTCTGATCGAGGCTCCAAATCCAACTAATGGTTTAGAGGAAATCCAGTGGACAGAGTAACATGTTAGACAAACATCAAAGGGATGGAATCAGCAAAATGCAGACTGTGAGAAATTCAACAAGACAATATTTCGCCCCACCCAGAAATACAGAGAAACTAAACACCAGTTATAAAGAAAGAGAAAACTTCTAGATTAAAACAGACTTAATGGACACATCATACGATGTGTGGATCCTGTGTAGCTTCTGACTTAACATTTAGGAGAAAATTAAAAAGTAATTATTATTTACAGATACATACTGAAGTATTTACTGATGATGTTTGGAATTTGTTTTGAGATGGTCTGAGGTGGGAGGAGGATGTGGTGTACAAACAGAACTGATGACTGCTGAAGCTATGTGATGATTCAACGGGGGTGATGATCGCATATACGGCTGTATCTACTGTAAAGCAGTGTAATATAATCATCACCCCATTTAATCATACATATCTACTATGTCCAAAATTTTCCATAGTTAAAAGCATTTAAGACCCTTTGAAATTATTTGGGTACACAAGCTAAATGTTTTCTTTATTATTAAATTTATAGAATTTATTAGTCAACAAATAATTTGTAAAAGGAAAGAACCCTCAGTCAACCATGTACCTAAATTATCGTGAATTCCACGTAAGTAGAGAATTTAAATTGTGAGGTGGTTAACCAATAAGAACAATAAAATAATAAAGATTTATCACATGTAGCCCTTTTTCCAATGCCGTTGACTTTTTTCAACGTATTAATATTTGTTTTCAACACTCCATTCATTAGGAAATGACTGCTAAGTAAAAAGTCAGGAAATTAAACCACATAACTCGCTGGCAGGTCAGAACGTATCTCACACTTATGTGCAACTCACCGGCTGTGAAATCTTCAGTCAGATCAATAAATGCATGAGAATGTGGAATTCGCATTTTACTCTCAGTGGTCAACGCAGGATGCCATGATAAATTCCTAAAAAAATTAAATAATTTTCTTAATGCAAACATCAAATGAGCATTTTTTAAGAAGAAAAATCTTTAAATGCAAAACATTATAAAATTTATTTTTCTTGAGATATATTTCATACTTTCAATTGCCTCATATGCATGCAAAAGCTGGACAATGAATAAGGAAGACCAAAGAGGTGACACCTTTGAATTATGGTGCTGATGAAGAATATTGAATATAGCATGGACTGCCAGAAGAATGAACAAATCTGTCTTGGAAGAAGTACAGCCAGAATGCTCCTTAGAAGCAAGGATGGTGAGCCACGTCTCATGTACTCTGGACATGTTATCAAGAGGGACCATACTCTATCATACTTGGTAAAGTAGCAGTCAGTGAAAAACAGGAAGACCCTCAATGAGATGGACTGACACAGTGGCTGCAACAATGAGCTCAAGCATAACAACGATTGTGAGGATGGCGCAGGACCAGGCAATGTTTGATTCTGTTGTACACAGCACCGTTATGAGTCGGAACCAATTCAACAGCACCTAACAACAATAATATTCCATATACTATATAATTCCCTCTTTTATTAAAGAGTACAATTCAGTGGTTTTTAGTATAGTCAGTGCACAATCATCACCACTATCTAATTCCAGAACATTTTCATCATCCCCAAAAGAAACCCTAAGTATCAGCAGTCCTTCCCCATTCTCCACCCTCTCTCCCAACCCCTAACCAGTTGCCTTGGAGTTGATTTTGACTCATGGTGATCCCACGTGTGTTCAGAGTAGAACTGTGCTCCACAGGGTTTTCAATGGCTGATTTTTCAGAAGTAGATCGTCAGGTGTTTCTTCTGAGGTGTCTCTGAGTAGACTCAAACCTTCAGCCTTTCAGTTAGCGACTGAGCCTGTTAACTGTTTGCACCACCCGGGGACTCTCTCCACAGCTCCTAGCAACCACTCATCTACTTTCCATCTCCACGGGTTTGCCTATTCTAGACATTTCACATAAACACAATCATGTACTATGTGGCCTTTTATGTCTGGCTCCTCTCACTTAACATATTTTCCAGGTTTATCCATTTAGTAGCATGTATCAGCTCTGCAGTCCTTTTGATGGCTGAATAACATTCCACTGCATGGATATACCACATTATTGTTTACTCCTCCAGTGATGGACACTTGGGTTGTTTCCCCTTTGGGTTATTACGACTAGTGTCGCTATGAATGAACATTCATGTACGTGTTCGCGTGAGTGTCTGCGTGGACGTGCGTTTTCAATTCTCTTGGGTATATATGCAGGGTAGTCCCTGGGTGGTGCAAACAGATAACACGCTCAGCTGCTAATCAAAAGGCTGGAGGTTCGAGTCTACCTGGAGGCACCTCAGAAGAAAGGCCTACTTCCAAAAAATCAGTCATTGAAAACTCTGTGGAGCCCAGTTCTACTCTGATACACATGGGGTCATGGTGAGTCAGAACTGACTTGTGGGCCATTGGTTTTTATATATGTAGGAGAGGAACTATTGGGCCATATGGTCACATTATGTTTAATTTTTAGAAGAACTGCCAAACTATTTTCTGAAGTGGTTTCACCATTTTTCATTTCCACTAGCAATGTAGGAGGGTTCTAATTTCTTCACATTTTGGTCAAAACTTGTTTTTTTTAAAAAGACCAGATTTACTGGCCTGACAGAGAGTGGAAAAACCCTGAGAGCATGCCCCGAACACCCTTTTAGCTCAGTAATGAAGTCACTCCAGAGGTTCACCCTTCAGCCAAAGATTAGACAGTCCCATAAAACAAAACGAGACTAGTGGGGCATAATAGCCCAGGAACAAGGACTAGAAGGCAGGAAGGGACAGGACAGCTGGTAACAGGGAACCCAAGGGTGAGAAGGGAGAGTGCCGACATGTCGTGGGGCTGTCAATCAGTGTCATAAAACAATATGTGTACTAACTGTTTAATGAGAAACTATTTGTTCTATAAACCTTCATCTAAAGAACAAAAAAAAATTTTAAAAAAAACTTTTTTTTTTTTCTGACCAGAGCCATCCTAGTTGGTGTGAAGTGGTATCTCATGGTGGTTTTCATTTGCATTTCCCAAATGACTAATGGCTCTGAGCATCTTTTCGTGTGCTTATTGGCCATTTATATTTCTTCTTTGGTGAAATGTATATTCAACTCCTTTGTCTATTTTTTGATTGTCTTTTTGTTGCTGTGCTGTAGTTCATTATATATTCTGGGTATTAAGCCCTTATCAGATATATGGTTCTAAAATATTTTCTCCCATTCTGTATGTTGTCTATTCACTGTGTTGATAAAAGTTCCAATGCACAGAAGTTTCAATTCTGATGAAGTTCAATTTTCCTATTGCATCTTTTGCTGCTCATATTTTTGGTGTCATACATAAGAATCCATTGTCGAAACCTGGATCCTGAAGCATTATCGCTATGTTTTATTCTAAGAGTTTCGTGGTTTCAGTTCTTATATATAGGTCTTTTATCCATTGTGAGTTAATTTTCATATATGAGGTGAGGTACAGGTCCTTAAAGATCAAATCAACGCAGTGCAATCTATCTCTCACACCAAATGAATGAATTTAATCAATCCAATTCACCTCAGTTCTGTAACGTTCACATCTGCAAATGTAGTACTTTTTCCTCTAACCCTAGCCACCTCACAAATTAAAGGAGTATAGTCCTTCTGACTGCCAAGTTTGACTAAGACTTCAGACTCCAGCTGGAAGCTTGGTGGTTCCCGTGACACCCTCACTTCTGACCTGCTAGCTCTCACCAGCCAGGATGCCAACTGTAAGCTCAGAGAGTCTCTAGGCCTCCCTCACTTCTGACCTGCTGGCTCCCACCACTTCCTTGGGAAACTCACAGAATGACTCACAGAACTCACAGCACTATACTTAGGATTACAGTTTTATTACAGCAAAAAGGAATACAATTGAGCCTGATATTCGCTGTGAGTCAGAAATTGACCAGACAGGAATGGGTTGGTTGGTTTGGTTGGGTTCTCCTATGTATATCGATGTCTTTCACCACTAGGAAGCCCGGAGTTCGTGTCCAGAGGCCTCATGACTTGGCATGGTTGATTGGATGAGCCCACGTCCCCTGAGGCTGGGCTGATGATATCAAGTGGTGGGTCTTTATGGCTTGGTCAGCCCTGACCCAAGGGGCACACCTCATTATCATAAACCCTCAGGTGTGGTCTGGAAGCCTTATCAAAGACACTTCAATCACTGGGGAAATTCTAAGGTTTAGAGGTTATCAAGATGAAGGACAAAGACTAAATTTTATGGGCAAAAGCTAAATTTTTACCCCACAAGGTCCAAATTCATTCTTTTGCATGTTGAGATCCAGTTATCCCAGCACGTTTTATTGAAGAGACTATTCTCTCCCATTAGACGGACTTAGCATCTTTGTCAAAATCAACTGGCCAGAGATGTCTGCATTTATGTTTGGACTATCAATTCTATTCCATTGGTCTATGTGTCTATCATTATACCAGTACCAGATTGTTTTGATTACTGTAACTTTAGAGTACATTTTAAAATCTGGAAATGTGTCCTCCTACTTTTCCTTTTTCAAGATTGTTGTGGCTATTTGGGGTCCCTTGCTTTTGAGGATTGGCTTTTCCATTTCTGCAAAAAAGTCCCTTAGAATTTTGAGAGAGATAGCATTGAATCTATAGATTGCTTTGGGTAGTATTAACATCTTAATAACTAAGTTTTTCCATCCATGAACATGAAATGTCTTTCCATTATGTAGGTCTTCTTTCTTTCAGCAATGACTTATAGGTTTCAGTGCACAAAACTTCCACTTTTTTGTTAAATTTATTCCTAATATTTTATACTTTTAGATGCTATTGTAAATGGAATTGTTTCCTTAATTTCCTTTTCAGAATGTTTATCACTGATATACAGAAACCTGGCTAGTTTTTGTGTTGACCTTGCATCCTGTCACTTTGCTGAATTCATTCATTAGCTCTAATAGCTTTCCTGTGGATTCCTTGGGATTTTCTATATGTAGAATCAAGTCATCAACAAAAAGGGATCATTTTACTTCTTTTCCAATTTGTCTTTTTTTTTTCTATTTATCTATCTATCTATCTTGCCTAATTGGTCTGGTTAGGCATTCCACTAAAATCTGAATAGCAGTGGTGACATCCTTTTCTTGTTCCTGATCTTAAGGGGAAAGCTCTGTTTTTCTTCATCGAGTGTGATGTTAGCTACGGGATTTTCAAAAATGTCCTTTATCAGACAGAAGAACTCCCCTTCTATTCCTAGCTTATTGTTTTTGACATAAAAGGGTGTTGGTTTTTATCAAATGCCTTTTCTGATCAACTGAGATGATCATATGGTCATTTTTCTTTGTTCTATTGACTAAATTTCTAATTTGAACCACCCCTGCATTCCTGGAAATCCCACTTGGTCATCGTGTATAATCCTTTTAATAGAGTGTTAGATTCAGTTGGCTAGTATTCCGCTGAGGATTTCTGCATCTATATTCATAAGGGATATTGGCCTGTAGTTATCTTTTCTTGAGGCGTCTTTGTTTGGCTTTGGGATCAGGGTAATTCTAGCCTCATAAAATGAGTTAGAAGGTGCCATGGACTGAATTGTGTTCCCCCAAAATATGAGTTAACTTGACTAGGCCATGATTACCAGTACTGTGTCATTGTTCACGATTTTGTCATCTGATGTGATTTTCCTAGTGTTATAAATCCTATCTCTACGATGTTAATGAGGCAGGATTAGAGGCAGTTATGTTAATGAGGCAGGACTCAATCTACAAGATTAGGTTGTGTCTTAAACCAGTCTCTTTTGAGATATGAAAGAGAGAAGCAAGCAGAGACAGAGGGACCTCATACCACCAAGAAACAAGAGCCAGAAAACAGCATGTCCTTTGGACTTGGGGTTCCTGTGGTGAGGAGCTCCTCGAGTGGGGAAGACTGATGACAAGGACCTTCTCCCAGAGCTGACAGAGAAAGAAAGCCTTCCCCTGGAGCTGGCATCCTGAATTTGGACTTCAAGCCTTCTAGACTGTGAGCGGATTAACTTCTCTTCATTAAAGCCATCGATGGGTGGTATTTCTGTTACAGCAGCACTAGATGACTAAGACAGGAAGTGTCGCCTCCTCTTTTATTTTTTTGGAAAAGTTCAAGAAGGATTGGGGTCACTTTTTCTATATATGTTCGGTAGAATTCCATAGTGAAGCCATTTGGTCCAGGACTTTTCCTTTTTGGGAGGTTTCTGATTACCTCCCAAATCAACAAAAAGACAAACACCCAGACAAAAAAATGGATAAAGAAGTTGAATAGACATGTCACCAAAGAAGATATACAAATGGCCAATAAGCGCATGAAAAGATGTTCAACATTAGTAGTCATCAGGGAAACGCAAATCAAAACTACAATGAGATACCACTCCATACTCATTAGTATGCTTATAATCAAAAAATGGAAAATAACAAGCATTGTCAAGGATGTGGAAAACTTGGAAACTTCGTATATTGCTGGTGGGAATGTAAAATGGTGCAGCCACTGTGGAAACAGTTTGGATGTTCCTCAAAGAGTTAAAGATAGAATTACCATATTACCCGACATCATTTCCACTGTTAAGTATATATCCAAAAGGATTAAAAACTGGTATTCAAACAAATACTTGCACATGAATATTCACAGCAGCACTGTTTACAATAGCCAAAAGGCGTAAATACCCCAAATACCCATCAACAGATCAATGGATAAACCAAATGTGGTATATCTATACAACAGATTATTATTCAGCCATAAAGAGGCCTGAATTATTGATACATGCTGCAACATGGACAAAACTTGAGAACATCCTGGTTAGTGGAAGAAGCCAGACACAACAGGCCACGTCCTGTCTGGAATGTTCAGAATAGGTACACCAACAGAGACAGAGTGCTGACTGCTGGCTGCCAAAGGCTGGGGGGTAGGAGAAAGGGAGTGTAACTACTTAATGGGTGCAGGGCTTCCTTTTTGGTGATAAAAAGGTTTTGGGATTACATGGTAGTTATAATTGCACAACATTGTGACCACACTAAATGTCACTGAATTTAGTACCTTTACAGTGTTTAATTTTATGTTATGTAAATTTTTACCTCAACTAAACAAAAAGTGCTAGAACAGAGATTCAGAACCTCTGAATTTGTTGACGTAGTGCAGATTTGGATTCAGTGCTCACTCTAGGCCTTACACTATGGGAAAAAACACAGTCCAGCGTTCTGGTGTCGCCCGCATTCAGCCTCCCTTAATGTTAACATCTTATGTAATAACTATCAAAACTAGGAAGGTAACACTGCTAGATTACTGAGAACAAAAGGAGGAAGACCGAGTTTAGATGATGTCATTCTTCCACAATTCTTGATTAGTTGAGCACATCCCAATTCTCAAAGGCATTCCCGTATCTGAAGGTCCTGATCAAATCAGCTTTCTCCAAAAGGCCTTCTCTCTTCAGTCACTGTTTTCCTGTTACATTTTTCTCTACTATAGCACTTTGGATTGCATTAAAGTTACCAGAGTAACTTTCTCTTTGAGATTGTTTAAGTGCCTCCAGGAACCCTGAGTCATGGATGTTTGTGTCCACAATGCCTAACCAGGACGTGGTTTCCATGAAGTGGCCAGCAAATACTGGCTAGAAAGAATCATAGACTCAAGTAGGATTTCCTATTCTTTTCTACTTACAGTTAGAATTTGCTAATTTTTTCAAAGTACTATGTCCCAGTCCAATACGGAACCACAGATATGCCATATCCGAAGAGCAATTTAAAGCTATTTAAATCCAACTTAATTGTGAACACAGTATCTGATTGGATAATTTATTTGCGAATTTGGTTTTGATGTCTTTGGAAAGCAGAGAGGCACAATGGACTAATCTGTTCTTGGTAGGTGGAATCTGGGAAAAGGAGTAAGTATTCATTAGGAGAAAATGGTCAAATGGACCATTTTCTACAAACAACCTCTTCCCAATAACCTTCTTCTACACTCTTTTTAGCACATACTGTGACTCATCTTTAACCTCAACAAGACAATAAAAACAAAAACAAGAAGAATTCATACAACTTAAATTTTATTATTTCAACCAAAACCTCACAGTAGAAGGCTATGGTAATAAGAAAATATTAAAATAGATTGGGGAATTGTATTTAACATTTGTTGTAAAGTAATTCACGCCAAGCAACTAGATTATTTTTCTGTCATACTGCACAGATTAGAAATCTTTAAAATAATTTCAACTAAGTATAATTTAATAATGGCTGATTAGCTTCTTTTTTAAGACAGGCTATTTATTCATCAGCTCTGTAAATTCTAAGCACTAAAGTGTTTTTAATTATTAACAAAATAATCAGACTCAGGCTAGAGATTCTATGACAAGCTCAACCCTGAGTCACTTTCAGAAGACTTCTAATGTTCCCAACAAATTTGCAATTATAGGTCAAGAATGAAATAAAGAACATAAGCTTTTACAGAGTTGAGCTCAATGAGGCTGATCATTGGGCTCTGTCTTTAATTATTACCTGAGCAGTAATGATCTCATTCCCTACAGAATTTTTAATAGGTTCACCATGAAATAAGTCACAGCCAGATTTTTTAGGAATCCTCAACTGACTTGTGGCATTTTGTCCTAGAAGCTATTTAACCAAATGTACATTTCAAATGTACAAATGTACAGTGGATGCAGAACAATGATAAAGCAAATTCATAAAGTGGCAGCCTATGGGCAACGTGCAGCACAAAGATGTAGTTTATCTGATTTGTACATTGTTTTAAAAATCTCGAATTCACTGCCAGAACTTAAAAAAAAAAAAAAAAAAAATCAGATTTCACAGAAGAACCTGCATTCCAGCTTCTCATGCAATATCAGAAGACCATTTTCAGACACAGCTAGTGCCCACAGGTGGCTGAAGTCTCAGCCTTCCCAAAATGCTCCTCTTACTCTGGTTTCCTTCTTGAACTTTTTAGCTGTTTGCAACCCACAACAAAGTATTAATTATAACCTGCTTTTCTTAACATTTCAAATTAACAGTCAAGTTCATCACAGCTTTAGGTTTTATCACTGTTGTTGCAACCCCATGCCAAAGGACTGAAATGCTGGCCGGTCCTGCATCATCCCCATGATCGGTTAGGATCAAACCCTTGTGGATCAATAGGGTTTTTTCACTGGATGATTTTTAGAAGATCACCAAGCCTTTCTTCCTAGTCAGTCTTAGTCTGGAAGCTCGGATGAAACTTACTAAGTATCACAGCAACTCCCAAGCCTCCAGGCAGAGAAGGAAGTTTTGTAACTGTCACCTATGTTCTCCTCTTTCACATTAACATCCCTTAACAGGAAGTAGCTGCCTTTCTATTTACTCTGTACAGTGCCTGCTTACCTTCTGATGTTTACCAAAGCGAGTAGGGGAGGGGACGAGCTCCTGCTTTTTTGTCATATGTTTTAAGACAGTTGAAAATTGAACATATTTACAGATTTCTATTAGAATTAAATCATTAAAAAATTATAGTTAAAAATAAAATTCATTTATCCTTCTATTGTGCATTTAAAGTTACTCTTTGGACACATAACAGTTTTTCAGCAATAAGAAGCAGACACCATATTTTTCGACTAATTATATTCATACAGAAATCCCTGGGTGGTACAGACAGTTAATGTGCTTGGCCGTGAACCAAAAGGTTGGCAGTTTGATTCCACCCAGAGGTGCCTCAGAAGAAACATTTGTCAAACTATTTATGACAAATTAACCATGGAAAATCCTGTGGAGCATAGCTCTACTCTGACACATGGGGTCGCCGTGAGTCAGAATCGACGCAACAGCAACTGTTTGGTTTGATACTCATATAAACTGTAATCTTCTCATGTATGTGCCCAACTCCATTTGAACGCTAAGGTCACAGATACTAATTAACTACACTCTAATTACAAAGGGAAGAGCAGCAGAGATGAAAAAGTGGGCAGTTCTCAACCATGTTGGATCTGTTCGTTGACATTTCTTGACCTCTGCAGAAAATTCCAGTTATTAACTTTTCCCTCCCAACAGGAAACACAATTATGTCAAGGTGTTCTAATTTGTGGGCATCATCACCATTAATCACAAAGAACAGCATTTATTAAAGGATGAATTTAAATGTAATTAATGTCAACTGTACCTTTTGGTTGCCTATGGTAACTGCTCTTTGAAATGACTGCTAATCCGCCCACTTTCCAGTATCAGCTTACACTGAATCATCAGTATTTAAGACACCAGAAAAAAGTAGTTACGAGGAGTTTGGTCTATATGAAGACGTGTTTGATTTTCCAGCCTGCTCAGTTCTTTAGACCAATGGTCTTCCACCATTTTTGCTCAGATATCCTCTAAAAGGATTCTGAAAAACTATGCATCCATTAACATGAGTCCATTTCTAAGAAAAAAAACCTAAATGTTGTTATCAGCTTAACTAGTTACAAAGTAGATGATCTTTCAATCTATTAGAATTACTGAAGTTTTAACATAAAACAATCACTTTTAAAAACGTATCCAGTGGAATATAAATGCCATATGGAATTGTTATCCACCATCACCCATTGAAAAAATACATGAACAAGCTCCTCTTTAATACTCAGAAATTACTCTTTCCCTTTCATCCTTAACTCATACTTCATTTCATTTGCCTCACAGACCTTTATCATAATATAAAACATTTTATATCTGAAGTCTTTTTAATGATCACTCTATCATACTTCTCCAAACAAAAATATATATACATACGAATTGGTATATAACTTAAAATTTTAAATTGGTTTTGTCTATGGGTCTAAGTATCTGAAAAAAAAATTTTTGATGTTATTTTAACTATTAGTATACAATTGATGAAAACATATATTATACAATTTGATGACTTACTAAACCAAAGGTAAATTTCATTAGAAATGTATTTCCCAAAGGGATGAATGAAGCTTTAAAATACCAATTACTCTTAGAGGCACCTCCTCTAACGAGATATACTAAAAAAAGGCTCGGGAAATCCTGTTATTGCATCTTTGGCTATACATATATATAGTGAGAGAGAGTGTGACAAATATATCGTGATCATGTATTTAAAAAATCTTCATGTTTTAGAGATATATATTGAAATATTCACAGGTTAAAAATATCTAGGGGGAGGGGCTGCAAGAGAGAGAAACAGAGGGAAAGGTATGGATGAAATAAGACTGGCCGCAAATTGATAATTTCTGACGCTGGGCAACAAGGTAAATTCATTGTCCCATTCTTTCTACTTTTGTATATGTTTGATATTTTCCATCATAAAAAGTTAAAAAAAATTAGAGCTGCAGACTTAGCTCATTCAATTTATGGAAAATGTTTGCCATATTGTCCAATTAGCAAAGCCAGTCCTCACTGTCAAACAAATTTTCAAATTAAAGTTATTTTCTATCAAAGTGTTTGTGCTACTTTTTTCAATGCAAATAAATGTGTTAATATGTGTTCCAAGGAATTATTATGAAAACTACTTTTAAGTTACAGAATATATACGATATTTCTGAAACGAGTCAAGATTAAAATGATGTAATGCTGATAAACTGATGTACCTATTTTAAAGACTCTGCAAAAAGACAGTACAGCAGTGCACTGTTTATCATTAGCTAATTCATAGCTATGCAATGTAACACGGCTAAAATAATTTATGATACAAGAAGTATGATAAAACAGATAATAGTCCTGCAGTGAATGTGCAAACTGAACTCTGATACAGTCTGGCTTCTGGAGTAATTAAATAAAAATAGATTATAAAAATCAGAAATAACACCATTTCTTATTTCATTACTCATAACTAACTTTTCTTAGGACTTTAATAAGAGAAGGGTATATACTGCAAAAAATTAACTGGTTAAGTAGCTGGCATGTAAATTAATGTTTTCATTAATAGGAAGTAGAAAACGGTAAGCATTTCATAAGATAAAATAAGATGCTTCACTTTAAGTGGAAATTTTCTTGGTATTTTATAAGATAGGTTTCAGTTAAGTCACAGAAAAATGCATACCAAATATGAAAGGAATTATGTAAAAGTTTTATCCAATAGTTTGGTAGTCCTAAAGAACGTTCCAGGCACATGTGAAACAGTCATTATCATCATCGGAAACTACTCTGGCATCAAAGGTACCTTCTTCCAGCTAATGACGTGTCTTAGGGATAAGAGTACTACCAACAGCTAAAAGATCTGTTTTTTTGAATCTTACATTTCTTATAGATGCTTTCTCTGCATTGCTCCCGGGGAGGTCTCTTAACAATGACAGATTCTTTGGTAATAATCAGGGGATGGAAGAGGCAAAGTCACTAAACAAAAACTGTTTATTACTCCCATAACCCTATTCTAGCAATCTGAATACAGAATATCTCAATGTGGACCAAAATGCCCCAAGCTTCATCTTAAGAGAAATATGTATAAAAAAGAGGAAAACTGGAAGTTTTATCAGTTTAGGAAATCCTGACTAATCATAAAAGGAGATTTTCACTGTGTCTGGTGCCCGGTGGGTTTTTACATCCCCAGGAAAAACACCATTAGTAAGGCTAAGGAAGGGTAAGGAACATGGCTTTCTCACGGGAAAGAGAAAAGCTATAGTGAAAGCAGGTACACTCTCAGGCACACCAATTTTAGGTAAGAGCACCTATAAAACCTCAAGATCTAGAACGTGTCCGTGCTTACATCCTTTTCTTATGGTAAAATGAGGAAACCCAGACTACTGGGCTGTTTCCAAAGGCGGCCACGTTATCTCCCATCCCACCCGCTCTTGCACATTTTGATCATGCCATGGCCCCATCAGGAGGTGGCATCCATAGTACCCTGTTCCCCTTGAATCTTGGCTAGCCCTCTGATCTGTTTTGACCAACAGAATGCAGCAGAACCGTGATGCTGCTGACCTTCTGCCTACACGTTTTGGAGTGCTCCTCTGTGAAACACAGCAACCGTGCTATGAGGAAGTCTGAACTAGCCATGTGGACAGAGGGCAGCCACCTGAAGGGGCACCAGCTGAATGCAGTTGAGTGGATGACCTCAGTCAATGCCAGGTGGCACAGAAGAACCACTCAGCCAAGCCTTGATCAAATTCCTGATCCAAAGAATTAACAGCAAATAAAATGGCTGTTGTTTGAAGTCACTGAATTCTGGGGTGGTTTGTTACACTGCCACCAAACCCAAAAACCTGTTGACATCAAGTTGATATTGACTCACAGCTACCCTATACGACAGAGTAGAACTGCCCCAAAAGGTTTCCAAGAAGCTGCTGATAGATTCAAACTGCTGACCTTCTGGTTAGCAGTTGAGCTCGTTACACTGCTACAGATAAGCAAAATAGCACCCCAGTTTGAAGATCCCTGCTTTAGTTCCCAATTCCAATCCACAGAATTCATATATGGTATCAGCCCTGGTACATGACAGGAAAGGGGACAAATGGGACAGGGGCAAAAACATTAACAGTTACCTTACTTTACTATTTTTATGAATACAATCACCACCAAGGTCCTCTGTGACCACAGTGATGGTAATGATCCTACAGAAATAAAGGCAGGAGGGCAGGACTGAGAACTTGGCAGATCAAGATTCGAATCCCAGGCCTACAATGTATTTACATGTTGTGAGCCTAAGGTGGCCGCACAACCTCTGAATTAGCCTCTTAATCTTTCAATAAACAGCCTTTCTCTTTAGCCACTGTTAACCACACAAGCTACACTGTGAGAGGGGAAAAAAAAAAATGAGACACTGATGTAAAGTGCCAACCCCAGAGTTAGTCAGTAGATATTTAAAAAGGAAAAGACTTGTTTGAGATTTTCTTTCTTCTCTTTCTTCCTCATCCAACCCTGCGCTTCACACAGGACAGAAAACCATGCAATGCTATGGTATGTCTCCTCTGGAGAAGCAGTGTATGGAGCAGTGTAAATGGGAGAAGAGCAGAAGAAGCATCAGTGAACGAGAAGATCACCCAGGGAATCTCTCGATGAATCACGCACACACACTGAGCCTCAGAAATCAAAGGTGTGGAACCAGATACAGCATAAGGACCTCTCAGCAATAACATCTTCAGTCCATGAGGGAAAACATGGAGCTTTCTTTACAGCCGTGTCCTTTACTTGGTGACAGTATACCTGCCTCCACAGGCTGAGCAACACCAACATCACAGGTGGGAGAGACCGCCCAGCAGCACTGGTTCCCAGGGCGCAGAGGCCGTCTGCAGAGAAGCACATGCCCCACAGCTGAACCCCCAGGGCTGAACCCACAGAGCTGAGCCCCCCAGGGCTGAAACCTCCACAACTGAAGCCCCCAGGGCTGAAACCACCAGAGCTGAACCCCCCACAGCTGAACCCCCCCCAGGGCTGAAACCCCACAGCTGAAACCACCAGAGCTGAAACCCCCACAGCTGAACCCCCCAGGGCTGAACCCCCGAGGGCTGAAACCCCCAGAGCTGAACCCCCCAAGGCTGAGCCCCCCAGAGCTGAACCTCCCGGGACTGAACCCCCCAGAGCTGAACCCCCAAGGGCTAAACCCCCCAGGGCTGAACCCCCCCGAGCTGAACCCCTCAGAGCCAACCCCCCAGACAGAACCCTTCAGAACTGAACCCCCAGAGATGAACCCCCCCAGGGCTGCTCAGCACTACTTCAGAACTCACTCAGGAGCCACAACTCAGAGCTCACACCCCCAGGCTGCAAGAGAGAAGGTATTGGTAGGCCATTCTCAACAGTGTGGAAAATTTTAAAAAATGCAATAGGAATCTAACGAAAGAGGACTTCATTAACCTGTATTTTCAGAAATTATAAACCATTCTGATGCATTTTATCCTAAATTAAAATTACAGTACACACTAATCTTATTCAAAGGTCTGCTAAATACATGGCTTCTTTAACTATGCTTGCTTTAATACTGAATTTTTCAATACATATGCAAGGAGTAATGAAATAAAGTGTTTTTTCCTCAAATGAGGAAACAAAATTTTGAATATGCTAATTCAAATATGAAATATGCTGAATTTGAGACATTGTTTTAAATGTAATCAATTAGTACCTTCATAATGAAATGTTACTATCAATTTCTTTGCACAGAAATTTTAAATCTATGTCATTTCTCAAAAGAAGCTGATACCTTTGCTGTTTCTCAAAAAGAAGCTGATAATATACAAAGAATATATATCCAAAATTTTTTAAGATTTACAAACAAAAGTAAAGTCAGTAAGATTTGAGATTATTATCTTAAACCATGTACTTAAACACAAACAAAATTTCACTTAAGCACAGCACCACCAAGCAGAACCTAAAACGAAGCCGTAGGATAAATCACCGGCAATTCTTGGGTCATTTAACTGATCCTTCAGAAACCTGTGGTAGGAGTCCAGGAAATAAAATTTGGATCTGTAGGTAACTATGACATGTTACTTCAAATAATCACAGTTATAAACTTTTAAGTCATCTGCTAAAGCTTTTCACTGTTTCTGTGGTTTAATTTTGAAAAGAAAAAGGTTTAGGTGAGAAACACTGGGAGAACAAATGACTTTATCTCCAATAGCAAAGTGTTTTTTTTCTTTTAGCAAAGAGAAGAGTTAGAAAATTGATGTGCTGTCTCCATGGAAATAGCGATTAAAAACCTGATGTCAAGTTCTAATGGATTCCTTCTAACCAGAGAGCTAAACACGTAAACGGTGTGGAGTGGGACGGGGGCGGGGGGGGGGGGGGGCGCCAGGAGACTGAGCAAACTAAGAGTCGTCTCAAAGCCGTATTTTCTGTTGGTTTGTTGAGTACTAATGCTGATCACAAAATTTAAAAGCTGTCTGGAGGATTATCAGGTTTTACTCTGTGTTACAATCTCACCATAATTTTGATACTCTTTCTATTCAATATGATTTAACTGACACATCATATTACGATTTCGTTAAGACATGTTTGCAATTATTTTCTGTAACGCAGCATCAAACAAAGACAATCAGCAGTAAAAATGAAGGGTGACTTAATAAATCAGTCATTGGTTATAATGTGAGAAGACATGAAAGGTTAGAAGGAAAAATAGGGATTTATTAATTGTGGGTTGACAGTAGCTAACTATATTTAAAAAGAAGAGTTTTTTTTTTCTGATAATGGGGAATAAAAACTCACAGTTAAAAATGGCTGCTTTCAGTGCCATTAATATTAGAAATTTTCATGCAATCGCTTGTGAAGTGAACACCAAACCCTTTGCCAGCGAGTCGATTCCGACTCACAGCAACCCTATAGGACAGAGTAGAACTGTCCCACGGTGTTTCTAAGGCAGGTGGATTCAAACCGCCAACCTTTTGGTTAGCAGGAAATTTGTTAACCACTGTGCCACCAGGGCTCCTAAGTAAACACAGTATGGCGAAATATGTATCTGTCATATGCCTACACCAATATCCCCAAGTATACAACTCCAGCCTGACTCAGTCATGTTTTTGAACTCAGTAGAAGAGTCACAGAAAATGTGAACAAATCAACATTACTTCTGTGGCTTTGATTAAAATTACAGGCACAAGTGTTTTCATTTCAATACCAAAAAAAATTCTGAAAGCTTATGAAACATCAGTTTCAAATACCCTTTTATAGGAAATGCTCATTAATGATAACCTACATCACTGCAGAAGCTGCTCTAACACTTAATAGCTAGGTGTTATTTCTAAGGAATCTGGGACGTTATTACATTACTCCAGTCATTATAAAGTCAGGTTGAGGTGCCAACTGAAGCCTCGCCTTTGACCATTTAACACACTTCAATTATCTCTGGCACCTCAGTAGATTCAGCACCCTTTCTTCCTGTCACTGTCAGATAACTCCCCTCAATGCACCAATTACAAGGGATTCTTTTACCTATAAGGAACTCTGGTGGTGCAGTGGTTAAAGCGCTCAGCTGCCAACCAAAAGGTTGGCAGTTGGTGCTAACCAGCCACTCCAGGGGAGAAAGATGTGGCAGTCTGCTTCCGTAAAGATGACAGCCTTGGAAACCCTGTGGGGCAGCTCTACTCTGTCCTGTATGAGTCACTCCAGCTGCAATCTACTATCAGCAGTGGGTTTTGCTTCTGCCTATTACCACGCCTATCTAGGCTGGCCATCGGCAGTTTTTCTCCTGCCAAACTGGTCATGCTAGGTTTACCTGTGGGTAATCTATTACATATTTCCAAGCCTGCACTGGACCAGGTTACAGCCGTGCGCTTTCTAGCACAATCCTATGGCAGCATTTAGCATTGGATTTAAACATCACTGCAACTTTCCCATAAAAAGTGCTGGCCAAATTTAATTAAATTTAAGATAATCTTGGGTCTGACATACCCATAAAGATCAATATTTAAGTTGCAAAAGTTAACTTGGGTTTCATGGTAAGTCAGGTGAGTTTAGATTTCTTGATGAATAAGATCAGGTTGCCCATGTGAATGATCCAAAATGTCACTGTTGATGGCTTTTTCACTTAGGCCCCTATGCATGTATTGGCAGCTTATAAAAGGGATGTGGCCTCAATACTTTTTTTAATTTTAGTAACCTATACATGCTTGCTCCCACAGGGACTTGTTCAGCTTTCCATTGTCTGAATCGCAGTGATATCGCTAAGGCTACAGTCATCTTAACGTTATCAACAGAAATTCTTTTCTGCCAATTTATGTAACTTCATTCTTTAAACTGGCATCAAGACAAATCTTGGATTCAAACTTGTCACTTAGAGTATGGGTTAGCTATTATTGTTTAATCTGTAACATCATAAAACACCTGAGTATTACTTTAGGCAGAATAAGCTTTAAAAACTACTTTTTGGAAAGAGGCATTAGAGAAAAATTCTAACACAGAATTCAGAGCAAATAAACAAGCTATGAAACTATCACGTGATAGTCTAGTTTTCTTGCAGATGAGGTAGAAAATCCGTAACGATATTAGAAGTCTGACTTTTGAAATGTCAATAATAGCTGTTATAAAAATTTTAATTTCTAAAACCAAACTATACCCGATTAAAGATACTGCAAGTATTTATTGGACTAAAATGGAGGGTACCATGAAATTAACCAGGCCAAAATCCACCATCAGTCTCAGTCATACCTGTCTTGGAAGAGGAGAGCAAAAGACCGGGCTTCCCAAGCTGTCCCAAACCAAGGCAACACAGCAGGCCGGCCAAGGCCAAAGCAGCTTGTCCACCCCACCCCACACAACCGCACTCCGTTCCTACAAGACACGGCCACAAAGGCAAATCGCGAACTCTGTCCAACTGGTCTCTAAAGCAGGGCTCTCTCCCAGGTGGTTTTCAAAGTTTAAGGAAAAAACCAGGTTTCTCATTCCAGATTCACAATAAGTTTTTCAAAGTTCACTATGACTAGCATCAAAACACCCATATTCTTTATAGAAAATTTTCAGAAAAAGTGATAGGAAATGTCAAAATACCTTCAGTTTTGACAATTTACTCATCAGTGCACCTGTGAATCATGTTTCGAAAACCAATCATCAGGAGACACTACTTTCCCAAAACACGGAGGGAAAATCCATTAGATTCCAAGCACCTGGGCATGACAAATTGACACAGGTGGTTCTCTGCACTGCCTGGAAGGCCAACATACAAAACATGTTCTGTACTCTGAAACTAAATTTTGCCTTGTAAGACAGAGAAAAAAATGAACCACGTGTTATCTCACGAACAGTATCTTGTTATCATGAATTCTTGTGTAAAGTACTGTTTTATTTAAATCCACAAGAACTATAATGAAGATCTTTGAATCGCAAGGTTCCAGGCAGCTTTTCCTAAGAGAACAACAGCATGCTCCCATGACAAGAGAGTCCTAGCACACACACTGGTCAATAATAAAGCATGCTCTGAAAAGTTCTCAAAGCTTAGAAGAAGAGGGCTTACATTTTCAGGCAATTACTGATTGCTCATTAAACGAATGAAAGAAAGAACAAAGTCTGGAAGCTAACATGACCAAGGTGGAAGATCCAATCAAGGCTTCAGAGATCTATCCAAATTAAATCAAATCCTTCCATCTCTAAAAACACCTAACTATCCATTATACAAAGGGGGACCTGTAAAGTTTGTATCTCTAATTTCCAGAGGGATAAAGGAGTTAAGCTGGATCTACAGTGAAAGCAGTTGCAGATCAAATCTAAACAGTTTCAGAAAACTTCTATGCTGACCAAACACTCTTCTAAAACTCTGTTAGAACAGGATTTCAAACGAGCTGGATTTTTTCTCCCAATGCTTAAAGAGATCAGTTCACATACACACACCGCCCCGCAGTAGTGACAGTTCGTACAATTCATTGTGCGGTATAACCATACTCACTCACCCGCCTAACAGTATCTGTGGCTGGTTGGATTCGTTGGTGATACCAAATATGTCAGGAATTAAATCACCATTGAAGCTGAAAAGAAAACATTAAAAACATTAAGCACTTATTTTATTAAATTCTGCTCTTCTCCCTTAGCTAAAAAGAAAAACTTCTGGGAGGCAGGAGCCATTACATTACAGTGTCTAGCTGTAGCCAATGAGATGTGAGCAAAAGCGGCATGTGTCACTTGCAGGCCAGGGCATTTAACTTCCATCACTGGACCTTCCAGCCCGCCAGAAGCCTGCCTGCTACCGCAATGAGAAGAGCATGTGTCTCAGATGGTTCAGCTACAAAGACAGCGAAGCCTCTGAAAGCCGGACACTGAGTGACGGCATAGAGCAGAGCCGAGCACTGAAACTCACTGGACATGTACTGTGAGCAAAACACACACTTTCATTGTGAGATTGTGGGGTTGTGTGCAACTTCTGCATGATCTAGCTTACCCCTGAGTGATAAGAAGACAGCACTAATTCCTAGAAACTTATTTTAGAATCCTGACCCAATGCGTTTAGTTAGACGGGCTTAAGAGAACTAACCCACAAAAGTAATCTCTAGCTGGTATAAAAATTCATACTGGCCATTGAACACCGTAACAACAGTGAAAAAGTATAAAATTATGACAGAAGTCCAGCTGAATGCCCCTAAGATTCATCCATGGGTTTACAGTTCAGACTTATAAAGGCTACTGGCCTGCTGATGTACGACTATGATTTTAATAACCGTAAGAAAGGCAGGACTGGAGGTGGGAGTGTGGCTATACATCGCTACAGTCCCAAGAATGATCTCTATCTCAACACCAGAAAAATCCTGCTAGAAATGTGCATTACACTGATGGTGGAACACGAGTCTATTATAAGGAAACAGATGTAACCCTAAAGGAGACTCGTAAAAACGACAGATTTCTCCTTAATGTAGAAATCTTCCTAAATTTCTGGAGGAACCACGTGTCTTTCATATGTCAATTAAGCACTAATCGTTTCTGCTAAAAACAGTTATCTTAATGTTCTGAGTAATGGCATGGCAAGAATCAACATAAATCCACATGGAACTCATTCAAAGTTATTAAAACAAAACCACAAACATCTACTTTTTCCTGAAATACTGAATTTTAGTTTCTCTGCCCTCCATCACAATGAATAAATATCATATAACCAAGAGTACTGGCCCCTATCAGCTTTAGTTGTGATGTGCCATCTAGTCAGTTCCGGCTCAGAGCAACCCTACATCCAACAGAAGGAAACACTGCCCGGTCCTGCACCATCCTCACAGTCGTCACTATGCTCGAGCTCATTGGCGCACCCAACCAGCGAGAGTAAATTTTGGGTCAATACTAATTTGCAAAGTAATTTCCTGTGCAAAAGACTTTATGTTTGTAAATTTAATATCCTTCAAAGGAAGCAAGCACATACTTACTCCATAATTAGTGGTTCATCTTGAAAGGTCCTATTGAGTATGGTCATATTGTTAGAATCTGTAAAGAAAGAAAAAATATAAATCAGACAAGGCATTTTATATTATTTCTGGTATCTACACTTAGAGAATATTCTTTTATGCTTTTAAAGGTTTATCTCTAATTTATTCCAACCTTTACCACTAAGATGACATCATAAATCTAACTTAGGTGGAAATCAAGTTTCTAAAGAAAATATCGGGAGAATTCATTCTATAGTGAAGAGCAAGTATAACAACAGCTTCCTCTTGAGGCTTCAATCTGAAAATCCCTTAGGTAAGCCTGATCTATATACAATTCACACTAGAGCAAGTGACAATTCACAAGCCAACATATGCAAAACTACCTGATTTTGAAACATCCATGCTTACACAGAGGCAGTGCTGTGTAGATGGTCGTCTTTTTAAATACTTATTTACTGAATTAACAGAGAGTTTGATATTAATGCTTTATATTCCCAAATGTTAACAAAAATGCAACTGTATTTTACTTCCTTGAAATATAGCTCCCTGTAAAAGTTGTCTACATAGGCATAATTAATTGGCCCTTCTGATAAGACTTGAAGGTCTGTGGGTGGATATGGCAGCCTGGCTCTCAATCTCCATTCTAACTTTTTTTGTGTGCTCTTGTACTGGGAAGACTAGAAACTGAAAATAGCATTTCCCAGATATCCATACGCTTGAGATTCTGAATAAAATTTCAGTCTTGCCAATTAGATACTCTGTGAGCTGTGGATGGCAGAAGTGAGGAGGAGGCTTTGCTTCTGCTATTTCTTAGTGTCTGATCACTAATATGTGAGTGGCAGGAAAGACAGTGCAGGGCTCCCATGTTGTCTATGAGTGAGAGTAACAGCAGGCACACTGTCACGCTCACAGTTGCGTAGCTGGCTACTGTCTCATAATGAAAGAGGTGATACATAGCTTCCTGATGGCTTTCGGGATAGTCACTGAAAGCTCAACCTAGGATCTGTCCTGATAATTTGGTAAGCCATTAAAAGCCTTCAATAAAACTTTCTTTCTTAAGCCACCGAGAGTGAATTTTGTTCTCTGTAACTACTCCAGACCAGTACTGGGTGGAATAGGAAAATCAGAAAATAAAATTTTAAAAAGTTTGTATAGATAATTACTGACACTCGAGAACAGCATTTTTGAACTGATTTCAGAATGGTGTTCTTGGTATATTTACCTAAGAATAGTGGGCATATTTTTCCTTCAATAACAAATGATGAATATTAAAAACTCTTACAACAAATTTACCTAATGTTTGATTTTGTCCCCAGAGGATAACAGCTCCCAAATCACTGTTGGCATGGTTTTTGGGAAAATATGTCAGAAGGACATCCATTTGTGAATCTCCATTGTAATCCCCAGGGACTACACTGGTTATCAATGCACTGTGATTCCTAAAAGAAACGAGCATTGAAAAATATCCAGTCAAATTATAATTTAAAAAAGACACCTCTACATTTCTACTGTACAAGACTACGTTTAATATAAAATTTTAAATTTCACAGAATTAATTTCGTTCTTCTCTTTAGTATCTTATCCCCTACGTACGTAGACCTCTTTAACAGAGTAAAGAGCTCAGGATTAATGCAGAGCAGTCTTACTAAACAAGATAAATCTGAAAAATATTAAGAAAAAGCTCAGTTTCATGTTCAAGCATTGACTCATAGAGTTCTTTTAGTTAATTCCTTTTCCAAGGCATTTGACGTCTGAATGGTGTTTATAATAAATGAAGGTTTATAATCAATTGATAAAGCAGGAAAGAATATCACTATGATTTTGTTAAAACATTATTTACAAAATATTTAATTTGGGATTTTAATTGTAGATTCTATATTTACTGTGAAAATTAAATAATTTTACTTCTGAAAGCTAGTCAAGAAATAAATTTTTTTCACCAAACCTAGTAATATACTAACTATCTAAACATGCTTATCTAATTTTATATTTTTAACAATAAAATACTCCAAAATTATTTCTATTAAACACAAAAACTTAAAACATCCTAGAGTCATCATAAAGTTGTCTGAGCAACTCAACCAAAAAATAGGTCTTAAATTCAATTTATACTGAAGTCTACTTAAAGCAAATAGAAAGACAGGAAATTTCCAATTAGACTATGGATCATTATTTCCTAAATAGCATCAAGAATGTATATAGAGATTTTATTTAAAGTGAAAATGAGGAAAACTTTGTTAAGAAAAACAGTGCAATAACAGCCTTATTATGATACATCTACTTACTATCCCAGGTATTATATTAAGTGTTAATGTCTCATTTAATCTTCACCACCTGAAACAGGTATTGTTATCCTTGTTTAGCAGACTAGGAAACTGAGGTTCAGGGTGATTAAGTAGTTTCCAGGGTTAAACAGCTAGTTAAATGGAATACCTGGAATTCAAATACAGTTGTGTGGGCCTCTAAAATTGACTGTCATTACAATAATTAAATATTTTTGGTAATGACCGTTTCTCCAAAGAATTCCTAAAATACTTGACCCTTCCGATGAAAAATACCGTCTCTAAAAATGATGAGCTATAGTAACCACACATGCTAACCAGCTGCCTTCCAGTTGATTCCAACTTATGGCAACCCCATGTGTGTCAGAGTAGAGCTGTGCTCCATAGGTTTTCAAGTGCTGACCTTTCGGAAGTAGACTGCCAGGCCTTTCTCTTCCAAGGTGCCTCTGGGAGGACTCGAACCTCCACCCTTTCGGTTAACAGCTAAAGTTCCCAGAAAAAAAGGCTCAAGGAGGAAGGCTTTTTGCCCTGAAGAACTCCTGAGAGGCCTAGAATTTAGAGTCATCAGAAACAGTGGAAGACAAGAATGAGGCACAGAGCTGAAAACAGGCTGATTTCAAAGTCTGGATTCTGAGTAGTGGTCCCTTCTTCTGGCTCAGCTAGGCAAGAACTAAGAAGTTTATTCTCTGGAAAGTCTCAAGCACTGGGGATTTAAGTTACAGCAGAAGGTAAGGGTGAGACCTTAAATAAAAGATAAGAAGTTAAGGAAACATCTACAAAGAATAGTTTGACTTCTGTACCCAGCTCCACCCTATTCCTGGAGCCCTGGCGGCACAGTGGTTAACAAACTGGCTGTGAGCCAAAAGGTCGGCACTTTGAATCCACCGGCTGCCCCTTGACAACCCTATGGGGAAGTTCTACTCTGTCCTACAGGGTCACTGTGAGTGGGAACTGACTCCATGGCAGCAGGGTTTTTTTGCCATCCTACTCCTAGAATGCCAGCCAGTCAGGAATCCACACACAGGGCGAGAGAGAGTAGACCAGAACGAGCTTCCAATGAGCTCTGTAGTGCCATACTCTTAAATATGAATAGATACCTGCCTTTTGAAGAAAATGATGAATATTAAAGACAGCCAGAACAAACAGCCAGCAGGAACTCGAAGAAAAGAGAGATAATGAAGGGAACAAAAGAAAACTTCAAAACTATACTCGAAGAGATAAACCAAACCCACCGATGTAGAGTCAATTCAGACTCACAGCAACACTACAGGACAGAGTAAAACTGCCCCGTAAGGAAGCCAACAGTCCCATCTTCCTCCCATGGAGTGGCTGGTGGGTTCAAAGCCCCAACCTTCTGGTTAGCAGCCTCGTGTTTTAACCACTGCAACGTCAGGGCATAAGATAAAAACACATGTCCATCATGAAAGAACAGTATGCTAGAAGGAAAGAACAATAAGAGGGAAAAGAAAATCTCTTGGAAATTAGAAATACGACAGCCAAAATAAAACATTCAGCAGAAGGCTTGGAAGATAAAGTTGAGAGAAAACCTCCTGAAAAGGAAAATAAAACAAAATAACAAAAAACAGGTAAGATAAAGGAATAAAGGATGAAACCAGGCAGTCCAATAACCAGCTGATGGGAATTCTTGATGTCATGGATTGAATTGTGTCCCCCAAAATATATGTCAACTCGGTTAGGCCACGATTTCCAGTACTGTGTGGCTGTCCTCCATTTTGTGATCTTCCTATGTGCTATAAATCATAATCTCTGCCTGTGGTTAAAGAGGATTAGCCTGGCATGTTAACACCCTTGTTCAAGTCACATCCCTGATCCAATGTAAAGGGAGTTTCCCTGGGGTGTGGCCTGAGTCACCTTTTATCTTACAAGAGATAAAAGAAGGGAAGCAAGCAGAGAGCGGGGAACCTCGTACCACCAAGAAAGCAGCACCAGAAGCAGAGCGCATCCTTTGGACTCGAGGTTCCTGCGCAGAGAAGCTCCTAGTCCAGGGGAAGACTGATGACAAGGACCTTCCTCCACAACCAACAGAGAGAGAAAGCCTTCCCCTGGAGCTGACACCCTGAATTTGGACTTGTAGCCTACTAGACTGTGAGAAAATAAATTTCTCTTTGTTAAAGCCGTTCACTTGTGGTATTTCTGTTACAGTGGCAACTAGATAACTAAGACATCTGAGAAACAAAAGAATTGTCAAAGAAATAATGTAAGAACACTTCACAGAACCCCAACAATGGAAGCCTCCAGTTTAGGAAAAAAAAAACAGTTGCCATCGAGTCAATTCTGACTCACAGCAACCCATAAGACAGAGCAGACCTACCCCGCAGAGTTCCCAAGGAGTGCCTGGTGGATTCGACCTTTTGGTCAGCGGCCGTAGCTTTTAATCACTAAGCCACCAGGGTTTCCTCCAGTTTGAAAGGGCCCAACAAATGCTCAGACTAATGAATGAAATGTAATCTACACCAAGGCATATCATGAAATTTCAGAGCAAAAGGGATAAAGAGGAGACTAACAGCCCTCAAAATTAAAAATAAAACAAGTCATATTTGAAGAAATGGCATTGGATTTTTCAACAACAGTGACCATCAGCTGATCAAACTGTTAAGCATGAGTGAGTATAAAACATTTTTGGACACACGAGGACCTACTATGCATGCTTTCTAAGGAATTTCCTGAAGGATGCACTCCAGTGAAATAAAGGAAGAAACAAAGAAAGAAGGCGGTACAGGATCCAAAACACAGGGGATCAAGCAAAGAAAAGCAAAGGGAAAGTACTCAGTGCAGAGGATTCCCTGGGGAAAACAAGAATGCATGGTAGGTATACGACAGCTATGAAGGAACAGCTGCAAAGACATTAAGGACATGTACACAGAAAGCCGTGGGACTTATTTTTAAAACAGCGACCATTTACTCCAGGTGGGGGGAAACTGTCCAAGAAGTGAACTACTGTACACTACTTAGTTCTGAAGTACACAGAATCTACATGGTCAAAATGTAAACACTGGTTACTGACTTAACAAGAATTACAATATAACTATATTGAGATGACAGATATAACTTAAAAAGGCTAAATCCTTACCTATGCTAATAAAAAAATCAAGAGATGGAGATTAAAAATGATAAATCAAGAAATCACACTGTAAACATTTATTTTAAAATACGGAAATAAACACCAGAATCAACAGCTATAAATTTTAAAAGTAGTTGTACGTGAGAGGAGCAGAGACAGGGTAATGAAAAGTTATTTTTACTTTGAAAAATATTTTAAGTTAAATAAAATAAAAACTAGGGTGTATACATTTTAAATATATATAAAACAATTACTATTGCATTAATCAAAGAAAAAGGTTTTTTTTTAGGTTGGCAGAACCCAAGCCCTTAAATATCCCATACATTTCCTTCTAATCTTCCAAGCAAAATCTGTTCTAGACAGTGAGATGATCATTTCTTGCAGATAACATTTATCAGCTTATGTTCCCTCCCTACTCCATGCAGGCTGACAGCCAGCACCCACCAACATTTCTCAAGGGAGATAAATTCCTGTTTATTCATTGATAACACGTCCCTCAATGTTCTAACTCAAGGCAAATTTTTTTTAACATCTGAGTTTAAATTAAGTATTGTAGAGTCCAAATACTTACCCCTCCATAAAGACACTTTTAAGGCAGCTTCCTAAGTAGTCTCTCATCTTTCCAAATGCCAATTCATCCAACCAAACCAAAAAAACCAAACCTGCTGCCGTCGAGCCGGTTTCAACTCACAGTGACCCTGTAGGACAGAGTAGAACTTCCCCATAGGGTTCCCAAGACCATAAATCTTTACGGAAGGAAGCACACTGCCACATCCTTCTCCCGCGGAGCAGCTGGTGGGTTCAAACCACGGAAATGTTAGTTAGCAGCTGAGCACGCCTAACCACTGCACCACCAGGGCTCTTCCCTGATTCACCCTATGCATGGTTAACAAGTGTATCAAGTTAAAATACCATCTTCACTATCTCTCCTTTGCACAACAACCTGTAACGATCACTCACTGCCTGTGGGATCAAGTTCAAACCCTTTCTGATACCTGTGAAGGTCTCCAGTGGCTCAGACCTCAGCCCCCAAACCTCTAACTCTCCAGAGTGTAACCTCTACTTCTGATAGGCAAATCTGCGGGCCTTCTCCTCACGACACGCTATTCTTTTTACGACTATCCTTTTGAATGCTATGTCCCCAACCTGGAACACCCCAATCCAAATTTAATTCACCTTAAAATCGACTTGATGGCAAGTAACAGCAACAACAAAGTCAAGCTCAGGTCTCACTCCCTTCTGGAAGCTGCCACACTCGCCTGCACTGACCCAGCTCCTCCTCCTTCAGCTCTGACCGCAATCAGTCTTGCTTCTCGCAATCAGTCTTGCTTCTCGTAGTTTCAAAACTGTGTTGGCTCACTATTGCTGAGGGTTACTGTGTTTTTCATGCAATTTCAGCCACATACCAAGAAAAATAAGGGCTATTATTTGAACAATATTTTTAAAATTCAGATTTCAAAATTAAAAAATTTTCAAATGTTTGAATTACTTCAGAATCAATCTTAAAAAAAATCATCATCCACCAGTCAATAAACAAAAAAATTAGAACAGCGGGTCACTGACGTTTTCTTCACTCACACTACCCCCTCCCAACCAGTAGACGGTTGAACTGATGAGCCTCCTGTAATGATCTGCTCCCACAGGCACACTCGGGGTGAGGCATAATTCCCAACACACTCAAGAGAGCATATTTTTTAAAAGTGAATCATTTTTAAACTTTAATACTTTCACTATTTTTCCTAACAAATTACTTGCCACTCATAACTAGTGGTTTTGTATCACAATACCAGTTGAGTAAGACTGATTTCGAAGACCAGCCAACCAGCTATTGCACGTTGATTATTACACTAATGAGTAATACTCTCTGCAGAAACAAATACATTTGTACTCACATCAAGGATAGCTTTACTTTGGGTTTAAAATAGGGTGCGCTCTGGTCTGCCAAAAACACGATTAAGTCATTTCCTAAAAGAAGCGAATATATGACATTAGAAAAATGTTTCCCAGTAAGAAATCCAATCGGTGGTTATGAGCAGCTTTCAGGCACTGTTCTCAACAAGGAAACTTTTATTCTATCCAGTTTACCTGTCCTCTCAAGGATAATTCAACTAGTCTAACGGAATGGGGTCTCCAAACAGTATATCACAAGTTCAAGGTTCAAAGCAACAAAGAAATAGGCAGCACAAGCATCTTAAAACTTGGTGGATCAAAAGAAACTGAAGTCAATGGCTTCTGCCAGGAGTCAGATTGGATGTCTTAAAAGAACCACATAGGAACATGCCTTCTAGTTTTACTGGAAGCCTTATCTTCCCCAAATCTAACAACACAGCCCCTTTAAGGCTTAGTTTGTCGCACAGATGCATCACACCAAGGACACAAGAATTCCCACTGTAGGTATCTGACTAGGAGCAAGGACATGATTAAGCATGTATGCAGACAAAGCTGAACCCCCAAGGCCTTCCTCTTGTGGCTCCTATGGAACCATCCCACAGGATGAGGCATTCTCGGACTTCAGTGAGCACTCATTGGGACAGACTTTTCAAATTGTTTAACCAAAACACAGCTGGGCCATCATTAAAGTTAAGAAAGTCTGTGTCTAGTTTGGATGAAATTCGGCATTGAATCATACAAAAAGAAAACAGCCAGTGTCCACAAGAGACTCTGGGGTCTTGACAAGGGTTCCCAGAAGCCTGGGCCAGGAACCTGCCAGTCAGGATCTATGTCAGCTCTTCACTTACTTCCTCTGCGGCCTTGATCTTAATTAAGCAGCTGAACAACACTAGGACCCACTGTCAGCATTCAAATTTACAAAAAAGTTTGCTTAGTGCCATGTAACTATCATTAAAGAACTTCCAAGAACCATAAGCTGGCAAAGAAAGCAGAGATGTGGGAGACGGCGGGGTGACACAAGTGAGGCAGGGGCAGGTGTACCCAAGACTAGGCAGCTCCGGAGGGAGAGCTCAGTTTGGGAATGCTTCCCCAGGAGAACGGGGGTTTATCAATGGTCCCTGCAAGAGACCTGTGTGAGCTGTGGGCGGTTTAGGGCCTTGGGAGGACAAAGCAGCGTCAGAGACAGCTGGGATTCGGAGTACGGGAGCGGCAGGTGAGTTGGGGTGGGGCAAGAAGTAGTCTCCTGTGAGAGACTAAAGTTGCATCTTTTCCTGTTCAGCAAAGGGGAAGGTGACTCGGGGTCAGTAAAGCAAAAGGGAAGAAGGGGTCTTGGGAATGAGGAAGGGCTTTGCAAGGCAGGAAGAAGCGGGTGCGTGGGTGAAGACCGCAGGCTTCTCAGGTAAAAAAAACAAAACTCGGGCGTTGCCAGGGCTTCGGGGGTTGGAAAAGATGAAGAAAAGGGGCAAGCTGTAGAGATGCTGGAGATAAGGGCAGGGAGGCAGGGCCGGGAGGGAAGGGGCCAGGAAATGCAGGAGGGCCGGCCATCGGGTCCCGGGATGTGGGGACACCAGAGCGGGGCACCGGGGCGGCGGGCAGAGGGAGGGCCGGGCAAGCACTGACTTTCCCGTAGCACGAAGAGGTCCGTCTGCTTGTCGGAGTTGAGGTCTCCGAAGGCCGCTACTGTGCCCCAGGCCTCAGCCCCAAAGAGCTCGGCCGTGACGTTGTGCAGCGCCCACGCCGGGGCCGGCCGGACTACTAGCAGCGCAAGCCCCACAAGCACCGGCGCCAGCGGCGCCCGGGAGCTCGGGAGCCCGCCCGCCACCGCCGCCGCCGCCGCCGCCATGGCAGCCCCTCGGCCCCCCGCCCGCCGGCCGCGCTTGACGGCAGCCGTAAAGCGCCGCGCCGCCGGCCCGGAGAGAACAGGCGCAGCCCCGCGGGGCGTACAGGCCGCCGCCGGCGTCTCTCAAACCCTCCCGTCGGGCCGCCCCTCCGACGCTTGGGAGGCCGCGGAGCAAGACTGAAGCGGGCTCTCGAGCTCACTTCCGGCCGGCACGCCTCTCGACAGTGTCGCGCGGGGGGCGGGGCCGGGCGGGCGGTGCTGACGGGCGGCCCGGGGGCCGCGGCCAGGGCCTGGGCCTGAGCGCCATGGCGGGGGTGGCGGGGCTCGTGGCCGAAGGGAGCTGGAAGGTCCTGGAGCGGAGAGCCCGGACCAAGCGCTCAGGTTTGGCTGGCTGGGGCGCCGCTCCTACCCCCGCAGCGGGGTGGTGTAGTCTCGCTCCAGCGCCCTGGCGGGAGGCAGGTGGGGGTCCTGGAAATGAACCTGGGCCCCGGGTTTCCCCCAGAAAGCAGGCGGCGGCCCGGAGCTTGCTTCTGAGGACTCCCCCACCTGGAGACTTAGGTGGCGGCCTCAACTCCGCTCGAAGGGTATTGCCCTCAGAAAGTAGTCAGGACGCTTCGCGGAGTCTTTCCCTTAGAAATAAGGCGGCGGTCCCATTCCTGGGGCAGAGGGTGTACGTTGCTCTGATCAAGAATCAGATCGCTTCATCCTAATTAGATATGACTGCGATCTGGCCCTAGGAAGCCGGTGGCTGATCTTTGCCCTATTTCATTTTTCTTTCACATTCCCCACAATTTATCAGCCCTATTAGAAATAGAAGGGCATAAGACCTCAGGCCACGAGGAGTCACGTGAGCACACTTAGGGCTGGGAGGGAAGCGGGCACCTTCCCTGGGCAAGTGATCCCAGGACGTGTGGTTCCCGTTGTGGTTCCCAAACCCCAGGTCCCAGAGATCAGAATAGGCCGCGCAGGCAGTTATAAGAGTTCATATGTCCTGAACTGACTTGTTCAAATTGCGAAGTCACGACTTGGAAGTTACCACTTGGTGGCTGACAGCTCCTCCGAGGGCCGGCCCTGAAACTTCCCTTCTTCCTGGCTGGCTGGAAGGAAATGAACTTGAGCTAAAAATGCGCTTATAGAAAGGAAAGGTGGTTGAATGACAAGTCTTGAACTAAGGTTCTTTTACACGATTGGCTATACCGTTTATCAATATTGGGGAATGCTGGTACGAATTTAAGAACACCAAAAGAACATTGACCTAGGAAAATCAACTTTGCATTTGCATGGTTATTAAGAGAATTATTTTTTTCTCAGCTGATATGCTCCCCTTATGTTTTGGGCTTTGCCCATTTATTAAAGTTCTAGTTGTCTGCCTTTTTCTTTCCTTTTTTTTTTTTAATTTGGAGAAAGTATCTAATTTCATAAATCATACAGGAAAATTTCACCCAATCTTTGTTGCCAGTTTCATTCTGTTTTTAAACTTAAAAAAAAATCGCATTTATTTACTTAGGCTAAAATGTAAAACCATCTATAAAGTCTGAAAGAATTTTGCAAAAAGTAGTCCTTATTACATTTTAAATCCGCTGCAGTGGAGTGGATTCCGACTCACAGTGACCCTATAGTATGCTTTAGAGTCAATTCAGTTACTAGGAATAGTCGCATGTATCTTTGTTTTGCATTTTTCTAAATTTTTGGACATACAGAAATATGGGGCTGAGCTACAAAAGGTGTTACTAGATTGGTGATATCTGGACAAAGAGAGTAACCAGAGTTTTCTTACAGAGAACTGAACTCCCGCCCTCAACACGCCTTTTAGCCATGTTTCTTTTTCCCTCTAACAAGCACATAGGATTTATTTTCTTCTTCAGTCTGTACTTCGTTTCTTCTGAAATGCATGTCATAGCAGTAAGCTTTAAAACCTTACTTCTGTTTTTTTCTTTTTAACTGAGAAAAACAATTTCAAATTTTACTTTGCTATTGTGGAATGCCGTCACTTCAGTTCAGTGCACAGTACTTAAGCACACAGCATCAGTGTTGGATGTTCCAGTCTGTTCACACCTAGTAGTGAAAGCTCCACATTAACAGTTACGTTTGAGGTTTGAGATTCTCCTGATAACTCGGACGTGTAGGCTTAGAAGTTTCTTGAGTGAAATCGATTACTTCCTGTGTCATTAAAAACAATCAATGTGATTCTGTTTGTTACTTTTTTAAGAAAATATAAACAGTTTTGTTGGAAAAGTATACTAACCTGTGTCTAGTGTAGACTCCACTGCAGGATTCTGAGTATTGTTACATAGTAGCCTAATCACTGAACAATAGATGTTGTTCTTGTGTAACATTTAATAAGTGATTATTATATATTTCCTGTGGCACCCATGTAAGCAAATGTAATTTATCAAACAAAGAAAATCAAATTTTCAAGTCATGAAAGAGAAAATAAAAGTGTAATGAACCACAGTTATTGCCTCTGTTACGCACTGCATCACGTTAATAACTGCTCACACTGCTTTCAATTAATCTAATGCTGATTGCTTCTAACCTTCACTAAACAGTCTTGAACACTGCTGTAGTTTAGCCTGCGACGCTTACGATTAGAGCCGACAGTTTGACATGGCCAGCCCACCCGATGCAGTCATCTCCCTGCCAGCTTTCTTAAGGTCTGGTAAGTGTGTAGACCCCCTAAAGGGTCACTTGTGTTTTTAAAAAACCTTTGTTTCGGAAGGTTCACGTCACCCCACGATGTCATTTTAGCTTCATTTCTTCTTTGGTGGGCCCGAGCCCGAGCACCACTTCTGCTGCTGTCAGACTCAGGTGTGCACTGCATTTCGAGTGCGGCCTGTCATGTTGTTGGGGTGCAAGACATGGGAAGGGCCGGGAGTGGAGTCCCTGCCCTGACTCCTGCAAACTGTTTGACCAGAGGCAGTTGAATTTTTCTGCTTCTGAGAGCCTCAGTTGTCAAGTGAGTATATAAGGCAGCTCCTTAAACTGTTTTTGTTCTTTTGGAAAATGGAAACAACGTTTATAAATTAGTAACTTGTGGTCAAGGCCCCATAGCCCCAACTCTTCATCAACTCCCTGTGAAGTAGATGCTACCGTGTACAGTTTCACAGACAGGAAACAGTCACAGAGGGGAAGCCACGGGCACCAGGTTGTGAGACTTTTGCGGTGCAAGGCTGGGTGCTTTGTGGCTGCATCCCGTGTGAGGCTGAAGGAAACCTTGGCGCAGTGGCTCTTAGCCTGTAGTGGTTGGTGATTGCTGCACGAAAGCCGTGTAATTGCTCCCGAGTTGACTGCATGTTATTTTGAAAACAATTTCTGGGAGGTTCATGGACCCAGGGAGATCCACGTATGAATTTCCGTTAGGAACACATGCCTATGAATGCATCTGTCTTACTTTACAGAAAAAGAAATGGGTGTTGTTAAGTGGCCACATTGATGAAATTAAGACAGAAACCGTAGGGCCCTGTCCCGTAGGTCGTGGCCTAACTTGGGCCATTTCAAAACAGTTAGGTTTCAGAACGCTCTGGAAGAAACCTGTTGGCAAGATGCTGCCTTGTTTCTATGTACCTGAAGCAAAATAGTTAATTCTCAGGACCCGATAACAGGTAAATGTGATATGAGCCAAGCCAGACTGTGACAGTGAAGCTCTTCTCTTGGACTCACCATGGCCTTTCGGAAGCGGTCCCCTTCCTTATTTCCGTTTCTACATCCTGTCTTGTCAGGATGGAGAAAGAACATTGCTAAGAAAAGAAATTGGAAATAGCTTAAGGAAGAATCACAATCAAACGGGAAAACAAACCTTATACTTCAAGGAACAAGAATGATCCTTGTCTTCAGTTGTCATCTGCTAAGTGACAAAATAGCATATTGTATGTGACAATGTCAGTTTATTTCTGATGTAATATTTGAGCTAAAAGAGTGAGAAACTATATATTTTTGGACTGTGTTTTCTTTCTTTTAAAACATCAGACTCTGTTTTCTATCTTGACTTTCTGAATAAGGCCTTGGTGGGTTTCTAGCACTTGCCAAGCCATTCAGTTGTAATGGGGAGATAGAATGTTAAAGATAATGCTTTTATGCTTCCATCGTCCTGAAAATTTCAAAAACCCAAGAACTGTGCTTTAACATTAAATAGAGGGTTTGAAAGCATATAAGAGTAGTAGCTTTTCCAATACCAGATTATTACATCAAAATAGAACGCAGCAAGAAACAAAAGATACCACGCTTCTGTGTTATAAGCCATTTTAAAGACTTAAAATTACTTTAACCACTGGCACTTTTTTTTTTGTTCCTCTAGCCAAAATTTAGTAAGACTATAAAGAAATATTTGAAAACATAATCTGTTAAAATAAGAAATGCTCAGTTTGCATCTATAGTTTATCTACTAATTTGAAATTCTGCGTTTATGTTGGAAACGGTTTGTTTTCCCCTGTCATAGTTCCTTGGGAGAGGGTTTCATTGCATAATTTAATTTCACAGTCGTTTTAAAGCATGTCCTGGGTTCACAACTATGCTTTTCACTGGTGCTTCTGACTGGAAACTATCCAGTGTTGCAAAAAATGAAGGGCAGTATCTTGATTTTGGAGAATTAGGTTCCTGTGTCCCTGGATTGTTGTGTGCATTTTAACCCTCCTTAGTCTTCCTAATATGTGCCCCTGCTATTATTTCTCTGTTTCTTCCCTTTTTTGAGCTTCGTGTGAGTCCTGCGTTTGTACTGTGCATACTGGGGATATGCTCTGACTGCTAATGTGTCAGAATGTGCTGTGGTTGGATGTAATTCCTTTTATTTTGACTGCTTAAGTCCAAAGAGAGATCTAGGTGTTCAGGTGTGTCTTTAGAGAACCTTGGAGTAAAACGTGCAAGACACTGAATTTATAATGAAATTCAACAATGAAAATAAGTTACGTTTTATGTATGTAGCAAAGGAGTGTAGTATCCTGTACCTTAGGGTGCCTGTTTTGCATTGGCCTGCTACGGCTGCACGGCGTGTTAGGTTGGCAGAGCCGGTCAGGTAGAGCTGTCACGTTGGCACTGCAGCTTCATTATCTGTAGTAAAAAATGAGGTAAAAAAATGTCCAGGCATTTTTGCTTTCATTCTTAGGTGATAAGATAATTAAAAAATTATTCCTTCTTAAAATGAATCATCATTATCTGTATTTTGGCTTCCTAAGTTTATCAGCCTCTGATAAGTGAGTTTCTCAGCCTCTGCCTTGAATTTTTCCCATTACTCATTCTCATTTCTCTTTAGATTCTTTCATTGATTTCCTGTTATTAATTTGCTCTGCTTACCTGGTAGGGTTTTATTACGTATTCTGGGAAGAACTCAACTTCTTATCTTATACGTGTGAAACTCTCTTCTTTTTAGGCACTTATGTAGCAGCTTTTTTTTTTTTAGTCTTATTTAGCAGTCAGCTAATCAAAAGGTTCTTGTGGCTTCAGGAGACCACAGGCCTCGAGACTGCTGGACTGTTGTGGTTGTGGCCCCTTTAGGAGCCTAAGGAAGGAACACGCACCTTGTGGTCATCCGGACCCGAATGTAACCCTGGTGCTGTTTTGTTGTTGGCAGTTGCCATGCAGTGGGCTCCCGCTCATGGTGACCGCAGGTGTAACAGAAGGAAACGGTTCCAGGTCCTGTGCCGTCTTCATGATCATTGGTATGTTTGTGTCCATTGTTGTGGCTCCTGTGACAGTCCATCTCGAGGGTTTCCCTTGTTTTTGCTGAGCTTTTGATGTCCTTTTCCAGAGATTGGTCTTTCCTGATGACGTGTCCAAAGTAAGTGAGCCAAAGTTATCACCAGCCTTGGTTCTAAGGAACATTCTGTTTGTATTTCTTCTAAGACTGATTTGTTCTCGACAGGTCTTTTGTTTGCTACCTGTTTTATCTTGGACAAGTTATTTTGTACCTCTGAGAACTCAGCTTCCTTCTCTGTAAAATGAGGATAATAAAATTTACCAGGAGGGATTATTGTGAGAATTAAGTAAGTTGTTGTGTGCTAAGCAGTTGATACTTAGCAGCTGTTCAATAAATTTAAGTTCTTGTCCTTCCAAAACACATATCTTTTACAATATTGCTGATATGTATTAAGGATTTATACAGACATGGCTGTTATTATCTCTCTCTTATTTTGATATCTATCCTTAAAGTAGCTATTTGATTAAGGAAATCTGCCGTGCTTCAGTACAATTAGCTTGAATCAGGTTACCCGGACGCTCGTATTAACAGAGTGATGCTGTTAGTGGTCCATATTCCAGTTTGTGACTTTAGCTCTCGTTCTCCTCCAGGTCCCTCTCATTCTTGTCAGTAGTCATCTACGAGTTTAAAGAAATTGCTTCTGACGGTTTCCATGGAAACTCCTATTAGACAGTGGAGAGACCAATCGTTATTTTACGTATAGTTCATAGGTATTTTTGTCTTATATTAGACATGCAGTGGGTTCCTTTAGAATAGGATGGAATTTTCAGAAAGCACTTGTAAATAATACTCTGTTGGGAGCGCTGATCTCTTCTGACGAGGTCCTGCCCTGTAATCTTACAAGATTTAGGAATTGGAAGCCACGTGATATGACTTAACTCCCTCGGCATGAATCTCATTGACCTTAAAGCTTACTCTCTTTCTGTGTCATCGTCCTCCGCAAATATGATGCTTCAGATTTCATAAATGAAATGGTTTCATGAGGAATACAACTACTCCTTTCTCTGCTTTAGATTATTATAGAATATTCACAGTGTGTATTCTGAAAGCTATTTTTCTCTTGTTATTTTCTTCATCTTCCTTCTTCTGTGAAGTCAAAAAAAGGGTAAGAGGAACTCCCAAGAACTGATTCCTGTATCCAGGTGCCCACTGAACATTTCTTAATAGGTGTATTTTGGGTGTCTCAAATATAACCTGGTCAAGATAAAACTCTTGTTTCCTACCCCTGTTCCCGCCCTAAACATGCACCTTCCTTAGTTTTCTCCATCTCAGTAAACCAAACCACCGTTCTTCCAGCTGCTCAAGATAAAATGTAGGGTTATTCCTTTCTTTCTTGTACCGTTTTAATTCAGTTTATCTGTAAATCCTTTCTACTACATCTCCTAAACACATAGCAGTCTGTCTGTTTTTTTCCAGCTGTTCTTTCACCTCCCAATCCAAGCTCTTTTCACCTCTCCTCCAGACTACTGAAATCACCTGGTCTCCACATTTTTCCTCACTACACTCTGTTCTCCAGTGAGAAGGATCTTTAAAGTGTAAGCCAAGTCACGTTACTCTCCTGCTTAACATCCTCCAGTGGCCTTCCTCATGCTTACCATGAGTTCCACAGTCCCACCCCATGGGTTTCAGAGCCCCAAGTGTCCCCTCCTTGCCTGTGTCTCTGTCCTCCCTGAGGAGCTCCTCTTCTCCCCGCTGGTCTCCAGCCGTGCTGGCTTGTTTTCCCTAAGACACAATCAGGTCTTACTGTAGGCTCTTTGTAGTAGCTGCTTCCTCTCCCTGGAAAGCCCCTCTCCTGCTCTTTGGGTATCTTGTCCCTTCTGGCTTTCTTTTGTTGTTATTAGGTTCCATTGAGTGAGTTCCAACTCATAGTGACCCCATGTATGACAGAACAAAACACTGCCCTGTCCTGCACCATATTCACAGTTGTAGGTATGTTTGAGCCCATTGTTGCAGCCACTGAGTCAATCCATCTCGTTGAGGGTCTTCCTCTTTTTCGCTGACCCTCTGCTTTTTTTTATCTAGATCGGCTGTATAAAGATACTGCTAACAAAAAACAATAATAATGAAAACTAAAAAAAAAAAAAAAAAAAAAAGGTCAGAACTGACTTGTGACAGAGTTGTTGGAACAGACAGAATGGAACCATGTTGCTAAGTCAGGGACTCCCTGCAGGCAAAGTCTCTGCTCTCTTGGAGCTTATATCCTAGTAGATGACCAACAGAGAAGTTAAGAGAGGGAAAAAAACCCAAAAAAAACCCACAGTGAGAAGTACGCTAACTTGAGAGTGATGTGCCTGGGCAGAAAAAGCCAAAGCTAAGCTTAAAATGAGAACCTAGGGTGCACCTGCCTGGAGCCATGGTGCTTTCCATCCTCTCACACGCATATGATAGCTGGTCAATAAAAAAGGAAGACCGAAAAAGAATTGATGCATTTGAATTACGATGTTGGTGAAGAATATTGAATATACCATGGAAAGCCAAAAGAAGGAACAAATCTGTCTTCAAGAAAGTGCAGTCGGAATGCTCCTTTGAAGCAAGGATGGCAAGGCTACGTCTCACATAATTTAGACGTGTTATCAGGAGGGACCAGTCTCTGGAGAAGGACATCATGCTTGGTAAAGTCGAGGGTCAGCGAAAAAGAGGAAGACCCTCAATGAGATGGATTGACACAGTGGCTGCAGCGGTGGGCTCAAGCAAAACAATGATTGTGAGGAGGGCGCAGGACCAGGTATTGTTTCGTTCTGTTGCACTTGGGGCTGCTGTGAGTCAGAACCTACTCATGGCACCTATCAACATTATTTGCATCTCGATGATGTTTACTGTTGTTCTCTCATTCATTTCAAATTAACTAATGTTTATTGGACCTTTCTAATGTCATAGGAAAATTTTGTAGTACATGACGTTGGTCTCAGAGAGCTCATAGCCCGATGGACCTTTATGCAGAGCTAAAGGGGACTTCAGTGCTTCTGTGTGTATCCTAGAGTTTCTCCTGGACTCTTACAGTTGTTTCCTGCTGACCTTTGTTATCTGTAGCCTTCCCCTCCCACTGTACCACCTCCTGAGACAATCCACCCTGTCAGTTGCTGCCTGGGTGATTTTTCTAAAATGAAGAACTGAGCTTGCTTTGCAATACTGGTCAGCTCTCCATCTCCTGCAGGATTTGGGGTGAGGGCTTTAGGGAAGGCTCTCTGGAGGTGACATTTAAGCTGAAGGAGGAAATGAGAGTGAAGTGAGAAGTAGGGTGAGGAAGATTGTAGGCTAAGGTTCTGGGGCTAGATACCCATTGCCATCGAGTTGATTGTGACTCACAGCGACCCTGTTGGGCAGAGGAGAACTGCCCCATCGAGTTTCCAAGGCTGTCATCTTTACGGAAGCAGACTGCCACATCTTTCTCCCGCGAGCCGCTGGTGGATTTGAACCACTGACCTTTTGGTTAGTGGGTGAGCGCTTTAACCACAGGGGTTCTTGGTGATGAGCAGTCATGCTGTTATTTGGATTATGGACTGAGTCTTATTGCTAAAGCTGTGAATGGTGACAGGGAAGGACAAGCAGGGAGTCTCGGACTAGGCAGCTGAGCTTTGGACAGTCCTTAATCAGGTATGTTTTAAGTTTCCTGGTATGTTTGAAAACATACTTCTATCAGGTGCTTAACCTGTATTCTTTAGTACACTTCTAGCTTCTTTCAGCAGTTGAACCGGTTAAGATTTTCTGTGTATTTCAATTGGTTTTTTCATGTGGTTACATTAACCTTTTAAACTTGGTTATAAATATCCAATGGTTGACTAGACTTAGACATCATCAGTATGTCTAAAAGAACGACCTTTGCTTGCTCCGGGTAATAGTGGACTATTTTTTTCATAGAATTTTCAGCTCATAGGGAGTTATTGTTTATTTTTTACAATGCACATCTGACCTTTTAATACAGCCTTTGGTTTAGGATGATGTCAAATCTCATCCTTTTTCTTTTTTTCACTCACCTCTTCTGAATATGTTTCCGTCATGAATTTTCATCTGTGTAGTAACTGCAGGGTCACTGTGAGTCAGAATCAACTCAGTGGCAACAGTCTTTTGTTTCTGGTAGTAACTACATGGCAAGTGTGCAAACCTAACCTTACTGTTGTCTTTGATTTTAAATGTTTTGATAGAAGTGCCTGGATGGTGCAAGTGGTTTGTGATGAGCTGCAAACCTAAACATTGGCAGTTCAAACCCACCTAGCAGCTCTTGGAAGAAAGGCCCGGTGAACTGCTTCTGAAAAGATTATAGCCAAGAAAACTCTGTGGAACAGTTCTACTCTGTAACACATGCGGTTGCCTTGGTTCGGAATTGACTAAATGGCAACGGGCTATTTACTAATGTATTCTGAAGATGGAAATTTTGGCAGATGTCTCAAGTAGCAGCTCACTTGCATTATCAATATGTAAAATTTGGCCATAGACCTTGCTGTCTAAATGTAGGTGACCTTGTTCTTTCTTCTCTCCTTAAGCATAAACTGTATTTAATGATTTTTGAACAGCACAGCATCCCATGATTCCAAAGTGGGTAGCACTGTTCAGTTTTGACCAGTTTGGTGCCATAGATTTGGTTAGGTGACTTCACGTGGAAATTTGTGGTGAGAACCTGGGAGCTCCAAGGAAAATGCGCTGTGCCTCGTGAGACTTTGCTAAGCGTGGGAAATAGAGTCATGCTGGTCGGATGACAGTTCTTTGAACTCAGCAAACTTTCTCCTGTTAACAAATACAGTTTAAAAATGTATCTCTTTTACCCCAAGTTCACCCTTCAGCCAAAGATTTGACAAGTCAGCGAAACAAACAATGTGAGGAGCGTGCTTCTGAGTTTAGTCATGTATACGAGGCCAAATGGGCAACACCTGCCCAAAAGCGAAGACAGCAAGGCAGGACGGGACAGGAAGAATGGACCGATGGAAACGGAATTTGCTGTTGAGCATCCTGCACCCTTTAGACTTCTGGATGCCTCTCCAGCCTTCTCTCCGCTTGCATTCTCTGTTGTAGCACTGCTGACCTACCTGCTGCTGGCAGAGGGGTCGCTCTCTGGCTTCCGCTCCTTTATCACGAGGTTCCTTCTGTAATGGATGGCCTTTCTCTGTGAGCTTGGTACGCTCTCAACAATCTCTTACTCTGCTCCAGTGGTCTCTTGTCTTATTTTCTGACGTCCCCCCTTCTCTCCATCGTGGGTTCAATTAATTGCTCTGCTGGTTCCCATGGCACTTTATGTATGCTTTTTTTTTAAAACAACCCCAATGTCTCTGCATTGCTCACAGATAATTATATGTCTGTCTCCGTTACCAGCTTATGAAATCTTCAGGTCAGGGACTACATCTGACACAGCTTTGTATCAACTGTCCCTGATGCAAGGCTTGGTGCTGGGAACTCAAAGTTGAATAAGAATGAAAGCTGAAGAAATTCCTGAGTCATGCTAAAAAGATTCAGGGCTATTTTTGTACAGCATGAACTTCCCAGCGCTCTGTGTTATCTAATCATTTTATCTTTTTGTTTGGTGAATAGGTTTTTCTGCTGTTTTTGAATCAGAATGTATTTTCATACTAAAAGTATTTTCTCCGTTTTTGTCAAGTCCAAAAAACTCACAGTTCAGGTTCAAAAGCAAAATTTAATAAATGAAGCAAAATAGTGAGCAAAGTGTGTAATAACCTTATGACTTGGTGAGAGCACACTTCGTTCTTCTCTTAAACTGGAGACAGCGTCTCCAGGATTAAACCACACAGCTCTGCCTTTGGCCCATGTGTGAAAGCCTTTAGCAGTCTCTGTATGCTGAGTTTTGCTTTCCCTGAAGGGAGACTGGAAAAAAATGTCATAGATTGTTCATCTACACAAATGTCATTAGTAACAGGTTTCCTGTTTCACATGTAGAGGTGGTCAACGCTGTTTAATAAGCCTTGCCTATCACAGTATGGGCTTTACCTAAGATATGAAGAATTTGAACTTACCCACTGCCATCGAGTCAATTTCAACCCTATAGTATGAGTGGAACTGCCCCATAGGGTTTCCAAAGCTGTAATCTTTACTGAAGAAGACCGCCACACCTTTCTCCCAAGGAGCAGCTACTGGGTTTGAACCGCCAACCTTTTAGTTAGCAGCTAGGCGCTTAACCATTATGCCACCAGGGCTCCAAAATTTGATCTTAGCATTTATATTTCAGGAATATGGTAATGAGGAGAGAGTAAAATGATGCACTTTTAAATGAAGTAGGAAAGAATTAGCTTCCTAAATCTTGCCATCTAGAGTAAATGCAGATTTTTTTTCAGAATAAGAAGTGATAAAAAATCTGTTCCTGGAAAAGTCCTACACGCAGTGCTAGGGAACTTGTCAGAGAAAACTCTGTGTTCACTTTAGACCTCTTTAGACTGGAGCCTAGTAGCTCTTGCATATTTAATCTGTAGATGAGAACTCTCTTTATTCTTGTGCGTTGCAGTCGTACTGAACTAAGACACTGCTGAAATGGAAGTGAAAGGAAGGGAAATCTAGGTAAAGGGCAAGTGCATCAAGTGCATGATGGTTGAGACCGCTCACTTGCACGGCTGGCACGGACGAAGTGCAGTCATCCATCTAGAAGAGATTAGAAAGCGACTTAGTATTTTTGGGGAAATTGTCATTAAAGCAGTATTTCTGATTTAAGGCAGATTATATATTGCTATGATCCTGTATTCTTTTCATAATAAGAAATGAAATTAAGAGACGACCTGAAATAATAACTACATAAAACCAAAAACCAAACTCATCGCAGATGAGTTGATTCCGACTCGTAGTAACCCCATGTGACAAAGTAGAACTGCCTCATAGGGTTTCCAGGGAGCGACTGGTGGATTCAAACTGGCAACCTTTTGGTTAGCAGCCGAGCTCTTAACCACTACACCACCAGGGCTCCTAAATAACTATATACTCATCTTTTTTTTTTCTTTAACCTGAAACAAAAATTAAAGCATACTTGAGTGTTTAAATTATAACTTTTCTACTTGCTGACAGTGTGACCATGGATAAGTCACTTGACCCTGGTTTTTTCAGCTGTAAGAAGGGGATAATATTACCTGCTTAATAAGGTTATTGTGAAGATTAAAGGAAGTCATGCATGGAAAGCTCTCTCCACAGTACTTTGCACGTAGGAAACGCTCAAATGTTAGGGTTGTTTTTTTTAATGATGGTGATAATAATGAGATTATTATATTGTTCTTTACTTTTTTGAGCTGTTTGATTAAAATAGTTTTGTGTGTTTATATCCAATCTGACTTTACCAAGCAGAAAGTCATACTGGCTATAAACACATACATTTTATTTTATTTTAATTTTTTATAATTGTACTTTAGATGAAGGTTTACAGAGCAAACTTGTTTCTCATTGAACAGTTAATATATCTATTGTTTTGTGACATTGGTTACCAACCCTACAACATGTCAGCAGTCTCCCCTTCTTGACGTTGGGTTCCCCATTACCAGTTTTCCTGTCCCCTCCTGCCTTCTTGTCCTTGCCCCTGGGCTGGTATGCCCATTTAGTCTTGTTTTGTTTTATGGGCCTGTCTAATCTTTGGCTGAAGAGTGAACCTCAGGAGTGACTTCAGTACTGAGATATAAGGGTATCCGGGGGCCCTACTCTCGAGGTTTCTCCAGTCTCTGTCAGACAAGTAAGTCTGGTCTGTTTTTTTTTTTTTGGTGAATTGGGATTTTGTTCTGCATTTTTCTCTAGCCTTGTCCAGGACCGTGTATTGTGACCCCTGTTAGAGCAGTCAGGGGTGGTGGCCGGGCACCATCTAGTTTGTGCTAGACTCTGTCTGGTGGAGGCTGTGTTAGTTGTGGTCCATTAGTCCTTTGGACTAATCTTCCCCTTGTGTCTTTGCTTTTCTTGATTCTTCATTGCTAGAGACGGAATGAGACCAGATTTTAGATGGCTGCTCACAAGCTTTTAAGACCCCAGATGCTACTCACCAAAGTAGAATGTAGAACATTTTCTTTATAAACTGTGTTTTGCCAATTGAGTTAGATGTTCCCTGAGACCAACATATAAATTTATTTTTAACCAAATAGCTCAGAAAGGTAAAGAATAATATAATCGTCTCACAGTATCACCATCATATAAAAACAGCTAACAGCTGGGCAGCATTTTGTTCTGTTGTACATAGGGTTGCTGTGAGTCGGAATTGACTTGATGGCACCTAACAACAGCAACATCCAGTCTAACATGTTTATATTGACAGATCCAACTAAGTGTGGTGTCCTGGGTATACTAGTAAATTATAGTAGCATAAAGCTATGTCTTTATCCAGGATGAAGAGACCAAAATAATGAATGATTTTTTTTTTTTTTTTTTTAATGTCAGATCCCTGAAGAGGGTGTCACGAGATCTCTCGAGATCTTGGTTTTGATGTTGGCTCTGCTCTTAACTAGCTCTGTATTCTTGAGCAAATTGTGAATTTTTTGGTCAGATGCTTGTTAATGTTCTTTCCTGGTTCAAAATAATGTGGCACTCAATCATTGACTGTTGACAGAAGTTACCAGAAAAATTTGTTGGTCACTGTCTTAGTTACCTCCTGCTGCTGTAACACAAATGCCACACTGGGTGGCTTTAGAGAACAGAAATTTATTTTCTCACTGTTTTGGAGGCTAAAAGTCTAAATCAGGGTCTCTGCCATGCCCATTCCTTCTGTGAGCCTCTCTCCTGGTTTCTGGTGTGTGCCAGCAATCCTTAGTGTTAATTTCCTGGTTTACTTGTAGACGATCCTCACATATTTTCCACTCTGTGTCTTTTTATAACTCAGAAATGATTAGGTTTAGGATCCACCCTATACTGGTATTACCTCAACTGACTGATTATTACACTAGATTGCATTATGGACGGTAATTACATTACATTAGATATGAGGTCATTACATTGTATTACATGATATTACATCATGGAAGGTAATCAGCTCTACTCAAGTGCAACTGATTAGCTACATGACAGCAACTAGACTAGTGTTTGGCCAGACAACTGGGCACAATAGCCTAGGCAAGTTGACACAAAATTAACCATCATAGTCAAGCACAGCTAAGTTTATTAGACATAGTGTAGTAAGAAGATACCACCTTGATAGAGTCTTAGTAGGTTCTCAGCAAGGGCAGTCAGGGGAGAATATTTGTAAGTTTCAGGGCTTGGGCTGGATGATTTTAAGGCAGGTATCGCAAGATGGGCAACTGGTTGGGATTGGACAGAGTTGGATCGTTGGGCACAGTGATGCAAGGATCTTGAAGCAAGCCTTGTTAAACAAGGTGTTCGTCTGATATTTAAGTATTTTGGTTGGTTCACGTTCTTATTTTTTATGTGCAAATATTTCCCCAAGTAATTAGCTAAATTCCTTTTGCTTGTTCTCAGTTTTGTTTGACTTAGGGAAAGGAAGGTATGCTCAGTATTCTTCAACAGGTCGGGAAATTGTGTTGGTTTCAGTTTTCACTCTTTATGATTGATGCAGATTTGAATAAATTGTGTGATAGAGACTCTAAGGATCGTAGGAGTTGGGAGAACGGAAGAGGGCTTCTTGCCACCCTCTTACATGATTTCTTTCCTCTCTCTGCCCAGTCCAACCCCACATCTTTGGAGTACATTTCTCTTCATGTCTTTCACTTGTTTGAAACCATATTCCCCACCTGTTGTGAGGCATGTTGCCTGTAGGATAAATGGTTGGTTAATGGGAAACAAATGTTGTAAAGAACAGTGAAGAGTCAGGCTCCATTCATCTTGTGGCCGTGCTTGGGACAAGGTATGTCTGCATACTTGCTGTTGAGGGATCCCCGGTGGATGCTTCCACACACCAGAATTACAGTATAAAAATGAAGATCACGTTACTGAGTGATCTTTGAAATTATGAAATTAGGTGATTTGCTTTTGAAGTGTCTTTATAGTCCTCTAAGAATCGTAGAGTTGACTTTTCCTAAAGAGAACAAAACTATTTGATCTCTCTCTTTTTTCCTCCTTTCCTCCCTCCTCCCTACCCCACCCCCCCACACCTGCTCTCCTCTGTCTCTCTCCATGTCCTGTTCCCCTTCTCCCTTTCCTCTCTCTCCCTTCTGCCTCCCTTTCTTTCTTTCTTTACTAGATGGAAGTACCACCTCTGTAGAGCTAGTCCAGCATCACTGGTGTTAAATGACTGCAGATATTTTGAGGTGTCAACTGATGGGTTGGAAGTTCAGGGTAGTTCTGATCATAATGCAGCCCCCTCTTTCAAAGGATTTGGTAAAAGTGAGTTTTTCTTGGGCCGTTTTTGAGGACCTTTAGATAGGAGTATGGAACCTTGGTTGCCGAGTAGTGAAAGCACTCGGCTGCTAACCAAGAGGTCTGTGGTTTGAACACCAGATGCTCTGCAGGAGAAAGATGGGGCAGTCTGCTTTTGTAAAGATTTCAGCCTGGGAAACCCTATGGGGCAGTTCTACTCTGTTATATAAGTGCTTCTGTGAGTCGGAATTGACTCGATGGTAGCGGGTGGATAGAAGTCCGTGGTTGGTGCTGATGGTTAAGCCCTCCACTGCTAACCAAGTGGTTGGCAATTGAAACCACCCAGAGACACTTAGGAAGACAGGCCTGGCAATCTGCTTCCAAAAGGTCACAGTCATGAAAACCCTAGGGAGTGCAGTTCTACTCTGCAACATGTGGGGTCTCCGTGACTTGGCATTAAGTCGATGGCAATTGGCTTGGTTCCTTTTTTTTTTTTTTTTTAAACATAGTGGCAATATTGGGAAAACTGCTGTTATACCATGATGCCATCACTACTCCTTATAATCATGTGAATGATTTTTTTTGTTTTGTTTTGCTTTTTTTTTGAGTTAAAATTCACATAACATGAACTTAACCACTTTAAAGTGTACAATTTAGTGCATTCACAATGTTGGCATCTACTGTGAATCTTGAAAAGGATGCTGTGAGTTTTTAAACTTGTAATAAGAATGATGTTTGAAGCAGACAAGTAAAATTATTTTATTCTTTATCCAGAATCTACCTCATCTGTACCCGCCCCTGCCACACACCTTTTGACTCTGAATCAAAGTTGCCCTTTAGCTGCTTCCTCACCTGCATCCCTACTGGCTTTGCCAGAATTTCAGAGCCCAGAGCATAGTGGGTACTTTTCCAGTCTCACACCCTCATTGAAGTGATGGAAGTTCCTTGTGCAAGGTCACAAACGCGTTAGTGACAGAGCAGGGGCCAGAGCCCACATCTTCTGAGATTTTCTGGTATCTCACCCTCTCAAGAGGCCATCCACCTCTGGATTAGATGACTGAAGTCTTCAGCAAACCTGACTGTGAATACAAATTACCATATGTCTCCTTAAAATGCAGCTTCCGATTCAGCAGGTCTAGGATGGGGGCCTAAGATTCTGCAGCTCTAGCAAGCTCCCAGGGAGGCCTTTGCCCTGCAGTTTGAGGAGGAGACGTCTATTGAAAGCCCTGTACTTGTCGCCAGCAGCCCTTTGACATCCTCTTCTCTGTCTTATAAATCAGACTCTAGATTTTGGACTCTGCATCAGGCATCCCCGTGTTCCCAGTCTCGAACTTAGTGTTTGGACAAATAGATCATCATCTGCATCCTTGATTCCCATTAGGCGCAGCCCCCGATTTCTAGGTGTGACTCTGGCACTTCTGGGTTGCCAGTTTAGGGTTTTCATTTTGAAGCCATTGTTGTGTATTAATAAGTTAGAATTTGCAACAGATGTTGTATTGGTAATGACTGGATGTTGATCACTCCTTCTAGTACTTTTCCATGTTTGATCACAGTAACTGTATTGGGGGATCCCTGTTATGTCTAGAGGATCACGTAGTCTCCATGTCAGCCAGCAGCTGTGCTCTGGTATGTAATGACAGGCTCCATCTTCAGGGAAATGCCTTGTCAATTGAATGGAAGTAAAAGGCATAATTGATCAGCACTGGAAGTTAAGCTGATTTTTTCCCCAGTTCAGTTTATCTTCCACAAGTATTTGTTTGAGAAACTGAAGTGCTGATTGCTTGAAGGACTTTGTGGAGACCTTTGGTGTTGGTGGCGTTCCTTCCTGCCTCTTTTTCTGTTTCATGCAGTTTAACACTTAAAGCAGAGTGATGCCAGTAAGCACTGACTTTAGAAGCCTTTTTTTTCCTTAGGCATCCTTGTAAGACAGGGTCAACCATCTTACAGAATGAACATAGGAATGGGGTAGGTATTTCAAGTAAAAGCCAAACCCATTACTGCCAAATCCATTCCGACTCATAGAGACCCAGTAGGATAGAGAAGAGCTGCACCATAGGGTTTCCAAGGCTGTAATCTTTACAGAAGCAGACTGCCACATCTTTCTCCCTTTTCAAGTAATAGAATGTGATTTTCTTTGAAAAGTAGAGGAAACAGCAAGCAGTCTTCAGATTAACTGCAAAAAGCTAGGAAGCTCCAGGCTGATTTCCATTATGGTTTCGTGTTACAGAGGTAGTTCAGTTCATTTGCAGGGATATAAGAGGAATACCTTAGATCTCCATTGTCGTGACTGCAGTGTGCATTTCAATTTTTGCTACAATAAAATTCTTATACCTAAATTATAATGCAAATTAAAATACAGCAAAATTTTATTAGTCTTCTTGTTTACCTGTAGTCACATTTAGTTTTGTATTCCATAAAAGAAACTAATAGTCCATAAAAAATATGGTAAAGTTAAACTACACTTGGTAAGAGAATAGACATGAAAAATTTACACCAAACTGGATAGTTTGAATGGTGTATTGTTTGATGCTTTGGAACTTCAAGAATGCCTATTTTAGTGTTATAATTTCGATTCTGTAATTCTAAACGTATGTATTAGAAAGGTAGGTTGATTTACGTTTTAATATATCTTCATCATATTGTGGATAAGTCCTGGTGATACAGTGGTTAAAGCACTTGGCTGCTAACCAAAAGGTCGGCAGTTCACATCCACCAGCCATTCCGAGAAAGGGGAAAGATATGGCAGTCTGCTTCCATAAAGATTACAGCCTTGGAAACCCTATGGGGCAGTTGTACAGTGGCACCCCGTCCTGTAGCGTCGCTATGAGTTGGGATCGACTTGACGGCAGTGGATTTGATTTTGGTTTTTACGTTGTCGGCGTGGGGGGGGTCTAACACTCATTCTGCGCTTCTTAATGTGACATTTGATTTGGCGCTTGAGGGATCTTAAGAGTTTGCTTTGTCTCCCCACGGTATGCTTTTCAGGGATGTTTGATAATTGGCCCTTGTTAGGCTTGGAGGTTGGTGGTGACTTTTTGGTGAAATTGAGATTGGTTCTGAATGGTCATGCTTCAGAAATAATTGTTCATTTTGGTTATCAAATTTTGGTGGAAGACCTGTTTGCATCGTTTCCACGTGCACAGGGTCACCTTTGGTGGAGCTTCTCTCCCATTTCTGCCCTAAGTAATGCTCCTCCATCTGCCCTGGTTGGAGAGAATGGGGATCTGGATTATGGACAGCTTCTGCACTTCAGCTCTAAACTGCCTGGGGCAACCTGGAGTGCTTCAGTGTTGGATCTGCAGCTCAAATTCCACTCTTTTATCTTCTTCTGTTTCTTAAAAATTACTGCTTATTGAAATTGCTGCTTTAAAATCACTCTGCAGGGCACCCGTCCTTGCACTGACAAGAGAATTCTGATGTTAACCTGGCAAAGCCAGATTAATCAAGAATTCCTACATTTCCTATTTTGTGTTCAGCGCTGTACTATGTGCCGGAAGAGATTCAAAAGTTTAACAGTGAGGACAGGAAGACAATTAGTATTTAATGAACACTGTGCTAGCTGCTTCGCTTAAAATACTTCATCATGTAATTTTCCTCACTTTCATGTTGAGAAGACCAGGCTTAGAGAGAGTCTTGAAAGTTACGAGGCAATACAGCTGTGATTGTAGCCCAGGTCTGTCTGTTTTCAAAACCCACTCTCTTGCCATAGCCTCTTATGCATTAAGACACACCCCCTCTAACAGTTTTATGCTGTGGACGGGGGCACCTCTCTCTTACCTGATTGAATCTCGGGTTTCACCTGATTCACCAGACAGTAACACTTGGCTTGTAAAAGATCTGGCTTGGGCTGCATACAAGAAGGTTTGGTCAGTTAACGGTTTTTATCATAGATGGGTCTTTACAGAAGGCAATTCCTCAACACAGAGCCTCGGGACAGCATGGGAACAAATTGCCAAAGTCTAAGGGTTGTCCCGAAGTGCATGGAAGGGGCAGTGCCATCTCTGCCCTGCCACTTAGCCACTGATCTACATGTCACTGCATTTGGATGGGGAAAAAATTAACTAGCGTTCATTAACTACAAACTCCATACACTTTCAGAATTATTTCTAGTTTTCTGGTGAATATTTTTATTCGTATGGAGTCAACTTTGTTAATTTATGGTTTATTGTGATTTTTTTAGATTAACATTCAAGACTGCCCCTTTATTCATTCCTGATTTATAAAGTGGTATCAGGGCAGTTTTTGATTAGTAGTAATAACATTCATATCAATTTCATTACTGTGCCTTGCCAAGACAGGAATATAAACCAGGTTTCATCAAAATGTACAAGACAACTAGAAACTGTTCAGGTCCATCCTCAAAATGTTGAGTGGCTTGAGAGTATCGTTTCCCTAGAACTTGTGTAGAATGGCATGTAGCACTGTACAATGCCTAAGGTCCCATGTTTCTATTACTACAATAACAGAAGGCATAATAAAATTAAATGTTTCTTGTGAAGATTGGGTACAGTATATAGTGAAGTTTTTTTTTTTTCCCCCTTCCATATAATTCAATTACTATTAAACTAAGATGCTATTATTTAAGTTTGGAATTTAAATTTTTTCACAGGTAATGTAAGTGTGAGATAATGACTCTTGGTTTCTTTTGACAAATCTCTTTTATAAAGTGATCCATCTGTAAGGCTGTATATGTTTATTCTGTTGATGCTGCCATTGCTCATATCATACTTTAATCATCTCCTTCTTACGATTTCATTCAGAACCCTTTATAAACAACAGAACAGAACAGAATAGATTATTAGAAGAATAGAACAAGTTAAATGACTTGTTGATGTGGTGGAGTCTGACTTCATCTGCCCTGATGGATCTCCCACATTATTTTTTGCTGATTCCAAGTAACTTTTGGCAAATTTTAAAGAAAGTATATTGATTTCATTTATTCAGTAAATATTTATTAAGTGTTCACTGTGTGCCGGCACTGATGGCACTGGGGATACAACAGTGAAGACAACAACCACCGTTGAGAACATTTAAAAGTTACCACGTCACTTCTGAATGCGTTTCTTTTCTTCTAGAGAGGAATTCTGAAAACTTTTTAGAATTATTGGAATTACTGGAATATGCCTCTGACCTCACAAATATAATCCAAAATTGAGGTATATTATGGCAAGATACTCTACTGGACTGTAAATAAGAAAGGAAAATGAAATAGCTCATTGAGTGATTGGTATTCGTAAGGTCAACACATGAAACATCAACTGGATCTACTATCCTTAAATAGATTTTATAGGTCGTGCTCCTTCCATAAAGGTCACTGGAAGAACTTAATACCTTTTTATTAAAAATGAAATGGGAATAGTGGAATGGCCTTTTCACATCTTAGCTGGATAAGCTGAATAGGCAAATTCTACTTTAGTTTTATAAAATCATGTTATTTCATATTTTACGTTTAAAATATGTCTTCTACCCAGCTTGCCATCCACCATGAGAAACGTATAAATTTAAAAAGTTGAGGGTTCAAATGAACTGTGATGATAAATAGTGGTAGTTAAGTCGGTAAAAGTATATGTTTGTGTGTTTATATACGTATAGTTTTAGTGGAATCTGCTTTTTAAGGCAGAAATGAAGGCAAGGATTAAGGGCTTTTAATTCTTCTCAGCCAAGCATTTTTATGATGTTTCATGGTACGCAATTTGTTTTCTGAGACCCTGTGTTGAAATTCAGATGTGTTTCAATAATTTAGCTTCTCTGTACCTCCAGTAACAAAACTTACAGCTTTGTTAGCATGATGACATGAGATACTGTGTGTCAAGTATCCTGTACTATACATAGTAGTAGGCTCTCAAATGTCCCTTTTCTCATTTTAAAAACTACACAAGTAATAGATACATAAATATTTAGAATATTTAGAATATTAATAGATATATATATAATATTTAGAAAATAAGAATTATATAGAACTAAAAATTATCCTCCTCTGCCTAGTGGATACCATTTTTAACAATTTAGTATGTATCCTTCTCATCTTTTCTAATTACCGGTTGTCTACGTATACATATACGTTTGCAAACATCACACATATATGGTTATTTTTACTTATTTTTGACACATAGGATCAGGCTGTATATGCGTTCTCTGATGTTACTTTTTCACATTATGTTTTTGTGATCTTGCATGATATTACAAACAGGGCTACCTCATTTCTTTAACCATTTCAAGGTACTTCGCTGAATGGAGGTATATAATTTATTCATTCCCTCCCCTACTAAGGACCCATTTATTCCTTAATGCTTTTAATGCCTGTGCGTGGTAGACGTGAATGGAAAAGAAAGTCATGGTTGTAAATTTTGTTTCTTTGTTTTGCTGTGAGATATCAGTAATCCTGAATGTGCTGAAAGTGCTGAGTGACGTCTACCAAACACACCACTGTGGAGTCGATTCCGACGCATAGTGACCCTAGATGGCAGAGTAGGACGGCCCCATAGGGTTTCCAGGGAGCAGCTGGTGGATTGGAACTGCCGACCTTTGGGTGAGCAGCCGTAGCACTGAACCACTGCGCCACCAGTGCTCCGTGTACTAAATATGGTCCCTATTACTAACTACCAATGTAGTATGGAAGATAATAGTGAAAATGTAATGTATTGTGATGAGGAGGAGCTGTAATTGAGGTATTCTAGAAAGCTCTGTAAGGATGCAGAAGATGGAACAATTAACTGTGGGAATTCAAAGAGGACCTCCTCTGTTCGTGTGGATCACCCAGCTCAATTTAGTAAATATTTGTTAAGAACCTCCTCTGTGCCGGCATCGGGAATATAAATTTGAGCATGTATTGAAGGGCTACAGTGACATATCCCTCCTCTAGTAGTATCCTCGTTTGTATCAGCAGAGGCATAAAAGAAAATACTAATTTTTGAATTATTGACTGAAGTTAAATTTCCAAGTGGCTTGAAAATATATCACATCATATATAGCTATACTTAGGCTAAGCATCTACATTATTGTCCTCTGGGAACCTTTGCTATCTCAGGAGCTCAGTAATTACTGTTTCAGTAATTTACTGGTAAACTACAGCTGTGGTTTGCATGTATTCTGTATCTTCACATCTCTTTCCTCTGCTTTCCAGGGCCTACCGGTGTGTACCCTTCCTATTTCCCCCACTTTCCCTACACACACATGTGACCACAAGGAATATACAAACCTCATGAAATTATGGGGCTCTTTGACCCTTTACAACAGAAAGTCTTCAGAGTCTGCTTAGTTCTTAATTCATTTGTTAGGGAACATGTTAGCCTAGGGATTTTTGCTATTCAGTGCTTCTCTGTACATACTTTCTTCTTAGTTTATTAGCCCCTGCACTTCAGAGTCTTCAAAAACTGGACTCCTCAGGCTTTCAGAGTTTTGCTTCTGACTCTGAAAAATCACAGCTTTTAACTTGTGCCGTGTCTATAAAATTAGCTGTTCGCCGTTTGCTAAGGCAGAAGAAAATTCTAAAGTGGCAATCATGAGAACTTTGAACTTCAACTTGCTCAGTTCCCAAAGTCAGAGAATCATTCATAAAGTGCAGATGGGAGATAATTGAGTTATTCTTTTCTTGGGCTAAGATTCTATGTCTACAGAATTTGTGTATTTTTCTGCTAGAATCCAAGACCCCAAGAAAAATAAAGTACGCTGTTTATGTTTTAACTTTTAAGTGTCAGTATTCAGTATTACAGTGCTCCCTTAAAAATTTTTTTTTAAATCAATATTAAAAAAAGTAAGCATTGCTTCAGGCAGTGAGGCTTTTTAAAGACATTAACAACACATATAACTTTGGTCATTGTTGAGGCTATTTGTGAACATCATATGCCCTGTGATAGGTTTGAAGTCTTGCCTAAAATTGCTAAGTAGATGAGAAAATATAAGTAGACCAAATGCTACGTTATTAGATACTAGAGTTTGTATATAGCTTTTGAAAATTAAGTTTTATTATTACAAAAGGAAATAGTCTGCTTGAACCCATAACATGAGATGTTCTCTGCTTATGACAGGGTTAATGGATCTTCCCATTCAATGTTTTGTAACCTTAAAAGAAAAAATTAGACCAATGTGATCTTTCTAGAAAAACTTGGAACACAGTAATTACTTTAAAAGCAGCATCAGAATTTTTGTACTATGTTTAAAAAGCAAATTCTCAAAGGATCAAATATCTAAATGCAAAAAGTAAAACAATAAAAATCTTAGCAGAAAATTGAGGTGACTATTATGTATTAACTACCAGTTACAGCTTCTGTGAAATTGATTCTGACTCATGGCAACTCCACGTGTGTCAGAGAACTGTGCTCCATAGGGTTTTCAGGGGCTGATTTGTTGGAAGCAGGCCTTTCTTCTGAAGAGCCTCTACTTGAACTTCCAACCTTTCTGTAAGCAGCTGAGTCCATTAACCATTTCTACCACCCAGGGACTCCGTGTGTAACCTAGAGATTGTCAGGCCAGATTTAAGCAGACAGGAAAAGCAGAAGTCAATGAGACAATACAGATACATCCACTTATTGAATTCTTTTCTATTGCAGCTATACTGGAAATATTGGGTAGATAGAAAATATATACAGGTAGCCCTCAACTTGCCAAGTATTCGAGTTACAACACACTGCATCTACAACCTTTTTTTTTTCGCACATGGCCATCATAATGTGTAATGTGTACTACGTACCATATTGCAGCGCCTAATCTGCTGACGTCATCATATCTGTAAGTTTATATGTAATGTTTCCAACCCCCAAAGACAAAGATTGGACTTATAAAGATACTGGTAATAAAAGGCAATAATAATGAAAACTATTTTTAAAAAAATGAGGTATTCGACTTATGTCTGAAGTCGGAGTCATCAGAACGGAAGCCTGTGGTAAGTCAGGGACTACCTGTAATGTACAAAGTGCTCTTAGAAGTTGATTTAAGAAAAGACTAACAAAGCAACAAAAAATGGAAAAAAGATAAGGCAATTCACAAAAGAACAAATCCAAATGACCAATCTAACATTTGAGAAGATTCTCAAATTTACTAATAGTTGTTAGTTGCCCGTAAGTTGATTCTGACTCATGGCAACCCCATGTGTGCAGAGTAGAACTGCTTCAGAGGATTTTCAAGGCTGTGACCTTTTTTTTTTTTTTTTTATTGTGCTTCAGGTGAAGGCTTACAGGACAAATAGTTTCTCATGAAACAGTAGTACACATATTGTTTTATGACATTGTTTAACAACCCCACAACATGTCAACTCTCTAACTTCTCAACCTTTTTTTTTTTGGTGAAAATACACATAGCCAAAGATACACCATTTCAAAAATTTCTACATGCACAGTTCAGTGACATTGACTACTCTCTTCCAATTCTGCTGCTATTCTCACTTAAGATGAAGGCTTCCAGAACAAAATAGTTTCTCATTTAACATTTACTACACATGTTGCCCTATGACAATGGTTAAGAATCTCACAGCACATCAACAATATCCTTACTCAACCTTGGGTTCCCTATCACCAGCTTCCTTGTCCCCTTCTGCCTTCTGGCCCTTGTCACTGGACTGCTGTACCTCATTAGTCCCATTTGGTTTTACGGGGCCATCCGCTGCCAGGCTGAATGGTGAACCTACGAGATAACTTCACCACTGAGCTAAAAGGGTGTTTGGGAGCCATACTCTCGGGGTTTCTCCAGTCTCCTTTAGGCCAGTAAATCTGGTCTTTTTTCTGTGAGCTAGAATTATGTTCTACATCCTTCTCCAGCTCTGTCCGGAACGCTCTGTTGTGATCCTGGTCAGAGCAGTCAGTGGTGGTAGCCGAACACCATCTAGCTGTACTGGACTCAGTCTGGCGGAGGCCTTGGTAGCTGTGGACCATTAGTCCTTCGGACTAATCTTTTCCTTGTATCCTGTTCTCTTCATTCTCCCTTGCTTCCGACGGGATGAGACCAGTGGAGTATCTTAGATGGCTGCTCACGGGCTTTTAAGACCCCAGACACTACTCACCAAGGCAGAATGTAGAACATTGTCTTTATACACTGTGTTATGCCAACTGAGCTGGATGTTCCCCGAGACCATGGTCCCCACAGCCCTCTGCCCAGCTATTCAGTCCCTCAGGCAGTTTGGATGTGTCTATGGGGCTGCCATAACCTTTCCTTGTACAGGTTGTGGTGGCTTCCCCTGTTCAAGGCTGTGACCTTTTGCAGGCAGACCTCCCGGCCTGTCTTCTGCGGCGCCTCGGCATGGGTTGGAACTTCCAGCCTTTCAGCAAGTGGTTGAGAGCTTAACTGGTTTACGTTACCCAGAGATACTCGCCAATAACAAGGGAGATGAAGATTATGTAACAGTCAGATAACGCTATACTCCTGTCAGATTAGAAAACCTTTTAAAAGGATGAAGCACTTGCACTTCTTCTAGGAATGTGAATCGTTTTACTCTTTTCTTGAATTCAATTTGCCATTATTTTGTAAAAAGTACATTTACCATTTAAATCAATATTGCTGCTGGGAATTTAGACAAGAGATGTGCAGACTTTTTCTCTGAAGGACCAGATAGTGAATATGAATAGTTTAGGCCTTGCAGAGCTTTGTAACAGTCGTCTGTCACAGTTTCTCAGCTCTGTCGACATGACATCGATGAATGCAGAATTGGAAGAGATTTGTTGTAAATTCCTGTCATGTGGTATTGGCACCCTACAGGTCTGGTAGGTATAAATTGAAGAGCAGAGATAATAGTATCTACTGTTATACGTAATAGTAAAATAATTAGAAGGTGGTGAGTTTTGGGCATTACCTTTGTTTTTAGTATTATTTATTTGTAAGCCAATATAATTTAATTTTCAGTAGTGGCTCTGCTTTACAATCAGCTCCCCAAATTCCTGTAAATTTAACATTTGACTCTTAAACCTGTTGGCATTAGCTAGCTAGCTCCAGCACACCGCTGGCTGTATCTGTGTATAAGGATGGTTTTGCAGTATTATTTATAATGGCAAAAAGAAGAAACAGTATATACCTACTGACGGGAATAGTGGAGTAAGCTGTGCGGTGTCTACACCTTGAAATAAAAAGCCGCCATTTGAAAGACTCATTGCCTCAGACTGTTGTTAACTGAGAGGAGCAGGATGGAAGGATTTGTCTATATCATGATCCCATTTTTATAAAACAAGCAGTGGTATTCTCTTCTCTCATTTATGCATATATGTTTGATTATGAAGGAGCCCTGGTGGCACAGTGGTTAAGTGCTCGGCTGCTAACTTAAAGGTCAGTGGTCTGAACATACCAGCAGTTCCGTGGGAGAAAGAGGGGAGAGTCTGCTTCTGTAAAGATTACAGCCTCATGGGGCAGTCCTACTCTGTCCTACGGGGTCACTGTGAGTTGGAATAATATAATCATACTTCACGGCAATGGGTTTTAGTTTGATTTGATTATGACTATATAAACCAAACCAAAACCTACTGCCACTGAGTCCGTTCCGACGCCTAGTGACCCTATAGGACAGAGTAGAACTGCCCCATAGAGTTTCCAAGGAGTGGCTGGTGGATTCGCACTGCCAACCTGTTTGGTTAGCAGCCGAGCCCTTAACCACTGCGCCACCACAGCTCGTATGACTTTATGGACATGGAATATGATTACCTGGGAAGGAAGAGGGGAGAGGGCAAGGGGTGAGGTAAGGTGAAAACAACAAAACAAATGTTCGTGATAAAACAGTAGGTATGTTATGGATCCCAAGGGTGATAAATTCTATGTATGTTTATACATACAGCTTAAAGACATGTTTGAAAGGAATGCACGGGGCCTTCTTTTCATCCAAAAATTTCTTTTTATAATTGAGGGAGAAAATCAGAATTCTGTAGGCCTTTCTAGGGATTTAGACTTATAAGAGAATTCTCTGTCCTTACAAAGGGCACACGAGTCAGTTTTTAAATAAAAGTTCACCTGTTAATGACATATGTCTTCACGTAAACATTTCCATGTGTATAGCTTCAGAAATTTCAGTCTGTAGCATTTTCCCTGTGGTTTAGAAGGGTGATGTCGAGTATGTGTGCATGTGTGTGTATAATTTGATTCCTGCTTTCCTAGGTTTCAACTGTTACCTCCATATTTAGATGGCAGTTCATTACTTAGAATTGCTGTTGTTCGCCAAGTCAGGGCAGGTATTACCTGTTCTCTGAGCCCTACCTTGGGACTGAATTTTTCTGTTCTTTCTCTTTTAAGGTGTTAACCACTCTCTACTTCATACTGTTCTTATTCAAGATGTTATCTTTTCCTCCTAAATTTGTAAATCTTGGGAGCCTTCTAGACGCATGGCCCAGAGCCTGGTGCATGCACCGTCTCTATCAATGATGAATAAATCAGTGAATTTGATCATACTTATATCATAAGGAAAATTTTCTGAGTTTGATTCATGTGAATATTTTTAGTATCTCTTTTCCTTTTTATTTTTATTGTGGTGAAATATATATATTTGCCATTTCAACCTTCCCCTTTGTTTTTATGGAATAAGTACAGTATATCTAGTGATGCATCATGATTAATAGCGTTTTTGTATTTATTAAAGAATTTTAAATCATATGGTGATAAATACTGTGCCAAAATATCAACTATTCCTGGTGGTACAGCATTTAGGAGCTCCGCTGCTAAGTAAAAGGTCAGCAGGTCAAATCCACCAGCTGCTCCTTGGAAACCCTATGGAGCAGTTCTACTCTGTCTTGTTGTTGTTGTTGTTAGGTGCCATTGAATGGGTTCTGACTCATAGTGACCCCGTGTACAACAGAACGAAACACTGCCAAGTCCTGCTCCATCTTCACAGTCATTGTTATGCTCGAGCCCATTGTTGGAGCCACTGTGTCAGTCCATCTTGTTAAGGGTCTTCCTCTTTTTCGCTGACTCTCTACTTTACAAAGCATGATGTCCTTCTACAGGGACCTCTTGATAACATGTCCAAAGTATGTGAGATGAAGTCTCCCGATCCTTGCCTTCTAAGGAGCACACTCTGGCTGTATTTCTTCAAAGACAGATTTGTTTGTTCTTCTGGCAGTCCATAGGTATATTCAGTATTCTTCGCTAACACCATAATTCAGAGACATCAGTTCTTCTTCAGTCTCCTTATTTACTCTCCAGCTTTCACATGCATATGAGGCGACTGAAAATTCCATGGCTTGGATCAGGTGCATCTTGGTTTTCAAAGTGACATCTTTGCTTTTCAACACTTTAAAGATATCTTTGGAGCAGATTCGCCCAATGCAATACATAGTTTGATTTCTTGACTGTTGCTTCCATGGGCTTTGATTGTGGATCAAAGTAAAATGAAATCCTTGATAACTTCAGTCTTTTCTCCATTTATGATGATGTTGCTTATCGGTCCAGTTGAGAGGATTTTTGTTTTCTTTATGTTAAGGTGTAATCCATATTGAAGGCTGTAGTCTTTGATCTTCATCAGTAAGCACTTCAAGTCCTCTTCACTTTCAGCAAGCAAGATTATATCATCTGCATATCGTAGATTGTTGCTGAGTCTTCCTCCAGTCTTGATACCCTGTTCTTCATTTGCTCTGTCCTGTAGGGTCACTATGAGTTGGAATCAACCTGATGGCAATGAGTTAAATAAAAGCATAAAAAACACGATCTAAGAAAATTAAAGGTCACAGATCAGCAAAATTCTGATCGGCATACCAGTACGACAGTAATAAACCAAAGAACCCATTGCCATTGAGTCGGTTCTTACTCATAGTGACCCTATAGGGCAGAGTAGAATTGCCCCATAGGGTTTCCGAGGAACAGCTGGTGGATTCCAACTGCAGACCTTTTGATTAGCATCCAGGTTCTTAACCACTGTGCCTCCAGGGCTCTTTTTATGCCTTTAAGGGTTGCTATTTGAATTCCCAGTGTTAATTTATGGTATCTTACCTCAAGAGCCACCCCATAACACTCAGGAACCTTCTTGATGTTTTATAGTGCAAAATTCGGAAATTGTATACCTTTCTCAAGTTTATATTCTTTCTTAATATGGTTTTTGGCTTGTCAGAATTTCTTAGGAAACTTTCCTTCTTTAATTGCCTTGTTAGGAAATAGCCCTTTCCTCCTTCATGATAAAGCTGTGACATTTTTCTTCCAGTAACAACTTCTGGTCCACATTCCCTCGTATTGCCATCTGTCACTGTGTCTCTTTGGCGATAATGTGTTATGAAATGAGGATGTAGATTATATTTTTCTAGTGTGAAGTGAATTAATTGGCAGGTCAAAAAATCAGATTGACATGTTCAAATTCATTTTAGAAGTTTCATAACTGATAAGTTTCATCTTACTTTCCAGTGTTTGGCACAGAATAATTTACGAGGGAGAAACATAGAAATGAAAAATTTCCATTTTAGTTTAACCTCAATCTAAATTCTAAAATGTTATTAGATTTTCCTAGTTATTTTGTGTCTTTTGAAAATTTTTCTCTGGGAGTTCATGTTCCATTGATTGCTTTCTCCTCCACATTTTCATTTGCATTGATGTTCTTCAAATGTCTAATTCTTGTTTAAAATGTTACCATTGATTATTTTTCTTCTACTTCAGATTTGTGGTACTACGCACCATAAATTGTGTGCATCAGCCTTATGTTTAATTTTATATAGTTACAGCAGAAGCAATACAATAGTGATCACTAAAATGTTAGCATTTGTCTAACCAAGCTGTTCTTAACACACCACGGGCCTTCTTTGAAGGGCTAGGAAGGTATATGAATGCATTGATTCCTAAGGAATTATGTGAGTTTATTTTTACCCTTTTCCGTTATGCTTTTAACATCTTTTAGCTCTTAAGTAGGTGTTTATTTTCTTGATAAGTCTGGTTTTCATTTTGTTTATTCATTGTTGCCTCTGAAAATCTCCATTAGTGATTTTTTTGAGAAGAAATAGACGACAGAATCATTTCAGCCTTTCTGTTTTCGGGAGGAAGGCACCTCGAGTGTGATGGCCTTTGTTTTGTTTTCTTTTCTTTGGTATCGTGGTAGAAATATATCTAACACGCCATTTGCCGGTGCAGCATTGTTTACACGTACACTTCAGTGACGGTGCTCACGCTGCTCACGCTGTGCCAAGATCACCCGTATTGTTGTCAGATTTTCCGTCGCCGTTAACAGATACACAGTGCTTCCCAAAAAGTGATCCGCCTTCTTTCCCCCTCCTTACCCTCTCATCCCTGGTAACCACTAATGAACTTTGGTCTCTATACGTGCTCCTATTCTAGATATTTCATAGAAGGGGATCATGTAGTATTTGTCATTTTGTGACTGACTTCACTCTACATAATGTTTTCAAGGTTCATCCAGGTTGAGCATATATCAGGACTTCATTTCTCTTTATGGCTAAGTGATATTCCATTATATATGTGTACTCCATTTTGTTTATCATGTAATAGTGCTTTTTCATAAAAAAAAAAAAGGATTCGATATCATTACACAATCTATGAAAATAAATTCACCTACCATTGCAATGCAGGTTAATTTCAGTTGTACTTACATCTTCAGAGTCCCTGGGTAGTGCAAATGGTTAATGTATTCAGCTGTTAACCAAAAGGTTGGAGGTTTGAGGAGTCCACCCAGAGGCACCTCAGAAGAAATGCCTGGTGATCTACTTCTGAAAAATCAGCTGTTGAAAACCCTGTGGAGCACAGTTCTACTCTGACACATATTGGGTCGCCATGAGTCAGAATCAACTCAATGGCAACTGGTATTTATATCTTCATCCATTTGCATGTTTGCTGTTTTTGTTAGCTGCTGTGGAATTGGTCCCCGACTCATGGGGACCCCACGTACAATGGCACCATTCCCATGATCAGCTGTGAATCTGTTTGTAGTGAGCTATAGGATTTTTATAGGTGATTTTCAGAAGCAGATTGCCAGATCTTCTTCCTAGTCTATCTCAGTCTGGGAGCTCTGCTGAAACCTGTTCAGCATCCTAGCAGCATACAGGCCTCCACTGCGCATGTGGTGTGTTGGCTGGAAGTTGACCCAGCTCTCCTACGTGGAAGGTGAGAATTATACCACTGAACCACTGATGCCTCACCTAACTGTAATGAAAATATACAACTTTTGGTGGTTTTATTTTTGTTATACAAATCAAAATAATAGCTCCATTAATAGAACTTTTAAGTAAAAGAAGAACTGTTAGTCAACCATGTCTTAGTTATGTGGTGGTGCTATACCAGAAATATCGTAAGTGAGTGGCTTTAACAAACAAGAATGTGCTTTCTCACTGTTTAGGAAGGTAGAAGTCCAGACTCAGGGTGCCGGCTCTAGGGGAGGCTTCCTTTCTCTCTGTAGGCTCTGTGGGAAGTGTCCTTGTCTCTTTAGCTCCTGTTTCCTGGTTCCACGGAGATCTTCCTGTGGCTTGGCATCAACCTTCCCCTATGTCTGTTTACCTAATCTACTTCTTTTATATTTTGTAAGAGATTGACTCAAAACACACCCTACACTAACCCTGCTCATTAACATAACAAAAACAACTCATTCCCAAATGGGATTATAACCATAGGCATCCAAAACCATGGCCTTTGCTGTCCAGTGGATTCTACATCCATTGAATTCTGACTCATAACGACCCTATGTACAACCGAACGAATACATATATTTGTGTGTATATATGTTTACATATATATGTATATAACAAAAAGACCAGACCCATTGCTGTGGAATCAGTTCTGACTCTTAGTGACCCTATAGGACAGAGTAGAACTGCCCCATAGGATTTCCAAGGAGAGGCTGGTGGATTTGAACTGCCGTCTTTTTGGTTAGCAACCAAGCTCTTAACCACTGCGCCACCAGGGCTCTACCACAGGCGTGGAAGTTAAGATTTACAGCACATATTTTGGGACAACACACTTCCGTTATAACAGCCACAATCCTTCCACCTCAGCAACGGTAGCTTCTTTTTTTTTTTTAAAGGTTTCTTCTTTAGTTTTTATATATACATACACAGGATTTATAAGTTGTGATAATTTGTACCTGATTTTATTTTCTTTCTTAGGCAGTGAGCTTTATTGGGAGTGTATAGACTCCCAGAGGTTAGTATCCTATATGCAAGGAGTGCCAATTCCTTTTAAACCACCTGGCTGTCCATACACTCCCGCCTGCCCAGAGCTGATTGAGTCCAGGGAAGCAGAGGGCGTGGCTGGGCCTCCCCGTCCCGTGCAGGAGCCCTGATGCTCTCCTGCCTGTGTTGGTAGGTCTCCCTGTTTTTCACCATGAGGCCGTCGTGCTTGGTGTCATTGTGGAAACTCCCTGTTAAAAATGGGCGATTCACTCAGAGCAGGTCATTTCCTGTCAACTATTTTTATATCCAAATCATCTCTCTTTCCAGCAGAAGACAATGGGAGTATTGCCTGAATGCATAGGTCATTCCCTTACTTCCTTCAGAATGTTTACCATCTATCTGCCTGAGTGTAAAGGTACCCATTACCCTCGCTTTGAGCTAGCATACTGGACATGGCAATTCTGTGAACATAAATGCTTTCGTTTTCTTTAAAAACAGAATCTTAATGCATCTCAATGTGACCCACCCCTCCCCCAGGGAAATTATAGGTCCACTTTTGTGCTGTGTCGTTGGACTATCTGGTGTGCATTACCTGAATCCAGAGGTGGATTAATTGTGACTTTGAGATGTTCATGATTTCTGAGCGCTTTTAATAAGAACGAGAGAGAGTCCTTAGTCTGACGGCTGAAGGTGCAGATGTCTTCTTTTCAGTCAGCGGTTTAGAAAGCACACCAGCCAAGTGCACAATTTTCTGTATCCATTTTGTGGCAAATTATCATGATGATTGTATATTCTGTAGCTCTTGAGCATCCCGTTCTGCTAACATCTTGTACTAGTTTTCATGGCTGAGAAGTAGCCTTTTTCTTTGCTTATAGTCCAGATAATAAGCCAAGAATATTATCTACCTGGGCAAGCGTGAGGCTTAAGAATTTCATTGTGACGAGTAGGTGAATATTAGCATAGTGATGGCTTTGGGCATATGAGCATTATCGTTTTCCTTGAGGTTTTTAGAGTATGATTGTTTGACAGAGGATTGCCTGATAAAGCGCCAACATAAGGAAGAAGGTTTGAATTTTAGGGCATGTAAGTAGATGCATTTTTTCAAAGGAAACTGAAATTACTGAGCTAGTGACTTCAATGTGGTATTTAAGTCACTGGGACTTGTATACATACCCATCAGTTTGTTGGCTTGCCTGCCAGGGCGAGGGTGGGGGCGTCCCATAACATTTAGAGCCTTTTTGTACTTGTTGACAAAGGTGCTTTCTTCTCTCCTCACCCATCAGAAATTTTACCAGTAGTAAAAGAGGGTAATTCACATGTAAAAATGAAAATTAAATTGCTAGGCAGTGTTTCTTCATTTGTTTAGAAGTTTTCTTCTTATATCTGTGTGGAAACGACTGAATTTGATGAGCTTTCATTTTTCTTTTAGGCTCAGTTTATGAACCTCTTAAAAGCATTGATCTTCCAAGACCTGATAATGAAACTCTGTGGGATAAATTGGATCATCATTACAGAATTGGTAAGCAAAACCCGAGGAAAACATGTCCGTAGGTAGTTATGATTAGTATTTATTCTGCCCAACTTATATTGCACATATTATGTGGATGTTCTATTGTTTGGATGTTGGGTTAGCATCAGTGCTCAGGCAGCTATGTATTCCAATTGCACGCTGCTGATACCAGGGCTACAGAAGGACTCCGGCAAGTCACATCTGGCTCTTGCATAATTTTAAAACTTTTAAAAAGTATCTTCTGTGACCTTTTAGCCTTTAAATATTACCAAATTTGAAAACAAAGGTTTTATATAAGCATGCCTTGCTCATTGACCTAAAGGTAGTTCCCAGGTAGTCCTCAACTTTTTGTATTCGTTTGTAATTCATCGAGATACAAAAAAGTCATGTGAGGTCACTTAGTAACAGCGTAATAACGCCTCCCTGTTTGTTTGCCAGAATCAGTCTGGCAAATTTTGGTTTTCAATCTGAGTCAGCAACTTGGAGATACGCATGTATGGGCTCCTCCTTGTCCATCACGCCAGGAAGTGGAAATGCTTGTCACATTTTTGTCAGTCTGCTTCTTGTGCTATTTATTTGGCCTCGTCTAGCACATAATACAAAATTTAATATTTGTCTCCCCCTGAGATATGGACTTTTTTGTTTGTTTAAACCTTGTGTAAAACTTTAATTCAACTTACTTCGGTCAAGATTCTGGTACGTCTTCTTATGTTGCCCTTTTTGTTATCTTTGTAGCAGTAACTCGTTAAAGAGAATTAACTACAGTCTTTAACAAAATGTAAATTGTTTATTTTGGACTATGAGGGCCAATTCTTTATTTTGGGAGAAGATAGTAAATACTTTGGTATTTTAAAAGAATTGATACTTTCTTTGCAAGAGCAAAAGTTGTAATGATAGGCCCAGTTTAATCTGAGAAAAAGAAACGTAATTCTTTAATGTCTGTGAAGGACCAGAGTATTTTAGAGCTTTGAAAAACTATCCTAAAAAGTAGTTGGAATACACCAATCTAGGTTAGATTAATTTGTTGTAATTTGGGAAAAAACATACTCATTTGTTTATACCTCCAAACTGAAAAAACCAAACCCATTGCCGTAGAGTCGCTTCCAACTCATAGTGACCCTGTAAGACAGAGTAGAACTGCCGAGTAGAGTTTCCGAGGAGCACCTAACTGCCAGCCTTTTCGTTAGCAGCTGTAGCACTTAACCACAACACGACCAGGGTTTCCCATTTATAGTTAGACAGCAATAAATAGCTTTTAGGTAAATGTAATTTTAGTGTGTTTATTTTTCAATATGGTTGTTGTGTGCTGTCGAGTCGATTCAGACTACTAGTGACCCTATATGACAGAGTAGAACTGCCCCCTAAAGTTTTCAAGGCTGAAATCTTTATGGGAGCAGATCACCATGTCTTTTCTCCTGCAGAGCCACTGGTAGGTGCAAATCACTGACCTTTGGGTTAGCAGCTGAGCGCTTAACTATTGCACCACCAGGACTCCTTTTGCCAATATGAGGGCTATTTGACAAAACCTTGATATCAGACTTCTTTTATTTGAGTAAAACGTTCCTAGAATTTTTTACTTGCTACTGTTTCCATGTCATGTAAGGATGGAATTCAGTTTTGAAATGTTAAACATATTCTTAACCTTTACAATTTAATAAGTGAGATGAATGCTCTTCTCTGAAGACCAGGCACAAATTAGTCATCAGTGAAACGCAGGATTCTAGGCTGTTCTATGATCCGCTGGTAATTATTTATCTTCCTGCTGAGTTACTGCTCGTCCTTCCTGAATTCTTGATAGCTTACTTTACACCTTGCAGTTGATTGGCCTGGGATTTAGCAAATGTATACTACTCTTCAGTGTACGTTTGCTTTAGGTTTCCGTGTTGAACTGTTTTGATGAAAATACTAGTTTTTTGGTTTTTTGTTTTTCTTTTTTTCCCCTGTACCTGATACTGTCTTAGTAAGTCTTGTAACACGTGTTACAATAACTAGGTTATGCCAGAGGCTTTTTAAGTAGTAATTAGTGGAATCCTTTCCTCAAAACCTGAAAGACCCTTTTTTAAGCAAGGTGGATCCCCATTTAGATTGGAGTGACTTACATGAAGTTATTTTTACATCTGCAAAAGTCTCATAGTCTAGTTAAGTTTAGAAACAACAACAAAAGTCTCATAGTCTAGTTAAGTTTAGAAACAACAACAAAATTAAGTGGGATGAAGAAACCAAAGAGTATTGAAACACCCAGTCCAGGGAAAATGGGCGGCTGCAGTGTTTATTCTTTGTCTTGTCTTCCACTGCAGTCAAGTCGACATTGTTGCTGTATCAAAGTCCGACCACCGGCCTCTTTCCCACTAAAACATGTGGCAACAATCCGAAGGCCAAGATCCAGGATAGCCTCTACTGTGCTGCCGGGGCCTGGGCTTTGGCTCTTGCTTACAGGTACACTGGGGTGTGCTCTACTAATGACTCCAAGGCTGGGTCATAGGGGCCTATTGGCCCAGTCCACATTGGACAGCTGTCTTCTGGCTCTGCTGCTGACTTTGTTACCTGTTCCTGCTCACAGCTCTAAGATCCCTTCCACTCCTCACGTTTTATGACTTTGTCATTAGAATTTTCAATCTCTAGGTTTCTAAATCAGCACTGATCTTTTGTAGAATGAATTGCCCATTCTCATTGAGTTAATTAATTTCAGTTATAGAGGGATTCGGGGCGATTTAATTTTGCCGATGAAAAACTGGGGCCCAGAGTAGTTGACAGGTTTTTTTTTTTGTTGTCGTTCAGTTTAGTATTTTACCCACTTCACTTGTTTGAGGTATCAGCTGCAAGTCCAGTAATTGTCCTATAAAGTCAAAAAGAAAGTCCTTTCACAATACAGAATTTCTCTTTATTTTTTTTCATTATATATGTAAACACCCAATGTGGGGCCTGACACATAGTAAGTAGTAATACATTTTAACCATTATTATTAAGATTATGTTTCTGAATACTAATTTTTCTGAAGGTGATAAAAAATGCACATGTATGTACTTATTTGAAAGTTGTCTTCCACATGAACTTAATTTCTCTGATGAGTTTCCTTTGTTAAAAGAAAATCAAATACTAAAATAATAGTCACCGTAAGCACACTGTTGGGCTTGTGTCACTGGAAGCATTTCCTGACATATTCTACATAAGCACAGCATAGCTTCAGTAAGTGTAAAGCTCCTGTTGGTCACTACCGGACTTAGGAGTAAATGGGGCACCAGCAGCTCCTTAACCAGCTGGTGAAGCCAATAGCGGGACAGACTAACATTGTGTACCTCCTGATGCGAAACGGTGGGAAGTACGCAACATCACCCATGTAGACTTTTTCTTAAAGTGTCAGACATGAGTCTACCATGAGTAAAAATTAACAAAGCCAGATCGTGGCTTCTTTAAGACAACTGGGCTAGACTCCTAAAAAATGTCAGTGTCATAGAAAAGTAAAAAAAAAAAAAAAAAGATACAAGAATGACTAGCTGGAGAAAGACGAGAGAAAGAAGACAATCAAGCACCGCACCCAACCCTTGTCAGGGCCATGCATTTCCAACGAAAGTGTGTTCTGGGGATAATTGGATAAGTGTTGATATAGACTATATGTCAGATAGTGATACTATATTGTCATTAAATTTCTTGGAGATGATAATGATATTACAGTTATGTAGGAGAATATCCTTGTTTTTAGGAGATACTTTGGAAGTTCGTAGGGATGAAGGATAATGGTATTTGCAGTTTATTTTCAAATAGTGAAGAAATAAGAAATGTGTAGATAGGCTATGTTCACAATTGGTGAATCCAGGTGAGGAATATAAAGGTGTACTGATTGTAGCATCCTTCCAACTTTTCTGTAGAGTAGAAATTTTTCTAAATAAACTTTTGGGAGAAAATTGCTTTAAAAGAAAATACTGCATTACAGTTAGCGTACAGACAAAAGTCAGACATTGACCTTTTCCCAGGGCCTCAAAGACCTGAGAGAGAATTTACTTCATTGCTCTGCTGGGCACATCATTTGTCATCTAGCTCCCTGGATCATTGACCTTCTTGTGAAGTGAAAGTAACGGATTTTTTTGTAGGGAAATAGCTGCCATTTGGAGCAATGCAAAAATACGTATCATAGAAATATTATGAAACCCTTTTTGCTTTCGCAGTATTAAATTCTGATGACTTGTTTAGAGAATTCACATGTTGTAAAATTAATTGAATATTTGTTGTGAAGTCTACTTATAAATGCTGATGAAGTCACATAGATGATATTAGGAAGAATTTTTCTCTTCAGGAATTTACATTCATCTCTTTTTGATAATTAATGCGTAATACAAAGTTTATTAATATAACGTTACAAGTAATTTGAGTTTTCTAATTGTTTTTCAGTCAGCTTTGCCAGCAATCCATAAAACCTCACATTTGTTGGAATTTGTGTGTATTTGTGTCTGAACTGAAGATTTTAAAAGATTGAAAAGTCTTTTTATTCCATGCACATTTAGGAGAATAATTTGGTGTTATTTAACTAGGTATATGTAATCAATATTTTATTGTTGGAGACGGTGCAATAATTCATTTGCACAAATATATTTTGAAATAGCTTTTGTTTTTCTCAAATGTGGTCCATTTTATAATTTGATTTTGCTGTATTTTAGAGGAGGGAGGAAAAGCTTATTAATGTTTGACTTTTTAAAATGTGACTTACGTATTAAGCCATAGTTCCATCTGTATCACTACTTGTTCAGATTAAAACTGTTTTTGAACCTACTCAATTATACCAAGTCTATTAAAACAAAGTTGAGCCTGTACCTTATATCACATTAAAATTGTATCATGTAGGGTTTTTGGCATTTTTGTTTGTTTTCAGTTCCAATATAACTTCCGGGGGGAAAAAGCTGATGCTTTAGAGATTAAATGTGGAATTTAGCTTTCTTTACTTTTTTATATATGAGAAGAGTAAGCAATTTTCTAAAGGAGTATTGACTTGAAAGAATACTTTTGGACTGTTTCAGTGTGTGTGTGTGCGTGTGTGCGTGTGTGCGTGTGTGCGTGTGTGTGTGTGTGTGTGTGTGTGTGTGTGTGTGTGTGTGTGTGTGTGTGTGTGTGTGTGTATAGACAGTGGACAAGAGAAAACTCAAGTCAGTCATTGACAAACTGCCCCCAGCACTGTCCAAGGTAGAAGGAGGATGTCTTGCTACAAGAAATCAGCCTGTTCTCCCTCAATTACAGATTTGCTGCTGTTTTAGGGGTTGGATATAATAGGTGACTGTAGCTTAATTATTTTAAATAATCAAATCATATGACTAATTCTGATTGATTCTAATTTTACTTTTCTTGAAGCTTGTCTGTGGGGAAATAGCACACCGATGATAACACTCAAATGTATGGTTTCCTCACGACTTAGGTATTTATGAGTATGAAATGCTGGTTTAGATATAAAATCAACAGTTCATACCGTAAAAATATGTGATCAACAGTTGTGTATAGCTTGTGATCGATAAATAGTTATTGAAGAGAAGTAAATTTAAAGTTTTTGTATTTGTTAGTTTTTAAAAATTAAAAACATTCTTCAGATCACACTAGAACTTGAACTTGCATGCACACAGTTTGCTAAAGAGAATAGAATCTTGCTGGTCTCTGGTGGAAAATAGATGATTTACTTTGGATCATCAGGTTCACTTTAAATCTTAGGAAGGGTAATAAATACATCCTAATGGCCCAGATGTTTTTACTGAAATGCAGCTGCTTTTTCTTTCTCGGTCAGAAGAAAAATATTCTTCTTGTTCCCATTTTATTTTCAGAAGACAAGATAACCAGGAAAACTTTATTAAAATGGGAGAGTTCTTTATTGTGGTTGAATTATCTTGGAATAATTTAGTCTTGGTTTAATACTTGTTGAAATCAGGAGCAGAGATAATTATTTTAAAGACAGTTTTAGAAAAACTTGACTTGATTTTGTTTTTTTCTGAATTCTTTTTTCCTTTTTAGATGAGGTAGGGATGATAAGCAGAACATTTCACTGAGTTCATTATACTCCAGCTCCATTAAATATGTTCTGTTTCCTCTATCTATCAGTGCCTGGTCCAATGTTATTCATGCCAGGATTTGCCTCTGTTGATACACTTGTGTGTGACATCAGATGGAAAAATAGAATATTGAACAAAATCATGCTGGTTTTGCTGCAGTGCCTGCATGAGGAAGAATGATGTGCTAATGGTGAATAATTTACTTTTTGCTGGCATTCACCATAATATGTTACAACGATAATGATTATTCCCAGTAGTAGTCTATGAGACATGCAGTTGGAGCAGGGGCAAGGGGGTAATTATAGTATACTTTTTAAGGAGACAGGTTATGCTTTTTATCAAGGAGTATAATTTCCAGATATTTTAGTTAAAATTAAGTGAAATAATGAGTAAGCCGCTTTTATTTTTCAGTAGTTTGTAAATCTTATTCACCTTTTGAAGGTCACTGATCCATAATAAAAAAGGGACTTATGAGCAGAAGAACATCTTAATCTGGTTTAATAGTTCAACTTTAGCTATTCCTTTTTTTTTTCCTTTTTTTCAAAGCAAGAATGTAAACTATGATCAATTGATTTTAAATTAAACCTGAGAATATAAAACTCTGTGCTCAAATACATCACGTATTTTAAACACTACTCCCAGTGAATATTTTGGCCCATTAAAGAAGTTAAAGGGGAAACCGCTAGAGAATATGTACACATGACAGTGGAGACTTGAACGAGACAGAGGTAGGGGAAGAAACAGGAAAAGGAGTAAAGCAAGATGCATATAGAGGCCCAGCATATTAAAAATCATTGTCATCAAGTTGGTTCTGACTCACAGTGACTCTGCAGGACAGAGCACAATGGCTTTATAGGGTTTCCAGGAAGTGGCTGGTGGATTTGAACTGCTGACCTTTTGATTAGCAGCCAAGCTTTTAACCACTGTGCCACCAGGGCTCCTCAGCATATTAGAAATGTTAATTACTTAATACTTCTAAATTCTGCTTTCTGGTTAGCTTAAGAATCTAATGTTTGCAATTCTAAATATATATATGCATCTAATTATAGAACTTCAAAACTCACAAAGCAGACATACAAATAGAGTGAAAAAAAGACATATCCACACTACAGTCAGAATAATTTTTAACACCCTTCTCTCAGTAACAGAATAGGCAAAATATCAGTAAGAATATAGGGGGATTTGTACAAAACTATCAAACAACCTACTCTAATTGACACACAGCACTACACCCAATAACTGCAGAATAGACATCCTTTTTAAGTGCTTGAGGAACATTCGCCAAGATTGACCAGATGCTGGAACAAAATAAATCCTAGTAAATGTCGAAACACTGAAATCTTATAGATCATATTCTTTGACCATAATGGAATTAAATCAGATATCAATAATTATGAGGTATTTAGAAACCCCCAAATATTTGGCAGTGAAACAGCATACTCCAAAATAGCCATTGGTCAAAGGATAAGTAACAGGGGAAATTAGAAAATATTTCGAACTGAATGATAATGAAAATAAAATGAATACACAGAAATCTCTGACCAGAGAGTAAAACAAACAAACCCAACAATTTCTTGCTTATTCCTTCATTTACCCAAACAACATTGAGTGTTTACTGTTAGGCAGACATTTGACCTTGGCATATGATAGCTCTGGCTGGTTGTTGCTAGAGCCCAGAGTGGCATATGACACACCAGTGTTAGTATCTGTCCCATTCAGAGCTAAGTCTCCAGAGTTTCTAAAGAATAAGTGGTTCAGTCTAAATTGACTCAAACCATCTGTTTCACTGTTTTAGCAATCTCAGTGAATATCACCATGCACCCAGTCAATCAAAGCAATACACTGAATCCTGCCAATTTTACTTCATAAATATTTCTTAAACTTTTTTCCTTTTTCCCTACCTCCTTCCTTCCTCATCCCCTTTTGCCTATACTATTGCAGTTGCTATCTAATGATTCCCTCTGTCTCTATTCTTGTTCCCCTTATATCCAACATCCACTCTACCTAAGAGGGCTGTACCTAAGATACAAATCCAACTATGTCACTCTCTTTTCCTTTAGACCCTTTGCTGGCTCCTAAACATGGCACACAAAGCCCACTGTTACTTGGCCTCTCTCCAGCTTCATCACCACCATTGCCACCTGCTCTTTTAATACCAAAAGTTGATACTTCTCTATGTATACCATGCTTACCCATGACTTTGTGCCTTTGTTCATGCTATTCCTTCTATCTGGAATAGCACTTCTAGTCTTTTTCCATGGTTGTTTTATTTATCTGTTATCAATCATCTCATGCCTGATATTCTGGAAATCTTGAACTTAATGCTAAAACTAGGCACCTCTTTTCATTATGCACCCATTTCAATTCTCAACATTGACTCATCTTATTATACTGATACCCATGTGTCTGTTCAGCTGTGAACTCCCAGTTCCTGGGCATACTATAACCTCAGATATCTGTAGAACTATTCTGTAATTCTTTGAGAAAGAGGTGTTAAAAATTGTTTCTAACTATCACATGTGTTTGTGTCTTTTCTTCCTTTTAGTTGTATCATTTTTGCTTTGTGAATTTTTAATTTCAGTTATTGGTTGCATATGTATTTAGAATGGTATGTCTTCCTGATTAACCATTCCTTTTATCACTATGAAGTATCACCCCCTTTAAATGGAGAGCTTGATCCATGTACTTTTAATGTAATTATTGATATGGTTAGGTTTAAGTGTGCCATCTTGCTGTCATCCTTTGGGTTAATAGAATATTTTAGCATTCCATTTTATTTCACCACTGCCTTTTTAGCTGTACCTCTTTTTATTATCATTTAGTGTTGGTTTAGGGCTAACAATATGCATCCTTAATGTATCAAAGTCCATTTAGAGTCAATTTTGTCATTTTCTACTTTCTACCTGAAATTTCGGATTTCCCTCTTCTTATTTCATACCTGATGCTTCCCATCTTACAGTGTTATTACTTTTGCTCTGAACAATGGGTGTCTTTTAAGGAAATTATAACACTGTTTTTAATACTCCATTAACATTTCTGGTGCTCTTCATTCTTTCTTGTAGATCTGAGTTTCTTTATAGTCAATTTTCCTTCACCCTAAAGAATATCCTACAACATTCTAGTAGCGCAGGTCTGCTGATAACCAAATATCCCAGATTTTGCTAGTCTGAAAATGTCTTAATTTCATTCTTATTGTTGAAGACTATTTTTGCTATATATAGAATTCTGGGTTGACAGGATTTTTTTTTTTCCTTTAAGCACTTTAAATATGTAATTCCTTTTGACTTCTGACTTCTATTTTTTCTGATGAACAGTCAGCCATCTGTTGTATCATTCTTCCCTAAATGTATTATGTCCTTTTTTTCTGGCTGCTTTCAAGATTTTCTCTTTGTGTTTGGTTTTCAGAGTTTTGTGCTAAACATGCCTAATATTTGATCTGCCTAGGTATGGGTATTATTTTTTAAAATTTATCCCACTTGTCTTAACACTGAGCTTCTTTCATCTATAGGTTTATAAAGTAGTGTTTTTGACTACATTTGGAAAATTTTTGCCTTTTTTTTTGTTTTAATTAATTTTTCTTCTCCATTCTTAGTCTTGTTGCCTCCTTGGTCCACAGTTACATTTATATTGACTATATTGGTCACAGGTTTCTGAGGCTCTTTTAAAAAAAAAAAAAAGCTCTTTCTGTTCTTCCAATTGGATAATTTCTTTTAATCTGACTTCAAATTCACTGTCTTTTTTCCTGCCATTTGCAGTCTTGAAGGCCTTTCAGTGACCTTTTTATTTCAACTATACTTTTATTTTCTGTTTAGCTCTTTGCTGTAATTCCCAGTACTCTGTTGATATTCCTTATCTGTTCACTCATTAAGACTGTATTTTTCTTTTATTCTTTGTCCGTGTTTTCTTTTAATGCTTTGAACATATTTACAATAGCTGATCTAAAGTCCGTCTGCTAAATCAAGCATTGAAACCATTTCAAAGTCAGTGTCTACTGGATTTTTTTTTTTTTTTTTTTTTGCTAACAACCACGTTACCCTGTTTCTTTGCATATCTTTTAAATTTTGATTGTATACTGCACCTTATGGACAATGATTACAGAGACTTTGGATTTGTGATTTTTCTGTGAAGCAGGTTTATTTTTATTCCCGTAGGCAAGTCAGTTACTGACCAGCCCCCTTGAATTTGTGTAGGCTTCGTTTTACACTTCGTTAGTGTGGGTCTTTCAAAAGCTCAGGGTGTTTCATAAGCCACTATAACTTGACACTACACAATTCCAAACTGTCTCCTCTGCAGATCTTGTGAAGCTGTACTTTTGGCTTTGTTAAGGTGGGATCCTCACATCCCTTTTAGTGCCTTACCTGGACGTCTGAAGGTTAACAAGGTGTTAGTGAAGGCCATCTCTACTCTGGCTGAGCTGGAACTCCAGATATCCCCAGCACTGCTCTTTTATATCTCTGTTCTGTTTTTAACCTCATAGTAACTGGTCTCTAATAAGCCTCAAGTAGCCTTGCCCTTTTTATGCATTACTCAGCCTTCAACCAGGGGTCTCACTGAGACTTCCTTATGGACTTCTAGGGCTTCCCTCTTTGATTTCCTGCCCTGCAGATTCAACTACTTCAGCTACGCTGGACTCTGGTAGCTGCTTTAGTTCAGTGGCAGTACCATGCTTTGCCTGAAGTCCAGCTTCTGTGAGAAATTTCCCCAGGCCAAGAGGTAGCCCAGTGGTCGGGCTCACCTTGCCCTTATCACTTGCCAGGCTTGTGCTGCCTGTACTCTAACGCCTGAGAGCCATGCCTGACTGATTTTGTCCAATTTTATGGCGATTTCAATAGCATTTTTTGTTTGCTTGTTTTCTTAGCCAGAAGCCTAAATGCTATGTAGTTATTTTGAACTTTTTTCTGAACGCTTTGAACTTATATAACTATTTTCCGGGAAAAGTATTAATTTTGTAGGAATGGTCTTGTAATGATTTTTTTCCTACCAAAAAGTTTCTCAAAGCCTATAGATCAGTATAAAATATTCTTAATTTAAAAAATACCTTCTTTATATCTAATTTTAGCCTTCAAATATGTATTCCCCATTATCATATCTTATTTGGGTTGTTACAACTACCCACAACTGGTCTTTAAAAGTGAATTCCTCCAGTCTGTTCTCTTCGTTGGATCCAGGGTGATTTTTCTGCATAACTCATCATTCTTCTGTGCCCTCTGCATTTGAGCCAAACTTCCCTGTCTACACTGATCATAGCCCTTATCATCAATTATTTGTATTGATTGCTTTCTTCTCTGCTGGGTTATAAGTTTAGTGATGTCAGAGACTGTATTTGTCTTGCCTGCTGTCCTGTCCCTGATATCTAGCAGTGTTACTGCACGTAGTAGGCATTCCATGAATAAGTGAATGAGCAAATATTTTGTGTTTAGATACTTTTAACAGCTATCATAAAAATTCAACATGTAGGTTTTTAGGTAGGGATTGGATTGTGAAGCTGCAGGTCGCATGAGGTCATAGTTTCACTCAACTTTCCCCTTTGAGGAAGCCATATAACGACCCTGCGTTTTCTCAGGATGTTTTTCTTTGTTGCTGTCTTATTGTCTTCTGCTTTTAAGTAATTACAGGCCACGAGACAAATAAACTGACCAAAAGAACAGCTCCATTTTCAGCATCGTCAAAGCAAACGTATATAACACTGTTGGAACTATCAGATCAGTCAAAATAGTCTGATTGGTTGCCCATGAAAACTTATCCTCGGAATTCTTCTTTCTCAGAACTTAGACCCATCGTAAAATACTTTTTTTTTTTTTTTTTCCTGTGTGTGTGAACTTGGGCTTTGGAATCTGGGGCACTTATACTCAGATCCTGCTCCACAGCTAGCTCTTTAACCGTAGACAACTGTTTATCCTCTCCGAGCTCCAGCTTCTTCAGCAAAAAATGGGATTATTGTAACGATTAAATGAGATAATATATGTAAATGAATAATCAGAGTACCTGGCATAAAGGAAGCTGTCAGTGAATTATACCCATTATTATTCGGTTATGTTACATCATCAGCATTATTACCAAATAATAACTTACTGATTTTCTTTGACAAGCTAATGCTGCCCTTTCAGTGGTTGAAGTTATTAATACTTGTCTCACGTACTTTTTCCCCCCCTAAAGATTTATACCCTGCAGTTTCAAGTAGATAAAGCCAGCTAGTTACTGGTTGTATGTTTAATTGAAGGCATCCTTGACTGTGAACTGAAGTACTGCTCTAGCAGTATTAAGTATACGGCTGAGCAGGGAAGGCATGTGCCATCTTAACCTGAGCCTCCTTGAATCCAAGTGGTTATTGCATAACCTAAAGGGATTGGTATTGAAAATGCTTCAACTCTGTAACAGTGAATTTTAAAAATCTGTTGGTAAATTTTTCCACTATAGAAATATCCTTTAGAGTTTCATCCAAGTCAATGTAGAAAATATCGTATGTTATTTTAAAGTGATTGGCTTACTTCCTTAAAAGAATTGATCTTTGGATGAGAAACCTGCACAACTTTCGTCTTGGAATTTGTTTTTTTTTTTAATTGCAACAGTTCTACATCTGCTGTGAGAATGGAATTTCACTGTGACAGAATTAGTAGACATCGCCAGAACACAGGATTAGTCAGATAGTTAAATACTTAATTACCAAAAGCTCTGCTCCTTTCAGATGCATTTCCAGTTTGTTTCATGAGTTATCTCTCTCATCCAGGCGCATTGATGACGACAAGGGAAGGACCCATGAGCTGGAGCATTCGGCTATCAAATGTATGAGAGGGATTCTCTACTGCTATATGCGGCAGGCTGATAAGGTAAAACGCTGGTGTGGACCGGAATTCGCACAGCATTCTAAGGGATTAATTTAACCAATAGCTATAGCATCTAGTACTTTAAAAAGGTAAAGCTACATCCTAGGGCAGTGTAGAAAAGTTAAAGCAGCCTGCCTTCCAAGCCCAGGGTTCTGAAATCCTGAAATTGAAGGAACACCTGAAGCCAGAGGTGCTTGAGAATTGTTGCTTAGACTTGAATTTGTTTGTGTTTTGCCTCTGGTATTTGCTTGATAAATATCCACTTTCCTGGGAACTGCACAATAATCCCAAATTCTAACCATTATTATACTGTTTACGGAAATTCTTACCAAAATTTCTTTTGGACATGTGAATCGCTTTGGCTGAAGTGAACTTTAGTTTAAAAATATTCTTTATGTATTTATGTGCAAAGAAGCTGGGATTTTCTCAGCACATAAAGAAATTCACAGGGTTAGTGTGAAAATTAAATAAAATTATATACATAATAACAGCTCTTAAACTGTAAAGCTCTGTACAAATATGACATGGTATTCCCCCTACTTGCCTACATTTCTGTGTCCCTGGGTCCTCGTTTGGAGTATTCATATACGCGTATTGCTGTGAGTGCCCCGGAGCCCCCCCCCCGGGTTGGATGACTGTTTAGGAGGACTCCAGGCCTCAGCACAGTCGTCCTCCTGGCTATCAGGTGTTACGGTGAGAGGATGGCGGAGGATAATCACCAAAGGGAAAGGGCGCACGGGCCAAGTCCTCCGGACGTCAGGCACGAGGCTTCAGGAGGCCTCTCCCATGGAGCCATAGGATGCGCTTGATTCCTCAGCATCTGCTTTACACATCAGCCTGTGTAAAATACTGTCTACCAGGGAAGCTTGTTAGAGACTCAGGGCTCAGGTTTTTGGGGGGCTGGTCATGTAGGCACCCTGGGCCTAGCACCTAACCAAAATCCCAGACTCCCAGAAAGAAAGAAGGTGTTTAACATAAACCACATTGTTGGTATAAACAGATTAGGCAGTGTGCCACTCCCATCAGGGAATAGCGGGGAACCCATTCCGAAATCCGAGTTCCCATATGCCAGCCAAGGGCCAGGCTTCAGCCGACCTTTCTAAGGCCAGCAGTCTGGAGCCTGCTCTGTTAACCCTTTTCTGCACAAGGAGCACACACTAACGTACTGGTTTCTAGTTTGTTACTAGTTACGTGATGTTGCACAAATTGTGTCACTTCTGTGTGTCTGAGTGATTTTCATCCGTAAAGTATGGAGATGAGCAGTGCCTCCCTCGTAGGGTCCTGTGAGGGATAAGAGAGAACGTGCAGACAGCACCTAGCGCAGGGCCTGGCACCAGGTGAGCACATGGTGGTTACGGTGGTCTTGTCATTCGCTGGTTACCGTTACTCCTGCTCCCTTTGGCCCGTGTGCTTCACATGGGTTTCCAGTTTCTACACCTAAGCAAAGACGCGCATCAGTAAATACGTCAGCAACTGTGACCGCTTAATATTATGTATTTTCATCATGTAACTATCTTTGTATTAACTTTTAATTTATGCTTGAAAAAACATAAAAAAATCGATAGCAATTTGATAGCAAAAACTTTAAAAAAAAATTATATTCTGCCACCAGAATATGGCAAGAAGATAATGTTAGTTGGCAAAAAATGTGAATTCATTCATAAGCTAATAATAGATATGTATAACAAATTTATGATTTGTCTACTGAGATTTGATATCGCAAATCTTTATTGAAAAGGTTTTTTTGGATACTTGGAATAATGTAGTGTGACATAGATTGACATACTTGAATTAAACTAATGTTAGTCATATGTTACATTGAAATAATTGTGTAATTGTGATTAAAGTATTTTTTCTGTGTTTGAGAACTTGCTGTTTATTTACAAGTATCATCTCATAAACACCTATCGTGTTCACGAATACAGCTTTTCTTTCAAGCCAACATTGTACTAGTCATGAATTTAGTGTGTGTCTGGCAGACTTAAATTAGGTTTGCTTATCAGAAAGAAGACGATGATAGAACAATTTTAAGCTTTTTCTTTGTGACCTGTTTAGCCAATTTGTTCATGGCCCTTTCTAAATCATATTCAACCTTATTAATTAACTAGTCTCCACAATTATGTTTCCTTTTAATTACCACTTGAATGTGACTTAAACTGTCTTGAATTCCTTAAATTATGAAGGATTAGCATTTCTTTTCCCATGTAGGTGTGATGGCAGACCATTAAAGTAAGCATGAGTTGTAAGAAGGTATGGATCATACCGGGTGTAAGCCAAAATGAAACCCATTGCCATCAAGTTGATTCCAACTCTTAGCAACCCTCTAGAACAAAGTAGAACTGCCCATAGGGTTTCCAAGGCTGTAATCTTTACAGGAACTTATTGCCACATCTTTCTCCTGCAGAGCTGCTGGTAGGTTTGAATTGCCGACCTTTTGGTTAGCAGCCCAGTGCTTAACCACTGCACCACGAGGGCTCCTTATACTGGGTATACATACCATATAATGCAGAGTTTTGATATTCTTATAAGTAAAAGATGTTTTACAGATGTTAAAGCATTTTCATTGCCACATCTGTCTTTATCCCTATAACCTTTTGGAGTAGGAAAGAAAGGATATTCCTATAATCACATATGACTGTATGGAAGCAGCTCAGGGAGGTTGAACGATGTGACGAGGTCTCTGCCTCCCACCGCACCTTGTCCTCTTATTGCTACTCACAATTTTCTTCCTCCATTCTTGGCTATTTCCTTCATGATTCGGTAACAGTAGGAAATGCTAACATACTAAAAATGTGAAATATTCACCTTTTTGCCTTTATTTTAAGAAAATTAAAGTGAAACATATTTGTAGTGTTTATTTGTTGTTTGGTCCCTGGCCTCATGCTTTCTGTCTTCCGGGACAGAATCATGACCGCGTAAGTCCAAGGCTTCTCCACTTTTATCCAATGCTCATCACAAAACATGATTCCTAACAGATTTTTTAAAATCACTAGCTAAAAGAGATAGTTTTAACTTATAGATTTGAGTGAATAAATAGAATTGTCCTTGATTTGCAGAATGTAAACCCATCTGATTTCTGTCTACTGTGGTCTTACCACTAGTCTAATGCCTACTTACTAGTATTAGGTACTTTTTACCTGTAAATGTTCACATACCTATTTTCTCGTTATCTTTCTTGTCTAATACTCCTTAAGAAGAAGCAGTCAGGTTTCCAAAGTAGATTCCATCTGCAGTTAGTAGTTTGCAGAGCTGAGATTTGTATTATTGCAGACTATGAATGCTGCTATGCCTAAACATCTGTTTTAAAAACTCTTTGTTTAAAATATTAATAAGTAATTCCTAATTCATGAGGAATCATTAGAATTTTATAAAATTTATTTTTCCAGGATTCCTTCATGAGACAATTTTTTTCCTCTAAGTGCCTATTTCAAGTCTATGAATTAAGAATAAATGATAAAATACTCAGTTACCTTTTCCCAAATGATAAGCTGTTTATTCACTATGACAAAGATTTGCAGGAAAAACTAAGTAAAATATAAGTGGGAAACACATTATCCTAGATTTAGTCTAGAAAATTTTACTGTAATCGTTGTTTTCATTTTTACTTGCCAGATGGCAGACACAAGATAAGATACAAGTTAATATCCTCTTGTTTTTGGCTACTTTCTATAGTATTTTTTGTTTGTAATTGACATACAGCGTGCCTCATTAATCTTCAAAGCTTACAGCATTTGGGTCTTATTTTTTTTCTGAAAATTTAAATCACTTGTCTTTTAACAGCTTTAAAACTCAAAGCATAGTTATATAATTTCCTATTTGAGTATCTTTAATGCTTTAGTAGTTGGTTTTCCCCTGACACAGTGACTGAATGTAAATTTTCATGCTGGGATCTTGCATGTCTTGAAGACAAATGACAAACACTAGCTTATTAACTGAAGCCATTGCTTTGATAAACTGATAAAACCTTATCCTTCTACATCCCTATCAGGTAGGCAAAATGTATTTTGCTTTAATTTAACCATATTTTTCTATAGGAGCCCAGAATAATGTTCAGAAATTTAGATGATAAACATGATAGTGTAAAAAAGTGTAGTGTATGACCACATAGATTTCTATTTGTGTAGTTTGAACCTGTTGCCAACCATTTCACATGTTGAAAAGGGATACCCACTTTCTCTGAGTTAACAGTGGATGGGGTTGACCACTTTATAGAGAGAACCAACACCACTATCTGTACCTTTGTTCTCTCAGTCCTGACTACCTACTGATAGGTCCTGACTTTATTTTGGTTGGTAAGGTACTTCAGACATAGGAAGGGTATTTTTGTCTGTGCAAGGCCCTTGGTGAAAGCAAAGGTATATCAGCCCCCTAGAACAGAGCTGTCCAATAGACCTTTCTGTGCTGGTTGCAATGCCCTACATTACTGTTTTTGAACAATATGGTAGCCAGTAGTGGCTGTTGAGCACTTGAAATGTAGCTAATGTGACTGAAGAACTAATTTTTTTTAATTTAATTTAATTTTGATTAATTATAATTTAATTTAATTAGCCATATATAGCTATTAACTACCATATTGGACAGTGTAGTTTCCAGAAGCTTACAAGATAGTGGGAGATACAGACAGATAATTAAAGTACAAGACAAGAAAAGTAATTGAGGGATAAGCACCCAGAAGAAGGACTTTTGGTTGGGGTTCAGAAAGGACTTGTAATAGAAGGCATATTTTCAGATAGATTTTTAAGGATGAAAACAATCTTCTTGTTGTTGTTAGGTGCCATTGAGTTGGTTCCGACTCATAGTGATCCTGCGTACAACAGAACGAACCATTCTCTGGTCCTGTGCCATCCTCACAATTGTTATGCCTGAGCCCACTGTTGCAGCCACTGTGTCAGTCCATCTCATTGAAGGTCTTCCTGTTTTTTCGCTGACCCTCTACTTTACCAAGCATTATGTCCTTCTCCAGGGACTGATCCCTCCTGATAACATGTCCAAAGTATGTGAGATGTAGTCTCCCCATCCTCACTTCTAAGGAGCATTCTGACTGTACTTCTTCCAAGACAGACTTGTTCGTTTCTCTGGCAGTCCATGGTACATTCAGTTTTCTTTGCCAACACCACAGTTCAAAGGCGTCAGTCCTTCTTAGGTCTTCCCTATTCACTGTCCAGTTTTCACATGCGTATGAGGCAATTGAAAACACCATGGCTTGGGTCGGGCACACCTTAGTGTTCAAGGTGTCATCTTTACTTTTCAACACTTTAAAGAGATCTTTTGCAGCAGATTTGCCTAATGCAATGCGTCATTTGATTTCTTGACTGCTGCTTCCATGGCATTGATTGTGTATCCAAGTAAATGAAGAATCCTGGGAGGTGGAAAAAAGAATATGTATCCGTGTGATTCCTTTGCCAAATGAAACAAGGCAAGATCATGACCACTCAGATATTACTACTCATATCTTTTCAAAAATAGGAGAAGATAATTGCCTTTACATAGAATTGTTTATCATCCCATGCATTCTCTGTTCCTATTTATACTTTCAGTGACTAGCACAATACTTGGCACATAACTGACATCAGTAAATATTTGTCAAGTTGAATTGAATAGGCCTTAAGAAAGTGGGTAGATTTTTTTTTTTTTTTGTCCTTGGAGTTTGTCAGATTATTTAGTATTTATTTAATATTCCAAAACGATTACATTTTACATTGGATTAATAAATGAAGATGTGGGCTACGTTCCTCGGATTTGGTGCCTTCGTAATAAGACTGTATTGGGAAAGGGAAGTGTAAACGTGTTGGCAGGAACATGCATTAAAATGTATGATCCTTAGAGAAAGAAGTAGCATTTGAAGTTTTGAACACTTAATGAAATGGGATATGGCCTGAAGCACTTTTTTTGTTCTGGCTATCATTTAAGCATTTATAAATAACAGTACCATGGGATATAAATCACTGAAATTTCCTTCCCACAATGTAAACCATTATCTGACTTTGAAATAAAAGAAAATGCAAAATATCGCAAAAGCTTTTGCTACTGCATTATCATGCTCCCTACTGTACTTGAGTTGCTGTTTGTGAAATATTAATTCAATATTCAATATTTATGTTAACTCTATCAAATTAGTATTACGAGCTTTTTCTGTGTTTTGTTTCTCCAGTTAAGACAGCGATTCTGCTTTGCTCAGCTCACTGCCTGTTAGCTATAGCTTCCTTCTGTAAAAGATTTTTCATCAGAAATCATTTATCGTCTCTAATCTTGGATGAGTGTGTGAATTACTAGATTATCTAAACTTTGTATTTAATTCTAGGTACAGCAGTTTAAACAGGATCCACGCCCAACGACGTGTCTTCACTCTGTTTTCAGCCTGCACACAGGAGATGAATACCTCTCCTATGAAGAATATGGTCATCTTCAGGTAAAAAGAGACTAGACAGTTCTTTCTTCCCTGTTTGTACTTCACATAATGGGAGATTCAAGGCTATTTACAATTTAAGCAAAGTAAGATCTCATAAGTTGTTTGGAATACCAAAAAACCCCGTTGCGTTCCAGTCGATTCCTACTCAGAGCCACCCTATAGGACAGAGTAGAATTGGCCCGTAGGGTTTCCAAGGAGCGGCTGGTGGATTCGAGTTGCTGACTTTTTGGTTAGCAGCTGAGCTCTTAACCACTGCGCCACCAGAGCTCCTTGTTCAGAAAATCAACGATGAAATGGAGAAGGAAGTGAAATGCTAACCACAAGGGCTAAATTAGTTACTGTGGTTGAACATTAAATCTGACTGTGGGTACTTGATCCTCAAGCACAGAAGGCACCTGGATGGATTATAGCGCTATTAGTATGTAGAAGGAGGAAGCCTGCAGTTGTTTCAATAACCAAAGCTTCGGCTTGTTATCAAGTTTAGAAGAATTTTCATCACTTAGGAACTAGAGGAGAGAAGGCAGTTGACAGTGGTGTCACGACAAATCAGAAGGTTTCCTCACTCACTGTGCATTTTTGACCTTCAGTAAAGCCAAATCATACTGTTGAAATGTAACTCTGAAAGGTGTTTCTGGAGTCCATTAATTTTGTGTCATATGGTATGTTAACTTTCATGCCTTTGCTAAGAATCCACTGTAGGATTTTATGTAGTTTCATCTTTTTTCCATTCACATTTCGGTATCATTTTTAGCTAGGCATCCTGTTGCCTTGTTTCTAGGGTACAAATATGATATATACTATTTATTGTTAATGGATGTTCTTCCTGTTCTTGATTTGGTTCTGCAGTCTTTAGAACAGAATGCTTATTATTTGTATATTCCCTACTAAAATGAGAATATCTCCTTTTTATAGACCCTCTCTCTCTAGAGATCTACATGTCTTACTTTAGTGTAACTTCTCCAAACACAGAAAGTGCAGTGCCCCATTTCAATGCAGAAGAAACTCTTGTATTCATTTGTGGCTAGTTTCTTGGAGAATTCCTGTTAAATAAATGTGTATTTTTGACCTTAACCTTGTAACTGCAACATAAGTAGGTTTGATATGCTTTTTGCTTTGACAGAAATATGTTTGCTATCTGAAATAGAGTTTTTAGAAGATAAGGGCTCATTTATCTCTGTATTCCAGAACTGAAGCTCAGTACCTGACACACAAAACCAAGAAAACCCAATCAGTTGCTGCTGAGTTGATTCTGATTCATGGCTATCCCTTAAGTGTCCGAATAGAACTGTGCTCCATAGGATTTTCACTGACTGATTTTTCAGAATGAGATCATCAGGCCCTTCTTCCAGGGTGCCTCTGGGTAGACTTGAAGCACCAACCTTCAACCTTTTGGTTAGCAGCTGAGCATGTTAACTGTTCGCACTGCACAGGAATTCCACCCTGACATACAGTAGGTGTTAAATAAACGTTGGCATGCTGATGACTTACACTTTCCTACAAAAGCACCTCAAAAGTCAGAGCAGAGAGCTCTTGGAAAGGTAGCTGTGAATGGCTGTCCATAGGAATGAAATTTCTTTGAAGTGGTTCATGACAGACTTGTGTCAGTTCCATGAGAAAATATTTGAGTGAACGTGGCAGTGGAGTGAGGCTCTTTTCTACCACGTGCTGAGAGAAGTCACTCAAAACTTTATGTCAAGCTCAAAAACCTAAAACCTTGAAACTTGACACGACCCTGACTCCCACTGGACTCTGATTGCTGGCAAGTCAGGAGGCATCTGGTAGACCTGGCCGCTGAAAAGGGGCCCCAGCACTGCAAGACCTCGAGTGTCACATAGGCTGCTGCATCCCAACGTTTCATCAGCTACTCAGTGAGGGTTGGAGGAGAATCAAGAGAGACAGAAGGCACCAAGGCTGTTAGAGGGTATAATCTTCTGGGTCAGGATTGATGGGAACAAAAGCACATCTTGCTTTCTCTTTGTTTTTAACTCATTTGTATTTTCCTGTCTAAGTTAAATAATATCATTGCTTCCTTTTCTAAATTTATTTATTCACAACAGCTTTATTGAGATATAACTCATATAGCTTAAAATTCACCTATTTAAAGTGTCCAGTTCAGTGATGTTATTCACCATTGAGCTATCACCACAATCCATTTCAGAACCTTTTTTTATCACCTCAAAAAGGATACTCCATACCCAACAGCAGTCTCTCCCCATTCCCTCTCACCGCCCCCAGCCTCAGCGAGCACTAACCTACTTTCTGTCTCTGTGTATTTGCCTATTATGGACATTTCATATAAATGGAATGATACAATATGTGGTCTTTTGTGACTGGCCACTGTCACTTAGCATAAGGATTTTGAGATTCATCCATGTTGTATGTAGCTTGTATTTTTCACTGCTTCCTTACTTGAGACTATTTACACATCCCATTTAGGATTCTGTGAGTCTTCTTTTTGTTAAAGTGGATTTTATTTTCTTTATACTATCTTGATTAGATTATATAATATCCATCTTTAAAAGAATGACAAAGAAGAAGGCAACACATCTTAAAGATGTTACACCACTCATTGAAATTAATAGCTCCCTGCAGGTACTTAAGTTAAATCTGTATTCTCTGAAAATGAGAGTGTTTTTAAGATGCACTGCATCTTGTTTATGATGTTCATGGTGGACTGGCATAGTTGTGGTGTCTTACTTGCCGATGATCTTTGCATTTACATACATTTCAGTGGTTTGACATTGTGTAACTGCCTGTGGGCCAGAACCGTTCTGAAGCAGAAGTACCAGAGTCTAAAAATAAATCTTAGAAACAAATGTTCTAGAAACAGTTGGCAACAATTCTACCTGCAGCCATTTCCCGAGTCAGTTGTTGCCCATCACAACGATTTTGAAGATTTGAGAGTTTTACATACAAAGCTGAGATTTTATGATGAACTGAAGCCACAGCCCCTTTATTTCACAGCAAGAAGGGCCATAGTTGTATACGCTGTCGGTAGAGCAAATGACCTCTCATTTCAGCGTTTGCATTTAATTTTGTAACATCATGTTTCTGTTTCCTTTAACCTCTTTGTTTTGCTGTTTGTTTTCAGATCAATGCAGTGTCTCTCTATCTCCTTTACCTCGTGGAGATGATTTCTTCAGGATTACAGATTATCTACAACACTGATGAGGTACCATTCCCCCAAATTCTATAGTACTAAAATTCATCTCCCAGGTTTTTTATTTTACTTGTAAAATCTTATTTTGATTTCATAAAAAATGGAATATCCTTAAATTCATATACTCACATATTGGATGTGTATGGAAAAGGTCTTTATATTTTCAGCGCAAAGCACTTCAGCAGTGAACAAAAGATAGAGCAGACTGTAAAACTTTATTCCTTTTAGGGCTGTCTCTATTTCAGATGATCTGAAATGAAAACTTCAACTTCAGAAAATTATAGAAACAATGAAAGTGAAATAGCATTGGCAGATTTTCTTATATTTATTATAGCTCTCACTTTATTGCTTTTTGTAGCCCATATTTTTAAAAGTAAAAAGAAACTTTTATCATATTGTATTATTATTGTTTGTGGGACCTGAGTAGGGGGCTTGATGTTTTTCAAAAGATTAAATACCAGGTGCTTATTCTAATTAGAAAACTTGAAAAGAATTTATATTTCAAAGTTGAGAAGCCTTTCTTTCGTGGGTACGAACGCTTTGGCTCACACACACGCTAACACATTTTGAAATGTGCCAGAGTGGGAGCAAAAAACATTTATTACTGAGATGTTGCATGCAATGAGTAATGTATCACAGTGTAGGTATGCTGTCTGTACATACCTTTTATTGTATTCTTATTTTAAGTTTAATTTTTAAAATTTATTTTTTGCAAAGAATTATCTGTGTGAGATCAGATTGACAGCAGCAACTCAAAAGGTTTGATGGGAAGCCTGGGGGCAGTGAGTTGAAGATAATGGTGATGGAATAATTTGCAAAAGGATAGTGAGAATAGCAGCACAACTGGAAGAATGTTATCGAGGTCACTGAATTGTACATGTAGAAACTTTTGAAATGGTGTAACTTTGGCTATGTATATTTTCACAAAAAAATAAAGGTCCTCCAGGGTTGAGAAGGGAGAGTGTTGACATGTCGTGGGGTTGTTAACCAATGTCGTAAAACAATATGTGTACTGGCTGTTTAATGAGAAACTGTTTGTTTTGTAAACCTGCATCTAAAGTACAATAAAAAATTTTTAAAAAAATTCTTTTTTGCTTTCTCAGTCTTTACCATACCAAAAAAAACACCAAACCCATTGCCATTAAGTCGATTCTGACTCATGTGACCCTGTAGGACAGAGTGGAACTGCCCCATAGGGTTTCTAAGTAGCGGCTGGTAGAGTTGAACTGCTGACCTTTTGATTAGTAGCCATAACTCTAAACCACTGTGCCAGGGCTCCATAGTTTATTTTATATCTTATTTGTCAACTGACATTTTTTCATGGCTGTGGTACTGCTTCAACCTTTCTATTCTGTTTTATATGGCATCTCTATACTTAACCAGCTTCTGATACTTCCTTCTTAAACTTTATTCTTTTTTTCCACTTTTTATCGATGTTTTTTTTCTTGGTCTTACAACTTTTATTTGATAGAAATTTTTATATAGCTAATAACAATAAGCCTTCACCATGGACACTTAAAATCCTAGAAAAATAAAATGTATCATTGATGTTCACCGTCTTCTCCCTTTACAGTGAACTTACTGTGTCAAGGACCATACGGAGAGGCAGTAAATGGACTTGCATAGAATCTTTCACTGAATGAAGCCACTTTCATTGAAATATTTCACAGTATTTAATCCTTTGTAAAGTGATGTGGATTATTAGCCATTTTCCTTTCTATTTGTACAGTAGGCCTTGGAGTGGCAAATTCCTAGTCCCTGCTACCTCTTTTCTTGTTTCTCCAACCACATTCACGTCTTAGGATGATTCAGGGAGCTGGGAGGTCCTACCATGCATTTCTTTTTCTATTTACTATCAAATTTTAAATTCGTCAGGTTTTTATTTTTCTTAGGAATGAAGAATAGAGAGTTTGGAGGTAAAAATTTATTCTCACTTTTCGTGGTATTTATGTTCTAGGAAGTCCCCACAAATACTCCATTATCAGATATTGACCAAGCTTTGTTCATCCTCATCTGGAAAGCTTTTGCTCTTCTGTGCAAGCACACTCTTTGAATGACCACGAAAGCAGCGCGAGTATTTTTATTGAGTAGGCGGGTTTGCAAATAAGGAGTCCGTGAATAATGAGGATCTACTGTATATAGATACAGGTATTACGATATATGGAGCCCTGGTGGCGCAGTGGTTAAGAGCTTGGCTGCTAACCAAAACGTCAGCAGTTTGAATCCACCAGGCACTTCTTGGAAACACTGTGGGGCAGTTCTATAATGTCCTATGCGGTCACTATGAGTTGGAATCAACTCAATGGCCATGGTTTTTCGTTTATAGAGATATATGTGTGTGTGTGTGTGTGTGTGTGTGTGTGTGTGTGTGTGTATACATAGATGAGTGTGTATGTAACGTATCTGTCAGTTTGTTGTACTGTGGGGGCTTGTGTGTGGCTGTGATGCTGGAAGCTAAGCTATTTAAGTACCAGCAGGGTCACTGATGGTGGACAAGTTTCAGCTGAGGTTCCAGACTAAGACAGACTAGGAAGAAGGACCCGGCAGTCTACTTCTGAAAAGAATTAGCCAGTGAAAACCTTATGAATAGCAGCGGAACATTGTCTGATATAGTGAGCCCCTCAGGTTGGAAGGCACTCAAAATTTGACTGGGAAAGAGCTGCCTCCCCAAAGTAGAGTCGACCTTAATAACACGGATGGAGTCAGTCTTTCGGGACCTTCATTTACTGATGTGGCATGACTCAAAATGAGAAGAAACAGCTGCAAACATCCATTAATAATTGGAACGTGAAACATACGAAGTTTATGAATCTAGGAAAATCGGAAATCGTCAAAAATGAAATGGAACATGTAAAGATCAATATCCTAGGCATTAGTGAACTGAAATGGACTGGTATTGGCCATTTTGAATCAGACAATCATATGATCTACTATGCTGGGAATGACAACTTGAAGAGGAATGACATTCCATTCATTGTCAAAAAGAACACTTCAAGATCTATCCTGAAGGACAGTGCTGTCAGTGATAGGATAATATCCATACGCCTACAAGGAAGATCAGTTAATACAACTATTATTGAAATATATGCACCATCCATTAAGGACAACGGTGAAGAAATTGAAGATTTTTACCAGCTTCTGCAGTCTGAAATTGATTGAACACGCAGTCAGGATGCATTGATAATTACTGGTGATTGGAATGCAAAAGTTGGAAACGAAGAAGGAACGGTAGTTGGAAAATATGGCTTTGGTGATAGAAGCAGTACTGGAGATCACGTGATAGAATTTTGCAAGACCAACAACTTCATTGCAAATACCTTTTTTCACCAACGTGATCAGTGACTATACACATGGACATCGCCAGATGGAATACACAGGAATCAGATCAACTACATTTGTGGAAAAAGACGATGGAGAAGCTCAATATCATCAGTCAGATCAGGGCCAGGGGCCAACTGCAGAACACACCATCAGTTGCTCATATGCAAGTTCAAATTGAAACTGAAGAAAATTAGAACAAAGTATGACCTTGAGTATATTCTGCCTGAATTTAGAGACCTTCTCAAGAATAGATTTCACATGTTGAACACTAATGACCAAAGACCAGATAAATTGTGGAATGACATCAAGGACATTATACATGAAGGATGCAAGAGGTCTTTTAAAAAGACAGGAAAGAAAGAAAAGACCAAAATGGATGTCAGAAGAGACTGAAACTGGCTCTTGAACGTCGAGTAGCTAAAGCCAAAGGGAGAAATAATGAAGTAAAAGAGCTGAACAGAAGATTTCAAAGGGCAGCTCGAGAAGACAAAGTAAACTATTATAATGACATGTGCAAAGACCTGGAGATAGAAAACCAAAAGGGAAGAACATGCTCAATATTTATTTCTCAAGCTGAAAGAACTAAAGAAAAAATTCAGGCCTCGAGTTGCAATACTGGAAGATTCTAAGGGGGAAAATATTAGACACCACAGTAAGCATCAAAAGAAAATGGAAGGAATTCACAGAGTCACTGTACCAAAAAGAATTGGTTTCGACATTCAACCATTTCAAGAGGTAGCATATGATGAGAAACTGATGGTACTGAAGGAAGAAGTCTAAGCTGCACTGAAGGCATTGGCGAAAAACAAGGCTTCAGAAATGGACGGAATACCAATTGAGATGTTTCAGCAAATGGATGCAGTGCTGGGAGTGCTCACTCGTCTATTCCAAGAAATTTGGAAGACAGCTACCTGGCCAACTAACTGGAAGAGATCCGTATTTATGCCTATTTCCAAGGAAGGAGATCCAACCGAATGTGGAAATTATCCAACAACATCATAATATCGCACACAAGTAAAATTTTGCTGAAGATCATTCAAAAGTGGCTGCAGAAGTATGTTGACAGGGAACTGCCAGAAGCTCAAGCCAGATTCAGAAGAGGACATGGAACCAGAGATATCATTGCTGATGTCAGATGGATCCTGGCTGAAAGCAGAGAATACCAGAAAGATGTTTACCTGTCTTCTATGGACTGTGCAAAGGCATTTGACTGTGCAGATCATAAGAAATTACGGATAACGTTGTGAAGAATGGAAATTCCGGAATACTTAATTGTGCTCATGAAGAACCTGTACATAGACCAAGAGGCAGTCATTCTAACAAAACAAGGGGATACTGGGTGGTTTAAAATCAGGAAAGGTGTGCATCAGGGTTGTATCCTTTCACCATACATATTCAGTCTGTCTGTGAGTAAATAATCCAAGAAGCTAGACTCCACAAAGAAGAACATGGCATCAAGATTGGAGGAAAGACTCATTAACAACCTGTGATACGCAGATGACACAACATTGCTGAAAGTGAAGAGGACTTGGAAGCACTTACTGATGAAGATCAAAGACTACAGCATTCAGTATGGCTTATACCTCAACATAAAATAAAAATCCTAACAACCAGACCAATTGCATGGTTGATCAGTTTCAAACTGCAGAAGTTGGTAAAAATCTTCAATTTCTTCATCTTTGGCATTAGTGGTTAGTGCGTAAATTTTAGTAACAGTCATATTAACTGGTCTTCCTTGTAGGCGTATGGATATTGTCCTATCACTGACAGTGTTGCACTTCAGGATAGATCTTGAAATGTTCTTTTTGACAATGGATGTAATGCCATTGCTCTTTACTTTGTATTCCCACCATAGTAGACCATATGTTTGTCCGATTCACAATGACCAATACTAGTCCTTTTCAGCTCTTTACTGGCTATGATACCGATCTTCATGTGTTCCATTTCCTTTTTGATGATTTCCAATTTTCCTAGATTCACACTTCATACATTCCACATTCTGATTTTTAATGGATGTTTGCAGCTGTTTCTTCTCGTTTTAAGTCATGCCACATAAGCAAATGAAGGTCCATAAAGCTTGACTCTATCCACATTATTAAGGTCGACTCAACTTTGAGGGGACAGCTCTTCCCTAGTCGTATTTTGAGTGCCTTCCAACTTTAGGGGCTCATCTTCTGGCGGTATATCAGACAGTGTTTTGCTGTTATTCATCTGGTTTTCACTGGCCAGTTTATTAAAAGTAGATCGCCAGGTCGTTCTTTCTAGTCTGTCTTAGTCTGCTCCGTTTAAAACTGTGCACTGTGGGTGACCCTGCTGGTATTTGAAATAATGGTGGCTTAGATTTCCACCATCACAACATGCAAGCCACCACAGTACAGATGAGTAATGGAATTTTTTTTAAGTTAACCTAAATTTTAAAGTTAACCTGAGTCAATCCTTCTGTTTACTAATAGTGGTAGCTCATCTGTATCTGTTGGGGGAGGCAAAATAATGAACTGCTACATGATATTCCATGTCACATTACATGACATCTCTATTTATAAATGTCCTAAATGCAGATTAAAAGAAACAAGAAATAAATCATTCAGAAATGGGTCCAGGGAAACTTGCTTTATTTAACGAAGAAACCTCCGCACCATGAAAGATAATTTTTTCTTGTATTTCTCATGGCAAAAGCTTCATTTCATGAAAAGACTTTAATACTTTAATAAAGAAGGGATTTTTCTAGACTTTTGTAACTAAGCTTTTATAACTTTTTTATAAGTTTTAAAGAACACTTTGAAAATTTTGGCTCCCCTTCCTATATTTTGCATCTTGTTTTATTTTTAATTAACGTATTAAAACCTGTTCATTGTTTTAGGTCTCTGAGTTAATTACGTCAGCTAAATCTTTCTAAATGATGCTAAAGTAAGTACGGATATGGGCTCCAATGTTCCTTCTTCAGCATCGTGCTATTATAGGTCTCCAGTTTTTGTGTCTTTTATTGTTAGATCACATCAGAGTGTCTTGTCATTTTATTAAATAACAACCTCAGATATTCTTACAAACTTGAAATTTAAGTGGAAGTAAGCATTAATCAGGGATGATACTCAGGAAGGTCTGTAGAGTCAGTTACAATGACAGAAGTTTGTCAGATGTTCCTGGATGCTCCTTTTCCCTTACATAAATGTGCTTTTGGACCCCTGGTGTTTCAGTGGTTAAGCACTCAGCTGTTAACCAAAAGGTCAGCAGTTTAAAGTTACCAGGAGCTCTGTAGGAGAAGAGACCTGGTGATCTGCTTCTGGAACGATGGCAGCCTAGGAAGCCCTATGGGGCCCTTCTGCTCCATCATATAGGATTGCTGTGAGTTGGAATCCACGTGATGACACACAGCAACTGTGCTTGAGTGAAAGCTCCTTTATTCAGAAATGATCAAATAGTTTCTTGTTCAGCACTTTAGGGAAAGTTTTGGTTGCAAGCCTAGTAATAATAACACTGCACAAAACTACAGGTACTTGTTCGATAAGAGGCCTGGAGGTATCTCCTTTACTGACTGTGTCGCATGTTCCACTTTTTATTTTACAAAAATATTTTGACCATCTTACTTGGAAGTTCTTTTCAAGTGTACCATCTTTCAGAGTGGATGACCCATGGGATTTCTTTCTATTGTATTAGTCCTTTACTGCTGTGTAACAAATTACCTCTGAAGATAGTAGCTTAAAACAATAAACATTTATTATCCTACAGTTCCTGTGGGTCAGGTATTTAGTAGTGGCTAAGCTGGGAGTTGCTGGCTCCGAGTCTGTCATGAAGTTGCAAGTCGAGATGTCATCTGAAGGCATTACCAGGGCTGGAGGACCTGCTTCCTGTTTCGTTCACTTGCATAGTTACTGGCAGGAGGTCTGAGTTTCTCTCTGGCTATTAATAGAAGGCCTCTCCATGGGGCTGATTGAGTTTGTCACGTATGACAACTGGCTTTCTCCAGAGGGGGGGATCCGAGAGAGAAGACAGAAGCCGCAATCTCTTTTGTGACCTGTCCTCAGAAGTCACACTCTATCACTTTTTAACATCCTATTTGTCATACAAGTCTGTCCTGTTCGGTGCGGTGGGGACTCTACACAAAGACATGAATATTAGGATTGGGGTATGATTGGGGGCCAGCCTATTAGTAATAATTTTTTGTTGAACTTCGTTAGAGTGATTTTTAAAAAAATTTTTTTCTTAAACATTAAGTAAGACTCTTATTTTTAATTTTAAATATAGTTATTGTATTTATCCTCATATTATTTAGTCTGTTTTGACATTTGATTTATGTACATATTTTGTCTTTTAACGTATTAGCTCCCCCCTTCCTCACCACCCCCTTCTGTTCATTGTATGGGTACCTTTGTGTTAGAGATTCTACATTTTCGTGGGGAGTGAGTATCAGGTTGAACTTGAGGAGTGTCCATGTTTTCAAAGTTGGAACAAATTTCTTCTATGAGTAATTTTAGAGGCATTATAAAGTATTCTTAGCTCCTGCTTGTGAACAATGTAAGTAGAAAAATGAGTAAGTTACTCAGAACTATTTATAGATATTTTTCTCTAAAATCAGAAAAATGTCATTGTCCTTGTTTCCCAAAATGATATCTAGCAATGATAATAACAAAAATAGCTAATGCTTCCGTAACACTTACGTGCTGTCACTCCTCAGAGTGCTTTGCACATATGAACTCACTTCATCTGTACAGCTGCACTCTGAAGTAGGTACGGCTATAACACTCTTTTCACAAATGAATATCCTGATGCAAAGTGGCACCAAATGGCTTGTCCAAGGTCACACGTGAAGTAAATGGCAGGGCTGAAATTTAAACCAAACAGTCTGACTCCAGAGTCTGTTCTCTGTGCTGACTGTAAGTGCTGTATCTTTATCCTGTACAAATATGAGTGACACATAATGTGACAACATCATGTTCAAGCCATGGAGGCAGCCATGGAGACCAGTCAAGATAAGCTTGCTTTATGTCTGTTTCTCTTTAAGGACACCTCATATAATATAGATTGTTGTTGCATTAATACTGAACTCACAACCAATAGTCTATAACTCTTGTCTGAATGAAGCTTTTCTATCACACCCATTTTCTCTGTAAGCCACATCACAGCCTTCTTGTGCTTAGAACACTTGACATCATTTCAACTATATGCTTGGGAATCATTTTAAACAGCAAGATCACTAGCACAAGGCATGAAATGCAAAGTATGGCAATAAGTAGCTGGTGAAAAGGACATTTGTTTGCAGTATAAGAGCTGAAATGAGAAGGCAGAGCGCAGCTTTGTTTCCCGTCAGCTTGGAATTTGCGCATCAGCCAAGGTCTTAGGTTCTTAGGACTACCATGATAAACTATCACAAAGTTGGTTGTTTTAAAGAACAGAAATGTATTTTCTCACAGTTGTAAAGGCTAGAAGTCCAGATTCAGGGCATCAGCAGGGCTGTACTCTCTGTTGGCTCTAGGGGAAGAGCCTTCCTTGCGGGTAGCCCCAGGTGTCTCTTAGCATTTCTTGGCTGGTAAATGAATCCTTACATGATGATCTTCTCTTGTGTGTGACTCTCTTTCTGTGTCTGTTCTCCCCTTTTATAAGGTACCACTCAGAAGGGATTAGGACTAGGATCCACCCTATCCTGTCTGACTTAAAACTGATTACAAAAGAAAAACCCAGTTTTCAAACAGGGTGGTATTCCTAGGTACATGTGTTTGTTTTTTGACGTATCTCTTTGGAGGACATAATTCAGTCCATAATAGACATCTCACATTGTTTTCCATTCCGTGCATGTCTGCAGATAGCTGTGAAAACACTGCACATGTTGATGTTGGGGTTACAAGTACATTTTAACAAGTAAGCAGACGCACAAACATGGAACGCGCAAATCACGAGCACCAACTGTTTTCACTTTGCCATTTTGAACCAAACAGGATGACCAAATTTTGAGCCCTTTTATCAGAAGGCATAGCCCACTTAAGAAATTGTCTTTATTAAAATTAATAAACTTTAATTAAATGAGGACTGATTATAATCTTTGCTTTTTGTAGTTACTTTTGAGAGTTCAAATTTCATCAAATATCTGAAGCCTTTACATCAAAGCTGTGACTCCTAGCCTATTGGTTGGAGCGCATCTCCAACTGTGAGCTTTGAGTTTATAGCAAAAGGTACCTGTAACTATATAAAATGCATGGAGGAGATTAGATTCCAGAAAAATAAATAGACTGCAGCCTCCAGGTTGATCCACTGTAGTGCTGGCATTTTTTAATAACAGAAGTAACTTTGCATCTCCATAGTTTTAGACTTAACATTTTATATGGACATTTTAGCGTCTAAATATTACCTAGTACAAAAACAGTGCTTTCTGTTTTTCTTAATTCTTAAGATGCAGAGTCCTCATAAAGAGCTAGGAGATATGTGATTGAAGAATTATAGTGATATTTAAATTCTATTTCTGTACTGTACACTGTTAGGCTTTCACTTTGGACTGTGTGTTAGAAGCACCAACTATTAGAGAATATGTTCAAGTAATATAATCACAAGAATTTCAACAGGTTAAAAAATGCGATTGAGGCAAACATGTATACAGAAATTCAAATGGCATCTAATTGTTCTTGTTAATATCTAAAGATCTTGTTATTTCATATATACTTATGTTTTATTTCCTTTCTTTTAGGTCTCCTTCATTCAAAATCTTGTATTTTGTGTAGAAAGAGTTTACCGTGTACCTGACTTTGGCATTTGGGAAAGAGGAAGCAAATATAATAATGGCAGTACTGAACTACATTCAAGGTAATTTGCTGATTTCTGAGTGTTTTTTATTATTTTAATGTATGGAATTTGAATATGAATAGAAAATCAAAGTATTAGATTGGAACTGTGGTTTCTGTGTTTTCAACTTTATTTTTTTCAATATAATACAAATGAAATTCAATTAAAATTAAACCTAAGAATCATCTCTCAGTGCCCATAAACTGATGCAGGAAAGGAGCAGGGAGTCTTTCCCCACCTCTCAGTATGTCAATATGTTTATATCAGCTTTCGTCAGCAATCAGTGGCTTGACCTTTCTGCTCATGCAAGTTAATTTCTTTAGCTCTTTTAAATGATGTTATTTGAAATGTCAAGTATATAAAAATTTCCAGACAATGGTTGTGTATGTATTGCATGGTAAAACTTCTCTCCCTTGTTATAGAGCTGATTTTTGTCCTAACTACAGATTCTTCCTGTAAAGCTCAACATTTAACGTCATCTGAAAGAGGTATTACCAGCATCTCGAGTTGTGGTATAGTGGGTTTGAATAAGCAGCAATAGTTGGTGATTGATGTTAGTACTTCAGCAAGTTTCATTACTCTTTAGGGTAAGGGAAATAGTGTTAGTGACTGAATGCATCCCTCGATTAGCATTGCATACTAATTTTATGCCCAAGAGGCCATCTTTTAAATATAAAATGGGTGTCAAGTAATGGTACCAAAAATAGTGGATTAGGTAACTCAAAGGTCCATCGTTCACAAAACACATCCGTATACAACTGGCAAAAACTGGCAGAATCAACTTTTTCAGAACTCTGAAAAATAATCAAAGATTTATACCAACGAAGTTGAAAGACAGTAAACCAAGCTGAGTAATGTTTATTCAAAAAGAAGAAAGGTGACTGAAACCAAGCAAGTGAGTTTTGTGGCATTTTAACTTATCCTTGTCTCATTACCCTTTCCCCAGCTTGATGGCAGTCTTAAAGACTACAGCTTGTCTACCCACTGTAGGTTCACTTTGTCAGAGTGAGCAGAATGGACTTTGTTCTCAAACAATTGGGGTTGTCTGTTTAGACGTGTCTGGTGGCTCCTTGAAGAACTTACACAAAGAGCTTCCCTTTATTTCACTTTACTCAGAACTCTCTCTGGCAGAGAAATGGCCATGCAGAGGTCATTCCTTAAAAACATTTAAAAGCAAATGAACCAGCCATTGCAACCTGGGAGAAAGAATTGATTTGGTTCAAACAATAGATGTGCTGAAAAGTCTGGGAGGAAAAGCTAGGAGGTGAGTTATTGCAGAATAAGGACTTTGGCAGCCTTCCACATATTCCTAGTAATTTATAAGGTCATGCAGATGCCCAAGATGGGGCATATGCTCACAGAAGGCAGTAAGCTCTCACCTCTGGCTGACCTTCAAGCTTTGAGCAAACAAGAAGTAAAAGAGAAGGCAGGGATGTAAAGTGTTCAGCTAAGTGTAGAAGACATGCCCCAGCAAACACACAGAGCCCAAATGCCACTGTTGTAGATTTTTTTAAGCTTCGTTTGTTTAAGGAAATCTATCTCAAATCACTGTCTGACCACTAAGCTAATGGAAGAGTCATGTTAACCACATGTGACAAGGAGTACAGTGTTTACAAAGATAGTTTAGAAGTCACGAAACAGCTACAACCCACAGCAGACAGTAATAACAAACCCTAGAAAGGAAGAATAATCTGATTTCTAGAGTTACCACATTATAATATCCAACATTTCCAGTTTTAAACTAAAAACTATGAAGTATGCAAAGAATCTACAAGTATGGCCCATTCAAAGGAATAAAGAAATTAAAGACTGTTCCTTAGAAAGCATAGACACTGGAGTTACTAGAGAAAGACTTCAAATCAGCAGTCTTAAATATGCTCAAAGACCTAAAGGAAACCATGGACAGAGAGCTAAAGGACCCAGGAGTATGATGTCCTACCAAAATGAGAATATCAATAATGAAGTACAAATAATAGAAAAGAAACAAATAGAAATTCTGGAGCTGAAAAGTGCAAAAACTAAAATGAAAAATTTATTGCGAATGTTCAATGGCAGATTTGAGCAAGCAGAAAGAAGGATCAGTGAACATGAAGATGGATTGAATTATATTATGGAAGCTAAAGAACAGAGATAAAGAATGAAGAAATATGAACAGAGACTCTGAGAAATGTGAAACACCATTAAGCCCACCAACATGAGCAGTAAGAGTAGCAGAAGGAGAGGCGAGAGAAAAAAACAAATACTGTTTCAAGAAATAATGGCTGAAATTTTCTCAAATTTATTGAAAAACACTTTCACATGCAGGACACTCAGTAGACTTCAGGTAGGACAAAATCAGATCCACACTGAGGGACATTATAATTAAACTGTTGAAACCAGAGACAGAGAGAATCTTGAAAGCAGCAAGAGAGAAGCAACTTCTCACGTACAAGGGATGCTCAGTAAGATTTACTAGTCTCATCAAAATCGTGAAAACTAGAAAACAGTGGCATGATGTATTTAAAGTGCTGGAAGAAAAATACAAACAAACAAAAAAACCTGTCAACTAAGAATTCTATATCCCGCAAAGCTGTCCTCCAAAAGTGAAGGAAATTTTAAGATATTCCCAGAGAAACAAAAGCTGGGGAAATTTGTCACTAGTGGACCTACCTTACAAGACATGCTAAGGGGAGCCCTTTCAGGCTGAAATGAAAGGATGCTGGACAGTAACTTGAAGCCACAGAAACAATAAGAAACACTGTATGAGTTAAAAGACAAGTGCTAAAAATAGTAATTATAAATCAATGTTAATGGACACACACATACAAAGATGTAATTGTGAAACAACATAAAGGAGAAGCATAGAGCTTTATAAGAGCAGAGTTTTGGTGCAGTATTGAAGCTAAATTGCTGTTAATTAAGACTAGATTGTTATAAATTTAAGCTATTTGTAATCCTCAGGGTAACCAGTAAGAAAATAACTAAAAAATATAGAATAGGATATGATAAGGGAATGAAAATAGTACACTACAAAAAATCAAACACAAAAACAAGGCAGTGAGGGAAGAAAAAGGGAGAGAAAGGCATAAGATACGTAGAAAACAAATGACTAAATGATAAAAGTCCTTGCTTATCAGTAGTAATTATATTAAATATAAATACATTTAACTCTCACTTGGAAGACATTGGTAGGTGGAATGAATTTAAAAAAATATATATGAACCATGTATTTACTGTCTATAACAGACTCACTTTAGATCTAAAGGCACAAATAGATCGAAAGTGAAAAATATTCCATGCAAGGATAACCAAGCAAGAGGAAAGGTGGCTATAATAACAGAAAAAAATAAATTTTAATTCAAAAATGTTGCAAGAGACAGAGAAAGACATTATATATTGATAAAAGGTTTGATCTATCAAGGAAATATAAAAATTATAAAGATAAACATACCTAACAACAGAGCACCCAAGGCAAAAATTGACAGAATTGACAGAATTGAAAGGAGAAATAGAGAATTCTATAATTAGAGTTGGAGACTTCAATGTACCACTTTCAATAATGGATAGAGAGAAGGTCAATGAAGAAATTGAAGACTTGAACACTGCTACAAACATACTATGCTTAACAGACATATGCTGAACACTCCACCCATTATCAACAGCAGAATGTACATGTTTTTCAGCTGCACAGGGAGCATGTCCATTCTTCAGAATAGACATTTGTTAAGCCATAAAAGAAGTTTTAATAAATTTCAAAAGTTTGTAATTGTACTAAATATCTTCTCCAACTACAGTGGAATTGAACTAGAAGTCAGTAACGAAAGGAAAATTGGAAAATTCTCAAATTTGTGTATGTTAAGTAACACAATCCAAAAATACCAAGAAATCAAACTAGAATTAAGAAGTCAATTAGAAAATACTTTGAGATAAATGAAAACAAACACAACATACCAAAATTTATGGAATACACAAAGTAGTACTTAGAAATTTATAGCTGTAAACACCTACATTAAAAAAGAAGGAAGATCTCAACTTAGTACATAACTTTATACCATAAAGAACTAGAAAAAGAAGAAAGTAAACCCAAAACTAGCAGAAAGAAGGAAACAATAATGATTAGTATAGAGATAAGCATAACTGAGAGAAGAAAAACAATAGAGAAAGTCAACTAAACCAAAAGCTGGATTTTTGAATCAATCAACAAAATTGATAAACCTTTAGCTAGACGAGAATACTCAAATTAGTAAATCAGAAGTGAATATAGGGACATTACTACTGACCTTACAGAAATAAAAAGCATTATAGAAAATACCAGAAACAGTTCAACCAAAAAACCAAACCCATTGCCATCAAGTTGATTCTGACTCATAGCAACCCTGTAGAGCAGAGTGGAATGGCCCCATAAGATTTCCAAGGAGTGCCTGGTGGATTCGAACTGCCAACCTTTTGGTTAGCAGCTGAGCTCTTAACCACTACACCACCAGGGTTTCCAAGAAACAGTTACATGCCAAGAAATGAGATAACCTAGATGAAAGGGACAGATTCCCAGACATAAAAACTGCAAGACTGGCTCAGTAAGTAATAGCAAATATGAATTGACCTATAACAAAGAGATCAAATTAGAAGTCAAAAACTTCCCAATAAAGAAAAGTCCAACACCTGAAGACTTTATTAGGGAATTCTACCATACCTTTAAAGAAGTATGAATAGCAATCCCTCTTTAACCCTTTCCCAAAATAGAAGAGGAGAAAACACTTCTTTGTTCATTCTGAGAGGCCAGCATTGCCCTGACATCGAAACCAGACAAAGACTTCATAAGAAAAGAAAATGACAGTCCAGTGTTGCTTTCGAATGGAGATGCAAAAATCCTCAACAGAATAATAAGCAGACTCCAGTAGTATATTAAAAGATCATATTAAAATAACCAAGCCTGATTTATCACAGGAATATAAGGGTAGTTCAACATATCAAAAATCAAGCAAGGTAATACAGCACGTTAATAGAATGAAGGGAAAAAACACATGATCATCTCAATTGATGCAGAAAAAGTATTTCACAAAATCTAACACCCTTTCATAATAAAAACACTCACAAACTAGGAATAGAAGGGAAACTTCTCAACATGATTAGGGAATTTATGAAAAAAACCACAGCTAACACCATACTTAATGGTGAAAGACTGAAAGCTTTCCCCCTGTGATCAGAAACAAGACAAGGATACCCACTTTTACCAGTGATATTCAACATTGTACTGAAGTTCTAGTCAGAGCTATTAGGCAAGACATAGAAATTAAAGGCATTCAAATTGGAAAGGAAGAAGTAAAACTGTATTCACAGATGACATGATCTTATGTATTGAAAACCCTACGCACAAATTAACTATTAGAGCTAATAAGTGAATTTAGCATTGTTTCAGGATCATGGTCCACGTATAAAAATCAGTTATATTTGTACACACTAACAATGAACAATTCAAAAAGGAAAGTAAGAAAACAATTCCATTTTATGGTAGCATTAATAAGAATAAAGTACATCAGAGTCAGTTTAACCAAGGACAAGACCTGTACACTGAAAACTACATTATATCATTGCAAGAAATCAAAAAAGGTGTAAATAAATGTTAAGACATTCCATGTTCATAGATTGGAAGACTTAATTTTTTTCAGATGGCAATACTCCCCAAAGCTATCTAGAGATTTAATACAACCCCTATCAAAATACCAATGGTGTTTTTTTGCAGAAATGGAAATACTTATCTGAAAATGAATGTGGGATTGCAAGGAATCCCAAATAACCAAAATATCCTTGAAAAAGAACAAAGTTAGAGGACTTGAAAAAAAAACACTTCACAATTTCAAAACCTACTACAAATCTACATCAATCAAAACAGTGTGGTAGAGGCCTAAAGATAGACTTACAGACCTATGGAATAAAATTGAGAGTGCAGAAATAATCCCTCACGAAGAGGCCCAGGATAAGTAAAGCACCTGATTTTAGAACCTATTATACTGCCATGGTAGTCAAAAAAGCCCGGTACTGGTACAACAACAGATACATAGACTAATGGAATAGAATTGGGAATTTAGATGTAAATTCATCCACCTATGAGCAGCTGATATTTGACAAAGGCCCAAAGTCTGTTAATTGGGGAAAAGGCAGTCTCTTTAACAAATGGTACTGGCATAACTGGATATCCATCTGCAAAAAACTGAAACAAGACCCATACCTCATGCTATGTACAAAAACTAACTCAAAATGGATCAAAGACCTAAATGTAAAACCGAAAACGATAGAGATCATGGAAGAAAAAATAGGGACAATGCTAGGAGCCCTAATACATGGCATAAACAGAATACAAAACATTACTAACAAGGCACAAACACCAGAAGAGAAACTAGATAACTGGGATCTCCTAAAAAATCAAACACTTATGCTCATCAAAAGGCTTCATCAAAAGAGTAAAAAGACAATCTATAGACTGAGAAAAAATTTTTGGCTATGACATATCCGACAAGGGTCTAATCTCTAAAATCTACAAGATTCTGTAACCCCTCATCAAAAAGACAAATTGAAAAAATGGGCAAAGGATATGAACAAACACTTCACCAAAGAAAACATTCAGGCATCTAATAGATAACGTGAGGAAATGCTCACGATCATTAGCCATTAGAGAAATGCAAATCAAAACTACAACGAGATAACCACCTCACCCCAAAAAGGCTGGCAGTAATCCAAAAAACACAATAAATGTTGGAGAGGTTGTGAAGAGACTGGCACATTTATACACTGCTGGTGGAAATGTAAAATGGTACAACCACTTTGGAAATAAATCTGGCTCTTCCTTAAAAAGTTAGAAGTAGAAATACCATATGATCCAGCAATCCTATTCTTTGGAATATATCCTAGAGAATAAGAGCCATCACACGAATAGATACATGCACACCCGTGTTCCTTGTAGCACTGTTCACAGTAGCAAAAGGATAGAAACAACCTAGGTGCCCATCAACAGACGAATGGATAAACAAATTGTGGTACATACACACAATGGAATACTACGGCAACGGTAAAGAACAACGAACAATCCACGAAACATCTCACAACATAGATGAATCTGGAGAGCATTATGCTGAGTGAAATTAGTCACAAAAGGACAAATATTGTATAAGACCACTATTATAAGAACTCAAGAAAAGGTTTAAACACAGAAGAAAACATTCTGTGATGGTTATGAGGGTGGGGAGGGAGGGAGAGAGGAATTCATTAACTAGATAGTAGACAAGAATCATCTTTGGTAAAGGTAAAGACAACACACAATACAGGAGAAGTCAGCACAAGTGGATTAAACCAAAAGCTAAGATGTTTCCTGAACACAGCCAAACACCTCTAGGGACAGAGTAGCTGGAGCTGGGATCTGGGGACCATGGCTTCAGGTGACATCTATGTCGAGTCTCATAACAAAGTTTATTAAGAAAACATTCTGCATCCCACTTTGGTGAGTGGCATCTGGGGTCTTAAAAGCTTGCGAGCGGCCATCTAAGATACACCAATTGGTCCCAGCCCACGTGGAGCAAAGGAGAATGAAGAACACCAAAGACACAAGGAAAATATTAGCCCAAGAGACAAAAGGACCACATAAACCAGAGACTCCATCAACCTGAGACCAGAAGAACCAGATGGTGCTTGGATACCACCAATGACTGCCCACACAGGGAACACAAAAGGGAGTTCCTGACTGAGTGGGAGAAAAGTGTGGAATAGAACTCAAACTCACATAAAAAGACCAGACTTAATGGTTTGACTGAGACTGGAGGAACCCCCAAGGCCGTGGCTTCTGGATGCTATGATAACCCAGAACTAAAACCATTCCTGAAGACCACTCTTCAAACAAAGATTAGACTGGACTATAAAACACAAAATAATAATCATGAAGAATGTACTTTTTAGTTCAAGCAAATACACGAGACCAAATGGGCGACTCCTCTCTGGAGGCAGGATGAGAAGGCAGGAAGGGACAGGAGCTGGTTTGATGGACACAGGAAACGTGGGATGGAAGGGGAGAGTGTGCTGTCACGTTGTAGGGATTGCAGCTAGTGTCACATGATAATACGTGTATAAAAATTTTGTATGAGAGATTAACTTGAGCTGTAAACTTTCACCTAAGGTACAGTAATAATAATAATCCCTCACATCTGTGGTCACTTGATTTTCAACAAGGGTACCAGAACCATTAAATGAGGAAAGAATAGTCTCTTCAACAAATGATGCTGTTAAAATTGAGTAGCTAAATTCAGTAGAATGCAGTTGACCCGCACCTTACACCATATGCAAACATATATTTAAATGGACCCCTAAATATAAGGGTTGAAACTATTAAACTCTTGGAAGAAAACATAGGGGTAAATATTCATGACCTTGGATTTGGCAACGCTTTCTTAGATATGTTGCCAAAAGTAGAAACAAGAATAGAAAAGATAAATTTTATTTCAGCAAAATTAAAAATTTTTGTACATCATAGGATACTATCAAGAGAGTGAAAGTACAACCTACAGAATGGGAGAAAATATGTGCAAATCATATATCTGATAAGATATTTGTATCCAGAATGTATGAAGTACTCTTAAATTCATCAATAAAAAGACAAACAACCCAATTAAAAAATGAACCAAGAAATAGACATTTCTTAAGATGTATTAATGCCAGTAAGTACACGAAAAGATTCTCAACGTCATTATTCGGAGGAAAATACAAACCAAAATCACAATGAGGTACCACTTCACTACTGCTAATACTGGTACCAGTTACCATCAAGTGGATTCTGACTCATTGGAACCCCATATGTCGACCTCAAATACTAAAAATAAGAAGATAAGGTTGCATTTCAGCCATCAACCAAATTCTAAACAATCAGGTTACAAGAAAGAACGTAGATCTGATTTGATAACCTGATTAAAAAGAATGTACCTTTTCAGTATTTATGATTATTGGGTTCCTTTCCTGATTTTTTATAACTATTTTAATATATGCCAATGTGATTTCAGGAGCCATGGTGGCTCAACAGTTAAGTGCTCAGCTGCTAACCAAAGGTTGGCAGTTCAAACCCACTAAAAGGCTCTGAGGGAGAAAGACCTGGCTATCTGCTCCCATAAAGATTACAGCCTAGACAACTCTATGTGGAGCCCTGGTGGCACAGTGGTTAAGAGCTGGGCTGCTAACCAATAGGTGGACAGTTCACATCCACCAGCAGCTCCTTGGAAACCCTATGAGGCAGTTCTCCTGTGTCCTGCAGGGTCACTGTCAGTCAGAATCAACTCGACGGCACCTAACAACACCAACAGCAATGTGATTTTAATGCCATTATTTTCCCTATAAAATATTTGGATTAAGAGTTTTTCTGTTTATAAGAATTGTAGTAAACTCAGAAAGAAGCTTGGATAAAGGTTACCATTAACTCTATAGAAAATGAGGGTGTAGGAAGTTCACTTGAGAAAAAAGCAGAGGCTCCAACTTGTATTCCTTTAACTAAGGTGCCAGTCTTTCCATTTAATCAGTAAGGGTTTTATTTCAAGCTTGGAAGATCATTATGTTATAATCTTTGCTACCTTTTGCATGCAGAATTAATTTTAATTGTATCAGACCAATTTTATTCAAACAGATGGGAAATGAAGTTTGCCATTTAGGTTTGGATGATGGGCTTTACACGTTTGTCAATGATCTTTTCATTTTCCGTGGAATAGCACTTTACAATTCCCAAAAAGAACTTTGAACACTTTTTTCAAACATTTGGAAAAAATGCTCATGTCTTCGCAAGCCCAATTTTGGGGTGTCCCCACCAGTGCCAAAGGGGTATCTTTTGAAACTGCAGTTGAACTGAGCCCCGCTGGCTCGTGGTCTGCTGTGCTGGTAGTAGTTGTGGGTGACCAGTCTCTTTCTGTGCTCAGGCCTGGGTGGTGGATGTAGATCTGCCTCCAGTCAGGAAGCACATCACAGCTCTTGGTCTGTGTACTATGGGACACGCCAGAACTATCTGCTTAATGCAATACCCTAAGTATATCCTTAAGCTGTTCTTACAGTCTTAGACAGTTTGGATTATTACATAGTGATAGTTAATAAGGATCCCTGGGTAATGTAAACGGTTAAATGCTCAGCCACTAAGTGAAAGGTTGGTGGCTCAGATTCACCCATAGGTGCCTTGGAAGAAACGCCTGGCGATCTACTTCTGAAACGTCACAGGCATTAAAGACCCTATGAAGCTTAGTTCTACTCTGAAACACGTGGGGTTGCCAGGAGTCAGAATTGACTTGAATACTTTCTGTAAATGCTCATACTTCTCCATTTGATGTTTTCTTCAGTGCTTCCTCTGTCTCTGTGCTTATAGCCCTGCTTAGCTGTAGGCAGAGAGAACAGAGAGCAGTCAGCCCAGTCAGCAGCGTTTCCTGTTACCTTCCTCACTAGGGCCTCACCCAAAGTGACTGGGTGAACGCTCCTTCCTCCCCTGGCCCTGCTTGGTACAGCACTTCTAAGCTGTACTCTGCATCTAAGAAGATAATCGCTGTCACCAAGCCCCTCTGCTCAACACACACGTGTGCGCGCGCACACACGCACACACATACATGCACACATGCACAGACGCATACATGCACACACACACACACTGTTCTGAGGTCTGAGGCTTCTCCTGTAACATCTGTGCTGGGTGGTCCTTTAATGATAGCATTCTATAGCCCTGTACACTTACAGAATATTTCTTATTTAGGCCAGGAAGGCAACATTACTGTCTCTTATATAAGAAGAAACTGAAATTTTAAAAATTTTGGGAACTCGATTCCAGGTCATTGGCCTCCAAGTCCAAAGTTGTTCTTACGATATCACATTGTATGTTAAAATCTTAGAAGGTTCTTCTAAGGTTTGAAAGCAGGGAGGGTGTAAACCCCTGGTGGAGCTGATAAGTTACAGGATGTCTTCTTGCGGTCCTCAGCACAGCTGGATTCAGCCCAGGGGTTTGGTCAGGCCCTTCCTGACCTGCCCTGTGTCAGCTCCAGGTCTGCCGTAATCCCTTTTAGCCCACATTCTTGAATTATTTCCTTCAGGTTAGGTAAAATTGCTCTCATGGCATTTATCTGAACCCCACTGTAACACCAGCCTCTCCCTCTCCATAACTTCTGTAAAAGGGTCCATTCCGGGAGGCTCACACTGACTCTCTAGAAATGCTCCCTAAGCAACCACTCCCTGCTTTTCTGATTGGTTTGTTGACGTGACTTTCCTCGGGCAGTGTGCCTCTTGACATTGCCCATAGGGTTTCTGGATGGATATCTGGTAATTGTCCACGTTCCTCGTATTAATTCTCTAAGCCCTTTCATAAATGCCTGTGTATTTTTTAAATCCTCTATTATTTGATCTAGCTACATTTTCCTTCATACATCAGTGTGGTACCTACTTACTGCCGCACCAATTCCCAGCCCCCAGAGTTACATTTACAAGTAGTTTTCTCAACCTCTCCAAGTTTAATTTCCGTGTTTTAATCTTTAAACCCCCCCATCCTCACTTACGTGAGGATATTCCTACTCCTTGGTGTCACTTTTGAACATATTTGATTTGGTGAATAGATGAGGCTTTGCTATACAATTGGATTGGATTCCAAACCCTGCCTTTGAATTTGTTGGCTATTGGAGAGCAAAAATGAAAGATGTGCTTAATAATTTTGCAATATGGATAAGTGTCAAAATTGAAAGAAACGTTTTTGAAACACTAAATACTAAACAGAAATTTGCATTTAACAGCATGATTTCCTTTTTTACTTTGTTAAATCTTGTATTTTGTGACATAAAGAATCCTGTAGAAGCAAAAAGAATTAAAACCTGATTTTTCAGGCTTTTTTGTTTTTGGTTTTTGTTTCGTTTTTTGCTGTTTTAGGATTTATTCTCTCGGCTTTTCGAATAAAGTCATCACTGAAGTGTCTGATAAGTATCCATCAGAGCACAGCTTGACTCGGTTTAAGATGCTTATAGTGACTGTTGTATTCCATACACTGCTTATTATTTAAAATAAGTACTTGGTCTTTTTAAGTTATCTTTGAAGTTCCAGTCGTTGAGCTGGGATACAAGCTGCTGCGCATCCATCCATCTTCATTTTATGTACTTATACACCGTACTGAGCAGTTCATAAGCATCCATTAAAAGCGTAGTACTGTGAAATCCCTGTTCTTCAGGAGGTACAGCTCAGGGAATTAAAGCATGGTGGTAATGATCGGTAGATTGTAAATTTAGCTCCCATGCCTGCCAGTGCCTTTTGTGGATTCCGTGGAAGGTTATAACTGACCTTGTCCGAACCCATCATTATTTTCTAGAAAAGCATTGATTTATGCAACAAATCACTTTAGTACAAACTCTCCCAAGCAGACGTCATTTTATTTTAGACCTTTTAAATGAATGACTAGACCAAAAGATGTTGTGGCACTCCTTTGCCTGCAAGAATGAAATCAGTGGATGCTCTGTTGATAATAACCCATTGCCGTTGAGTCGATTCCCACTCATAGTGACCCTATAGGACAGGGTAGAACTGCCCCATAGGATTGCCAAGGAGCAGCTGATGGATTCGAACTGCCAACCTTTTAGTTAGCAGCCAAATGCTTAACCACTGCACCACCAGTGCCCCATCTGTTGACAGTAGTCACCTAATATTAATATGTTCAATAGATAATAATAGAATAATTTTTGAGAGTGTCTAGTGCCATTAAAATATTTTTAATTCTTACAACAGTATGTACTCTATTTGACGGTAAAATGTAAGATCACATTAGGAGTATGTTTGAGTTTCTAAATAGCTTGCCGATGCTAGAGATTAAAATAATGAGTGGATATTAAAATAAGGAAGACCGCAGAAGAATTGATGCCTTTGAATTCTGGTGTTGGCAAAGAATATTGAATATACCATGGACCGCCAGAAGAACGAACAAGTCTGTCTTGGAAGAAGTACAGCCAGAGTGCTCCTTAGAAGTGAGGATGGTGAGATTTTATGTCACCTACTTTGGGTATGTTACCACAAGGGACCAGTCCCTGGAGAAGGACATCATGCTTGGTAAAGCAGAGGGTCAGCGAAAAAGAGGAAGACCCTCGATCAGATGGATTGACACAGTGGCTGCAACAGCGGGCTCAAACATAGCAGTGATTATGAGGATGTCCCAAGACCCAGCAGTGTTTTGTTCTGTTGTGCGTAGGGTCACTATGAGTCGAAAGCAAGTCGAGGGCAGCTAACAACAACAACAGTAAATTAACTTATCTGTGAACTTCAGTCAAATTATTCAACCGGTTACACTGGGAAAAAAGTTAAAATGACAAGAATTTAACAAACATTTACTCTAGCCCAGGTGCAGTGTTTCTATCTTTTGTACTGGTATATTAGAAGACAGTTTTCAGATTCATTTCTCCTTAAGTGTCTTTTTACTCCATTGTTAGAGATAGACTCTTGGGCTAGCTACATTAAATGTCTCCTCCAATACAGAATTTATGTGTTTGCCTTAATGAGTAAGTTCTTTTCTCCTTACGTTTCAAAATACTGCAGACAGTCTTAATAAAACACGTACTTCACACTGCCCAGTGGAAGTTTTCCAGTGTTAATTGGTTAACTGCAGCATCCTGATGTCTGTAAATTTGTGCACTAGAGGTTGCAGGGAGCTTTTATGGCATGAGAACTCATTCTTGCACAAGAAGACCAGTGAGATTATATGACCCACTAGGGGTTCCTCCAACCCTTAGCTTCTAAGAGCCTAGAATTCTTATGCAGGAACTCGGTTCATCTGGTTTCCATTGGGAGTATGCAAACCTAAGTAGGATTGGCCTAATTGTTCTGGGTGTATGGTTCAGATAGGGACCTGACGTAGGTTTGTTTCTGGTTTTCCATTGCTTCAAACAAACCACCCCAAACTTGAGGCATAAAACAACAACTTCTTATATTGTTATTAACTCTTATGCTTCTGATGGTTGACTTAGCTAAGCTAGGTAGTTATTGCTCAGGGTCTCTCATGTATTTGCCATCAGTTGTGGCTGGGGCTGGAGTAATCTCTAAGGCTCCCTCATTCAGGTATCTGAGTATTAAGTGGGAACTCAGCAGGGCTGTCAGAGTTTTCCCATATAGGCTTCCTCACAGTATGGCGGCTGGGTTACAAGATCCAACATCCCAAGAGAGAGGGTCAGGCGGAAGCTGTTGCCTGTATAGCACCACTGCCATCGTGTTCTGTTGGTTGGTGGAGCTCAGACCAGGCTGCATCCAAGTGAGGGGAATTAGACTCCACCTCTGGACTGCATGAATATCAAAGAACTTGAGCACAGGTTTTAAAACCACCACAGGGTTTATTCCTTGTCATTTCTCAGTGACATATGGCTTGCTTGTTGAAGGGGCAGTAGCCGCAGGTCTAGATTATATGCTATGTGTATCTTCAAATCAGTGGCATTCTGAAATGACTTTGAGTCTGTAAATAGGCTGCTGCTTTGTCTTGAGGGTACAACCTGTGCTATGTGAGTTGTCGTGGACTTTGTTAACCTGTGGAAGCATCAACTACTTTGTTCACTGGCAGTGAAACTGCAGATTTGAGTTAGTAGGGCAGTGTCTTGTTGGTGTTGTTAGGTGCCATCAAGTTGATTCCAACTCATAGTGACCCCATGTGAGAGAGTAGAACTTCCCGATAGGGTTTTTCAGGCCGTAATCTTTATGGGAGCTGATCACTAGGTCTTTCCTCCCATGGAGCCTCTGGGTGGGATCGAACCACCAGCCTTTCAGTTAGCAGTCAGGAACTTAACCATTGTGCCACGAGGGCAGTGTCTTATACCCAGATTATTTACTTATTGTTCTTGAATACAGAGTAAACGATCAGCATAGATTGTAGTAGGGAACGGAGTTTTCGCTGAAGAGAAAATAAGAATACAATTAAAAATCACTTACACGTAGCCTGTCTGGGCTTCAGTTTCTTCAGGCTTATCCAAAGAAGTGTAAGCCTCCTGCACTGAAAAGTATAAAACATTGTTGAAAGGAATTAAAGAAGACCTAAATAAATAGCAAGACTTCCCATGTTCATGCATTAGAACACTTAATATTGTTAAGGTGGCAGTGCTTCCCCAAAGTGATTCACAGATTCAGTGCAGTCCCTATCAAAATTCCACCTTTTTTGCTGAAATTGGCAAGCTGATCTTAAAATTCCTAAGGAAATGCAAGGGACCCAGAATTGTCAAAACAGTTTTAAAAAATAAGAAAGTTTGAGGACTAAAACTTCCCAATTTTAGTATTTACTGCAAAGCTACAGTAGTCAAAACAGTGTGATACTAGCCTAAGGACAGACATATAAAGATCAGTGGAATGGAATAGGAGAGTCCAGAAATTAATCCATACTCATATAGTCACTTAATTTTCGACAAGGGTGCAAAGACAGTTCATTGCAGGAAAGAATAGTCTTTTCAACAAATGATGCTAGACAACTGGATGCTGTCAGTTAGATCCAGTTGATTGATCGTGCTCTCTTCAGTTCAACTATATCCTTACTGATTTTCTGCCTGCTGGATCTGTCACTTACCAATAAAGGGGTTGAAGTCTCCAAGCGTAATAGTGGATTTGTCTACTCCTTTCGGTTCTATCGGCTCTTGCCTCACATATTTTGACACTCTGCTATTAGCTGCATACACATTAAGGATTTTTATGTCTTGTTGGAGACTTGTCCCCTTTATCATTATGTAATGCCCCTCTTTATCCCTGATAATTTTCTTTGCTCTGGTTTATCTGAAATTAATATAGCTACTCCAGCGTTCTCTTGGTTACTGTTAGCATGGTATATCTTTCTTAGTCTCTTTACTTTTAATCTACCTCTGTTTTTATGTTTAAAATGGGTTTCTTATGGACAACATATGTTTTATCCACTCTGACAGTCTTTGTTCTTTATTTTGTGTATGTAGACCATGAACATTTAAAGTAGCTACTGCTATGGTTGGATCGATAGCTACCATATTTGTAACTGTTTTCTGTTGGTTGCTCTTGATCTTTGTTTCTTTCGTTGTCTTCTACTGTTTTCTGCCTTCTCTGCTTTTAATTGAGCAGTTTATATGATTCCATTTTCTCTTCTTTCTTAGCATATCAATTTTATATATATATATATATTTTTTTTTTATTTTAAAGTGGTTTCCCTAGAGTTTGAAGTGTACATTTACAACTACTCCAAGTCCACTTTCAAGTAACATTATGCCACTTTATAACAGAGTATTTCTAATCCATCCCTGCCGTGCCTTATAACATTGTCATTCTTTTCACTTATCCGTAAGCTATCATCATCCAATATATTCTTCCCATTATTATTTTGAACAAGCTATTATCTGTTAGATCAATAAATAAGAAAAATAAGGCATTTTATTTTACCTTCACCTATTCCTTCTCTTATGCGCTTTCTTTATGTAAATTCGAGTTTCTAACTTGCATCATTTTCCTTGTTTCAAAGAACTTCTTTTAACATTTCTTACAAGACAGGTCTACTGGTGACACATTCCTTTGTTTGTCTCAGAAAGTATTTCTCCTTCACTTTTGAAGGATCATTTTACTGCATACAGAATTCTAAGCTGGTGGGTTTTTTTGTTTTTTGCATGCACTTAAAATATTTTAGTCCTTTCTCTTGCTTGCATTGCTTCTGAAGAGAAAGTCCAGTGTAATTCTTATCTCCTGGTTCGTCTGTAGGTAAGGTATTTTTTCTCTCTGGCTTCTTACAAGATTTTCTCTTTGTCTTTGATTTTCTACAGCTTGAATATGATATGCCTAGGTGTAGATTTTTTGGTATTCTGTTTAATGTTCTCTGAGTTTCTTGAATGTGTTGTTTTCTGTCAGCAATTTTTGAAAATTCTCATCCATTATTGCTTCAAATATTTCTTCTGTTCCTCTCTTTCTCAGTATCTATATGTCCCCCCTTTTGTAATTATCTCACAATTCTTTTGATATTCAGTTCTGTTTTTATCGTTGCTTTTCAGTTTGGTCAGTTTCTATTAACATATCTTCAAGCTCACTGATTCTTTTCTTGCCTATGTCCCAGACCACTAATGAGCTCATCAAAGGAATTCTTTGTTTCTGTACAGTGTTTTTGATTTCTAGAATTTCCTGCTGATTCTTTTTTAGAATTTCCATCTCTCTGCTTACATTACACATCTCTTCTTGCATGTTGTCCACTTTTTCTATTAGATCTCTTAGCATATTAATTATAGTTATTTTAAATTCTCGATGTGATAATTCAGAAAATCTGTGTTATATCTGAGTCTGGTTCTGATGTTTGCTTTGTCTCTTCAGGCTGTGTTTTTTGCCTTTTAGCATGCCTTGTAATTGTTTGTTGAAAGCCAGATATGATATACTGGATTAAAAGTACTGAAGTTCTTTCACTTGTAAAAATCCCAAACCTGTTGCCATTGAGTCAATTCCGACTCATAGCAACCCTATATGACAGAGTAGAACTGTTTCATAGGGTTTCCAAGGCTGTAATCCTCTGTAAAACTCTGTTGATATTGATGCAGTGGTAAGGTGTGGAGGGAGGGGAAGTATTCTATAATCTGATAATTAGGTTTTAGTCTTTTAGTGGGTCTGTGCTCCTGGTTTGTGATCTTCACAAGTGCTTCTCAGCCTTAGGTGAAACAGGAAGGCTAGAAGAGGCTGAAGTTGGGTGTTTCTCTTCTCTCACATCCAAGGCTGGAGGAGGCAGTAGTTGAATATTCACCTCCCCCCACATGGAAGGCTAGAAGAGGGGTGAAGTCTGATAATTCTCTTCCCCCATGTGGAAGACTTGAGGGGGCTAGAGTTAGGTGTTTTCCCTCCTCCATCTGTTGGGCTCTGAGGCTCTGATAAAACCTGCATTGGTTAGGGTCTCGTTAAGTAGTTTCCCTTGAAGGCAGGCTATTGTTAAGGAGAACAGAACACTATTTTAAAATTGTTAGTACCCCCTACCTCACCAGAAATGCGAGAGGGTTTTTTTTGTGAGCTTCACAGTGAAAATTTGGTGGGATTCCTGGAGGTAAAACTGATGAAAGTGTGGAGGTCACCCTAAGGCTTAGCTTCCAGGAATTTTTAGTCTGTCAAGCTTGTCTACATTCAGTCTCTGGCAATTAGAATTAGTCAATTACCCTCTAAATACTCCTACCCATGTTGTGTCCAGCAGCAGTAACAGTGGTTTTTGCTCCTGGTAAGCAGTGATTCTCTGTAGCAGCTTATTTGTCTCTCTAATTTACAGATGGCAGTTTGCCCTGTGACTTGAATTCTCTAATGGGTCTAAGAAGAATTGTTGATTTTCAGTTTTTCAACATTTTTCTTGTGAAGATAGAAAGGATGATTTCCAATCTCTTTACATACTGGACCAGAAACCAGAATACTCCAGTTTCATGCATTTTTAAGTTTCGCATGAGGTTTCCTCTGACCCGTACAGATTATTAGAAGTGTGTTGTTTACAAGTGTTTGGAGATTTTTCTGTTTACTTTTTGCTATTGATTCTAGTTTGATTCCATTGAGGTATGCAAATACAGACAGTATGGTTTCAGTTCTTTTAGTTTTTTTAGATTTTATTTATGGCTCAAGATGTGGTTTATCATGGTATATGTGGTAGACACTTAAAAAGCATTTAACTCTTTTTATGCAGAGTGTTCCGAAAGTATTGATTAGATCCTGTTGGTGTTTAGTTATTTTATATCTTTGCTGACTTTCTGTCTAGTTATTCTATCAGTTGTTAATACAGGAGTGTTGAAGTCTACAACTATAATTGTGGATTTGTCTGTTTCTCCTTTAGTTTCAATCAGTTTTATTTTACATGTTTTGCAGCTCTTTCGTTCGGTACATACACCTTTTAGATTGCTGTTTCTTCTTGGTGAATTGACCCTTTTATCATTCTAGAATGTCACTCTGTCTCTGGTAATTGTTTTGTTGTTGTTGTTCTGACAACTACTTTATCTGATATTAATGTAGCCACTCTTGCTTTCCTTTAGTATTTGTATGATATATCTTTTTTCCACCCTTTCACTTTTAACATGCCTATTCTGTTGTATTTAAAGTGAGTTTCTTGTAGAGTGTATGTTGGGTCATGTTCTTTTTTATCCATTCTGCTAATCTCTGTATTTTAAGTGTTTTATTTAGACCATTTACATTTAATGTAATTAATTATATGTTAGGACCAAGTCTGTCATTTTATTTGTTTTTTGCTGTTTTTCATTTCTCTGGCTTTTTCCCCTTGAACATCTTTTAGAATTATATCTTGATTTATTTATAGTGGTTTTCAATGTATCTCTTTGTATAGCTTTTTAGTGGTTTCTCTAGGTATTAGATTAAATATGCATAATTGATCACAGTGTACTGATGCCATCATTTTACCAGTTCAAGAGACATATAGAAACCATATCCACTTTACATTCTTTTACCTTCCCTATTTGATAATAAGATTATGTTAAACATTTCCTGTTTGTACATTTAGTGTTATAGCTTATCTTTTGTCATCTAACATAATTTAATAATAAGAGATCAAAAGCCTTATTGTATTTATCCATATTTCTGCTTTCTTCCCTTTTGATGTTTCAAGGTTCTTTCTTTTTTATCATTTCCTTTTGGTTTAGAGAACTTACTTTAGCCATTCTTTTAGGCTAGATCTGCTGATGACAGATTCTCCTAGTTTTCCTTCATTTGAGAATGTCTTGATTTCCCCTTTATTCCTAAAGTATAGATTTACTAGGCATATAATTGTGGGTTGACAGTTCTTTTCTTTGAAGGCTTGAAAAATACTGTGTTACTTCCTTCTGTCCTTCATAGCTACTGATGAGAAATCCACTGTCATTCTAATTGTTTTCTCCCTTTAGATAAGATATTTTTACTGACTACCTTAAAGAATTTTTCCTGTTCCTTTTAAATTTTTTTCTGTTTCTTTCCTTTATTTTTTTGATGTTTTATTATGGTATGCCTTGGCATGGATATTTGATTTTTCCTGTTTGAGTTTTGCTCAGTTTATATTTTTTGTTCAGTTAAGAAGTTTTCTGCCATTATTTCTTCAAGTATTTTTCAGCTCCACCCTCTTTCTTTTCTCCTTCAAGGACACTAATGACATGAATGTTAGATCTTTTGTATAGTCCCATAGGTCCCTGCAGCTCTGTTTTGTTATTTTTTTCAGTGTATTTTCTGTGTTGTTCCGATTAGGTAGTTTTTATTTTTCTGTCTCTACTTCACTGATTCTTTTCTCTGTCCCCACCAGTCTGCCATTGAGCACATCCACTGAGCTTTCATTTCAGCTGTTGCATTTTTCAGTTCTAGAATTTCCATTTGGTTCTTCTTTATATCTTCTATTTCTTTTGAGACTTTCTATTTCTCTGCTGAAGCTTTCTATAGTTTTCATTTGTTTCAAGTGTGTTCGTAATTGCTTGTTGAAGGTTGTTTTGTTTTATTTGGTTTAAAATCTTGTCAGATAACTGTAACATTTCTGTCATCTTGGTGTCAACATCTATTGTCTTTTTTTCATTCAGTTTGAACTTCCTGGTTCTTGTGATATATGACTGAAACATTGACATTTTGAGTATTATATTTGGAGACAAGATCTTATTTTAACTTTCTGCAGCAAGTTTTTTTGACACTGCTTCAGCATGGGAAATGGGGTACCACCTCATTACTTCCAAGGATAGAAGTCCACTTGGCCTTTATTGATACCCAAGATGAGGTTCCTTATTACTGCTGGGCCTGGGTGGGATGTCTGACTTCCCAGGATTGCCTCATTACTGCTTCCCAGGTGGCCTCAACTTAAACCTTGGGGGTATCGTGTGGTTTCTTTACTGCTGGGTGTGGGTGAAAGTCCTTACTCTCCAGTGCTACTCTAACACCATACCAGTGGGAAGAGGAGACTCACCTCAGTACTGGTATGTGGGAATAGAAGTCCAGTCTCTCCATGCTGGTTCCATTGACACTGCGAGGTGATGGGGGACTTGTTACCACCTGCTGGGATGATTTTATTCTTTTATACCACTGCAACTAAGAAGGCTAGGGGTTAGGGAGGGTGCTTTGTCATATAGCCTCATGAGAATAGAAGTTTATATTCCCCACATGGTCTTTGCTTGAGTAGGTGCGAGTAGAGTCATGCATTTTTCTGAGTGGTTATTGTCTAAAAATTTTCTGTCTTGTTAGACTTCCCCTTCTGGTCCTTTGGATATAGAGAGTAGGCTTTTGTTGGGGCATGTTGTTATATTTTTAGTGAAATTTGAGATATTCCCATTTTTCCAGTACAGTTGTGTGTGGAATTTGAGAGGGCAGAGGAGTAGGATGTGGAGAGAAGTAGTACACATTTTATGGCAAGGAGAAGTATACAGCAACAAATGGGAAGTATGGTAATCAGCCATTCTGTAAGCATAAAATAATGCCTATTGTATTAGAACCTAGGCAAAGAGCATTTGAGTGGTTTAGTAATCCATGCTGCATAGCAAGTGTATGACATGTAGGATCTTTTTAAAGATTCAGAGTTGACATCATAAAAGTTCTTTTACACTGATGTGAAGTAATGATGCCTGACCTGGTAATTACTGTGTGCATATCATCATCCTTCACCTGCCTGTAAAGTTCATCTTTTTTGTCTCTCTTGATTTAGTGGATATAAATTATAATGGAATTAAAACTACTCCCATCAATAGTATGACCCTTAGTCTAGATCAAGGTTAGCCTAGATATATGTTTCCCAGGTGATCGCTAACTATAAAAAAGAAAAATTAAAATAGTGAAAGTCACTGAGAAGTCTTTTAGACATTATTCTTTTTACTGAAGTTGTTATAAGTGTTAATAAAGAAACTTACTTGTGAATGTTCATCAGATAATGGTTCTTCTTTTGTAGCCAGATACATCACAATAATAAAGTATTTCCGTTTCTCCTTTAGCTCCATTGGCTTAGCAAAAGCAGCCCTAGAAGCAATCAATGGATTCAACCTCTTTGGCAATCAGGTAAACAACAACAACAACAACTTTGCTTATTTATTGGATTTATGTGTTATTAATTTTGGCCATTCGTGAATGAAGGGATTATTAGAGAATGTCTGAAATTCCTGTAGCAGCCCATGCCTGAGCAATTTTTCCCTTGAAAATTATTTATCAGTTAAATTTCAGTTTTCTAACTACAAATTGTTGCTTAAATTTAAAAAAAAAAAAAAAAAAAAAAACCCTTTTTGTAAAGAATTCTTATTTTCTTTGCTCAATACATTCTTTCCTCAAGTTACTTGCTCTTTTCTTGAGGCTTTTACATTTTAAATATTCCTGGACTTGTACCATATGTTTCCCATGTCAGTTCTCATGCTGGTTTTTATTTAATGTTTATCTCATACAGATGGGAATTTGTGTAATGTGTGTAGCCAGAGAATTGAAGTTCTAATCCTAGCTTTATCCTCTGCTGACTAACTATAATCAGGTATCTAAAATCGTATTTTTTCTGGGAATAAAAGATTTGCCTTAAAATATTCTTACGATCTTTTAGCCAGTTTCTGCACCAAAAGAAACTAAACTAGTCACGTCACTGTAGAATTGAGTTGTTAATGGAAGGGAATAAAATGTAGCAATATAGGATGCTCCTCTTGATCAAGAAGTAGAATAATTTTCTGTAGCAATTTCTGTAAAGATTTCTAAGATGGCAAAGCAATGCAAAATTTCCAAGTGATGTTATAATTAATCCTAAAGAATTGAAATGCTAAGTCAGTAGGGATACATTTTAGGAAATTATGTGAACATGCAAGGAAGTAACATGATTTTTTTTTTCTGCTATATAGTCAAGTCTTAGATTTAAGAAAACTTTCAAACACTACCATCTCTCTTCCCCTTCCTATGTATATACATATTCCCTTCTTGTCTCACCCAAACTTCTTCTGGAAGATAGGCTCTGGTTACATCCAGGACATGAAATAGAAACCACATCAAGAATGACCACAGACATGAAAGGGAAGAGGCGAGCAGCACCTTGGGTACCCAAGAGGTGACTCTGGGTCACCTACTTCCCCCACTGTTCTTCCTCTCTCAAGACCTCTGTCTAGAGAAGTGGAGAGACTAGAATTCTCAGGGATTTAGGAGTATGTGAACCTATCACAAATCAAGAGTGTTAGTATGATGTCCCCCACCCCTAACCCTGCAGAGTCTCCATGTCTGATCCCTTGGCCATTGTGTCCACATTTCTCACTCCCTGAAGAGTCAACATACTCATGGAAATCCCACATGTATCTTCAATTCTTTTCACCTCCCTTTCACCCCTGTTTCACTCTTGCTACATTCAGTATGCATACATAGACATACATACATGCATGCCTACATGTATATACATCTTTAGATGTAGGAGGGTAATATGGCATAAAGGAATGGTATTGTGCTAGGAGTTAGGAGACTTAGGTAGTATAGACTGCTATACTACCACCAGTGAGCTCTGTGACTTTGGCTATCTAAGTCTTGGCTTCCTTATCTGAAAAATAGAGAGATAATAATAGGACCTATCTCAGAAGGTTCTCATGTGAATAAAAGGATTAGTTAGTATCATACTTGGCAAAGAGTAAACCCTCAATAAATGTCATCTCTTGTTATTAAATACGGATCATTCAAATGGGAAATGAAGAGATTGGACTAAATGACTTCTAGAGAGGATCTCAAAGAGACTGAGAGGAGTCATAGACGAAGCCAGAGGGGTTGCAGTATCAGCATGGAAAGATACTGGGCTCAATCCTGCCTTCCACAGCATATCAGATAGGGAGCTGGTTGGAGTTGAGTGTGTCTACTAATGGTCAGTTCTGTTTTGCAATTGTGCCACCTCCTTTGAACTGCCTGAGTCTTAGTATGTGTTGCTTACATATTTAGAACACACCCTCTTCACCCCATTTATACCTGTCGACAGGCATTCAGTGAAACTCACCTAATTCTCCCTCTCTTTCAGGGCTCTGCCCTAAGAACTGCTTTTCCCAGGAAGCTTTCAGAGCTCACTCAGCTGTAACTCTGAAAGCACTGAAATGCTTTACTACGAGTTCTGGTTCTGAGTTATATATGTACGGCTGGTATTGAACCTGGGCCAGAGTTTCTTGGCCTTGACTATACATTAAAATCAGTTGAGGAATTAAATTTTAAAAAAATGTGTACACACACACAAGCGTGCGCACACACACACATGTATTTACGTGCCTGGGCTCTACCTACCCCTAGAGATTCTGATTTAATTGGTCTAGACAGAGGTCTTTGCATTAAAAATTTTTCACAACCCTCCAGGATTATAATGTGCAGCCAAGGATGAAAACAACTGCTCTAAGTAGAGTTAATTCTTGATCTTATTTTTTTGTTGTTGTTGTTAGTGTCATTGAATCGGTTCTGACTCATCGTGACCGTACAAGACAGAGTAGAACTGCCCAGTAGGTTTTCCAAGGAGCAACTGGTGGATTCAGACCGCCGACCTTTTTGGTTAGCAGCCGTATCTTGCCATAGCTCTTAACCACTGCGCCTTCAGGGCTTCTGATCTTGTTTAGGTCATGTCTGTTTCCAACAAACCTGTGCATCAAATGCTTGCTGAGTTGACTACCCCTTGATTAGTTTAGATAGAAATACAGACAATGAATGTCTTATTCGTTTAGCCACACAGATGTCACATGTTGCAAGTAGAGCCTCTCCATCTTCCAGTTTTTTAGAATAGTATCAGAGTTTCCTAGTTTTACAAATTCTCTTTCATCTTTGTTTCTGGAGTGGAAAATTGCAGAAACCTAACTTTGAAAATGTAAAACTTTCCACCTCTACGGCAGTTAAATTAAAAATGTGCCTGCTAAACAGTACCACATTTAACATGCGTATGATCATTTTAGTGTTTAATCATCTTCTCATCCCCCATGTACTGAAAAGAGCCTTGGTCTAATTAAAAGTCAGTGGCTGGGAGAAGAACTGACATAACAAAGAAATATTTCTTTCTAAACAAAAACCCAAAGAAAACTCCTGAAGACTAGAGGGAGTTCAAATCAGATGAATATTCTCAGTTATTTCTGAAAACTGTCAATATAGTGTTTTGGAAGACCTTATCATATATATGTCTTTAAATAAATTTAGAGCTTTTAAAAGCGCACCCTTTGTTGGTGGCAACGCAGAGAGTTACAGGTCTTTGGAGCTGGAGGGGCCCCTCTCTCAGAATTAATGGTCAGATATTTGAGGTAGCTTTTCTCAGGTCACATAGCTAATGAAGGACAGAACTAGGAATTAAACCAAAGCTACTTGATAATGAATCTGGAAGATCAAATATTAGTACAGCAAATCTCAGATCTTGGATATTTTGTACTTTTAGGAGTTGGGAGCTGTGCATTTTCTTTGAAAGCTCTTAAGCCATCAGCTGCTTAATAATTACTGAGCTTCTGAAGGAGGAACCCATTTCACAAATAGGGCGAAAGCCTTGCCTTTTGCCCTTTTTGTGCTTCAATGTATGAGATAAGGCAAATGTTAATTTTATTTTTATGAAAAATTGTTGGGTGGAATATGCTTGTAGCTTTGGTTATGATTATTTTGCTGTCCTACACATCCTTTCTTCTTTTTTTTTAAATAACCCAACTTTACTTATTATTCAATAATAAAAATCATATAAATCTTCATTGTGAAACTATTTTCAAAGGTTATTTTTCTTTGGGACACTAAAAAGAAAATGCAGTAAAATGATCTAACTTATTTCATGATTTGTTTACAGTAAAGGCTAATTTGGGGCAGAGCCACATTTAGAAACATACTCATATAACCAACCCTTAGTATCAAGCATCATATATTTCCTCATGGTCTCAGATCTATTCTGTGTAAATATAGTAACCAATATATTTAGATTTTTTTTTCTTTTTATTCTTGTGCTTTAAGTGAAAGTTTAAAATTCAATTTAGTCTCTTACACAAAAATTTATACACACATTGTTCTGTGACCCCACTTGCTCTCCCTACACTGTGACGGCACACTCTTCCTTTCCACCCTGGATTTCCCGTGTCTATTCAACCAGCTCCTGACTTCTCTGCCTTCTCATCTCACCTCCAGATGAGAGCTGCTCGTTTAATCTCATGTATCTACTTGAGCTAAGAAGCACACTCTTCATGCATATAATTTTATATCCCATAGTCCAGTCTTTGTCTGAAGAGTTGGCCTTGGGAATGGTTTTAGTTTTGGGCTGACAGAGAGCCCAGAGACCATGTCTTCCAGGGTCCCTCCAGTCTCAATCAAACTATTAAGTCTGGTCTTTTTACTAGAATTGGAGTTCTGCACCCCACTTTTCTCTTGCTCTGTCTGGGACTTTCTGTTTTGTTCCCTGTCAGGATGGTCATTGTGGTAGCCAGGCACCATCTAGTTCTTCTGGTCTCAGGCTGATGGAGTCTCTGGTTTATGTGGCCCTTTCTGTCTCTTGGGCTAATACTTTCCTTGTGTCTTTGGTGTTCTTCATTCTCCTTTACTCCAGGTGCTTGGGAACAATTGATGCATCTTAGATGGCCCCTGGCTATCTTTTAAGACCACAGACACCACTCACCAAAGTGGGATGCAGAACATTTTCTTAATAAACTTTGTTATGCCAATTGACCTAGATGTCCTATATTTAGATATTTTAATAATATTATGTAAATAATATCTGATAACATTTAAATAGTAATATTTAAAGAAATGATAGTTGACACTTAGCAAATGTCATAGACATGGTTAAATAACAGTTTTGTGATCTCCGAGTTTGAGTCTCAGCTCTGCTTTTCTGAGACCCTGAGAATTAACACTCAGTTCCCCTGTCTCTGTAGTTTGGAAACTCCTTTAACTGTACATAAGCAGGATATTCTGTAAAGAAGAGAGTCTTGGCTTGTGAGTACAGCTGTTAGAAGCTACTTCTGGCTCAGTAGGTAAAAATTGGCTGTTTGTACACCCACTGCCACCACAGCCATGGTGCAAAGGGGGAATCCCATCAGTGGATATTCTTTCTGGAAGAATACCGCTCTCCAGGCTCTGCCACAGTTAAGGGACAGGGCAGCCTAATGCTGAACTAGGGAAGAAAATCTAATTGTAGCTTTGTGGAGTGGTTTTACTTCCAGAAGAAGAATAGAAAAGACTGTGTACAGTAGATAGACTGATCAGTCTCTAAGGGCAGCAAGTCCATTGGCTTAGACTCAGGAAAGTGGTTAATGGGGAAAAGAAAGATTCAGACAATCTTACATATCATTTCACTGTGAACTGAGTTAAATGAGATCAGTAATGTCTTATGATGGCAAAGCCACCCTCGCCTCAAAGACCATCTCAGAGGGCACTTGAGGGGATGTGGAGCGTCCAGTGCAGCCCTTCCTGTCTTTGGAGCTCCAGGCCCCATGACAGTGGGCAGGTAGAATCATCTTATAGTCCATGTAATAGAACAGAAACTGAGTGTGGGGCAAAGTTGGAGCTGTCAGTCTTAAAACAGCTCTTTAGACGGAATCAGGGTATTGTGGCAGAGCTGTGATTTTAGGAAATGAAAGATGAATATCAAATATCCAAGGTTAACAAGATACTCTGTAGTGATGTATACATATAAAACATCCTTTCATATTCCTGTCTTTAATTGGGGAAATCAAATTACTGACAAATGAGCTGAGACGAGACTCTGAAAGGCGATGACTAGAGAGACTGCTCATGTTATGCAGTGCTGAAAGCAGTGCTGCCCGTATCTAGCTTCCTTTGAAATCCGCAGGCCTGGAATTAACGTGTCTGATGATTTAAAGTAGGTGATAATTAATTTCATGTGTGGGTTCTCCTAGATGACTTTTTAAAAAACTCACTTCTTAATGAGGGATATCTGCTCATGTTTTTGGGTGAATTTTATCCTCCTGGACATCTATCTGGGCCATTGTGCCTGAAGTATGGTATATTTTTGAAAGAGAACAGCCAGACATATAGTTAACTAGCCTTTGATCTCAGTGTTAAAATCTGGTAACACTATGAGATTTTCTTCCCCCTTTGGGCATGTTTCTTAGAGACTGCCAGTCGAAACCTGAGACTTTGAAAAATTTAGATAAATAAGCTGTTTATTTATGGCCAGAAAATAGAAATTGACTGTTTACATTAATCAGATAATGCAGAGAATTGCCAAATTTGCTATTTCACTTCATTATTTATAAATTATCCTTTTTAGACTGTATCTTTTAAAAATCCAGTTCAAGGCAGGTAGATTTGGCATGTGATTAACTTTATTAATCATCAGCATGAGGATAATTACAGCTCCCATTATTCTGTGTATTCACGGGCTCCCAGCCCATTACGCTCATCCCGTTCTCCGCCGTTTTGTCCTAACCACCCTGCTTACTCCTGTCTTCCTGAGTGCTCCCGGTTTGTTCAGCTCTCACTTCTCCACTGCCAGCCTCTAAGAAACTGTCCAAATAGACCCCAACCCTGGTCCTCCCCTTCTCTGTGCAATGCCCAGCCTCCCTGTTGTTTCCTTTGTTAGCGCTGGAGGATTGTTACCATTTTATTCTCCTATCTAAGCCATTTATTGGCACTTAATCATGTCCTGCCACGTGCAGTCTTTTTTTTTTTTTTTTTTTTTAAATAATCATGTTGTTCAGGGCTGTATATCACTTGGGTCAGCTACTTGAGAACGGAGGTCAAGTTCAGTTTCGTTTGACTTCCTCAAAACAAAGAGCACAGTACTCTGCCAGTGGTATCCGCTGCATAAAGCTTTATTGAGTAGGTAGGGATGGGAAGTCGGCACTTTCAGATAATGGGAAAGACGGTTAGCATTTGTCTGCTTGTAGAGAAACAGGCCCACTGATTCCCTGTTCATTTTAATTCACTTGGCAGAGTTAGGAAAGGTAAAAATGGCGTTCTGAATGAGAAATCATACTATTTTTGTGAGCTAATGTTCAAGTATAAGCATAGTTTAACAGGAAAAATATTTATCTTGTGATCTGTTAGTTGAGTGTAGGACCTACTATGACTAGATTTTGAGTTTCCGTCTGGGGATGGATCCATTCGAGATATTTTAGTTTCAGAGTGAATGCATCTTTGAAGTAGGGGAATTGGGGTGATATTTAGAAGGTAATATTGAAGCAACGTGAAATTGGTGATAATTCACTCTCCTTTCCCGTGTATTTTTGAGTGTTGTGACGGAAGATGTCTTTGTATTTCCGTTTGATTCTGTTTTCCAAGTATTTAGCTCCCCAGCCAAAGAACAAAGCCATGTTTACTTACAACTTTGCTGTTGAATATAGAATGTACTCTAATGGCTGAAAGGTAAAAAATTTGACTTCATTAGCAGACCAGCTGGCATTTTCTGTTACGCCTGTCTGTTTATTCAAGCTTTTTATTCCAACTTGAAAGATATGTTTTTTAGTGTGGAAGGAAGATTGCATAACCCAGTGTTTAAAGCATGGCTTCTGTGTCAGAGACTTGACTTTGAACTCTTGTGGTGCTAAACTAAGGCTTACTATCCTTTTTGGTAAGACGGGGATGGTAGTGTCGACATAACTGGATTAAATGAAATAATCTGTGTGCGGAGACGTAGTGAACACCAGCTACTATTATTTGCATTATTATTTGAGATTCTCCTGTTTTCATATTTTAAGGCTTTCGTTACATTCATATTTAATCTTATAATCAATGTTCTTTATTAGAAATGTGCAATTCATATTAGTTCTTCATCTCTTGTCAAAAATTTTAGCTAGACCACAGTGTTTATATTTTCATTACAATAAATATTATTAATTGTGTATATTTTTTGATTTATAAAAAACAAGGTAACAATTTAAAAACAACATTTTATTTTTATTATTCTAACATCAACCTGTTCATTGAAGGAGAGTTAACGAAATTCTGAAAGTGTGAACACAAAGAACATTAATATCTTGTGTAGCCCCCCCGCCGCCCCGATACAACCAAGATTAGGTTTTTGTGAAATGTCTTACAGTCAAAATGCCAGACATCATGTGTATGATTTTTAATCAATTTAGACAGTGTTTCTCTCGTTCTCCTCCAGGGCTGTTCTTGGTCAGTTATATTTGTGGATCTCGATGCTCACAATCGCAACAGGCAGACTTTGTGCTCGCTGTTACCCAGAGAGTCAAGATCTCACGTGAGACATTTATATATTAATAAATTAATATGACTGTCATTTATGATTTTTATGTAGTTTTGTTTTCGTTTCCAAGAAAGTGCTCTAAAACGGCAAAGTTGTCCATGAGAGATAGTAGGTATTGTTCCTTACTCCCTTGCCCTGACTTCTTGGCCTAAGGAGATCTTACTGGGGAAGTGAACAGAGTCTTTTGTAGGAAATGAAAAATAGACGTATTCTTTTTTGGAGGAGGTGGGAGGAGGGGTGTAGCAACATGTTATACCAAAATGAATCTTTTTTGTCATGGAAAATTAGAAAAATATTTTTCATGATTTATATTTCTTTTGAGTAAAATTCCCATTCTCGTTTCTTTTCTGTCATTCGATTAACTTTTTCTTTGCCTGACGAACTTGACTATTTACCCATTATTGTACCACTCAAATATAATCTTAGCGTGACAACATTTGGGTATATATGTTTGCACATATTTTATGCACATATATAATATTTTTATAAATTGGAACCACATTGTTTACAATGTTCAGTAACCTAGTTCTGTTAATGAGCAAATATCATGGACATGCTCACATATCAATAAGCATATTTCTACAATATAAGTTTTAATGGCTGCTCATTTATTCAACTAATTTTTGGAAATTTAGATTGTTTTCTGTTTTTCACAGTATAAACAAAGAGTAAATTATTATAACAAACTAAATTATGATGCCTAATTATTGGTGTTCAGTTTTTACACACTGCCTTAATTAATACTTAAAAATTTGAGTCCAGCGTTGAATCTTGAAAACACTCTTTATTAATGGATAAAGTTTTATCTGCTCTGTAAGGTTCACTAAAGCTGCCGTAGAAACATGTATATGTGTCTTGCAGCAAAGCTTTCGCGCCATTAAATAACTTCATTGACTTTTCATCTCCGTGATTCTCCTGGCATGTGTTGATCATGTCCCTGCTGACATTTACGCTCTGCTCTTTCTCTCATTGCCCCAGAACACAGATGCTGCCCTGCTCCCCTGCATCAGCTATCCTGCATTTGCCCTGGATGATGAAGTTCTATTTGGCCAGACACTTGATAAGGTGGTTAGAAAATTAAAAGGGAAATACGGATTTAAGCGTTTCTTGAGAGACGGGTATAGAACGTCATTGGAAGATCCCAACAGGCGCTACTACAGACCAGCTGAAATTAAGGTATTGGCCCCCCACCCCCACCCCTACACACACACACACGCACGCACACACACAGACACAGACACACACCACACACACACATACGCACACACATACGCACACACAGACACACACACGCATGCACACACAAACACAGACACACACAGACACACGTACACACACACAGACACACACACACACGCTAGCAGCATAGCACAGATTCAGGAGGCAGATTTCTTGGGTTTGAATTCTGACTCTGCCACTTACTAGCTGTGAGGCCATTGGCAAGTTAGTTAACCTCTCTTTGTTTAATATGGAGCCCTGGTGGCACAGTGGTTAAGCGTTCAGCTGCTAACCAGAAGGTCGGCAGTTTAGATCCACCAGCTGCTCCTTGGAAACCCTGTGGGGCTGTTCTTTTCTGTCCCATAGGGTCGCTGGGAGTCAGAATCGACTCGATGGCAGTGGGTTTGCGTTTTTTGGTGTTTAATATACTTTATTAGTAAAATAATAATAGTACCAACCTCCTGAGAATCTTCTGAGAATTAAATGAGTTAATGTATATGAAAGCACTTAGAGTAGGGCTTGGCACATGGTAAATTCTCAGTAAGTGTTACTTCTGATTATCAACAGTGAGACCCACTTGCTTGTACTGGCCATGTTCGTTCAGTGGGTGAATCACTTTTCATTGTGTTTTGAGCTCTTGGCCTGCTTGCTCCATACTGTTTCTCTCCTGTAATAGCAAAGTTCTGTTTGTGGTCCAGCTTTCAATCTACGAGGCCAATCTCTTACTGAAGCTGCTAGTCCTTCCCTTCCTTCTTTTTCTGTTCCATTTAGATGTTTCCCTTTGAAATATAGCCCTCTAAAAATGTTTCATTTTAAAATATTTTACTATTTCACATGTACACGCCTACCCCACTGTATCCAGGTTTATACTAGCTGTTCTTAAGCCTTCCAGAAAACTATGACTCCCACCCCCCTAAAAAAGTAAGCATTCAAGCACATTGCTAAAGAATTTGCTTTAGTGGGATAGATTGAGAATTATTTTTGTAAGTGTGCTCATAACTTTAACTCATTGAAGACACTAAGTTCCTTTTCTCCATGAATCTTCTACAGAAAATGTTTAGGCAACACTGTACCTTGTAATATGTTTGGCAATTAACGTACCATTCCTTTAAAATTTCATATAAACTTTTACAGGACAACCAGATAAGCTGTATATCATTTCATTTAATTTCGCAGTTGACTACTATTTGGGAGTGTTTGGAGCCATTTTATTGTGTCCATTATTTTACAGCAATCTGTTATATTGAGCCAAAAGATCCATTCATTTCTTAAACATCTTTAGATGTTTCTTTTCAATTGAGTACATTTCTTGCACTGATTTCCAGCCCTTACGTTTGAATTAGACTTCCTGCATAGTTTCAGTTTTGGGTTAGTCCAGCAGACCTTCTCTGCTTCTGCACCTGTTGCCAAGCACCACCAAGGAAAGCCACACACAGTGTGAGTAGGTGCCACCGTAGATTCAGGACATCCATCTTGGTTCAGTCCTCATCCCACCTGCACTGCTTGTCAGTCCTGCTGTGTCACCCTGTCAGGAACGCCTTTTGAAAGCTTTCCTAGCTTTTTTTCTCTACTACTCAAGTTCCCAGACCTTACTTCTCATTTCCTTCTTTATGGTGTGCCCACTGCATCTATCCTCATCCTTACTGACCTCCATCTCTCTTATCTCGTGGAAGGTGCTATCTGTTGTTCATTCTAAGGCTAACCCTCCATCTGTTCTTTACAGTCTGTTCTCTCTTACTTGCTTGGGGCTCTCATGTATCATTTGTTTTCTTGTCTAATAGAAGGATGTCCTCTATACATCTTTTTTCCTCCACTTTTCCACACCGCGTTCCCTCTGTTTTGCTACCCCAACTCAAATGAACTTATTCTCTTCAGCATAAACATTTTGATATTCATCCTTAAATAAACAAACACACTCTCCCTCAACCTTCAACCCTGTCTTCCTCCAATCCTGTCTCTCTGTAGCCACATTTCTGAAGAGAATGGTCTGTGCCTGCTTTCTCTCCTTGTTTACCTTTCACTCACTCTGCCCCCTTATAGTTTGGACCCTTTTCCTAGCACTCCCCAGGAGGTGTGCTGGCTTCAGTCGGTTTAGGTCACTGAGTCATCGTGGATGCTTTCCTGACTTATTCACTGAACCTCTTTTTGGCGTTTGAGTGTCTTCACTGCGTCTTGTTTCTTGGAGTATATCCTCCTCCGTTTGTTGTGACCCCTTTCTCTTCCTACTTCTCTGATTACTTATTTCACTCTCCTTCTTAGTCTCTGCAGGAGACTAAGCCCCAAACCTGAGAGTCATTCTGGGCTCTTCCTTCTGACTCATCCCTTTGTCAATCACCAAGTCTGGCAGATATAACCTCCTTAAAATCTTAGAAATCTGTCCCTTCCTTTTTGTCGCTCCATGGTTTAGGCCAGTTGTTCATAACCAGTAATGATTTTGTCCCCCAGGGGGCATTTGGCGGTGTCTGGAGACATTTTGATTGTCACAGCTTGGTGGACACTGCTGGCATCTAGAGGGTAGAAGTGAAGGATGTTGCTGAGCATCCTGCGGTGCACGGGACAGCCTCCCACAGCAAAGAATTATGTGGCCCAAAATGTGAATAGTGCAGAAGTTGAGAACGGCTGTGTAGGCTCTTATTATTTGTCTTTGGATTGCTCTACGGGTCTTCCCTCTGGTCTTATGTCTCATCCTAAAACTCTCCGCAATGCTGCAGCTGCTCAGTCCAGCAAGTTAATCTGGTGTATAAATCTCATCCTGCTCAGTATTCACCATTGGTTCCCTGTTACTTACAGATCAAAGCCTCGGTCTCTTAGCATGACTTTCAAGCTCTTCCTGATCTGGCTGGCCTGGCCCACCTGTGGGGCTTCAGCTTTCACTCCTATCTCCTTGTTTGTTCCAGAAATACTGGGACTTTAGTGTACTTTCTCCTTCCACGAATCTGTAGTTTGCACGTTTGTTTTCTCTGCTTGAAGTTCCCTCAGTTCATCTTCCCAGTGAAATCTGTCAAGCTTTACCAAAGCATCTCCTTCCCTGTAAGTCCTTCCCTGGCTCTTTAGGGACACTTGGGTGTTTCAATCCCTACATTCCTGCTGTACCATGTACAGCTATTTCTCAGTGTACTGCAGCTGTTTAGATACATGCCTGCCTCCCCATTGGGCTGTGAGACCATGAGGGAAGGTTCTCTCTTTTTGTCTTCATAGCCCTGTGTCTAGTTGGTGCCATTAGTAAATACTCACACATGTTTATTAAATAAATGACTATTGTTTGATGAATTGAATGAATGAACTTTTGAATAGTAAGTCTTAAATTTAAAAAAGAACAATGAAACTGCTTATAAAATCAGTCCAATTTTAAGTTATTACTATAAATAAATATTTTACATATATCCTAACTAAAGTTATTCTACTTGTTAGTGAAAATTTTTAATTTTAATGCTGGTTTTATTTTCTCTTTTAGCTATTTGATGGCATTGAATGTGAATTTCCCATATTTTTCCTTTACATGATGATTGATGGTAAGTGAGCTTTTCTTCTGAAATTTAAGCTATAGGATATAAGTGGTTTAAAAAGAAGCAGAAATGAAATATGACTCCTTTCAGCCAGCAAAATGAACTGAACTTCAGTGGTGTTAACTGCTCTGTATTTTCGTCTTCTGTTTTCTGAGTGGATGTTAAATAATTTAAAGAATTAAAAATATACTTTGAAGCATTTTTAAAATGATAGTAATATATTATTGATATTTATAAACCAGAATTTTTTATTAATAGAAATCATGTGTACAGTAATCTGTGACATTGTGAATATCCATAATTTACAGTTAAGAATAGCAAACTTTCAAATAATTAAAATTCAGTTTTCAATTCTAAGTTCTAGTATGACCTTCAAAAATCAATTTTTTAATATACTTACTTGCATTCCTTTTTTTTTCAGTTTTCGTGTGATCATTTACATAGAAAATTACTAAAATAATCACAACTGGGCTAATAGATTTTTCTAAGGCAAAATTTCTGTGACGCTTATTGAGTTCAACTACTGTTGGATTTATATTTTAGGAGTTTTTAGAGGCAATCCCAAACAAGTAAAGGAATATCAGGATCTTCTGACTCCAGTACTTCATCACACCACAGACGGTATAGTGGATTATCTTTTTAAGAAATTTTTTTCCCTATATTTCCTTAATGTTCCTTCAAAATATATAAATGATGCCTTTGTGAACCCTAGCAGTTTATATTAAATTGAAATAAATGAATGGGGCCACAAATGAAATTAGAAAGAATAAGCTCTATTAATTATATTATATATAATATTATTATTAATAATTATTATTATTAATATATAACATATATAATTAATTAATAAGCTCTATTAATAATAATGATAATGCATTTTTATAAAAAGAGTTCATTAGGCAGGACAGGTTATAGTAATTTCAGTGTAGTTTGCCAAGTGGCCAGAGGTTCTCTGCCAGTTACTTACCTTAGTCTATGCGATTTGACATAATGTAAAGTGACTGATTTTCATCCAGGTCACCAAATATGTTACGCTCAGGTGAGTGCTGCCCTCTCCAGAGGGCCACCTGGAGAGGCTCTGCCCTGGTCTAAAGTACTGCCATTGCTGAGAACATTCTGGCCTCCTCTTTGGAGTTGCTTCTAGGGCCCTTAGCATGTTATTTTGAATGTCTGCAGTGACGCTAAAATGTCATTTTGGAGGATTGATTTTAGAAGTGGTCCAAAAGCCCAGTCTTATGAGTAAAGGTATATTTGTCTTGGTCAAAAATCAGCAGAAGTTTTAAAGAACATAACCAATTTTCAATAATACTGTCAAAGTTAATTCTCAAAGAAATTGCAAAGGAGAAGTTTCACATATCTTTAGAGTTGAAGGTAATAATGGAATAAGAATAGCATCTCATGAGTGAACATCTTTGAAAACTTATTTATCTGGAAGTTAAAAATTATGGTGGATTGGCGTCTTAGGCTGCGTTCTCTAAAGAAACAAAGCCAATGAAGCTTGTGTGTGTGTGTGTGTGTGTGTGTGTGTGTGTGTGTGTGTGTGTGTGTGTGTGTGTGTGTGTGTGTGTGTGTGTGTGTGTGTGTGTGTGTGTGTGTGTGTGTGTGTGTGTGTGTGTGTGTGTGTGTGTGTGTGTGTGTGTGTGTGTGTGTGTGTGTGTGTGTGTGTGTGTGTGTGTGTGTGTGTGTAGAGAGAGATTTCTTTCAAGGAAATGGCTCGCACAGTTGTGGAGCCTGGCAGGTCCCAAATCTCTGGATCAGGTGTCAGGCTGGAGGCTTCTCTTGACTCACATGGTTGCAAGGGATGACAAACCCAGAATCTGCAGGTCAGGTGGTAGTCTACTTGCTTACATCCCAGGAACCAGAGGTCAAATGATGATGAGTCAGATGCAGGATTGAGAGAGATAGCTTGGCAGAACATCCATGTATACTGGATGCAGGCCACATCCCCAAGGAAACTCCCTTTACATCAGACTACAAAATGGAGGATAATTACATAATACTGAGAGTCATGGTCTAGCCAAGTTCACACGTAACATTAACCATCCTAGTCCACCCCTTGTCAGCTGGACACCTGTGCACAGCTCCTTAAACCATACGTGATCTCTAAATAAAGACAATTATAAAGTCATACTTGGCCTAACATGAGACAGCTAACATGCATACAACCAAAAACGCACTAGCCCACTTTACGTCTTATATTTTTAAGTAATGGGATTGGGGGGAAGAAAACAAAAATGTGTGCCTATATATACATATATACCTACACGTATAGTAAAACAAGGAAGAAATACTTACAACAATTACAATCCTTGTTTCTACAACTGCTCACATGGCCGTAACTGGTATTTAGAACTACCTTCTTCCACCACCCGTTCTGTATTCACTCTGCCCTCAGCAAGCACCTCAACTGATTGTGGTTCTTTGCCTGGTAGGGCAACCCAAACCTTATTCCTGAAGGGTCTGGGGCTTTAGTAGTCTTGTTGGAATTGGGTTACTGTCTTGTCAGAATTGGGTTGTTGTGGTTTTCCAATGACTATAATCACAAAGCATGGTAGTACTAAGAGATGCCCTAAGGGATCTCCTGCATTCCATACATACTCTTCTTTACCTCCGTTATGTAATATCAATCCTATTCCCCCTTGGTAATCCGGATCAGTCACACCAGCTAATCTGATAACGCCCTTCTTTGCCTGTTATCCAGCTGTGTGAGGAGCCCAAAGTGGCCAGGTGGCATTGTTAACTTCCAGTTCATTGGACTCATTGTTGTGTCTCCAGGTGGGAGCTTTCCTCCTTTTGGAACTAAGACTTCTAGACCTGCATAGTATAGGGCTGTGGGGCAGGAAGCAAAAATTTAGCGAATAGGTCACTAGGGGTAATAGAAATTGGTGCCACTTCCATTTCCAATCATTGATTCCTGGACCTACGAATCCTGGCTATGGGAGAAACAGCACTATATGTTGGACACTGGTGTAGAGCATATACAGTCTTCTGGAGAACATTGCCTCAACCGTGCAAGGTACTGCAGCTACCTAGCTGGTGCTGTAATTGTGTCTTTAGAAGGCCATTCCAATCCTTCAAGCCATTTGCTTCAGGATGATGGGGACATGGTAAGATGAGTGAATTCCATGAGCATGGGCCCATTCCCACACTTCATTTGCTGTGAAGTGAGTCTCTTAATCCAAGGCAATGCTGTGTAAAGTACCATGATGGTGGATAAGGTATTCTGTAAGTCCACGGATGGTAGTTTTGGCAGACATTGCGTGCAGGGAAGGCAAATCCACATCCAGAGTTAAGTGTCTATTCCAGTAAGAGCAAAATGCTGCCCTTTCCATGATGAAAGCGGTCCATTGTAATCAGCCTGTCACAAGATTGCTGGCCGATCGCCCTGAGGAATGGTGCCATATCGGGGACTCAGTGTTGGTCTCAGCAGTGGCTGTAGCCAAGTCAGCCTTGGTGAGTGGAAGTCCACGTTGCTGAGCCCATGCATAACCTCCATCCTTGCCCCATGGCCACTTTGTTCACGAGCCCATTGGGCCATGGTGGGAGTGGCTGAGGAAAGAGGATGACTGGTTTCCGTGGTGAAGGTGTATTGCTGCCCTTGCCAGCTGAAGGCAAACTGCTTCTTATGGTCCTTTGAAGCAGTTATGGAGAAAAAGGCATTAGCCCGATCAATAGCTGCATACCAGGGATCAGGAAATGTATTACTTTGCTTAAGCAGTGAGGCCACATCTGGAACAGCAGCTGTAATTGGAGTCACCACCTGGTTAAGTTTATGATAATCTACTGCCATTCTCCAAGATCCATCTGTTTTTTGCGCAGGCCAAATAGGCGAATTGAATGGGGATGCGTTGGAAATCACTACCCCTGCATCCTTCATTCCTTGATGGTGGCAGTAATCTCTGCAGTTCCTCCAGGAATATGGTATTAGTTTTGGCCTGCTATTTTCTTAGGAAGGGGCAGTTCTAATGGCTTCCACTTGGCTATTCCTACCATAATAGCCCTTACTCCATTTGTCAGGGATCCAGTGTAGGGTGTGCTGCCAGTTGGTGAGTATGTCTATTCCAATTAGGCATTCTGGAACTTGGGAAGTCACTATAGGATGGGTTCAGGGACCCACTGGACCTACTGTGAGACGGGCCTGAGCTGAGACTCATTAATAACCTGACCTCCGTGTGCCCCTACTCTGACTGGTAGACCACAGTGATATTTTGAGTCTCTTGGAATTAGTGTCAGTTCAGAGCCAGTGTCCAGTAATCCCCCCAAAGTCTGATTATTTCCTTATCCCCAGTAAACAGTCACTCTTATAAAAGGCCACTGGTCCCTTTGGAGAAGGCTGGGAGAAAGATTAATAGTATAAATTTTTGGTAGTGTAGAGAGGTCCTTCCTCAAGGGGACTCGGCCTCCCCTTCACTGAAGGGGTTGTGGTTCTTTAAACTGGCTCACATCTGGGAATCGATTGAGTTGCCATGACTCTCTATTCTGGCAATCCAAGTTGGACTGCCTTCACTTGACCTAGAATTCTTCTGCTTGTACAGGTCACATAAATATTTAGTTGGTTTCCCATCAGTTTCACTCCTAGGGACACCATGACTAAGTGGCCAACACCAGAAGTCCATATGAGCCAGACTCTTCTGATTACTGCTTTGACTTTACTGTCCATGATGGTAACCTTGCCTTTGGCAATTAAGTGCTGCCACTTGGCCCTTACCACCACAAGGTCCAGTCAGCCCCATTGTAATTACCAACCAAAAAAACCAAACCCCTTGCCATCGAGTTGATTCCGACCCATAGTGACCCTGTAGGCCAGAGTAGAACTGCCCCATAGAGTTTCCAAGGAGCACCTGGTGGATTCGAACTGCCAGCCTTTTGGTTAGCAGCCATAGCTCTTAACCACTATACCACCAGGGTTTCTCCATTATAGTTAGGTGTCTTAATTCAGTTAGGGCATTTCCCACTGTCAGATCTGACTTACATAAAATAGCAATCACAGCAGTCTTCAAGGATGCTGGGGCTCCCTCCACAAATCTGTGGTAGAAGATATGTTCTCTGGCCACTGTGGGTCCTCCCTGATAAATCTACTGTAACATGCCCATTTCCCTAAGCCTTTGGGTACCTTCTTCTACAGTACACCAAGGCAGGTCTGGCATTTCAGTTTGATTTAGTGTAGGCCACCACGCAATCCATGCTTCAGTGACCCAAGCAGATAAACTATTAGATCCTTTCCTAACCTATGGAGCTGAAACATTGAATGAACAATCTGTGCTTAGTGGGCCCATAGCAACAAACTCAGACTAATCCAGGTTTATAGTCCTTGCACCGTTATCCCACACCCTTAATAGCCATTTCCACACATGTTCCCCAGGTTTATTTGTGTGTATTAGAAAAATCAAGCAGTTCTTTTGGAATGTAGCATACCTCCTCCTGAGTCACGCTTTGTTCTTCACCTCTTGGGGTTCTCTGGGACTTAAGTCTAGTTATAGGTCTAGAAGCAAAAAAATGGGTGGTAGGTTGGATCCTGGGGACATTCAGCAATGTCTAGTAAGGCATCTGCCTCAGGTGATGCCCTAGGCAATGCCCCAGGTACCGCCCCAAGTGATATGTCATACAAAGACTCTTCAGACAGAGAGGGGTTAATCTCATCAGATGGAGGTGGAAGTGATAATAGTTTTACTGAGGAGGGTGGCTTAGCAGACAAAGATGGAGTAATCTCTTCAGATGGGAGTAAGGGGCACTCCTGTTGGCAGGAGTGATTAAACGGAATTCAGGGGCTCAGTGTCCCCAACTTCCTGATTATCTGCCCATATGTCCCCATCCCAGGTTCCAGGATCTCATTTCTTCCCAATCATTGCCCTCACTTTAAATTCAAACACCATTCGATGTTGAGAGTTGAATAGGCATTGAGTCAGCCATTCAGTCATCAGCCACTCTTACGATAAGACTCTGGGTTTGATTTTTGGCAATATCAGCTCTATTACTACAAGAAACAGGGCTTTCTTTCAGAGCACCAGTGGCAACCTTCAGGTCTTGTATGTGGCACTTGAGTTGTGATTCTGAAGCTTTGAGCTTATCCCTTTCTTTCACCACTCTGTCTGATGAAAGTATGACCAGTGAGCCAGCTTCCTTATACATCTCATTCTGACAGAAATGTAGAAAAGTATCAAATATGTAATCACAAATATTTGATCCAGTGGTGGTTATATCTTGTGTGTTTCTATTGCTGCCTCACACCATGCATTAGCAGTGCCCTCTTTACTACTGGGGGCAGAGTCATCAGACTAGCCTGACTTGAGAACCAATCTAGAAGACTCATCCTTATGATTTTGTTCCTCTGGAACCACTCTCAGTACCAAATATCTTAGGCTGAGTTCCCTACAGGAGCAAAACGAGTGAAGCCTATGTATACAAATATATAGGGAGATTTATTTCAAGGAAATGGCTCACACAGTTGTGAGGCTAGCAAGTCCTAATTCTGTGGGTCAGCCATCAGGCTGGAGGCTTCTCCTAACTCACGTGGTTGGTTATAGGGGCTGACAGACCCAAAATCAGCAAGTCAGATGGCAGGCAGCTGGCTCACAGGGCTGCAGGAGCTGGTGAATCCCAAAATCTACATGCCAGGTGGCAGGCTGCTGGCTCACATCCCAGAAACTGGGGCTCAGATGATGATGAGTAGCATGCAGGTTCAAGAGAGAGCTTTGCCAGAACATCCGTCTATATTCAATGCAGGCCACGCCACCAAGGAAACTCCCCTTACATCAGATCACAAAATGGAGGATAATTACATAATACAGAGAACCATGGCCTAGCCAATTTGACACATAACGTTAACCATCACAGTGGATAAAAAATGGATTGTCTTATGGATATGATGCACAAACTGGCAATTACATCATTAAGCCCCATTCCTATCTTACATGAAGTTTGTGATATTCTTTGGGGTTTTCCACAAATATCTTTGAGTAAATACTTTATATCACATACCTACCCTTTAAAATACTTTTGATTGTTAAAGTTACGCAGCATCTGTGGATAAATATTGAATTACAAATAAATAATAATTTTTAAAAGCATTTATTTGTTATGTTTTATGCTCCACATAATCACTTGCATAACATAAGAAATAATGTAATGAATGTCACATTTGAAACTCCTTGAATCAGATGTGTTAGATTCAGTGGTACTTCACTGATGGATCTCGATGGTAGTTTAGTATACCAAACTTTAGGCTTCATCATCCTCAGAGAGTGATGTTCATATTATTCTGTCTGTATCATAGACCTTTTTAGTGGTTTTAAGCATAGTTATCACTATTGATTGGTACATGAAGAAGAAATTTACATTTTAGAGAAACCTGTGGAATGTTATTAGGAAAATTAAGTTTAGTGGGCTGATATTACAAAAAGTCTTCTGTAGCACTCTACCAGAATGTTGATTTTTTTCCCCCTTTTATGTCATACAAGAAGATCTTACTCTTTAAATAACATTTTTTAGTTTCCATCAAGGAATATTTTTAAATTGGTTGGTCACAAGGAGCCCTGGTGGCAACAGTGGTTAAGTGGTTGGCTGCTAACAGATAGGTCGACAGTTTGAATCCACCAGCTGCTCTACGGCAGAGAGATGTGGCAGTCTGCTTCCATAAGGATTATAGCCTTGAAGTCTTATGGGAAATTCTGTTCTGTCCTATAGGGTCTCTATGAGTCAGAATTGACTGGAAGGCAATGGGTTTAATGGGGGATTGGCCACAGGGGAAGATGGATTTTTATTCCTCAGTGATATTGAGTGGTAGATAATGGGCTTACTGTCTAAATGGGATTTCTTTGCTCTAAGCGATGGCTCCGGGTTATAATTCCTCATTTACGATTACACAGTGTCTCATTTGTGAAGCTTCCACAGACTAATCCTATTAAAGTAACCTTTTTCTATGGCTCTAAATATTTGCGTACTGTATATTTGTTGATTCATTTAAAGGTTTTAAAATTAAATGTTGTTAAAGGAGATTATGTACACATTGTTGGCTAAAGCATAATGTGTGCTGTCAATGTTTTAATGTCAAGAAGCTTTTTTCCGTGTTTTTCGCTGGTAATTTCTAAAGGGAGCCAGAATATCCAATGATCTATATATAGCCTATCAGATCTGTTACTCCCTCTGCAACCTTTCTCTCTCCCTGCTTTCTAAACATGGAAATTTCTTGAAGTGAAAATTTGGGGAGGGCACTGTTTTGTTATATTTTAAATGCTTATTTTTAAACTCCACAGGCTATCCTGTCGTACCAAAGTACTATTATGTGCCGGCTGACTTTGTAGAACTTGAAAAAAGAAAGCCTGGTAGTCAAAAGCGATTTCCTAGCAACTGTGGCCGTGATGGAAAACTGTTTCTTTGGGGTCAGGCCCTTTATGTCATCGCAAAACTCCTGGGTAAGTGAAGAAGGGTGGGAACCTATTTTTTTTTTTTTTTCTTTAGTTTTTATCAAGCAGTTAGAAATAAGTATGTCTTTGCTAGCATGTTCTTGGATTTGGGTGGCGTTTCAAGCTGTTCAGAAGTCTTTGGGTAGTTTCTTAGTATGTAAAGGTATGTTATATTAATATGCCTATTTCACTGAACGATGGTGGACAGTTTCTGGGAAGAAAGTCAAACGAGTATAGGTGCCGTTTTGATTATTTAGGAGGCTGATTCAGCTTTGTAGATAGGTTTCTAACATAAGGCTGTAGGAACTTTGAGTTACTTTCATATGATGTAATAAAATTTTGATTTAATAAAATAGTCGTGCTTGGTCATAGCTTTAGTAAACCACTTGCCAAAAGGAATTGGTTATCTCAGAGTTCTCTTCTGCCCAATAAATACACATTGGCAATTTTCTCAGTTAGCTAGAGGCTTAGTGGGACCATTGTTCATAATTCTTTGAAGAATTATTTTTCAGCTTCTTCTACAACTTCAGCTCAATCAGAGAACCCTTTTGATGCATTGAAATGAAGGGTAATTTGAAGAATACAAAAAGCATTATGCATCTTTCTGCAGCATTCCTTGTTAAAATTTCAAATATTCTTTGCTTTCCCCTCAAAAGGGCTATCATTTTAGAGTCTGAATTCCTTTGTGGCAAACAGATCATGAGGCAGGCGAGTTGTAAATACTGTCTCTGAACTAAGAGAACTGCTTGCTGTATGAAATGCTTGTCCTGCCTTTGTTGTTTCTAACATTACTGCATAAACACTGGGTTTATTTGTGCTGGAAAAATAATCATCTTTGTTGGTTTGTTTTTTACATTCTACTAGGAAAGTGTTTTTCAAAGGCGAGATTTCCAGTTTGAGCATCGTGTAAATGATGTAAGATTGGCAGAAACTAACTAAAGCATTGAAAATTAAGAACCTGCCAATCTACCAGTGCCTGCCCCCATCCCATCTTCCTTTCCCAAGATCAGTCCCACTAATTGTGCTCTGTATTCCCTCTCATTCTGCCTTCTTACTAACCATCCCCATAAACTGCTTCTTTGGACATGGGTCGATTTGGCCAAATGCTTTTTTCAGTCTGCCACTTTCCTGACTGTATTTCTGGGTCTCTATGTTTATTCAATGCTGATTTTAAGAACCTGTAGAAAAATGTTCTTTCTTTAAATGGACAGCTTTTTGGCAAGGAGTTAATATTACTTATACTAGTTTTGCTTTTAATTTTTCTGTAGGAAGGGGGTATACCCATGAAGCAGATTTTTTAGAATCGAGCCACGTTGGAAAGGTTACCTCTGGTTAGAGTATTGTTACGTGAATATGAAGAAGCTTTGTTGATATCCACAGCTAACTAAAACATATTTTAGTAGGGGAAGAGTTAACCTATGTAACAGCAAGAATTTTAACATTAGAACTGTAAGTTTCTATATACTTTACTTGGAAAATAAAAGTAAGCATGGTGAAATTTGTTTTTGGTTCTGAAACAGAAATCTGGCCCTTAGGATCTGGGATCTGCGCTGTAAGCCTTCTTCATCCTCCCGTTTGTGGTACATCCAAAGTGGGGCTGGCACAACTAGAAAGAGTGCTATTTGAGTGAAGCCTCTGGGTACAATTGACAAGGCCAGTGCAGAAGTGATTTCACCCTATATGAGCAAACTGAGCATTTCAGAAAGAAAAAGATGGAGATCAATATCAATCAGTAAAAAGCATCAAACCTTCCTTACTCCAGAATAAATTAGTGGGTCTTGAATGACCTGCTAGAAGATGGGATTTTCTTACATTAACACCAGAGTGAACAGAAATAGTCCAGATCGTGCCTGCATGCCTGCTTCATGACCAAAGAGAAGAAGTACTGCAGGGCTGCCTTAAAAGACGGTTAATTTCTCTTTTTCTGCTGAGCTTCTCCAAAGGCAGTACAGAGCATGCAGAAGGTGCTTGGAAATTGTGAAGCCAGAAACTCATCTCCTGCTGAAGAAAAGAGGTGCCGCATGTTCCTTAGCACTCTGGCCTAGCTGTGTGTCGTCTGGTTAACTGGGTGAGATGAGTAAGCTTAGTCTCAGAAGACTGAATCATCTAGTTGCCGCTAACTCTTAGGTTACAAAGAACCATCAGACTTCTGTGAATTGTTAGTAAGGTTCCAGACTCCGCGTTTATTAACAAAGTCCTGCTTACTCGTTAAAGGAGCCTCAGTTGCATATCTACTTGACAACATTTTCTGAGCAGTTAATTGAAATTATTATTTTTACATGAAAATAATAGAATAGTGAATCTTTAAAAATATTCTGTAATATATGACTTTTACTAACTCAGGTCAGTTTGTATCCCAGTGAAATCTAGTAAAGATAGTTTTGCTTTCTGTATGCCTTAGCGAATAATTACACAACAGAACTATGTGACTTCTGTTCCACTGTTAGCAGAAAAAGATGCAGTATGCTGTTTTGTGGCCAAAGCCTGAACCCCACAATGTGTTCTTAGGAAATAGCTAATTATTTACAGTATTTCCTTTTTCTTTCTTTAGAAATATACTTTTAGGAATCAACGTTTGCTGTAAAATAGGTAAATGTATTATAAACATGTTTGCTTTAAACCAGATAAGCACATCGTAAGATGTATTTGACTCATCTTAGAATAAAATGGTCGTTAGTTATACTTTCAAGTATTTAAATTTGAAAATTTAGAAACTTCTCATAAAAGGAATAGTCTGTAGAGTGCAGTATACCTTTTTGAGCGATTTGCAAAGATAAATAACCTCAAGTATTTATCATATAAAAACTCACTTGAAAATCATGATCTTTGGATTAAAAAGTTCTTTTGAAGTTCAGAAAGCTAGAGAAACAGGTTATATAAGATTAATGATCGCTTGATGCTGAAACTTCCCCCGGGCCATTACTTAACTCTAGTGTCTTTTCTAATCTATATTTTAAAAAAGAGAAACTAACGTATCAGTTATCTAGCTTAAAAAACAATCGGAATTCTAAACTTGAGCTTGTCCTTCCAGTATATATACAAATAACTTTCCTTATGCTGTACATCCAACATTCACAGTAATGACCTCATTCAAGTATTGTAACACCCTCAATGAGTAAAGATTAGAGCTTTACGTACTGTATAACTTAAGGCAGGTACATAGAAGAATCTTTTTAGGTTCAATATTTTGAAAGCATTATTAAATAAACATCAAGGGTTAAGACAAGACATGTTCTTTGATTAAGCTTGAATTACTGAGCAATTTTAATGAACTACAGCTTTCTCTCTAATATACACAAACTCCCAGAATATTCAGGTGAATAAAAATTTTATTAAATTTTCATGAGGGAATTTTTTTTCTTTGGAGATAACTATTAATTTCCTTGGAGAGTTAATAGGAGACTTTAAAGGTGATCAGAGAGATGTACAAGTACTTCAACACACCCAAAGTGTAATATACATGTAAAATCCACAACTCAAGTTATTGGTTTCCTAAAGTTCTTTGCTTAAGAGCTTTATTGGAATGTATTTTCCTACAGAAACTGTATTTTAAATGATTATTAACACCCATCAGACTTGTAAACATGTGATATAGATTCTTTCTTTGATACTATAATCCTTTTCCTCCACTTCCTCCTGCCATAGTTCCTCTTCCTTGTTTCATATACTCTTCATATTTTTCTGTTCTGTAGTGGAAAGATCAAGGATTTGAGGGTCGTGAGTTTGGGAACTGAACAGCTGAGGATTTGAATACAAGTTCTACCACTTAATACCTTTGGGAATTGAAGAATTTTCTTACCTTACATGAACATCAGTTTCTTTATTTTTATGTTACAGGAATTAACTAGTGACGAAATACGTATAAAGCATTTACTGTCGGACGTGGTACATACTTAATGGTACTTCTACTTCCTGTCCTTCTTTCTTCCCTCACTCACTCTGTCAGGCATCATTTAGGAGGTAGTGTATATGAAAATATGCTCCATAGCTCTTGTCAACCAGGCAGTTTAGGATGTTCATGAGTCCTCTTGCAGGTACCACCAAAGCCACAAAACTCACCACAAGAAGAAAATGTTTCCCCAGTTACTACTTCATCATTCAGCTACTCATTGATTCAGCAGCTGTTTGTAGAACACCTACTCTGTCGTGTTGTTGGTTGTTGGGTCGACTCTGACTCATGATGACCTTACGTGTAACAGAACAAAACACTGCCCAGTCCTGCACCATTTTCGTGATTGTTGGTGTGTTTGAGCCCCTTGTGGCAGCCCTTGTGTCATTCCGTACTGGGGGTTTCCCGCATTTCATTGGCCCTCTGTTTACTAAACATGATGTCCTTTGGTAGCGATTGGTCTTTCCTGATGATGTGTCCAAAGTAAGCACGTTGAAGTCTTCTAAGGAACATTCTCTTAGTATTTCTCTAAGACTGATTTGTTTATTCTTCTGGAAGTCCATGGTGTATTCAGCATTCTTCACCTGTACCACAGTTCAAAAACCCAGTGGATCACACTTCTGTTCTAGTCACCATCACATACAGTTCTACAGCAAGGAGAAAGTGTGACAACCTAGGAAGTCAATCTTTGTCTCTGAGGACAGCCTGCTTATCCTGATATTAACCAGTTGCCATCAAGGTGATTCCTACTCATTGCAGCCCTGTGTATTGCATAGTAGAACTGTGCTTCATAGGGTTTTCAAGACTATGGCCATTCAGAAGCAGATTTCCAGGCCTTTCTTCCAAAGCACCTCTGGGTGGGTTCTGACCGCCAGTCTTTCGGTTAGTAGTTGAGCGCTCAACTGTTTGTGCCACCCAGGAATTCTCTATTCAGAACTCCTACTTCCTAATCCCAGTGTATGTAACTAGGATAAGCTCATTTACATTTAAAAAACCAAAAACCAAACCTGTTGCCTTTGAGTCAATTCTAACGCACAGCGACTCTATCAGGCAGAGTAGAACTGCCCTGTAAGGTTTCCGAGGAGCGGCTGGTGGATTCAAACTACCGACCTTTTGGTTAGCAGACAAACGCTTAACCACTGGGTCATGATTCTTTATATTTCTTGTCCAATTGACCCCAATTATAAGTCACTGTTTAAGCCTGGAAATCTAATGCGTTTTAGAATTAAAGTCAGTGACCAAGTGCCCTCTAGCGTGCATTGGTCTGTTAACTTCAAATACGATTCTTTACTCATGGTTTTGTTACTGATCAGTTAAAGATAAAATGAATAGATAAAATGAATAGATTAAGAGTGTACCGATACATTTCTACCTTGCAGCTGGTAAGAGATTTCCCGGCTGTTACACTTAAGGAAACTTCAAGCAGAAAGACATCGATTTCTGAACACTTTCCTTATCTTTTTCATAATATTCATGTGACTGCGAGTGACCTATAGCGGAATTTCTGTGCAGGAAGCATTATAAACATCTTGTGAGCACCAGTAATGCGGTGTTACTTTAAAGACTTCAGCTAGGAAAACTTTCTTTCTTTAGCTAATTATGTAAATGACTGGCTTTCTTAAATGTTTCTGGAATGCTTTAGTTGAACTGCATTTAATCTTAGACTAGAAAATTTGTAAAAAAAAAAAAAAAACAAAAAACAAAAAACTTTATCTTCTCCTAAATATGTAAAATTGAGTATGAAAACAGTCATGTTAGAGTCTGAGAAGCCTTTTTATACATGTTGTCAAATTGCTTCCCAGAAGTACTACTAATAATACCTACTCTAAAAGGGGTCAGATTCTGTGCTCTGCCCTTTACAGACATCATCCTCCTCACTTCTCAATGAGATGAGTACTGTATGTCATAGGTGAGGAAACGGAGGCTCAGAAGAGTTTAGCCACTCACCCAAGGTCACACAGCTCCTGACGGATGTAGAATTTATCCATTAAGGTGTCTAAGGGTGCTTGTGTCTCCTGTGCCTTCTCTGACGTAAATATTCTCCTTAAAAACAAAACCAAACAGAAAACACTGCTAACCTGATACTGAATTGCATCTTGTTTTTATTTACATGCTGAATGTTGAAAAAATAGTGTTTAGTCATTTCTGTGTTTTCTCTGAATTGTCTAGTTACTTGCTTTGTCCATTTTACCTTGGTTTTATCATTTTTCCTGTCAATTTGCATGAAGGTTGTATATATTGAGTGTAGGACACCTTTCTGATGTTTTCCTGGTTTTCTTGCCTCTGTATTTTACTTCTGTTGTTTTTTTGATGAATGAAGTTTAAAATCTTTGTCCTCAGATCTGTCAGTATTTTCTTACTTAGTTTTGGTCTTGGCATTTAATCTTAGAAATTCCATCCCTGTTAAATCAATTGAGAAAATTTATGTATGTATTTATAATTTATATATAAAGTTAATTTGTATATATGAGCGCTATATAAATTTATTTTATTTATAAATGTTTAAATATAATTTATATAATTATAGAGGTTATAAAATATAAAATAAATATATAAATAAAATTCATAAATATTTCAACATATAATTTATAATATTTAACATAAAAAATATATAAACAACACATAAATGTATATAAATTAAGTTATATATATTTTTATATGTAATGTTTTTATTTCATCTAGTTTTATGGTTTTTTAAAGTAATATTTAACTTTTTAATCCATCTAGAATTTTTTTATTTAGGGTATGAGATTGAAGATCTGTGTTTTCTTTTTCTCCAAATATCATATTTCTTAATACATATGTTATTAATATGTGTCACTGCAGCTGAGAATCAGGCTGTTAAGCACATAATTTTATCCCATAAATTATCTCTGAGTGTATTTTAATGTGTTCTATGTAATTTTGGTATCATGAGAAAAAGAAAATCACCTGGTTAACTTTCCTGGAAATTATTATTTCATTAAAGAAACCAAAACTCTTCTTAATATTTTCTTTCTACCCTCAGCAGTCACTGTTTGAGGTAAACTTAGGGTATATTTCATAAACCTTTTTGTGCCTACTAAGAATTTAAAGACAGCTGTCCGTACTTGTGGAAATACTGAATTCTCTTTGAGATTTGCAGAGTATAGGAAGTCACTGCTCTCTTATCTTTGTTCGCTTGTTTTCATTGTGAACGTCTGCGTTTGGCTGGATGCGAGCTCTTTCAAGTTTCTCAGGTATCACCAGAAAACCAGTGCCGTGGAAACCGGCACAACAACAGGCTCTGGAATGGTAAAGTCACTGCAGTGAGAAAACGTGTGTATTAATGAAGTGCTTAAAAAATACCAGGCACATAGTTAGCGTTATATAAGTATCGCTGCTGTCGAGGAGGCAGCGGTGGCTGGGGTGGCGGCTTCTTCTACTGCTACTTCTCATTCTTCTTCTTGTTACTCTACTTTTACTTGTATTATTATGAAAGAGATCCTCCAAGAGTTACTAAAAAAGCTGCTGGTGATTATGCCTGTTGGACAACACTGTAGATGTGCCCTAAAGTCACTCCAGAAAAGAAATAGAATGTAGAAATGTTCCCAAAGTGACAAAGAACTTTACAAGCATCTCTGTGCTTGACTCCATGCTGGTTTTCGAAATGAACTCACTGCTCAAAAGCAGCACCTAAAAAGCTGTGGAAAATGAGCTGTATTTATATATATATATTACACACAGGTAAATTTAAACAAAATTGAAGCATGGTATCATTTTTACATGATCAGTGTAGAACTGTAGATCAAGAATGAAAGGAGCACATTGTCGTAGCTTAAATGCTTAAAAATACAGAAATGCGCAGACTGGCTTTAGTAGAAGTTGGATTCTTTTTTTACCACTGTTATTCAATTAATTTGAAATTTGTATACATACTGCCAACTTGCATACCAAAGAGGTTATGCAGAATTAGGAACATTTTAGGATTTTTTCCTACCACCACCCTCCCCAGCGTATTGCCCTCCAGGCCTGTGGCGAATCCTCAGGTGCTGATGGGTCTCTCTTGGATGTGTTAAGAGCAGAAGACAGCAGAGAAGCACTGACTTATACCTTCTTCCCACCCTTCCCTCCTAAACACTCTAGTCTTCCCTTTTTTTCTCTTGGTCAGTCTAGCTAAAGATTTGTCGATTTTGTTGAGTTTTCCAGGAGCCAACTTTTGGTTTTATTGATATTCTTTATTGTTTTCCTATCTTTTATTTCATTAATTTCTACTGTAATCTTTATTATTCTTTTCCTTCTGCCTGCTTTAGGTCTAGTTTGTTCTTTTTTCATCCACTGTCTTGAAGTGGAAAGATAGATTGTTGATTTCAGATTTTTATTCCGTTTTAATATATTTACTGCATAAATTTCCCTCTAAACATTGCTTTAGCTACATCCCATAAATTTTGGTATGCTGTTTTCATTCGTTCATTTGAAAGAGCATTAGAAAGTATTTCTCAGTTTCCCTTTTGAGTTCTTCTTTGACCCATTGCTTATTTAGGGGCCTGTTGTTTATGTTCCACATACTTGTGTATTTCCCTAATTTCTTTCTGTTATTGAGTCTAATTTAATTCCATTGTCATTGGAGAACATGCTTTATTGAGGATTCTTTTATGACCTCGCGTATGGTCTGTTCTGGAGAATATTCCAAGTGGACTTGAGGGGAATGTATATTCCGCACATTGGATGTAGTCTTGTGCAGGTGTCTGTTAGGTCTGTTTGGTTTGTAGTTCTGTGAACATTCATCTTTAATAATATTACTTCCCTTCTTTCTTTTCAGTCGATGAACTAATCAGCCCTAAAGACATTGATCCAGTCCAGCGCTATGTCCCGTTACAGAATCAACGTAACGTGAGCATGAGGTTTTCCAATCAGGTAAAGGGATCTTTTTTCTTCATTTAGACCTAACCAAAGGCTTTAAAGCTTAATTGAATATGAAGTTTTATTCTGAATGGGCTTTTGTTGCTCCTACTTAAGGGCAAAGCTTCTCCCTCTTGCAGTTAGTTAATATTTACTTGTGGTAAAGGGCTGTTTGTCAAAAGGAAGTAGGAGTCAAAGGTGTCCAACACAATGCCTTTCAGGTAAGCATCGTCATCTTCAAAGTGGTTGCGTTTAGGTGCCAGGTATCTTTGAGAATACATAGAGCATGGGGCTGGTGGGGACAGCAAGTGAGATGGTGCTCTTATGAACAGAGCGAGGTCCTGTGAGAGGCCCTGGGCCTCCTGTGTCTCCAGTCCTGTGTCTCCGTGGCAGGACTGAGTGGCTGACGGAGTTGTTCTTAGTACTTGGTGACATGTCAGGGGAGGGAACAGTTTTAAAATCTTTACATTTAGTTGCTATGGGTGCAGACTGTGTTGTGTCAACAAAATAAGTGTTTGCACGATCAGAAAGATTGATGTTGGCTTGCGCAAACCCTGAAGTATTGAATGATACCGGTAATGAGGACTGTTAAAATGAAAACGTTGGGGATTGTAGAAACTGCCTGAGGAGAAAAGGAAGGAACCTGAGTGTGTGCCTGGGATTCCAAGTAGTTGATGTGCATTTCATAAGAATAGCTTCAGCAGTTACAGAAGACATGCTTGAAAAGTTGAGATGCTCCTTTTTTATCTTTTTAAAAAAAAAAGCAGGTACCTATACACATGCATATAATACACGCACACACTCACACACACATCTGTATACACATACATATCTCCAAGGCATCAATAAATGTTTGTTTTGCCTGGTCTTCACCAAATCATTTTATTACTCTGAGTGGTTTATAGATGAGAGGCTCTTATAAATAAATGTTAGGTTTTTCTCAAGAACATAAAATCCCTATGTTAATATGTGGCAAATTTCTCACTAGCCTGCTAGCTCCTCTAAGGTGGGGATTTGGCTTCCATCCCAGTTACCACTTGTGTCAGTGTGGTGCAAGGGTATATATTCTGTGTGTAAAAATGGCGGTGCAGTGGTGTCTGACCTCGTCTAACTTCACAAGGCGGAGGAGAGAGAATCCAGATCAACACTGGCCCGAGGCTGATTCCTGTGAAGTAGAGGTCAAACATACCTCCACCCTCCCTTCTTTTGACCAATTCTGACACCAGCCGTCCCTCCCTTGGCACTCTCTCTTTCTGTGCTGGGGTTGATAATTCATTGCAGTAGCCACACAGAACTCGTAGACAATACTCACGATTATGGGGTTTATTAGGGAAGTAATAGGTTACAACTCAGGATCAGGATCAACAGGCTACAGCTGAAGATCAGGATCAAGAACCATGTAGGCAAAGTGTCCCTTCTTTGTTTCAGGACAGCTCTCTTAGCTCCTCTTCAGCAGTGCAGGGCTCCTCTTGGCCCCTTGAGGACAGGCTCCTCTTGGCCCCCTCAGGACAGGCTCCTCTTGGCCCCCTCAGGACAGGCTCCTCTTGGCCCCCTCAGGACAGGCTCCTCTTGGCCCCCTCAGGACAGGCTCCTCTTGGCCCCCTCAGGACAGGCTCCTCTTGGGCCCCTTGAGGACAGGCTCCTCTTGGCTCCCTCAGGACAGGCCTCCTCTCTTGGCCCTTGTGCCTGGCCTCTGCCCTGCATGACAAGTATTACAAAGCTCTTTAGCTCTGCTGGCAAGTGCCCAGAGGCACCTCTTGCCAAAGGCTCTCAGCTCTCTCACTCTGTGGGTCAGCACGCCTGCTGTAGCCACCCTGCCCCATGGGCTGGGAAGCCCACTGCACCATCTCTTGCCAGCCTCTTGGTTCTGCTGCTGCTGTTTCTCTATTGCTGCTTCTTGCCATCTCATGCTATTTCTGGTGTTACAGCTCTCTCTCTGTCTCCTGGGTCTAGGAGGTTCTCAGTGCTGGGACCCTGGATCCAAAGGACACACTCCACTCCTGGCTTTTCTTCTTGATTATAATGAGGTCCCCCCTCTGCTCTGGGATTGGCTCTCTTTTAAGCCTAGTGGGATGGCAGAACTGACCAATCCCCTCATTAGGGTTCCACACACCTTATTTGCATGGTCCCACCCTCCATGGGGTACCATGTATCTTATTTGCATGATTAGCAAGCTGTCCATTCCTCTTGGTGGGCCACAGGCACCTTATTTGCATAGTCCTGCCCAATCACTGGGGGACAATTACAAGACCGTGCATGGCTACCAGGGCCATATTAAGAAATTCTCTGCATCACATGTACAAATGTGAGCTATGCAGTTTTACTTGAAGAAATGGTCAAATGGGGAATACATCTATCTTCATATTACCCAGTGCCTTAATTCCGAGCCATTTTAAGACTACAGGCGGTCCCTGGGTTACAAACAAGATCCATTCCTAAGTGTGTCTTTAAGTCGAAATTGTAGTTGTCAGAACAGGTGCATATGGTTCTTACTTAGCCTTACTGAGTGGAGCCTTGGTGGCTCAGTGGTTAAGAGCTCAGCTGCTAACCAAAAGGTCGGCAGTTCGAATTCACCGGCTACTCATTGGCAACCCTATGGGGCAGTTCTGTTCTGTCCTATAACGTCGCTGTGAGTTGAAATCAACTCAGTGTCAACGGTTTTTTTTGGATAGTGCAAGAAAAGGCTCAAAGCCTTCTCAGTGATTTAAAAGCTATATGTGCAGCAGGTAAAGGTGGTTGTGATGAAGAATTTGTTGCATGTAGAGGTTGGTTCAGTTGTTTCAAAGGGCGGGCAAGTTTACATAACATTAAAGGGCAAGTAGGAGTTGTTGGTAACTCAGACGTTCATCACCTGGGGACTGCCTGTATTGTGTTTATTTACAGAGTACTTCACATGTGTGATCCACTTCCCTAGGATCATGAAACCTCAAAGTGTTTTCTTAGAAAATAAAGTAACGGGTCATGGATTTACAGTGTGGGTGCAGGAGCCAGGGAACACTGAGGTGTTTTGTAGGCACACGACTAATAAAATCAGCCGTGCAAGCAGTTGTTTTGTACTTGACACACGTTGTTGTTGTCGCGTGCCGTGAAGTTGATTCCAACTCATAGCGACCCTGTAGGACAGAGTGGAACTAGAACTGCCCCACAGGGTTTCCAAGGCTGTAATCTTTACAGAAGCAGACTGCCACGTCTTTCTCCTGCAGAGCAGCTGGTGGATTCAAACCGCCAACCTTTTGGTTTAGCAGCTGAGTGCTTAACTACTGCACCACCACGGCTCCTGCTGGCACATATAAGCAAAGTTATTGGTTATGTGTAATATCTAGCACAAGATGTACTTGCAATTTTTTCTCTCCCACTCAAGAAAGCTTATAAGAGTACAGTTGAGTGATAGTGAATTTTATAGAGAATCCACTCCAATGTGTATCTTTGTATTGAAATCATTTACTAATTTTGCTACTAAACTGTCTGTGACATCCCTCAGTGGAGCCACACCCTAGCTGAAGGACTGCTGTAAGGTGAGGACTGGGCCTCCTCTCCTGTTGCCATGTGCATCTTAACATCTGTGCAGAATTGTAGTAGTTTTGAGAGGGAAGTAAGGAGGAGGATTCATAGCAGAAAACTGCTGGGGGCTGACACGCTCACACCTGTTGGCAGCTTGGTTTTGGTGGTGTATAAAATGATGAGAATCGCTTGGCACTTTCTCAGCCATTTTCAAGCAGTAGCCAAGGCTTGGCATGCTCATGTCCATTGCTGGGGCTGGGTAACTTATGGAGTAATGAAATGTAGGGGTTAGACGTATCCCTAGGTGTACAGCCCTCTGTTTGAAATGCTGGTGTCTGTGGCCACTAAATTATGATTGACTAGGTCAGATTTGTGATTAATTGGTCTGTGGGGTTTGACTGCATGCTTTAAACCTGCCAAACACTGGGAAAGTAAATAGAGATTAGTAAAGTCCAGACAATTCCTGAAAATGAGAGAAATCCCTGCCCCCAAGGGAAGGTGTGTTGGAGGTCCCGACTACTACCCTCAGCTTCAAGGGTTTGCTAGGAGACTCATGGGATGAAGTATGAGGAAACCAGGCACAAGCTTCCGAGTGTCCCTTCTGAGTGGAGCTGTATGGAATGCACCTACTCACCCGAGCGACAATGTACAACAACACGAGCCCAGTGTTGCCAACCAGGGAAGCTTCCTCTAACTTGGGTGTCGTGGTTTTTATCAGGGATCAGTCATGTAGGTGTGCAGCACCTGCATGACTGACCTGTTATTCAAGCTCCAGACCCCAGAGAAAAGGCAGGTGTTTCCCAAAAATCACATTGTTAGCATTAACTATCTGGACACACAGGTACAATGGGATCCTTGACTTCAGGTATGCACTAACACTCTTATCATACAGAACATTCCAAGAGCTCTGTTCCCAGAAACCAGCCAAAAGCCAGTCCAGAAAATATGCCTTTCTAGGGAATATGCAGGATTTGACCAACACAGTCTGCTGTGTTAACCCTTTCTTTCACAGAAGAATTATAGCAGAAGGAAGTTTCCAGAATCCAGAAACAGGGAGAGTGTGAGAACTATAGAAGGGTTCATACCTTCATTAGGCAAAGGACTGTTGACACATTACAAGCCCAAAACACTGAGGACTAAATTGAGAGCTGCTGATTTTCTTAACTCTTTGGTGCACAGTGGGATATACAGTTGCCCACCCACTTTTTCCACTTCTCAGGTTTGTTAGGACTCTATTTTTTCCACTAAAAGTATTTGCTGCCTTTCAGTGGGGACTTGTATGTTAAAAGTGAAAAATAAAACATTTGTTGGCACAAAATGGCTTCAATATCAGGCTTAAACATGAGGTAGTGCATCCAGGAAGTGTGATTGGGTTAAACTTTTGTCTTTTTTGGCTTTTGTACAGCTCGATAAGCCTTGTAAGCGTATTTATGGTTTCCTGTATGATAGTTAGGGATCCCAGGTGGATTTGTTTGTGTTTTGTGCATGTCATATTTGGAAAACCAGAGATGTCCAATGTACCCAAGTGGAAGGTACCCTGCAATAAACCCTGCCACCCATGATTGATGGGCCACATGAGCACCCACCAATCATGGCACCAGAGTACCCCCTGAGTTTCGTGGAAACATGTATTCCTACATAGTATTTCTCAAAATCTGTATTACCAACCAAAAATTTAAACACACTCAGAGACTCAGCATGCTTCCATTAATGAAAACACATGGTATCAACAAAAAATTTGAAGTAGAAAATAATTGGGTCTTGAAAGGGTTTTAACAATATTCATAGCAAATGCATTACAGGGAACAATGAAGTACTTCTGCACCGGGGGTTAAAGTAGCCCAGAACATCTAGGATGCCTTCTGTTTCTTTTTCTTGCCTCAGCAATAAGGCAAAGTGACTTGAATTTCCAGTCCTGTCCTGAGGGAGAGTGGTAAGAGCAGATGTGTTTGTCTTATACCTCTCTGTCTTAAAGGGAGAGCGTTCAGTCTTTCATCATTAAGTATGATGTTAGCTGTAGGTTTCTTCTTTATGAGGTTAAAGGAGTTCTTCTCTATTCCTAGTGTATTGAGAGGTTGTTTTTTGTTTTTTGTTTTTTTTTTTAAATCATGAATGGGTGTTGAAGTTAATCAAATGTCTTTTCTCTACCAATTGTCATGTTCATATGATTTTTCTTCGTTAAAAGAAACTGTTGCTGTCGAGTCAATTCTGACTCCATTAGCCTGTTAATATGGTGAATTACATTGATTCATTTTCCAATATTAAACCAGCCTTTCATACCTAGAATAAGTCCCACTTGGTTGTGGTGTAGTATTCTTTTTATACATTGCTAAATTCAGTTTGTTAAAATTTCGTGAGGATTTTTGTGTCTAAGTTCATGAGAGATATTGGTCCATAGTTTCTTGTTTGTTTTGTACTGTACTTATCTGATTTCAGTATCAGGGTAATAATAGCCTAATAAAATGAGCTGGATAGTGTTCCTACCTCTCTTCCAGTTTTCTGGAAGAACTTGTGTAAAGTTGATGCTAATTCTTCTTTAAATGTTTGGTAAAATTCTCCAGTGAAACCATCTAGACCTGGAGATTTTTCAGGAGGTTTTTAATTATAAATTCATTTTCTGTAATGGTTTTAGGACTGTTCATGTTATCTGTTTAATTTTGGCTGAGCTTTGGTAGTTTGTGGCTTTAAAGACATTGCTCCATCTCTTTTTTTTAATTTATTAGCCTGAAGTTGTTTATTGGATTCCTTTATTATCATTTTAATGGCTGCATTTATTCTGACACCCACTATTTCATTCCTGAAATTGGTATGTCTTTTCTCTTTTTATTTTTGTCAGTCTTTCTAGAAGTTTACAATTGTATTGATTTTTTTAAAAAGAACTTTTTAAAGCACTGCCAGTGCCCTGGTCGTGGAGTGGAGGTTGGACCATCTGCTGGGCTTTGAAGCTGCTCTGAGGGCAGATTGGCCAACTGGTGAGGAGCTGGAGTTGGAGTTCCCCAGTGGATGCCTGTTGGTCTTCCATTTTCCCAGTCCTGTGGCCAGAGAACAATCTTTTCTTGATTTTGTCTTTGTCTTCTTGACTATGCCTGTTGGTTGTTCCATGTGACAGGCTTCGCCAGTTCTTTGTCTAGTGTGTGTAGGATCTCAAGTATGTCACACCTCGCCATTCCTCAAGTCCTGAGGTCCCTAGCCAGTCCAGTCTGTCTTCTTCTGTCTGGCTTTCAGAGTCCTCTCTTCATTGTCCGTTGAATTATTTCCAGTGTAAATACTTTTCATTTAGAGCGGGAAAGCAAGAAATACTGACTCTAGGCCACCTTATTCCTATTTCCTGTTTTTTAAGTGGATAATTTATCTTATTAAATCTTTCTGTGAATAATAGAGTTATAATTTCTTCTGTTCCTTGAATTTCCTTTTTTTCCAGAGTAACTTTCTAAATAATGGATATCATTTATTGAGCATTTTTTAAATAACAGCTTTATTGAGATATAATTCAAATACCATGTAATTTACCAGCTTAAACTGTACAGTTCAAAGGTTTTTAATATATTTACACAGAGTTGCACAACCATCACCACAACCAATTTTAAAACATTTTCATCACCCCAGAAAGAAATCCTCTGCCCTTTAGCAGTCACTCCCAACTTCCCCCGAATCTTCCCCTCCTTCCACGCCACCCCTAGCAACCACTAATCTGCTCTCTGTCTGTATGGATTTGCCTGTTCTGAACATTTCATATGAATAGATTTATGCAATGTGTGGTCTTTTGTGACTGACTTCTTTCACTTAGCATGATGTTTTCAAGATTCACGTATGATATAGCATGTATCAACACTTCCTTCCTCTTTAATGCCAGTAATGTTTCATTGTATACGATATGATTTACAAATATTGTCTCCTGTTCTGTCATTTCATTTCACTTTCTTGATACGATCGTTGGAAACACGGAAGGCTTTAATTTTAATGAAGCTTATCTAGTTTCCCCTTGGTTGCTTGCATTTTTGGTGTCTTAGCTGGGACATCATTGCCTAATCCAAGGTCACGAAGATTTACAAGTGTGTTTTCTTCTAAGAGTTTTATCATTTTAGCTCTCGCATTTGGATCTGCGATTCATTTTAAGCCAGTGTTCACGGATGTTCTGAGGAAGGGAGTCCAGCTTTATTTTTTGCAAGTGGACATGGAGTTGCTACATCGCCCTTTGTTTAGTGTCCAGAGTAATTTCCGTGTCATTTAACCTGCTGTTTCTCTTTCTTCCTACTGGCTATTTTGCCCCATACCTGGTGATTCTCATTTATTCAGTAATATATAAAAGCATAATGGATAGACTGACTATTCTCAGTGTATTAAGTAGTCCCTTTTATTTCCATCATAACAAGAGGCAAGGTAGGTGTGATTGGGAGTTTTATCTTCTGGCTAGGTGCACTGATGGGTCAGGGATGTGGTGGGTAGTAAACTTTACACCCTTGTCACCTTGCCACATACCAGAACGAGAAGAGCTTTACTTCGGGGAAGCATTTTGTCTGCACCAGCAGCATTAATTTACCCCAGCCAGTTTGTTCAGTATATGTAGAGATAGTTCTGATTTATTGCTGACTGTGACTCCCTGTGTGTGGCATGAGGCTGGATACTGTGGCCTTCAGTCATTCCTCCTCTTGTTCTCCCCACTTTTCCCATGTGCCCTCAGTCGTACCTACTCTACACCCACTGCACCATCCTGGTGATACTCTTAAGTGGCTTAGTCATTAATGTGTTAAATATCTTGTCATCTGATGACTCTCTTTCCTTTTCACTGCTATAGCTTTAGTCTTTTGTTTTATTTGTAACATTGGTATGGTCATTTCTCTGGGGTCTAAAGGGTTAAGTAGTGAGTATGTACTCACTCTGCCCTCTAGATCCGGAAGCCTATTCCTTACCTACTACACTTGAGTCGTATCTCATTGTGTAAATGTTTATCCATCCTGCTACTCTATATGCTTCAGGGCTGTCACTATATACTTGAGTCCTATCTTACCTACTACACTTGAGTCGTATCTCATTGTGTAAATGTTTATCCATCCTGCTACTCTATATGCTTCAGGGCTGTCACTGTATACTTGAGTCCTATCTTACCTACTACACTTGAGTCGTATCTCATTGTGTAAATGTTTATCCATCCTGCTACTCTATATGCTTCAGGGCTGTCACTATATACTTGAGTCCTATCTTACCTACTACACTTGAGTCGTATCTCATTGTTTGTGTTTATTCTTCCTGGTACACTATGTGCTTCTTCAGATCTTGATCAGTAAATCCATCTCCTTCAGTATACCTAACATTGTGATTTGAGCTGGGTAGATGTTCATTACACAGTTGAGATGACCCCAAGTAGATGCAAAGCAAGTAAACAACAAAACCATTAGTTTTTATCAGCTGCCATCAAGTCGATTCTGCCCCATGATGACCCCATGCGTGTCAGAGTACAGCTATGCTCCAAAGGGTTTGCGATGGCTGATTTTTCAGAAGTACATGGCCTGGTCTTTCTTCTGAGGTGCCTCTGTGTAAACTGGAACCTCCAGCTTTTCTGTTAGTAGCCGAATGCGTTAATTGTTTGCATCACCCAGGAACTCCAGAGCTATTCCTGTTGTTGTGTGCTGTCAAGTTGATTCTGACTCGCAGCAACCCTATAGAGCAGAGTAGAACTGACCCATAGGGTTTCCAAGGAGCGGCTGGTGGATTCGAGCTGCTAACCTTTTGCTTAGCAGCTGTAGATCTTAACCACTACGCTACCAGGGCTCTGCCTATTAAACTATTCCTAGTATCTGGTAAAGAAATACTAGAAAGAAAATAATTTACTCAAAACTCTTAATTGGTCTGTCTTTTATTCTTGTAAATAGGATAACAATGCCTGCTCTCCTACCCTCACTTCCCTATGTCACATTTTATTTTGGAAAGATAAATTACACAGAAGACCAGGTTATCCCATTCTGTACATTATCCCCTGAAACAAGCCATGCAGGTTTGGAAGCTGTGCTGTTAGTATTAAGACTGCTCTTCTGTAGCCTTTGCGCACTGTGTGTTATAGCGCTTGTCACCTTATCGTAGTTGTTGGCTCACGTGGGTCCTCAGAGCAGCGAATATGTGTTTTCCTCTTTGTATCCTGTCAACCCAGTTTGGTATTTGACAGGTCAAGATAAAAGAAATGAGAGAAATAAGAATAACTACTACAATTGAGTGTGCTTCTACTGATTATAGGCACCGTACAAACCATTTTATATGTATCGTGTCTGATTTTAAGGAGCCCCGGTGGTGCAGTGGTTAAGTGCTCATCTGCTAACTGAAAGGTCAGCAGTTCCAACACACAAGCCGTTTGAAACCCCCAGCTGCTCTGAGGAAGAAAGATGTAGCATTCTGCTTCTATGAAGTTTTACAGCCTCGGAAACCCTATGGGGCAGCTCTCCTCTGTCCTGTATGGTGGCTCTGAGTCAGAATTGACTCAGTGGCCGTGGGTTTTTTGGTTTTATGTCTGATTTTAACACCTCTGTGAGATTAATGTACCCATGTCACGGATAGTTGATGTGAGTCTCAGGTTTAGCGATTTCCCTGAGATCACACAGTTGTCAGATGGCAGCACCAATCTGAAGGTATTAAATAACCACGGAGAAAGAGGGAGGAGGGGTGGCAAGCATCAGGAAGCAGTGATTTTCATAATGGTGTGAAGGAGCTGTGGGAAATGGTTTCTTTCCTGAACAGCCTTGCTCCGTATCACATCGCAGAATAATGGCTGCAGCTGTGCCGCGGGGCACTGAGAGGCCTGCTGAAGTTATCTGAAATATTAAAAGCAAAAGATGTTGTCACATCAGTACAAATTGTCTGATGGTGTCAAAAAAAAAACCAAAAGCACCAGACTTCATTAAAACAGCAAGGATGACTTTTATTTGAAAAAGAAATAGGAAGGAAAAAAGGGGGGGGAAGCACTCTGTAGCTGTAGGGGAGCAAACCAGTGGCCGTTGAGTGAACTCTGACTCACAGTGACACCACGTGTGTGCGCAGAGTAGAGCTGTGCTTTATAAGGTTTTCAGTGGCTGATTTTTCAGAAGTGGATCACCAGGCCTTTCTTCTGAGGTGCCTCTGGGTGGACCCGAACCTCCAGCCTTTTGGTTAGCAGCTGAGTGTGTTCACCGTTTGCAGCACCCAGGGACTCCTGGGGGAGCAAACTCTCACAAACCTGAGTTGTACTACGCTGAGATAACAGGCTGCATGGGTTTTAAGGACAGGTATGCGTTTGATCCCTGGAACAAGTGAACGATCTCCTGAGGTTGCAATTAGGCCAGTCTGCTAGTGATGTTTTCCTTTCTAAAGGCAAGGCCACCTGCATTCTGGGAGACCCAGGGGGAGGGAGAGAAAGATAAGGGGAGGGTGCCGGGTCACTGCAAAGACTGTTAATTAAAACAAAGAAGGTCATTAGTCTGTCTCCTCTCTTATTTGTACTAAGCTAGTCCGGGAAAGCACAAAGGAGGAAACACTTATCTTTAAGAAAAAAGACTCAAACCTGTTGCCATCTAGTCAATTCCAACTCACAGCGACCCTATAGGACAAAGTGGAACTGCCCCATAGGGTTTCCAAGGAGCGGCTGGTGGATTTGAACTGCTGACCTTTTGGTTAGCAGCCGAGCTCTTAACCACTGCGCCACCAAGGCTCCTTCTTTAAGAAAAGGGCTTGGATAAAATCTAACTTTATCCCTAGGATTCATTATATATAGCATTCATCATGTTAAAAGGATCAAATTGTTTCCTTTCTTCTTCCTTAGTAAGCAACTCCTGTTCGCCTTAGGATGAGGCCAGGTCTGCTCATCTAACAGTAGGTCATTTTACTGGAGATGTCCTTCTTCCTTTTCCAAAGGAAAACCCTTTTAGAGGGTGAGCAGGGTTGTTGATTTAAGTGGTCACTCCTCCCCCTCCTTCACCCTGACCCTCCAGTTGGTGGACCCACCTTGTTTGGTTACCTAGTGTGAAAAAAAAAAAAAACAGTGTGGGTGTGGAGTCTGACCTCCTCCCACTTCATGAGCAGGAGGGAGAATCAAGATCAACAGCCCAAGGCTGATTCCCATTAGGCGTGAGTCAGACGTACCTCCTCTCTCCACCATTGCTACCAGTTCTGGCACCGACTGTGCCCCCCACAGTACTCTCTACAGGGTCCGATAATTCTTTGCAGTGGCCACACAGAAGTCACAGACCATACTGACAATTATGGGGTTTATTATAAGAAAGTAACAGTTACAGTTCAGGCTCAGGAACACTCAGGATACAGTTCTTCCGTCAGGACAGCCTCTCCCCAGCTGTGTTCGCAGGCCTGCCTCTCCCTAGCCCTCAGTCTCTGCCCAAAGGCACTCAGCTTTCTCTTTCCATGGTCTAGGAAGCCTGCTGCCCGGTCTGTCCGGCTGGTCTCTCCTTCCCTGGTGGCGGTGGGCTCCTCTCCTCTGCTCTGGAATTGGCTTTCTTTTAAGGCAAAACTGACCATGAATTACCCTATCACACAGTCCTGCCCAATTACCTGGGTGGGAGTTACAAGACCATGGCTAGAAAGGCCACACAGAAGTAATCAATCGCACCGCAGCTGGGTGATTCTGGTGCTGGATGCTCAGTGATTGATTATCTGTGAATGGGCCTTTCCTGTTCACCTGCGGTGCCTTTGCCATGTTGGTGTGAGACAAGGATCGCTTGAACTGTGTCTGTCTCCAGCCTTGGCTGCTCGTTGGTATCAGGTGGAGGTCTCATTGTAGCGGAGACTGTAAGCAGCTGCCCGTGTGCATTTCATTGATTCATTGTATTCTGATTACAGTTGTCCACTGGGGTACGGTGACCGTATAGAGGACATCCATGGATAGCAGCTGGGGTGGGGGTTGGGAGGGTGAGTTTCTGGAGTTGTATAGCAAATGGACTTTTATTTTGAAATGCTGTTATTCTAATTAGAATACAGATGATTCCTGGTTAAGTAGGAAAATATACTTAATACCTTTTAGATGTCTGTGTAGTTCTGTCTGAAACTGTCATATTTAAACAGGCAATAGTGTAAAACCAGCCAGGAATTGCTTTTGAAAGTTTTTTTTTTTTTAAACCAATTTGAGAGAAATTGATCTTGTTTCTTGAAATAGAATTTTTACATAAATAATTTATTCTAAAATTAAAGGAAGAGTTTCATTATAGAAAAAAGCACTGTGATATAGAAATGCAATTCTAACATTCAAGAATATATAGGAGAGGTTTCATATTGTTGCACTTTCTACAAAATGATTAAGAGCATAGCCTGTGGGGGTCCAGTTCGTGGGTTTGAATCCCAGCTTGGGTAAATTGAATAACCTCTGTATGCCTTAGTTTCCACACATACCCAATCAGGATAGTACCTCATGGAGTTGCTGTGAGGATCAAGTGAGTTAGCACAGGTACAGCGCTTGGAACATCTCCTGGCTTTTATAGTGAAGCACTCAATAACAATAAATGTTGACTATTATTATTACTTTGCATTTTTAATAATTCCATCCTAGACGCGGTGGTTAATTGAAGAGAAAGGGCACGATTCTGTGTCGCTGTTACATTGTTTATGGTGAGATGGAAACACTGGGAGCAACTCTTGGAAAGCCTGGCTTGAGGCTTCGTTCTTTGTTGAGATACGGGTATTGCAGATGGTGGACTAAAGGGGTGTTCAAGTAAGGGCAGGACAGAAGAATCTAGGAAAATATGAAACAGTGTTGTAGATTTGAAAGTGTGAAGCATGTTGACTTTGAGACAGTGGTTCAAGGAGCAGCAAAGCACAGGCAGAGATCCAGGGTGCTGGTCTTTAGATCATCCATGGTGCGCCCTCGTGTAATCTGGAGAAAATCTCTAATGTCTCTGAAGTTTGGTTCTCTAATCGACAGAGTTATTTGGCTTTGATTCTTGAATTTCCTTCTAGCACTTGCGTTGCTGGTTTCTGTGATCTGGGTTATCGGTGACCTTTGAGTGATTTCAGTGGAGTAGTGTGCCCGGAAGCCAGACTGTAGGGAGTTAAAGAGTAATTAAATGATGGAAGACCATCTGTTCAGAAAGTTAAGTTTGCTGCAGCCCAAGAAAGGTTCTGGGTGCCTCCTAATTTAGTTAGATACATTATATAGCACTCCTACAATATGGATTTACCACCCCCCCTTTTTGCTTTTCTTTCAAATATATTTACAGATATAAAGCTTTTTTAATCTTGGGTGATTTAAGGAACTTTTGCATGTGTGCTCCATTTGATGTGGTTCAGTTCATTCTAATGCTCTCAAATCGTTTAACCAGTATGAGATATAGTTTCTCATTTAAAGGATAAAAGAACTTCACTTCACTAGCTTGGCAAACAAAGAAAGTATTTGTGTGGGACCAAAAAGCCAAATTTATCTACAAGCATGGGAATAAATTCGAGTACTGAGCAGAAGTTCTTATAATTATCATAATAATATAAAATAAAATAGTCAAGGCATCAAAAATGCTTCTGAACGCCTGACTTGCCTGTGCTCTAGCTACACAGAGGTTCTCTTCAGGTAATACTATCTGCAGTTTTCCGGGGAAATGAGAGTCTTTTATCAACTGGAATTTATACGAGAGCCAGTGAAAATTAAATGCCTTAATCAGAAATATCCAGGAGTGAGAAGAGTTGAAATGGAAAACAAAGAAATGAGCTTAAACACATTTAATAACATCCCTGTGATTAACCTACTGAACTTATTAAAATTAAAAGTTGCAGTAATAGGCATGAGATATAATGAAATATTTCATCTACAAGATAATGACTTCTTATAGTCATGGCTGAAGAGTAAAAGGGAATAAAAACTTGTTACTATTGAGTTGATTCCAACTCATAGCGACCCTACAGATGGAGTAGAGCTCCCCCATGGGGTTTACAAGGAGCAGCTGGTGGATTCGAACTGCCAACCTTTTGGTTAGCAGCCAAACTCTTAATCACTTTGCCACCAGGGCTCCAAAAGGGAGTAAAGTAGATCCACATGCAATAGCAAGAATTATGGTCCAGAATAAAGATGTATAGAAGTATTATGATCTAGTATTATTTTAATGAATTTGTATTCCTGATGTTTTACTCTGAGAAAAAAAACCGTATTCATACATACGAATAAGTTTGTGAAACTAACCTGGAACATTTGGAGAAATCCTATGATTTAGCCTCGTTCTAACCCCATCTTATTTAATGATTCATATTATAAGGAATTACCCTCTTCTAAAACAAGAGGATTGGGCTCTTGGGCATCCCTACTTCACTCAGGAATGATATTCTCTCTTGAGGTCCTCAGAGAGTTCCAGGTATTTTTGCCATTGTGCTACTGAATAAAATGTGAGTATTTTTGGTCAGCTATTTGAGGCAATATTTTACAATCATGGCATAATTACCATGATAGAGCAGATCATGTGTCTTGGAGTACCCGTGAGAGAATCCAGTTTCACATGTACCATTTTCAGTGACACCCAAGCTTTGAATCTGGGAAGCAGACTAGTGCATTTAATATGCCAGTGAAAATGGATGGATCTCCTTTGACAGTCTTTGGAGAAAAGGCTAATAGGAAAGGCTGATTTTTAATCATAAGAACTATTTTTCCAAGTTGCAAGGTTCCAAATTTAGGATGAAAAAGTCAGTACTTATTTACTAAACTATGTACATATTTATACAGATCTGAACTAAAAACATATATACTTGTTAGTCGCTCATTTTTCAAATTAATGAGGAAGTGGAGATTTCGTGTTTTGTTTTCTGAAAATACAGATGGACAAAATTTTTCATAAATTATTTCCCTAAAGATTAAAGAAGACAACATTAAGTGTAATAAATTTTTATTTTTAAGGAGATATAATACAGTGGCTTTGAGTCATACAGGCCTAGCTATAAAACCTGTTTCTTCTGTTATTAACTATGTGACCTCGGGCAGTTTAATTATTTTCTTTAAGCCTTACTTGCTTCATCTATTAAATAACGATAGTAATTCCTTACTCATGGTGATGGTGTCTGATTAAATGGTAAGGTATGTGAAGCTCTTAACAAAATGTTTGATGCATTGTAAGAGCTAAATAAAAATGTTAGTGTTATTTTTGTTTTATTTTAAATAATTTATTATATAAATAATATTACATTCTAATTAAAGGACACAAGAAAGATCTGAAATAAAACACTGTATTTTCAACATTTTGGTTATTACTGTGCACAGGCTTTCTCATCATATGGTTATATGGCCTTATTGGATGTTCAGTTTGCATTCACTAACACCTGTGTATACTATCATAATTATTTTCTGTATTATTTCTATAAAATATTTGAAATGTTTGCATAAGGGTTCTTCCTTTGGCTGTCTGGAGATTTCTTTTTGCCATACACCCTTTCATGTAATAATAATTTCTGTTGTGAAAGTTTATCCTAGTAAGAGTCGGTTGAGATTTGACGTTTACTGCAGCATCTTTAAGACTGTTGATGTAGTATTTTTAAAACCGTTGGTATGGCAAAATTGCTTTTCATTAAAAGGTCTCTACTTACTCAATGCTTTTCTATTCCTAAATGAAATATATTACATAGTGTTTATTAGCTAATGAAAATTAAGCAAGGGATTATAAGATAAAACAGTTTAGGTTTGTATTTACATAAAAATCACGAAAATGAAAATCACTATCTAAAATCTTTCCTTCTGTAAGACATACTTGATCCAAACCTGTTGTCGTAGACCTGAGTCCAGATCTGGAAGTGTTTCTGTTTTAATCAGATGTGTCTGTATAAGCCAGAAAGCTGCCCACACCTCTGCCAGCAGGCAGGAGCCGCTTTCTTCTTGTTTCGTTAAGGAAGTTCAGAAGCCCTTGCCATCCCCTTGTGTTTATTGCCTGCTCCTCCCTTACATAGTAAAATATTAAGAGTATGTCAAGTGAATATTACGATTATCCAGAACATCTTGTTTGACACCCTTCATTTTATAGAGCAGGAAACTTAGTTTCAAAAAGAAGTGACACGTCCAAGATCACACAAGCATGTGTCCAAGGCTGGAACCCAGGCGTCCTGAAGTTTGGCCTGGGGAGCCGTGGTGGCATCCCCTGGGAGGCCAAGTGTGCAGTTACTGCGTGGGGCTTCCGTTATTACTGCTTTCCTGTGTGCCTGTCATCTCTGCGCTACAACTAGGCTAGTCGTGATAGTAAGTAGTAAGCACTACTGCAGGTAACCTGGTAGAAAGCAGCCTGCCTTTTATTTTTGCATCTCCCACACCAACAACTAGCGCAGGGCTTCTATAGGTAGAACATCCAATAGTCATTTATCAGTCAATTACTTACCAGTAGGAATGTGAAAAGTACTATCTAATTTCTGCCATTCCTTTGTCTTTCTCCTAAATCGAAGCATTTCCCAGTTATTTTTGTTCTTTGAGTACACAGAGTTTGAACTTATTGATGATCATTACGTATTAAAGTAATTCTTATATAACCTTTTATAATTTCTATTGATTAAACATTATAATTGGACTATTTTGCAAAAGACAAATTGAGATTTAAATTTGGGAAGAAATGTGTGAAGGGTTTGAAGCACTGGCCTCACTGAGTAGACAGCCAGGCTACTGTGTTTGTAGGTTATTGTCAACTTAGACAATATAAAATTTTGAGTATTTGACCTGTTAAATTCCTTTTATCTCTTTGTGTGTCTCTGGTTAAGGCTGCCCCTATACACATCCAGGCCACTTTTTATTTGTTTATTTTTTCTTTTTTCCCATATGAAAATTTATACATATGTTGTTATGTGACTCTAATCGCTCTCCCCATACTGTGACACCACACTCTTCCTTTCCACCCCTCATTCCCTATGTCCGTTCAACCAGCTCCTAACCCTCTCTGATTTACCATCTCACCTCTGGACAGAAGCTGCCCGTTTAGTCTCTTGTATCTACTTGAGCTGAGAGGCACACTCCTCACAAGTATCACTTTATGTCCCACAGTCCAGTCCAATCCGTGTCTGAAGAGTTGGCCTCGGAAATTGTTTTAGTTCTGGGCTGATAGAGAATCCAGGGGCCATGCTTTCCAGGGTTCCTTCAGTCTCAGCCAGACCATTAAGTCTGGTCTTCTTACTGGAATTTGAGTTCTGCACCCCACCCTTCTCCTGCTCCATCAGGGACTCTGTTGTGTTCCCTGTCAGGGCGGTCATTGATGGTAGCCGGGCACCATCTAGTTCTTCTGGTCTCAGGCTGATGAAGTCTCTGGCTTATGTGGCCCTGTCTGTTTCTTGGGCTAGTACTTTCCTTGTGTCTTTGGTGTTCTTCATGCTGCTTTACTCCAGGTGGTTGGAACCAACTGATACATCTTTGATGGCCACTCACCATAGTAGGATGCACAGAACATTTTCTTAATAAGCTTTGTTATGCCAGTTGACCTAGATGTCCCCTGAAAGCATGGTCTCCAGACCCATATCCCTGCTACTCTGTCCCTCAAAGTGTTTGATTGTATTCAGGAAACTTGAGCTTTTGTTTAGTCCAGTTGTGCTGACTTCCCCTGTAGTGTGTGCTGTCCTTCCCTTCACCCGAGATAATTTTATCTACTATTTAGTTAGTAAATAACCCTCACCCTCCCTTCCCACCCTCATAACCATCAAAGAATGTTTTCTTCTGTGTTTAAACCTTTTCTTGAGTTCTCACAGTAGTGGTCTTATTCAATGTTTGTCCTTCTGTGATGGACTAAATTCACTCAGCATAATCACCTCCAGATTCCTCCATGTTATAAGATGTTGTTCTTTATCGTTGCGTAGTATTGCATTGTGTGGACATACCATAATTTGTTTATCCATTCGTCCGTTGATGGGCACCTAGGTTGTTTCCATCTTTTTGCTATTGTGAACAATGCTGCAGTGAACATGGGTGTGCATATATCTATTCATGTGATGGCTGTTATTTCTCTAGGATATATTCCCAGGAGCGGGATAGCTGGATCATATGGTACCTCTGTTTCTAGCTTTTTAAGGAAGCGCCAAATCGATTTCCAAAGTGGTTTACCATTTTATATTCCCACCAGCAGTGTATAAGTGTTCCAGTCTTTCCACAGCCTCTCCAGGCTTTATTATTTTGTGTTTTTTGGATTAATGCTAGCCTTGTTGGGGCGAGATGGTATCTCATTGTAGTTTTGATCTGCATTTCTCTAATGGCTAATGATGGAGTAATGCACTAGGCAGTTCTCTACAGCCAGCAAGGTGTGGCAGTCTCCTTAGTGGAGAAAACGCCAGACCACGTCAGCTCAGAGACCTTGATTCTGCTTCTGGTGTGCCACTAAGTTGCTGTGGACCTTGGTGATTTCCCCTCTCTGAGCCTCAACCTCCTCATCCATCGACTGGATGACTGATTTTTATCAAGGAGACCCATTTTTTCAGACAAAATCTCAGGCAGAATTTCAGCATATGAAATAGTTCAGAGTCATGCTGCTCTGGCTGAAGCAGGGTGCTGCTGCCCAGTTGCTCATGGGCTGCCTCGCACCCCACCCTCTGATGATAAAAATGGTCCTTTCCCTCTCTGACATTTTCAACTCAGATGTCAGGGGACTGACCCAGTTGATACCAGCACCCAAAGGAGAAGGGCCAGAAAGAAGTTGGTTTCCTGTAGTTGCTCCTTTTTTGCATGATTCTCTCTGGCTTCCATTAGAGGCCTTTCTTTGGCTCTCCCCCACCGCCTGAGGTCCTTTTAAATGATACAGAACCCCAAAAGTGAAATGATCAGATTTCCAGAAACGCACTCCCCCTTCCACCTCTGCCTCCCCAGCCTCACCCTCATTCTGCTGCTCTTTCCTGATGTTGATCTTTCTGGTTTTGTGTCTGTAAGCTTCTCACTATTTGCTCATCCCTTAAGAGTTTGGCTGCTAACCAAAAGGTCGGTAGTTTGAATCCACTAGCCACTCCTTGGGAAACCGTATGGGGCTGTTCCACTCTGTCCTGTAGGGTCACTGTGAGTTGGAGTCAACTGGATGGCAATGGGTTTGGTTTGGTTTTTGGTTTTGGTTCTGATTAAAGCTATGTGACCATCACAGGGCAGGGTGTCTCCACCTGGGCCGCGTAGTCCTTTTGGCCTTGTTTCTGGGAATTAGGCAAGGCCTTTGGCACTGTGATTTCTTTAAGATGAAAATGTAGAAACATCCAGTTATGACAAGTGTTGAGAAGGGAGTGAAAACAGTTTTACAAATCAATTCGTTGTGACACAGCATTTAGTGTTCTCCGAGATAATTGCAGTCATTGAAGGAACTGCTGTCAAAAAGCATCGCCTGATTTATTCACTTGGGCATTTGAAACTGTGTGTCTGATGTCTGGGAATACTTTTTAAGATTCATATGCTTTCCTCTGAAATAGGAAGCTTGTATAATCACTAATCCAGCTTATAAATACCAGGCTCCTAAAGGGCCGTTTTTTCCCTGGCCAGCTCTACTCTCGAGCTGAGTTTAGCTTTTTTAACCACACTTGACGTTGTTATTCCTCAGGTATTTCTGTGTAACTCTCCCTCGCTTTCCTATTAATTTTCTCCGTGTTGCTGCTTTGGCTTGGTTGGAAATGTGAGAACAGGATGCCAGCGCGTCCCAAGCCTGACCCACCGGTGTTCAAACTGCCATAGCCCATTCCTTGGCTCCGCAGGAGAGGTACCTCAGGGCAGTGTCTCCAGTTGTAACTGAGATGTATAAAGCATCTGCCTGGTTTCTTCAGCTGATGAGGGTTTGCTGAAAAATGAGTGTAATACAAAAAAATGCTGGATGTTGTCCACACCTACTAATGAAGGCTAATGAGCATGAATGAGTGTTCTGTAAGGCCCCGAAAGCAGAGGTGTAGGATGTTTCTACCGCTCTGCTCTGGAGGCAGGACCAGCCTCAGATGAGGTGTGATCCATTTATTTGTTGACCGCTTTCTTCTTTCCCTTTCCCCTCTGTCCCTCACCCTTCTTTCAGTAAAGGATCTGTCCAAGCCAACAACAGCAGATTATTTTATGCAGCATAGGACATATTCAAAATACAACTATCTAGACCAGAGCTCCATACAGTGTGCCAAAAATAAGAATTATGAGCTTTATACACTGTATAGATGATTTAATAGGAGAGATAATTTTTAAATCTAATTGGCAAGAAATAAAAAATATACCTTCAAAAAACTAGTAAGAAAATAGCTGTTTTGTAGACATGAAAAAAACGTATTCCTTCAAATAAAACAATAGGAAAATAGTTGTAGAGAACACTTAGAGCTGTGTTTTCTGACTGTTAAACACTTGATCTAACGTGGATGAAGAGTGGACCATTGGTGGGACACACAGGCCTTTGTACTCCTGCTGCCCCTGATAGCAAAACATCCTAAAGTCACACAAGCGAGCAGCACGTAATCTGTGAAGTACATGCTGAGACATGGACCATATGGACTGTAGACATACCTGCAGTCAGGTTTAAGCTCTGCCTCTGACTAGATGTGTTACCTTTACAAATTATTTCACCTCTTCCGCCCCAGTTTCCTGGTCTTTAAAATGGGAATTCTAGTGGCGTACACAGCATAGTCTTGAATGACTTAGGAAACATAGTAGGCTGTCAAGAAATATTAATTCCTTTATGTTTTAAACTCTACTACAGAATCAATGTAAGCAATGAAATAGTGAGAAATGAGAAACCTTATTAATAGGCTGTTGTGTTATTCCCATGCTAAGCTGTAAATGCATCTGAGCATCTTTCTGAGTTGCCATCCTGGAAGACTCAGACTCTTCCCACTGTCCTCCCAAAATCTAAACATACTACTCTTCCCTTGTAACATCCCTCTAGTGACCCACATCATCCAATAGCAGCCATGTTGCTGAACGATTTAGATGACATGCTTGTTCCATTCCCTGCAAACAATTAAAACTGGATGCTTGATGGTACCATTATGTAACCCTAGCCATGTCCAGGGACTTCAGTGCAAAAGGGTGGCTAGCCTTACATGTAAAACATGTAAAAAGATGACGTTAAGGAGTTTGGTATGTTACAAACTGCAATACTGTGTGGTTATAAAAAGGACGTGTTCTGTAAGCTAACATGTGAAGAGAATGCCATGTATGTTAAGTGGAAAAGGTGCTTGTCGTGTGCTAGCTTTTGTGTAAAAATGTGAGAAAGTAGCACATATACTCTTGCTGGCTCTTACCATGCATGAGGAAATTCTGAAAAGAGGCATAAATAATCACAGTGGTCACCTGGTTGGTAGACAGTGGGGAACTGGGTGGATGGCATGGGGCACAGGTGGGAGAGACACTTCAGTGAAAACTTTTTTGTAATTTTTAATGTTTGAATATGTGAATGAATTATCTATTTAAATATTAAATTAAAAAAAGAACAAGGAAAAGAAAAACAGAGTGCAGTCACAGTAAAGTTTTTCTGTGTGCCCTTTGAAAGTTGAATTATACTGTTTTATTTATAGCTCCCAGGTGTGACTCTCCTAGCCTTACTACTTTGACCTGGTTTGAGTAAGTTAGAAACTAGAGTCTAACAGATATACATGGGATATGTTAATCACTGTAGTTTTAAATTTTGAGTAAAATGAGTTACAGTATTAATACAGATAGTGCCCAGTTTATGAGCAAGTTACGCTCTAAAAGTTCCTCCTCCAGACTCTCCCATCAGTACCATTTGCCTTTCTTACAGTAAGAAGTGCTGTGTACATCTAGGTGAGAAAAGTGAGTATGAGGGGCCTTTCAAGGGGCTTGCTCTATAGTTACCATATATGCAAAAAGCTAAGTAGTCCTTCCCAAAAGCTATCATGACAAGTGCCAAGTGACTCCGGTAGATAGCACCTCTGGCTGGAAGGGGGAGAAGATACACGGGCACGCCGAGGTTTGGGGGAGTTTCTGGAAGAGACTGGGTTGAAAGAGTGAGTCAGGATCTGGATGAACAGAAAGGAACAGAGGGTCAGTGCATAGAGGGATGATAGGCAGAAACATAGATGGAACCTGAGTAAGGTGGTTTTTCTAGTGGAGAGTGCTAAGTGGGGCACACGGAGGCCAAATGGGGAGCAGTAGCTAGCTGTAAGTGGTAGAGGTGCTCAGGGGGTCTGCACTCTATTTTGGGAATCGCTGGTTTTGGAGTAGAGAAATGATGCCCTAAATAGTACGTAAGTGTATTGGTTTCCCCACCTCCCCACCTTTCCTTCTTTTCCCTCATTCGCTCAGCAAATACGTTTTAACCACCTACTTTGTGCAAATCACCGGTTTAAGAAAGTCAACCTGAGTAGGAAGTACAGAAGATGAGCAGAGGCAGGTGTGAAGCAGTGAACCCAGGAAGCCTGCCCAACGACCCAGGATTGTGGTTGTGTTACTGGAGTCAGTGAAAGAGCTAATGGGTTTGAACACTTACCATATGCCAGACACTGTGATAAATGCTAAAATGTGTTATGTGTTATCCTCCTAACCCTATGAAGTAGATTCTTTTATTAGTCCTAATTTCCAGATGGGGAGACTGAGACAGTGCAGTTTAGTGGCATAGAGGGTAACACAGCAAATAGTAGTAACCCTATCATTTGTTTTGCAGATGAAAGTTTGTTTGATCTTCCCCCGTATGGTAGACAGACTAAATATTATTATTTCCATTTGATAGAAGAACAGAGTTGAGAAACTTACCTGGGCATTCATTAAATAGTAAGCACCTACAGTGTGCAAGGTAGTCTTCGAAGCACTGGGGACATAGCAGTCCCCAGACCAAGGCAGACCATTGAAAGAGTAACAACATAAAAATAAATGGCGTAATATAATTTCTGGAGCTGACAAATACTGTGACGTGAATGAAGTAAGATAAAGTGGTGGAGAGGGGCTGGAGATGCCTGAGGAGAGCAACTCTGGCTGCAGTGGTGAGGGAAGGCCTCCATGGGGAAGGGCCGATGGATGAGACCTGCACTGTGAAAAGACATTCATGCAACAGTCTGGAGGAGGACACATCCCAAACACAAGTGCAGCAAATGCGAAGGCCGTATGATGGGAACACAGCTTGCGTGTTCCAGGGGCAGAGAGAAGTCCAGTGTGGCCGAAACATGAGAAACAAGAGGTAGGCAGGAGCTAGATCACATAGGGCATTGTAGGTAAGCAGTTTGGCCCTTATTCTACATGCAATAGGAAGCCACTGGGGTGTTTTAAGCAGGATGTACATGTGTATACGCATGTGTGTGGGTGGTGGTGGTGACATAATCTGATTTACACTTTCAAAAAGCATTCTTGTTGCTCTTCACAGGATAGACTGTATGAATGGGTGAGGCGAGACTACAAGAATGGGCAGGTAGACCGGTTAGTTGACCAGATGAAAGGTCATGATGACTTTAAGTGGGTGGTGGTAGCAGTGGAGATGGAGAGAAGTGATGTGTTTGAGATGTTTTGGAGGTGAAGCCAGTTGGACTGATGGATGGGTTAGCAGCATCATAGAGAGACAGACAGTGTAGTACAATGGTTAAGAGACGGATTAAATTGCCCAAGGGAATCCTTACTAGCTGTATAATGTTGGATAATTTACTAAGCACTCGATGCTTTGGTTTTCTCATCAGTAGATGAGAATATAGTAATCTATTATAAGTTAAGTACAAGTAAATGATTTAATATGGCTACCTGGTGCTCAGTAAGTATTGTGTTTTTTTTTTTTTTGTTTTTTTTTTTTTTGGCTATTATTGGTTGTGGGATGTGAAGAAAAAGGGAGAATCAAAGATGACTTAGTACATGTTTTGTCCAGAGCAAATGAGTACATAGTGTGTGGGGCGTTTTACAGAGATACGGAATGCTTTGGAGGTGAATGGATTTAAGGATTGAAATCAGTAGTTGAGTTTTGGCCACAGTAAGTTTAAGGCACCCATTAGATGTCCAAGATCATGCTGTCATGTTAGAGGAGGCAACAAGATGGGATTTGTACATGGGCCTTTCAATTCTAAAACCTACCCTCTTTCCATTGTTTGAGAGGCAGGAAAAATGAGTGGTTACAAGGACAGGCTCTGCAGTCAGGTGACCTGGGTCTGAATTCTAGCTCTGCTGTTTGCTAGCTCTATGAGCTTGGATAAGTTACTTAAGCCTTCTGTGCCTCATTTTTCTCATCTGTAAAATGGGGGTAATGGTTTGTTAAGGCACTTAGAACAGTGCCTGGCTAAGTGTAGAGTGTTATGTAAAGTGTTTGTTGTTGCTGCTGTTGTTATTTTTCAATGAGGAAGACTGCTATGGGGGAAATAAAAAAATTGAAGATATTTTGTGAAGGAACAGGATTTTGGCGACTAGTTGGATGTGGAAGGAGAGAAGAGGCGTCAAAGAGGAGGAGGAGGTTCTGAGCTGGAATAATCCATTAAATGAAGTATCATGAGTAAGAGCCTGTTTGGTCTGTGAGGGTGGAGTTGATAAAGAGTTGAGCTTTAGAACTATTAACTCTGAAAATAGCCAGGATAAAATGTCCAGAAAACACTTTAAACAGTTGGAACTGGAACTCAAGAGAAAGGTCAAGATTAGAAATACATACATAGAATTTCCTGCTTAGTGTGATAATTTAACTTACCAGAGTAAATGAGGTTGGTGAGAGAGAAAGATAGAAGAGGACTGAATAGAACAAGGATTCAAGTTTGAGAATTGTCCATTTCTAAAGACAGAACAGGTTAGAAGGCAGACTACAGCATTATAAAGTCAAGGAAGGTAAGAAAATAGTTATGGTCTATGAGAAATGAAGGAAGAGAACATTGGTTAGTAGTTAAGAAAGATGGTAAGTCACATGAAAAATTCTTTTAAAAAATGTTTGGATTTCTACTAACTAGATTAAAAATGGGATAATGGATGGTTATGAGTTGAAATCAACTTGACAGCAACAGGTTTGGTTTTGCGGAAGCCAATGGGATCTAGGGTGACATGGGTGTTACAGCAGATCTCAACAAGCAAGAGCAGAGCAGCTGTCCCAGAGTAGGTAGGAAAATAACAGTAAGTACAGCTGAAGCAAGTGTGGAGCCCTGGTGGTGCAGTGTTTAAGAGTTCGGCTGCTAACCAAAAGGTCGGCAGTTCAAATCCACCAGCAGTTTCTTGGAAACCCTATGGGGCAGTTCTACTCTGTCCTATAGGGTCACTATGAGTCAGAATTGACTGGATGGCAACAGTTGTTATGGGTTGTTGAAGCAAGTATTACTGCCCTTTGTGGAGTGTTATTATGTGTCAAATACTGTGCTGAACACTTTGTTCTCTCCCTAAATCCTCATAGCAATTCTCAGAGATATGGACAATTCTTATATTCTCTACAGAAGTGAAAAATTGAAAACCACCTAAATGTCCATCGTAATAAACATGTCCACATAACAGAGCCCTGGTGGCTTAGTGGCTAAGAGCTCGGCTGCTAACCAGAAGGTCAGCAGTTTGAATTCACCAGCTGCTCTTTGGAAACCCTATCGGGCAGTTCTACTCTGTCCTGTAGGGTCTCTTTGACTCAGAATCAACTCCATGGCAATGGGTTTGGTTTTTTGGTTTTTTTTTTTGTTTGTTTGTTTTTGTTTTTGGTGGCTCAATAGTTAAGCACTCGGCTGCTAACCAAATGGTTGGCATTTGGAACCCACCCAGCTTCTCTGCAGGAGAAAGACCTGGTGATCTGCTTTCATAAAGATTACAGCTAAGAAAACCCTATGGGACAGTTCTGCTCTATCATATGGGATTGCTGTGAGTGGAAAATCAACTCCCGGCACCCAACAACAGTGTAACGTAATGCGTGTCCTGCAGCCATTTTTAATGAGGTAGAGCTATACTGCCAAGAAACATGTTGGTGAAATACTTTTACCTGATAATAAACATGTATGTGAAAACTGTGCGTCCTTGCAGTAGACTCCAGAGTCCTCAAGGAGAGATAACTGTGTCATATTCACCCTGTAACATCACCACATTACCGCATATATGTGACATCAGTAACACACACACGCACCCACACTTCGTGAACTAAAAGCAGAAGATACTACAATATTATTAGAGAAAATGCCATTCAGAAATAGAAGGTATTAATGACTATTAGAAAGGTATGAGTGGTTTGAAGAAAATGGTTTTAAAAAAGAGAAAAGCTGGTTCCCACTCTGGCAATGAAAAGAAGAGAGTTGTTGGGGTGAGACTGCCATGCTGAACTCTTTTTGTGGGTGGAGAGCGGAGCGAGGGATCCCACCTCGACCGGAAGCGGAGAGCGGGGCGGGGGATCCCGCCTAGACTGGAGGTGAAGGCCCAGGCTCCTTATGGTAGATAGTTCATGATTTGGAACTTTCCAAAGTGCTGCGTTTTCACAATAAAGGAGTTCTTCAGCCGGCTACTAGTCCCCTAACCAGGTGCTCACTGTGACTCAACATGTGTGGTGGCCGTTTTAATCCGAGTGTTCTGTTGTGAGAGTGGAACAACATTATTCTAAGAAACAAGCCTACTGATTCAAAAAAAGGTACCAATTTGCCGATTGGAACCAGTGCGTTGCCTTGTTTATTGTTATTAAAATATCATTTGTATTGTAGTTGATGTTTTTGCTTGCTTTTTAAGAATGCCATTATTGTCTTGAAGATTGTAGATAAGGGCCCACTCTAAGGTTACTCCTCCTTTTGACTAAGTAAATACTAGATTTCGTCTAAAAAAAATAAGGCTTATCTTTTTCATTTGGTGTTAGAAATTGATGAAACTCTGAGTAATTTTTTCTCATCCCTTTGAGAAGCATTAAACTATAAGCTCTTTATCAAGTAAAAATAAAATTTATAACATTTTTAATGTGTATTTTTGTTGGGTTGTTACATTTTTCTTATATATTCAGGTAAACCACAGAGAAGTCTGCCTGAAATGGCATTTCCATGATGATTCTGGGAACCATCCCTTTGATTGTATGATACTTATTGCTGGTATATGTACTCTGGTGTTTCATACGTAAATTCTAGTGGCACATTGAATACCATGGAGAGGAACTGACGTGGTAAATCAAACGTTTTACAGCATAGTATTGGGAATGTTGGATTCATTCCTGTAAAGAAGTTATTTTTGATCAGTATTTTCAGAGCCCTATAATACTGTAATTTATTGGTGCTTTTTAATATTCTCTGTTAACTATACTGACTCAAAATTGAGTTCATTTTAACAATGTATATGCTGTAGTGAATCTTCTCCATTCAGAAAGGAGTAGCAAATATCCAGCACTATCTTTGATTAAAACTATCGAGTCCAACAGCCTGTATTTAATGAGCATAGTGTTAATTATATAGTCAACTGGGTAGTTCATTCTGCGTCATAGGAACTATATATTAGAATGAAGTTATTATGTATAAGGTGGCAAAGGAAAATTGGCTGAGAAGGGAGTAGCCTTATATGTGGTTAAGATGTCAAAGAACAGTTTTAACTCACAATCATTTTTTTTACAGAGAATTCCTAAATTGGGTTTTTATTTTTAGTTACTCCCCCTCCCTTTAGAGTTAAATGATGGAAAATGACTCTTGGTCCCCAAACTGCTCTTATGCATCATTCAAAATAGCTCTGACAGGCTAGCCCCCTCTGGTAGCAGTGAGATTTATGGCTTTCCATTCCTTGGTGTTCCGTTACCCTGTCTACACCATCAAACTGATTAGTAGGCAGTGGAAAGTAAGGAGAGAAAAGGCAGCTGCTTAGAGTCAGCTGGTATCCATCATTTTAATGAACTGCTTGGAGATGGTTAATAGCGTCCTTGATTCTCATTGTAACCGATGATGACCAGATCTTCTTAAATGTTTCCCCCTCCCTTATTCTTTTATTACAGGGCCCACTGGAAAATGATTTGGTAGTCCATGTAGGACTTGTAGCAGAAAGCCAACGGTATGAAACCCAGATGGGTGGGGTGTTCTTTTTTGGGGGAGGGGAGAAGGAAAGACTGCTTTATGCTTACAATATTGAGTATGGAAGTAGGGTTTAATTTCCTAGATTCCTTGAGAGGGTTTCCAGGATGTCATGAATGTCAGTTTAAGTGCCAGCAAAACATTTCTTTCATTTAAAAAATAATAAATTTTTTAGTTGTTGTGACTCTTAAAATGACCAGTGTCAGTGTGGCCTAGAGTATGGTTTTGAGAAATTAGTGCAAATGGATTACCGGGATTCCCAGCATCAGTGCTTGTCCTCCCTGCCATCCCCCACACCTCAGAGCACCCAGGTGACATTTTATGGGGAATCCAAGAGGGCCTTTGGATCCCAGTGCAGACGGCACACTGCTGACGTCAACAACTAATATACTGCGGCCCAGGTTACGCATGGTCTCCTCACTTTGTCCTCCCTGCCATCCCCCACACCTCAGAGCACCCAGGTGACGTTTTATGGGGAATCCAAGAGGGCCTTTGGATCCCAGTGCAGACGGCACACTGCTGACGTCAACAACTAATATACTGTGGCCCAGGTTACGCATGGTCTCCTCACTTTGTCCTCCCTGCCATCCCCCACACCTCAGAGCACCCAGGTGACGTTTTATGGGGAATCCAAGAGGGCCTTTGGATCCCAGTGCAGACGGCACACTGCTGACGTTAACAACTAATATACTGTGGCCCAGGTTACGCATGGTCTCCTCACTTTGTCCTCCCTGCCATCCCCCACACCTCAGAGCACCCAGGTGACGTTTTATGGGGAATCCAAGAGGGCCTTTGGATCCCAGTGCAGACGGCACACTGCTGACGTCAACAACTAATATACTGTGGCCCAGGTTACGCATGGTCTCCTCACTTTGTCCTTCCTGTCATCATTTCCTGAACTCTAAATGCACTGTCTGAAAATCTCCTTCTTTTTTCCCCCATGTGCTTCAGCCTTCAAGTTTTTCTCAACACATATGGCATTCAAACTCAAACTCCTCGACAGGTAGAACCCATTCAGATTTGGCCTCAGCAGGAGCTTGTGAAAGTAAGTAACTCTGCCTCTTTGTTTTCTTCTCTGGGGAGGTACTAGAGCATGATGACTGGACTCAGTTTACAGGCAAGTCACATAGTTAAAATCCGATTCTGAGATGGGATCATTAAGCCGAAAGTCTTCCTCATTAGGTTGAGAATCCCACTTTATGTGGCATTGTTACTAAAAAATAACTGCATCGTGTGTTTCTGAACATTATATTCATCTGCTAGTCACAAGTAGGTTTTGTTGATTCCCCCTCCTTGTTAAAGTCTGTTACTAACCTAGACTGAGCCCTTAAATATCAAATTGGCCTTAATTTTAGTAGACATGTGTAAAATTATCCTGTACATTTTGTTTGTTTTTTCCCTTTTATTTCCTGTTGAAAAAACCTTCTCATAACTAAATAATTTTTGGTAATTACTACCCATTTGTCTCTTGCCTCACTATTTGGAGTCTGAAGTAATTCCTACTCCTTTGCTTTGCTGAGTCTCAAAATAATTAATTATGAAATAACATCTGAGTTTACCTTTAATGCAGTTACATACCTATTTGGGATAGGATTAAAAGATGATCTTTGGGGCCTCTGTATGCAGTGTTTTGCAGGTAGATTCAGAAGTGCTGTGTTTAGGAATATTCCTGCTCATTCAGGACAGGAAATTGTTGACTCCAACTAGCTATTCTTGAACTCTCATTTTATATGGTAATTGGTAAAAACAATACAGGAAAAACACTATAGTGTTTGGCAGAAGTGTTCATGATAGTACTTTTCAAGTGATCAAGGTCAAGTTGATCAAGTTGATACAAGTGGTTATGGTCAAAGCTTTAATGCTGCAAAAAGAGAATGAAAGCTTAGAGGTGCTCATTACATGACAAATGCAGGACCCCATAGTTGCTGGTCATGCAGCTGGACCTTACCCACAAGTGACACAGGCCATCAGCTGGGTGTCAGGTCACCAAGGCACCAGTTCTTCAAGAGTCCTTAAACTTCCTCTAACAAATTTAGAGTCTTTTCTTCCACTTACAGATAAGACTGTAAATGCAGGGACCTTTAGAGTATGTAACACTTTAAAATCACCCCAAGATGTGACTTTATGGTGGAAGAGGGTAGAAGAGAATAAATGAGACCAAAAGGGATCTGAGGATCTACAAGCAGGGGAAGGAGGCAGCATGAAGGGGAGCGAAGGAGGCCAAAATCTAAGGTGCTCACACTTACCATTCAAGTGCAAGCTGTTCCTGATGATACATTTTTATGGTCTCTAACTGAAAGCTCCAGAGAATAGTAAGAAAGGTTATTCTTTGATAAACATGACTTCAGACAAATTAACCTGGATCTGTTGTTTTGTTTTGTCTTCCTCCAGTTTTCGTTTATATTAGCAGCTACTTTTTTTGCTCTTTTTGGTGGTAGGTGAGTGTATACTCTCCCAGACAACATGTAGGCAAAATTAGAAAGGCCGACATGGCTGCAGATGACCTGGATGTGGCATTTCACTCACTCATTCATCAGCGAACACCGCTGTGTGCAGAGCTCTGTGTGTGGCTCGCTGATAAAAAGAATCTGACTCTCTTCTTAGCGACTCTGAGTCTAGTGGTGTGACAGAAAAAAATGTTAATTACAATTCAGTTTGACAAGTGCTATAGTAGATGTTAGCACAAAGAGCTATGGAATCTCAGAGGTGGTAGGAAACATTCTGTTGCAAAGTGAGGTAAAATACTTACGTTCTATATGACTATATATTATATATGACTGATTTTATATTTTGCTGTTTTAAAGTTGGTGTTAACAAATGATTTACTCTTTGGGGGGGTGGGTGTGGCTGTAAAGACAGACTTGTGACCAAGAGCCCGGCTTCCCTGTGCAGGTGTGAAGATTTAAGGTTGTTCTTTGATTGTGGCTGAAGCAATTTTGGATTCACTCTCTTAGATATATGCCTAGCATACTGTTTCTTATAAGTTTATTCTTTAAAAAGTAAAGATGTCCCCTCAAGTCTTAACTGGCTCACATTTTCTTAAGCCAACAACTGAGTTTTCTTTTCTGTGTTGCTATACCCTCCATCAACCCACTGAAGACAACGTGAGGGCAGGCAGCTGAGAAGAGGGCTTTCCCTGTGTGTGGTTAATATTTCATGATGTGGTAACTGTGACGTGATTTGTTGAGTGGGGGATTTGAATTCTTTTCCATATATAATTTTATTTATGTTATTGTTGTTGAGAAAACCAAAACCAAACCCATTGCCATCAAGTCTATTCCGACTCATAGTGACCCTATAGGAGAGTAGAAATGCCCCATAGGGTTTCCAAGGAGTGCCTGGTGGATTCAAACTGCTTACCTTTTGGTTAGCAGCTGAGCTCTTAACCACTGCACCACCAGGGCTCCATTGTTGTTGAGAATGTACACAAATTCAACAGTTTCTACTTGTACCATTTAGCGACATTGATTGCATTCTTCAAGTTGTATAACCATTCTCACCCACCTTTTCTGAGTTGTTCCTCCCCCATTAGCATAAATTCATTGCTCCCTAAGGTTCCTATCTAATCCTTTGGGTCGCTGTTGTCAATTTGATCCCATATGGATGGTTCTTAAAAGAGTACAATGCTCAAAGCAGACCTTTTTTACTAGGTAAGCTAAACTGTTGTTCAGTTTTAAGATGATCTCGGGATATTTTTGGTTTAAGGTTTAAAGATTATCTCAGGGTAATAGTTTCAGGGGTTCATCCAACCTTCATGTCTCCAAGAAGTCTGGGGTCCATGAGAATTTGAGATTCTGTCCTACATTTTACCCTTTTGATCAGGATTCTTCTATACAATCTTTGATCAAAATGTTAAGTAATGGTAGCAGGGCACCATCCAGTTCTTCTGGTCTCCTGGCAAAGGCGGCAGTTGTTCTTGAAGGCAGTTAGCTATACATTCCATATCCTCCCCTTCTTCCTGACTCTCCTTCTTCCTCTGATGCTCCAGGCGAATAGACATCAATTGTTGTGCCTTGGATGGCCGCTTGTGAGCTTTTAAGACTCCACGTATTATGCATCAAACTAGGAGATAGAACAGAGGCACTAAACATGTTATTAGGCCAATTAACTGGGATGTCCCATGAAACCATGACCCGTGAAACCTCCAAACCGAGAAACCAAATCCCATGAGGTTTTTGGTTATATATAAGCAGCCTTAGCATCTACTCTTTTTTATCATTGTTGTAAATATATCACACAACTTTTGCCAATTCAGCTTTTTACAGGTGTACAATTTATTGACAGCAGTTACAATAATCAGTTGTACAATCCTACCCTTAATCAATGCCATATTTCCATCACCATTAGCATCCCCCTTTTCCCTTCCCTTCTGCCCCTGGTAACCACTAATAAACTTTGTCCTCTATACATTTGTATTTTCTTGTCTTTTTATATAAGTGAGGTCATACAATAATTTGTCCTTTTGTGATTGACTTATTTCACTCAGCATAATGTCTCCTAGCTCCATCCATATTGTAGCATGTATCAAAACTTCATTTCTCATACTGGCTGAGTAGTATTCCATTGTATGTATGTGTTATATTTTGTTTATCCATTCATCTGTTGATGGGCATTAAGGTTGTTTCCGCCTTTTGGCTGTTGTGAATTGTGCTGCAGTGAACATTGGTATACAAGTCTCTATTTGAGTCTTTGCTTCCAAGTCATTTGCATGTATACCTAGGAGTGGAATTGCTGGGTTATGTCATAATTCCATTTTTAGTTTTTTGAGGAACAGCCACACTGTTTTCCACAACAGCTATAACATTTTGCATTCCCACCAGCAATGGGTAAGTGTTCCAGTTCTGGAATCTGATTTTGTGTGTGTGTGTGTGCTTTAGGCGAAAGTTTACAGAGCAGATTAGTTTCCCGTTCAGAAATTTATACACAAATTGTTTCATGCCATTGGTTGAAATTCCCTCAGTGTGTAGCACTCTCTCCCTCTCCACGGTATATTCCTGGTTTCCGTTCGTCCAGTTTTTCTGTCCCTTCCTGCCTTCTTGTCTTTGCTTTTTGGCAGGTGTTGCCCATTTGGTCTTATATACTTGACTGAGCTAAGAAGCCGATTCCTCACACATGTTGTTGTTTGTTTCATAGGCCTTTTTAATCTTTGGCTGAAAGGTGAACTTCAGGAATGGCTTCAATTCTGAGTTAGCAGGGTGCCTGGGGGCCATAGTCTCAGTGGTTCCTCCAGTCCCTGTCAAACCAGTAAGTCTGGTCTTTTTTGTGAATTTAAATTTTGTTATACATTTTCCTCCTGCTCTGTCCAGGATCCTCTATTGTAATTCCTGTCAGAGTAATTGGTGGTGGTAGCTGGGAGCCTTCTAGTTCTCTTGGGCACAGGCTGTGGTTCCTGTGGTCCATTAGTCCTTTGGACTACTATTTTCCTTGGGTCTTTGGTTTTCTTCATTCTCGTTTGCTCCAGACAGAATGGGACGAGTAGATGTATCTTAGATGGCAGCTCGCAAGCTTTTAAGACCCCAGACACTGCTCACCAAAGTAGGATGTAGAACATTTTCTTTATGAACTATGTTATGCTAATTGACCTAGATGTCCCCTGAGACCATGGTCCCCAGCCCTTAGCCCCAGTAACTCGGTCCCTCAAGGTGTTTGGGTGTGTCTAAGAAGCTTCTATGACTGTGCCCCCTTTGTTCTTTGTTATATTTATGAATATCCATGCTGCACATACAAATGTGTGTAAAAATATCCACAGTCTAACGTTTGTATGTACGTGAGTATACCCCTATATGCCTTCCTTCCCCTATTCAGCATACCTTTCTGCCTGTCTGTCTGCTTGTAAGTTATTGTTTGTTTTCACTGTTGTTGTAGGGTTGTGTCTGCTATAGTATTTGTTGTGGTTGCCTCTTTTTTTTCGTTCTTGTGTTTCTCTTAGTGTCTTCCTTTGCCTTGCTCAGGTTGTGCTGACTTCCCCTATATTGTTTATTGTCTTTCCCTTCACTGAAGTTAACAGTTCTGTACTATCCAGTTGGTGATTTCCTTTCCCCACCCCTCCGCCTCTCGTAACCATCAAAGTTTTTTCTGTGTGTAAACCTTTTCTTCAGTTTTTATAGTAGTGCTCTCATAGAATATTTGCCCTTTTGTGATTGACTTATTTCACTCAGAATAATGACCTCCAGACTCACCCACGTTGTGAGAATTTTCATGGATTCATCATTGTTCTTTATCATTGTGTAGTATTCCATTGTTTGTATGAACCAAAATTTATCCATTCATCTGTTGATGGACACTTAGGTCGTTTCCATCTTTTTGCTATTGTGAATAATGTTACACTGGATATTGGTGTGCATATGTCTATTCCTATGACAGCTCTTATTTCTCTAGAATATATTCCTAGAAGTGAGATTGCTGAATAGTATGGTATTTCTATTTCTAGCTTTTTAAGTAAGCACCATATCGTTTTCCATAGTGGTTATACCATTTTACATTCCCAGCAGCAGTGTATGAGAGTTCTAGATCTCCCCACAACTTCATCACTTCGTCAAAAGTGGTGTGTTAAAGTCTCCTATTATTATTGTAGAACTGTCTATTTCTGTTTTTACTTCTGTTAGGTTTTATTTTATGTATTTGGAGCTCTGTCATTGAGTGTGTAGCTATTTATTATGGTTATGTCCTCTTGGTGGATTCATCCCATAATCATTACATAATGTCTTTCCTTGACTATTATGATGACATTTGATTTAAAGTCTTATTTTATCAGAGATTAATATTGCCGCTCCTGCTCTTTTTTGTTTACTGATTGCTTGATGTACTTTTTTCCATCCTTTGATTTTTCACCTCTTTGTGTCTTTGTGTCTAAGGTGTGTCTTTTGTAGGCAGCATATTGATGGGTCATGTATTTTTATCCATTCTGTCACTGTCTCTTGACTGGTGCATTTAACCTGTTTACATTCAGTGTGATTATTGAGAGGTATGAATTTACTGCTGTTGTTTTGTTATGCTTTTTGTGGTGATGACAGTTTCTTTGTTTCTTTTCATCTTCTGTGCTGAGTTTTTTTGTTGTTGTTGTTCATGGATTGTCTTTTCATTTTCTTCAGTTTGTTGATTTTGTGTTTAATGAGTCTTTTTTGTTTTCTTTATTTTGGTGGGTAGATTTGTTAATTTTCTTTGTGGTTTTTGTAAGGTTTACTTTTATTCTATTTTTAAAATAGTCTGTTATTTTTTAGACATCACCTTGACTACTTCTCCATATGGAAGTTCTGTAACAACACCATTTGTTCTCCCTTTTTGTTTTGAAGTCGTCACTGATTTCAGATTGACATCTCTGGTTACCTGTTTTGGGTTCTGTAGTTATACTTTTGTGATTTCTCTATATGGGCATCTTGGTGATGCCATCATGTGTCTTACTCTCAGATTGTTGTCTGCTGTCATTGGTTTTCTATCTGAAGGACTCCTTTGAATATTTCTTGTAAGGATGGTCTGGTTTTTACAAATTCCCTTAATTTCTGTTGATCTGGGAATGTCCTAATTTCACCATCATATTTGAGAGACAGTTTTGTCAGGTATATGATTCTCGGTTGGCAACTTTTTTCTTTCAGGGTTTTATACATGTCATCCCCTTGCCTTCTTGCCTGCATAGTCTCTGCCAAGAAATATGGCTTGGTCTTATTGGACGCCCTTTGTTGGTGATATTTCATTTTTCCCGAGCTATTGTCGTAAATTTTCTTTATGTTTGGACTTGGGAAATTTTATTATATATGTCTTGGTGGCTTTCTTTTCGCCTTCTCCTGTATGGGGTTTGTTGAGCTTCTTGGATGGAAATCTTATCTTTCATGATATTGGGGAAATTTTCTTCTAGTAAGTCTTCAAAAATTCTCTCTGTGCTTTTATTTATTTATTTTCGTCTCCTCCTGTCCTGGGATTTCCATCATGCATAAATTATTCCTCTTCATAGTGTCCCACAGACCTCTTAGGCTTTCTTCAATTTTTTTCATTCTTTTTTTTTATTTTTCCTCTAATTGGTGTCAAGGGATTTGTCCTCTATTTTGCTAATTCTTTCTTCCATTGTTTCAATTCTATTTCTGTGTCCTTTTGAGTTATCTGTTTCTAATATTTTATTGTTAATCTTCTGGATATCTAGTTGCTTTTTTTGTATAATTTCTAATTGCCTGTTTAATTTGTCATTTTGTTCTTGTATTGTTTCCTGAATTCTTCTAGGGTTTTGTTTGTGTTTTCTTGATCTCTTTGAGGACCCCTATATAAACCTTTCGAAGTCCTTATCAGGCAGTTCCATTACCCTGTCTTCCTCAGGAAGATTTTCTACCCCTTTAGTTTGGTCATTTGGTTGAGCCATCTTGTTTCTTTGTGATTTGATATTGTCTATTAAGACCATTAAGGTATTGTTTTATTTATTTGTGATTTTTTGTTGTGTTTTGATTTATCAGTGTGGGCAGGTTGGGTGTTCTTCAGTGATTGCTCCTCTGGCAGTACAGGGGCATTCACTTCCTGCTCCCAGTTGGATGGGGCTGTAACAGCAGGGCAAGCCCTCATCACTGTTCCCTGTATGTGTGAGATGGCTGAGGGCTTGTCCAGTGGTACAGGATTCACAGTTTCTCACTAGGTGGGCAGGCAACAAGCAGGGAGCAAAGCATGTATCTCGGGGAGTGATCGACCAGGGGACATGCAGACATTCTTCTGGGTTGGAGAGTGGCAGGGTAGGTGGCCGGGGTCACGCTGGTGCTCTCCCAGGCAGGGGAGGGGCGGGGCGGCAGCCAGGAAGGGGAGGAGAGAGAGAAAAAGGGGAATGGGTTATGTATTGCTCTGTGCTCACCACCCGCCCTACTGGTCAAGTGCTGCAGCTGGAGAGTTGTCCTGTCTCTGTGTCCTGACTCCCTCCCTGCTCTGTGTACCCTGGGATTCCTGAAGTTCTCGTCCTCCTTCCTGTACTTTTCCTCCTTAGCTCCAGTTCATCCTGCTCACTGTGCTTCAGTCCAGTTTCTCTGTCTCTGTCTCCTCGGGAATTCCATGATGTTATCTTCCTGTGTTCCTTATGCAGGGTTGCTGCTGGCTTTGTCTCAAAATTGCTCCTCTCTGCTGGGCTGTCTGGCAAGGCACCTCTACTCTATATCTCTCCCTGCTCACTGCTGTTGTTTGGTTTCTTTTTCCAGTTGGTATTTAATCTAATTCTATATCCTTTCATTTGATGCTGCAGGTTCCAGGGTTGTCATCTATATCTGTTTCATTTTGTTTCTCAGGCCTTTGCTGTAGAGGGATGGCATGGTGCATCAAAGTAGGCCACCATCTTGAATCTCTCAGGGATTTGAATTCTTAATAACAGAATTTTGCTTGGCAGTGCAGACCTACCTTAACTTGTGCGTGGTTGATGAATATAATTGCTCTTCTAAAGGAAGAAATAGTTTAGACATACATTTATTTCTGAAAAATTGAAAATATTTGAAGGAAAGGGGACTCCATCTTGTGTTTTATGCTATGGTTTTACTACAGCTAAACAATTAAAGGAGTCCGTGAGTGATGCAAATCGTTAAGCATTCGACTACCAGCCAAAAGGTCAACAGTTGAAACCCACCCAGAGGCTCCTGTGAAGACAGTCTTGGCAATCCTCCTGAAAGATCACAGCTTGGAAACCCTATAGAGCAGTTCTACTTTACACACGTGGGATTGCCATTAGTCAGAATTGGCTCGACAAAAACTAACAACAACTCACAATATAATGTTTATAGAGTACTTTTTCTGGCCATTTGACTGTCTAAAACCACTACTTTTCCAGAATCAATAGTCACAGTATATCTGGCTCTGGAGGGTATTCAGTTGCTCCCCTGTTTATCTATTATGTATTTCCTGAGCACCAGCTATATGCTAGGCACAGTGTCAACTCAGGGGATGCTATTATCCGGTTTAGAAGGAGAAAGAGACACAGAGCTAGCTGACATAGTAGAATCTGTGTGTAGTAGTAGCAGGATGGACAGAGAGCACTAGGAATGACATTATTTTGTGTATGATGGAGTTGATATTAGAGATCAGCTCAAATCACAGTCAGTTGATTGAACAGAGACAGTTGGTTTGATTTTCCATTTAGGAAAACTGAGATTAGATTTCTACCTGTCATCAAATGCAAAAAAAAAAAAACACAAAAAAATCTCTAGACAAATTGAAGACTTAAATATTAAAAATAATTAAAACATGAAAACTCTAGAAGAAAAAAATAGAATATTTTCACCATTGTTGAGAGAGGAAGTCTGTTATTAGAATGATACCAATGCTAAAAAGTGATTAAGGGAAAGATTGACAAGCTTAAGTATCCCTGAAAATAGCGTAAATAACCTGGCACATCAAAGTCCCTGTGAAATGTCCTGGTAGAGCAGTGTTCAGATTGAAATACCACAGCTGAGATGATACTTGACCACTGTTCCGTCATTCTCACATTTCATAAAAAAAACCGAAGAGGAGCAAACTGGGTAAAATATTTGCTATGTATGTGACATACAAAAGGTAATCTTCTAAATATACCAAGATCTCTTACAAATCACGAAGAATGACAAATACCCCATAGAAAAGAGAACGAATGAAAAACAAATTATAGAAGAACATACAAATTGCTGTTAAATATATGGGAAAATGCTCAACAACAAAATATTTGAAAATAAATTAAAACTAAAATGAAATATCATTTTGACCCGGGAGAGACACAAAAGGCTCATGCACTGTTAGTGTCAGTATAGATTTATACAGTATTTCTGTAGAACAACCAACCTGGCATTATTATGTTTCAAAGAAAACATACATTTCCTTTGATCTAGCAAGAGTAGGAACTTATTCTGCAGAAATAATAGTACACTGTCCAAAGACATTTATTGAATTATTTTTAAAATAACAAAAAATTAGAAACTCCCTTCATCAGGGGATAGATGTTAAATAGAGTAGGGGGGGGGTACTTCTTGACTGAATAAAGTGCTCAGCTCTGGCACTGATTAACTCCTAATTCATTTCATGTCTATCCTCTTTTACCTTCTGAAAATTCTTAGAAGGTTCTGTTCCGCTGTGATACTCTTCCTTGTTTTATAATACTTATACGTGTATTGCTACTTACACAGATTATGATACTTACACAGATGTTTTCCAGTTTTTTATTTCTTCCATCATTTCAACATTGAAAATACAGAATAAGATAGCTCAGTTTACTATCTTGAAACTTTTTATTAACTGCTGTCAAATAAACCCCTGACTCATGGTAACCCTGTGCGCAGCAGAACGCAGTGCTGCCTGGTGCTGTGCCGTTCCCACGATGGGTTGTAGATCGGACCATCATGATCCATAGGATTTTCATTGGTTTATTCTAGGAACCAGATTGCCAGACCTTTCTTCCTAACCTGTCTAGTCTGGATGCTCTTTTCAAACATTTCAGCATCATAGCAGCACACAATCCCCACTGTCAGTGGTAGGCAGCCTGTGAGGTGCATGGCCGGGAATTGAATCCAGGCCTCCCACGTAGAATTCAAGAATTATAACACTTGAACCACCTCTGTCCTCTTCTTGAAACTAGAACACCACGATATTAAGTTTAAAAAAAAAAACTGAACACCAAACAGATTATATAGTGTATGACCCATTTATGTAGATATACATGTATGTGTGTATATGGGTAAATATTTCTGTATCTATGTATTTCTCCAAGTACGTAACCCTGTCTGTACTTTTGGTGTTTGGTAGGGATCACACAACAGGTAACCCCTTGAGCGTACAGCACAGAGAATCCCTGTTGCCTAGGGGGGTGTCACTGTACGCAGGACCATTTACTTTTAACATGTGTCTTGAATTTTTCATAAAGTTCATCTAATCAGGAAAATCAATAAAGATGTTTTTATTTTGATGGGAAATATTCAAAGGTAGGAATCTAGAAAGAGCTATGTGGGCCTGTTTTTTTAAATTTTGAAATAGCCAGACTTTTATTACATAGAAACATTTGTCTCTTGTGTGATCTTTTATGAGTCACACAGAAAAACCAAACCCGTTGCCGTTGGGTCGATTCTGACTTACGGCTACCCTACAGGACAGAGTAGAACTGCCCCACAGGGTCTCCCAGGAGTGCCTGGTGGATTCCGACTACCCACCTTTTTTAACCTCTGCACCACCAGGGCTCCGTGTAAATTGTACGTTTCTGACAACATACGAACAATTTCGAATTCCAGAATTGCTTTCACCAAATCAGCAGTTTTGCGTTCAGATTTCTCAGTGCCCCAAGATCTGGCTTGTTTTCCTACCAGTCCAGTTAGTAAGGTTTTCCTGGCCTGTTTTTCTCTGGAAGGATCAGAAATTATTAAGGAAATGTTAATAGGGGAGAAAGGAGCAAAAAGGATAAGCATGGATTCTTGCCTAACTCTGATTTACAAACTTGTGTCTTACAGGCTTACTTCCACTTGGGTGTCAATGAAAAGCTGGGTCTTTCCGGAAGACCAGATAGGCCCGTCGGCTGCCTCGGTACTTCAAAGGTACAGCATCATTCAGATTATAATCCCTCACACTGCAGCGATGTTTGACCCGCTATGCAGCCATTCTCCTATTTCATTGCGTACTTGGATTAATTGTCTAAATTATTATTTTCTACAAGTAAATTTTATTATTTGTTTTGCGTCCTATCACAGAAGTTGTCTAGGAATAAATAAGCATCTAGCTGCTCTATTATTTCTAAATTTTTAAAATACCTGACTATGACAGTATTTACTCAGGCACAGGCTTTTTCTATCATATTAGGGGTGGACTATTTTAAATTCATTAGCCTACTGATTCAATCAAGAAAGTTTAAAATTTCTTAATATTATGTGGATTTCACAAGCTGTTTTATTTGCTTATTCAGAATTAAACAGCAATTCTAATTTTTATTAGGACTTATGGTACTTCACCTTTGTCTTTGGTATGTTTTATATTTTCTTTTAAAAAACTATGCCTTACAGATTTACCGCATTCTGGGAAAGACTGTGGTTTGTTACCCCATCATCTTTGATTTAAGTGATTTCTACATGTCTCAAGATGTTTTACTGCTGATAGACGACATAAAGGTAACTTCTGAGCACTTTTTTATTGAAATGGGATGACTTTGTATCCACTAATCTTATCATGTTATTAAATTGCATGCTCCTGGGTGTCTACTATACTGAGTTTATACAGTGTAAAATACCAACATAAAACAAAACCTGCGTAGCTTTGGAGAGTCAGATTGCTTGCAGCGTTAGAATAATAGATGGACTATGTCTTAAGTAAGGTTGTATGGCTTTACTTGTTATGCCTTCCCACTAGTAGAATAGGAAGATAAAACGTGTAAAAGCAGAGGGAGAAGTGTTTTGGGAATCATATTCATACATCGGTAATAGTTTATCTCCATTTGAACAGAAGTTGAGATAGCGAAATAAGTGTGGTTATGAAGAATGTCCAGTAAAACCTCAGCTAACGCATAACTCCCAGTGAGCTAAATCCCTTCCACTCCCTTTTCCACTTGCAGAGTAGAGAAGCTTAGATCATGATCAAAATCATGAAGTCTAGAACCAGGCTCCACCACTGTGTGATCTTGGACAAGATCACAGAACTTCTGTATAACTTCTCTGTGCCTCTGTTTTCCAGTCTGTAAACTTGGAAATTAACAGGGCTAATTGTGAGGAGTAAATGAATTAATATATGTAAAACACTCCGAACAGTGCCTGGTGCATGGTTAAGTGTTGTGTAAGCACGATGATGATAGAAATGTAGTCAAAGAAAGAACTCCCTTCACGTTTCTGATGGTCTGTATGAATTCAGTCCAGTGTCTTCTACTTATTCTAATATGAATCCACTTTAATGTGGAGTGAAAATTAATCTTCTAGATGATAACCCTTTTACTGTTTATCCCCTGGGACCATTCTTGAACTGTATTTGTTAGGCGCAAAAACAGAACAGAACCTTAAAACATGCATGATTACTTTTAAGAACAAAGTTTGAAATCAAAATGGTTTCCAGCTTAACTTGCATGTTCTCGAACAGCCCATCAGAACATTTCTGTCCTTAAGTGGTCTACTTTATCCAAAGTTTAATTGTGAATCTGTCTTGATACATGAGATTTTGGGGTTTTTTATTATTTTCTTTTATTTTAACTCTTCACCACTAATGATTAAGCATCCCGATCTGCTAGATACTGTGCCATTACATCCTGTCTTGTTCTTATATTTTGATAGAATGCACTACAGTTCATTAAACAATACTGGAAAATGCATGGACGTCCACTTTTCCTTGTTCTCATCCGGGAAGACAATATAAGGTAGGTCAGTGGAAGAAGCCAGTGCACATAGCTCCCCACCACTTATACTGTGAACCCTCTGAGAGCAGAGTCTTGAACTATTTCATATCCCTCTTAGTGTGTGGCAGAGTGCTTATATGTACGGGGCACTTGGTCAATACTAGATTATTAATTTCTCATTCCAGTATTAATGCACCCATTTTGTTTATCTGTGTTTTTTAGAGGTAGCCGGTTCAACCCCATATTAGATATGCTGGCAGCCTTTAAGAAGGGAATGGTTGGAGGAGTCAAAGTTCATGTTGATCGTCTGCAGGTAGTCTTCTGAATTTTATTGTGTTTCTGTTTTCTGGACAGTTAATCCACAGGTGCAGTCATGCTTCTTAATATTGTTCTGTTTAAGGTTTTTGTCCTAAGATTTTAGTCTGCACCTACCCTTGTGTCCTTGTTGTCACCAGGCCAGTTTAAGTTCTCATAATCTGATGCCTGAACAATTGCAGAGCTTTCTTAACCAAAATTTTAGACTTCAGTAGCTCATCTCCAACCTCAGTTTTGCCCTTGAGGCAGCTGGGGTCCCGAGTGATGAAGTGAACTTCTGTGTAATCTTGTATTTGTAGGAGCAAGTTGGCTGACTCCTGGTTGAGTGCTCTTTTCCCTACTCCACAGTAACATCCAACCTGTGAATACTCCTTATTCCGGTCTGAACTTCAGAGCATTATGTTCACAGCTCCTAAATCACAGAAGCTGTGTGGTCCTTGATTAGTATAACAGCCTCCCTGACTATGCATATGTCCCACTAAACACTTTCGTGCTTCAGCCAATACAAATTAGTTCTTGTCTCTGAGCTCTTTGGTGCTCCTGCCCCGCTGCCTACTCCCTTCCCTCTGCCTGGAATATCCTTCCTTCTTTGAAGGCTCTGGGCTTTAGAGGCTTACCAGACTTCAAGGCCCAGCTCTGGTATCACCCAGGCAAGAAATGACACTTCTCTTCTTTAACATCATTTTGTAACCTTTAACATAAACAACTCAGATTGTAGTCCATCACGGACTTACATGTCTTATTTCCTGTAAAAAATTGCGTTCATCCCACAGGGTCTTTGACATAGTAAATACTCAGTATTGAGGGGGAAAGAGGAAAATTTATAGACGACTTAGAAATTCTGAGGTTAATGTTTATACACCACTGACTGGTGCTTTGTGTTTCTCCTGCTTGATTGACTTGTATCTAGTTCTTTATCATTTCTCCCTTATTTTCCATTGCTCTGTCTTTTTGTAATGCTTCCTGGGGCAATTTTTAAATTTTTATCTTGAAGGTTTTCTATTGTCTTGCATTTTGACTAATGTGTTTTTAATTTTTCTTTTTATAGCTCTCTGTTCTTATTTTATGGATGTTATATTTTGTTTTTTTTCTCTGAGGATATTAAGTAGCGGAGTTTTGAAAGTTTTCTCTCCTCTACTTATCTCTTCCAGATTTTTCTTTTTTTGGTTTGTTTTTAGACTCAGTCTTTTATGTTGGAAGCATTTGTTAGATATGTGGTGATTTTTAGTATTCATTCATTTTTGGAGCCCCAGTGGTGCAGTGGTTAAGAGCTCGGCTGCTAACTGAAAGGTCACCAGTTCAAAGCCACCAGCCGCTCCTTGGAAACCCTAGCGGGCAGTTCTAGTCTCTCCTCTAGGGTCACTGTCTGAGTCGGAATCAACTCGAGGACAATGGGTGAATGGATTTATTCATTTTTAAGAGTGAAGGAGTTAAAAGTTCATTGAAAGTTGGGTGTTTGGGGGCAAAGCTTCTTGTGTTGTTTAATTCACTTATAAGGTGGGGGCCTTTTTTTTGGGAAAAACCCCAGATGCCAATATCTGGAGATCTTTTCTTTGATGCTCTTCAGTTTCCCCAGAAAATAAAGATCTAACCTCCTGCCAGAAGACATGTACTTTGCTTCCAGGTCCTGAGAGCAGAGTATGGGAAGGGAGCTAGGGATTCCACTGTGCAGTATACAGTTATTCACTTAATCCACTGTTTAATCTTTGTGTTTCCTGTTCTTTGCTCTTCCTTATACCATTGAATCCAAAGTCTTTCACCAGAGAATAAGCCTCTTGTCTCCCTAAAGGCAGAGAAATGGAAGCAGATGGTAACTTCCCAGCTGTTTAGGCAAGAGGGAGGAACTTCTGGATCTAATCACTGTTTATGTAAAATGTCAATCAGCCTACTAATTGTAGCCTCCCTTCCCCCGGCCTCCCAGCAGTCTCTGGGCCGAGGGTCCTGAGCCTCTCCATTTCTGGAGGGACAGTTCTCCATTAGATGGCAAACTTCTTTGCCCTGCCAGGTCAATTTACTACATCTGCTTTCATTGTTTCAGAATGTTAAATATCTCACTCACTGATGTTTCCTCTCTAGTTTTCGTTGCCCTCATGGGTTTATACCTTAAATATTTTTTCTCCTGTCATTTTAGAGGGATTTCATGTAAGATAGGCATTAAGTAGATGTGATTATCATGTTAACCGGAAGTCTAGTTATGTTTTTATACTTAAATGTCCCTCCCCATTCCAGACACTACCTAGATATTTTTCTAATCTTTATATAAAATATGTGGACTTACATGGAGAAAAAAACAAACAAAAGTACATGATTTTGATGAGAGATGTAAGATAAGATTTGAGTAAATGATGGGCTATGCCATATTCTTAGATAAAAGACTGAATATTATAAAGATGTTAGTTCCTCATAAATTAATACATTGGTTTATAACAATCACAATCATAATTTCAGTGGGTATCTGAGCTGAGGTTTTGACAGTCGTGTACGGCTGCGGGGACAAAAATTGGAGTTCAGGGCTGGCCAAGGAGGAGGAATTCTGATAAACAGCCCAGGCTTTCAGATGACCCTCTTGAAAGGCTATATTTTAGGAGTAAAAGCAAACCAGAAATAGTTCAGCCTCCACGAAGAGTAGAAAATAATATCATCCACAACCTCAAAGTGTTTCCACAGTGATCTATGTACAAAGTCTGTCTTTCATTCAGAAGTCACTAGACATACAAAGAGAGAAAACCCAACAACTAAGAACCAAGGGAAACACAGACAATAGAAATAGACCCCCATTTGATCCAGGGGTCTATTATCTGGATTGAATGGTCATCTACTTAAAATAACTGGGCTCAATATGTTTAAGAAATTAGATGACAAGATGGATAATTTTGTCACAGACTTTGAAACTATAAAAAAGAATAAAAGAAAAATTAAAAATACAATCACTGAAATTACAAACTCAGTAGAACTGTGGTACTTGTTTTGTATAATTGATGGCAACGTATATGTAACTCGGAAAAAGACTCAGCTATACATATAAGAAGTAAAAATAATATTTGATCAAGGAAGCTTAATGAACTAATGGTAATATGTAGGTTATTCAGCATAGTTTTGGAAAAATTAATGAAGTTGAGCTTTACCTTATATCACACACCAAAACGTATTTCAGATAAATTAAATCATTTAATGTAAGAAGTAAAGCCATAAAAAATTTCATTATAATTTTAAAAAGAAGTCAGAATACTTTCAGTCTTCCATTTCTGGTTTATAATGATAGACTGTTAGTTTCAGCCTTCAGATGTTGACAAATTTTTATTTATTTCAGTGCTGAATATGAGTCTAAAAATAATTTTACTTTGCTTTGAAGTTTGATATTCTGCCATGTTTTGCAAAATTTGTTTCGTTTGAGGAATCATAGACAAATTATAAAAGCAAACCAAAAGGTGATGACATTGCTCTCAAGGCAATAAATCAGAGATTTCTCATTTGCTTTAGTTTCTTCTCCCCCCCCCCCCCCCCCCACTGTCAGGCACTGCATAGAGTTTTAAAGTTAGAAAGAGATCCTTTTTCTGTTTCATCATCTGTGAAATTGGGAAACTCTTCACTCATACATCCTTATGCACACACACTCAAATTGGACAGGATGTGGAGATAATTGTGTCTAATCCTCTGCTCTCACAAACAGGGAACCTGGAGCCGCTGGTGGGAATGTGACTGTTCCAGTCCCAGGACTAGCTATTGCCGAGAAGGGACTGGAACTCATGGCTTCACATCCTGGTTCAGTGCCTTTTGAACCTTAGTCCCAGGACCTTCATCACTCACTGTCCTTGTCAATAGCTGAGGTTAATGTCTGCTTCACTGCCCATCTCAGTTTTCCATTATTAGATGTGCCTCAAAAGTTAGGAGAGGGGTCAGTAGTTTCATTTTTCATGATTCCAAGAGTGCTGTATTTTTTTTTTTTTATGTAAATGGGAGCTTAACATTGGTGTTTTTACTTTTTGTCCTCTCTTTAATGTAGTAACTGAATATGGCAGTCATATCTGCCCCTTGGATTTTATTTCAAGCTCTTTCATGTTTCCTTAGCCCATGACCCTCAGTCTCTCTCAGCACTGGGCCTCACCATCCCCTCCCAGCTTCATGGCCCAGGATATCTCTCCATGCAGTTCATTCCCAGACATGTTTTCTACTTCCCAAGTATACTGGCTGCTTTTAAAATCTCTGTATTTAAGTGGAGTTTCTTGTCTTCTTTTTCCCCATGATGTCACTCTGTTCTAGAGTGGTCTTGTTCTTGTCTTCTTCCTTCGGTCTAACCAAAATAACCAAGCCAGTTACCACCAAGTCAGCTCCGACTCATGGTGACCCCGTGTATGTCAGAGTAGAGCTGTGCTCCATAGAGTTTTGTTTTCAATGGCTGTGACCTTTTGAAAGTAGGTTGCTAGGCCTTTCTTCTCATTCTTTAATTTTGTGCCTTAGCTCCAGTGTGATTTCTTTGGTGAAGCCTCCAGGACTGGAATTTAATTTCTCCTTCCAGAGTGCTTCTGTGGCATTTTACTTGAACCTCTGCTTTAGCTCTTATTTCATTTTCTGGGCAGCTGATTGCTTGTTAATGCTTTTCTCTGTGAACTGTAAGTGCTTTCAGGCCAAGCTTCACTCATTTCTGCATTCCCAGAGTACTCTGCTCACCACTATTCTCTCTGTAGGATATATGTAAATATTTGTCCATTGATTCAACAAGCATTTTTGAGCTCCTTCTCTAGGCACTGGGGATATAGTGGTTACTAAGATACACAAGGTCCCTGATCTCATGGGACTTAAATTCTAGTGAGGGGACCAAACAATGAACAAAGTCAAAGTGGGATGGAGGGTGGCAGGAAGAAGCGTATTCTTAGGTCAAGTGGGACTGACGGGATATAATCATCTTAGAGGTGGGGTACCTTTTGAATATCGCATTGCATTGAACACATATATGACAATATTAAGTTATTTAATTATCATCAGAACTCAGGTATTAATACCTAGCAAATTAATCATAAGTATACTGTTTTTTATAAAGCTAATTTAGAAGCCTTGGCAGCCAACTTTTTTTGGGGGGGTGTTGACAAAAGCTCTAGAGACTTTTAATGGAATTTAGAATTTGCCCATTAACAGACTAAATATTTACTTTATGGGCTGAATTATAAGGGTGAGTAGGCTAATAAAAATGGGAAATATTAAATCAAAATTATTTTTCATGTTTTCAGTATTAGCTGTCAGCTTTGAGAACTGAGTAATTCTTGACTCCCCACTCTCTCACACGCCACATTACAATCTGTTATCAAATCCTGTGGTGTCTACCTTCAGATTATAGCCGGAATCTCCCCACTTCCCATCACCTTCACCACTACAATCCGGGTCCACACTACCATCATCTCTTACCTGGATTTTAGGAATAGTTCCTTAAACTCCTGCTTGCCATAATATGGTTAGTGGCCTTCTACTCGGTCATAAGGCACTCAGGTTATCTTATATATCATAAGCCTCCAGTGACTTCCTCTCTTACACAGAGTGAAAGCCAAAGTCCTCCAATGGTTCACGTGGCTCTCCATGGTCTGGGCTCATTTACAGCCACTCTCCCCCTGTCTGCTCCATGCCAACCACACCAGCCTCCTTTCTGCTCCTAAAACACACCAAGCATGCTCCTGCCTCAGGACCTTTGCCCTTGCTGTTCCCTGAGCCCTGCACACTTTTCGTCAGATCCGTATCATTAACTACAATCCTTCCTGCAGGGTCTGCTCCCATGTCGTTATTAGAGAAGCTTTTCCTGATGGCACTGTCTAAAACAGCAAACTCGCCTCCTCCTTCTCCCCCATTCCTGCACTCCCCATCTAACATTTTATATATATTTATTTTTTAATTTGCTTATGATCTACCCACCACCACCTCCCACAGCCTACACGCACATACCTGTAAAGTCAGTTTCAGGAAGGCAAGGATTTTATGTATTTTACAGTTTTTGTACCTGTGGATCACAATGGTCTGATCCAGAACCGATCATGGTGCAGGGAGGCAGGACTGGGCAGCATCTCATTTCGTGGTGCAGGAGGTCTCCCAGAGTCGGGGGCCGACTGGATGGCTGCTAACAGCAGCAATGTCCCCTCAGTTCCTAGTGTGGTGCTGGCACGTGGTGCGAGCTCAGTAAGTGTCTGTCTGACAAATTCACTGAAGAATAAGATGTGTAGATGTGCGCCTGCATCTTAGGACGTGTCGCTCACTGCCCAAGACACATACCCTGCCCTCAGGGAGCTCACGTCCAAGAGTGACCTGCCTGTGGCTGGGCCGTATAAAAACGTGCAGATCAGGTACACATTTGGCCTCCCTCACGCAAACTCTGCACGGGGCCTTTGCTCTGTGTTCTGGTCGTATGCTTATCCTGCCATCTGCAGTGTTATCTGTTGTTGATGCTCTTTGTCTGTGAGTTTCCGCCAGAGAAGAAGGCAGCACAGCTCTGGGTAGTTAGCCAGCAAGCGCAGTGTTCCTGTATGCCACATCGCTTCACGTCCGTAATGAGCAGTGAGCAGATGGAGGACATAATACATACAACCCAGTTTTGATCCAACGGTTGCCTTATTTTTTAAATAATAATTCATGGCTTGATTTTTAGGCAGTACATTTCTCAGTTTTCTCTGATGGCTCATCAGATAACTAGAAGTGACACATAATGCTGAAAATCACTGTAGGTTATCATTTATTTGTACTATTCTCCATGAATCACTGACAGACAAATACTGTGTTTGAATTTGGCCTCATTTAGTTTCCTCAAGCTATGATCAGCAACTAATAGAAACTAACATGACCAAATATGGGTTGCCAGAATGCAGCGAAGCACCAGGTTGGATAACGAACACTTTCATGATCCTGAAAAATGAAACCTTGGCGATACCCCATCGTTGGACAGCCCCAAAATATGTTACAGTCGGGGGTCCAGGTGCAATTTCACATTGACTCTTCCCAAAAACAGTTTAAGTATTTCATGATATTTTTCTTTTCTTTTAATTTCAAAATAATATTTTTTAACATTTTAACAGGTACTACTCTGAATTATTTTAATTCCAGCCTAAAGATTAAAAAAAAAACAACCAAACCCCTTGCCATCAAGTTGATTCTGACTCATAGCAACCCGATAGGACAGAGCAGAACTGCCCCCATAGAGTTTCCAAGGAGCGCGTGGTGGATTTCAACTGCCAACCTTTTGGTTAGCAGCCGTAGCTCTTAACCACTGCACCACCAGGGTTTCTAGTCTAAAGGTAAATGCCCACAGTTCTAAAAACAGAAAGAAAATACAGTTCATCCCATGTCTAGTACTCCCCTTTTATTATGACTCATGAACTTGTAGTTCTGTTTTAGGGGGTTTTGTTGTGTGTGTGAAGGAGCCCCAGTGGTGCAGTGGTTAAGCACTCAGCTGCTAACTGAAAGGTCACCGGTTCAAACCCACCAGTTGTTCCATGGAAGAAAGATGTGGTAGTCTGCTTCAGTAAAAATATACAGCCTTGGAAACCCTATGGGGCAGTTTTACCTTGTCCTCCAGGGTTTGCTATGAGTCGGAATTGACTTGAAGATAACCGGTTTGATTTGGTTTGGTTTGGTTTGGTTGTATGTGAAAACCAGATTGTAGAATGCTCATTTAGGAAATTACTTAAGAGTCGTATATGTTTTTTAAGTCAACTTCTTTTTTTTTAAGTACTGCGTACTTAGAGAAAGTGTGTTCACAGATCATAATATGGCTTACTAAATTTAAGAGTTGTGCATCTTTTCTTAATTGTGTTTCAGACACTAATATCTGGAGCTGTAGTAGAACAACTTGACTTTCTGCGAATCTGTGACACAGAAGAGTGAGTACCTCTGCGTTATCTAATTATTGCGGTCTTTGAGATAGAATTAGAAGTCTGAAAACCTTTTTCTTTTTTTTAATTTCCAGACTTCCAGAATTTAAGAGTTTTGAGGAGCTAGAACTTCCCAAACATTCAAAAGTCAAAAGACAAAGCAGCGCCCCGAGTGCTCCTGAACTGGAACAGCAGCCGGATGTCACCATTACTGAATGGAGAAACCAGCCCACCCACAAGATTCTTCAGAAACTGAATGTGAGGAATATTCGATTCCCGTGTCGCCCTGAGTGAGAGTGGCAGAGTGGAAACGTTCATGGTCTGTTTGTCCTCTTAGAAGGTAGCAGTCAGCGTGGAGGTGGATGGAGGGCCTGTCTGCTCTGTCTTCTTAGAAGGTAGCAGTCAGCCTGGAGGTGGATGGGGGGCCTGTCTGCTCTGTCTTCTTAGAAGGTAGCAGTCAGCCTGGAGGTGGATGGGGGGCCTGTCTGCTCTGTCTTCTTAGAAGGTAGCAGTCAGCCTGGAGGTGGATGGGGGGCCTGTCTGCTCCGGGGGCAGTAATGAGAGGTGTTCTCATCCCTAGCATTAGCATGGGTGCAGAAGGAGAGGGGGACGAGGAATGGGCTTCTCTTGGACGTGAGGGTATCTCCTGGGCCATGTGTTAGTGTCCTTGGACTGCCATGACGAAGTGCCACAAACAACAGGACTTTATTTCCTCACCATCTGGAGGCTACCTAAGTCTGAAACCAAGGTGTCAGCAGGGCCATGCACCCTCTGAAGGTTCGAGGAGAGAATCCCTCCTCATCTCTCCCAGCTTCTGGTGGTTCATCAGCAATCCTCGGCATCACTCCAGTCTCTACCTCCGTCTACACATGGCTGTCTCCCCTGGGTCCCTGGGTCTCTTCTCCTCTTATAAGGACACCATCGCAGTGGGTTAGGGCCCCCTGCTCCAGTGTGACCTCATCTTAACTTGATTACATCTGCAGAATCCCTATTTCCAAGTAGGGTCACATTCACAGCTGTGGGGGGTTAGGAGTCCAACAGATCTGTGGGGAGGAGGGAGGCCACAGTTCAATCCATAATAGGCCATGGGGTCTGCACATTTCCCTTTCACTGCCCTTTCTCCTTTTCCCAACCCTGATCCTCCACTTGTCCCATTGTTTAGGTCTAATGCTTGCTTTAGGTCTCCACTGAAGAAAGCAATCCTGTGACCACACCCGTATGAATATGATAGCAAGTTAATATTTTCTTTTCCTAAGATTATTCACGTTTTAAAAGCGGAAAGGTGGGAGTAGGGCGTAGTCCTTATCCGAGGAGAGTGGGAGTAGGGTATAGTCCTTATCCAAGGAGGGTGGGAGTAGGGCGTAGTCCTTATCCGAGGAAGGTGGGAGTAGGGTGTAGTCCTTATCTGAGGAGGGTCTAAGTAGGTTATAGTCCTTATCCAAGGAGGGTAGGAGTAGGGCATAGTCCTTATCCAAGTGGGGTGGGAGTAGGGTATAGTCCTTATCCAAGTGGGGTGGGAGTAGGGTATAGTCCTTATCCAAGGAAATGAAATTCTAATGGTAGAACTGTAAACACTGTGACATCCTGCTGGACACAGATTTGAGCATGTGGGCTAAACATACATCCTGCCAGACATCATCAGTCCTTGTTATTGATCAATGTTATGTAGATACATAAAAGCATGAATAAGATATAACAGGCATAAAGCATGTAGCACAATGCCCTAATATATAATAAGCACTCTATACATGTCTCTTCCACTCATTCATCACTTCACAACAAGTTGATAGCAACGTGGTCTTCCCATTTACGAGTAAGTAAAGTTAACAAGGGAGTGAGTGGTTAAATCACCTAGCCAGGCCACTCAGAGTGTGGCAGAATCAGGATTAATGCTTACAGACAAAACACTTACTGTGTATTGCTTATCTTGTTTCCCAGGAAATTTGATTATTAAATCCTACTACCCCAGTAAGTCAGCTTGTCTGCCTTCTGTCTATATCTAATTAATTAGTTGTATAATGTCATCTTTTATAATACCAGTGACATTTTATCGTTCCTAAATTTCATTTCAGAATATTTCCTCTCCGCGTTGTATGGTTTTGTGATTAGCTGTCCCCTGTGGTACCTCTCGTACCCATTGCTTTCCAGTTACTCACAGGGATTTGTATTTTCAGGACTGCAATTGTCTGGCTAGCGAAGCCATCCTGCTGGGTATACTGCTCAAAAGAGAAGGTCCCAGCTTTATCACAAAGGAAGGTAAGAGCACGTATCCTGGAGAACATTCTGAATAACAGGATCTCTCTGTTCTTAAGCATGTATCAGATACGCATAACGAATATCTACTAAAATGTTACCAGTTATTTCCTTCTCTGCTGTTAAGTGGAAAATGTTCGTTTGTAGTGGAACAGGCTGTTCAGTGTATGAACTCCTAAACTGCCTTCATGCGGTGATGCTTGATTGCTGCTCTGATTGTCTGAACGGTGTTGGAGCCTGGTTGCTGCCTGTGACTGTTAACCTCTGATGGCTCCATAGTTGTTATTGACAGTTTGTTTCCAGTTGTATTTTCCGTAATCTTTCTAGAATGATCCTGAGTTGTTAGTCTATAAAAAGTAGCTCCTTGTGGTCTGCAGCAGATATTTGGGATAGATCATGATATTTAATGGGATTTTTCTCTAAAGGTGGTTAATAAAAATAAATCATTTCTGGTCATGTCCTTGTCCACCCGGCATTAAGGATGAGACCCAGTTATCCCTGAAATCCACACCCTTGTATGTTGAGTCACTCCTGTAAGGAATCCTTGAGTTTTATATCATGGTCTGCTTCTGGCATGTTACAATACAGAAAAATTAGAATACACTTCAAGAACTAAATGTCTAGCTACTAAAAGTGTTTGGCTCATTGGAAAGTCCTCTGTCCAGAGAAGCATGTTTATTTGGTTAGAACTGAAAGTAGCAGTGTAATTAATAAGATTTATAGTTCTGGGGATGAACGGAATTTGTTTATTTATTCAAATGAGGTCTGCTTACTTTTTGCATCATTGCAGCTAAGAGATAGCCTTCTCCAATGGTGTACACATGAACTCAACAGTCTTAAATGTCTTGGCGGGTTAAAAGCAGAGAAACTGTATGCAAATTTCAAACGGAATCCCTCATGTTTCTAACTGGTCTTGAAACTATAAGCATAATTCCAGTTACATGGGGGACATTCTTTCATATTTGAACTTCATCTAAAACAAAATAATGTTTTAAAATCGAACATTTCATCGGGAACCTAGACATCAGAGTGCTTATTTTAGTAGTGCTTTTTGTATAGTTTATAATGAAAATATTGAGGAAATATTATAAGGCTGAAAAAAGAAGTTCAGTGTAAAACATTGTAGATCTTGTTCTTTACCTTTGTTTCCTTTTGAGTGTCACACGTTTGAGTCACTGGCAAAACCAGTCGGGTCAGATCCCATGTCAGTTGCAGAATGCAGTCCAGGGGTGGCTTTTGAGCTCTAGTGCACATTAGAGCGATCATAGCTTCGTGCACGTCCCAGGAGTTGAGCAAGTGTTTTGTTGAGCAAGTGAATAATTGTATATGTTCGGAGTCGACAATATTTGTTCAATTTGTTGATCAGTTTACTGTATTCTCATTTTTTATTCCCTGCAGTAAATTCAAAAAACTTATTTGTTTAAGGCTTAGATTGCATATTAATAAGGAAAACAATCGAATTTCAAGAAATAAAGTACTCACCAAAATCAGACTAAGACTAAATATTAACGAGTGCTGAGGACTTTCACACTTTATATATTTGGATTCTGTGTTTAAGTAGGTCAGGTAGTTCAGAACATTAATGGATGGATATCTTACCTCTAGTAGAACAAAAGGAAAATTCAAGAGTGTTTTTTTCTATTTTTTAAAGGGGAATAAATGGCATGCATTTAATTAAGAGCTTTCTTCAACAAAGACTCTTGTTGTCCATCTCTAGGTACCGTTTCTGATCACATTGAGAGAATCTACAGAAAAGCTGGCAGCAAAAAGCTTTGGTTCGTATTTGTGTCCTTGTCGTTACGTTTTATTTTTATGTCTTCATATTCAGTAGCCTCAAGATAATGGACCAGTCTTGAAGATGATTGTTTTCGCTTTGGAACGCCAAGCTTACAGCACTGTGACTCTGCCTTCTTCTAAGGATCTGCCTACCATCCATTGTAGCATAGCTCTTCTAAGACATTAAAACCAAAAAAAAAAGTGGCAGTAAAGACCTCCACAGGGGTAGAACCCAGACAGAGTTCACTGGGATATATGCTTAATGAGTGTGTGCTACCCTGCAGCATCTCTGTCCCAACAACGTGCCTTAGATTCTAATTTGTATCCTGGAAACCTGTTCTGTCACCATAGAAGTCCATGAAAAGAGACCAGTAGTTCATTTAATCATATGTAAAAATAATATACTTAGAAAGCAATTCTTTCATCTCTTGCTGTGAATGAGTCCCAAGTGATTGTAGTTGCTTCATGAAAACTAAGTAACTTGTTCTGCAGAGGTAGTCTCTTCTCAGGGATTAAAAAAAAAAAAAGGTAAGTAGAGATAAAAATTGTTTAAATTTGCAATGGAGTTAGGTATGTTTAAATGCATGGTACTCGTCATTTTGAAGTGATTCTAACAGTTTTATTAGAATCGTAACAAATTTTGAAAAAAATCTCAAGCAGTGTAATAAGAAATAAGAAACTCCCTTAACCTCAATGAGCCCCAGGTTTCTAGTCTCTAAATTAAGGGGGTTAGACAAAACAGTCTCTTAAGTAGTATTTCAACTCCATATTTTTAAAATAAATATAGCATTCCTACATGGGAGAAATTTTTAAAATAAATATAGCATTCCTACATGGGAGAAATAAGGCAATGATCCCCGGTTACATCTCTCCATTTTTCACTGTAAATATTCTCCACCCAGCAAGGCATGTAAGCCGGTATTTTTTAAGGCACTAAGTTTCAGCTGTGGTCTACAGCCCAGTTTTTGGCTAAGCAAAAAATAAGTTCTTGCTTTACGTATAATACTTGCATTTCAGATAACTCATTAACTAGCAGACATTTAGAATGCTGACTGTTACATCTAAAAGAACAAACTCTTGGAAGTTGTATTTACTGTATTTTCCCTTTTGTGGCTTTCTCCTGGCATACTCAGGTTGGCAGTACGCTACGGGGCTGCATTTACCCAGAAATTTTCTTCCTCTATAGCCCCACACATTACTACTTTTCTGGTACATGGGAAACAGGTAACATGCACAAAATTTGGAAACTCAAGCTGCTTGGAATGTGTGGTCTTACTTGCATTCTGAGGGTTAAACATATCTTTTGACTTTATAGTGTGTGGGTGAAAGCTTCTCTAGAAATCGACAGGAAATGTTTGTTTCACTAACCTTATCAGTATCGACTTATTTGTCTACTAGTTCATTCCGTGTTGAGATTAAGGAATATAAATGCTTTTTATAGGTCAGCTTCTGTCCTGAAATACAAGAAAATTGCAGCAGTTTTAAACTACATCTTTGGCTTATTTTCTCTATCCAAAAGTTCCACATCAATTTTTACTTTTGAGTAAAAACATTAGAAATGTCTTATGTATTGCATGTGCAGTGCTTTAAGAAACATGTCTCTGTCTACATTCAAAGACTGGTTCAGAAATGTAAAAATAACCGTGTGCACTCCTTCCCCCAACATTCTGGCTTTATCAAGAAAAACATTACTGGTACTTCATTGTAGCGTCGCCTAAAATTCACCACTAAGTGAGTCCCCTAATCCAAGGATTTGGCTATCTATACACAAAATCAATCAATCAATAATGTAATGTGGGTATAGGAATAGATGACATATACCAGTGACAGACGTAATAATGAATTCATTAATGCAAAATCAGAATATCCTCTTAACTCCCCCAGCCCCAGCTCCTGTTGAAGGACTGATTAGGCTCCTTTCTCTTTCTTTTTAAATCAGTAATGGCAAAAATGGTGCTTTTTGGCACAGCCTGGTGACAGAGGTGAGAGTGAGGGGTTTCTCCCTCATTCTGAATGGCCCACAGTCTGAGAAATTTCAGCTGTTTCTCCCAGCTGTCTTGGGCTCGGTATTCCTTCCAAGTACCTATGTGAGGACCCAACCATGAATATTTTTCAGACTCCCCGGTCGGGGGCCCGGTGCAGCAACTTATAGATTTGTGAACATCTGCCCTGCTCTCTCTTTGCCCCCAGGTCAGCCGTACGCCATGCAGCGAGTCTTTTAAGTAAAGTAGTGGACAGCCTGGCCCCATCCATTACTAATGTGTTAGTGCAGGGCAAACAGGTAAGTATCTGCTCTTCAGCCTCTCAATCGGTCGTAGTCACCAGGGTTTCTGGGCAGGACCCTTGCTTTTAAATCTGGCAAACCTCTGTCATAGGCTTCTCAACCGCAAGGTAAACAGTGACTTAGGCATTTCTACAAAGGCTCCTTCCCCAAGCGAAATCTCATCTTAAAGATGCACAGTCAGTAAGTGGGCCATGCCCTTGTTCTGCTGTACCTTAGAGCTGCGTTTTCAACTCCTGTGTTAGCTTGAGGTCAGTGGAGGCGTTGGTGTAGAAAATGGAGTAATAGTCCCCACTGAAGTACTCAGCAGGCTTAGGGTAGGTGGAGCAGAGACAGGTGAATAGCCAAGGGCACATTTTTCCTCCTCACAAATGCATTGGTCTTCAGACACAGCCAGAGCCTGTGCGCCAAGGCTGCTCCCCAGAGCCTTCCCTCTCTCAGCCCCCTCTTTCTCCAGCTTCCGTGTGACTCTCCTCCCCACCCACCAGGGCCAGCTCCATCACCTCCTCCTCACCACCCATGCCCAGGTAGCAGGCCCCTCTGTCCTCCGAGTTTTCCTCACAGGTCTGTGACTCTTGTCACAATCAGCCCTGGATTCCAGGTCACTTGAATGTGTGTGTCTCACCGTGGTTGGCTGCCCAGCATGTGTCCCAGGGCACCCAGGATGGAGCCTGGCGTGGAGCAGGCACCTGGTGAATGTTGGTTGAATTGACCCTGTGCATGTGGGTTTGCTTAACAGGGTGTGACTGCTCGTTTTTTGTTTTGTGTTCTGTAAGCTCTAATTCCCTGCGTAGAATGGTTGGAATGAAGCCTGTTGGGTTTCCTTCCCTTTGGGAATATATGGGTTTCATTGTCTTTTTTCTGACCGTTAACCTCGGAACTTAGTAACCTTTACTAATAGAAAGTACTTTAACCCTCTTTAGTGGAACCAACCCACTGCTCATATTTTGGGCGCTTAATTCATTAAAATGGGAATTATTTCATCTAGACAGTCAGCTTTTGGAATGTTAGAATAGTAAGCTATTTATTTTTCTATAATACTTAATTATAATGAAAAGCTAATTGAACTAATAAAGAACTCCTGAGGAAAAAGTCAAATCATTTTTCATATGTTATTTTCTTTGTTTTCTCAAATTTATTGTGAGAGAGACTTTTCATCCCCATTTGTCAGCTAAACAGGCCAAGATACAGGAAGTAGCTTAGCCGGTGCCTTTTCTCACCGTAGTCCTCACCTCCAGCTTCATGGTCATGTATTTTTGCCCTGAGCCAAGCCATCTCTGAAAGAAAGCTATTTTTCCTTGGATTTTAGTCCTTGTAGTATATCTGAAGGAGCCCTGGTGGCACAGTGATTAAGAGCTCTAGCTGCTAATCAAAAGCTTGGCAGTTCGAATCCACCAGCCGCTTCTTAGAAACCCTATAGGGCAGTTCTGCTCTGTCCTATAGGGTCACTGTGAGTTGGAATCAACTCAACAGCAATGATTTAGTATATCTGAAAATATAGTTAAGTCTCCTATACATGAGCATTTACAAAGTTTTGGAGATCTTTAAGGTCACTGGCACCTGACCCTTTGGGAGGGGGTAGGCTAGGTTGGTCTCATCGATTCTGTACAGTATCTAGAGGGATCTTGCAGCCTGTGATCACACAATTCTGCTCCCTGTATCCTGAAGCCTCAGAGCTGTCCTGAGGCTGTGACAGGATCATTGCCCATCAGACCACCATGTCTCCCAGGGAAATGGACACTTACAGAGCTGGGCAAGACAGGGAGGCCAGTAGCTCAGCTTCATGACCAGCTGCATGAAGGCCATTCACTGTATCTTACCCTTTTGTAAAAAAGGAACGAGGATGCAGTGTTCAAAGTGTGCGTTAACTCAGTTATGAAATGCCACCCCGAAAACTGAAGTGACATTGTCTCTACAAGGCACTTTCAGATCACCCCCTGCTCTCAGGGGTGAAATAGTGGGTTAGTCATCATTGCCTCCAGAGCGGTGATGTGCCTTCTGTTTGTTTCTTCTTTACATGCTGACATTTGAATGAAAGTAATTGCTCTTGGACTAACTGATTGGCACCACCTGTGGTATGATACACCAGCAGTGCTCAGTTTCCTCTCTGCAGATCACAGAATTGGGAGGAAAGACCCCATTTTCTGCTCTCTCCCCTCATCTCTGAAAACACAAGTGCCCTTAGTTATGCCGTTCTTTTTCCTGCCTCATGTAACAGTGCACTGCACATGGAAGAGAGATGGAGAGAGGTGATTGGGAGGAGGAAGGGGCTGTAGACTCCCCCAGGAGACAGAATGTCAGAGGTGGAGGAGAGAGATGGAGAGAGGTGATTGGGAGGAGGAAGGGCTGCAGACTCCCCCAGGAGACAGAATGCCAGGGGTGGAGGAGAGAGGTGGAGAGAGGTGATGAGGAGGAGGAAGGGGCTGTAGACTCCCCCAGGAGGCAGAATGCCAGGGGTGGAGGAGAGAGATGGAGAGAGGTGATTGGGAGGAGGAAGGGCTGCAGACTCCCCCAGGAGACAGAATGTCAGGGGTGGAGGAGAGAGATGGAGAGAGGTGATTGGGAGGAGGAAGGGCTGCAGACTCCCCCAGGAGACAGAATGTCAGGGGTGGAGGAGAGAGATGGAGAGAGGTGATTGGGAGGAGGAAGGGCTGCAGACTCCCCCGGGAGACAGAATGTCAGGGGTGGAGGAGAGAGATGGAGAGAGGTGATGAGGAGGAGGGGGGGGCTGCAGACTCCCCCGGGAGGCAGAATGCCAGGGATAGTGGAGAGAGAACAAGGAGAGTGTTCCTTTTGCCAGCTTCACCCACACTCTCTGCTCTGAGCTTTCTTTGCCATTTTCCCTCTGTACTTTCTCCTTTCCCAGACCTGTGGGAGCTTTGTGTATCCTCCTCCACAGGTGAAAGATAATCAACAAGTACTTTACCACTCACTAGATACCTAGGAGCGACACGGGTAGTATATGACCCAGCACCTGCCTTTGCAAAGGTTACGATGTTAAGGAACGAAGTTTCATATGTGAAACTGTGAAAGAAAAGTAATACACATCTCTTAAATACTAAATTGCATAGTAACTGTGGACAGTAAAGTAAAACTATTCAGTGTATTTTGGTTTCTTTGGGGGATTTCTAGTTCTAAAGTCATTCAGAATAATTTTAATAGTCATTTATATTCTTTATCTGCTTTTATTCGCTAACCTCCAGTCGCCTAACTGGAACCCTCACCTGTCCTTAACTTTTAGACTAGACTGAACCATCCTGAACTCCAACAGGAGTCATACTTTGAAAGCCACTTTAATGAATGGCAGAACAGTTATTCTACCTGATTCCCCAGCTGTGTAGAGTAATTCAGCCTGTCAACCATCCTGAGCCTTGGATTTATTTTATTTTTTAGTAGCTAGTAGATTTTTACAATAACGTTCTGCCACTTATAGGTAACTCTGGGTGCCTTTGGGCATGAAGAAGAGGTTATCTCTAATCCTCTGTCTCCAAGAGTGATTAAGAACATCATCTATTATAAGTGTAACACCCATGATGAGAGGGAAGCAGTCATCCAGCAAGAACTGGTCATCCATATTGGCTGGATCATCTCCAATAACCCTGAGTTATTCAGTGGCATGCTGAAAATACGAATTGGGTGAGTAAAATACTTTTCATTTGCATAAAGAGAGTTGCTGAAGTTACCCTCTAACAGACTTGGTCACTCTTGAGTAAACTACTGTCCCAGATCAGGTGGGAATTTAGGAAAGTGCCTCTGTCCACTAAGCCATTGAGGCAGCATCCTCATGTCTGTATAACTCCCAAGTTAGATACAGTGAAGTGACCCTGTGCTCTGGTAAAATCAAACCCCAGGGATTTAAACAGCTGCATCATGTTAAACACTAATACTTGTAAAGATATCTATAAAATTGAATAATCTACAAGACAGCAATGATCTCAAGTAAAACTGGGGTGTCAGGAGGCCACACCCTAATAAGAATTTGGTCCGTTTAAGAATATTCTGCCACAGTTTTCTGCCAAACTATTTCTTAATCATTAAAATCATAAGTGTTGTGTTTGGAGAAGAAATTGAAAGTAGGGCTCTGGTGATCTTAAATATTCTTAATCAAGAATTTTGTGAGGCAGCATGGTATAGGGAAACTGTACCATGCTCTGGCAGTGAACAGAACTTAGTTCAAGTATTGACTGTCATTTATCACCTGGGCAACCTTGGGTGAGTTACTGAACCTCTCTAGCCTCACTTTAATACCAACCTCATTGTCTTATGTGAAAGTGAAATGGGGTCGTATGTTTAAAATGCCTACCACAGCCTAATACAATATAAGTAGTTCTTCTGTTTCTTTCTTTTTTTTAAATGTCTGATTGCACAAGTAGCATGTGAGTATGTTCTAATTGTAAAGGAGTCAAACGATACCTGAACATATAGAGTAACCCTTTCAGGATCCGTGAGATATACATTTGCCCACCCACTTTTTTGGACTCTCAGGTTTTTTGAGACACTACTTTTCTCGCTAAAAGTATTTGCTGCCCTCCAGTGAGGACTTGTGTAATGGTGAAAGGTGAAAGAAATGTTAACTGAAGCAAAATAGCTGAGGTAGAAGGCTTAAATGTGAGGTAGTGCATCCAGGAAATGTGACTGGCTAAAACCTTTATCTCTTTTGGCTTTTGTATGTCTAGATAAGCCTTGTAAGCATATTTATGGTTTCCTATGTGATAGAGAGCCCTGGTGGGTTTGGTTTGTGTGTGTGTGTATGTGTGTGTGTGCATGTGCACATGCGTGCGTGTGTATGTGTGTGTGATACTTGGAAAGCTAGAGGTCCCCAACGTACACCAATGGAAGACACCCTGCAGTATGTCTTGCCACCCAGGTCCAATGGGACAGACGGTGTCCACCAATCATAGCACCTGAAAACCCCCTTAGTTTTGTGGTAACCATGTATTCCCACATAATATTTCCATATTAAGAAAACCCATTGCCGCCAAGTCAATTCTGACTCATAGCAACCCTATAGGACAGAGTACAACTGCCACATAGGGTTTCCAAGGAGCAGCTGTTGGATTTGAAGTGCCAACCTTTTGATTAGCAGCTGAGCTCTTAACCACTGTGCCACCAGGGCTCCAAAATCCGTATTACCAACCAAAAATTTAAACGCATTCCATGACTTAGCATGCTTCCATTAATGAAAATATATGATATTAAAAAAAAAAAGAAAAACAAAGGAGAAGATAATTGGATCTTGAAAGGGTAACCTAACATGTGGCCAATATTTTGGGGTGTTCCTCAAGTGTTTGAAAAGAATATATATTCTCTATTGGGTACAAATATATGTGTATGCATGTGAGTGAGAAGAAGTATATGTATAGCTTGCTAAGTGTATAATTATACTTTTAATATCATTACTATTTCTATTTTACTCGATCCTTGATTGCTGATAAAAATCTTAAAAAGTTTTTCATTATAATTGTGGACTTGTTATTTCTCCTTGCATTTTTATAGTTTTGATTTTATATGTTTTGAAACTTTGTATTGATCCATGTGATTTCATGACTTTTTTCAGTATTTCTTCCTTTTTGTCATTTATTGTTTTTTACCTTAATTATTTAAATTTTTTTTGAAAAATGTGTGTGAACAATCTATAAAATTATAGAAAGTAGTATAATGAAGCCCCATGTGCCCATACTGTTACCCAACTTCAACAAGATCATCATATGACCAATCTTATTTCAGCCATTGCCCAACTACTACCCACCTCCATGCCTCCCTCTAGATTATTTTAAGGCAAATCTATCATATCATCTAATCTGTAAATATTTCATTGTGTATCTCTAAGACATTATTATTTAAAAATATAATGATAATACCATTGTCATACATAAATAATAATTGAATTATCCTTTGTCTAATATTTTCACTACACTTGATTTTTTTGTCGTTATTAGCTTAGTATACCGTCTTTCTCCTCACATGTCTGTCAGTTTGTCGAACTGTGGGGGCTTGTGTGTTGCTGTGATGGTAGAAGCTATGCCACCGGTTTTCAAATACCAGCAGGGTCACCCATGGTGGACAGGTTTCAGCTGAGCTTCCAGACTAAGACAGACTAGGAAGAAGGAACTGGCAGCCTACTTCTGAAAAGAATTAGCCGGTGAAAACCTTATGAATAGCAGCGGAACATTGTCTGATATAGTGCTAGAAGATGAGTTCCACTAGGTTAGAAGGCACTCAGAAGATGACTGGGGAAGAGCTGCCTCCTCAAAGTAGAATCAACCTTAATGATGTGGATGGAGTCAAGCTTTCAGGACCTTCATTTGCTGATGTGACATGACTCAAAATGAGAAGAAACACCTGCAAACATCCATTAATAATCGGAACGTGGAATGGATGAAATATGAATCTAGGAAAATCAGAAGTCGTCAAAAATGAAATGGAACACATAAACATTGATATCCTAGCCATTAGTTAGCTGAAATGAACTAGTAGTGGCTATTTTGAATTGGACAATCATATGGTCTACTATGCCAGGAATGGCAACTTGAAGAGGAATGGCCTTGCATTCATCCTCAAAAAGAACGTTTCAAGATCTGTCCTGAGATACAAGAGACCAAAGGGGCAGCTTCTGTCCAGAGGTGAGATGGGAAGGCAGAGAGGGTTAGGTGTTGGTTGAATGGACATGGGGAATTAGGGGCGGAAAGGAGGAGTGTGCTGTCGCAGAATGGGGTGAGCAATTAGGGTCACATAACAATGTATGTATTAAATTTTGTATGCAAGACTAACTTGAAATGTAAACTTCATTAACTACAACAGTTAAAAGGAAAAAAAAGATTTGTCCTGAAGTACAACACTGTCAGTGATAGGATAATATCCATACGTCTACAAGGAAGACCAGTTAATACGACTATTATTCAAATTTACACACCAACTACTAAGGCCAGAGATGAAGAAATTGAAGATTTTTACCAGCTTCTGCAGTCTGAAATTGATAGAACATGCAATCAGGATGCATTGATAATTACTGGAGATTGGAATGTGAAAGTTGTAAACAAAGAGGAAGGATCTGTAGTTGGAAAATATGGTCTTGGTGATTGAAACAATGCAGAGATGGCATGATAGAATTTTGCAAGACCAACGACTTCTTCATTGCAAATACCTGTTTTCACCAACATAAACAGCAACTGTACACATGGACCTCACCAGATGGAATACACAGGAATCAAATCGACTACATTTGTGGAAAGAGACAATGGAAAAGCTCAATATCATCAGTCAGAACAAGGCCAGGGACCGACTACAGAACAGACCATCAATTGCCCATATGCAAGTTCAACTTGAAACTGAAGAAAATTAGAACAAGTCCACGAGAGCCAAAGTACCACCTTGTGTATATCCCACCTGAATTCAGAGACCATCTCAAGAATAGACTTGACACGTTGAACGCTAATGGCCGAAGACCAGATGAACTGTGGAATGACACCAAGGACATCATACATGAAGAAAGCAAGAGGTCATTAAAAAGACAGGAAAGAAAGAAAAGACCAAAATGGATGTCAGAAGAGACTCTGAAACTTGCTCTTGAACGTCGAGTAGCTAAAGCGAAAGGAAGAAATGATAAAAAAGTTGAACAGAAGATTTCAAAGGGCGGCTCATGAAGACAAAGTCAGGTATTACAATGACATGTGCAAAGATCTGGAGATGGAAAACCAAAAGGGAAGAACATGTTCTGCATTTCTCAAGCTGAAAGAACTGAAGAAAAAATTCAAGCCTCAAGTTGCAATAGTGAAGGATTCTATGGTAAAAATATTAAATGGCTCAAGAAGCATCAAAAGAAGATGAAAGGAATATACAGAGTCACTATACCAAAAAGAATTGGTTGACATTCAGCCATTTCAGGAGGTACTATATGAGCAGGAACCAATGGTACTGAAGGAAGAAGTCCAAGCTTCACCAAAGGCATTGGCAAAAAACAAGGCACCAGGAATTGACGGAATACCTTTCCACCTCTAATTTCCTGTGTCCATTCAACCAGCTCTTGACCCTCTCTGCCTTCTCATCTCACCTCTGGATGGGAGCTGCCCATTTAGTTTCGTGCATCTACTTGAGCTAAGAAGCACGTTCTTCATGAGTATGGTTGTATGTCCCATAGTCCAGTCTAATCTTTGACTGAAGAGTTGGGCTCGGGAATGGTTTTAGTGCTGGGTTGGCAGAGAGTCTGGGGGCCATGCTTTCTGGGGTTCCTCCAGTCTCCAGTCAGACCATTAAGTCTGGTCTTTTTACTAGAATTTGAGTTCTGCACTCTACTTTTCTCCTGTTCCAACAGGGCCTCTTTGTTGTGTTCCCTGTCAGGGCAGTGATTGGTGGTAGCTGGGCACCATCTAGTTCTTCTGGTCTCAGGCTGTTGCAGTCTCTGGTTTATGTGGCCCTTCCTGTCTCATGGGTTAATGCTTTCCTTGTGACTTTGGTGTTCTTCATTCTCCTTTACTCCACGTGGATTGGGAGCAATTGATGCAGCTTAGATGGCCACTCACTAACTTTTAAGACCCCGGACACCCCTGACCAAAGTAGGATGCAGAACATTTTCTTAATAAACTTTGTTATGCCAGTTGACCTAGATGCAAAGATGTCACTTGAAGACTAAGGTGCGCCTGACCAAGCCATGGCGTTTCCAGTCTTCTCCTATGTACGTGAAAGCTGGATGATGAATAAGGAAGACAGAAGAAGAATTGACACCTTTGAATTGTGGTGTTGGTGAAGAATATTGAATATACCATGGACTGTCAAAAGAATGAACAAATTTGTCTTAGAAGAAGTACAACCAGAATGCTCCTTGGAAGCAAGGATGACGAGACTCCGTCTCACATACTTTGGACATGTTATCAGGAGGGATCAGTTCCTGGAGAAGGACATCATGCTTGGTAAAGTAGAAGGTTGGTGAAAAAGAGGAAGACCCTCAATGAGATGGACTGACACAGTGGCTGCAACAGTGGGCTTAAGCATAACAACGATTGTAAGGATGGTGTGGGACTGGGCAGTGTTTCGTTGTGTTGTACATAGGGTCGCTATGAGTTGAAACCTGCTTGATGACACCAGACAGCAACAACAACGTACCATCTTTCATCCGTTTACATTCAGTGTTCCTTTATAATTTTGTGTATGCTGTGTTTATTTTTAATCCAGTCTAAGATTCTTTTAATAGAAATATTTATTTCATATTGATACCATTTCTTTTGTATTTTGACTTCCTCCTGCCATCTTATTTTATATTTTCTATTTACCATGCTTTCTTGTTACTTTTTTCCTTTCCTGTTTATTGTTGGGTTGATTTCCCTTTCTCAGTTTTGATTTCACACATAAATATGAAGCACTTTCTGAAAAATTGATTACCCATTTTTTCCTTCTATAAATTGCATATAAAAACTCTGCTTATTGACAAAATCTAACTTTCTAAAATTTGCATATCTTTTGATGCAATGATTCTCATTCTAGGAATTTACAGTACTCATACAAGTACATAACGATACATTTTACAGCTGTTTTTATTGCAGAATTGTGTGAAATAGTGAAAAATTGGCAACAACCCAGATGTCCATTAGTAGGAAATGATTTAATTATGTTATAGCCATACAGTAAAATACCATGCAGCATTACAAGGAACAAGATAAAATTCTCTATATTGACATTTTTAACTCCAAGACGAATTAAGAGAAAAAAAGTAAGTTGAAAAGTTTTTATTTTTTTTTTTAAATAGAAGAACAGTAGTATCACTGTACCTGTTTTGGTGTGTGTAGAAAAATATCTGAAAAATATCAAATTGGTGTCAGTTAAAGTCTCTAGGAGATATTTACTAAGTTATATTTTTCAATATTATTTTTAAATTTTTGGTTGAGCTTTTATATATATATTTAAAACCATTTGTCTGATTTCAACTATACTATATTTATTCCAAGTGAATTTCCTGTTATTTATTTCTACTTTGTTTTTATGGAGAAGTAAATTGCTATACCTGCATAGAACTTGACCTTCATTTTTATCCCTTAAAATTGTTTCTTTCAAAGATTTAGAGGTATTCTGAATCAATTATAAGAACTTTGAATCTTATCCTGATTTGTTCCATCTCTGTTTGCTCTAATAATTTCAGCTCCTACCCCTTGACTGCATATGCGGGTACAGAAATAGGTCTTTCATGTGAGTTATCGCTAAATGAAAAGACATTTGATTCTCCGTACCCAGACGGAGTATTGAAAATACCCTGTTATCACAGACTTGGGCGTTTCTCTGAGACCATCTGAGCAGTGTAGTTGTAATTCTTCCAAAGCATGTTGTTTGTAATGTTCTCGTTGGGAGAGCCTCTGTAAGGGGTAGTCATCCTTGCAGTGTTCTGAACAGAGCCTTAGAGTAAAAGGTTGACAGTTTCTCAAGATTTTACAATGCCATATTCTCGGTCCCCAGCAGTTTCTCCTTAACTGCTTATTCAGCATTTGAGACTAACTTTTGTCCTCTTAAAAATCCAGCGTGCTCTCCATTCTTGAATTCAAATATGACCTGAGGTTTCTTTCTCTTCATGGGAATGATGTGTGCTTAGTTTATTCTAAAAATAGTTTTCTTCCTATTTATATGTCTGATACTGTATATGTTCAGTGGCTTCCATGAGAAATAACATATTCTTTTCCCTTAAACTGTGTGTTACCCAAAACAAAAACGTCAGTATGGCAGCACGTGACTTAGTGTTTAATAATACCAGAAAATCATCTCATGAAAAAATTTGCCGTGAGACCTTAACTATTCGCTGTCCTGAAACTCGTCCTTGATTACTTGTGGCATTATATTCCCACTGTAAGTGTTAACATTGTCCCTACCCAACTCTTTATGTGTGTTTCTCTCTTCTGTGGGTCTCACAGTTTAATAACAGGATCAGCTACTAAAGACTGGGACATTTTTGGCTGGAGAGCAGTCTTTTTTTTTTAAATAAGCAATGGTTTATTTAAGAAATGTACTGTACTAAAAATAGGAACTAGATCTTCTAGTCCTTCCTGTCTGTATCAGCGTGTAGCTCATAGGAAATGCTCAATAAATATTTGACTGACTGTTTAATATCTAGCTGGGTCAGGTGGTTTGCCTTGATCTCCAGCTGCCGTTGAGTCAATTCTGTCTCATGGCGACCCCGTGTGTTCCAGAGTAGAACTGTGTTCCGTAGGGTTGTCAGTGACTCTGATCTTTGGAAAGTAGATTTCTAGGTCTTTCTTCTGAGGCTGCTCTGGGAGAGTCCAACCCCTCACCTTTTAGTTAGTAGCCCAGTGCTTTAACTGTACTCCCCAGGGACTCCTTACCATGAGCTAGTGGTAGGAAATTTAGGAAAACAACAGATAGCATGCCTCTGTACCCACTAGAGAAATAAAATACTTTTAATATTAATAAATGCACTTGTTTTATGCAACTTACATGTTTATCAGAATTCAGTATAAAAGAAAATTAACTCAGGTCTTTGAGGAAATGACCAAGTTAAATGAGGCCTTCTTTCTGTGACGGTTCAGTCATACAAGGACAGTAGGATGTAACACTTTTCTCCGTCTTGTATTAACAGAATGACACAGTTAATCACTCCCAGTGTAGCACGGGTCACCTTCTGATGGTACCTCTCTAAGCAGTGTTCCTGGTAGGGATCTGAGGGGAACAAGTGTGAGTAACACATGCTCATTGCAACCAGAAGCTCCCTCTGCTAAGTCATCTTCTCCTCCCGTCTCCATTGTCATACAGATATTTTTTATTGAGCACCTAGTGTAAGCGAGGCACAGTGGTGGAGATACTTCACCTGTATTATCTAAATGAATCCTTGAGCAGCCTTATGAGGTAGCCGCTAGGATCCCTAATTTGCAGTAAAGAAACTGAGATTCAGAGAACTTAGATGAACTGCCTTAGTCAGTTAGTCAAACCAGTAAGTAGAAGACTTCAGTCTTAAGTCTTTTGTGCATGTTTTCACTTGTGTATACTGTTGCCATTTTCTCAGGAAAACAGGCCTTAATGTTGATTTCTAAAAACCTATAACCGTGATGGTCTCTTCTACATGAATTTGACTTATAATCCATTTTGTATTTAAGTATTCAGGGGTATCTCTGATGTGCCAGGAACTCCAGATGTTTTTGTCTTGTGTCTGTCAGCCCTGCAGTCTAAGATCAGTACTGTTTAGCACCGTACAGTGTAAGGCATACCAGGAAGACTAATAGTTATAGATTAACAAACATAAGAAACGAGATTTGGAGCCTTTGTTCATCGCAAGGAGACCAAGGAAGTGCGGATGGTAGGGGACCGATTCTCAGTTAGACGCTTGTTCGCAGCAAGCGATACATGATATTGAGATGAAAAGCCGAGAGATGTTATGCGACAAGCTTTTCCCTTCCTAGTGAGGTCGTAATACCTCTGGCTAATTGAATATTTCATCACATTAACCCTCCCAAAAAGCCTTTTAAAATATAGATCTGCCTGCATATTGCTGGATCAAAATCAGCTTAGGACACAAAGTATAAGAACAATTTGAAATTATACATGTTGTCATATTTTCAAGGTCCGTATTTGCAGCGGAAGTAATACTTGCCTGGGGATTGAGCTTCTTTGTAGGTCCAGGGTGGATGCATGTGTTCCAGGTTAACAGCCTGTCCAAAATGTAAGTTCGTGAACAGGCGCTGGGCCTATGAGGCCATTTAATAGGGCCAGCAAAAGGAGCAATAATGAGGTAAGGACAAAGGGTGGACAGCTGCCATTTAGCTCCTCTAAGGAGAATCTTCCAACTCCTATAAGACAAAGCCACCCCTGCCACCTAATTTAACTCCTTGGATACCAATATGAGTGTTAAAAGTGGAAAGACTCGTTCCTGCCACTAACTTATGTGACGGTCATGGGCAAATAACTTATCTTTCCTGATCCTCAGAGGAAGAGATCTAATGTTTAATGAGTACCTGTTTCCTGGATACTTGACCCCTGGGTTAGCTCATGGAATCCTTACAAACACCCTGTGAGGTAAGCATTATTATCCCCAGTTTATAGACAAGCTATTTGAAATTCAGTAAAGTTAAGTAACTTGCCCAGGGTCACAAGACCAAGAGCCAGGATTTGGAGCTAGGGTGAATTAATGTTTCTCCATTCCCTCTTCCAGCTTCCTTGTCTGTAAAATAGGCAGGATAGTATCCCTGCTTTGACGTCCTCATTGGATTATGGTGCTTATAGGTAAAGAATGTGAAAATGTTTTGCAAAGGGTAAATCTTCCAGATTATTGCTATTCCATTTGATAATTTGAGGTCCTCTGTCTTGTGATATTTGGAAAACAGGTATTTCTTGGGAGTTTTCCATTTTTCTACTTCAATTCTCAAAAATACACAGAAGGAAGAACGTCTCCACTCCTCCAAACACACTCGTTGTCTTCTGCTCCTAGATTTTCAAAGGGCTTAGGCTTCTACAGGAGAAATATCCCTTTCCACTCTGGTTGCTTCTCCGTCAGGGCCCAATGGAATGATCCCCAACATTTCATACATAAATCCCATTTCACAATCCCTGTGTTGTTGTTGTTGTTAGGTGCTATCGAGTTGGTTCGGACTCACAGCAACGCTGTGTACTACAGTAAACACTGCCTGGTCCTGCACCATCCTCACAATCGTTGTTACCTTGAGCGCATTGTAACAGCCACTGTGTCAATCCATCTTGTTGAGGGTCTTCCTCTTTTTCGATGACCCTCTACTCTACCAAGCACGATGTCCTTCTCCAGGGACTAACCCCTCCTGACATGTCAAAAGTATGCAAGACATAGTCTTGCCATCCTTGCTTCTAAGGAGCATTCTGGTCGTACTTCTAAGACAGATTTGTTCATTCTTTTGGCAGTCCATGGTATATTCAATATTCTTCACCAACACCACAATTTAAAAGCATCAATTCTTTTTCCATCTTCCTTATTCATTGTCCAGCTTTCACATGCATATGGTGCGATTAAAAGTAGCATGGCTTGGGTCAGGAGCACCTTAGTCTTCAAGGTGACATCTTTGCTTTTTGACTCTTTAAAAAGGTCTTTTGCAGCAGATTTGCCCAGTGTAATGTGTCTTTTGATTTCTTGACTGCTGCTTCCATGGGTGTTGATTGTGGATCCAAGTGAAGTGAAATCCTTGACAACTTCAGTCTTTTCCCTATTTGTCATGATACTGCTTATTGGTCCACTTGTGAGGATTTTTGTTTTCTTTATGTTGAGGTGTAATCCATACTGAAGGCTGTGGTCTTTGGTCTTTGTCAGTAAGTGCTTCAAGTTCTCTTCACTGTCAGCAAGGAAGGTTGTGTCATCTGCATAACGAAGGCAGTTAATGAGTCTTCCTCCAATCCTGATGCCCCATTCTTCTTCATATAGTCCAGCTTCTTGGATTATTTGCTCAGCATACAGATTTAATAGGTATGGCGAAAATACAGTCCTGATGCACACCTTCCCTGATTTTAAACCACACAGTATTCTCTTGTTCTGTTTGAACAGCTGCTTCTTGATCTATGTACCAGTTACTTATGAGCACAATTAAGTGTTCTGGAATTCCCATTCTTTGCAATGTTATCTGTAATTTGTTATGATCCACACAGTTGAATGCCTTTGCATAGTCAATAAAACACAGGGAAACATCTTTCTGGTATTCTCTGCTTTCAGCCAGGATCCATCTGACATCAGCAATGATATCCCTGGTTCCATGTCCTCTTCGAATCTAGCCTGAATTTCTGGCAATTCCCTGTCAATGTACTGCTGCAGCCACTTTTGAATGATCTTCCGCAAAATTTTACCTGCATGTGATATTAATGATATCGTTCGATAGTTTCTACATTCAGTGGGATCACCTTTCTTGGGAATAGGCATAAATATGGATGTCTTCCAGTTAGTTGACCAGGTAGTTGTCTTCCAGATTTCTTGGTATAGATGAGTGAGCACTTCCAGCGCTGCATCTGTTTGTTGAAACATCTCAATTGATATTCCATCAGTTCCTGGAGCCTTGTTTTTCGCCAGGGCCTTCAGTGCAGCTTGGACTTCTTCCTTCAGTACCGTTGGTTCCTGATCATCTGCTGCCTCTTGAAATGGTTGAACATCGACCAATTCTTTTTTTTTTTTTTTTTTAATTGTACTTCAGGTGAAGGCTTACAGAACAAATAGTTTCTCATGAAACAGAAGTACACATGTTGTTTTATGACATTGGTTAACAACCCCACAACATATCAATCCTCTAACTTCTCAACCTTTTTTTTTTTTGGTGAAAATACCCATAGCCAAAGATACACCATTTCAAAAATTTCTACACGCACAGTTCAGTGACATTGACTACGCTCTTTGAATTGTGCTGTTATTCTCACTTAAGATGAAGGCTTACAGAACAAAATAGTTTCTTATTTAACAGTTACTACAAGTGTTGCCCTATGACAATGGTTAACAATCTCACAACACATCAACAATATCCTTACTCAACCTTGGGTTCTCTATCACCAGCTTCCTTGTCCCCTTCTGCTTTCTGGCCCTTGTCACTGGACTCCTGCACCTCATTAGTCTCATTTGGTTTTATGGGGCTGTCCACTCCCAGGCTGAACAGTGAACCTCAGAGGTAACTTCACCACTGAGCTAAAAGGGTGTCTGGGGGCCATACTCTCAGGGTTTCTCCAGTCTCCTTTAGGCCAGTAAATCTGTCGACCAATTCTTTTTGATAGATTGACTCTGTGTATTCCTTCCATCTTCTTTTGATGGTTCGTGGGTTGTTTAATATTTTCCCCATAGCGTCCTTCACTATTGCAACTTGAGGCTTGAATTTTTTTCTTCAGTTCTTTCAGCTTAAGAAATACGGAACGTGTTCTCCCCTTTTGGTTTTTTATCTCCAGCTCTTTGCACATATCATTATAATACTTTACTTTGTCTTATCGAGTCACCCTTTGAAATCTTCTATTCAGTTCTTTTATTTCATCATTTCTTCCATTCATTTTAGCTACTCTTATGTTCAAGAGCAAGTTTCAGAGTCTCTTCTGACATCTGTTTTGGTCTTTTCTTTCTGTCTTTCCTGCCTTTTTAATGACCTCTTGCCTTCTTCATGTATAATGTCCTTGATGTCATTCTGCAGCTTGTCTGGTCTTTGGTCATTAGCGTTCAGCATGTCAAATCTATTCTTGAGATGGTCTCTAAATTCAGGTGGGATATACTGAAGGTCGTACTTTGGCTCTCATGGACTTGTTCTAATTTTCTTCAGTTTCAACTTGAACTTGCCTATGAGCAAATGATGGTCTATTCTGCAGTCGGCCCCTGGCCTTGTTCTGACTGATGATATTGAGCTTTTCCATGGTCTCTTTCCACAGATGTAGTCGATTTGATTCCTGTGTATTCCATCTGGTGAGGTCCATGTGTATAGTCGCTGTTTATGTTGGTGAGAGAAGGTATTTGCAATGAAGAAGTCGTTGGTCTTGCAAAATTCTATCATGCAATCTCTGGCATCGTTTCTATCACCAAGGCCATATTTTCCAACTACTGATCCTTCTTCTTTGTTTCCAACTTTCACATTTCAGTCAGCAGTAATGCATCAATGCATCCTGACTGCATGTTCTATCAATTTCAGACTGCAGAAGTTGGTAAAAAATTTTCTGTTTATTCATCTGTGGCCTTATTGGTTGGTGCATAAATTTGAATAATAGTCATATTAACTGATCTTCCTTGTAGGTGTATGGATATTATCCTATCACTGACAGCGTTGTACTTCAGGACAGATCTTGAAATGTTCTTTTTGACAGCGAATGCAATGCCATTCCTCTTCAAGTTGTCATTCCTGGCGTAGTAGACCATATGATTGTCCAATTCAAAATGGCCAATGCCAGTCCATTTCAGCTCACTATTGCCTAGGATATCGATGTTTACGTGTTCCATTTCATTTTTGACAATTTCCAATTTTCTAGATTCACACTTTGTGCATTCCACATTCCAATTATTAATGGATGTTTGCAGCTGTTTCTTCTCATTTCACATCAGCAAATGAAGGTCCTGAAAACCTGAATCCATCCATGTCATTAAGGTCGACTCTACCATGGGAAGGCAGCTCTTCCCCAGTTATCTTTTGGGTGCCTTCCAACTTGGGGGGCTAAGCTTCCGGCACTTTATTAGACAGTGTTCCGCTGCTATTCATAAGGTTTTCACTGGCTAGTTCTTTTCAGAAGTAGACTGCCGGATTCTTCTTCCTAGTCTGTCTTAGTCTGGAAGCTCGGCTGAAACCTGTCCGCCATAGGTGACACTGCTGGTATCTGAATACCGGTGGCATAGCTTCCACCTTCACAGCAACATGCAACCCCTCACAGTACAACAAACTGACAGAGATGTAGGGGCAGAATTCCTTTAGGATTCTCCATTGCCATCTGACATGGCCTGACTTCTCTATCACCTGGCAGGGCCTCGAGAAACACATGGCAGATATCATACCTGTGCCTACGGCTCTTCTACCACATTAGTAGAAAGGTCTTGGAATCTGCTTCTACTCCAGGGATAGCAGACAACTTGAGAAAATTGCAGTTATCTTGTCTGGGGGCGCTTGTGCTAGTGCCCCTCTGAAAAGGAAGAAGACATTTTTGTGTCTTTTAATGTATTTTTATTGTACTTCATCCTTAATACATTTTACTAAGACCTCAGCTTCTTAAGTGAATGAATGGCCTCCTTGCATGCTAGTTTACTGCCAGCAACAAGTACGTGTTTAGTGGATGTTTCTTTTCAAAACCTACCTGAAGTTAGTCCCTGGAAAATTTTTAGTTGGCTTAAAATCAGGTGAGCAAATTATCCATTTATAGAGTCCTTGAATGTCAAATTTCTTATAAATTGTTGAACCTGTTGCTGTTTCTAAGTCAGCCCTTTATGTATTGTAGTGATTATAGCATAATTTTAAAGGAAAGTGGGGCGAAGGTTATAGAATATCCTTTTTTTTTTTCTTTTTTTACTTATAGGGTGGTAAAGCACCTCCAACTTATACTCATCTGGCTGTTTACTGTTGTTTCTGTCTTTTAAATATTGATTGTGATTAATGAGATTGATTGTTAAGTCCGATGTTGACAACATATTTTTCCTGAAGGGACATAAAGCATTTACCCTAGCCGTGCACATCTTCTCCAGAATTCCCCTGCACTCTGTGTTCTTTTGGAGCCCTGGTGGCGCACTGGTTAAGAGCTGTGGCTGCTCACCAAAAGGTCAGCAGTTTGAATCTACCAGCTGCTCCTTGGAAAACCTATGGGGCAGTTCTGCTGTGTCCAGTAAGGTCGCTATGAGTCGGAATCGACTTGATGGCAGCAGGTTTGGTTTTTTGGTATGTTCTTTGGTCTCTCTCCTTGAACCTTTCTTTCTGAGCTGTTTTTAAAAAGATGTTCAGGTCAGCCGCTGCGTCAGTCGCTTTCAAGCCAGCGCCACCGTGTTTCCTTTGCTTTTTGCCAAGGTTAATCCTGCTGATGCAATGTCTCCAGTTTCACTGCCATCAGGCACTCCAGTGAACAGAAGTCACCTGCTAACAGAAATGGTATTCTAGCCTGATAATGATTTTATCTACTGTCTCCTTATTGATTTGTGCCCCAGCTTTCATGTTGAAATAGATCACGTTCCTGACAGGCTCATTACTGTGAAGACCTCCAGTCAACTGCTTTCTGCTCCAGGTCTGTCAGTCAGGCTTCAGTGGGAGAGAACCCCCTGAGGATCATGTGTTATCAGGCCTTTTTCGTCTCCGCTTTTCATACTGCCAGGACATCCTCTGTAAGCATTTATGATCCAGGTGTGCTTTGCCTTCTGGTGCCCATTGCTGCGTCTGTGGGTCACACGTCCAGTGCTTCGAGAAGGCTGTTGGTGTCGTAGGTACTAGACTGTAACATTTGCCTGTGCAGTAAAACAAAGAGGGGAGATAATCGCAGCTCTGGGTTCGTTAGAATGGTCTTTGCTTTTGACATTGAATGTGAGGTAAGGAGGAGAGATGATAGAACTCTCCTGCATCTGTTCTGTTATGATGGGATCCAGGGGTAGAATGGATGAGTCATTGCTCTCCAGTTGCCAAATCAGAGGCTCAGCTTGCCTCAACAGATCGTCACCCTGTTTGTGTTAATGTGAATCTGATAGAGAAGTTCCTTCTTGCAGCGCTTCCGTCTCTGATATAGTAAAATGCTTGCGCAGTCGTTTGTGCTTAAACAGAGAGTCAGTTTAACAGCAAACTTAGCAGATCCTTATTATCTGGAAATAGTCTCAAAGTGATTATTAAAAAGTTGTTTCTTGCCGTGGATCAGTGCTGTTCTTCATGGCATTTTTTCAGAAAATGTCAGCTGTTCTGGTTTACCAGTAATAACAGATTTCCATGTACTTTATTTCATATTTCACTCCTAGATTGGGCCACGTCGGAAAGAAAAATGCCAGTAAGCACACAATATCTCTACGAGCCTCACAGCAAGAGAGTTTTTAGAAGGAAACCTCATTTTCAGGACGTACAGGAATACCAGGCCACCACTTTACACTTTCCCAGCAGTGCTGAGGGACTCAATTGTCCTCAAGTCAAACCTTGATGTGTATGAAGGTTGATGTGGTCAGTGGTGTGTGTCTCCCACTTTCTCCTTTGCTCATTGGCAAGGAGACCATGTCCCTGGTTCTTTAGACAGGCTGAATATACAAGGATTTGGTCCAAGGATAACCTTCATTCTTTCGGCCTTCCACATTTGCTTCTCTTTCTTTCTTCCCTCCTTTTGCATTAGTTGCTTTTATGCTGGAATTCTCAAATCGGGTTTTGTGACCTTGTCTGGGACTGAGGGTAGGAAGTCAGTTTTCCCATGCAAAGTATTACTGCCCTTTGTTATTATTAGCTCTAAAAATGTATAAAATGTCTTTATTTTTTAAACTTTGTTACTCACTTGATAATTTACTTTCTTTGTCTTGAGATCTATTTTAGTAATTTATGCCTAGGGCTATTTTGCTATTTTTATTTTAGAGTCTTTTGAAGAATTCTAAGCTAAAAAAGATTACTTTGGCAAATATTTTTTAACAAATAAATGAACTTTAATAATCTGACAAATTATTAAGTGAGTAAGTTATATTCATTTGTGCTCAAATAAATGAAAAATAGTCACCTTCTTTCTTTGGTGGCTGTTGAGTACAGAGTTTTCTGTAATTTGATCATGGAACTACCAAGATGTTGTAAACAGAAGGAAGAAGCCTGGGTGAAACTTTTTAGATCTCCAACTATCTTTGAGTATGATACTAAAGATTTTCAAAGGTAAATGTCGTAGGCTGTGTTACTTTTAATAACTTACGATATTTGAGGATTTTAAACAGTAAGACCTTTAAAAACAAAATGTTGCATATTTTAAAAGGTGCTCCTGAAGTTAATTGCTTAAGTAACTCCAAGACTTGAATTAAATATTTATATTACTTTCCTCCAACCTAAGTCTGATACTTAACATAACATGAGTTGACTAACATTTTTATGACCCTTTATACTTCCAAAAGCCTTTTTACATAGACTGTTTTGTTCCTCAAATTAATTCTATAAAGTCAGAGAAACAGGTAATAGTAATATTCTCATTTAAAAAGTAACTTGCCCAGTACGGCAACAGTTGGCAAGTAACAGAACTGGCATTCAAGAATGTCTTTATTGTTTTTACTTTTTGCTATGAAAAAATTTTAAAGTATAATTAGAGAATAATTTAGTAAATTCCCCATAAATCCATTATTTAAGTGGGTATAAACAACATTGGCTGTTTATATTTGCTTTTTTTTTTTTTTTTTTTTTTTGCTGTTACTGTAAAGCAAATCCCAGGCATTTTTACTTTTACTCCTCAGTATGTTAGTTAGTATACATCTCTAAAAAGGGTTGTTTGTGTACTCACCATACCACTGAAAATACCAAAGAAAATTAGCAACAATTCCTTAATATCACCTAATACCCAATTTTTATTCAAATTTCTATGATTGTTCCCAAAATGACTTACATGAGGATCCGAACAAGGTCCACACATGACAGTAAGTGTTCGCTCACTCAAGCCCACTTGTGATCTAGAACAGTACCTACCCTCCCCACTTTATTTTCAGACTGCTGACCTGTTGAAGAGACCAGAAGCCAGGTCACTGGGTTCTCAATTGGGTGTTCCTTCAGTTCTCCTAAGCTGCCTCAACCATAGATTTTAGATGCAGAGTAACCTAATAAATAATTATACAAAGAAATAAAAGACAACTTTAAAAATGGATTTTTTTTTTAATTTAAAGAGATCTGTTAGCAGACAGTATATCATAACTGAATGTTGCTGTAACAGCTAATTACATAAGCAACTTTAACATCAAAGCATTCAAAATAATCACGTCCTTATGGCTTTTATGCTTGTATGAGATTTTAATTAAATGCAGTCAATAAGGATGGACAAGTAAAAAAAATCTTAATCTTTGCTAGTAAAATAGGTTGAGTCCAATTTTTCTTTCCATCTTATTAGAGAAATTTAAATGATAAATCTTAATTCTCTTATATGTTCTGCTGCACATACCTGAATGTTTTGTTGTTTGCAAATACTCCATCACTTCTATTGTTCTTACCAATGAATAGTTATTAACTATTTCTTACATAGTATCAACAGTAATAATAATGATTTTTTTTTTAATTGTGTTCCATCTTTCTGTTTTTCTGCCATGACTCTACCATCAGAGTTTTGCAGCATGTACTCTGCAGCTGATGGCAGACTAGTTAAATTCCCAAGTTCTAGAAATGAAGAATTAGGGAGCTGGAAGTTGCCTTGGCAGAGGGCAAGGAGACGGGGACAGTAGCAGAGCAGGGACTTTTGCCCTTGTGGTCCGGAGCCTGGCCCAGCAGACAGGGAGACTTGCCTGACTGATACCACCTCGGGCCCAACTGGACAACTGAACATTTTCTTACCGTCATTTGTACTGGGATATATTAAAGTCATCACATGAGGAGGCATTGCTGTTGTTTTGCTCACCAGTCTGGGCAGAAAGAAGAACTTTAAACTGTTTGATTATATTCACCTAATTTTTTCATCTCTGTGCCTGCAATAGCCTTATAGGTTATCTTTCAAGGAAGTGTATCAAGAGAAAGATTATGATATATCTGGGTGCAGTGACCACCACTTCAAATCTTTGTTACTGTAACTGGCCATTTCCCCGGTGGGCTGGCTATACAGCTCCCCTTGGGAGACAAGTACTATGGGTGAATGAAGCCACTTTTCTTTCCAGATGATGAGCTGCACTGTCTCTGTTTGTTATTTATTGTTCAAGGAAGAATTTAAGGATACAGCATACAAATCTGCTGTGTGAAAGCAGTTCTCTGGCTTTTTCTAATGGTGTGTAGAGTTCTGGGTCCTTAAGGCACAGTGTTATTTCTAGAGTTGACTTTGTTCTTTGTAACTAGTTTATCTGAATTCTTCCCTCATAATACAGTTAATGAAAGAAATGAAATGAAACTGCAAAAATGCTTTTTAAAAGCTTCTCAGATTAAAAAACACAATTAATTACACATGAAATAATTCAGGAGTTTGGCTCTTCTGAAATCTGTTGGTTAAAGTATGTTCTTTAATGCACCAGTATAATGAAGTTATAACTAAGTGTGCCCCTTTATGTCAAAGGCAAGTACTTCTCCTCTGTCCCTTCCCACCCCAAGGGAACAACTTCAAAATAAAGGACGTAAGTGGAAAAAATTGCCTCTTCCTAAAGAAAGACATTTACATAACAGCACGTGGCAGGCGATTTCTTAAAGTGACTTGTTTATGCCTGTTTGGTTTTCGCACGTATCTAGTATTAAAAAAATACAGAGTGCTGGCCATTTGTGTATAGTTTGCTGTTACACAGAATTGGTAGAATCTCACTTGGTAAGAACCTTAGTGCTTTCCTATTCTGTATTTTACAATCGAACCACCCCATGTGCAAGAACAGGCCCCATTTTTAAGAGTCAGATCATGTCAGATAATCTTGATGGAAGTAATTACATCAGCGGTTCAGGAAATTCAAGTGGCCTTTTCCTCATTCCCCTTTAGACGGGTCCTTACCGTTAAGGGCACTACCAAGAGAAGCAGAAGGTGATTTTATTTCAAGCCTTATTGATCCACGCTCCCCTGCTTTATTTCAGGTGGATCATCCATGCTATGGAGTATGAGCTACAGATCCGGGGTGGAGACAAGGTGGCCAAAGACTTGTATCAGCTGTCACCTAGTGAAGTCAAACAACTTCTGCTCGATGTTCTCCAGCCTCAGCAGAGTGGAAGGTAGTGTTGTTGCATCTGGGGTCCTCTGGGTCTAGAGGAGCTTCCTGATGTTTGAACTTGATGCGTATGTGAAAGTCGTAAGACATTCATAACAGTGAGACACAGGGGAGTGTCTGAGGCCTGTCTACAACAGAGTCCTAGTGGTGCCGCGGTTAAGGGCTCAGCTGCTAACCAGAAGGTCAACAGTTGGAATTCACCAGCCACTCCTTGGAAATCCTATGGGGCAGTTCTACTCTGTCCTGTAGGGTCGCTAGAAGTTAGAATCGACTCAATGGCAAACGTAAATGGGTTTATATATATATATACAAGTGTGTGTCTGTGTGTATACACTTATGGGTTTATATATATACATATATACCCATATATACCGGTTTATATATATATATATATATATACACACACACACATACACACACACACATACACACACACACACTAGGACTGAGTAAATAAGTACATAGATTGTGGATAATGAGAGCCGGATTTCTCCTACTATTGGAGAAAGTAGGTACAATAAAGAAAGGGGAGAGGCTAGAAGGTACCCTTCAGTGTTGGATTGAAATTGGAGACATTGGTATGAATTCAGGGTTTTTACACAAATGGATAGATACAGAAATAAATGTGGATATGTATATGTGAGTATATATACTTATATTTCCCAACTCTGTTCACTGGGAGGATTTAGAAGCAATGAAAGCCCAGTAGCAATGAGCAAACCTAGCCCCTGTGTATTTATTTCTGTTCTAATAAAAGGAACTAGAAATCCTTGGAGCAATGGTTTATTTTAGGGTAGGAAAAATGCAAGATAAATCTAAAACATCTTATGGTGCCAGAAACTAAGGAAGCACTCAGAATGTGATAGGGCGTGTCAGAGGGGCATAGGAGACAACTTGAAGGAACCACCAATGGCCAAAGGGGGATAATATGAGCAGCAAAATAAATAATGGTATTATTGGTTTATAACCGATAGAATATATAAGTATCCATGAGTATATGATGATATAGATAAATAACGGAACAAATAAATAAATGAGAGAGGGAACTCTTCCCTACAGTAGAATTCCAGTTAATAAATGCAGATGGAATGTTGGAAATAGTCACCAGCAGACAAGTGCCACAGCAATAATTGTTGCAGACAAGAACCAGCAATGGACGCTGGAATTAGTGGGTGAAAGTATGATGAGAAATAGCAAATCTACATAATTTCAAAGAATCTCCCCTCAAGATATTTTTTTAATTGCAAAGGGAAAAATAATAACTTCCCAGTGGAGAAACCTAGCAGACTCCGTGTCACCAAGTAACCAAGGTTAACATCACACATAATAAGGCATATGAACAGCATGTACCCCCCTTATAACGCATTGAAAAGGACACCGTGTCACTACAAAATAACTGACATTTTTAAAGTGTCTGGCTCATGAAAGGTAAAGGAAGACTGAGGGACTGTCAGAGATCAGAGGAGCCTCAGGAAACATGAGCACCAAATGCAGTGTGGGGTCCCAGGTTGGATCCCAGACGAGAACACGGGACATTAGTGGTAAACTAGCGAAATTTGTATAAGGTCCCCAGGTTAATTGATAGCCTTGTATCAGTGTCGTATCTGGCTTGGACTATTGCACTGTGTTATTTAAGATGGCAAGAGTAGGAGAAGCTGAATGAAGACTCTGCAGGAACTTTCAGAATTGTTTTTGTGCCTTTTTTGTAAATCTAAGAATTTTCGAGATAAAAAGCCAAATATAAAACAGAGGTGTTCCAAAATTATTTGCTACCTCCATTGTGGGGAAGAATATTCACACATTTTTACTTTTAATGTTGTTCTAAGCAAACATCAAGGAGCCCTGGTGGTGCAGTGGCTAAGTGCTCTGCTGCTAACCAAGAGGTTGCCGTTTGGAACCCACCAGCCACTCCCCCAGTAGAAAGATGTGGCAGTCTGCTTCAGTAAAGTTTTCTAGCTTTGGAAACCCTGTGGGACAGTTCTACTCTGTCCTATAGGGTCACTGTGAGTCGGAACAGACTCGACAGCACCTAACAACAAACATCTCCATTCTGAAGTATTAACCATGACTTCATAGAACTCTGAAAACATCCTGTCGTGTTACCAGACAGAGGGGATGATAAAAAGATCAAATGCAGGGCGTGGAGTATACAGTTTACACACCTGTTATCCAAAGTACATCACCAAGGGGTCCCTGGACCTTTGGGCTTCTCCTCTTTAGCCTACACTGAACCCTGCAATGCAATCTAGGTCTGTTAGCAGAAACTGTGCATCTAAGTAACTTGCCTCTCCCTCCTGTGGTGCTAAAACCTCACTGGTTCCCTTTCACCAGAATAACAATGTCTCTTTCTGTTTACTGTATCCTGCACAGCTGTTTTCATACCCAGAAAGATTGTGGGTCAGGACACATCTGCTTTGTTAATGATGACACATTTCACTCTGCTGCCTTTTTTGATACCAAGTATAGAAACTGTGTATTTGCTCCTGTCTCAGCTTTTGTAAGACTGTAGCACTATGCCCTTAGTTGTGTTCTTTTCAACTTTTGCAGATTCTGAGTATTTAGTAGTCTGTGACCTATGCAAGTCTTAGAGTTTAAGATTAATACTTAATCAATGAAAATAAGAACTTTGGCTACATTCTGATTATTATGACATGTAGCATTTTGTAGCTGGTTTTTCAGCACTGGGACTTTAGCCATATTTACCCAGCAGACTTTTATAAGGTTTAAAATAAAGGCAATTTCATTATATAGAAAATGCCTTACTTGAGTATTTATTCATTTATTCATTCATTCATATACTTTTCTGGGAGAGGTATTCAGCGGTTACCAAAGTATAGGACTTCCATGCCTTCACGGAGGTTACATTTTATTGCACCTGAGAACCACATGAACTTATTTTAAAATTTGCTCTTCCTGTGTTTTTAAATGAAGCTGCTTTGCTTATTAGAAAATCATTTGATCAGGTAGTGAGCAACCTCGTAAGTTACTAGAGAATAACGTTTTGCCTGTTAATTTTTTGAAATCTCAGGCAATTTCTCCTCTCCTGCAAGCCCTGCTTTTACCATGAAATATTTACAAACCTCTGCAACACATGGTAGCTATGCATCATTGATGGCTTTGGGCTCTTATTGCTCACCTCTGTAACACATGGTAGATATGCATCATTGATGGATTTGGCCTCTTGTTGCTCACCTCTGTAACACATGGTAGCTATGCATCGTTGATGGCTTTGGGCTTTTATTGCTCACCCTACTGTACAATTAATCCATATTGAAAACTCTGCTTTCTACCAGAACAAGCTTGTTTTTTAATTCTGGGTCATTTTCCTTTGGTCTACAGATGTTGGCTGAACAGGCGTCAGATCGATGGGTCTTTGAATAGAACTCCCACGGGGTTCTATGACCGAGTGTGGCAGATCCTGGAGCGGACACCCAATGGTATCATTGTAGCTGGGAAGCATCTGCCACAGGTAAAGCCCCCCCGTGTTTGTGCCAGTGAAAGGGGCTTCTAAAAGGACCTCAAGGAGTGGAGAACTCTTCCCCCCTCTGCACTGAAAATGACCTTTCTCGTTACTCAGTTTTTTCTAAGAGTGTTTAAAAGAAGGTTTCCAGATAGAAGTACTGAGAAATAAAAAGTCTAATCAGCCGGATTGAACTATTTTTCCGCAATCTCAGTGACTTTTATTTTCAATTTTAGCAGCCCGTTGTATAAAAAAGCCTGCTTTACCAAGTGGCTGTATTGCCGGGAAGTTGAATTTAATCAGATTTTTTGGTGTTGTCGTATTTCTGACATTTCAAGGAAGCTCTCTGCTTGAAGAAACCACGCAGCTAAGCCTTTTGCCAAGCGAGCTGTCCTTCCTTTGTTTACTTGTTAGTGAATTTAGGGTTTCTTATATGGGCTTTGCTGTAAGCAGGGGTCCCTTCCCCACCAAGTTTTTTCCCAAAAACAATGGGCCACTGCTGGGTGACCTCACAAACAATAAAACAGGGCAGGTCTAAGAAGGAGGGCGTCCTGGTAATGCTGTGGGCGAGGAAGTTACTGCTCAGGAATTGCCTGCACATGGGAGACATGAGGGAAGCCAGGTCATCAGACAGGCCCACAGTCCTCACTTTACTCAAGGTGTAACTTACCTGTGCTCCAGGTGAATTAGTGCCCCTCCCTGAGGTGGTGTCTCAAGTTACACAAACTGGCCTGCTTCTCTGATTTGATTATTTTGTGGAAGTCCTCCACCCCCTCCCCTTATGCACACAGTGAAAACTCAGCCCTTGGAAGTCAGGTGCTGTCTTTGTCTCCAGCATTGCAGCTCCAACCAGATCAGTTCTGATGAAGCTGTTTGTACAAATCACGTATTCTCTAATACGCTAACCCATGCTCGCTTTGCCTGTTGTACGTACAGTGTCTCTGGAAGGGCGCACAGGAAATCGGTAGCCTTCTTTCCTTTGCCTTTGGGAATAGGAACTGTGTGGCTGAGGGGGCAGGGGTGGGCTTTTCACTGAAATTCTTTTTTACCTTTCATATTTTGAACTAAGTGAATATATTATCTGTTAAAAAAATAATAAAAACTTCAATAAAGTATTCTTTATGCTATTCATGGACTTTGGGTGGGTTTGTATGGTTGCCAGGATGGGTGCTCCGTGATTGCTGTTTGGAGCAGCACTGTCTCCTGGGCAGAGAATGGGCCTTAATTGTTAGCACCCTGCTGCTTCTTCTAGGCCTCGTCTCTACACACATGGGCAGTGGCCTATGGCAACCTTCCGTTAGCTTCTGTCTCAGCCCCTACTAATACTTCCCAGAGTTTCATTTAATTGTCTGATCGCCTGGGCCAGGTACATTCAGTACACTCTCTTTGCTAACGGTAACCACAGTTGTTCGTGTTAGCTGCCGGAGAGTCAGCTCCTGACTCGTGGTGACCCCATGCACAATGGAACAAAACACTGCCCAGTCCTGCACCATCCCCATGATCAGACCGTTGTGATACATAGGGTTTACACAGGCTAAGTTTCCAACCAAAAATCCTCACATCTGCAACATCATGATAAACGGAGAAAAGATTGAAGTTGTCAAGGATTTCATTTTCCTTGGATCCACAAACAATGCCCATGGAAACAGCAGTCAGGAAATCAAACAACGCACTGCATTGGGCAAACCTGCTACAAAAGACCTCTTTAAAGTGTTCAGGACTAAGGTACTCCTGATCCAGCCATGATATTTTCAGTCACCTCATATGCATGGAGCCCTGGTGGCGTAGTGGTTAAGAGTTTGGCTGCTAACCTAAAGGTCAGCAGTTCAAGTCCACCAGCTGCTCCTTGGAAACCCTATGGGGCAGTTCTACTCTGTCCTATAGGGTTGCTATGAGTCAGAATCCACTCGACGCCAACAAGTTCAGTTTGGTTTGGTTTTGCCAGAAGAATGAACAAGTCTGTCTTGGAAGAAGTACAGCCAGAGTGCTCCTTGGGAGCAATAATGGTGATACTTTGCCTCGATTACTTCAGACATGTTATCAGGAGTCAGTCCCTGGAGAAGGACATCCTGCTCGGTAAAGTAGAAGATCAGCGAAAAAGAGGGAGCCCTCAACGAGATGGACTGACACAGTGGTTCCAACAACAACGGGCTTAAGCATAACAACGATTGTGAGGATGGTGCAGGACCAGGCAGTGTTTCATTCTTTTTACACAGGTTTGCTATGAGTCAGAACCGACTTGACAGCGCCTGACAACAACAGTTTTCAGAAGTAGATCACCAGGCCTTTCTTCCTAGTCTGTCTTAGTCTGGAAGCTCTGCTGAAACCTGTTCAGCATCATAGCAACACGCAAGCCTCCCCTGACAGGTGGGTGGTGGCTGCACGTGAGATGCCTTGGCCAGGAATCAAACCCGGGTCTCCCACATGGAAGGCAAGAATTCTACCTTGGAAACACCAATGCTTCATGTAACAACAGTAAATAGGTATTTAGTACTTTTTATGGGTCAGGCACTTTCTAGGTACTCATTTAATCCCCACAACAGTCTTGTGAAGTTAGTCCTTTTGTTACTCCTGCTTGACAGATGAGGAAACTGAAGCACTGGGAAGTGGTTTTCCCAGGACCACACACCTAGGAAGTAGCAGACCCAGGGTGTTACCCTGCAGTTTGCCTTCTGAACCTTTGCTTTAACGTCTCTGCTACACCCCTTCCCATATATTCTTCCCAAGAATAGGAAATAAGGCAAACGTACTGTCTCTCCTCTAGACTTAATTACCGTAGTCACATAGCAGCTAGGTTGCCTTTTCAAATGAGATGTATTAAAGGAAATGGATGTGATACCATGAAAGAAAGGTTCCTTCCTCCCTCCCTTCTGTGATCCCATTAATCCTGTTGCTGGGCATCTAAGCAATTATACTGTGTTTAGCAACCAGGCTTTATTTTCCCCAAATTAGGTACTACCTCTAAGCATTAACAATGAATGGATCAAATTAGATATACACGAGGTGAAAGAACTTTGCTGGCATTGGACTGGGAGGGTACATTCCCACAGGGTTTCATTATGCGTAATTATTGTGAAGCTGTGATTAAGTTCACTCCAAGTCATTGAGGTAAAAGCAACTAAGTACATCTCACCATCTCTGGTAATAATTCCAGTGACTCCATTTGCTTTCCACCATACATGCCTAACGAGTAGCGCCTCCCTTCCATCTTGTGAGGGTTATCCGCCGTGCCCAACTTTGGATTTGAGTTTATTTTCTGTTTTCATTTGGTTTGTGAAAAATGAATCGAAGACTATACAACACTCCTACTTTAAATGAAAGGTAAAGGGTAGAGTTGAAAAAATTCTTTTCGTTTTTCTCTTTTCCATTTTTGCTTGCCATTTCTGCATATAATGTTCTTTTTGCTTGTTTGTGTGCATTTTTATGCTGCCAGCTCAGAAAGGATCTGCCACAGAAATGATGTAAATTCAATAGAAGTGACTTACAAGCTGAAATCTGAGAGCAGCATAACTTCTTGTGTTAATTCTGAGGAGAACATGTGCTCTGTTGTTGCAGTTCTTGGCTGTCCCTTTGGCATATTGTGGTGGCTTTCTAATGTAGTCCCTTTCCCCTAAAAACATGAGTATAATGATGACAGCTACTAAAAGCCGAAGGTTTAATTTATCACGAGAGTCGGCTGGCTGGCTTCAAGAGTTTGACATACATAAAATCCAGCCGTGCAGCTGAAAATGCTCTCTAAGGTTTTATAGAAACTGAAAAAGATGATTGATTAGAAAACGAAATCCCTCCACGAGAGGAAAACTAGAACGCAACAGTGCGGCATGTTAATGTTGGGTTCCTTTTTGCAGCAACCCACGCTGTCAGATATGACCATGTACGAGATGAATTTTTCTCTTCTTGTTGAAGACATACTGGGAAATATTGACGAGCCGAAGTACAGACAGATCATCGTAGAGGTTTGTATTAAGAAATGTAGATTGCTGAAGAAGTGCTTTTTACATGTCCCTGAAAGCTAGTAGAGTGTTAGGGGAGCCACCCAGGAGACCAAGAATTCCAGTGCTCACCACCCCTGATCTCCAGGGGCGTCCTTGGAGAAGACGGCATCTTTGTTAAGACATGTGAACAGTTCAAACACCTTACACTTCGTAAGCTGGAGAGACCACCTGCCCAGCTGTTTCAGCTACACACTCACCATCAACAACGTGTGCATCAGCCGCAGCCTAAAAATAGAGAACGCGACCTTATTTTTTATGTTTCGTTTTCTCTCTTTTTTTCTATTTACAGAAATAATGCACCACGATTGTAAAGTTTTAACAGTTCACAAAATTACAGAAAAGAAAGCAAAACTTTGCCACACCCACTAGAAAGAGATTATCACCATAGATATTTTGAGGGACATCTTTCCATACATCTCTGTGTAATTCTGTACTGTATTACCATTGCTCTATATAAAGTTAAATGCTAAAATATATGTACATGCACATATACACACATAAGCTGTCTTGTTGTTTTAAAATAATATACCAAATACATAGAAAAACGAAAGCTGCCATCCAGTCCATTCCAACTCAGGATGAACCGCGTGTGTGTCAGAGTAGAACTGTGTTCCATAGAGTTTTCAATGCCTGATTTCTCTGAAGTAGATACCCAGGCCTTTCTTCTGAGGTGCTTCTGGGTGGACTCAAACCACCAACCTTTCAGTTAGCAGCAAGAGAGTTAACCATGTACACCACCCAGGGCTCCACCAAATGCACAGAGAACCTCTAAAATGGATGAATTTAATATCTCTTTTCTGCACTTCGTCTTCTTTTCTTGGAACATTCCCTTCAGGCTTTGTGTTTCTGGAGGGCAGCTTGTATGTCTTACGGATACAGAAGAAGCGCTCCCTGAGGGTTGTATGTCTCACTGATACAGAAGAAGCTCTCCCTGAGGTTGTACGTCTCACGGATACAGAAGAAGCTCTCCCTGAGGTTGTTATGTCTCACGGATACAGAAGAAGCTCTCCCTGAGATTGTATGTCTCACGGATACAGAAGAAGCTCTCCCTGAGGTTGTACATCTCACTGATACAGAAGAAGCTCTCCCTGAGGTTGTATGTCTCACGGATACAGAAGAAGCTCTCCCTGAGGTTGTATGTCTCACGGATACAAAAGAAGCTCTCCCTGATGCGGAACTGAATGTGTCACCTCCAGAAACAGCATTTCTGGAGCTGCCCTCAGAGCTGAGTGAGATTCAGCCTCATCCCTGATGTGCCAGGATTTGGAAACAGCATCTGCCGGTCGGTTTCATAGCACGTGGGAGTGAGGTGGAGATTAGGGTCAAGAAAGATGGGCTATTAAAGGATGCTGAATGCCTTCTCTGTACTGCCACCTCAGCCTTTCCTGGTCTAGTGCATCTAGGACCAACGGTGGATACAGAGGTCCTTCTTGTGGCCCACAATGAGATCATTTGCTCTGCAGAAAAAAATATTTCCTTCAGAACTAGAGCAAAACTTAGTGTTCTCCTCTCTAGAGCCCTGCTGTACGGTCTCCCACATGTGACCCCTGGATTTTACCGGTAGTGGTCGCTTTGGTTCTTCCTGGTTATGTTTTTGAAGCATTTATATGAAGTACAGGTAGTGAGGTTCCTAAACTGGGGATTTTTGGGGTTCGTTTTCTGTTCCATGTACAAAGTAGGCACCATAAATGTCAGAGAGCCTTTACCAAGCATTGTACAGAGTTTAGCAGCCCAGGTGACACGGTGGTTATTTGAATCCACCAGCTGTTCCTTGGAAACCATATGGGGCAGTTCTACTCTGTCCTGTCAGGTTGCTATGAGGTGGAATCGACTCAATGGCAACAGGCTTTTTTGTTTCTTTTTTTAATAGAGTTTATCATCTAAAATGCACATGAGAACTTAGAATACACGTATGGGATGGTCCAATACTAGGATGATGCATTAAACTAAGATATTTTATGCAGACTAGACTAGTGTTCATGTCATAAGGAGGCCATAGATAAGTGTATTTTTGAAAACATAGCCATCCCCTGAGGAATGCCTATGGCATCTCAGGATTACACTCATCTTGGGGGCATAGGGCTTCAGGTAATTTGACTGTGAACCCAGCTCCAGAGTCTCCATGGAGCTCACCTGCCTTCTCTGGCTTTGCTTCCCACCTTTTCTTCTATGACAGGCCCCTTGCCACACTGGACATTGTTTGCTTATTGGCGTCTTGCCAAAGAGGATTGAGACCCAGAAAGAGTTTAGGCCCTTTGGTTGAAATTGGCCCTGTGAACTATGTGCAAGGTTGGGAAAGTCAGTTTTCTAAGTTATTAGTTTTATTTAAGTCACTAAAAATCATTTTTTTATAGCTACAGCGGTGCCTACAATTTAAAAAGTGTAGTTTCCAAACAGAATTTATGCTGCTGATTTACAAAAATCACAAGATTCCAGAGGTGATCCTATCCCATGGAACACACTGGAATACTAGGATTGTCCAGTGATCCAATTAAAGAAAGAGACAAGTCTAGCTGTGTTGCTTTTATATTTCATATAACTGGCTTTCTACGTCCATCTGTTCTAGTTACTGATGGTTGTGTCCATTGTCCTGGAAAGAAACCCTGAACTGGAATTTCAAGACAAAGTGGATCTAGACAAACTGGTAAAAGAAGCATTTCATGAATTTCAGAAGGATGAGAGTCGGCTAAAAGAAGTTGAAAAACAAGTAAGTAGAGAAAATAGCTTTTTGTACAATTTTTTCATTGTCTTAGTTCTTCAAAAAATTCCTAATCACTCATCATTTAACTTCAGAAACAGATTTACAGAGTGCAAAACAGAATATGTGAGGGCGGGGGGAGGCCTGACTTATTTGAGGAATTAATGTTACTTTTCATTTAACTACTAGTCAATTCAGGTATAAAATTCTGACGAAAAGAAATCTAGGAAGAGGTAAATTTCCTTTATGTTGTTAACAGTCAAAATGTATTTTACTGGGAAGGAGCCATAGATTCCAGAATGCTGTGCCATTCAATTCTGGGCAGGATGGAAATGTGGTAACAGCCTAGGTTGGTGTTGTGTACCACCTAATGTAGTCCCTTCCTGGCTCTCTCTCGTGCTCGTCTGAAAAGGTTCCCTAAGTAAATAGAATGATCCAGAAAAAGGAGAGTATGGAAAATGTCTGTCTTTGTTTTTTATGCTGAGGTGACACCACAGGGAAATGAAAAAAAAAAAAAAAAAGCTCAGGAAGCTCATACTTTCCACAAAGAAATCTTTCTGTGAATTTAATTTTCCCTCTAGGCTGACGGTGATTTTGCCTGTCAGCTCTTCACAAACGAAGAATCAAACAACTTGCTTACTGTTTCTCTTTGTAGGATGACATGACTTCCTTTTACAACACTCCCCCTCTGGGAAAAAGAGGAACCTGCAGCTATTTGACAAAGGTAGTGATGAATTTGCTGTTGGAAGAAGTCAAGCCCAGCAATGATGACCCATGTCTGGTTAGCTAGTGAGGACCGTAGAACACACATGGTCTAGAAGGGTGTGGAGCTTATTCGAGGCAGCCATGACTATGTGGACAGTGCTGGGTGCTGGCCGCCACGTCCTTCCCAGAGTCGTCAGATCTCTCGCATGCCATAGCTGATCTAACGGTCAGAAGTGCGTCTCATCAAGCCAGAAGGGTTCTCATGATTATGCCAACAACAGTAATAATCTTCGCTGAACAATAGAAATAGTTTGTGAATTGAAAATTCGCCTCTGCATGCTTCATGATCAGATAGCTCATGAAAAAGAAGCTTTGCTCTTTGGACTGAATTCCCACATCCCAAAAAACACAAGCCAAACCCACTGCTGTTGAGTCGATTCTGACTCATAGCCAACCTGTAGGACAGAGTAGAACTGCCCCATAGGGTTTCCAAGGCTGTAAATCTGCATGGAAGTAAAGTAGACTGCCACATCCTTCTCCCGCTGAGCAGCTGACAGGTTCAAACCACTGCAACACCAGGGCTCCTTTAAATTCCCACTTCAGTGGCATTAACAAATGAATTTGCCAACTTGTGATGCATACTGGGCATCCAAAGGTGTTGAAAGAACAGTGAATGTTTTTTGTGGCTTTCTCATCCTGCTGCTGTTGTTGTTGCTGGTGCTGTCGAGTCGTTTCCAATTCAGAGCCACCCGGTGTACAACAAAATAAGACACTGCCTGCTCCTGCACCATCCTCACAATTGCTGCTGTGTTTGAGCCCGTTGTTGCAGCCACTGTGTCAACCCATCTCGTTGAGGGTCTTCCTCTTTTCACTGACCCTCTACCAAGCATGATGTCCTTCTCCAGGGACTGATCCCTCCTGATAACACGTCCAAAGTACGTGAGATGAAGTCTTGCCATCCTCGCTTCCAAGGAGTATTCTGGCTGTACTTCTTCCAAGACAGACTTGTTCATTCTTTTGGCACCCATGGTATACTCAGTATTCTTCTCCAACACCGTAATTCAAGGGCATCAGTTCTTCAGTCTTCCTTATTCATTGTCCGGCTTTCGCATGCATATTAGGCAATTGAAAATACCATGGCTTGGGTCAGGCCCACCTTAATCCTCAAGGTGACATCTTTGCTTTTTAACACATTAAAGAGATTTTTTGCACCAGATTTGCCCAATGCAGTGTGATTTCTTGACTGCTGCTTTCATGGATGTTGATTGTGTATCCAAATAAAATGAAATCTTTGCTAACTTCAATATTTTCTCCGTTTATCATAATGTTGCTTATTGGTCCAGTTGTGAGTTTTTTTTGTTTTTGTTTTTATGTTGAGGTGTAATCCGTACTGAAGGCTGTAGTTTGATCTTCATTAGTAACTACTTCAAGTCCTCTTCACTTTCAGCAAACAAGGTTGTGTCTTCTGCATGTAGCAGGTTGTTAATGAGTCTTCCTCCAATCCTGATGCTGCGTTCTTCTTTATATGGTCATGCTGAGAGTTGTTAATGTGCATCATAAAAGCAAAGTCAACCAGCTAATATTCTGATTCTCAGTAACTGCATTATTTATTATATTTTAGTACACAGAGCTATTTTTCAGTTTTTACCTTGTTAACACGACTATGGTTTTGTACTTGTGCTAACTCTAGAGGTTGGATTAAAATACGGTGAATCTATACCGTATGAAACACTTCTGAGCTTCTAAAAATAGGACTTGTGTAGGGTTGTTCAGAAGTACATTAAATTATAGGACTGTTAGTTTGTACTAGTGAAAACAGAATTAAAAGTCATTAAATTTTATTTCTGAGTTAACGATTGTCTGGTGGTTGGTGGTGGTAGTTGCCATTGTATTCCCAGGTTCACATAATTGAGTTTATTACACTTGAATAGTTCACCTGATTTGAAGATGGACTAGAAGAGAATCTGTGGTACCTTCCGTTACACATACCTTGCCACCAAATTGACTTAAGTAAACTTTAATAAAAATAGAAAGTAGATTAAACACTGGTGTTTTATAAATTTAGTTCCTTCTTAAATGTTACAGTTCAGCCCACTAGTTTGAGTCCTGGCCCCACAGTGAGTGAGTTTTCTGACCGGTTTGATTGTGGAGTTTCACTTGAGAAGTCAGCAGACTTGTCACATAAACAATTCAACCCATTTGTAGAGTCTTGAAGGGAGCTAAGAAAGAAGAGACAAGTGGCTTCATGAATGAGTCAAACTGATAGCGAATAAATGGATGTGTGAGCACGTGCAAAACTCTGGAGACTCAGTCACATTTCTCAGAACTTTGAGGTACACTGCCTGGATCTGGCCTAAGAAATTTCTATTCGTTGGTTGACAAAACTGAGAAGGAACTGACCTTATAGAGTATTTTAAGAAGAGTGGTAAGACCAAGAAGGGAATTAAGTTACATTACTCTATTTAAGAGAGTTTAGGAAAAGGCGGTCCTGAATGATGAACTAAATTATAAAACTTAGCATGAAGCTCATGGAGAGAGAATTGAGGACTGATACTTCGTTGCTGGGAAAACTAGAAATTTAAGACAAAAATCCTCGAAATAGTTAATGTTTTGCTGAAATTTGGAGGAAAGTATATTCTATTTTTAAGGATTAAAAAAAAAATTCCGATTAGCTGAGCAGAGTTGCCAGAAATCTGCTGCTGTCTTAGTCGGAATCGGATATCATCTGCAAATGTATGTTTCCTGAATGATTTTTAGCTTCCTGCTTAAATGTTATATATACAAAATTCTGAGGTTTTCACATGGTACGGAAGGCATTCAGAGTCTGTGACATATGTATCAACAATACGTTTTGATGAAATTCAAAATTTATTGTTCTGAAAGATACGCTGGAATCAGTAAATCTTGATGTTCACCTCTGCAAAAACCGATACCTATTTTCTAGTTAGAAAAGCAAAAAACAATAAGAATTAGAACTCAGAGCACGTATGAATTTTACAAGCCCCATTTGGCCTACATTTTGCAGAGCAAAAATGTTTTAACAGCTGTACTAGAGACTGACTGAAAATATTAGCACATTTATCCAGGCATGACGAGATTTAAACCTGATTTAAAGCTTCCTCTATCACAATGGCAGATTCACTGTGTAAATTTATTGTACAGGCAACGTCTGTTGGAAACTCCTGACTGAATATCAAATTCCACTGCATTCCCAGAGCATCATTTTAAAAAACATGGTGTTTTCCAGATTTCCTGCCATTTTATTTAAGTCTGAAAAAAGTCATATTTCAGTGTTTAAAAATCTGAGCATGGGATCATCTTGATGTCATGTTCAATATGTGATAAGCTTGCAGTGCCTTATGGACACCAAATAACATTTATTGAACACCTGAATGCATTTAACTTTTCCCTGAAACTCTATAAAGAGGAGATTCAAAGATGTACTTCAAGCCCTCCATGAGTGTTGCATATTAAATAGATGGCATATAAAAGTTTAAAAGTCAACACAATGAAAACAGAGACCGAATTTCAATCATATGTGAAGGTTGGAAGTAGCATGGTAGCATGCAGCCAGATCATAAAACTCCCGTATCCCAGAAACTAAAAACATGAATGAAAATAAGGAGCGAAGGACCAGCAAAACACCACCAGCAGCATTCCAACAAAGGAAGCAGGACAACCTCATACCATAAACTCTGAAAAGCAGCAGAAGACAAAAGACCCATTGGAATTAGTATTTGGCTCCTATATTCCGGCCTCCCTGAAGCTGTATAGGGTGAGGACAAGGCGAATAGATAAATTATGAAAAGCCTGATGCATGTGGAAGGAAGCTGATGAGTGCTGAGTCAGCATCTAGGGGGAAAGACCAGGAGTGTCCCTCCAGGGTGAACACTTTTCCCCCACCACGTGTACCACTGCCAACGTCTTACTTTCCAGCAGGCTAGTGATACCTTTACGTGAATTAGAAAAAGGCATCTCTTCTGTGAGTGCAAAGTTTGGTGAACAGGTGACACCCTTGTGCAAAGAAAAAGGTCCTTTCTCTAAGCAGGTGCAACCTCAGGCCAGGGCACATGGAGAGGCAAGAACAACTGGACCTCAGCCCCCAGCTCCTCTTTGTGCAGTGCACGCACTGTGGGACAACTTGCCACAATGCCACAAGGAAGAGAACAGCTATTGGGAGTGGGCATCTTGATTTTCCAGCTGGGAGGGAGGCAGATGAGGAGCAATGGTGATCGTGATCCCCCAGAGCTGGTTATGTCCAACGATTGATGGTCTGAGAACTAATACCCCTGAGCTGTGTCTTCTTGCCTGAGGGGAGGGCGCAGTGGGGCTTGCAGGCCTTGGTGTCGGTGGATTTGGTGGCTGCCCTTTTCTTCCCTATAGTTTTGTTTAAAATACTTGAACCCACAATGCCTAATCAAGGGCATATCCTGTTTCCAAGGACAATGTCCTACAGTATGGGATTGTTCCTCCAAACAGGCTAAACTTTGTTTGCCTTTACTCATGTTGGAGATGGACAGCCTTGGAGGTAAATCCCCGCTTCACTCCCTCTGCTCAGAAGTTGCCCCCACTCTCCTCCTAGCCAGAGAGAAAAATGGGTGAAACAAGTAACTTTTGTCTCTTACTCCTCAATGGGAGTAGAGAAGCTTGGGTACAGCTTTCCATCAGCCCATTTCCCCTCCCCTCAATTGGTTCTTGTCCTCTTTTTTTTCTTTGATCTTTTCTGCCTTTCTGAGGGCTACATATTCCTGACTTGTGTCTTACTGCCTGAGAGTGAAGGACTCTGCTTGAAGCTGCTGGAAGAGGACAAAATATTCAGATTGGGTGGAAAAGGTTCAAGAGAGCACCCACAAAGCTACTGTGTCAGGCGTGAGAAAGGTGTAAAGAAACTGCCTGCAAATTATGTTAAAATACTACAGAAAAAAAGGATAGATAGAGAACCCATTTTGAAAGAAAATTTAGGAAATAGAGCATCCTTCACAACAAATGCCCTATGCTCTAAGAGAAATTAAAGAGAAAAGGAATCAATGAAAGAAGAAATCAAAGACAAAGCGACAATATCATGAGATGGGAAAATAAAGCTAAGGAAACAAGTTTCACAGAATTAGAAACAGCAAAGAATATAAGTGGCTGAAAAGTGAATTGCTGACACAAAGGGAAAGCTTGAGATAATTCAGTCAAGTACTTATTGAGCATTGATTATATGTCAGACACTGTTCTAGGCACAGTGGTGAGGGGAAAAAAAGTCAAATACCCCTCTCTTTACAGAGCTTCTATTCTCGGGGTTGGGGGTATTGGGTGACAGAAGTAGTGATAAGTACCATAAAGAAAAATAAGGTAGGATGGGCGAAGGGGAGATAAAGGGTGACAAAAGATAATTTTTTTTCCTGTGGTTTAGGGAAGGCCTCTGATGAAGGTGATACTTGCTCAGAGAATGTACATGGAAAGTACTATAGTAAGGATGGAGGGTGGGCAAGTTTGATCCAACGTAAAGGAAGTTGGTATCCCAGGTAGAGAAGGTTATGATTGTCACAGGAAGAAAAACTAAAAGATACAATAAAAGAAAGTTTTCCCTAGATAAGGAAGAACCACATCTGCAGATTAAGAGAACACATCATGTTCCAGGAAAATTGATACAGAATGAGCAACACTGAAACACATCTTGGGAAAGTTACTGAGCTTTAGGGATAAAAGGGATTTCTTCAGGCATTTAGGCCATAGAAGACCAGTCTTCTGGCAAGAACATGTGGCTGCCCAACTTCTCCACATCAGTTTAATGCTGTGCAGTAAGTGTGACCTAACATTTTTTTAATTCCAGCCAGTTTTAAGGGCAAATAAAGAACACTTAAATATTCAAGGACTCAGGAATTGTAACAACTGTGAGCCCTTGAAAACAATATATGACTGAATCCAGCCAACTATGACAATCAATATGAAGACATTATTAGAGAAAGATATAACACATAAGAACTGTTTGTGCACCATGATTCCATTAAAATATAAAATTAATACTAAACTGCAATGAGATTTAAAGTTACAGAAAAGGATGTAAAGATGACTTGAAAGAAAAATTTCATAATTTAATACAACTAATGGACTAGGACAAGAATCCTAGAACTTACTGACAAAAATTAGTAGAGGCTAAAAAGGAAGTATAAATGAGGTAATTGTCTTACACAAGAAAAAGTCAGTATTCACTTAAATTTTTAAACTTAATACATTAAGAAATAAAGTTTTTAGAAGTTTACTATTTAAAATTACGAAAGTAGGGCTGCTGGGTGACCGTGAGCCCTAAGGACCGAGGTGGCGGTGTTCTTGAGGCTGAGTGTCCTCCGAGGAGCCCGAGTCTGTTCTGAACCTCAGTGACCAGGCCTGCCCGTGTCTCAGCTTTTCCCCAGGACCGGTGCACCCCAGCCACCATTCTGGTTCCAAGGCTGCACCCCTCCACTAGAGTGACAAGAGGCTTGACGGTGCTGTGCTCCTGGGCCCGCTCCCAGCTGCTTGTTTGAATCCTTGCTGTGCGGTGGACTGCTCCCTGGCGGCAGCCCTCCCTCCATAGTCACTGGGATCTTGGACAAGCTGTTCCTACATCCATGGGGATGCAGCACAGAAATCTGCCAAGGCAGGCCTCTCGACACTCAGCCTTAGCCTTTGCTGGTCTTTGTTATTTCAGCTCTCATGACGTGGGCATCTGCAAAGCTCTAACCATGCTGTGGAGGCTCTGACTTTTTGGACTTAATGCCTTAAATAATGATTGTACACCTCTTTGCCTCTGCTCTGTCATGCCATTCAGCTGACAATAAGGAAGAAATAACAGATACGTCCATTGGTGAGAAAACCCTCTTCTAGTCACATAGTTATTTTCAGAATTTAATCTTTGAGGAAAAGGTTCAAGAGGAATTATACTCACGAAGTAGGGAGACTGAGTTCCATATTCTGGCGAGATAATGGGATTGTCTCCTAACTTCTCACAAGGCCCACAGTATAAATAAACATTATATATGAGCTTTTGCCTTTTAATTTATCAGTCTCTGCAGTAGTTAAGAGCTCGGCTGCTAACCAAAAGGTCAGCAGTTCGAATCCACCAGCCGCTTCTTGGAAACCCTATGGGGCAGTACTACTCTGTCCTATAGGGTCGCTGTGAGTTGGAATTGACTCGATGGCAAAGGGTTCTGGGTTTAATGGGAATTCAGTTTGTTACTATCAGCACATTATGATCAAACCTCTTCTATATTTGTTCTGGGAATGATGGACAATGGTAAAGTCTTAACTCATAAATAAAAATTTTGCAGGAAATTAAATAAAATTTTAAAAGTAAACAGTGATGAAAAACCACATTGATTAAGGGTAGGGTTGCACAACAGATCAATGCAATTACTGTCAATCAGTTGTACACCCATAAAAAGTTGAATTGGCAAAAGTTATGTGATACATATTGATTTGATGGCAATGGCAATGGGTCATGTGATAGATACACTTCCAACAACGACCAAAAAACAAAAGAGTAGCTGCTGAGACTGTATGTACAATCAAAAACCTCATGGGATTTGGTTCCTTGGTTTGGAGGTTTAGGGTCATGGTTTCATGGGGCATTCCAGTTAGTTGGCCTAATAACTGTTTAGTGCTTCTGTTCTACCTCCTGGTTCTTTGCGAAGTGCCTGCAGTCTTAAAATCTTGCAAGGCACAACAATTAGTCTCTATTCGCCTGGAGCAACAGAGGAAGACGGAGAGTCAGGAATAGAAGGAGGAAATGGAATGTGTGGCTAATTGCCTCCATGAACAACTCCCTCCTTTGCTATGAGACCGGACGAACTGGATGGTGCCTGGCTACCGTTACTGAACATTTTGATCAAAGATCCTATAGAAAAATCCTGATCAAAAGGAGGAAAATGCAGAACAGAGTTTCAAATTTTCATGGACTCTGGACTTGAGCATTATGCTCTTTTAAGAACTATCTCTATGGGATCAAATTGACAACAGCAACTTGAAAGATTAGATAGGAACCTCGGGGGCAGTGAGTTTATGTTAACAGCAGAGGAACAGCGCAGAAAAGGTGAGAATGGTTGCACAACTCGAAGAATGGAATCAACGTCACTGAATTGTACACGTGGAAACTGTCGAATTGCTGTACGTTTTGCTGTGTAAATTCTCAACAACATAAATAAAATTTAAAGACAAACAAAGAAGGTTGGGGAAAAGGGTCATAAAACTGACCATTTAGCACAAAATACGAAACAAACAGAAAAACTCCAGATCCAACGTAACCGGAACTTTCCGCTTTAATATCACACAATACTGAATTTAAGGTAAAATGTGTTAAAACTATAACTAGAATACAAGTGGCCTAAATTAATATATAAAACAAACAGCATCGTGTCAGAAACTCGTGGCTGTCCACCAAAATCTATTCTCCACTTGGATGGTAACAGAATGATAGCTGGGCATATGGCTGTCCATATACCATGCATTCCACTCTCTCTTACACTTAGGTGTGACCTTGTGCTAGATGTTCTCTGATGGAACGTGAGCAGAAGCAATGGGTGCCACTGTTAGGTCTGGCCCATAGATCCCTCTGCTTGCCCTTCGGTGCTCTTTTTCCCATTCCTAGGTGCTGGAATGGCATTGAGCAGGGCGAATTTGGTAGTCTTGTGTTGAACATGGCCAAGCTGCTTCAGCCTGGGTTCCTAACTAACTGTGGAGCAGTCTATATCCCCTCCATACCCCACCCTGCCTATTGGAACACCTGTTGTGGCCTTATTAAGCCCGGGTTCCAGCAGGAGACAGAACTATCCCAGATATTTGAACAGAGAGAATTTAATATCAAGAACTGTTTAATCAGTACAACAGCAGATGAATGGACAAACAAAATGTGGTACATTTTGTACACGATGGAATACTACTCAGCCATAAAGAGAAGTCTTGATGCCTGCCACAATATGGATAAACCTTGAAAACATTATACTGAGCGGATGAAGTCAGTTGCAAAAGGACAAATACTGTATGATTTGACATGTTAAGAAAACATATAGAAACCGAAGTTTATTACCAGTTATGGCGGGGGTGGCGGTGGAGAAAGGAGGAGGAAGGAGAGAGTTTTTGGTTAGGGGGCTTTGAGTTTATGTTAACGGTGGTGGAATAATTTGAAAAAGAATAGCGATATTGTTCACACCACGTAAAGAATGCAATCAATGTCACTGAATTATACATGTAGAAATTGTTGAATTAGCGAATGTTTTGTTGTATATATTCTCACCACACAAAAAAGTTGTTTAAATATAGTTGTTAACTAGGAAACCAGAAGGGTGGGTGGGAGCCATTATATTTTGGGGGTGAGCTTAGGGGAGTCTGTTGGTCCTAGCAGTTGACTACAGCGTTTGTTGTTAGCTGCCGTCGAGCTGATTCCGACTCATGGCAACCCCTTGTGTGCAGAGCAGAACTGCTCTTCTAGGCTGGGACCTTTCATAAGCAGATGCCAGGACTGTTTTCCGGGGCACCTCTTGGTGGGTTCGTACCTACAACCTTTTACTAGTAGTTGAGTGCTTAACTGTTTGCACTACCCAGGGACTCATTAGTATACTCTAACCAGTATAAATATCAAAATCTAAAAAGCAAGTGCCTGGAAATGCAAGGAGAAACAACGTAGTCAAAAGAAGAAACTTCGTCTAATTTACTTCTGACAACCTATGACAAATGGAATCTAGAAAAATCATGCATCACTAATATATTTAATTCCATATCCAAATAACACATTAATTACATCCTTTTAAGTCCTCTGAAACATTAGCCAAAACTGACCATATTTTGGTTACCTCCATGCATTTCAAACTTAGAAATAGTAACAGTCTGCATTTTCTGGTGTCAGAAAAGAAAAGGAAAAAAAAAAAAAAAACCCACTTGACCCGTTGCCGTCAAGTCGATTACAACTCAGTGACTAGATAGCTGCCCCACAGGGTTTCCAAGGAGTGGCTGATGGATTCGAACTGCTGACCTTTTGGTTAGTATAACAAAAATAGAAGGCGAAAAAAAAAACCATCTTGGAAATTCTGGAATTCCTATCTAAATTGAAAACAAAATGGAATGTCTAGACTGTAGTCAAATACTACATATAAGATGGCTAAACCCATAGTCAGAGAAAAATTCATAGCCTTAAACATAGCACTAAAGATAGAATGAAAATAAGTAAATTCTAATTTCAAGAAATTAAAAAATGACAACAAAACAAAAGCAGAAGAAAATAATAAGATGAAACAGAAATTAATTACTTAAAAAAAATCAAAATAAATCCAAGAGCCGTTTTTTTAAAGAAAGCAGGATAGACAGCTACACCACTTATTTACCTAACTGAGTCATGAAAGGGACGAAGAACAGTTTACATTTTTTGGCATTTATTACACTAGGCCTGTGCTCAACGATTTATGTGCATTAGCCCCACCTCAGCAGGTAGGTACTATTATTATCATTTTACAGATGAATAAACTGAGGCACAGAGTTTAAACATTTTACAGAAAGTCACACAGCTAATAGCTAAACAATCAGATTCCACATCACAAAATCAGAGAGAGCAAATAATCACAGATGCACAGGACATTTAAAAAAGTAAATGTAAACGATACATATTTATCAGAGCTGATTCTGACTTAGAGGGAGCCTATAGGACAGAGCAGAACTACCCTATATGGTTTCCAAGGCTGTAATCTTTACAGACTGCCACATCTTTCTCCCACGGAGCTGCTGGTGGATTTGAATCGCCAGCCTTTTGGTTAGCAGCATAGCTTTACACCACTAGACCACCAGGGCTCCCTACAATGCATATTAACATTAGAAAATTCCCAAACTTACAACATGACTGACTGGTTTAAAGACACGTCCTCAAGAAACAAGTTCATCTATTTGCCAGCGTTTGAGCAATCTGGGGAGGGGTTGGTGGAATCTGCAGTCACCTAGCCCTCTCCCAGTTTAAAGCAGCAGTGATCCCTTTGTGATGTGGAAGGCATCTTATGAATAGCAGAATGGGGACACGAGGAAGCAGTGTCCCTAACTGAAGAAGCTGGAAAACCTAGAGCTCGGATAGAAGTACATTGATTCCAGAACCTGGCTTAATCTTCTTCCCAGGGCCGAGCTGCTGAAAGCACAGAGGGCCACAGTATGAGTATGTTTCGCGCTAGTTTTGAGCCCACAATAAAATGAGTGAAGAAACTCCATCACATCAAAGTCACTCACCGTCCAGTGCCCCCCTACCGTGCTCCTGTATTTGGAAGAGAAACGCAGTCAGGGTGGAGAAGTAACTCTCCATCTTGTGCGATCCGCACAGTGAACTACAGGGGCAGGTTTAAGTGGCAATTTTGGTTCCAGTACCGGCTGAGCCCCCGGTAAGGATGATGGGTTCAGAGGGGTCTGGATCATTTAGAGAAGCGCTTGTTTTCTGGGCCTGAGAGTGGGTGCTGTAATCAGAACTCTTTCATGAAACACGCATTTCTGGCTCTTCAGTTTCAATTGTTTTTTGATGGAGGCGTTGCAAATTACAAAAGCACAGCTGGTGACCTAGAAGTTTGGCGCTCCATTGAGTTTCTCTTCTGGCCAACTTCAGGCAAGACTCTGGGCGGAAAAGGAGCAGAGCAAATCCACGCAGAAATGAAATGTTTGAATCTGATTTATTTTTCCCTGCTGTCTTCTTATCCAGCAAAAATAGAATAATTCTGCAGTCTTCGAAATCATTGATATGCCCTCAATTATAGGGATTTGGCTTCATCTTTTCTTGATATAAAGTCTATTTTTCTATCTTAGGAAACGTTCTTTTCGTGCATTTTCATGGAACAGATACGAGCCACTTAGCACTGTTTTTTGTGTGACCATCACCACTATTTACTTCCAAAACCTTTTCAAACAGAAACTCTGTGCCCATTAAGGAATAAAAGTCTACTTTTTAAACCACTGTGTTATTATTGGGGCCCTGGTGGGTCAGTGGTTAAGGGTTTGGCTGCTCATCAAAAGTTCGGCAGTTTGAATCCACTAGGCGCTCCTTGGAAACCCTATGGGGCAGTTCTACTCTGTCCTATAGGGTCACCATGAGTCAGAATCAACTCCACGGCGACAGGTTTGGTTTTTGGGGGTTTAGTCTATTATTATCATTTTAATGACAATGTTGTTAGGTGCTGTCAGGTCGGCTGCAACGCATTGGTATGCCCGTGTGCATAGTGACCATTGTGAATTCTGACTGCCTTCCAACCCAGGCGGCTCATCCTCCAGCACTGTATCAGAGAACATTCTGTTATGCTCCATAAGGGTTTCATTGGCTAATTTTCAGAAGTAGATTGCCAGGCCTTTCTTCCTAGTCTGTCTTAGTCTGGAAGCTCTACTGAAACCTGTCCACCGTAGGTGACCCTGCTGGTATTTGAAATACCTGTGGCATAGCTTCTGGTATCATAGCAACACGCCAGCCACCACAGCAGGACAAACTGACAGATGGGTGGTGGGTAATGACAACAATGGCTTAAAAAAAGCGAAGTCTGAACAGTGTCCTCAGCGGAGAGGGAACCCCGTGTAAACACGGAAGGGTGGGAACTTTCCTCCATTTCTGCTGGCTGGGCTTCTTCCCCTTTGTCTTCCTGCTTCCTCACACTCCATGGAGCCCCCAGCCCTAATAAGGCCACTTGGGTAAGTTCTTTTGGGTAAGTTCTCCCCAAGGCCAAACTTCCCCTGGGCATGGTACATTTGGTTGACAGGGACAGTAAAAAAAACCCATAAAACCCATTGCCTCGGAGTGGACTCCGGACCCCACAGGGGTCAGCAGGGACAGTGGGGGGCACGTTAACATCCCTCCCACAGGGCAAAGGGTTTCTCTCCTACAAGGCCTCTCTGGTCCTGGATTTGTAATTCTCCCAAAATGATTGGTCAGGTCAAAATCTTGCAAGTGATTGATCTATTTAATCTCCGCCTAAAGGCTCACGGGGATTGGCCGGTTTACTAATCCACCAATAGGAGTGAGTGGCTTGTGGTTGGTTTGCGGCCCTGTCCAGAGGGTCCCGCCTTGAGAATGTCTACAAACCCGGCCAATCTCCTAGAGGTTTCTGACCCTGGAGCTGGGCACGCCCCTTGGACGCGGAGACCCCCACCCTAGGCCGGACGAGAGAGCCGTAACACCGCTCCTGAGGCCTAAACGCTGAGGATGGAGAAGGACGGTGGGCATGTTGGTCCCCGGAGAGAGAGCTGGGTGCCTCCGGGCAGGAGGTGGCCCACAGAGCTGGGCGCCCCGAATAGGCGGGTGCAGACGGCTCAGCGCAGCGGGGCAGCGGGCGGGCGGCTGGGAGCTGACACGTGCCGGGGCAGGCCGGAGCCTGAGCGCCATGCCGGGGCTCGCCCACCCAGCGCGGCGGGACCAGCGCCACAGCTGATGATGCCGGGCCCAGTGAGGCCCAGGGCAGTGCGGCCCAGCGGGACCCGGTAGGTGGGAGCCACGTGGACCGTGGGAGCGTGAGCCACGCGGACCCCGGGAGAAGTGGGGAGCCATACGGCCTGTGGGGAGCGTGGAAGCCACATGAACCCCAGGAGCATGAGCCACGCGGACCCTGGAGAGCCGGGCTGGAGCCGAAGGCACGTGAATGCAGCGTCTGACCTGAACCACAGCCGCCTGCTGAGTGAGGTAGGTAGGGCCACGGAGGAGGGGTGAACAGGGGTGCCCTCTTTGAGAATAAGCAGGAAATCTGGTGGCGCGGTGGTTAAGAGCTACGGCTGCTAAACCAAAAGGTCGGCAGTTCAAATCCACCAGGCGCTTCTTGGAAACTATGGGGCGGTTCTACTCTGCCTTTTAGGGTCGCTAAGAGTCTGAGGTGGACTCCACCGCAACTAGTTTGGTTTTTTTGGGTTTTCTTCTACAAAGTGAGCTGCCTGTAGAGGGGCGGGACCAGTTCACTGGGCAAGATGTTTCTGTTGTTCACCATTTGTTTTCTATAAATAGTAGGAGCCCTGGTGGTGCGGTGGTTAAGCCTCTTCTCTGCTAACCAAATGGAACCCACCAGCCTGTTCTGCAGGAGAAAGATGTAGCAGTTTGCTTCCTAAAGATTTACAGCCTTGGAAACCCTGTGGGGCAGTTCTGCTCTGTTCTGTAGGGTCGCTATGAGTCAGAATTGCCTGGATGGCAGTGGGTTTGGTTTTTTTGGTTTTTCTATAAATAATAATGGCTTCACTTTGCCAACACTAAGTGTCTTCTGTCCCAGCTTGATTGTACTGGATGAATGGAGCTCCCATGGAGTGGGTGAAGCCCTCCTTCCTAGCAATTTCCTCACTGCTCAGAAGTTTGAGGCGCATTCTGTCTGCGCGTGCAATGCAGATAGATAGACAGAGAGACATCGCCCTATCCAGGACTACGCCTTTTGAGATCCATGGTTTCAGAACAGAATTTCGGATTTGGTGCAAGCCATGCTGTTTGTATGTCCTGCCCAAGAGGCGATGACGCAGAGGCTGTCCAGGCCATTCTCCCCAAGCCCCGTGTGGAGCTAACACTCTGAGGGACACTGCAGGAGTAGGAGGTAGCCGGCAGAGTCTGTATCCAGACCCTGGAAGGATCCCAGAGGGAACCTCTCTGGGAGGGCTCACCCAGCCTCTAGCCCACTCCTGAGGCAAGATATGTTTCTTACCGTCTCAGGAAGGAAATGATGCAGCCCAGAGGATTCTGGAATCCTTGAAGGAAACCATGAACGGTAGGACTTAAGCTCCATTGATACTGCTTCTGACTTCCTATGCTTCTTCCCCCTCCCTCAGACCCCAGATATCTTTCTGGGTTCCTGCAGTGCAACAAATTACTTAATACGGCCCTTCTAGCCATGGTCTTTGTGACTCACACATAGTGACTGAGTGGGACTATGCAAATAAGGTGTATGGAACCTGTGATGGTTGGGGCTATGTGCCAACTTGGCTAGGCCATGGTTCCCAGTATTGTGTGGTTGTCTTCCATTTTATGTGCTGTGGATCCCGACCTCTGAATGTTGATGAGGCAGGATTGGTGTGGGATGTGTCTTAGGTCGCAGCCTTGCAGGAGGGTGTGACTCAAGTCCCACTCTTACTGAAGTTATGCTCTTCCTTGGGGTGTGGCCTGCATTGAAGATATATGTGTGTGTCCTGGCAAGACTCTGTCTCTCTGCACCTGGATCCCACATCCGGTTCATGATCACTTGACTCCCCAGAGGCCTGCTGTTTGACTTGTCGATTCTGGGATTTGCCGGCCTCCATAGCCCCTTGGGCTGGCAGCCTATCATGTGACCTGATTCACCAGCTTCCGCAGCCTTGTGAGCTAGCATCCTGTGGTCTGAACTCCCGATTTGGGTTCATCAGTCCCTGCTGCCATGTGGGTTGGGAGAAGCCTATGTCTGACCCATGAATTTGGGACTTGCCAGTCTCCACAGCCGTGTGAACCATTTCCTTCATGTGGTTTGTGAGTTCTGTGAGACGTTCCAGCGATTTAGGGAATCCAAAGATGAGAAGGAGAGTACTCAGGCGAGAGGGAGTAGTTGATGTTACAGATGGCGGAGTGGTACAGCAGCTCGGAAAAGTTGGGCATTTGGGACATCTTTATTCATTTATTTCTATTGTTGTAATTTAAATGAAGTTTATCTTTCAAGTTAGTCTCCCATACAAAAATTTATACACACATTGTTATGTGACCCTAATTGCTCTCCCCGTACTGTGACAGCACACTCCTTTCCACTCCTGATTCCCCGTGTCCATTCAACCAGCTCCTAACCCTCTCTGCCTTCCCATCTCACCTCGGGGCAGAAGCTGCCCATTTAGTCTCTTGTATCTACTTGAGCTAAGAGGCACACTCCTCACGAGTATCACTTTATATCCCACAGTCCAGTCCAATCCCTGTCTGAAGAGTTGGCCTCAGAGATTGTTTTTAGTTCTGGGCTGATAGAGAATCCGTGGGCCATGCTTTCCAGGGTTCCTCCAGTCTCAGCCAGACCATTAAGTCTGATGTTCTTACTAGAATTTGAGTTCTGCACCCCACCTTTCTGCTGCTCCATCAGGGACTCTCTGTTGTGTTCCCTGTCAGGGCGGTCATTAGTGGTAGCCGGGCACCATCTAGTTCTTCTGGTCTCAGGCTGATGACGTCTCTGGTTTCTGTGGCCCTTTCTGTCTCTTGGGCTAATACTTTCCTTGTGTCTTTGGTGTTCTTCATTCTCCTTTACTCCAGGTAGTTGGGACCAACTGAGGCATCTTAGATGGCCACTTGCAAGCTTTTAAGACCCCAGACACCACTGACCAAAGTAGGATGCAGAACATTTTCTTAATAAGCTTTGTTATGCCAGTTGACCTAGATGTCCCCTGAAAGCATGGTTGTATTTGGGGCATCTTTCACCTCCACCTCATAGGAACCAGCTTTGTGCTGGTTTTAATAAATAAAATTATTTGTTTAGTTCCTTTGTTCCTCCTGGACTCCTCCGCTGATGGGATGAGAGGGTCCCTTTCAGTTCCTGAGGGGATCTCTCCCACTGCCAAGTCAATTTGTCTGACTCTCCCCTCTGCCATCAAATCTGCATACTCATCTCACCCTGTTCCCTTCTCTCCATTGCTGCGAGATCATGTCTATAAATACCACGTTCATTTTGTAAATAAACCTCCAGTGGCTCCCTATTGCCTGCCTCTTTGAATCTGTCTAAGCTACTCATGGTCCTCAAAACAAAGACACAGAGGTAGTCCCCTTGCCTAAAATGCACTTCCCGTTCTTCTCTGCTATTCAGTCCTTTCATGTTTGTGTCAACTCCTCCTCCAGGACTCTTGAAGTTCTACTGGTCTCTACCCCTGAATGCCCAAGGATGCCACATAATTCCATATAACTATAGTCTATAGACCATCCATTGGTGCGTTCATTAGTTCATGGGGTCGGTGGTTTCTAAGGATGAAGTATAAGCCTTATGAGGCCCAGTACTCAATAAAAGCTGTATAAATTGAGTGTCTCCACCTAGTGCCCACCACAGTGCCGACCATGTAGCAGAAGCTGTGTAAATGCTTGCTGATGGATAGAAAACAGTGTGGTTGAAAAATACTTCCTATGAATGGGGATTTTTGCAGAGGGAGATGTAATTGTCTGGTTGTCTAAGAAAGGAAGGGGACGAAGGGCTTTTTTGGTGGTTTTGTATGACTGTGCAGTAAGACTTAGAGAAATTCAGTAAAACTGTCCATGTTTATCTCATCTAGAAATGGAAGTTTGAAAAAATGGTCAAGTCGACATTTATGAGAGCAGCTGATGAATGACTTTAGTCCTGTGAAAGCAGAAAGCTGAGAATTCCAACTTTGCTTTGTGAAAATAGCTTTAGAGCCACATTCTGAACCTGGAAGGTTTTATGCAAATTAATAATAGAAGTGATTTTTCAACTTGTATTGAACAAGGAAGTAAATAACCAGAACTAGCGGAGTCAGCGGTTAGTTAAGTGGTTCTCTCAAATGCATCAAGGACAGTGCCATTAATTTTCTTGGCTATGGAGGTGGCGGATGATCCCAACACGGTTCCTTCTGCTTTTGGCCCAGTGCCCCATACGCTTGATAGGAATTTAGTTGGCAGCTGTTTGGTTGAAATATATTATCCCAGTGAAATTTTCCTTAGATTCTTTCGTTGAGAAGAGACCCAAGGCAGCAACATGGAGTATTAGTTGGAGCAGACACTTGCCTTAGTCACCTGCTTTGCCATTAGCCAGAGGGAACGCGCTGTGGCCCTTTGATCTCTGGGCTCCCCTCCCTTCGTCAGGCGCAGGCGGAGGACTAGTAGGTACCCTGCCCACCTCACAGGGCAATAGATGGGAAAGGGCACTGAAAAGTGTTATAACATTTTAATATGTAAACCAGTTGCCATTGAGTCTGTCGGAGTAGAAATGTGCTCCATAGGGCTTTCAGTGGCTGCTTTCTTCAGAAGTGGATCACCAGGCCTTTCTTCCAAGGTACCCCTGGGTGAATTTGAACCTCCACCCTTTCAGTTAGCAGCTGAGTGTATTAACCATTTGTACCATCCAGAGACTCCTTTTAATATATAAATCCAAAACCCCATTGCAACTTATAGCAACCCTATAGGACAGAGCAGAACTGCCCCATGGGGTTTCCAGGGAGCAGCTGGTGGATTTGAACTGCCGACCTTTTGGTTAGCAGCTGAGCTGTTAACCACTGTGCCACCAGTGCCCCTTTTAATATATTATGCCATGTAATTATTGGAAGTTGCGTGGCATAAGACAGTAGGACTATATATTATTATTCTGTTACACAATAAGCAAGCTTTGTATTGTTGTACATCTGGGAGCATGGCCTTGATATTTCCATGTTAGTGTTAGAACAGTGACCACACAGGACAGCTGACATGCCCTCCAGACCTTGGCCGACCTCAGAGTCGCCACGCAGGACCGAGGTCTGCAACTCCTCCTCACAGCAACAGTAGTCGCCTGTTCAGGGACCTTTCACAGCCGTCATCCCATTTTACCTCACCACCGCAGAGTCCCAGCTCCAACACCTGTGTGGGTCCCTTCTTGTGCTGTGGCCCAGTGCCCAGCCCAGTTCTCACCCCAAATGGACCACTCTGCAGCTGCACCGAAGGCCATTCCACCCGCACTCTGTGGCTAAAGTGCGCCCAGTGCGGAGTGGCAGGTTGCAGTGAGGGGCAGCTGCCTTTCCCGTAGTTTGCGCCTGAGGCTTCGAGACTTCAGACTAGAGGGACAGGGAGTCAGGCAGCAGCTGTTCCCCTCTTTCCACTGTTCCCTTCAGGCCTCTCCTGCTGCATTTGGGGAACGAATGTCCTGAGATAACCTGAGCCCTTTCTCTCTGGAGTGATGTGATGCTTCTGGATTTTCTTTTGTTGTGTCTCAGTTGGCCTGTCCATGGGGCTTGACCACTTGTCGTCACCCAGGGGAGGTTAAGGAGATGGGATTTGAGCTCTGAGGAGCAAGAGGAATGGGGAAGGGTACTGTGATGTGCGATGTGTGAACTCAGGTCTTAGCTGTACAAGGAAAGGCCTTTAGGTAGACAGTAGCAGTTGTTCTTCTGTGAAGTCCCTGGATGCCTCTTATTTCCTGCTTCCAAAACATGCGTTTGATGAGTGTGGGTGTGTATGTGTGTGTGTGTGTGTGTGTGTGTGTTTGGTGGCGGGCAAGGAGAACTCTTTGTCCCATAGCTAGTGACACGGTGAGTAGCAAGTAAGGCCCAGTGAGGCATCCCTGCTTCCAGTTTGGTATGGGTTCATTCTTGGCTACAGCTGAGGCCAAGGTTTGTTTCTGGCTCTACGCAGCATAAGCTGGTTTCCCTTCCAGCCGAGGCCAAGGTTTGTTTCTGGCTCTACGCAGCATAAGCTGGTTTCCCTTCCAGCCGAGGCCAGCCCCTGCAGCTCTGCTGGACCTCACCTTGTCCTGCCTTCTGAGGCGCCGGGCCCGACAGTCATCCCCTCTCTTTTCTGCTCTTCACTGGGTTCTTGCATTAAAATGTGCTTTCATCTCCCCCACTTAAAACAACCCTTCCCCTCCATGGCCCTCCATCCATGCCGTCTCCTCCCGTTCTTAGCCAAACTTCTCCAGAGAGCTGTCTGCACATGTTCCCTCCATTTTCTCACCACCCACTCTGTCACCGAAACGACTTCTACAATGGTCACCACGAGTCAGAAATCGACTCGACGGCACTTGGCAACAACAACAACAAAAGTCACCAGTAATCTCCATGTCGCCAAGTCCAAATGACATTGTTTTAGGCCTAATCTCCTAGCAGTGTTGAACCCGATAGCCACTGCCTCCTTAAGGCACCGTCTTCACTTGGCTTCCAGGCCACCACATTCTCCTGGCTCACCTCCTTCCTCTGCGGAAGCTCTTTCTCAGTTTCTTTCACTGGCTCATTCTCTTCTAACCAGTTGTCACCAAGACAATTCCTGACTCCTGGCAACCCCATGTGTTTCGGAGTAGACCTGTGCTCAATAGAGTTTTCAATGTCTGTGATTTATGGGAAGTAGATCACCAGGCCTTTCTTCCAAGGTGCCTCTGGGTGGACCTTTTGGTTAGTAGCCAGTGCTTAGCCATTTCCAGCCCCCAGGGACTCTTCATGCTCTTCTGGCCTCCATTAAAATGTTGGAGTTCCTCTTGGCTTGGTCTAAGACCCCCTTCTCTACTCTGTAATCTCTCACCTGCTTGTAAGACATCAATAGTCAATGTCCTGCTGTACAAAAAAGACTGACATTTATAACTTCAGCCCAGATCTCACCTCTGACACTAGATTCATAGTCAGCTACCTACTTGACAGCTCAATCGACAGGCATTTCATAGTCAATATGTTCAATAATGAACCCATGGTGATCTCTCTTCCAACTCCCAAAATCCTGGTTTCCTTCCATTTTTCTTTCCATAACCCGTATATCCATCCGTAGAGGCATGAAATTTGAGATTCATCTTTGATGCTACCCTCTGCGTCACTCCACAGTCAGTTACCAAGTGCTGTCAGTTCTGTTCCTAATAAATCTTGAATCAATCCAATTCTCTCATGTCCACTGCCACCACCCTGATTTAGGTCACCTTCACCTTGTTGCTGGACTTCTTCTCTGGTCTCCTAACTCAATCTCCAGCCATCAGTCAGATACAGTCTTTTGAAAAGCAAATGTGAGCATGGGGAGTGGGCATAAAACTCTTAAAACAGTAAGAGTTTAGAATAAAACTCTTAGGATAAAATTCAGAATCCTCTTCTCGGTTCCTCAGACTCACCACAGAGCATCGCCCCTGTGCTCCCTGTGCCTGGAGCTCCCTGTGCCTGGAGCTCCCTGTGCCTGGAGCTATCCACCTCCTCGTCTCACCTCATTCCCTTCATGTGGCTTCTACTCATCCATCAGCTTTCAGCTCAAATGTCACTTCTCAGGGAGCCTTCTGGGAGCCCCGAGACCTGAGAGCTCCTCCTGCTCCATGCTTCACTCCTTCAGGGAGGCAGAAGCAAGGATCTCAACTGTGACTCAGTAATTGACTAAGTGATTAGCTCCTTCAAACCTTAACATTACCTTTCAGGGTGATGAAAATGTTCTAAAATCGATTGTGGTGATGGATGACCAAGTCTGTGAATAGATGAAAAACCACCCAATTGTTCACTTTAAACGGGTGAATTGTATGGAATGTGCATGACGTCTCAATAAAGCTGTTTTAAAAAAGACAAAACTGAAACCTTACACTAGAAGGAAGGCTCTAGAAGAGGCAGGGACCTTCTCTGTCTTGTTTACCATTGAGTACCCAGCATGCCACAGGGTACCTTGCACACAGCCTGTTCTTAATCAGTATCGGTCTATCTTAATGCTTTTTATATAAATGCCCTTCGACGCCTGTCATGCTGCAAGGGGAAGCCACTACCAGCTGGTGCCGTTGAGCCAACTCTGACTCACAGTGACCCCATCTGTGTCAGAGTAGACCTGTGCTCCATAGGGTTTTCAGTGGCTGATTTCTTGGAAGCAAATCACTAGGCCTTTCTTCTGAGGCACCTCAGGGTGGACTCGAACCTCCATGATGTCCTTCTCCAGGGACTGGTCCCGCCTAATAACAGGTCCAAAGTACGTGAGATGAAGTCTCGGCATCCTCGCTTCTAAGGAGCACTCTGGCTGTACTTCTTCCAAGACAGACTTGGCTGTTTTTCTGGCAGTCCGTGGTATAGTCAATATTCTTCGCCAACACCATAATCCAAAGGTGTCAGTTCTTCTTCAGTCTTCCTTATTCATTGTCCAGCTTTCTCATGCATATGAGGCAACTGAAAACACTGTGACCTGGGTCAGGCGTACCTTAGTCCTCAAGGTGACATCTTTGCTTTTTAACACTTTGAAGAGGTCTTTTGCACCAGATTTGCATTAACCTTTATTTATTTTGGAATTAATTGCTCTAAAGGGAGCCAGACACAATCGATGTATTGAGCCCCATTTGGTTCCTTTCCTTCTACTTCCTTTCTGGATCACCGACTCAAGATGAAGCAAAACGTGCTCCAGTGAGCATGCTCTCAGTGCCTCACAGCGTTCCCTGGGTGTGCGTGTGGCAGTTGAGGGCAACATCTACAGAAATGAGGAAGAAGAATGGGTAGGTCAGTGGACTTCGGAGAAGCGTCCAATTCCGTGTCTCCTTTTTGTCGCAGACGCCTCTTTTCCAAGCAGCGACATCCCCCTGGCTTTGAAGTTACTGCCTGTGTACAGACTGCCTGAGATGTTATTTGAAGGACTTTCCAGCGGGTGCCCTTTGTGGCTTGTTTATGTAAGATGTTAATGGGGCCGGCTGCAGAGCTGTGTCTCTGGGTGAAAACACCCACAAATGGATGGAAATGGCTTGAGGAGTGAAAACTAGAACCCTGGGCTTTTGCTGTAAAACTCTCTCTGCTGTTAGATGCCAGCCAGGAGCACAGAACACTGGAGCATCATGACGGGTCTGATCCAGATGCACGCAGAATTCTGTGTAAAGCCTTGCAGTTTGCCATACTTCCACACATACTTGCCTGACTGCTGAGATTTTTAAAGATGTTTTCTTAATTTCTCATTATTTGCGGTAGTGACTTTCCCAACAAAATCATTCATTCATTCCTTCGAAAGTATTGATTGTTACAGGCACTGAGGATCTAATGGTAAACAAGGCACTTGAGGTCTCAGTTCTCAAAGAGCTTATATTCTAGTGTGGAGACACAGAGCAGCAAAAAGGAAAGAAGTATGATACCATCAGAGAATGGTGACAAGCGACCAAAAGCAAAACGGAAACCGGGCTGTTGGTTAGGGAGTTATGGAGGAAGCAGGGATGGTTTACGTCTGGTGGGCCAGGAAGGCCAGGGGGCGCTGGAACCAAGGCCTGCGTGATGGGAAGGAGCCAGCCATGCGATGAGCTGAGAGAAGAGCAACCCAGGATGAGGGAACTGCAGATGCAAAGGCCCTGAGGCAGGAATGAGTTAGCTGTATTTGTAGAACAGAGAAGTTCAGAGTGGCGGGGCTGGAGTGGACAGAGGGGGCTGGGTGGGACTCGAGTTTGGAGAGTGGGGCTAGGTCAGGGGACGACCCTGCAGGTCTTGGCAGGGGTTTGGCTTTTAGTCTGAGAGCACTGGGAAGACATTAAGGGATTGTTAAGCAGTTGGAGTGGGGGGCAACCTTGGAGTGGGGAAGAGGAGTTTGGGGGAGCCCTGGCAGGGTCTGCGCTGAAGGGACAGTCCCCGGTAAAGCCAAGGTTTGGGGGGAGTTTGTGCAGCATCTAAGCCAAGTGCCAGAGTCACCAGTTCTCAGTAAATTCCGTGCCCCCCACCCCGGCCCTGGGTAGCCGCTTGTCTGTCAATTTGAGTCTAATCTTAGGAAAAGATGGTTAAAATCATATGTGCCTTTAGCTGCACAGTTAGCCTGTACCTCTGTCCTTTAGGAAGGACCAGTCCCTGGAGAAGGACATCATGCTTGGTAAAGTAGAGGGTCATCGAAAGAGAGGCAGACCCTCAACGAGATGGGTTGACACAGTGGCTACAACAGTGGGCTCAAGCATAACAACAATAGTGAGGATGGCGCAGGACTGGGTAGTGTTTCATCCTGTTGTACACGGGGTCGCCTGTTTCATCCTGTGGTGCGCGGGGTCGCCTGTTTCGTCCTGTGGTGCGCGGGGTCGCCTGTTTCGTCCTGTGGTGCGCGGGTCGCCTGTTTCGTCCTGTGGTGCGCCGGGTCGCCTGTTTCGTCCTGTGGTGCGCGGGGTCGCCTGTTTCGTCCTGTTGTGCGCGGGGTCGCCTGTTTCGTCCTGTGGTGCGCGGGGTCGCCTGTTTCGTCCTGTTGTGCGCGGGGTCGCCTGTTTCGTCCTGTGGTGCGCGGGGTCGCCTGTTTCGTCCTGTGGTGCGCGGGGTCGCCTGTTTCGTCCTGTGGTGCGCCGGGTCGCCTGTTTCGTCCTGTGGTGCGCGGGGTCGCCTGTTTCGTTCTGTTGTGCGCGGGGTCGCCTGTTTCGTCCTGTTGTACACGGGGTCTCTGTGAGTCGGAACCGACTCGATGGCATCCAACAGCAGCTCCGTCCTTTCCCCTTCACCCTGCTAACTTATACTGGATTTTATAACTCAAGCGCTGTTTCATTTTAACGAAGAGGCTCTAGGCTTCATTAAGATGATTTGGCCCATTACAGAGCTAGCTTTCTACCTTTAAAACTGAGGTCATCCAATTGCTGGGTGTCTGAAGCCAGCCAGCCACCGCCCAAAGCTGGGCTCTGCTGCTTTCACGGCACTGGCAGGCACCTAAGGGGCTCTAGGGGACCTCTGGCCAGGCTCTTCTTCAGCGTTTGTCATGGCCCCTGGAGGCAGACAACTGCCAATTACACACGTCCTGTGCTTTTGGAATCCAGTCCAAACGTCATTTGCTCAAAGTGAGCTAAATGATAAATCTCTTTTATGCCGATTGTAGATAAGAGATCAGAGCATGTCTACGATGCACTGTGCTTTTCCAGGGGAGGAGAGAAAATCCTAACACTTAAAAACCCAGCAGCAGCCATCCGTCAGGATGTTTGTCCTGTGATGTGAAGGAGCAAATCTTTACGTCCTTCCCAAACAAAGGTTACTGTCTGGGTCATCTTGGAGTGTGGGAGGCAGAAATGACTTTGTGATGAATTTGGGGTCTACTTTTTTCTCTGCCTACTTGTGATTTCAAGTCCCGCTAGTGTTTTCTGGTTAGCTAACACTGAATTACAGCCTGCTTTTCTTCAGCAAGCTTTCCTGACAGTCAAACTCAGGTAATAATAATGGGGGTAGGGGGTGGGGGGGGAGAGGAAATGGATCTTTAAACAGCTTTTATGATTGCGATAGAGGGAGAAAGGAGGCCCGGGTTAGCTTCGAGTCAAGCCGGCCAGAGAGCTGGATAGTAGGGCTGGCGATTTTAAGGTCTGTTTTGCACATTTAGAAAAGTTAAACCTGGAAATGCTTTTATAATGGTCCTTTAGAGCAAGATGTGATTCCACCTGCTTCTCAGGGACCAGTAAGGAGCTTTGGGGGCTGAACACCCCCTCTGGATTGGGAGATTGGTACAAGAGGAAAAGACAAGGACCCCGCTGATAGAATAGCAGAAAAATACCGTTCTCCTTCCATTTCCCGGGACCTCAGGTTGAGGTGGGCAGAAAAGATGCTCTGTGGTGATGAGCCCCTCCCGGCTGAGGAAACCGGAAGGGGCTTTGCCAGGGTTTGAGAGCCTCCAGTGCCTCTCTCCCCAGAAAAATTTCCTAACCCTGTGCCCAGCCCGTGACCTTTTCCACCTGAGAAGCCTTTGGTTTGAAGCCATTATCTCTAGGAGACTCTTGCTAAATGCATGTCCCAGGCTAATGGCACTCCACCAAATGGCTGCAGTTGCACAGATTGATCACACCAGCTGCCTAAGGCAGGGCCCTAAGGTGATCTCCCTCCTTCCATTTTCTCTTCCCTCCTTCATGCTTGATCGCCTCCCATTTTGACCACTCCAAGTGCGCCCTCCCTCCAGCTCTGTCCCTCCAGCCCGGCTTCCTGCAGCTTCGTAGGTGATCACCCTCCTCTTCTGCTCGGACACCATGGTTGACTCCCCACTGTTTACAAACGTCAGTAAACTCTGCTCCAGAAAAAAAGCCTCGAATTTGTGTGCTGCAACTGATTAGCCCTCTGCTAATGGGACTCAGGCAGCCCGTTTGGTCCGGAAGCAGAGCAGAGGGGCACGTGGCCCCATGCACGCGTCTGTGGCAGTGCGGCAGACGCCAGGGAGCTGCTAGTTCATTTCTCTGTGTTGTGGTCTTTTTATAAATTGTGCTAAATATATCTGTGTAACGAAACATTTGACATTTCCACGATCTTCCCATGTACAGTTTGGTGGCATTATGTTCCTCACGTTGTTCAGCCATCTCCCTTACCCGTTCCCAAATTATACCCTCCCCCTTAACACAAGCTCAGTGTCCCCTGAGCACTGAGTCCTCCTTACCCCCACTCCCGTCCTCCCTCCCACCCTGGTAACCACTAGTAAACTTTGGTCTCTGTATTTCATGTAAGTGGAATCATACAATATTTCTCCTTTTGCGATTGACTTATTTCGGTCAGCGTAGTTTTCAAAGCAGGAACGCAGACAGTTGCTTGTATACCAATGTTTACTGCAGCAGTATTCACAATAGCCAAAAAGCGAAGAGCATAAATGTCTATTGGCAGGTGAAAGGATACACAACCGAAGTCCGCGTTACAGTCTTTAGATTTGTTGAACCTTCAGTTCATGGACACACCCTAGTTTCTCTGTGTGGTTGCCCGTTTCCAGCTAGATTCTGGGGCGGCCTAGGGACACAAACCCGTTCCCTGACTCCTTCCCTGTGCTGTTCGGACTCTCTGTAAAATAGGGAAGCACCCCTTAGCTCAGCGGCTTGCTGTGAGGTGGTGCAAGTGGAATTGACGCCCCATCAGATCTGGCCCCAGCATTCCCGTTATTCCCCGCCTCGCCCCTGTGGGTGTTTCTTACATGGCTGTATGCTGAGCAGGGCCTGGAAGGGCTTCTCGCATACTGGAAGCGGGTGTTTCTCGGCTTCAGGCCACACTGTGGTAACATTTCAGTTCTAACGGGCATTCTCTGAAGGCCTACTCGTCTTCCTTGCCATCACCCCGCCATGTCTGCTCCCCAGGGTCCACGCTGTTCTGTAAACCTGTCTGGCTCTGTCCCTTAGTATTTTTGTTTCCCCCCCAGGTGTGTAGATTCTTAGGAGCGGGAAGGACTTTGAAAGATTCCTGTGAGCCGTCACACTGTAAGAAAATCAGTCTTGTGTTTCCTGCCTTCAGTAAAGGTGGTCGTTAGCTGCTGTCGAGTTGGCCCCCAACTCCTGGCCACCCCAGGACAACACAATGACTCGCTGCCCGGTCCTGCCCCGTCGCCGTGATTGGTTGCAGGTCAGACCATTGTGATCCAGAGGAGATGCCCGTTCATTCAGGTATACTCCTATGTTCAACTTCTTATCAACGAAGAGTTTAACTCCTGTGATCCCTGTGAGCGTTGACGTCCCAGCTCTCCTCTGACCTTGGTTGAGTGACCTTGTAGAAATCAGCCAGCTGCCCCAAGCCAAGATGCCTCGCTTGTAACCCTCTGGGGGCTGGCAGGTTGGAATGGGGCCCCTTCAGTACACCCTGTGTCCAGGGTTCCTTCTGTCCAGGGAAGCAGTGCAAAGAGAGATGGTCTCCGATCTCCTTTCCCCCAGCCTGGGCTTATCAGTTCTCTGGTTTCGGCCTCAGTGGAGGCGAACAGCACACCGACAACATCCTTTCTGCAAGAGCCATGAATGAATCTACCTCCAAACATTTAACAGAGGAGAGATGGAGCAGGGAGCCCTGGTTGCGCAGTGGTTAAAGCGCTCTACTGCCAACCCAAAGGTCGGCAGTTGGAACCCACCAGCCACTCCACAGGAGAAAGATGTGGTGGTCTGCTTTTGTAAAGATCACAGCCTTGGAAGCCCTATGGGGTGGTTCTACTCTGTCCTATAGGGTTGCTATGAGGCGGAATCAACTCAGCAGCAATGGGTTTTCAGTGGGTTTAAGATGGGCAGCACTGCTCCCAACAGGTAGATGAAGATGAGTCTGTGGAATTCGTGGTTGGTGAATAGCAGGGGGGCCCATGGGCCTAACCAGGCCCTAACATCAGGGCACATTGTTGGGGGAGCAGGGCTGTAGCAATCACACCAAAACAGCGCCGCCTTTGGCTTGTTTTCCCGGTGCCTCTCGTGGTCTCTTCCCACACTTTGCCTGCCGATGTCTTTCTATCTATGTCAACATGAAAAGTTAAAGAAAAAACACAATGCTGAAACAACATCACCTTTCTAGAATAGGCTCAGTCTCTCCACCCTGCCCCTTTTCTCTCCCGTCTTGCTTTTGGTTGGGACTAGAGCTGGGGTTCCTTCGTTCCTGGTCCAGCTCTGCCTGTGTCCTGGTGAAGGCTTTCAGGTCTGATCTGACCCCACCCGTCCACACGGGAGTCACATTGCTTTTGTGGTTTGGCGGTGGTCTCGTGTGTGATCCCTTTTGTCTTATTCCCAGCTGCTTCTCTTGGCAAAGTTTTCCATGCTCCTTCTAATTTGGGAAACCTTGAGCTGATAGAGATGTCGCCATACTAACATGATTTCTTTTACCCACTTTGCTGTGGGAAGTTGTCTTTTCCCAAGGCCCCTCCAGGAGAAAACAGAAAACACTTCTCTCCTAGGTCAGCTGTCTTGCTTGTGTGTGCTCCATTAGCCCAGAGTGGTCTGCTCTGTACACGGCCACAGCCGGCCAGCCCTCCACCCTTCACTGGTTTTTCAGGGAGCAGGGAGAGATGCTGTAGCAATTTAATTTCATCTCTGTTCCCCAGTCAGATATGGCAGGTGGCTTGTCCTGGGAACCAGCGGTTTGGAATGGGGTCTCTTGCAGCACACTCCGTGTTCAGGGTTCATCTTGTTCAAGGATGCAGTGCAGAGAAGGGATTCTCAATCAAAGTGAAGGCCATAGGCAATGAGGACTCCCTACTTCCTCTTGGCTCCACATCCCTCTGCCTCCAGCTCCCACATTGCCACACACAGTCCTTCCCCTGACAAGAAACTGATAGACCAGATTTCCTGCCAGCCCTCCTGCCTGGTTGAGTTTGTGGTAATTGTGATGTAATTACTGCTTTATCGCTATCATGGCAGACAATCTCCAGTTGTTTCTTATGTCCATGTGTTGGAGGTTGTCTTAGCTAAAGTTCTCAAGCTACTCCAGAAAGGGGTTGAAAGGAAAGGAGACCAAGGAAAACGGTATAATAGATAATAACAGCCAGCATGGACTGAATACTCTCTCTGTGTCAGGCACTGTGCTAAGCACTTTGCATGCATTATTTCACCTAATCCTCATTGCAAATAAGGTAGCGGGGTATCTTCATAGTAGAGACGAAGTAACTCAGGCTCAGGGAGGTTCAGTAGCTTTGTCAAGATCATAGAGCTAGTCTTAGTCATCTAGTGCTGCTATAACAGAAATACCACAAGCGGATGGCTTTAACAAACAGAAATTTATTCTTTCACAGTCTAGGAAGCTAGAAGTCTGAATTCAGGCTGCCAGCTCCAGGGCAAAGCTTACTTTCTCTGTTGGCTCTGGGGGAAATTCCTTGTCATCAATCTTCCCCTGGTCTAGGGGTTTCTCAGTGCAGGGACCCTGGGTCCAAAGGACGCACTCCCCTCCTGGTTCTTTATTCTTGGTGATAGGAGGTCCCTATGTCTCTCTGCTCGCTTTTCTCTTTTATATCTCAAAAAAGATTGACTCAAGATACAACCTAATCTTGTAGATTGAGTCCTGCCTTATTAACGTAACTGCTTCTAATCCTGCCTCATTAACATCATAGAGGTAGAATTTACAGCCCATAGGAAAATCATGTCAGATGACAAAATGGTGGACAATTACATAATACTGGGAATCATGGCCTAGCCAAGTTTACATGCATTTTTTGGTGACACAGTTCAATCTGTAACAGCTAGAAAGTGGTAAAACTAGAATTCATACCCAGTTGATGTGCCTCCAAAGTCCATGCTCCCAACCATCCCTCGCTGTCCTCTGGGAAGAGCTGGAACTACAACTTGTTTACTCAGATTGTCCAGCAGTGTTTCTTACTCTGCATCTTCTCTCCTGCCTGTCTTTGCATACGTTATTTCTCTACTCTGAACTTCAGGGTCCCCAAGTAGAGTGGTTAAGATTAAATTAGAGCATGTGCACCAAGTGCTTTGGTGGTGTGCCAGCCGCAGAACAGGTACTCAGAAAGGCTTACCTTTCTCACGAAGAGTCTATACAAGGACACTTGGTTCTTACTTGTAAAGAGACATTTGGATGCACATCTTCCACAAAAGATCGCCTTTGCAGGTGACGTTACCAAATGTAAAGAATGGCCTTGCTAGAGAATGATGTAGTCAGTGAAGTGTGAGCCATCTCCTCTGAAAGATTTATGTTTCAGTAGCCAGGGTGAGGCCACCCAACTTAGTCACTGTCATCTAGAGCTGCTGTAACAGAAATATCACAAGTGGATGACTTTAGCAAGCAGAAATTTATTCTCTCACAGTCTAGGAGTCTAGAAGCCTGAATTCAGGACATCATCTCCCAGGGAACTCTTTCTGTCTCTGTTGGCTCTGGAGGAAGGCCCTTGTCATCAATCTTCCCCTGGTCTAGGAGCTCCTCAGCATGGGGACCCCGAGTCCAAAGGATGTGCTCCAGTCCTGGTGTTTGTTTCTTGGCGTGAGGTCCCTTTCCTTTCTGCCTGCTTCTCTCTTTTGTATCTCAAAAGAGAATGACTCAAGCCCCGACCTCATCTCAGATTGCATCCTGCCTCTTTAACATCGTGTTGTTCTCAGGTGCTGTCGAGTCAGTTTCGACTCATAGCGACCCTGTGGGACAGAGTGGAACTGCCTCACAGGGTTTCCCAGGAGTGGCTGGTGGATTTGAACTGCCTGTCTTTTGGTTAGAAGCCGAGTTCTTAACCTCTGCACCAGTAGGGCTCCCGTTAACATCATAGAGGTTAGAATTTACAGAACATAGTATAATCACATCAGATGACAAAATGGTGGACAGCCACACAATGTTAGGAATCATGGCCTAGCCAACTTGACACACATTTTGGGGGGACACAGTTCAGTCCCTAAGAGTCACCTAGATGGGGAGAAGCAGATTGGAGAGGCCAGATGTGGCCTGACAGTGAGGCACGATGAGCAGCCTGAAGTTTACCTTCTTCAGCTGAGGTGCGTACCCTGCCCGTTGAAGACCAGGCAGGAGACTCAGAATCTGATTCATTCCCACCCCTCGTACACCTAGGAGCAAATTGAAGCCTTTGTGGTTGGAGGTTATTGAAATCCTGGGGGTCCTTCTCCAATTTGATTTTTTCTCTTGGTTTTCTAGGGACTTGTTTCAAGAGAGGCTTGAGAAATCATGCAGTGTAATTGGATGATTGGTGTACTTTAATTAAGGCCACGTGATGCAACATGCAGCACATTTCAGGTTGATTATAGTGTGGCTAGGCAGTTGTCTGCTGGATAAAGCACGAAGGAGAGGCTCATTTAATAACCTGCAAGGGGAAATTGCCATCTGTAGCTTGGCCTGTGTTAGGGCTATGGGGTAGTTTTTGTATGCCAAAGCTCGCGAGGCTCCTGAATGATCACCCTTAATCTAGCTCCGCGTTGGTTGTGTCTTAATGAATAATGATGACCCTGGTAGTTCCCTGGTATTGCAGGGAAAGATCAGTGCACAGAATTAAATAATCTCCTGGTAAATTTTAAATCAGTCTGGTTTCCTTCCAGCCATCATAACTATCCTTTCTGATCATTCCGATGACTTGTGCCTAGTTGAATACTTAACCTAATTTTAATACTAGATTAGTCAGAGCACAGTTCAGGAAGTAAGAAGGAAAATATCCGTAAAAAAGCGACATATTCCTAGCTCAAATGTAAATTACTTGGCATTTTGGATAATGTGCTACAATTGTATTGAAAACCAACTGTGCAAGGATGAAGTTTTCCTTCATTTTTTAAAAATAAAGACTTTGAAAATTGAGAGTATAGATAATTATACGATGGAAGCATGGCTAGAGTAGAAGAAAGTGCTGTTTTATCGTAGTGATGGTTGTGCATCAGATGGCATTCCGTAGGAAGCTTTCTAAGAATTGTGATGCACAGGAACTGACCGAAAGATGCTTTTGTTGTGTGTTCCTGATTCACACGTCTGGGTTTTCTTGCCTCACTGGTAACCACTTAGCACTGGGGACCATTTCTTTCTCTAGGAGCTTCCCTGTCGTGGGATATGATGGGAAGGAAGAGTGACTGTCATGGATTGAATTGTGTCCCCCAAAAATATCTGTCAACTTGGCTGGGTCACGATTCCCAGTATTGTACGATTGTCTACCATTTTGTCATCTGATGTGATTTCCCTATGTGCTGTAAATTCAATCACTATGATCTAATACGATGGATTAGCGGCAGTTATATTGATGAGGTATACAAGATTGGATAGTGTCTTAATCCAGTCTGTTTTGAAATATAAAAGAGAGAAGCAAGCAGAGACACATGGGAACCTTATACCACGAAGAGAGCAGTGCCGGGAGCAGCGCGCATCCCTTGGACCTGAGGTTCCTGCGCTGAAGATGCTCCCAGAACAAGGGAAGATTGATGACACGGACCTTCCTTCAGAGCCAACAGAAAAAGTGCTCCCTTGGAGCTGACGCCCTGAATTTGGACTTGCAGCCTACTGGACCATGAGAGAATAAACTTCTCTTTGTGAAAGCCATCCACTTGTTGTGTTTCTGTTACAGCAGCACTAGGTGACCAAGACAGTGACCTACTACAAAGCTGTCTCTCTTGAGACTCTTAGGGGTCAGGGATGATTTGATGAGGCAAGTACAGTGTTATCACTCTGTGTGTGTGTGTGTGTGTGTGTGTGTGTGTGTGTGTGTTTGAATAAGGAGATAGACTGTCATCCACGACATATTTCTAAAGGACTATTAATAAAAAGGGTCCTCAATCCCTCCCTTGAGGGCTACCTTATTTCTCCTGTGGCCTTCCCTGACTTATCACCCAGCTTCCAGTGAGCTCTTCTGTCCTCTAACTCCAGTGCTGTTTTCCATCTGAACCATACCTCTTAGTACTGCTGATCTACCATCACTGTTCTCAAGCATGTCCATCTTGTCCCTTCATCCAGATTGTTAGCTCCTTCAGGGAAGTGACCACATGGGGGATGGCTATGTTAGCCCTTATGATGCCTAGGACATAGATCCATATATGTGGCACATACTTAGCTTGCTGGCCCACTATTAGGAAGAGAAAGCAATTTCCTTAATTAGTCTTCCATTTTTCGGGAAGTGAGGCTGATGTAGATCTGACTTCTCAGTACGAATCTGGTCAATCTTTGGGCTGTCCTTCCTCACCAACCTTCCTCAGAAGCCACAAATGGCCTCACAGTTGGATTATATGGCTGAGTTTTTTCCCTTCTTGGCACACTCAAGCCAGCTGTGAAGGCTAGGAGGCATTCACGGAATTCTGGCCTTTACCCTGTGTGACAAGGAGGAACAAGCAGAATAATTTTCTCTTCTGCAAAGCTGTACACTGTCAAATGATTCAACACACCGCTAACTTAGTAGAGGAGAGGGGACTGAGTCTGTGATGCCTGTGTTATCTTTTTGTTTTGTTTTTAATTAACAGACTTTATTTTTTAGGGCAATTTTATTTCATATATAATGAGCAGATAGTACATGTTGTTGTTAGGTGCCATCAAGTCAATTTCAACTCATAGGGATCCTACGTGACAGAGTAGAACTGCCCCATAGGGTTTTCTTGGCTGTAATCTTTCAGGTGGGAAATCACCAGGTCTTTCTCCCACAGAGCCGCTGGGTTAGCAGTCGAGCACTTTACAGTTGCACCACCAGGGATCCTTAGATAGTACGTAGAGTTCCCATAAACTTCCTCCCTCCTCCGCTTCATGGTTTTCCCTATTGTTATCATTTTGTCTTTGTGTGGGGAATTTGTTACAGTGAACTAATACTGATACCTTATTATTAACTAAAGTCCATAGTTGACATTAGGGTTCACTCTTTATGTGGCACAGTTCCATGGGTTTTGACAAATGCGTGTCATGTATCCATCCTTACAGTATCATCTGGAATAGTTTCACTGCCCTAAAAATCCCGTGTTCCACCTATGCATCCCTTCCTCCCCCTCTCCAAACACCTAGCAGCTACTGATCTTTTTACTGTCTCAAGAGTTTTGCCTTTTCCAGAATGTCATATAGCTGGAATCATACAGTAAGTAGCTTTTTTAAACTGACTTCTTTCACTAAGCACTGTGCATTTAAATTTGCTCCATGTCTTTTCATGAGTTGATGACTCATTTTTTTGATCATTGAATAATACTTGATTGGATGGCTGTACCACAGCTTGTTTATTCATTTACCTTTTGAAGGTTATCTTGGTCGCTTCCAGGTTTTGGCAGTTATGAATAAAGCTGCTATAAACATATGTGTGCAGGTTTTTGTGTGAACATGTTTTCAACTCATTTGAGTAAATACCTAGGAGCATGATTGCTGGATTATATGGTAAGAGTATGTTCAGCTTTGTAAGAACCTTCAAACTATCTTCCAAAGTGGCTGTACCATTTTGCATTCCCACCAGCAACGGATAAGAGTTCCTGTTGCTCCACATCCTGGCCAGCATTTGGCGGTGTCAGTGTTTTGGATCTTAGCCATTCTAATAGTGTGTAGGGGTATCTCGTTGTTGTTTTAATTTGCAATTCCCTAATGACATATAATGTTGAGCATCATTTCATATGCTTATTTGCCATCCATATATATTCTATGATGAAGTGTCTGTTCAGATCTTTTGCCCATTTTGTAATTGGGTTGTAGGTTTTCTTATTGTTGAGTTTTAAGAGTTCTTTGTATATTTTGGATACAAGTCCTTTATCAGGTAAGTGTTTTGCAAATATTTTATCCCATCTTATGGCTTGTCTTTTCATTCTTTCAACAATGTTTTCCATAGAGCAAAATTTTTAAATTTTAATGAAGTCCAGCTTATCTATTTTTTTATTTCTTAGATTGTGCTTTTGGTGCTGTATCTAAAAACTCAGTGCCAAACACAAGGTCATCAAGATTTTCTCCTATGTTACTTGTAGAAGTTTTATAGTTTTGCATTTTACACTTAGGTTTGTGATCCATTTGAGTTAATGTTTGTGAAGTGTAAGGTCAGCGTCTAGATTAATTTTTTTTTGTATGTCTGCTTGTTCCAGTACCATTTGTTAAAGAGACTGTCCTTTCTCCCCTGAATTGCCTTTGTTCCTTTGTCAAAGATGAATTATCTGTGTTTGTGTGGGTCTGTTTCTGGGTTCTCTACTTTGTTCCTTTGATCCATTTGTCTGTTCTTTCACCAATGCCACAGTGAATTGATCACTTTAGTTTTATTTTAAATCTTGAAGTTGGGTAGTGTCAGTCCTCTGACTTTGTTCTTCTTCATTGTATTCTCTTGGCTATTCTGGGTCTTTGCCTTTCCATATAAACTTTCGAATCATTTTGTTGATATCCAAAAATAATTTGCTGAAATTTTTTGTTTGGGATTGTGTTAAATTTATAGATCGGTTTGAAAGAATTGACCCCATCTGCCAGTTCGTCATACTCTGGTGGCTTGTGTGTTGCTATGATACTGGAAGCTATGCCAATGTTATCTCAAATACCAGTAGGGTTACTCAAGGTGGACAGGTTTCAGTGGAGCTTCCAGACTAAGACAGACTAGGAAAAAGTCCTGATGATATGCTTCTGAAAATTAGCCAATGAAAACCTTATGGATAACAACAGAACATCATCTAGTATAGTGCTGGAAGATGAGCCCCTCTGGTTGGAAGACATTCAAAATACCACTGGGGAAGAGCTGGAACAAATGGAGACTCTTTTAACAACCTGAGATATGCAGATGACACAACCTTGCTTGCCAAAAGTTAAGAAGACTTGAAACATTTACTAATGAAGGTCAAAGACTACAGCCTTCAGTATGGATTACACCTGAACTTAAAGAAAACGAAAATCCTTACACTGGACCAATAAGCAGCATCATGATAAATGGTGAAGAAATTCAAGTCAAGGATTTCTTTCTTTTCGGATCAACAATCAGTGCCCATGGAAGCAGCAGTCAAGAAATCAAATTGCATTGGGCAAATCTGCTGCAAAAGACCTCTTTAAAGTGTTTAAAAAAAAAAAAAAAGATGTCACTTTGATGACTAAGGTGCACCTGACCCAAGCCATGGTATTTTCAGTCGCATCATATGCGTGTGAAAGCTGGACAATGAAAAAGGAAGACCGAGGAGGAACTGATGCATTTTAATTGTGTTGGCAAAGAGTATTGAATATACCACGGACTGCCAGAAGAACGAACAAATCTGTCTTGGAAGAAGTACAGCCCCAGTGCTCCTTAGGAGCCAGGATGCTGAGACTTTGTCTTGCTTACTTTGGGCATGTCATCAGGAGGGATCAATCGCTGGAGAAAGATATAAAGTTTGGTAGAGTAGAGGGTCAATGAGAAAGAGGGAGTATCTCAGTAAGATGGATTGACACAGTGGCTGCAACGATGGGCTCAAACGTAGCAACAATTGTGAGGATGGTGCAGGATTGGGCAATGTTTCATCTGTTATATGTAAGGTTGCTATGACTTGGAGCTGACTTGACAACACCTCACAACAAAGACATCTTAGCAATAATGAATCTTCCTGTTCATGAGCATGGAATATTTCTCTCCATTTATTTATATATTATTTGATTTCTTTCATCAAAACTTTTAGTTATCTTCATATAGATCTTTTATTGTTTTGTTAGATTAATTCTTAAGTACTTCATTTTTTGATGCTAATGTAAATTACATTGTGTTTTTAATTTCAGATTCCAATTGTTCATTGCTGCCATGTAGGAAAGCAATTGACTCTTGTATATGCAACCTTCTTATAATTGCTTATTAGTTCTAGGAGTGTTTTTATTAGTACTTTAGGATTTTCTATGTAGACAGTCATGTTATCTGTGAACAAAGGCATTTTTTAAAAATTGTGCTTTAGATGAAGGTTTACAGAGCAAATTAGTTTCTCATTAAACAATTAATACACATGTTGTTTTGTGATATTGGTTGCCAACCCTGCGACGTGTCAACACTCTCCCCTTCTCGACTTTGGGTTCCCCATTTCCATTCTTCCAGCTTTCCTGTCCCCTCTTGCCTTCTTGTCCTTGTCCCTGGGCTGGTGTGCCCATTTAGTCTCAAATACATGGTTGAGCTACGTGTATTATTGTTTGTTTTATGGGCGTGTCTAATCTTTGGCTGAAGGGTGAACCTCAGGAGTGATAGTGCTGACTTAAAAGGGTATCTGGGGGCCATACTCTCGAGGTAACAAAGGTATTTTTATTTCTTCCCTTATAAACCATATGTATTTTCTTATTATATTAGTTAGTACTTCCAATAAAATGTTGAATAGGAGTGATGACAGGGGACATCCTTGCCTTGTTCCTGATTTTAGGTGGAAAACGTATAGCTTCTCACCATTGAGCATGATGTTAGCTGTAGATTTTTTTGTAGATGTTCTTTATCAGTTTGAGAAAGTTACCCCTTATTTATAGTTTAATGGGTTTTTTTTTTGTCATGAAAACATTTTGGATTTTATCAAATGCTTTTCTGTACCCACTGATATTATCATATGATTTTTTTTATTTAGTCTGTTGATGTGATGAATTACATCAATTGATTTTCAAATGTTGAATCAACCTTGCATACCTGAAATAAATCCCACTTGGTTATGGTGTACAATTTATTTTATACATTGTTGGATTTGATTTGCTAATATTTTATTCAGTATTTTTGCATCTATCTTCATGAAAGCTATTGCTCTGTAGCTTTGTGTGGTATCTTCTAAATGCTAACTTTTCTTTTTCTTTTGCCATCTGAGCTAAATTTTAAAGTGATTTTCAGAACTGAGAATACTGAAAGCAGTTTTCTTCTGAACCAGTTCAAATTTCTTAGGAAACTTCCAGAAAACCTTAGGATATGGTAATGCCACTGTCCTTTGGGAAATCACACTGAATCGGAAGAATTTCTAAGTCTGACTCCACATACTTTGTGTGGTTCAGAACGTGAACCATTGTTCACATTTACATTTGGTCTTCAAATTCAGATGCTGAGTAACTTGGGATGGAAGGAGCAGTAGAATTAGGAAGTGATAGGAAGTCACTATCAGGTGCTCGTCACTGAAGCCACCCTCTGACTGTGCACCACCTCCAACCAGCTGGCGCCTCAGCTTCTGATCTAGCAGAGTAACAAAGCAGTTCAGTATGGTCCACTGGGGGAAGAATGTTGACAGGAGGGACTTGCCATTCTTTCCCTTGTCTTTCCTAGTTTAGCTTAACAATTCTCTAGTTATTTCTTTGGATTCTACTTCTTTGGAAATTTAATGCCTAAGTTAGTTCCTTGGGCTATTGTTATGTAACAAATCACCTCAAAATTTAGAGGCTGAAAACACCAAGCATTTATTTAGCCTGTGATTCTGTGGGCTGGCTGGGTGATTTTCCTGGTCTTAACGGAAAATGTATCTGTGATCAGCTGTGGATTGGGTAGGTGACTCTGCTGATATTGTCTGGGCTCTCTCAAATGCTGAGAGTCAGCTGGCTATCAGCTAGCCTGGGAAAGTCTCGGGGCTTCTCCAGGTCCACCTTGTCCAGCTTTATTACACTGCAGTGGCAGGTGTCCAAGAGCAATAGAAGCAGTGTGCAAGGTTTCTTGAGGAGTAGACTCAGAACTGGTGCGGTATCACTTATGCCCATTCTGTTGGCCAAAAGGACGTCACCAAGCCCACCCAGATTCAGAGGGCTGGGTAATAGGCTGTACCTCTTGATGGGAGGAGCCACAAAGTCATGGATCCAGGGAGGTTAAAGAATGGTGGGTTAATTCTTTTTTGCAATTTATCACACTGCAGTCACAGTGGGAGAATTTTATACGCATACACAGATGAACACGAAAAGCTTGTTTTGGCTACTGGAATGTAGGAAAAATGATTAGAGTGTTAAGATGGGTATCAGAATTTAAAAGAAGACGTATTTCCTGCCCCCTGATTTTAGGTGTCCGTTCTCAGCGTTCGACGTTGGTTGCTTTGCTCTGGTTTACCCCCTCGCTTCTCATTTGGCGACATTTCAAAGGACTGGGTTTTTCAGATGCCCAAGATCTTCTAAGAAGCTGGTCTTGGCTAGCCCTGTGTGTTTGGAATTTTTGTGTTTTGTAATTGAGTACTTTTGGCTATAACAGTTTATCTCTCTAAGGTGGTCATATTCCATATTTCTTTGTGGTATTTAAGAAACCCCTGTCTTCCGATTTAGGACCATCGAACTTGAAAAAGAATTTGAAATGCTGTTCCCTACCAAAACAAAACGTCTCTGTCAGCATCTGTGGATGTCTGATTTACAATTCCTGTGAACGCCTTGAAACTCCAGACCAGGGTTCACCGACCCAAGGGCCAAGGGAGACGAGGTCTTAGTGAATTGATTGGGTGCATCATCTGGGAAGAGTCCCCTCATAGTGCAAATAGTTAACGTGCTTGGCTGCTAACTAAAATGTTGGAGGTTCAAGTCCACCCAGAGGTGCCTTGGAAGAAAGGACTGGCAATCTGAAGAACTAGCCATTGAAAACACTGTGGAGCCCAGTTCTACTCTGACACACATCGGGTCGCCGTGAGTTGGAATTGACTTGATGGCAACTGGCATTATGTGGGAAGCAATAAAAGGTGGTCGATGCTGTGGTAGACCAGCAGTTCTTAAAATTTGCTGCATGTCAGAATCACCTGGAGAGCTTTTACAAAATGCCCAGGCTGCATTCCAGACTAATTAAAACAGAACCACTTGGCGTGGGACCTGGATATCAGTACTTTTTAAGCTCCGCAGGTAATTTCAATACGCAGCCCAGTTTATGAGCAAGCGAATTAAGCCAGGGCTTTTCAATCTGTAATGTGCAGACTAATCAGCTGAGGCTCCTGTTAAAATGCAGATTTGGGTTTATCAGGTCTGCGGGGCCCTGAGCACCTGCATTTTTATTAAGTTCCTAAGTCACGCGAATGCTGCTGGTCCTTGGGTCAGACTTGAGTAGCAAGGATCTAGAGTAGAGATCTCAAACAGCCCGAAGACCCTTCTTTGTCTGTTGCATATTTAAACACAATGATATTTCAGAGGGAGCCCTGGTGACGCAGTGGTTAAGAGCTTGGCTGCGAAGGAGAAGGTCGGTAGTTGGAATCCACCAGCCGCTCCTTGGAAGCCCTATGGGTCAGTTCTCCTCTGTCCTATAGGGTCGCTATGAGTCAGAATCAACTCGATGGCAGCGAGTGTGGTTTGGTTTTGGTATTTCAAACACAGGAGATTTTTCATAAAAATTTATATTTTTGATTTCTCTTTTAAAAAAAGGTCCTGTGACATGAGCTGTGCATTTCCACACAGACCAAGGCTAAGGAGCGGCCGGTCCACACGGACCGGGGCTGAGGAGCAGCCGGTCCACACGGACTAAGGCTGAGGAGTGGCTGGTCCACGCAGACTAAGGCTGAGGAGCGGCCAGTCCACGCGGACCAGGGCACACAGACCAGGGCTGAGGAGCGGCCAGTCCACGCGGACCAGGGCACACAGACCAGGGCTGAGGAGCGGCCAGTCCACGTGGACCAGGGCACACAGACCAGGGCTGAGGAGCGGCCAGTCCACGCGGACCAGGGCACACAGACCAGGGCTGACGAGCGGCTGGTCCAGTAGGAAGAGGGGGTGCCTCGCCAAGGAGTCGATTCCAACTCATAGCCACCCTATAAGGCTGTAAATCTTTACAGGATCAGACTGCCACACCTTTCTCCCAAGGAGTGGCTGGTGGGTTTGAACTGCTGACCTTTCAGTTAGCAGCCAAGCCCTTAACCACTGTGCCACCAGGGCTCTTTGTCTATGAATAGGATCCAGGAAAACAAACAACACACACAAAACAAAAAACAGTCGCTGTTGAGTCAGTTTCTACTCATGCCCCTGTGTGTATCAGAGTAGAACTGTGCTCCAGAGGGTTTTCAGTGGCTGATTTTTTGGAAGTAGATCTCTAGGTTTTTCTTCTGAGGTGCCCTCTGGATAGACTTGAACCTCCAATATTTTGGTGAGCAGCTGAGCAGGTTAGCTGTTTGCACCACACAGGGACTCCATAAATAACAGTATCTTTCATCTTTTCTATATGGACTGGCAATACAGTCAACACACACGTGCACACGTGTGTGTACAGCCAAAATCATGAAGACAAAGTCCAGGGAATAATGTGGGAAAAGGTGAAAGGAGAAGAGAAAGAGTAATAATCCTTTAAAACGTAGATATGTTTGTTGGTAAAGGCCCCATTGACTGCAATGGAAGCCTACTGGGGATGTCTCAGGGGAAAAAAAGAGTGAGGGGGATTTTGTGTAAGGGTTCAGGGGTAGCTCGTGGGCCCATGATGCAGCTGGGTGTCATAAAAGAATGGAACCAGGGACATGGATGTCCCGACGGAGGACCCTCTTTTCCCTTCTCTGCAGAGCCCTTTCTGCACATCTACCTCATTCTGGGTCCTTGCTTTTTCTGTTCTCCAGTCCACATGGTGGAAGCTGTGGCCTCTGGTAGGGCCTGCATTTACTTGCTGCGGATCTTGTTCTGCAGTTCCAGTCCCTTTTCTGGGGAGGAGATTTTGATCAGCTCAGCCTGGCAGAGGTCCTCATGGTTTTGATTGCACCGTTACCATGTGGCTGAGAGGACCAGAGGATGTGCTGATCGGCTTCTGCTACGCTAAGGAAAATGAGTGCAGTTGAGCATACGGTTACACCCTGAGTATGCTGGGAGTCTTGTAGGGAGGGAAGGCTCCAGAACTCCGGAACAGCCCCAGTCCGCCCAGAGACCAGAAGGTCTCTGGACTCCTCTGGTCTCGCGGGGCACACTTGCCCTTAATGGAGGAAACTGTCCAACTGAAGACCCAACTGTTTCTCCAGATAATAATACCTGAAGGTGAAGCCAAGGGCAGCAGTGACTAGCTGCATTGATCTCTTCCCTCTCTAAAAAACAATGCAAAGCATGAAAATTACATAAAGACGTCACCTCCTGACAGCCCACAACAGGCAAACTTCTGTGCGGTGACTGGGTGGGCGTGTTAAGTAAAAAACACATCTCTGGACGCGAGGATGGGGGAACGCATCCAAAGCTACATCAGATGGAGAGGCTTCAGCTTAATGCCAGAAGGTGAGGACATTAGGTTAAATGTGAAAGGGGGAGAGAGATGAGGAAAATGTTAATAAGCCAGGTAACTGAGGAATCCTAAGAGTGGCTCATAAGAGTGTGCGTTTACTCTCCTATTATGAGATGTGGGATTATCTGTAAAAACATTTAGCTCTGATTGTTTTAAAAAGAAGAGATAAAATGTTTAATATGTGGCACCCTGGAGTGTGCCTTTTTCTTTCTTATTTTAAATGATAATCCTAATGAAACACCTGTAATGTGCAAGAGATCCAATTATACGGCTTCCCATCAGAGAGTGCAGCTGAGAACAATGGCACGGATGTTGTCTTGAAGTGATGAGGTGAGAGATCTGTGGTGAAGAGGAGCTGAAGTGCCTTTCAGAAGACTGTCTGACTGCTCCCACCTGGTCCTGGAACTCACCTGGCTGACTGACCACAATGTTTCATTAGAGTTCGTCTACTTTATAATTAAAAATATGCCCAGGGTTCTTACTTGAGATCTAAGAAAATGTGATTGTGTTAAGACTTACAGGGAGTCCTGGGAGTCCAAATAAGCAGCTCCAGAATGCTGTCCTTGACGTGACCCTTCTCAGGGAGCTTACTTTGATTGCGCTGATGGAGTGAGGGCCAAGAGCTGCGTTTCAGGAGGTAGGGAGGAAAAAGCAGAGTAACTCACTGGCTTGTGCTGGGGCAAAATCTTCAGGTAAGTTCTTCAGGGCCCTAAAGTTTAGCTGTTTGTCTATCATCTCTGGCTGTATTAAATCTATACATACTGACGATTCGCTCTGGAAAATTAAAAGCAATACCTTCTCTGAAGTAATGTTCCTAGGTGGCACAAATGGTTTACATGCAACTGCCAACCTAAGTTGACAGCTCCAACTGACCCAGCAGTGCTGCAGAAGACAAGTCCTGGCCATCTGCTTCCATTTAGTTGAGAGCCAAGAAAACCCTATGGAGCAGTTCTACTTTATAACACGTAGGGTCGCCATGAGTTGGCATCGACTCGATAGAGCTAACCAGTACGATCCCTACCAAGGCTTGGTTGATTCATGTGGAGACAGACCTGGAGACATCACCCAGTGATGGCCACAACCAGAATTCAGTTTTCCTGAGGCATTGCTTCCTGAGGCATTGGAAGGCCGAGTCTGCAGGCTGCTTGGTGAGGACTGAACTGAGAGCAAGGAAAGAGTGACCCAGCTCTTCTCACCTGCCTGGGGTGTGGCTGGCTCCCTTCCCTTAGCCAAGGCTTGCAATGGCTCTATTTGTCTTAAACTCCCCCTTTCCCGTAGGCTATGCCGATGGCACTAACATTTGCATTAAATACTTTCTTGTTGCTCCAGGGAGGTGAACACAAGCAGCTTCCAGCTTCTGTCTTCACACCTGGTGATTGCTGAGGGTCTTCCATGGAACAGCTAAATTCCACATTACTCAGACTGGAGATGGGTCCTTCTGCTCTTCTGCAAAAGGAGCCCTGGTGGCACACTGGTTAAGTGCTCAGCTGCTAACCATATGGCCGACAGTTCGAACCCACCAGCGGCTCTATGGGAGAAAGATGTGGCATTCTGCTTCTGTAAAGATTACAGCCTTGGAAACCATATGGAGCAGTTCTACTCTGTCCTGTAGGGTCACTGTGAGATGGAGTCAACTGGACGGTAATGGGTTTACCCTTTTGCAGAGGAGCCTTGGTGGCGCAATGGTTAAGCGCTCGGCTGCTAACCGGAAGTTTGGTGGTTTGAACCCATCAGCAGATCTGTGGGAGAAAAGACCTGGCAATATGCTCACATAAAGATTACAGCTTAGGAAACCCAATGGGGAAGTTCTCCTCTGTCCTATAGGGTCACTGTGAGTAGCAATTGACTCGATGGCACCTGACAACAGCTGTTCTCCAGGGAGTCCGTGAGTGCTGCACACTGTTAAGCACTTGGCTGCCAACGTGTGATCTGCTTTCAACTCCCAGCCACTGGAAGCCCTATGGAGCACAGTTCTACTCTGCAACACACGGGGTCACCGTGAGTCGGAGTTGACTCGATGGCATCTGGTGACTCGTACCCTTCTGAAGAATCCCTGGGTGGTGCAAAATAATTAATGAGCTCGAAAGATTGGAGGTTCAAGTCTACCCAGAGGTGCCTTGGAAGAAAGCCCTGGTGATCTACTTCCAAAAGTTCAACCATTGACAAAGAAGTGGAGCACAGCTCTACTCTGACATGCATGCGGTCGTCATTCTGACTTACTGGCAACTGTTTTTTTCGTTTATTGATTTTTACCCTTCTGTGGAAATCAAGGGACAGAGAGACAGTCTGAGTCACTGTCTCTCTTCCTTAAGGAGCCCTGGTGGCGCAGTGTTTAAGAGTTCAGCTGCTAACCAAAAAGTCGGCAGTTCTAATACACCAGCCGCTCCTTGGAAACCCTGTCCTATAGGGTTGCTATAGGGTTAGGTCCGACTCTAAGTTGGAATCGATGCAATGGGAACGGATCTCTCTCTTCCTTATTGACTTCTTAAATTGTGTATTAACCTTGGGACACCATTCATTTCTGAACTAATGCATGCCTTAAAGGTGGATCTAAAAAGATGTTTATGCAAGAAGTTGGAGTGTATCACCCACATACTCCAGCACACACTGCATCTGAAGAAAATGCTAAGGAAGAGATTGACTCCAGTAGAAGGAGACTAGAGAACTCAACTTGGGGAAAACCAAAAAAACAGGGTGAATAACAAAATATAAATGGTTGTGGATAGCCTGACATGTGAAACGAGAGAGAACAAAGGCAGGGGAAGGAGTTTTGGTAAGTGTCTGAGATGGACACAGTGAAGTAAAAAAGGCTCAGTAGTCTCAGGTAGTGGGGGACTCTGCTGAGGGAGTGGGGGCAGTAAGTCAAAGTATGTCCAGAGTCCCACCTTACAGTGCCGTGGGCCCACTAAAATCACCCTCATGAAATTAAAGTGAGATTCAGGGGTAAAAGCACTAAACACGATACAAAACCAAATAACCATACCCGTTGCTGTCACATTGATTCCGACTCATAGCCACCCTGTAGGACAGAGTAGAACTGCCCCACAGGGTTTCCAGGGAGCGGCTGGTGGATTTGAACTGCTGACGTTTTGGTTAGCAGCCAAGCTCTTAACCACTGCACCACCAGGGCTCCCTAAGCAGGATAAAGAGGCATATTAAATAATGATAAAAGTTGCAATTTATGACTAATATAAGTTAAATCTATGCACACCAACAATATAACAACTAAATACATAAAACAAGGGAGAATTGATAAAAATTTAAAGTGGGTTTCTCAATCATCTCTCTAAGAATTGAAAAGATAGTTATCTAGAATAAACTTACAATTTTAGAATAGTTTTAGATTTACAGAAAAATTGTGAACATAGTACAGAAATCCCCATAGACCCGGCTGGCAGTTTTCTTTATTAAACATTGTACATTTCTATGGTACCAATGATTAATGAGCCAATAATGGTATATTTTACTTTACTTTACCATACCAACTATATTCATATGTCTTTAGTTTTGACTAATGTCCTTTTTCTATTTCGGGATCCCACCCGAAATACCGTATTACATTTAGTCATCATGTCTCCTTAGGTTCGTCTTTGTTGGGACCATTTCTCAGACTTTCCTTGTTGTGATGACCTTGACCTTTTTTGGGGGGGAGGGGAGCAAGGGTAACAACTTTATTGAGTCTAGGAACTTGTCCATTTCACCTAGGTTATCAAATTTGTTGGCATACAATGGTTCATAGCATTCCCTTTTATGAGGATGATGATGTTGCTGTTAGATGCTATCAAGTTGATTCCGACTCATGGTGACCCTATAGGACAGAGTAGAACTGCCTCCATCGGGTTTCCTAGGCTGTAATCTTTATGAGAGCAGATCACCAGGTCTTTTCTCCTGCGGAGCGGCTGGTGGGTTTGAACTGCTGGCAGATTTGAACTGCCAGCCTTTTCAGTTAGCAGCCAAGCACTTAACCATGGAGCCACGAGGGCACGTCGCCTTATGAAAATATATAAAAATAAATCAGATTTCCCACTTTTCACTTCTAGCCACTTCTGACTCCAACTGCACATGCAGCACTTCTTCCTCTGTCTCTAGCCACCCAGAGCTAGGTCTGAGCTCACAAGTAAAAGGACAGAGTCCTCCAAGTGCCAGGTCGTCCCAAGACTTCAGATGTCAGCTGCAAGCTTGAGAGTTCCCAGGGATCCCCTCACCTCTGAGCTACTGGCTCCCACTCCTCCCTCAGAAGTGGTAATTTGCTGGAACAACACAGAACTCACAGAAAGCACTATGCTTCGATTACAGCTTTACTATAAAGGATACAAATCAAGATAAGCATAAAGAAGAAACACATAGGATGAGGCCTGGAAAGGTTCCCAACATGGAGCTTCCATGTCCCAGAGAGGGCATATCACCCATCCAATAGCAGGTGTCTCTCACCAACCAGGAAGCTCATGGAGATTCAGTGTCCAGAGCTTTTATTGAGGATTTTTGCCATGTCATCATGAGGTGATCATTATGAGGTGGTATCACGAGGTGGGACCCACTGGCCTGGCCAGCCCTCACCCAAGTCACCTCACCAGTGCAACCTGTTGGTTGTATATGGTCTGGAGTCCTCACTGAAGACACTTCAAACATTAGGGAAATTCCAAGGTTTTAGGGATTATCTCTTAGGAACCAAGGACAAAGACCAAGACCAAATTCTCTGGGTAAAGTTAATGTAAACTCCACACCTTGTAATCATTTTACTTCTGTTAAGTCTACAGTAATGCCCCCTTTTTCATTCCTGATTTTGGTAATTTGAGTCTTCTTTCTCTCTCTCTCTCTCTGTGTAATAAATGCTCTGAAGGTTTTTGCAAGCCTTTGATTTCCAGAATTCTTAAGTACTTGATTCTGACCATTTTTGACAGTCTTTTTTAAAATGATTTTTATGGAGGAGGAACTATCACGGGTTCTTATTCTGTCTTTTTTACTGATGTCTTGTTCTTGACAGTTTTGAGGAGTACGAGTCAGATATTTTGTAGAATGTCCCTCAAGTGGGATTTGTCCGATGTTTTTCTGGCTATTAGACTGGGGTTATGTTTTTTTAGGGAGGAACATCTCAGAGGTGAAGTGCTATTCTTATCACATCATATCAAGGGACATACTAACAACATGATTTACCATGTTGATGTTAACCTTGATTACCTGGATGAGATACTGTTTGTCTGGTTTCTCCACTGTAAAGTTACTCTTTTTTTCCTCTTTCCATACTGTATTCTGGGAAAGGAAGTCAGTATGTACAGCCCACACTTAAGGAGTGGGAAGTTATGCTTCACATTCTTGAGGGTACAGTAGCTACATAAATTATTTGGAATTCTTCTGCACAGGAGATTTATCTATTCTTCCCCAATTTATTTATATCAGCATGAACTCTTGGATATTTATTTTATACTTTGGATTATAATTTGATATTACTTTGTGTATTTTGTTGCTCAGATTGTTCCACTTTTGGCGTTTGGGAGCTCGTTCAGTTGGCTTCTGTGTCCTTTCAGAAAAGATGCTTTTATTTTAAAAAAGAATATAGTGGAATTAGTTCACATTCAAACTTGATTTGATAACTGTATACAGAATTTTGTATCCCTCAAATACAAACAGATTTTTTTTCCCCTGTGATCACATACGTGTTTAAAAAATGGACTCAGCGATGAAGAAAACCTTACAGTTTCTCTGACCATATTCTCTAATTATAGTCCAGTAAAATTGGAGGTAAGTGATGAAAGTGTAGAACCCTAATGGCGCAGTGGTTGAGAGTTCGGCTGCTAACCAAAAGGTCGGCAGTTCGAATCCACCAATCTTAATTACTTGGAAGTGAAGAACACATTTTTAGAAAACCCTTCAATTAGGGAAGGAATTTAAAATAAATCACAAAATAAAACGATCCAGCAAAAGCTGAACCCTAAAATTTCAAGCTTTAAATGCCTTAATTTTTAAAGATGAAAGACAAAAATATTAAAGGAGCAAAATACTCATAAAGTTAGAAAAAGTAACAGAAGGAAATTCTAACTAAAAAGGGGAATTAATAGGATAAAAGATGAAATAATGAAATAGAAAAACAATATAAATAAATTCAAAAACTGGTTCCTTTGTAAGAAATTGATAAGCACAAACATTGACAAGCCCAATCAAGGAGACAGAAAAGGAGAGAGAAAGAGGGAGTAGAGAGAGAGAGAACAAGCAAAAATAGGCAAGATTTGAAATGAGGGGCTATAGCCATTAAAAAATTACAAAACATAACTGTGTGCAACTCTATGACATCTAAATTTAAAACCTAGAGGAAATGGATAATTCCTGGCAAAATACAAATCACTGAATTTTATCCAGGAATTAAAACAGTATAAACCAATGACCATAGGAAAAAATAAAAGGTGATTCAAGTTCTGTCTTTGGTAAGGACACCACAGTTTAGATGAGTTCAACCTTCAAAGAATAGATAATTCCAATGTTATTTAGACATTTCAGGCCATAGAAAATGCAGACTTTACAGAACCAGCATCATTTTAAAAAGTCATAATAATTAAAATATAAAATATACTCTAAAACAGTATTACTTATGAATATAGAAGCATTGCTTAACTCTATTTTCTGATAGTTTTAGAATTCCTGTATCAGAACAGTAATAAACTCAAAGCAGGGTTTTTTCAAGGAATAAAAGGTTGATACTGCAATGTATCGATGTAATCTATTATAATAACACAGTAAAAGAGACAAGCCATATGTCAGTAGATATGGAAAAGATATTTGATAAAATTCATTAGCTATTAAAATCGTGAGTAAAATAGCAATGAAAGGAAACTACTTGAATTTTGATAGTAAATCATAGTTCAGAAATAACAACAGCAAATATAAACTTAAACAGCAAATAAAGCACTTTCAGTGGATCTGGCAATAGATAGCGGATGCCTGCGATGGAAGTAAAACTGGTATAAATATTATGCCTTTGCCAGTGGGGAGCCCTGGTGGCACGGTGGTTAAGAGCTTGACTGCTAACCAAAAGGGCGACAGTTCAAATCCGCCACCTGCTCCTTGGAAACCCTATGGGGCAGTTCTACTCTGTCCTGTAGGGTTGCTATGAGTCAGAATCGACTCGACAGCAATGAGTTTTGGTTTTTATTGCCAGTGATTATCTATAAACTTTGATAGCCAAGAGGTTACTCTTTTTCTGTTTTGTTTGTGTGTGTGTGTGTTTTAAGACACGATCAGAATTTGGTCCGGTGACTATTAGTAATATTAAAATGAATTGCAGTACTCTAGAAATCAATATGTAGAAATGTGAAAGCGTTGTTTATAAAATACAAATTATGTAGTGCTTAGAATAATTTACAAGAAAGGTACCTGACCTGTTTGAAGATAATTGTAAATTCTTACTGATAATAGAAAGGCATTACCAAGAAACTTGTTCTTGATTGGAATGATATATTGTTAAAGTATCAGCTCTTGCCAAGTGAATATACAGATATCATGTGATTTCAATCAGAAATAAAAATGTTTTTTTTTAAAGCTAGAAGAATAATCCTAAAATATATATGAAAGAATAAATGCCTGGGAATAATCTAGAAAACTATGAAGAAGAACCATGATAGAGAATTTTCCTTTTAAGATTTTACCATCAAGTCATTATATTCAAATCAATGTGATACTTGTATGGGGATAGATAGATTAGTGAAATAGAAAAGAGACTTCAAAAATATGTCCTAATATTTGAGAATTTAACATATGACAAAAAAATGGTTATTTGATGGGAAAAGATGGCTTATTTAATAAATATGCTGGAACAATTAGTCATCCAGTTGGAAGAGTAGAAATAGATTTTTGTCTTACACCATATCCAAAAATATGTTCCTCATGGTCTCCCCAGGGTTTCTGCTTACAGATGTGATGGACTAGGGCCATACTGGGTAATTGTTCTCCTAGCACACAGAAAACAATTATAAAACCTGGACATAATACAGAAAGCAGTTGCTTGAAAGTATGGGGGAATGAGCAGCAGACAGACTCCAGTGGGAAGTGCACACTCACTTGAATGCGGGGAGATGAGAAGCTCCACAAGGAAGTCCCCATCCTTGTGGCTCCACACAGAGCACATAGCAGCGGCAGGGGTGCGTATGAAGAAATCTACATTATCTCTGCACTGGGCAACCAGAAAATTGAAGCTGATAAACTGTGGACACTGAGGAAACTCAGAGCAGCTCAACTAAAGACGACAGATCTGAACTGAGACTCAAGCCACTGCCAAGAAACAGTTTGAAGTTCAAGCCCAGGCAAGAAAAATATCTGCTAAAACAAAAGAAAAAAACTCTCAGAAAAAACAGAATTCAGACTTTTTACAGCAGTCATAAACCGGGGAATATAACCCAAAATTATCTAACATACAAAGAACCAAGAAAATGGAACATATCCTCAAGAGAAAAAAAAAATCAAGTTTGACCCAAGATGAACCAGAAATTGAAACTAACAGACAAAATTATTAACGTAGCTTTGATAACTATTCTCAGTGAAGTAAAACAAAACATGTTTTCATAAATGAAAGTCTCAGCATAGTAAAGGAAGCAGCAGTAGAGAAATAAAAACAGCAGTACAGAAGCAAATGAAAATTCTAGAACTGAAAAATACCATTTCTGATTCTGGGTGGACTTAAAATCCAAATGAATATGAGAAAGGAAAGATGAAGTTAACTTGAAAATAAAAAAAAAACAAAAAACCAAACCCGTTGCTGTCGAGTCAATTTCGATTCATAGCGACCCTATAGGACAGTGTAGAACTGCCCCATAGGGTTTCCAGGGAGCAGCTGGTGGATTTAAACTGCTGACCTTTTGGTTAGCAGCTGAGCTCTTAACCAGCCCACCACCAGATAGAGTGATAAATATTATTCAAGGTGAAGAGCAGAAAAAGTGTTAGAAAGACAAAAGAGCAGTTTGATTTGGGCGTTGCTGTTTTGTAACACCTTCCATGTCTCTCCCTAACATGCTCAGTCTCCTTCTGTCTCCTTAAACGTATGGAATGCAGTCATATAACTGCCTTAATGTCATCTGTCATTTCAGGGTCAGTTTGATTGATTGACTTTTCTGCTCATTTGGGCTGCAGTTTTCCTGCTTCTTTGCTTGCTTTATAATTTTTGGATGTATGCCAGACTTTGTGAATTTTTTCTTGTTGGGTGCTGTGTTCCTATAAACATACCTGAGCTTTGTTCTCAGGTGCTGCTAAGTTACTTGAAAATGATTTGATTCTTTTGGGTGTTTTTTTTTAAAGCTTTGTTAGAAAGGAGCAGAGCACTGTTTAGTCTAGGGTAAAATTTTCTTTACTACCAAGGCAAAAGTCTTCTGAGTTTTTTTTTTTTGTTATGACCTAAGGACTCAAATGTAAAAAAAAGAGAAAAAAAAAAGATTCTTGCAAGAAAATCTAAGAGCCCACAGTTTAGGGATTGGCAGAACTTCACTAAGACCAGCAACTTAGATGCTATAAAAGAAATGATAGACACTTAAGCATAGAAAACAATAACCTTTGTATGTCTAAAGAACCAGTTAAACGTGAAATAGCTAGTATATGGGAATGTATAGGGACCAACGTTTATTCATGGTTACCAGGGTGAGTGGGAGGGGCATATAGGGAGGTATGGCCTAAGGGGTACTAAGTTTCTGTTAAAGAGCCCTGGTGGTGCAATGGCTGAGCTGGGCTGCTAATCAAAAGATTGGCGGTTCAAATCCACCAGCTGCTCTGTGGGAGAGATGTGGCAGTCTGCTTCCGTAAAGATTACAGCCGTGAAACTCTCTGGGGCTGTTCTACTCTGTCCTATAGGGTCTCTATGAGTCAGAATTGACTTGGCAGCAAAAAGTTTTTAGACAAAAATAGATCTGGAAAAAATAGTGTAATACAAATAACAGACAAGGGGTGAAATGTCCATGTTATTCAAAGTGCTTCTACAAACTAACAAGAAAAATACACCATTAAAAAATTGACTAATGAAAATTCACAGAAAAACACACTTAAATGGCCACAGATACATGGGAAGTCACTAAATTCAATGGTAGCTGGGAGTATGCAAATTTAAACAGCAATGAGATACCAGTTTACATCCATTAGAAGGAACTACAACACTTAATGCTCCTGGGGATTTGAATAATACTCTCATATTACTGGAGAAAATGTACAGTGTTACAGCCTTTTGGAGAAGTGATCTAGCAGCATCTATTAAAAATAAAAACGTATCATTTAATCTTACCAAACCACTCCCAATAATGCCAATAGAAATAAAAGCAGATATATTAGTGGACATGTGTACAAAATATTTATTACAGCATTGTTTCTAATACCCCAAAACTAGATAAAAGCTGATGTCCATCCAGAGACAACCAGTTGAATAAATTCTACAGCATGCATACTACATTCTGTCGAGCAATCAGTGAAATGAATGAATTCGAGCTACAGTAGGTGACTTTATTCAACCAGTTATTATCGAGTGAGAAATGTAAAATGCACCAAAGGGTGTATAATAGTCCATTTTGTTATAAAACAGGGACCAAAATCTCATTTTATATACATACTTCCACATATATGTTTCTGTGTATATGTATATTTATATAATATTATGAACATGGAGGAAAATATAGAAGGATAAGCACCAGATTTTTAATCCCTTCTACCAAGGTAACCTATGTTGTTTGTACTGATAAGTGTGGAGGTAGCGATATAACCAAGTCAAAAAAAAAAAAGCAAGGAAAAAATCTGCATTTGAAAAGCATGTATATAATCGTGTGTATTGATCGTATCAGGGTATTATTGTTGTTAGGTGCCGTCAAGTTGGTTCTGACTCATAGCAACCCTACAGGACAGAGTAGAACTGCCCCAAGGAGCAGCTGGTGGATTTGAACTGCTGACCTTTTGGTTAGTAGCTGAGCTCTTAACCGCTACACCACCAGGGTAGGCTTAGGTTATTCCTCAGTAGTAAACAATCCAATGTTTTAGCAGATTAATATGGAAAACATTTCTTGCTCACACAAATGCTGAGGTCTTGAAGACTCTCCAGGGCAACTGTTCTTCGTGGGTTGGCTTAGCTTTCTAGGCCATGTATGTATTATGGTCTCTTCATATCAACATGTTGTCATGATTACAGCAACAGAAGGGAGGGCACAGCATATTGTGCACCAGCAAAAGTTTTCTCCTAGAATTGATACTTTTTTTTTTCTTTGTTTTTTTTTTTTTTGGGCGGGGAAGGTTGCAGATCAAGGCATGTGGCCATATTTAAGTTCAAGAAGTTGGGGAAATCCAGGAGGGATGGACATATTGGTGAGGAGCAATATATCTATATTAATTTATCAAATTACTTATGTGCTTATATACATAAAGAATTAAGCTTTAAAGTGACTTTGAAATGGTTTATCCTTTACGAACAAGCAAATTATAAAAAAGAAGAAATGGCAAGTAAAAATGAAATTACTTCCTAATTTATTGCCTTAGATTGACTAAGATTATAAAAGTTGTTGATAAGACCAGCCGATGACTCTCTGATACTCCTGGTGTGAGAATAAATTTGTACATTTCTGAAATATAATCAGGCTGAATATATCAAAACTTATGACTTACAAGAATTCATTCTTGAAAATAATCAGACAAGTACATATAAATGTATTTATAAAAATGTTCACTGCAGCACTATTTATAATAATAAAAGAGAAAACAGTCTAAAAGTATCTAACTAGGGATTAACGAATATATGCTAATTTCATACAATAGAATAATATGAGAGCCACTAAAAGAGATAAGGTGGATTTGATTTGTTTTAACAAAATGTTAAAAGTATATGTTTTGTATATCTATTGTTATTACTATTTCTATTACAAACAGCCTCAGAATTTAGCAGTTTAAAACAGCTATTCTGCTTCTGAAATGGGGTATCAGGAACCAGGAAGGGCTCAGCTGGGTGGTTTGTCTCTGATCCACATGTAATCAGCTAACCACCTGCCACTAGAGGATCCACTTCTAAGATGGCTTCTTCACTCACATATCTGGTGTCTTGGTGTACCTTGGCTTTTCTGTCTGTTAGTGTAGAATCTCCTCTTTCATGGATTCTTGGGCTTCCTCACAACATGGTGGTCTCAAGGTAGTCCTGCTTCTGACGTGGTGGCTGATTTCCAAGTAGCAGGAAATGGAAGTTACTAACCAGATCAAGGCTGTGCACAGAACTGCTACAACTTTATGTCAGCCACATTGTATTGATGACTGGCCTGCTCAGATTTCAAGAGGGAGGAGAAATAACATTTCTTGATGGAAGAGTGGCAAGGTCACAGTGCAGAAGAGCAGGATGGAGGATATTGTTGTGACCGTCTTTGGAAATTACAGCCTGCCACAGTCTAATATGATTCAACGTAACTACTTAGGTTTCTTTATATTTAAATATCTAGAAAAACACAGAGATAAAATAATGTTTCTGTGGGGCATAGCAAATTTAGGTAGACTTCTACTTTCTATTTTAGATTCTTCAGATTTGATTTTTTTTTCTTACAGTAAACATGAATTACTCTTATAATTAGCAAAATAAAAATATCCCAATTTTGAGATAAAAAAATTAGGTTCTTTAAAATTGATTTCTTGCAGAATTTACAGTGCTCAAAACAAGCATTTATCTGGATGACATTTTTTTCCTCATGGAAAATTTCAGGAAGAACCTCTACATTTAAGTTTCCATATTTACAGATGGAGTAGGAGTGATAGCTTCTGAGTAAAACTGAATTTAAATCATGGATTTAAATAATAGAAGCCATTATTCAGGATGAGCTTAATGCAGTCCCTGCTAAGGTAAAAAGATTCAGGCAATGAAATGGAGCAGATAAAAGCCTTCTTACAGCTGCCCCATGCAAACTGTGTCCTATTAAATACTTTAAAAAAAAAATTAAAAAGGAAGCAGGCCACAGACTTTAAGGAGGAAGGGCTTAGGGGTTAAGTATCCTTTACAGCAGTCAGAAAAAAATGACCTCAGTGGGCCTCTGTCTGCTTCCTTCTGTTTTTTTTATCATCATTCCTGTAGCTGTGAGTTAGCAGAATAACAACAAGTGTGTATATTCCACGATTTTTTGTTGCCTCCGCTCATCTTCTTAACATACCCAGAAGTCTTAATGCTAAAATGACACTGGCGTAGTCAGCCCCATGGAAACAGCCTGGTGTCGTAAACACAGCATTATGACTTCCCAGCAGGAGAAGGCAGATGGAATTTGCCACTGAATGTGTAAGATTTATTCCAGAACACAAATGTATTGGAGAATTACACCAAAGCAAAAAAAGAAGAAGAAGAAGAGGAAAGAAAGGAAGGAAGGGCCTGGCGTTGCCGCCATAGTCTGTTATAATCTGCATGGCTGGTTTTTGATGTTTTTCCAGGATTTATTCACCTCTGTCAGGACTTGTTTTGCCTATTCATTATTTTTTCTGTTGCTGTGTTTGTCACGGCGTGTTGTAATCTTAGTCACTGGCTCTTCAGGCTGGCAGGGGCTGCATTTGTACGTGGAGAAATCCAGAGGAGGGAACTGAGCTGCCCGAGCTGCATGCACAGGAAGTCAGCGGGCTTGGGGAAGCCGGGTCCTTCTCCCGGCTCCCGGTCCTCACGGCGTGGTTTCCATTCAGTCTCAGTCTGAGAACGTGATTTGTGCATCAGTTATGACATGGGTTTGGCTCTCTGAAAAGTAGTGTTTTATGTAAGATAGATTTGAATATCTCTCAGGTACCCTGGCTATTTCTATATGCTCTTTCTGCTGGTACAGGGTGCCTCACACCATAAGTGTGTTCCAGTCCCTTTAAGAGCGCAGTCTGAAAGTGGCACAGATTACTTCAGTTCACACTTCACTGGTCAGAACTTGGTCACATGCTCATACCTAGTTTCAAGGGAAGCTGGAAAGTACAGTTTTTATTCTGGGTAGTCATGTGTCCAGCAAAAAGTGGGTGATCTGTTATTATGGGAGAAGGGGAGAAGTGGCAACAACCATTGGCTCTGCCATAGCTCGCATGGGCTCCCACAGGGTGCTGCTTTTAGTGGATTGTCAGCTGATTTTCTGCCAGCTGTTGCATTGGCCAAAGACTGATTGCTGTTGCTTGTTAGTTGCTGTTGAGTCGCCTTCAGCTCTTGGGGACACCAGGTACAACAGAACCAAACATTGCCCAGTCCTGCGCCATCTTCACAGTTGGTATGCTTGAGTGCATTGTTGCAGCCACTGGGCATACTGAGTGTCTTCTAACCCAGAGGCCTTATCTTCTAGCACGATACTGGACCATAGTCTGTTGAGAGCCATACGGTTCTCATTGGCTGATTTTCAGAAGTAGATCACCAGGCCTTTTTTCCTAGTCTTAGTCTGGAAGCTCTGCTAAAACCTGTTCAGTGTGGGTCACCCTGCTGGTATTTGAAATACTAGTGGCATAGCTTCCAGCATCAGAGCAATGTGCACGCTGCCACTGTATGACCAACTGACAGATGAGTGTTGGAAAATCTAATTACAGTATTCGTTTTCCCAAAGATATTTTAAAACTGTAATTACTGCATTAGTTACAGAGACCACTGACGGGCACCAGGGTGGCATCAAGACAGGAATTAATTGACCATAAAGAGTATGTATTAGGGCTGTAACAGAGACCCTCCAATTCAATGGCTGTAAGAACAAATAAATTTATTTCTTTTTCACTTGACAGTCCAAGATATGTGTGATACAGTGTTGGTGAAGCTTTGCTCCATGCAGCTCTTCAGGGATCCAGGTTTATGACAGCTCAGTTATTTTCAGCATGTGGCTTCTAAGGCCCCTCTGCTCACTGCTATTTCAGTCATCAGGAAGGGAGAAAGAGTAGTTGTTATGGGCTTGAGATCTTTTCTTAAATAAGTGAAGCAGGAGTTGTTCTGCTTATATTCTATTTGTGAGAGCTTAGTCACTTTGCACAAATGGCAGCTTAGAAATATGACTCTTAGCTCAGCTGGTACATGCCATATTCATCTCTATACTGTGGAAGATAAAGAGCATGGATATTAGTGGACGACTAGCTAACAGTTTCCTCTGTGGGGTATCATAGCTGGAATGATTGAGTTCCAACCATTTCTTCCATCCAATTATCTTTCCAATCACCTAAGCTTAGGCCATATGTACACCCCTTGTTGGGGAGGCAAGAGGAAGCCGTGGAATATTTTTGGGGACCTGGATTTACATTCCCACCAAGATTGTTCACAGTATAATATTGGTCAAGAGTTTCCTTCAAGGATCCCCTGACTCCAGAAATATCCCCTCCTGTTCCTGTTGTGTAGCAGCACCCTATTTCCTCCTGACAGGATCAATCACCCCGATCAACACAACCATATTTTGCTTGTTTATAAGTAGTATAAAGAGCTCAAAATGATCAGGTGGCAGTTTCAACTTTCAGTTCAGTATAGACATTGTTGTGACTCCCTGGTAGAAGGCTTTTTCTCTCAGGTACCAAGACCTCTAAGTTAACAGAGTCCAAAGTTACAGGGATGGGAAGAAACTTTCATAAGTGCCCACTCTACCCAGTAGATCTAGTGCATTCTGAGTCCCCAGAAGTTAGTGCTGGCTGCCAGCTAGAGTCTAGTAATTCCTGAATGGTCTTGGTATTTTCATTTCCTCGCTCATCCATTATCCTGGCCTCTAGTCCCATTGGCTATGGCTAGGAGGAATATTTCCAGTTCACATTTTTGGTATCTCAGTATTCTTACTCAGTGTTACCTGGACTCTCGTTTGTTCAGAGGGCCTCTTATTTAAGTCTGTGAATTGACTCAGGTCTTGGAATCGAGTGATTGGCTGTTCTTTTCTTTATAGTGACTCAAGGAAGTCCTGTTTGCCAAGCTCATAGCATGATCAATCATACAGAGCAAGTAGGGCCATAGAGTTGCTCATCTGTTTTAGTCCCAGAGACGCCAATGATCAGTTGGCTGCCATTAAATATTCTTTCGGTTATCTCTGATCACCATCTGGGCTCTGCTGCCTACCACAGAAACTCTCCTCAGCTTGCTGCGTGTGTTTGAGTCATGATAGTTGTCTTCTGTCATCCCAGGGTGGCCTTTCCCACCTTAATCCGCAGTCTACAAGGAATCATGTCTATGTCTCTTTTCAAAAATAAATATATTCTTATGCCAGATGCAAAGCTCATTGAACATTTGAAAATCAGTGTAATTCACCTTATTAACAGCCTAAAAAAGAAAAGCCACGTGATAATTTCAATAAATGTATAAAAAGAATATGGAATTCAACATCCAGTTATGATAAAAACAAAAACAAAACTCTCAGCAAACTAGAAACGAAGGGAATTTTGTCAACCCGATGAAGGGCAGCTATTAAGATAAACATGCAGTTAACAACATATTTAACGGGGAAAGACTAAATTCTTTCTCCCTAAGATTATAAATGAAATAAGGACACCCACTCTCACCACTTCCACTGGACATTTTGTTGGAAATCCTAGCCAGGTGAAGAAGTCAACTAAAAGAAACAAAAGGCATTAGATTTGAAAGGAAAGGGTGAAAGGGTCTCTACTGGCAGATGCCATGATTATCTATGTAGAAAACCGTAAGGAATCTACAAAAAAGCTACTAGAACAAATAAGTGAATTGAACAAAGTTGCAGGATACAAAGTCAATATAGAAAAATCAATTGTTTTTCTATATACTTACAACAAAATCAGAATTTAAATTTAAAAAGCAATGCCACTTACAATAACATCACAATATATGAAAAACTTAGGGACAGAATTAGCAAAGAATGTGCAAGACTTGTGCACCGAAAATAAAGCAGAGCTGACAAATAGAGTGATGTAGCATGCTCATACGCTGGGTTGCTGATAAATAGAGTGACACACTGGAAGACTCAGTATTGTTAAGATATCAGTTCTCCCCAAGCTGATTTATAAATTCAATGCAATCTCAATCAAAATCTACAGGCTTTTTTGTAGAAATTTACAGGCTGATTTAAAAATGTATGTCCAAATGCAAGGGACCTAAAATAGCCAGAATTATTTTGAAGAAAAAGAACCGAAGAGGGAGGCTTGCACTATCTGATTTCAGGACTTGTTATAAATCTACAGGAATCAAGGCAGTGTGGCACTGGTGTAAAAACAAATATATAGAAGAGTGGAACAGAATAAAGAGTCTAGAAATAGACCCAGACATATATGGGCATTTGATTTTTGACAAGTCATGCTGAAAGAGCTAGATATCCTTATGGGGGAAAACCCCTCAACTCCAGTGCCCCTCTTTAAACAGTTGATAGAAAAACTATCCAGAAAATCAGCAAGGATGTAAAAGAACTGAACAAACCATCAACCAATAGGATCTAATAGATATTTATAGAAGAGCCCTACCCAACCACAGCAGAATACACATTCTTTTCGAGTGCCTATGGTGTATATACCAAGATAGACCATATCCTGAGCCATAAAACAAACTCCAACAAGGTTAAAAGAATTGAAATCATTCAGACTATGTTCTCTGACCACAAGAGAATCAAACTAGAAATAAGTAAGGGAAAGATAACAGGAACATCTCCAAATGTTTAGAAAAAGTAGATACACTTTTAAACAATCCATTAGTCAAAGAGGAAGTCTTTAGGCAAATAGAATAATGCATTTTCTAAATGAAAACGAAACACACTACCAAAATTTGCATAACAGCAAAAGTAGTGCTGAGAGGGTAATGTATAGGACTAATGTACACACTAGAAAAGAGGAAAAGTCTCAAACCAATCATCTGAGCTCCAACCTCAAGAACCTAGAAGAGCAAAATAAACCCAAAGCAAGCAGAAGGAAGGAAATAATAAACACAAGAGCAAACATCGATGAAACTGAAAACCAGTCCCAAAAGGTTACCTATATGCGGTATGATTCCATTTATATAACCCTTTTGAAATGAGGAAGGTATAAAAATTAAGAACGGATTAGTGGTTACTAGGAGTTAAGGGGGAGCCCTGGTGGCACAGTGGGTAACAGGAACACTGCTAACCAGAAGGTTGAAGTTCACATTCACTAGTGGCTCCATGGAAACCCTATGGGGCAGTTGTATCCTGGCCTGTAGGGTCGCTATGAGTTGGAATCAGCTTGACAGCAACACGTTTGGTTTTTTTTTTTGTTAGGAGTTAAGGGCAAAGGGAAGTGGGGCTAGATGGAGTGGGTGTGGTTATAAAAAGGGAGCAGGACAAATCCTTATTGTGATAGAAATCTTGACTGTATCAGTGTCCATACCCTGCTTGTGACATTGTCCTGTAACTTTGCAAAGATGTTACCCTTGGGGGAAATTGGGTAAAGGGTTCCCGGGATACTCTGTGTTTTTCTTTACAACTGCATGTGAATCTACAATTATCTCAAAATAAAAAGCCCAGTTTTTTAAAAATGGGCAAAATATTTGTACACACACTTCAACAAAGGATATGTAGATGGTAAATTGACATGTTAAAAAATGCTTAACATCATTAGTCATTAGGAAAATGCAAGCTTAAACCACAGTAAGCAACCACTAAACAACCATTAGAATGATTAAAATTGAAAACACTTATCAAGTGTTGGCAAGGATGTGGAGCAACTGGAACTTACATATGCTTTTGGTGAAAGCCTAAATAGTATAACTAGTTTGGAAAGCAGTTTGGCAGCTCCTTAAAATGGTAAACATACATCTAAGGCAAGACCAAGCCATGCCACACCTATGTATCTACTTAAGAGAAATGAAAGTGTATGTACAATCAAAGACTTATATATCAAACTGGAAACAAATTGAATACCTTCAAAAGGTGACTTGATAAATAAGTTGTTGTATATACATGTAATGTACTCAACAATAAAAAATAAAGTACTGTTGATACATGCTGCTAACCAAAAGGTCAGCAGTTCGAGAGTTCCGGCAAAAATGGCACTCTAGGCAGAAGCACCATGTCGTCCCTCCACAGCAAAGATCCGAAAAACTAAGCTGAACAGAGAATACAACAATCCTGAAACCCTAAAACATCAAATGAAGAGATAAAGAACTCAGCCAAGCACCAAATGGAGTGAGAAAACTGACAGAGAATGGATAGCAAGGAGAGATTCATGCAGAGGTCCCCTACCAGCTAACACAGCGCAGATCTGCCATCTTGGACTCCTATAGGAGACCAGCAAACGGGGTACGAGAAAGCAGCCTCACGGAGCATCCGGTGGGAGACAAAACAACCGGTAATTTGCGATATACGCTTTACCACCCCACACCCCTCTTCACCATGACTCAGCCTCCTCTGCTTCCTGTGGCCACAATCTCTTGACCAGGAAACACCGGCTGCTTGGATTGCACGCAGCCGAACGGGCGGCTGTCTGAGTGCCATTTGTTGGCTGCTGGTGTTGCTTTTTTCCGCTTCTTTGGATTTCTTCCTGGCCTCTCGCCACCTCCCCCTCCTTTCGCTCGAGTACCTTGCTCCGTGCACCATATTTGCTTCTTCCTGAGGAGCTGCAGAGTGCCGGTAATTTGTGATAATATGCTTTCCCACTCTCTATCCTTCTTCACCCACACTCGGCCCCCTCTCCTTCGCGCAGACACAGTCTCTTGTCCAGAAGCACCAGCCTGCACTAGCTGGCTCTCTGAGTGCCATTTCTTGGCTGCTAGTGTTGCTTTTTTTTCTGCTTCTTTTGATTTCTTACTTGCCTCTCGCCACCTTGCCCTCCTTTCGCTTGAGTACCTGACTCTGTGCGCGATCTTTGCTTCTTCCTGAGGGGCTGTGGAGCACCATTCGAGTGTGGAGCTGCTTCCCGGTCTGGGCTACCGTGCTGGTGGGATCGCGGGGCTTTTGTTCGTTTGTTTGTTTTGAATTGTTTCTTTTTCTTTTTCTTTTCTTGAATTGGGAACCCTTTCTGGCCAGGCGGAGCTGCATGGCAAGGAGACTCCCCTTTGGCTTCCACAGACGTGCAGAGGGATCCCTGAGAGCATTTCTTTTTTTGTTGGTTTTTTTTCTGTTTTTTGGGGGGCCTTTCTTGTCTTTTTTTTTTTCAATTTATTTTGTTTTCTTTATTCTCTTTTTCCCTTTTTGTCTTTCTTCATTGCTCAGTTTCTCATCTCTATATCTTCCTTCTCTTTCTGTTCCCTGAATACCTGGCGTTGTACACCTCTATGCTTTCTAGCCAGGCTGTACTGCAACACCTGAGAGCGACTTCCCCAGACCTCATAGCTGCACCAGTGGGATCCCTGGGAACTTTGCGGTTCTTTAACCTTTCTGATTTTTATTTATTCATTCTTTTTTTTCTTCCTCTTCCCCTTTCTGTTTTTCTCCATTTCATAGTCTCTCATCTCTCCACTCCAACAG